>CM031696.1:19089644-20334644 GCA_018466805.1 Hippocampus abdominalis
TGCTCCAGGAACACCCTCCTCTTGGTATCCAGGTCGGGTTGATTTCTATTCAGATCACAAAGGTATTGTAGGAGGAAACATCAATAATGTTGTGGACGGTGACCACGTTAGGGTTAAAGGGTTTGGGTTAGGGGGTAGAGTGTTAGGGGTTAGGGTTCGGGTTACGGTTTAGAGTTAGGGTTAGGGGGTTAGGGTTAGGTTGTTAGGTTTAGCGTTAGGGGTTAGGGTTAAGGGTTAGGGTTTGTGGTTCAGGTTAAGGGTTAGGGTTTGGGTTCGGGTTTGGTTTCAGGTTAGGGGGTTAGGATTAAGGTTAGGGGTTAGGGTTAGGGTTAGGTGGTTAGGTTTAGTGTTAGGGTTAAGGTTATGGGTTAGGGTCCAGGGTCCAGGGTTAGGGTTTGTGGTTAGGGTTCGGTTCGGGTTCGGTTTCGGGATAGGGTTAGGGGTTAAGGTTAGGTGGTTAGGGTTAGTGTTAGGGGTTATCGTTTGGGTCAGGGATAGGGTTAGGGTTTGGCTTTGGGGTTAGGGTTGGGGTTAGGCGTTAGGGTTAGGGGGTTAGGGTTTGGGGTTAGGAGTTAGGGGTTTGGGGTTTTTAGTTAGGGTTTAGGGGGTGAGGGTCAGGGATAGGGTTGGGGTTAGGGTTAGTGTTAGGGGTTATGGTTAGGGTTTGGGTCAGGAATAAGGTTGGGGTTAGGGTTTGGCTTTGGGGTTAGGGTTGGGGTTAGGCGTTAGGGTTTGGGGTTAGGAGTTAAGGGTTTGGGGGTTTTAGTTAGGGTTTAGGGGGTGAGGGTCAGGGATAGGGTTGGGGTTAGGGTTTGGCTTTGGGGTTGGGGTTAGGGTTTGGGGTTAGGGTTTGTGGTTAGGGGTTAGCGTTTGGTTTAGGGGTTAATGTTCGGCTGAAGGGTTTGAGTTAGGGGTTAGGGTTGGTGTTAGGGTTTGGCTTTGGGGTTCGCGTTGGGGTTAGGGTTCGGTTTCAGGTTTGGGGGTTAGAGTTAGGTTAGTTAGGGTTAGGGGTTCGGTTTCAGAATTAGGGGTTAGGGTAAGGATTTAGGGTTAGGGTTAGTGTTTGTGTTCATGGTTAGGGGTTAGGGTCAGGGATAGGGTTGGGGTTAGGGTTTGGCTTTGGGGTTCGTGTTGGGGTTAGGGTTCGGTTTCATGTTTGGGGTTGGGGTTAGGGTTAGGTTTAGGGGATTGAGTTAGGGTTAGGGCTAGTGTTAGGGGGTGAGGTGTATGGTTAGGGGTTAGGCTTTAGGGTTAGGGTTAAGGGTTAGGGGTTAGGGTTTGTGGTTAGGATTAGGGGGTTAAGTTGCGGTTCGGGGGGTTAGGGTTACGTTTGGAGGTTAGGGTTAGGTTAGGGTTAGGGGTTAGGTTGCGGGTTAGGTGTTAGGGGTTAGGGTTCGATGTTAGGGTTTACGGTTAGAAGGGTTAGAGTTCGAGTTAGAAGGGTTAGGGATTCGGATGGGGTTAGGATTACAGGGGTTAGGGTCAGAGTTAGGGTTGGGGTTAGGGTTTGCCTTGTCTTTTTTGCCACCCGTCATTTGTACCCACATGAAAGCTTTTGGAATTTTGCTAATGCCTTGGGTTTTAATGTGAAAATGAGTAAATGGCAAAGATGACGTGGCACTGATGAAAACTCTGGATATGGCATTCAGATGAATTGATTTTATCTAAAAACTCAGCTGCTGTTTTTGCAAGTCATTGACAGTGCAGGATAAAATCAGTTCTGATATGGCTCTTTTTTAAACCACGTTCTATTAAAGAAATCTCCCCATTCCAGAGTGACACGTCATTTTCCAATGCTAAAAAAGTCAATTCAGTGCTTTGGAACAGCTGCGCTTATTTAGAAAACACAAAGCATTAATGAATTCATATTTACACCTTGCCAATGGTAGCTCTCAGCATTTTAATTAGTTCCCATTGCTCTAGCGTTTGACTAAATGTCACTAACAGGCCTTTCAGCTTCAGCATTGGCCGCCTCCAAACCGCTGGCAAACGCTGAAAGTCATTGTGCCATGATGGAGTGATCCCGGGATCCCTCTCGCATCCTGTTTTTAATACACATGGCACCAAAACACTTCCTTTATTCCAACACGTGGCCTCCAGGCACACAACTTTGACGGCGTTTGTGAGGAAAGGACACACTATAAGATATATTGCTTTGCGACCATTGTGTAACATCTTGCAGCATCTATAGGCAATTTTGCTAGAGGCAAGGCAAGGCAGCTTTATTTATATTGTGCGTTTACTACCTAAGATAACTCAATGTGTTTCACAGTTGAACTATTATGAGAACAGAAACCAAAAGAAAAGTGATGCAATTATAACAAAGTAAGACATTTAGAAAAAAAGGTTTGTGTTAACAATAAGCAAGTCAGAATACAGGGAAACTCCACTAGAACGAACCCTACATGGGCAAAAATACCCCCTAAAATGAAAAAATCTGAATGCATTAACACCATTCCCATTCTCCTGCCCCCCCCCCCCCCCTCATACGACGAAAAAAAACCCTGTTGCGTTATACGAAATCGTTTTCTCTGCTCTTGCCTCGCGGGATATTCACTACAACGAAGTTTAATCCAACAGCGACCTGTTCTCATTCGTTTGGAAACGGCAAAAGCCGTGTGAACCACTGGTTTACATAGCTCCGACTTTCCTAAACGCAACATACTCATAGCTGCTCTTGCCATTGGCTTACCGAGCATCATCCTGGCCTCCGATTGGCCAAGAGGGACCTCACTGTCTGTGTGTGTAGCTACTGTAGCTTGATCCGTGGAAGATAGCGTGGAATGCATCCGATTAGCTGCTCAGAGTAAATTGCTTATGGCTCGACGGACATTCAAATAAACGAACGTTTCCTGGAATGCTTTACTTGTTATCATGCTAAAAACCTTACGCTAACTGGAGCGCTAATTAGAGAGAAGACGAGTTCTATCGCGCTAACTGTGGCCATCAAGGACGACGAAGCGTCCCGTGGCTGGCTAAAAGTTCATTGCATGACATCAGCTGAGCAACGCAACGCTGTTTTGGGTCGCGGTCGAGTTGGAGACAGCAAGATGGTGGAAAGAAAAGCCACCGGGTCCAGGAAGTATGTTATTGCTAGATTCAGACACGCATCATGAACGTTGCATTGCTAAAATGGCTACAAAACGGACCTTTGGATGTCAAGCAGCTCAGACAAGAAGCGCTCTGACGCTGGAAGAGAGGGTAAAAGTGATCACAATGAAAGACCGAGGAAGCAAAAATAAGACATTATCCAAGAAATTGATGTCAGTGAAAGTGAATGCTGATTGTAAATTTCACAATTTCTTTCCCTTTTTTTCTTTCTACACTGACGATATGAAGTGTCAAATATGCTCATACTTATGCACTACTGGAATTAAAATAAAGAGAACACATACGATTGTGTGTGATTGTACACATACGTTTGTGTGTGTGTGTTTACATCTGAGATCAAATTTGCTACAGTGAAAAACCCCCTGTTGTGAAAAATGTCTTGCTGCAAACATGATTTCGTTGTAGAGGAGTTTCACTGTATTACAAGAATAATTTAACAAGAGTTTTGAAGAGTATTGCAAATCATTTTAATTTTACAAAGTCTAAACATGAGAATTATGCATGAATAAAGGTTTTATGAGAATTAAGTCAAAATATTATGCGAACAAATGAACAAGAAAAAGGATCCCATTTTTGGAGGGAGATTAATATTAAATATTTTGAGAATAGTCATATTTATGAGAATATTGTTTTAATAAAAGTGAAATGATGATAAAGTTGTAATTGCAAGAATAGAGTCAATATGTTGCAGGTAAAACTGTAATATGACAATTCTAAATTCCAAATTCTGAAAAAAGATATTTGGCTCTCTAACTTGCTCTATAATGACAGTGTAGACGGTTTACTCTATGTAAACAGTAGTGTAGCAGGCCCAAAGTGTCCATTTGAACAAATCAATCACCATGCAACGAGCTCCGACCCGGATCCTTCTCTATTAACCCATCACAACGTTGGCCACCATGGCGAGGCCATGCTCTCCTCTCTCCTTTGCCCTTCCAGCGACTGTGACAGTTATCCTGACATTAGTCCTGCATGCCAATTCGTCTCTTGACTCTCGGTGGAATCGGCTGACAAATCCGGGGAAGCGTGACCGACTGTGTCAAGCCGGAATCTCCACAGATGGCACGACCGCACAAAGCGCAGGGCAGACTCGTTAATGTTTACACACCCCGGAGGCCTTTTGCTCAAGGTTCGGATCAGGAAATGAAGCAGGTGCGAACGCTGTTTCCGTGTCAGACACGGGTGATTCGTATGGGGGGGAAAGCAGATTGCCTTCCGTCTTGTTACAGAGTGTTGAAAAACGTAAGAATGAGAATAAAGGTACAATGTTGTCAATTAACAAGAAAACAATACGTAAGGTGAAAAATGACAAGATTTGTCATAAGAAATGTCAACAAATTAGAAACAGAAATTTTGTTTTGCGAGGAAAGTCTTACTTCAATTTTATTGAAATATACAGAAGATAAACACATTTACAATCCATTTCATCCTCACTAGGGTCGCGGGGGGTGCTGGAATCCCAAGTATGAATTGGTTGCCAGCCAATTCCACGCTCACACTTTTTAAGTGCAACGAGCCTATGCATGTTTTTGGAGTGGGAGGAAAACCGGAGCACCCGGAGAAAACCCACGCAAGCCGGGGAGAACATGCAAGGGAGGCCGGAGCTGGGATCGAACCCGGTACCTCTGCACTGTGAAGCCGATGTGCTAACCACTGGACTACCGGGCCGCCTCACATTTACAATATTAGATTTTTTAAATATGTATTTATTTTAAGTCAATATTAGGGCACAGTAAGTTGACACGGAAATTGTGGTATTACAATTGTTACAATATTGACAGATGACAAAAAAAAGTCAGTATTACAAAAAAATGAACTTCAGGTGTAACTTGTGAAAAAAGAGCAATCTTTCCCCTCTTTTGTGTAAATCTTCATGAGCCGAGTCTCGATATTCCAATCATATTTAACATTTTCATCTTCTCAGTGCGAGCCTAATAATTCATCCATCCATCCATCCATCTTCTACCGCTTATCCGGGGCCGGGTCGCGGGGGCAGCAGCTTTAGCAGGGAAGCCCAGACTTCCCTCTCCCTAGCTACTTCTTCCAGCTCTCCCCGGGGGATACCGAGGCGTTCCCAGGCCAGCTGGGTGACATAGTCTCTCCAGCGTGTCCTGGGTCGTCCTCGGGGTCTCCTCCCGGTGGGACATGCCCGGAACACCTCACCAGGGAGGCGTTCAGGAGGCATCCGAATCAGATGCCCAAGCCACCTCATCTGGCTCCTCTCGATGTGGAGGAGAAGCGGGTCGACTCTGAGCCCCTCCCGGATGACCGAGCTTCTCACCTTATCTCTAAGGGAGAGCCCGGACACCCTGCGGAGAAAACTCATTTCAGCCGCTTGTATCCGGGATCTCGTTCTTTCGGTCACGACCCATAGCTCGTGACCATAGATGAGGGTTGGAACGTAGATCGACCGGTTTGAGAGCTTCGCCCTTTGGCTCAGCTCCTTCTTTACCACGACAGACCGATGCAACGTCCGCATCACAGCAGACGCTGCACCGATCCGCCTGTCGATCTCTCGCTCCCTCCTGCCCTCATTCGTGAACAAGACCCCAAGATACTTAAACTCCTCCACTTGGGGCAAGATCTCCTCCCCGACCCGGAGTGGGCACTCCACCCTTTTCCGACTGAGGACCATGGTTTCAGATTTGGAGGTGCTAATTTTCATCCCAACCGCTTCACACTCGGCTGCGAAACGCTCCAGTGAGAGTTGGAGAGCCCTGTTTGAAGGAGCCAACAGTACCACATCATCTGCAAAAAGCAGAGATGCAATACTGAGGCTACCAAAACAGACCCCCTCAACGCTTCGGCTGCGCCTAGAAATTCTGTCCATAAAGGTAATGAACAGAATCGGCGACAAAGGGCAGCCTTGGCGGAGTCCAACCCTCACTGGAAACGATTCCGACTTATTGCCGGCAATGCGAACCAAACTCTGACCTCGGCAGTATAGGGACCGAACAGCCCGTATCAATGGGCTCGGTACCCCATACTCCCGAAGCACCCCCCACAGAACTCCCCGAGGGACACGGTCAAACGCCTTCTCCAAGTCCACAAAACACATGTAGACCGGTTGGGCGAATTCCCACATACCCTCGAGGACCCTGCTAAGGGTGTAGAGCTGGTCCACTGTTCCACGGCCGGGACGAAAACCACACTGCTCCTCCTCAATCTGAGGCTCGACTTCCTGACGGACCCTCCTCTCCAGCACCCCTGAATAGACCTTACCAGGGAGGCTGAGGAGTGTGATTCCTCTGTAGTTGGAACACACCCTCCGGTCCCCCTTTTTAAAAAGAGGGACCACCACCCCGGTCTGCCAATCCAGAGGCACTCTCCCCGCTGACCACGCGATGTTGCAGAGGCGTGTCAACCAGGACAGCCCCACAACATCCAGAGCCCTGAGGAACTCCGGGCGGATCTCATCCACCCCTGGGGCCTTGCCACCGAGGAGCTTTTAACCACATCGGTGACTTCAACCACAGAGATAGGAGAGCCCACCTCAGAGTCCCCAGACTCTGCTTCCTCCAAGGAAGGCGTGCTGGTGGAGTTGAGGAGGTCTTCGAAGTACTCCGCCCACCGGCTCACAACGTCCCGAGTCGAGGTCAACAGTGCCCCATCCCCACTGTACACAGTGTTAGTGGTGCACTGCTTCCCCCTCCTGAGACGTCGGATGGTGGACCAGAATTTCCTCGAAGCCGTCCGGAAGTCGGCTTCCATGGCCTCGCCGAACTCTTCCCATGCCCGAGTTTTTGCTTCGACGACCACCGAAGCTGCATTCCGCTTGGCCAGTCGATACCTGTCAGCTGCCTCTGGTGTCCCACAGGTCATAAAGGCCTGATAGGACTCCTTCTTCAGCTTGACGGCATCCCTTACTGCTGGTGTCCACCAGCGAGTACGGGGGTTGCCGCCACGACAGGCACCAACCACCTTACGGCCACAACTCAGATTGGCCGCCTCAACAATAGAGGCACGGAACATGGTCCATTCGGACTCAATGTCCCCCGCCTCCCCCAGGACATGGGAAAAGCTCTGTCGGAGGTGGGAGTTGAAACTCCTTCTGACAGGGGATTCCGCCAGACGCTCCCAACAAACCCTCACAATACGTTTGGGTCTGCCAGGTCGGACCGGCATCTTCCCCCACCATCGGAGTCGACTCACCACCAGGTGGTGATCAGTTGACAGCTCCGCCCCTCTCTTCGCCCGAGTGTCCAAGACATGCGGCCGCAAATCCGATGATACAACCACAAAGTCAATCATCGAACTGCGGCCAAGGGTGTCCTGGTGCCAAGTGCACATATGGACACCCTTATGTTTGAACAAGGTGTTCGTTATGGACAATCCGTGACGAGCACAGAAGTCCAATAACGAAACACCACTCGAGTTCAGATCAGGGGGCCGTTCCTCCCAATCACGCCCCTCCAGGTCTCACTGTCGTTGCCCACGTGTGCATTGAAGTCCCCTAGCAGAACAAGGGAGTCCCCAGCAGGAGTACTCTCCAGCACACCCTCCAAGGACTCCAAAAAGGGTGGGTACGCTGAACTGCTGTTGGGTGCGTACGCACAAACAACAGTCAGGACCCGTCCCCCCACTTGAAGGCGGAGGGAGGCAACCCTCTCGTCTACCGGTGTGAACCCCAATGCACAGGCACTGAGCCGGGGGGCAATGAGTATGCCCACACCTGCTCTGCGCCTCTCCCCGTGGGCAACTCCAGAGTGGAAGAGAGTCCAACCCCTCTCGAGAGAGCTGGTACCAGAACCCAGGCTGTGTGTGGAGGTAAGTCCGACTATATCCAGTCGGAACTTTTCTACCTCGCACACCAGCTCGGGTTCCTTCCCTGTAAGAGAGGTGACATTCCATGTCCCTAGAGCTAGCTTCTGCAGCCGAGGATCGGACCGCCAGGGTCCCCGCCTTTGGCTGCTGCCCAGCTCACATTGCACCCGACCCCTTTGGCCCCTCCCATGGGTGGTGAGCTCATGAGAAGCCTAATAATTCAATGAATTAAAAAAAAAAAAAACCCTCTATAATATACAATATTATGTGAAACAGCAAGTGCCTGTGGTAATTTTTAAAACAGGATCTGTTTTGAGCCAGCACCCAAATGCATGTATTAATCATGGGTGCTTTTTTGGAAACGTGTCAGAGCCCCCACCCACCCCCAGTCTGCTGTTTGTGTTTACTGCTGCTGTTAATCCTCTCACATGTAATTAACATAACAATATTATTAATGTCTCATTTTTTATCGCCATTATCATGTGTTTTAATCCTGTTAACAGCCGAGAAGTGTGTCTAATGGCCGTTGAATGCTCCCATTGGTGCTTGTTTTTTTTGTGTTTTTTTACTCAAGTTAAACTCAACCAAGGCTGTTGTTTATTCATGCCGTCAAACTATAAACTTACCGAGTTGATGTGTGAAAAATAACATTCTTGGAGGTTGAACTGGAATATTTCAGAATATCTGTATTTTCGTTAACTCTGAAATACTTTTTCCCCCTATTTTTGTTGAACGTGAGCGCCTCCCATGAAGTATACATCCACTAAACACCACCTTGCATTATGATCATTAAAAAAAAGATATTTAATTACAGGGCGGCCCGGTAGTCCAGTGGTTAGCACGTCGGCTTCACAGTGCAGAGGTACAATTCCAGCTCCGGCCTCCCTGTGTGGAGTTTGCATGTTCTCCCCGGGCCTGCGTGGGTTTTCTCCGGGTGCTCCGGTTTCCTCCCACATTCCAAAAACATGCATGGCAGGCTGATTGGGCACTCTGAATTGTCCCTAGGTATGAGTGTGAGCGTGGATGGTTGTTCGTCTCTGTGTGCCCTGCGATTGGCTGGCAACCAATCCAGGGTGTCCCCCGCCTACTGCCCGAAGACGGCTGGGATAGGCTCTGGCACCCCCCGCGACCCTAGTGAGGATAAAGCGGCTCGGAAAATGGATCGATGGATATTTAATTACAAATAAACTGATATACTGGAGGTTTAAAGGGTATACTTTATATGGGAAAACTCTAGCAATAAAAGGAAAAATGTCAACATATTATATAAACGGTTTTTAGGGGGAAAAACATTTTCAGAACATGCTGTATATTTAATTCATGAAAACAGTCGTCTTGTTTTCCAGAGCAAATAAAACAAATGTCCTTATCTCATGGCGGGGACAGTGATGCAAAAATCAGAATAGTACATGAATAAAAATGGAGTGACAATAATTACGAAAATGAAATTTGCCAAATTAGGTTCTGATTACAAAAAAGGCAAAATATCGTCTAAATTACGATCATAAAATAGTTTTTTATTTTTTTTATTTTACAAGAAAGAAAAGTAAATTATATACAGTATTTTGTTAGTGGACCAAATTTGAGTTTAGTTTGATTTCAGATTTGATGGCACCACAGTGACTCAAATACATGGAAGAAATGAAAACTTCCCATAATCTGTCCCATTTAAATGTTTGTGACAGTTTTGTAGTACTTGACTCTCTTTTCGTCCAAAGTGAGCTGGGATAGGCTCTGGCACCCTGCCCGCGACCCTGTTCAGGATAAGCAGTGTTCCAAATGGATGTATGGACATCACTCTCTGACAGACGATGACCATTTGCATTCATCAAGTCCAGTCAAGTCGAGTTCAACTTTATTGTCAAATGTGCTGTATGTGCATGAATCATTGTCAGTCATCCGTGTAAAACCAGATAACTTTTAAGCCATTTCCATCAAATTCCAACTGGAATATCAATAAACCGAATCCAACGGTGGATCGATTTTGACTCGACGTTGGCTCCAGATTGCTGGACGACCCGACACAAAAAATTGAAATGGAACTAACCCCAATCAGTTTTCCTAATATAACACTGTGCCTTCGTTTCTTGCCATTGCCTTGGGTGATTGAGGTGGAACCATAATAAAAGGTAGTAACACAAGGAAGGGACGAGTGTCTGCGGAAGGGGGTTCTATGCAAGTCTCCTTGCTTGGCCCTCAATTACCCTCGTTCTTTCAACAGCGTTCACACGACACTGCCGAGCGAGCGCGGGGGGAATTTGCCGTTCAGGAGACATTGATTAATTATGCCACACACAATTAGCCCGTCAAATTGACTGTGTCCTTCTCTACGGCAGAAAGGTGATGTCAGAATTTTATGGGGCATTAAATAGCCCTACTTGTGTTGTCTTAGAGATCCGCAGAGAGCCCAGAGAAACACGGTGGTGTCGTTCGTGTGAATAGGGCAATGGTGAGGCCAGTCAACGGATTTTCTTGAACCTGTGTTGACCGCTGATAAACGCTCTCTGGGGGGGGGGGGGGGGGGGGGGGTCCGTAGCCCAGCTGGAATGGTGTGCGACATACAGTGTTACCTTGACTTACTTGTTCTATTTGTTTGGTAACTCAAATCAACTTTCTCCATTGACATGAATGGAAATTCTATTAATCTGTTCCAGTCCGCAGATAAAATCAGAACGCCACCTTTTGGTAACAGGCACATTTACACACTCCTTGGATTCCCAGGGTATTGAATTGATCAGAAGTGGAAAGCTCCGTTTGTCTGAGAAGACGTTTACGACTAAGACTATTTACGCTCCAAGTTGGAGGCACAGCCCAACAGCGAATGGTATCATTCTTTTGGAACTCGAAACGACAACTGTTGAGATGCCTTGCAGAGATGCTCCGGACTGTTGACAGACAAAAATAAACCGATTTTGGTCAAAAATTGGACTGACCTGCTACTTGGGCTAAGCTGAGCTCGGATAACATCATACAATCAAAAGCAATAATTCCGTACTAATCCAGTGAGTTTTTGCTTGGATGATACATCTGCAAGGGGAAAGCATATTCAGTTTGCTTCACTTTGCCACATCCAATACGGTTGCAGCGTTGACGTACTCGGCGTCTTTGTGTATGTCATGGAAATATCGAATATTTGCTGGAATGTGGGAGGAAACCAGGGAAATTGAACATGCAAACTCCATACAGGAAGCTGAGATTCAAAGACAGGTTGTCAGAACTGTGAGGTAGTTCAAGCGGGTGGTCTTATCTGGTTTCAAAGTATATTCTATCCTTGTCTCTTCCTTTGGGTCAACAAAGGGAACTTCTCTCTCTGGGTCTCATATTATGGTATTCGGTGTAAAGAGGTTAGTTGTCGTATACGACACTTAGTTTTTTCAAACCAATTAAAAACATGCTTTACATTTTTAATAGCCATTACTTTTCTTTGAAGTCTGCCCAGGAGCCTTCACTATTTCATCCATCAAAGGTCTTACCACAAGTCTTCCATATTGATCTGTCAACGTGAATTGAATATTGTTAAAAGTATCCAATCATGTCAGAAAAATGTGCCAGGTAAATCCTCGGTGATGGACATTATATTTATCATACCATATGAAGTCGTTTTCTCTCTGGAATTGTTCTCTGTGGCGGCTTTGTCGTCCTTTATTTTCCGCCTCCCTTTTTCATACGATTGTCATCTCACTTTGGATTTCAAGGTCGACGTATAGTTAATTGGCGCGGGTCCCACTCTGGAAAATCATTTCCATGACAACCGTTTTCTCAGGGACGGACCGTGAATACAAACGATAGCTCCAATATTGGTTCAGCGTGACGGTGGGGGGCAGGGGGGATAAAAAGGTCACTTTGTTTGTAGAAAAACGTCATCATTACCGGCGAGGGATATATATTGTACACTTGTTACACTAAAGTGGGCAGATAATGTTAGCCAATTAAATATTCGCAGTCCACTTCAACTCAACATGGTGAAATAAATGTCCATGTTGCAGACACTTTATTAGGTACACCTGCATGATCTCATTACCTCAAATATGCATGAAAAAATATAAATACGACGTTAATACATGATTTTTGTTGATTTAACAATGTTTGTTTTTGGAAGTACTATGGCCAAATTTCAAAAGAGATAGTCAAACCTCGGTTTTCATCCATAATCCGTTCCAGAAGGCTTTTGGAAAACCGAAATTGTTGGAAAACCGAAATCACGCTCTTTTCAAAAAAAAAAATCTTTATGGAACACGTCTGCTCACAATGAAACGCGACACGAGGAAGCGTCACTTCCTCGTGTAAGGAAGGCGAGAGGAGTCAAATGGTGCATTCAAGTGCGTTCAGTTTGTTCGAGAACCGAAATTTGTTCGTCATCCGAGGCATAAAAAACTTTTGGTCGAAAACCGAATTGGTTGAGAACCGAGACGTTCGAAAACCGAGGTTTGACTGTAATTTGAAGTTGACGCTAACATGATGAAAGTCGAGTCAAAGTCAATTCATCAATGACATCATTGATATTTTCCCAGTACATTACAGTGGTCCAACAGCATTGTTTTTTTCCCCAATCAAGCAGTTTGACAAAAATACATGTTTCGATGGTTTGGCATAGAAATACAATTAAAAATTCCACTCAACAATTCACTGAATCACGTTATTGTCATTGTCAGGGTTCAGTCATTGGGAATGCATGAGGAATGGAACAGCACCAAATTTCTACTTTATTACAAATTCCAACTCATCATCACATATACGGGGAAAGGCCTTTGAAATCCTGCCTTGGAATTTGGATTCCACCTTCAGAGACCCAAATTCCAATTTACAAACTCCACTCAGAGGGGTTTCCGTCGCCCTCTCCCTGTGGCACATTTTCCGGGGACGAAGTCCAGCTGTTGTGATTGTTGAGTCACTCGAGGCGCCTGAAGGATGATCCTCAGTAGCGCTAGACTCGCGTGTGGGAGGATCCGCAGAACAAAGGATGACAGGGTGAAAGATACGGAGGAAGAGGGGGCGCTGCGACCACCCCGTGTCACCGGGGCCAGCGGAGGAGAGCCCGAGCAGAATCTGCGGATGAAGCCTTGAACGCACTATGAATATCGAGACAGGCCGCAGCGGGTCCTGCGGAACCCCCGTTGGCAGGTGGAACGGTTGATCGCCTGCCCTAAGGAGACCGGAGGCGCAGGACGGGCGATGCAGCTCCGTTCATGAAAAAGGGCGCCTCACATGGCGCGAGTCAGAATGGGTCGAGTCGGTTTTGCAAGGCTCCCCCGGAGAAGAGCCCCTTGCGGGACACCACGTGAAGGTACCTGGTCGTCCCATCCCAGCTGTTGTTGAGGCCCAATGTCTGTAGTTTGGATCCGGGTTAATCCCCGGAGAACCTAAGAACCCTTTTCTTCTTTGGAATATGAGAAATTATAAATTAAATGACTGCTATACGTTCACTGAACAGCAAAATATGTTTTTCCAGAAAATTCAATGCTTTAATCCTAATTTAGGATTAGGGCCAAATTTGACCCTTTTGGGATTTAAGGGTAGCATTTGAGTAGCAGAATTTATAGGGGTCAAATTTGACCCCGTGGGTTCTCCGGGGTTTTAAGGTTAGTTTTAGACTGATCACTTGCATTCAATAACATGAATTTAGCAGGTGTCCCGAAACCTTTGACTGGCACTGACCTTTTCGCGGATTATTTTTTAACTCATTTGCAGTTGTTGCAAAGAGCAACATAAGAATCTGCGGGTGGAGGTTACTCAGACTCACAGCTTCCCATCAAACTTTGATGTCCTGACGTTTTCTGCAGCAGCGTGAAAACAGGAGCCCATATCTGTTTGCTCGTTTTCGTTTAGCACGGTAATGATGAGCAGGCTGCTTCTTCAGTAGCAGCTGGCTGGTCGTGACGCTCCCTCTGCGATTGTACACTCTAGAGGCGGCTTGGACCCTCAAACCCCCGCCACTATTTTTAGACGCCTAAATAAGAATTCATTTAAGGCAGTGCCCTCGGTCGGAACATTATGTTCGGTCGTCGCGGGGAGTAGCGAGCAAATTGATAGATCCCCCTCCGATGTGGGAACATTTTTAAACATTAATAGGACGCGGTGGTTCTCACTGTACGATGGTAATCCGGTAAATATTTCACGCGTCAACACGATAAGGCTCTTTTTCCCTGTGTGTTGCCTCTCCATTGCAGCGCTGTGATAACGCAACGCTCCTCGGCCACCGACGCCAGCTGTCACGTGTCGTCCCATAGTACACATCTCGAAGCATGCAACATTTATGCTAATATGCGCTAAGGCGTGCAGACACAAGAGCTGGAGAAGGGAGCGAAAAAGAGCGCTGCTGTAAACTGCTGTCACGACCCCGCAGTGCTGGAGGTGCTCCTTGTTTCATTTGTGGCGAGAGAAGACACGTTTTCAATTAAACTGACAGTGATTGTCTGAACATACTGAACGGTACGTCTCCATCTTGGTGCTCTCTCCAGAAAAAAAAGTGTGAAAGTCCAACTGAGATGCGGTTCAGAATAATAATGCTAATAATAATTCTCCAGATTTTTTTCTTCATAATTACATGGTGGTCGGCGATAACAATATTATTTTACACAGCGTAATTAGTAGCGGTTATTATTTCTATCTGTGCGGTAGGCAATGTAGATTGGGGATTTTTTTTTTCCATGTATTTTTTGTATTTTTTAAACTCATACAATACAGTCAAACCTCGGTTTTCAAACGTCTCGGTTCTCGTCCAATTCGGTTTTGGACCAAAAATTTCGAGTTTTTTATGCCTTGGATGACGAACAAATTTCGGTTCTCGAACAAACTGAGCGCACTTGAATGCACCATTTGACTCCTCTCGCCTTCCTTACACAAGGAAGTGACACTTCCTCGGGTAGACGAGGAAGTGACGCTTCCTCGTGTTGCTTTCCATTGTGAGCAGACGTGTTCAGTAAACATTTTTATTTTAAAAAGAGCGTGGTTTCGGTTTTTGAACAATTTCGGTTTTCGAACAGCCTTCTGGAATGGATTACGGACGAAAACCAAGGTTTGACTGTAATTTGAAACATATACAGGCATACCTGGGTTTTCATCCATAATCCGTTCCAGAAGGCTGTTCGAAAACCAATTTGTTCGAAAACCAAAACCACGCTCTTTAAAAAAAAATACAATAAAAATGTATTAAACACGTCTGCCCACAATGGAACGCTACACGAGTGTCACGTTGCGAGGTGGTAGTTGTTGGGAGGACCCCAAAAAGCAGGGAGGCAGGAGGGAGGAGCAGGGTGTACTTGACAAATTGTATTTAAAAACTGAGAAAACTAAAACCAAAACAAAGTCCTAAGAACAAAACAAATCCAAAGTAACAAACAAAACCATAGCAGAAACTAAAAACTCTCAATAACAAAAACATGACCGAAACATGACTGAACAAACAAACATGACAGTAGCCAACAGCAACGATGACCCGCCACCGAGTGGTCGGGCATCAAGTCTTTTAAAGTGGCACTAATTACACAATGACCAACAGGTGTGCAGCTGCAGGCGGAGCCTCACAGTGCCACCTGTTGGTCACAAACAGATCCATGAACAACGAGGAAGCGTCACTTCCTCGTGTAAGGAAGGCGAGCGGAGTCAAGTGGCGCACTCAAGTGTGCTCAATTTGGTCGAGAACCGATTTTCAGCTGTAATGTGAGGCATCAAAAACTCGAACTTTTTGGTCGAAAAACGATTTGGTTGAGAACAGAGACGTTCGAAAACCGAGGTTTGGCTGTACTATTATAACTACTACCACTACTAATCATCATCATCATAAATTTGATGATTCACCACAAGGGGACCAAAAATACAAATTGTATTATTAAAAATACATATTTTGGTGGTTAATAAAAATGGAATATCATAACTGCAACAATCATAACAACCATTATTAAAATGATCCCAACACGATCCGACGTGCCTCAAAACGAAAACCTCATTCAGTGGTGCCCCCTAAAAAAAAAAAAGTGCCCCAACAACAGCTGCACACAAAATAAGATGACATGCCAGTCACGAGAAAACACGTGAAAAATGCACAAAATTGCGATAATGATAATTTGTCGACACGGAGCTGACAAGAGATTTTGTCGAAGCGTTCATTCGTGACGTGCGCGCACGCTGATGCAATATGTCCCCTTTGTGCAAATCGGGGCTTTCCAAAGGTGAGCTGTGCGTTATCTGCATCAAGCGAGCGGCGGCCCTGTGTTCTTGGGCTGCTTTGCTACATCTGGCACAGGGTGTCTTGCTGCCCAGTATCAGAAAGCTTCACAGTCACAGGTCACGAGTACGGCGACAGGATAATGACCAAAACACAAAGCTAAAACCACCCAAGAGGCTTAGAGCAAAAAACATTGGACTATTCTGAAGTGGCCTTCTATGATCCACGATCAATATTTTTTTTCATTATTCTTTTTGTCAGATTCAGGTTATTGCTGTGACCACTGCGGGCTTTTCTTTCATTAGGGGTACTCATCATTTTAGCTGTGTGTAGAAAGTCGGGGTGCTGGAACAGTTCCCACACATCTTGTGGAAGTATCTCGATGGAAAAAGTGTCTTGGAGGAAAGAAGTTTTGTGAGCAGAGTGAACGGTTGCCATAGTGACGCAGCGCCGGAAAGGGTGCTGGGGAACCGAGTAGAAAGTCTGCAGGCCACAGGACATCAGAAAGAAAGGACGGGGGGTAGGCGAGGGTTGTGCGCATTCGTGCTTACGTCACTTATGCAGTCTCATCTGCAAAAATCTTGATGTGGGGAAAAAAAAAACCTAATGCATATAATAAAAATAAAAATGGGACTGAGCTCATATTCAGCGGGATTCTCTTCATATGCTGATGAGCTGCATTTCATTGTGGCGGTGCCTGATTCCTTGCGTATGAAAGGCAGGAAGAAACAGATCCAAAGATGTGCATTCAAATCAAAATATTCAAGGCTTCTCATGAAATATTCTGTCAATTTCTGCTCTTAAAAAAAAGAGGGGAAAAAAAAGGGCTGCTTTAATTAGTTGCACCAGCCAGTGTTTGGTGGGCCTTTTTAGGTGTTATTCATAGCAGGATGATGCACCAATCCGCATTTCCCGCAAATATAATATACAGTATGGTCATCAAGTCCAGTGGTTAGCACGTCGGCTTCACAGTGCAGAGGTATCGGGTTCGATCCCAGCTCCGGCCTCCCTGTGTGGAGTTTGCATGTTCTCCCGGGCTTGCGTGGTTTTCTCCGGGTGCTCCGGTTTCCTCCACATTCCAAAAACATGCATGGCAGGCTCATTGAGCACTCTAAATTGTCCCTTGGTATGAGTGTGAGCGTGGATGGTTTTCGTCTCTGTGTGCCCTGCGATTGGCTTTCAGGGTGTCCCCCGCCTACTGCCCGAAGACTGCTGGGATAGGCTCCAGCACCCCCCGCGACCCTGGTGAGGATGAAGCGGTTCGGAAAATGGATGGATGGAGTATGGTCATCAAACATGTAACAAGTCCACCAAAGTGGGGGACACACATACCACTTATGTTCTTTTTTTCTTTTTTTTTTTTTCCGCAATGACCAAAGTCCATCCGTCTTTCCCCCCCCCCATTTGTCTGGCAGTCCACCCATCCATCCATCTAGAATAATACAAGACTGGATGCAATCATCTTTGCACTACTATGCTCAAGTGAACTTACTTTGTGTAAAATATTTCGCGGAAATGAACTCTCTATTCCTTTTGGAGAGAGAGTCGCAAAAATCAAAGCCCGACCCGAAAATAAGGTCTTTGTAGCATCGATTGTTCATTTTCCCTCGAAAAAAACCCCAAAAAAACACACAACTTGGTGATTAGGATTTCGCGAACGTAAACGGTTCATAGGGGAACCCATTAAAAAGAGTTTCAATCGGGTAATCAGAAGTTAGCTTGCTGCATACCCGCCAAGAATGATTATTAAAGCTCAACAGGAAGTGTTTGGCATGCGGCATTGATAAGCGCCTCCCAAGAGCCCGCATGCTTCTCCCACTCTGCGCCGTTTTTTACCTCAGGATACAATCAACGCCGCTGTTTTTCTCGCTTTCTTTGTACCCTCGTGATTACATTTCAACCCTTTTAAAAAAGCCTACCAGATGAACCGCAGCATTATGAAGTAATTTAACACTCCAGCTACTCTCTGCTTGCCATAATTAGAATGTCCTGTGAGTTGCGATTCAACTCATTTGGATATGAAAATGAGAAAAATAAGCACTTTAATTAGTAAGTTTTTTTTTGGTGTGTGTGTGTGAAGTTAATGGTCTACCACACGCCTCTCACCTCTGCGGTGTAGTGAAAAGTTTGGCGGCGATAAAACACAATCTGTGCGGGGAATGTGATCGCTCTTAAATGTCTTATTATTGCGATGGACCCCCCCCAGTGGATGACAACTGAACAGATTGGAAACATTTTGGTTGGTTAATAGTGGCGTATTTGCTGCGTTGTTGCCTTTCAGTAACATGAGTCGTGGAGTCTCCGAAAATTAGCAGATTTACGCTTTGAGCAGTGGCTCATTTGCCATTTGCATGAGGCAGGACAACCCCCTCAAAACAGACTCATTTCAGGAGGGCTGTAAAAAAAAAAAAAAATGCCCACCCCCCAAAAAAGTGACAAATGAGCTTTGATTCTTTTCCTGTTGCCCCCCCCAAAAAGTATGACAATTTACTGAAGCACCTCAAAACAGTTTTAAGTTGTGGGAAAATGTCCAAGTATTGTCTCCTTTTAGCATGAAGTGGTATTGGAAAGTACAAAGTACAGGCGATGGGCTTTTTTTTCTGTCTGGGTCAGCGCACAACCAAAACTATTTGCTTTCCAACCGCAGGAGTTCCTTCTGACAAGTGTGGGAAGTCAAAGCGTTCCACCAGGTATTTCCGCAAGACTGTTTCTGACAGCGACTACTTTAAAGTGCTTTAAAGAAATGGGAGAATCCATTCCATTTGGAACTGTATCTTCCCTCGCATCATCACAAGCGCACTATCGCACCAAAATGGATATTATCATTCATTTGGAGCGCCGATTCTGTCCAGCGGGTCAATGTCAATCCAATCATGCTGCTTTTGCTCAGTTTTTTTTTTTTGCAGTTTATCAGCTCCGGAGGGAAATGTCTGGCGCTCCCTAAACGCTCCCTACATCAGTAGCTGTTGGATGTACTGCTGAGATTTTTTTTTTTTTACAACAACCATGACAAAAAAAAGGGCCCAAATCACAACACCTTACACGTAAGATCATTGTTCTTGTCACCATTGATCACTGTTCTGACTTGTTCGCATATAACCACCAAGACGGACAAATCGTAAGTCATTATTACAAGTATACAGTAGTCTTGAGTTTTGAGCATTAGGACAGTACAGTTCAAATGACAAATGATTCATGAATCCATCCATTTTTAATATTGTGCATTAACTTAATAGGATAGTGGAGTTTCTACATCCGGGTAACTTCAAAGAAATGCAAGTCAGTGTATAACAGAACAATACAGGCAGACTGAGTTAATGGTTTTGTGAGTGCTTCTGGTCACCCCACAATGAAGCCTCATTTCATTGTTCCGAAGTAGCGAAAGGCTAATGGCTAAGGCAGGGGCGTCACTTTCATGAACTTGGCCCCCATGACATGCACAGATGGGACAGATTTTAAACAATTCTGTGTAAAGAGCGACCATTAGATTCTGTGTGATTTCAATCCATTTTTTTAATATGGTACACAAACACAGGAAGTATGTTTACAAAACTAACCAATGAAATGTGTTCACATTGTATAGAATGTACACAAAACTATGGAAAGGGAGGTGGTCGCTGTATGACTTTAGCCTCTCCCCTGCCTGCCTCGGCATCGGTGCCCAACCATTGGTCCCCGGACCGGTACTGGGGCGCACAGAGACAGACCAAGATATTCGTTTGTTTGTTTTTGCTGAGTGACAGTCAACACTCCACCCCATCGATGACCTTCCAAAGGGCAACAAAAATAGGGCCGGGTGATTATGATTTTGAATTGTGATATTATGTGGCTCTGCTTTGCGCGACTCCAGCCAATCGGACTCCAGCTTTTAACATTTGCTTGCGAGTTGAAAGAAACAGAATTTGCCAATCCATGAAAGAAGAAGCAGTGAAGAGAAATACCGTCAAACCTCGGTTTTCGTCCATAATCCGTTCCAGAAGGCTGTTCGAAAACCGAAATTGTTCGAAAACCGAAACTACGCTCTTTTTAAAATAAAAATGTTTATTGAACACGTCTGCTCACAATGGAAAGCAACACGAGGAAGCGCCACTTCCTCGTCTACCCGAGGAAGCGTCACTTCCTCGTGTAAGGAAGGCGAGAGGAGCCAAATGGTGCATTCAAGTGTGCTCAGTTTGTTCAAGAACCGAAATTTGTTCGTCATCCGAGGCATAAAAAAACTCCAAATTTTTGGTCGAAAACCGAATTGGTCGAGAACCAAGACGTTCGAAAACCGAGGTTTGACTGTAGTAACAAACGTACAGCTAAACGCGCAATTGATGGGCAGCCGTGGCTTCCAAAGACAAAGCAATTTTGATGCGAAGTTCCTCCCCAACGTGGAGGAAACAGTGGTGCAAAAAAAACAAGACAATACAAGAAACCCGTTGAATCGTTTGAACAAGCAGCACCCAAGTGATCAAGTGGAAAGCATGAAAATGCGAGCAGTTTGCACAGCATGCCCACGTAAACAGTCGCAGTTTAGTCGCTAATAACTAGCCGGCAGCCACCGAATAAAAGTGGCAATCAATCACACAATAAAGGCACTGGGATTCTGCATTCATCCACTGTGCAAGTAGGATGAAGTAGGCTGACGGCTAAAACATTTCGAGTTGGGCAGCACTCTTGCGCGGACTAACTGAACCAATCCATGCATTGTAGGCCCCCAAATTGGACATCTACGGTCATATGTAAAGACTGCGTTTTCATTCATCACCATTGTTCATGAACTGACCCAGTTTCCAATGAGCTTGAAAAAAGCCCCCACAAAAACCCCTCAGAATAACTCAAAAGAATCTTTGATGCGCTTTCTCTCGTGTTTCATTTGGTTTGGAATGGTCCCTGCGTTTGTGGCTGGAGCAGCATATTGTTTCTTTCTAAGTTGCAACGTGGAAGCCAATTAATCACTCGTACAAAGGCATTCTATTTATAATGCGCGGTAATTAGTATGGCGTGCTGAGAACCAAATGAGTTGGTGGTTTAGTGATCAAAGATGACTAATTGGGAGAATTTCAAATTAAAACAAACAGGTGGCGCGGTGGTCGACTGCTTAGCACGCCGGCCTCACAGTGCAGAGGTGCAAGATTCGATTCCGGCTCCGGCCTTCCTCTGTGGAGTTTGCATGTTTTAATGGAACACTAAATCGTCCCTGGGTGTGAGTGTGAGCGCGAAGGGTTGTTCATCTATGTCTGCCCTGCTATTGGCTGGCAAACAATTCAGGGTGTACCCTGGATGGACAACACAAAAACAACTATGTTTTGTAGAGACGCTAACTTTTCATTCCAGGAACATTTGGCTCAATCTAGGGAAAGAATGTCATGGTTCCAGCTCTTAATAAAAAAAATAAAAAAAAGAGGACATTGCCATTATTGGTCTCCTCTCCAGTCTTCACACCCTAACCATCCTTCCTCCCTTGCAATCCTAATAGGACCGGCGGGAGAGAAGGTGGGAGTTTTACAATGATGAGTGCGAGGAAAACCAATACTAGTGGTACCTAGTGACTTTCAGGATGCTTTTATAAACGAAGACATGTTGAACGTGTCCTACCGAGGGCGTGTGCACTATACTCAGCTAACGTGTGAGGGCAATGACAAGTTAAAAGAAACCTACTGAGTTTGAGTGGCATCCCGTCAAAGTGCTGAAGAGTCTTCTGTATCGGTTCAATATTGATCCGAACAACAAACCAAATGATTTCCCCCCTGTGAAAACAATTCTACTGATTTTGATGGACTCTGTCGCTTTTTCGGTGACATCCCAAATTTGACGGAGGTACTTTAAAGGGGGCATATGGAATATTGTTTTTCTGATTACTTGTATACAAATGGTTAAGTGTCTACCCAGTGCCACCCATCATGTGTGAAATTAGAAGTCATTTATTCTTCTGCCCGTTTATGAAAATGTGTGTGAGCGCGCCATTCTGCCCCTTCTGCCTCACGGTTATGTAAGAGTCGGGCTGATTTACATAAGACTGCCCCCCACAATGAGTTATTTCTGCTCAGGGTTGAGCCAAGGCATGGATGGAGGTTAAATTAGCCAGTTGGAACACTGCAGAAGCAGTATTCTTTTGCAGTCTGTATGTTGGGATTCTCCCAAAGTTTAATGCCACAAAAAGTTGTTCTAATACTTCAATAAGCGGTTTTGCTTTGTTGCCATTAAGTCACCTAAGGCGCCGCATGCCCTACCTCTGCCCCTGATCGTCATGGTAACCAAAGTCATTCCCTGTATTTGTATGAAACTTTTAAAATCCCTTTACATAAAAGCATAAGCCTCTTTTTGAGACACGTCCTGTTTATCCAAACTGTTTCTTTTACTCAGCTTGTGTATAAAAGATAACCCCTGAATAATAATTTGAGACTGTTTTGAGGCCCTTTCCGCTTACTTCATAAAAGTATTGGTATCTCTCCCTGGGGCAGCCACCATTTGTTTACAACTAACCGCCCTCATCCACCCTCACTGCTTTGCTTTGAGCATCTCAGGTGCACCGACCTCAGCTTCCCTGCGGACGTGAACATGGAATGAAGGCTTCTACTTGACATCGATGCACTTTTTTTTTTCTTTTTTGCTATTGTATGCAAATTGGAAAAGATGAGGTTGTTTTGAAGTGTAAATGTTGATTTTGGGGCAACGCCACTGTCTTTAACATTGCCTTCCCTGTGGATTAGATTAAAAACCAACAACAAAAAAATGCAAAACAAAATAAAAAAAAACAAATGTTACCATATGCGCTTCAACAATAAACTAGTAAAGACGACTCAACATTTATCCCAGATACTGGTATTGGAAATGACATCCCCTCAGTTGTATTGACATAGACCTGTATTTGTTTTTTCTTTGATTTTGCATATTATTTCATATTATTTAATATCGTGCACTCCAGCAGTTATGAGGCCATTAATGATTCTATGACAGTTTAAACGAATGTATTTCAAAATGTATAGTGCCTGATTTTGTATTTTCTTTTCGATATCAAAGCTGCTCAAATTAAGAGGCAAAAGTTGACAACCTAACACGGGGGTCGGCAACATGCGGCTCCCGAGCCGCATGCGGCTCTTTAGCGACATCTAGTGGCTCCCTGGAGCTTTATTAAAATATTTTGAAAATGGAAAAAGATTTTGATAAGTCGGCTAATATAGCTCAAATAGATATAGATACGTGTTGCAGCTCCGAAAAAGGAGAGCTGTGGGGTTGGTTTTTTAAAACGTACACTTTATTTATGGTTTTTACAGTCTCGCCAAACACAGACACGTCGCTTGATTTTTTTGTTTTGGTGCATTATTTTCGCTTTTTTTAGTGTCAGTGAAGTGATCATGAATTTCCGTTTTTCAGAGACTGTCTTTGAACGCCTCTCGAGTCGAACGAGAAGAGAGAAGGCACGGAGTGTTTGTCGAGACTGTTAAAAGCATAAATAAAGTATGTTTTAAAAAAAACAACACCCCAGCTCTCCTTTTTCGGAGCTGCAACATGTATCTATATCTATTTGAGAGCTACTATCGAAATCTTTTTCCATTTTCACAAATTTTTTGTAAAGCTCCAGGGAGCCACTAGATGTCACTAAATAGCCGAATGTGGCTCTGGAGCCATGTGTTGCCGACCCCCGGTCTAGCAGGACAGTTTGACCGACAGATGGACAAAGATGGCAGCAGAAACAAATGGGTGGCCAGACTGCTCGACAGACTTGACAAACTGGAGAAATTCATCCATCGACAACTTTCCGCACGTCACTGCCTGTATCTACTTCCATCTATTTGCCGCAGGTTCTGAATGAGTGTGTGATCAACGACAACAATCCAAGATGAAGAATGTTCCTCTCATTTGCATAATGTATCACCAGTTGTAGTCAAACCAGCTGTCGCATTGCAACGCAGCCAGCTAGTCCCATGTGTGCCGTGCACTAAGCAGCTCCCAGGCACGGACTATTCATCTGCTAAGCCTCCAGAGCACCGGCACCACCAAGTCTCCTTGCACACAAATCAGACGCATGGGCACCAAAGTGATGAAACACTACATTCATCAAGAAATTTGTTTGGGGGATTGTTCATTTCCGAGAGCCAACGGCAGACGCGAGTGAAGGTTTTATTGGAGGATTAAAGGGCTAGGCGGGGGGCGGGGGGGCTGAGGTGAGGCGGGAAAGATGGCCGGGCGAGGTGGAATGAAGATGAGGACACAGCTGCGAACGTTATCGGTCCATTTAATGGCTCGGTTATTAGCTATCAGATGGGCAAGAGTGCACTTACCAGTGGGCTAGAGGGCACCTAACATTTACTTTGTATTAGCGGTGATAAACCACCATTGCGCGGACGTGTGCTCTGTAGTGTTAGGCCGCAGACTTCATGAGCGCTCATTTTGCTTGTCGTAGTAGAACAGTAAACAACAGGACAGTAATTTTCACCAATTATCGTCGCATCAATATAACCGTCCACCCTCCCCAAATTATGTTGGCAATGGTGGTCTTGTTATCCCTCACAAACACCAGACTGCTGATGAACAAAAAGATGGACAGACATCTTCTGTTAGTTTTTATGTACAGGTGTCAGCACATTCGATCTCTCCATCTCACAGGCAAACTGCTCGGACAGAAAGTTGTTTGGTGTGTAAGGAAGATCAAGTACTTCCTCCAAAATTGGGGAGCATTTTTTGTTAATTTCAAGCAATGGTACCGGGCGAGCTCAGTCGGGTAGCGGAGTCTGGGATTTGTTGGCCGTGACCTTCTTACATGACTGTTGAGTGTAAACATCGTACAGGTTAGCTCCAACACGGTTCATTGGGTGAGTTTGTAATTGTAATGTAGAGGGATGGAAAAAAAAGCACAAAGTCCCTCCATCCCATCCAGCGGACATCTCCGGTTTGTCCCCTAACCTTTCGGTCAACTTGGGTCTGATCGCTCATCTTGGGCCATGATTTCGTACACTTCCGGTGAAGCGGGGCTGCAGCAGCATGGCTCGTCGTCATGAGGCTCATTCAGTGGCGACGGGTCGAATCCCTTGCCGCCGAGCGAATGTAGCGTGGTCTTATTGGAGCACGCCGACATGATGTGAAAGCACGACTGCACACTGTAAAACAGATAGATCAACATTTATTTGCACCGGCTGCGTGAATAAACCAAAGTACTGTCTTTGAAAGCACTTTAGGACTCGGGCCATCCCTTTCCGCCTAAAAAATCAAATTCAACAAAATCACAAACACTATATGTCTCTGTAGTTGCTCCACAGTACACTATGGCATAAACTTTGGGAGCAGAACCGTTGCCAGACCTCAGGGGAGCACATGAAATGTATGTGGAGGGGCGGGGGGGGGGGGGGGGTGTTGGAGGGGGTATTAACATAAACGCTGTAATAGTATTGGATGTGGCGAAGGGAAGCGATCTGTGAAGATGCCTTGTTCATTTGCTTGTCGTCATTTAACTTAACATGCACGCTCTGGGGATGTGGGAGGAACTCAACAGTACCGGTATAAAAAAAAACAACCCAAGCAAAGGGACAAGTTTCGAACTCCACAGAGGAAGGCCGGCGCACAGTTTTGAACCCACAACCATTGAACTGTCAAGCGGGGATGCTAATCAGTCATCCACTGTGCTTCTCAGTGCAAATAAATTCAATGTTTGATGTCGGGATTGACTACCTCTTGACAGAATCGATCACAGCTGAGAAGCATCCTTGTTGATGTCATCTGGTCGGAACCACTGATCATTTTTGCCTTCCAAAATAGGCCTTCAACAAAACCCACTATCCTGAGTGACAGCACCAAATCAAATGAGTGGCTTAATGCTCCGCACAATAGGTTACACATCTTGACATATACGCACTTGTTTTTGTCAAGTTATTATTTGGACTACAATACTGGCTTACAGTTTTTTTTTTTTTTTTTTTTTTATTTTGTCTAACAAGGAAATGACATTTTTTTCCCCTTTCAAAACATAGAGCAACATTTCCCACCTTTTAATGTTTTACTGCATAGTGCTGAAATTTCAAATGTGTCGCCATCAGATAATGTAAGATGTTAAAAAAAAAAAAAGGTCTTGGAAGTCCCACTTGCTACACATAAGCACATTATGGATAATTATGACTATTGCACATAGTTTACAATTAGTACTTCAGACGTGTATTACTTCAAATATTTACTGTAAAATGATAAATAAAAAATGGTAACTCATGGGTTTTACCAAGTTCTGACTTCCAAGGGAAAAAAAAGGCTAATTGTAAAATTAGACAAATTACTTCTTTTGAGAGGAAACAAATACATAATATTTTAACAGCACTCTTTGGGAACATGACAAAAATTGTAGTGGGTCAAGAGCATTGCCAGTTTTGGTTTCATGACTGACGGAAGGTTGAGTTTGGAAATTTCCTTTGTTATTGTGTTGTGTTTTTTTTTTTTTTTTTTAATCAAACAACCTGGAAGTGGAACAGCATTGTGGACTTAAAAAGGCTTCAGGGTATTGACTTACTGAGAGCTGGTGTCATGAAGCGGCTCAAGATGGCTCATTGTGCTGAAGTCGTGCTCCAGCACCTGGCGAGGAGTCATCCGTTGGGCGGCATCGAGCTGGAGCATTCCTTTTAGCAGCTCCACAAACTTCTGCACATCCGCTGTCTTGGCCGCTTTGTTGGCAATGTGCCTGGTGTTCAAGATTCCCGGCTGGAACTAAATAAAATTGCCCTTGTCATACATTGACACGGTTTCGAAGTTAAGACGTTAAGAGTGACTGCTTACATGAAGAAGGCGATCAAGAGAGCGGAATTTAAAGCGTCTGGCCTCTTTGGGTATCGAGGTGGTCTCTTTCTGATACTGTTCTGGTGTCTACAGAGACGAGAGAGGGTCGAGATAAGCCTGCGTTTCTGTAATTTTTTTTTTTTTAAAAGCAGAATCAGAGGCACATACCTTGAGCTTCCAGCTGAAATTGCGCTCCATCTGGAAGAAGCAACTGGTCTGCAGTCCAGCTTCAAGAACATTATCCGGAGGCTGGCCTTGAGTCTCCACAATATACCTGACCTGAAAATACAACACCAAGTTCAATATTTACCATTCGGAATTTGGATCCATCCATCCACCCATCCGTTTTCTATAGCACTTATACCTATTACGGTCATGGGTGGGCCACATAAGAATATACTGTACTGTACATCGGAAATTATGTGACGCGTGTGGACTCATGTTCAAAGCATTCAGACTCCAGCGTCATCAAAAATGTATTACAAAAGTTACATATTTTAAAAAAAATGTTTTATAGAGATTAACTTCTTTTTACACTTGTATCGCAATTGACGTTAAATAATGAGATTGGTGAAGCACATTTGCAAAGTTTCTTGTCCTATGCGGAAATAAGGGCTGAAATGAGTATTGTAATATCGTAAAGCCAATTTCAAAGTAGGGTAAACGTATACTTACTTATACTTACCATGTCGTATTCACTTTTCCCAGGGTAGAGCAGAGCGCCCGTGTACAAAAATGCAGCAATGCAGCCGACTGACCAGATGTCTATGGCTTCCGTGAATGGTGCACCCAACAGGACCTCCGGAGACCTGGGGAGACGGAGCGAGGGGGGGAGGGGGGGGGAAGAGAGAGAGTGAGAGAGATGATTAGCAATCGATTGTGAAAATAGGTTATTTTGACCAACTGTTTTCATTGCAGTTTGATGGTGTAATTACGCAAAAATTACTATTTTCCTGAACTCATCAGCAATTCTACAGAGGCCTGATAATGATCCTGATGATTTTAATCAGATGTGGTGGAGGAGGAGGAAATCCTCTAAAACATGCAGGATAATTGCCCTCGAGCATCGGATCTGGACAGCCGATAATACATCAAGTACAACTTTATTGTCAAATACATGCTTCCAGTATTTTGGTTACCTCATTAACTATCAGATTACTGATTTAATCTGACTCACCGATAGGGGAGTGTCTGAATGAGCGAGCCCTGTTTGGCGGTGGACACCTGAGCGGCCAGGCCGAAGTCGATCACCTTAATCTTGTAGGGTTGCTGCACTTGGTTGACCAGCATCACATTCTCCATCTTGAGGTCCGCATGTATGATCTGCGAGACCTTCAAGTGGTCCAGCATGTCTGCCAGCTAAAAGGTCATCCCAACAGGATCAATTTCATTTCAAAAGTAAATTCCAGCCGTTTTTTCCCCCTAGGTGAGCATACCTGATGGACAACAGGCCTGATCTCCTTCAGCTGGAGAGGTCTGAAATTTCGCTCTTTTACAAAGTCGTATAGACTTTTGTCCAACAGCTCAAATTCAATGCAAACATGTCCGGAGATGCTGAAGATGCTGTTCCATTGCACCAGGTGGCATTTGTCAGCATCCATCTTTTTGATTTTTAACAGGGCAAGGATCTATAAAGACATTAAGTGGCACCTGTTACATATTACACATCTGCAGCTTAACATTTAGTATAAACACTACGAATCCGCACTGATATTAAAAAGAGCTGCGGACTCAAGCCTCCCTCAGAGCAGGAGGTGTTTACCCTCGATGTGCAGACGGCAAATTAATGGCGCCTGTGTGAAGCCATCACTGGCCAATATTTTCTAAAATATTTGCTTGAATGGTCAGAGCATTAATTAAATACAGAGACATCTCTATGTTGTGTTTAATAAAACGCGTGGAGTCGGACTTTGTGCTCACTGTCCTTTATTCTCAGTAGCCACCTTTTATCTCAATACTTTGGCAACCGCCCACTTTACGGCCGTGACGTCACGCCGTCGTAACATGACCCTATGGCTGTGGTTATATGCCACATTCACCCCCCCCCTTTTATAAAAGTGCAAAAACATTCAAACATATTAATAGTGCACAACTTCAAAGCCAGAACATGGCCAACCTATCTGGGTAAACAGGGTAGACTACCCATTTACCCGCATAGCCATGTGGTTTATTCTGCCACATAATCAGACTATGTAGTCCCTGAGATACAGGGGCTGCCGACGAGCCCGAACAGGGCGGCGCCTCGGTCCGAGGGCGTCAGCCGGCACTTCGAGTTCGGGTGGGATTCCTGGGGCTACCGGAGGGAGATCCCAGTCCCCGGCAGTGTGGCGCGGATCAGCCGCCGCGGCGAGTTCTTGTGCTGATGGTGGGTTGACGCGCCTTAGGCGACTGGCATGCCAACGGGAGCCGTCAGCAAGGAGGAAGGTAGCTGGGCCCAATTGTGCCATTATCTGTTGGGGTGAGGACCAGAAGGATAGCAGCTTGTGGGACCGATGCGGCCGGCGGATACGGACCCAGTCCAACACCTTGAGTGTGTGTCCTCTCACCCGATGTGCCCTGTCGTAGCGGTGCTTCATCCGGCGTTGCGCCTCTGCCACCATGTCGCCGACAGAGGGTCCTGCTGCTGGAGGGCCTGGAGGATCCCTGCTGGGCGGCCGTAGTCGATCCATGGGAAGTTGGAGTTCCCGTCCGAGCATCAGAAGGGCTGGGGAGCTACCTGTCGTGGCATGTGGCGTCGCTCTGTAGTGCTGTAGTGTGTTCTGCAGGGCCGTGCTGAATGGGAGACCTTCGGTCAGATGTGCTCTCAGGCCGTTCTTGAGGGTCTGGTTGAACCTTTCCACGCCCCCATTGGCCTGCGGGTGGTACAGGGCCGTCCTGATGTGCTTAATCCCTCTCTCCCCTGTGAAGGCAGCGAAGTCAGCCGAGAGGAACTGGGGCCCATTGTCTGTGGTAATGGTGTCTGGCACACCCAGCGGGCAAACAGGGAAGAAAGAAAGTCAGTGGTTTGCTGTGTGGTTACTGACCCACGGGGAGGACCTCCGGCCACTTGGAGTGGAGGTCGTAGGCCACCAACAGGAACCGCTGGTGATGAGGAGTGCCATGGAGCTCCCCACAGATGTCCACCTGGATGTGGGACCACGGCGTCGCTGGCCATTGGAGGGGCTGCAAAGGTGGTGTCGGGGGTGGGCCCGTCTTACCGCTGGTCAGGCAGGCGGCGCAGTCCTTGACCATCGTTTCAATGTCCCTGTCGATGCCTGGCCACCAAACCAGGGTCCTGCAGCGCTGCTTCACTCTCACAATGCCCAGGTGACCGTCGTGTGCCATGTTCAGGATGCGTGCTCGTAGAGAGCTGGGGATCACCGTGCAGAGCCCCGAGCGACGCAGTCACCGTTCCAGCAGGAAAGGTCGTCTCTGACCCGGTGGTAGGGCGCCAGCTCCTCTGGCACCTTCGCAGGCCAGCCCTCCTGGATAAACGTGCGGAGCTGTGAAAGCACGGGGTCCTGTGCAGAGGCCGCCTGGAGCTCCTGCAGGGAGACTGTTGTTCGGAGGGGCTCGTGCAGCATGAGGACCAGCTCTGACTCTGAGCCGTCCGGGGCGGTGTCTGGCGCTGAGGTGGGCGTGGCCCTGGAGAGCAGATCAGCCACAACGTTTTCTCTGCCGGGTGTGAACACTGTCGTGAAGTTGTAGGCCTGCAGTCTCTCTGACCACCGGTACAGGCGCAGCGGTTTGTGTCCCGATCCTGCCGTGGCCAGGAGGGCTGTGAGTGCTTGGTGGTCGGTCCGGAGCGTGAAGTGCCGCCCGTAAAGGTACATGTGCCACCGCTCGCACGCCCAGACGCAGGCAAGCGCTTCTCTCTCCCCCACCGAATACCTCTGCTCCGTGGGAGTCAGAGATCGTGAGGCAAACGCCACGGGACGTTCAGTCCCCCCGTGCAGCTGGGACAGGACCGCCCCTACCGCCGTGTTGGACGCGTCGCAGGTCACCAGCGTAGGGCTATGGAGGTCGAAGTGGGCGAGCACTGGAGGGGAGGTGAGCTGTGTCTTCAGCTGGCGGACTGCCGCGGAGCACATGGGTGTCCAGGACCAGGGGGCATCCTGTTTGAGGAGTGCGCGTAGTGGCGCCGTGGTCTCTGAGTAGTGTGGAAGAAAACGCAGGTAGAACGCCGTCATGCCCAGGAATGAGGACAGCTGCGCGGGGCAGGAGGGCTCAGGCAGGCGTAGGATGGCTTCCACATTTGAGTGGAGCGGGCTGAGGCCGTCGGCATTCAGGCGAAACCCCACAAACTCGATGACCGGCGCGGAGAAAATGCATTTCTCGCCGTTCAGCGTGAGGTTGTGTTGGGCGAGCACCTCTAGAACCCTGGTGAGGCGGTCGTCGTGTGAGGCTGCTGTCGCGCCGTGCACCACTATGTCATCCAGGTACACAACCACGCCAGGGATGCCGGCGAAGATGGTGGCCATGATCTTCTGGAAGCAGCTGGGGGCAGAGCTAAGCCCAAAAGGCATGCGGGTGTACCTGAAAACGCCCATGTGTGACACGAAAGCGGTGAGGTTGCGGCTCTCTGGGTGCAGCAGAACCTGCAGGTAACCCTGGCGGAGGTCGAGCTTTGAGAAGACTGTGGAGCCGTGAAACTTGGCAGAGAGCTCTTCTGTAGTGGGCAGAGGATATTTATCTGGTATCACCGCTTTGTTCACCTGTCTGAGGTCGATGCAGGGGCGCAGGCCGCCCGTCTTCTTCCGTGCCACCACTAGGTTGGAGATCCATGGCGATGCGTCCACTCGTTCGATTATGCCAGCGTCCAGAAGTTTCTGCAGCTCGGCTGAAACATCAGCACGTAGGGCGAGGGGCAGGCGGCGGAGAGGCTGAATGACTGGAGTCACCTCCGGGTTCAGGAGCGGCTGGTGGTTGAAGGCGGTGAGGCAGCCCAGTCCAGCGAACAGCGAGGGCCAGCGGTGCAGCCAGGGCGTGGTGACGGTTAGTATGGTGGCACCCATGTTGTCTGTAATGGAGAAGCCCAGGGCACAGAACAGGTCGAAACCGAGGAGGTTGGCGCCCTTGCGGGACACCTGAAAGGTGAAAGCTGGGAGAGTTCTAGCGCCATAGCGCACGGAAAAGGTCGCAGTGCCAACCATGTCGATCTTGGTGTGTCCATAACCAAACAGGTCTTCCGTGCCAGGTTTAACAGTCATTCGTGGAAAAAGTCGCCGGACCGTGGCCTCATTCAGGAGTGACTTGGAGGCTGCGGTGTCCAGCAGCAGTGACAGACACACGCCGTCCAGCTCGACTGCGCACCACTTGAACGGCTTGTTGCAGGCGCCCACCGAGTGGATGGTGGTGGAGCCAGATGCGTTGGTTAGGTGGGGCCCGGGGTCCACAGGATTAGAAACAGAGCGGCAGACTTTAGCAAAGTGGTTCAGCCTACCGCAACGTTGGCATCTTTGTCCTAGCGCCGGGCACGCGGGCGCACGTGTGCGGTGTGATGAGGAGCCGCAGTTCCCACAATGTTGCCTCATCGTGGCGCCTCGACGTCCCGCGACGTTTACCTCCGCTCGTCGAGAGGAGCAGTGGTGTCGGGGAGTGGGGCCGTGAGAGCAACAGTACGAGATGAAAGAGGCAGATGTGGAGCGAGGTGGGGAAGGGCTGGAGCTGGGTCCGAGGCGGCTAGCCGGGATGCTAACAGGGCCGCAGACTCGAGCTGGAAAGCCATTTCCACCGCCCTAGACAGCGACGTGTCGTCCGGCGATAAAAACAGCTTCTCCCGCAGTTTAAGGTCCGTCGTGTGTTCGGCTAGCTGGTCCCTAATCATGTCGCCCTCCAGATCTCCGAACCTGCAGAGGCTGGCTAGTCCCCGGAGGTCGGCGACGTAATGGTGGACCGACTCACCGGGCCGCTGTCGACGCTGCCGGAAGATAATCCGCCGTGCCATGACGCTCTGTGGAGCAGCGAAGTGTCCGGAGAGCAATGCCACACAGTCCGAAAATTTCGTGGCCGGTCCGAGGGTGCGAAAGATGCGTTGGCCCTCACAGCCCAGGCTATGGACAAGCATTGCCCGCCTTCGCGCGTCGCTAGCGTCGGCTAGCCCGAAGGCTTCAATAAAGGTCTCGAAGGACTCCAACCAGCGGGACCACGGGACTGGCGGCTCGCCAGGCAGGGCGAGGAACGGAGGAAGAGGCGAGAGTGGAAGCTCCATCCTTGTCGCCAAATGTTGTGTTTAATAAAACGCGTGGAGTCGGACTTTGTGCTCACTGTCCTTTATTCTCAGTAGCCACCTTTTATCTCAATACTTTGGCAACCGCCCACTTTACGGCCGTGACGTCACGCCGTCGTAACATGACCCTATGGCTGTGGTTATATGCCACACTCTAAATCGGCAACACTTACGACAAGCCATTGCCCTTGTTCGCTTGCGCTGCTGACATGCAAAATAAAAGCAGCACATACTTTATATTTTACTTTTGACTTCATAAAGACTGTCATGAGGGCCCATCAGTGACGGTGGACGGACTGGATGTGGGCCGTGGGTCCTAATTTGCCGAGATGTGCTTTTTAAGTCCATCCATGCATGAGAGATCAGTGGGTCAGGGAAAAAAAGATGACCGCCAAACAACCTCTGGTACTCTTGAGAACCACCAGTGAGGCAGAGCATGAATCAGGCCGATTTTTTTTTAACGTACACCACTTTATAGTAAATATTTTTAAGAAACACCTCCATAATCAAACTGAATACACTATGTTAGTGATTTATTAAACTTTTGTTTTGTACATGGCAGCACAAAAAAAGCTGCAGACAATTAAAAATATACATTACCAGTGTGTTACTGACACTTTGTGTAGTAGGAACGTGCTGAGGGCGCCTTCGTTTCCTGATCATGCCGTGAGTAACCTCGAAATGTCTAACGTCGGGACAGGTCGTTACTACGGGTAGTTAATGGATGTCACCCACCTCATATATGGCCCGCTTGGCTGATGTTCCGTGGTTCTTGATGGTCTTAACCGCCACCGTCTTGTTGTCGGTGGTCTTCCGACATTTAACCACGTTCCCGTAGGCGCCGCGACCCAGGACAGACAACACGTCATAGCCGGACGACTTGGAATGAATTCGGGCTCCGGGTGAAAACTGGTTGTCCTCGGACCCGGAAGAGTCCATTCTGGGGAGGACCGGGTGTTCGTCCGACTGTACGCACGGCTCTTCTGTCGAGGACATGGGGAGCCCCAGTCACCTCGCCCGGAGGTGCAACCGTCGAGAAGCACCCTGGTCGCGGGTGTAGGTAGGGAAACGCTACCTTTGACTTTCAAGTGCTTTGTGCCATCACGGTTAATGTTGGAACGTAACATTTTCGTCAGGGGTACGGGGACGAGGTGATATTATGAGTCGGGAAGGGCCTCAAAGTCTCCACGGTGTCAGTATGTGCTCCCCGCCTTCAGTCGACCTGAGCCGGCGTGCTGTTTGTGACGAACGAGCAGCGTCGGTTTTATACAATGACACGTCGTGTTAGCTTTTGGCATTTCATCCTCGAATTCACGCACAACATGGCGTGCGATGTATAGCGTATGTATGGGTCTTGTCATATTTAATAAACGCGACAGGCTGTTTATGTAAATATGCCGTTCGCGCTTAGCATGTTACTGGCAGACATGAAAAAAAATCCAAAAGCAGGAGAAAATTACTCTCTTTTGTAGAGCATCTCTCGATATATCTATCTCCCTCGATCCTTTTTTACTGACCGCTGATATAGGCTCCATACACAATTCCATAGTTAGGTACGTGACAATTTTTGTAAAATATTTTCTTTCGCCAGGAAAACCAATGTCACTGGGAAGAGTTGGAATAAACGAACAACGCGGTATTTATCCATCCATCCATCCATTTTCCGAACCGCTTCATCCTCACTAGGGTCGCGGGGGGTGCTGGAGCCTATCCCAGCAGTCTTCGGGCAGTAGGCGGGGGACACCATGAATTGGTTGCCAGCCAATCGCAGGGCACACAGAGACGAACAACCATCCACGCTCACACTCATACCTAGGGACAATTTAGAGTGCCCAACGAGCCTGCCATGCATGTTTTTGGAATGTGGGAGGAAACCGGAGCACCCGGAGAAAACCCACGCAAGCCCGGGGAGAACATGCAAACTCCACACAGGGAGGCCGGAGCTGGGATCGAACCCGGTACCTCTGCACTGTGAAGCCGACGTGCTAACCACTGGACTACCGGGCCGCCCACGCGGTATTTAAATTTTGTTAATCCAAGAATTAAGGACGTTGTGGCATTTAAATACTGTACCTCGAAAAGCGGGCAAAAAATGAATGGCCTGTGATCACTTAAAAAAATAAAATAACGAGGCTGCTCTCCTGAGGCCTAACAATTTCCTTAAGTGTAAACCGAAAGGGTTCCATTTCACAAGCTGAGTAATCATGATTCTGATAAAAAAGTAAATAAATGAATTTTTAATTACGCAGACACAATTAAGTTGACACAATTCCCATTGCCAACAGATGGCTCTCCTGCGTCCATATTCAGGGTTCGGCGACACAAATGATGCCACACTGTAAAATTTTCTTCCCTATTATATGAATGTGCTGAAACTAATCGTTTTAGACTGTATCTAGTACTCAGTGGACCATAACGCTGCCCTCTTAACCTTCTAAGCCACAACTTGGTAAAATTGCATTTAAAAAACAAAACAAATCTATATAATATATATAATATAATATATAAAAATAATAATATTTTAAAATTTCCCCAGTGTTGGACAAATAAAAGATATCTTATCGTATCTTATACGATTGGTCAGCCCACCTATCTTTACCTTTTATTCAATGTTTCATGTAAAATATTTATCACACCCGCAATAGCTGTGATGCTATCTCCAAAGATGGAATATTGGCAGGTGGATTTCACAACCCATTCAGCATGGAGTGGCCACTACCTCACATCAATATAATCTTTTGGGGTTTTTTTCCCCCCACGAAAACTCACATTTTAACAACACCGCTGACAGTTTTCTTGATCTGAAACCACAAAGTTGGCATCATTAACATCTTGCTATCGCAGTACAACTCGCATTTTTTTTCTTCTTCCAGCAGTCTCTCAGCGCTGCATGAAAGAACAGGCAAGGAAGCCAGAACTGCCAGATGTCATTACACTATCATGCGCCACCATAAAACATTTATGAGCTATTAAGAGGGCCTTAACAGAGGATGCAGCTGATTCTTACGAGATGTGAGGGACACGTGGTGAACTTCAACAAATACACACCGCTCAGTTCAACAACTTTTCCAAGAATGTACACGTCTGATAAATACAGGATTGTGCACGGGCTTTTTCTTATTAGTATCCAAATTGCATGTTATATGTATGTATGTATGCGCACATATAGGTCATGCTTTTGCTCTATATAGGGTTTTTTTTTTCGGGGGTGCCAACTCAAATGTTTTTCATTCAAAACATTTTTGGGAGGTTTATCCCTGCTTCTTTAGGAAGTTGGGGCGGGGGTTACAAAAATGTTTTTCAATGCATTTATAATAGGCATCACTTATGTGCTGATTTTTTACGATTCGGTCCATTTGAATAGCGGGAGTCCACTCTGCCACAACAATTACAGTCGAGTTTGGAATGAAAAACAAAATTCAGCCTTTGCACGGAACACATACACACATTACTAGTCGATTGTGGTCTGCTGATTATGATGGGCCGGTCTAAGCCAAAAATGCCAGGGACATTTTTCTTTTTGGTGCCAGTCCAGCCCAGCCCAGAACGTTCTGTACAGTATATCAAGTAATTATAGCACCACTAACAACAAATTCAATGACGACTTTGGATTTTTGCACAATACCAGGTAGGTAGTATCTTTGCATCCAGTTAAAATGAGATAACATGAACGCAATCCTTTTCAATGTCCTCTCAAGTGCAGGAGGCGATCATGAGTAAACATCACACAGACCTCTTCACTTTATCGCGTCAGTTCAGTCAGCTCAGAGGCCAGCAATGATATGGGAGTGCAAGCCTCGTTTTTTTTTTTTTTTTTCTGAGGGATTTCTCTGTAAGAAGGTGATTTTGTTCTCTTGGTGTTCATTGCAATACTTTCGGCAATTCCGCCGCTAAGACGAGATCTCATTTCAGCGTTGTGCCTCAGAAAGAGGAGGCTTAGGGGAGATGAGAGGCCTCTGTCGGAGCCCCCGTGCCAGGAAAATGAGGGTTACACAATTACACACAGTTCCGGAAAAAAGCCCTCCCCGTAATTGGATCCATTTTAGGGCCTTTAAAGCCCACCTCTTGGAGATAAAGCAGCCCTAGGTGCAGATTTCATTCTCCACTCTCTGTCTGCAGTGCTTTTTCATTTAGACTGGCCTAAAAAAATAATAAAAAAGACTGCAGTATCACATCTGAAAGGACATCATTTTGAGAACAATTCCACTGGTTTTTTTCCCCAAGGATGAAAGAGCACCTGTGTCAAAACCTAACATACCAACAACTGAGATACAGTGTATAGCATGAAAATCAGCATAAGATTAAAAAAAAAAAGAATGAACAACCGCTTTCTTTAACAAACAAGGATAACGAGGCTCTTTCTCAGGAGCAGTTTTGGTGGTAAGAGTAAACTCACCATGCATCCCCTTTCCCCATCACCCTCATCCCAGTGACTCTCAGAAGTGCCCAAGGCAGTGAAAAACTAGCCAGAAATATACAACCTATTGAGCATATTCTTGTTTTGGCCTAAGGGGAGGCCTGGGCAACGTATGGCTCGTGGCCCACATCTGACCTGACATTGTGACACCCCCCTCCGCCCCCCCAAAAAAACCTCGCTAAAATGCCAATAGTGGTCCTAAATAGTATGTGTGTGTGTATGTGTGTGTGTGTGCGTGTGTGTATTTGAAGTCTCAACTAAAAAAACTTTCATCTTAGAATTGGCAGTCGGTGCTGAAAATTCAAGGATTCAAGGTATTTTATTCACATCCACGTGATATGGCACTAAATACGAGATGCCTGATGTCCTAGGTTAGGCAAGTTGGTCTAGAGACTTGTGGAAAACAAGAGAGATAAACAGAACAACAAAATAAGATAAAAATAATTACAACAAAAAAAGGTATGGGAAAGTATGCAAATCGTAGACATGCTTTCTATGCAAACGACGACCTCAGAAATATATGACTGATCTTTTTAATTGACGTTGCAAGACTCAAAGTGCAGAAAGATCACCACCGCGCCATATTTACCACCGGACCGCGACTAGTTGGCACAAAAGTGACATCAATTTCAGATAATGATTTGGCATGTTGACTTGTTTTGACATAACATCCAACTGCCAACTCATAACTTCTCACGAGACCTTTTCAAAAGCTGTCCCTTTGGTCCAACACAACCATCCATGTGCATAAACCAAGAGCGACCATTGCAAACGCCACGTGGACGACACTGGCCCAGCTGCAAGTGAAATATCTCCTCTTCATGCAATATTCACTCAGTCATCTTCCATTCTCTTTATACTGAGATATGCATCTCTTAACCATCAACCACAGCCAGGATTCATCTTGACTTCACCCTTTGGTGAGTCCAGGCCTCAAATGGCCATGAGAGAATGTGGCAGTAATATAATAATAATAATACATTTAATTTATAAGCGCCTTTCAAGACACCCAAGGACAGACAAAACAACAAAACACCAAACGGGTTGAGCAGCGGCAGCCAGGCGCGCCAGCGTTCACTCAGCCCAGAAGTCGGAAGAAACCACAAGGGAGGGAAAGGGGGAGAAAAAAAAACCAAACTTGAACTATCTTCAATTTGAGGATAGTTTAAGTTAGGCAAAAAAAAAAACTCCAGCAAAAAAGCATATGACAATTACAACAGGTCACAAGACATAAACAATGAAGGCGGTGATACAAGGGAGTGTATGCGAATGTTAAATTGTCTGTGTTTGTGTTTGTGTGTTAAACCACAGCTGCTACGTCAAGGTCTGCTCATGGAGACAGTCCTGGCTTATCAGTCTATGGCCGAGAAGGAGGGGGTGATGGGGGGGGGGCACTAGCTTCCATGCGTACTTCCATCGAGGGGAGAGGTCGAGATAGCAGATGTTTGGGCAGGCCGCTCATCGGGTAAGAATTTAAAAGAGCTATGGAACTACAGCTATTTTACCAAAATGTTAAATGTTTTACATGTGTGATAATGAAGTCATTTAGCTACATATTTTAACTCAGTTTGGATTGTTTTTAAATGTATGGGAATTTGTCAATGCTTTGGAATTAAGCACTTGACTATTTCTCTGTATTTATATATTTTCTATCTTCATGTGTTTTCTATATTTATATTTTTGCAGGCACACCGGTAAACGACTGGTTAGCACGTCTGCCTCACAGTGCAGAGGTCGTGGGTTTGATTCCAGCTACGGCCTTCCTGTGTGGAGTTTGCATGTTCTCCCCGTGCCTGCGTGGGTTTTCTCCAGGTACTCTGGTTACCCTCCCCGATTTCCAAAAACATGCACGGCAGGCTAATGGAACACTCTATATTGTCCCGGGGTGTGATTGTGAGTGTGAATGGTCGTTTGTCTATGTGTGCCCTGCGATTTGCTGGCAACCAGTTCAGGGTGCACCTCGCCTAATTCCCGAAGGCAGCTAGCATAGGCTCCGGCACGCCTGCGACCCTTGTGAGGATAAACAGATTAGAAAATGGATGGATGGATTGCTGGATGGATATTTTTGCAACCTGTAATGCAGTTGTTTTGCCTCCGATTTTTTTTTCTAATAATACATGTAAAAATTAGTCCCAAAGCGGTCATTTGAAATTGCCTAAAAACCTACACCATACACCAGTGCCTAACTGTTAGTTAGTGGAGGTGATTATATGAAAACATTAGGTGTGCGGTAGCCGCAAGTGTTTTTTTCTCATTCATGTTGATCGTGAAATAGCAATCGAAGATTAATGACATTAGCCCAACCATTAAAGCGTGAAAACGTAATAGAGGGGCAAATGGCCTTGAACCAAGTGCACACTTCATTACGCAAAGCCATGTCCAAATGGGATATCTTAAGAGGAGATAATGATGAATCGCAAATTACATGGATTTACCACACACTGCAAAGCCTGTTTTGTTTGCCAAATGAACTTATGATTGCTTTCTGACAAAGTGTTAAGGCACAGCAACATAAAAGTGAGGTCACATATGTCTATTTGATGTACAGTTTGCGCAAAATCTACACTCACCAGTGAAAAGCTGCTGTTGAATGGACATGATTCCGTCATTATTTTGTGAATAGGAATGTCCGCATAACACTGTCTGGCATCCATGGATACCGACTCTTTCTCTTTTGTCGTCCTAGGTCATTGGGAAACATTGAAACTCAAAGTTGAGTTGAAGCGCTGAACATGGCGGGCGGCACTTTAAGAACTAAGGAGGTCATTTTTCCAACAGACGGTGTCACAGTAGTTTTACACGTACAGTCTGTGGAAACTGTTACATGACCAAACTTTTCCGTCAAAAAATCTTCAATTGACGTACATATCGCTGGCATCCGGCGGAATCTTCGTACCTCCAAAATCATGTTCAACAATTAAAATGGCTTCGTCAAGGAAAGCAAGTCATTTCCAACATCAATAATTCACAATAATTTGGAAATATCACACCCAATGTGCCAGTCAAACCTCGGTTTTCGTCCATAATCCATTCCAGAAGGCTGTTCGAAAACCGAAATTGTTGGAAAACCGAAACCACGCTCTTTTTAAAATAAAAATGTTTACTGAGCACGTCTGCTCACAATGGAAAGCAACACGAGGAAGCATCACTTCCTCGTCTACCCAAGGAAGCGTCAGTTTGTTCGAGAACCGAAATTTGTTCGTCATCCGAGGTATTCAAAACTCAACATTTTTGGTCAAAAACCGAATTGGACGACAACCGAGACGTTCGAAAACTGAGGTTTGACTCTAAATGCTTTACCTTGAATGGCACACATGCGGTATTTCAGTGGTCATATTGTGATTGGGGCTAGAGGTGCAGTGCCCTTTCAAAGCTAGCAGATGGTGCTGTTTTGTTGTTTTTTTTCTCCAACAATCAATACAGGCTAGCCAATCACTAGTTTTCTATGAACTCACTGTTACAAGAACTGTGCTTAAAAGGCGGTGCGACAAAATATTACATTTGCCGGTTTTAAGTTATTTCAGTGACTTGTTCACGCAAAAGGTGTCAGCAATTCTTTCCATGCCTTCCTAGCTTGTGCCTACACTGAAAAGTACACAAATCAATTGTGCTAGTCGCTTTTTAGTTGGAGTTTTCAGAGTGCAAAGGAGGTGCTTATCCGTTTTACACATTCCCTACTAAAGTGTCAGCTATGCACACCAAAAAAAAAAAAAAACCAAAACAACAATCAGTGCAAATCGTACATTAAGATACTGCAGGTGTGAATTATGTGAGGTCTAAATTGTACGTGGCTTAATCCTAAAACGTGACTTCATGATGATTAGAAGGTTTCTGGGGACCTTGAGGAACAAGCGTGGAATTAATCGTCTGTTGCCACATTTCGTCACTCTTTACTCGGGTTGGCTGCCAGCCATTTTACAACACGATGCCTTGTTCGTACATAAGAGGCTGGACCCCGACTGTTTTTTAGCTCACATGCTTAATATCCCCGTTTATTTCATCATGGTTCAATACATTTTTTTTTTTTAATCAGTTTAGTTTCTCTAAAAGCTTTTGAGCTTTTGAGGTCAAGTTTCTCAAAATGTGACACCTCACTCCCAGTAACACTTCGGTATACACGGCTGTTCCGTTTGCATGATATGCGGTGTGATTTTAAGAGCTTCGTGATCGCGCCGTCTGCGTGACATTAATCTCAGCAGTTAAAAGTGTTCAGAGGATTTGTCTCATATCCAAGCAATGCGTGATGTTCCCAAAGCAATTTTTAAAAATCTCTATGCAGTATGTGTTATTTTTGATGACCTGAAGATTAAAGAGCAGTTGATGAGATCGACACAGATGCTTCAATGTTGGAATCATTATCTTACACAGTATTTATTACGAAGAAAAAACAGATCGGTGAGGTGTATCAGGCAACCGTTCGCAGTTTACCTTTGTCATTATTGATGAGACGAATATTTCAAGTGTTTTTTTTGTTTTTTTTAATCTATTGCATATTTTTACACTATACATTTGGAAATACTGTAATAATGTTTAAAAACTAGATATGCGAGGATAAACTACAACCTTAATGTCTTAAAATTAACAGGGGTTAACGTTTACAATTCCATAACATCAGAAGTTACTTTTACGGTGTGGATAGTGAACATTTTGTCCTCAAAATAAATGTCAATAATTTCCTATGGGAAAAATAGCCACATAGAACATTGGATCATAAAATCAACTGAAGTCAGGTTATTTTTGTTAAGGGGTGTTCTTTACGAGGCTGTTGTCAAGGATTCTCAACATCTCAGGGCCTCCCATCGGCTTCTACAACATGCTAATGTCAAGTCGACCATGTGCTTTCCCATAGATACAATGATATTTCCCCCTTAACCTTTATTGTTTACGGTTGAAAAATGCTCGAACTGGTGAAGCATCCATTGGAAAAGGTGCTACTTGACAACAAAAACCAAACTAGCACCGGAGTCACGCACCGTCTGCAGCTCTCATGTATCATTCATTGGCTCGGAGAACTTTTCAGGACCCCCAACCTCTATGTGACCTCTGCCAGCAAAACTTTCTGTGTGTGCGTGTGTGTGTGTGTGTGTGTGTGTGTGTGTGTTAAATTTCAGTTTAGCTCCACTGGGCGCACACATCCTCAGCCCCAGATGTATTTATTTATATATTCTGCAAACAAGCAGAGTTTGGAAGACAAAGGCGTGACATTGATACAAATCACTCGCGATTTCAGGCGCTAAACATGAGTGCTTTCGCTTGAGCATTTCCAGGAGGTCCACAGTTTACAATGGCCCCGACCTACGGTGTTTCGTTGTTACTTCCAGTGTGCAAACCAACCACAGAAGTAAGGAGAACATAGAATATAATGGTGACTGTATTTGTGACTTTCCCAGCATAGGTTAGTGATAGAAAACGCACAGATTTTTTATTTTTCTGTCGGCAACGTCGGAATTGAACTCTGTCGAATGCCGACTTCCCAAATTGGGGTCTTTTGTTAACACAGTACAATAAAACGATATGGCTGGCTGTATGGAGGACATGTCTCACAATACACCTTTTTGGATGCATGCACAACCCTTTTGTGGTCCCATCACGATTACAGTTAGGCCACGCTGCAGGGGATCAATCACAGTGGACTTTGACTTATGGCCTGAAGAGTTGGCTTCATGGCAAGTTTAAGTGTGTGTGAGGAGTCCTAATGAATTCAGCTTCCGGCCGTGCCTCGGCTGTTAGACTCGATATATTTATACAGATATATATATATATATATATATATATACATGTGTGTATAAATATATATGGCAGTCGGGCAAGACTCCAGGAATATATGCATAATCGGCTATATGCATAATCGGGCTTCAAGCAGCTTTTGTAACCTGCATATATCATAGGATTACAACCGGTGTATAAGTTCACATCAGGTCTATTCATCAGATGCTGTGATGCGTGGCGTGATTTTCAGTGTCAGCACTACGTGTACAAAACAGTAAATCAGATTGGCGAAGTGTCTGTGCATGTGTGTGTGCATGTCCGTGCGTGTGTGTGTGTGTGTGTGTGAAAAGAATGGTCATGCTGAGAAGCACTCACTGACATTAAGTTGCAGAGGAATATGATTACGATTGATTAAATGCTGCTCTTTCCAACTTTGTGCCACATGTGTTTATGGTGTTTATTCAGACTTGATAGAGCAATACAACTTGTAACATCACTCATAGAACGTCCAATAACTTCTGCAAAGTGTCTGTGCCGAGATATACAGTGTGTGCAAAGTATATAATGTCTCGTAATGCGACGTATCGCAACGCGACATGTGATAACATAGCATATGGTAACAACATATCGTATCACAACTTATCGTAAGACAACGCATCGTAACACAGCATACAAGAACACAATGTATCAGAACACAATGTATCAGAACACCAGGTATCGTAATGCAACACATAACACAGAGCATAATACTGCATACGGTAACGAAATATAACAACACAATGCAACAAAGCAGTGTAACAACAGAATATAACAGAAAACAATCGGAGTAATGTAACAATTCAATATTTCACAATGCAACGTAACACTTGAACGCACAACACTGTAACAGAACACCGTAACCCTACACCATTGCAATTCAACATTGCACACTGCAATGTGACACGTTGAGGTAAAACACTGCCACATGAAGCACATAACCGGACACATACAACAAAACAAATGTAACGTAACACATGTAAAGGAACCTTAACTCATAAGCGTAACACATGTAACGCAACACGTCTCCTTTGCCGAGATAATCCATCTATCGCCAAGGGGTAGCATATAAAAATACTGATTAGACAGCATGATTAATGAGCGGGTGTGATGTAGGCTGGCCACAATAAAGGCCACTGTAAAATGTGCGGGTTTTACTCTACTGAGAGGGTCTGGGGTTGAGGATCGGAAAACCAGTCAGTCTTGGTGTGACCACCCTTTGCCTCAGGCACATAGGGTAAGAAAGCCTTTATTTGTCTCACAATGGAGACATTCCCAATTTACAGCAGAAAAATTAAGAAAGGGAGAAGTAGAAGACCAAAAGTATATACCGGTAAATAAATATAAATTATAAAATATAAATATAAGCATATTCAAAATGGGCGAGTTGCAATGAAAACTGCACATTTTAGAATGGCCTTATTTTTGTTGGCAGCCCGAGGCACACCTGTGCAATAATCATGCCACACGTATGAGTTGGATGTATTTTTGGAAAACGGGAAATGCACTAACATTCATTTGTGAAAAATATTTGAAAGAAATTTTCCTTTTTAAGTACATTAATATTTAAATAATAAATTCATACCAATTTTGCCGCTGTAGACTGCAAATTTCCCCAGCGTGGGACAAATAAAGGTTATCTTATCTTATGGAAAAGTCACGGATCTTTGAGTTCAGTACTTTGCGTTCGGTTCTCAATATGGGCATGAAAACAAATGTGTTGCATTATATGTATGTATTTTATTTTTTTTTTACATTGTATAGGGTTGCTTTAAGGCCACTTATTTAAATGTCACCGCAAATGCTCGCCAATTCCGTCGGCTCTCCCAGTAAAATAGCTTGGTGCCAAGAACCTTTGCTGAATGATAGTGCCAATTAAATTATTTAGCATCTCAATAGAGTGTCCAAAAGTACATTAACAGATGGAGGCCCACAGTGAGGTTGATAATATTCTCATACTGCAGGGTTCACTGGCTTCATCTAACATTTACTCATGCACCATTGAGTGAAATTAGCCGGCGCTACACGGCCGACTCAGCGCAGGCAGGAGCTGCTCTCCAATAAGTCGATGGGAGGTATTGTATTACATGCTCGCAATGATGAGCGGCACACACCGAAAAGGATGAGACGTCCTGAAATGCCGCATACCTCAGAGGATTGCTTTGGAATCCAAAGTGCAAAAATAACAGCTCCGAATGTGTGAGGTGGAACGGGAGGATTCCGAGATTCACTGGTTGCGCTACTGCCCGTCTTAAAATTCTGGCCCGGCGCCTATTTGATCTGGGCTCTGGTATTCCGGCGTACCAGGCTGGACTGCGCCGGAAGACTGTGATCCACGCTGAAGCTTAATTAAATCCTTAATTATTCAATTGACCCGGCAGCTGGTGATCAGTGGAAATGAAGCATGAAGAGGGGGTTTTATTAAAACCTGTTATCCTAAATTATATAAGCAATGTCAACTCAAATGAACATTAGCCGGGCTTGTGCATAATGCTAATTAGAACAGCAACTAAGTACACATCTTATTAAAAATCACCGTTTAGATCTCACACTGTGTAAACTGCATGTGCCTCCTGCCACTAAGTGAATGTGTGTCCCAAATAGTGCAAATGGAACACGACTAGTCCTGGCCTGGATCAAGGACCCACTAAGGTAACCATGACTTCAACATCTTATTATGCTACAAGCCAGATGAAGGAGAACTTAAAATTTCACTGCATAACATATATATATATATATATATCTATATATATCAGTAATTTTCCACTGAACAGTACGATACAAAATGGCGGAAAAACACTTCAAAACAAGCTACATTAACAAACAGCAACAACGGATCACAAGGGTCACAACGTAACGCGACGTAACGTAACGCGACGCAACGTAATGCGACGCAACGTAACGCGACACAACGTAACGTGACGCGGCGTAACGTAACGCGACACAACATAATATAATGTAACACAACGTAACACAACGTAATGTAGCACGGAAAGCCCATTTCTCTTTGTGTCGTGTGGAAGGCTTTAGTCAACCGTGTTCTCCATAATCACCGCTGACCGCGTTCAGACGACAGCGATTCGCGTTTCATATTTATGCTCCCGAACCACAATTTTATTTCAATGGTTGAATCTCTTTTTCAGTCAAAACGGTGAGGTGAAAAAAGCTCTCTTTAGATTGAGACATTTTCATCTCTTCAAGGTCTTTTGGTCCCAAGTTGGTGGCTCTTCCTGTATCTGTCAACAAATTTGGGGGGCGCCCGAGAGCTGTAAAAGTGCCCTTGTTTTTCTTTTTTCCTTATTTTTTTGTTTGATTGTTTTCTATCATCTCTCAGGCATGGCTCACCCCGAGAAGCCATTAGCCTTGTCAAATAAAAACTTTTATCTCTTAATTCTTCCGGGGACTTGAACCTTTAAGTCTCCAAACGCAGTAGTAAATCCCCCCCACCCCTTTCCCACAAGTCCCAGCGCCCGCCCAGCTTAGTTTATTTTACGAGTACTCATCGGGGTTATCACAGTGTAAACAAAGCGAGAACAGTGCCCTGGTGGAATTTTGGAAGACACACTTTTACAAGCGTGGATGGGATTCGAGACATTGATTATTACAATGATTGTAGCCATGTTCTTCTGGTGGAGGTGGCGGGATCACAGGGACTTGAGCGCAGAGGAAGGCCAGATGTCTCCTTCCAACCTGGGCCAATAAGTGCCATATTTACTTGTATCATTTGCTGTAATGAACTTCCCACTGGCATGGTAATGATGCGGTTCCACCCCCCAAACCCCCCACCCCCACCCAACCCCCATCCCCCGCCATGTGAAAAGTTCGACCTCATCAACGGTTTGGCTCACACTTTGTGAATCAATTTAGAATTAATAACTCCCCCCCCCCTTTTTTTTTGCATTGTAGATCTTCACATGCAACTAGAAATTAGAATTCCCTTCGATAATTCATGAGAGTACTGAGCCACAATGCTCAGAAATAAATGATAAGAGGCCTGTAACTGTGTCTGTCAATATCTACATCGAAATTATAATGGATGTGCAAAAGAAGTGTCAACGCTGAAGTTTATCTGCATGACATTATCACCTGCCAACCTGATGAATGCGGCTGAATCCAATCAGTGGCAGGTAACTCCGACACTCCCTCTCGCCACTATGGCGGGTTAATTTTACTGTCGGATTCACCTTGATTTTTTTTTCAACCTTACAGTAATTTTATATATATAGTATATATATACACACACAAAGAGAGAGAGAAAGAGAGAGAGAGAGAGAGTGAGAGAGAAAGAGAGAGCGCTAGCTAGCTAGTTAGCTAGCTAGCTAGATCGATTGATCGATAGATGGATTTATTGATTTATTTATTGTCTTTGGGCTGGGTAGCCAACTTCTTGTCTCCAAAATAATCTTTTCAGACACTTTGTAATACGCATTGTCAGGTGTAATGTATTTAATATTTATCTGTTACATATTTTGTTTTGCAGATCGCATGGCAGTGCTGATAAATGTGAAGCAATGTGAGGTAGACCGCATTACATCATCCCCTGGACTGTGGCAGGCTGAAGGTGATGCACAAGAGCACACAGGTTCAAGTTTGTGCCATTTTACCCAGACTTCTCACTAGCTTGCAGAGGTTCCTCTGGACTGTAGAGGTCATAAACTGGGGGGAAGTAATGCAAAACTCCCTGACAGCTTCTCAGATTGTATTTTTTATTTTTTTGTTGTATAGGATTTGATCCGGACTCTACCGGACTTTGCCAGCTAAAGCACTGTAGATCAATGTCGCCATCCAAAAATCTCAAAACACAATTGCATTCGAGGGTATGCTCCTCGATCAGCATTCACGAAATAACACAAATTTAAGTGCCAATTATCCTGATTGTGAATTTTTGATTGCTATTTATTATCAACATGATCATGTCACACTATTTACAAACATTATTTTTGCCATGCAAAAACATTAGAGTCACAGCGTCTTATTTGGAATTCACATCCAAATTATTTCCAGCACTCATCATTACTGATAATGGTCGTCTCACAGCAGTTACAGAGTGGCATGTTTTAATAAAAACAGCGTTAGTGTGAATTTTTTATAACTCGGCATTCATATACAAATGATGTCCAACATTATTGCATTATTGTCGATGTGTAAAAATAAAATGAATAAATAACTGGCGTCAACACTTGTCTCTGAACTTTGACGTGTTAAACGTTTTGATGCACAATAGCCTGTGCATCTTTTTCACGGTATAGAATCGGCATCAGTATTCATCTCCCACCATTCACAAAATGAAAATGCTTGTTTCTCAGAATTCAGATGCAAATTATTTCCAGTACACAGTCTTACTGGCTATGGGTGTCTCTCAGTATTTGTGTCAGTTATCTCTCAGCATTCACCTTTTTTTGGAGGCACACTTGCATGAATAGGAATGCTATCCCGTCTGAATTTACATTTGTGCTATGAAACCTGGCACATTGCCTTGGGGAAAGGCACATTATAACATTAATAATTAAAGTCTTGCGCTTTCTTCCAGCGCCTTTTTTTTTTTTTAAAGAGCCTGCAGGACATTGAAGTTAACTGTTTCTATAAAATGCTCAAACCTGCTTTCTTTGTTAAACGTCTCCAATTGCAGCTATTAATATTTACACATCTTCCATTTGCCAAAGGTCGCCAGCCTGCCAGAGCAGATGGAGCCAAGTCGGAACGGTGCAAAGTGATGGCCGTGCGTGCTAGAAGGGGGAGGAAAAAAAAAAAAAAACTAAGACTGCGTAGCAAAATAAGGTGAGCAAAATATTAAACAGCGTGCAACTCTCAGTAGGTTACGGTGGCATGCAAAGACAAAAATGAACCACATTTGAGTAGTTTTAGCAATGTAAAGCCCACGATGTTTGCGTTCCTATAGGAAAATCCATCCGCAAAGCCAGTTTCATTTTGCAAGATAACATTTGAGCGGCATCTTTCTCATGTGTGGGTCCACAAAAAAAGTCTCAAGTAGCCATGTTTGAAAAGACAAAAGTTTGGTTTGAGGTAGCCATTTTGAAGCCTAGGTCATTTCCCGATGACCTTGGAGAACTACTTTTTCCTTGCGATTTCATTCGAGAGCCAAGACTCCAAACTGTCCTCTAATGTGAATGCGAGGGTGAATGCTTGTTGGTCTGTATGGGGGCCTGCCTGTGGCTGGCTGGTGAACAGTTCAGGGTGTTCGTGTACGGAATAGGTTTCTCATGCAAGCTGTGACTGCGAGTTTTATGACAGTTTAAAAATCTCGCCTGGCATCCGCGGCAATAACGGGCCGTCACATCTGCCCATCCTGTCTCCCCACATTGTGTCATGACTCTCCCGTTTTGTCCACGGTGGCCTGAATCGCAGCTGCTGTGGCCACCAGGAACACAGGGTAATTGTAGCCAACCGAACTAAATTTGGTGGTCTGTGATTTCTTGGGGCGGCACGGTAGTTGACTGATTAGCACGCCGGCCTGACAGTGCAGAGGCGCTGGGTTCGATTCCGGATCCGGCCTACCTGTGTGGAGTTTGCATGTTCTCCCCCGTGCCTGCGTGGGTTTTCTCCGGGTATTCCGGTTTCCTCCCACGTTCCAAAAACATGCGTTGCAGGTCAATGGAACACTTTAAATTACCCCTGGGTGTGATTGTGAGTGTGGCCGCGAATGGTTGTTCGTCTATGTGTGCCCTGCGATTGCCTGGCAACCAATTCAGGGTCGATGATTTATTGTGAATGTTTTTTTTTTTTTTTGTTAGACGATTTGCTGTAAACAGAATCTACTTCGTACGATCCTTTTTTTCCATGCGTATAGTCCTCGGTCATGACAAACCTATGAATGGAAGAAAGAATTACTAATTCTGCTGTGTTTTTGTTTTTTGTTTTTTTGGAGGACTTTAATTCCATCCCTGCCACATAATACAATGTGGTAAGATTCTCACTGCCCATTCCTGTCTTGTACTATCCAGCCAACTAAGAAAAAGAAACGAAACACCAATACAATGCTCGACTGTTTTCATTACACTTTTTGTCAAGAGTCAACATAGAAATGTTCCCTCCGCCCAGATTCTGCAGTAGCGTCCAACCGTTATTGCATAAACCAGAAATTATGAGGAATTTACTCACCTCACCCCAGAATAAAAAATGGCACATTCCTATCAGTCCATCTGTGAAGTGTTCATCTTCGAACCTGTATGTGACCTTCCAATAACACACAAACAAGAATACTGTGCATTATTATTATTAATTTTTTTTTTAATGTTCTACATCTGCGCTCTACTTACTGTAACTCTAGCTGCATATGCAGCTGTTTCATGTTATTATTTTGCGCCACGGCGTCTTCATCTCTTCAACCAAGACGTTAAGGCCTGGCAGCAAACCCAAGTGACACGAGCTGTCATGTGAAACACAAAAGTGGAGGGCCCAGAGAGACACTCGGGTGTAATGCACAACAGCAACACTGGAGAACATTAATAACAGCACTTTAACTGGGCGGCCGAAGAGTCGCGCGCACGTGCGTAGTGGCACTCTGGCAAGGAGAGCCACTGGTGGTTGATGAGGCGGTAAGGAGGAGGAGGAGGAGGAGGAGGAGGCGGGACACATGCCAGGATTCTAGGTAGACACACACACACATACACACACATGTTGGCAAGCAAGGAGGAGACACTTGAGGAAACAAGTTCACACATGGAGGAAACAGGCACAGTCACATTGAGGCTTTTTATAACTCCGCCAAGGAGGTTATCTTTGTGGTGGTGTGTGTTCCTCTCTTTTATCGCATCTTTCCAGGGACAGTTGAGCTTTGGTCAAGGAAGAACTAATCACAGGGGATTCTCCCTTTATAATGGTACATCATTAGACAGGGTTCAGAAGTTCAAAACGGTGCGTAGTGAAGTCAGTGTGACGCGGGCACGCAAATATGTTCCGTGCCATCAAAAGGCCCACTTTGTTATTGACGGACTTAGTGGTTTTTTTTTTTCAAATGAATTGTTTTAAATTTACAGTATGGTGTTGAAATGTGTTCCATGCAAATATTTACATGATGACTCTACTCCTGAGATTAGTGATTTAGTGTCTCACCATAGTGCAAATTCAGGGTCACGGCATTGACATCAGAATGGAACGTCGGCATAAACCGAGCACGTGCCCGCCCAATATTTATGCCGCTGTCCATAACGGTGCGAAGCAGGACACAAGGTTGGACTGGAGAGGAAGAGTATCGATTGTAAATCTTGATTAATTGATTGCTAGAAGGCAGTTAATTGGAGTGGAATTGAGACTTAATGGGGTTGACTACTTGGCTGCAACCAGCAGAGATTCACTCTCCACTAGGTTGCTGTTGAAAGAAGGACGTGCCATCAGCTAATGGAAATGGAGCCATGTCCGAGGCATGGGACAAATCATGCGGGCAAGACGACGCTGAAAAAGAAATAGACATGCAAAAAAAAGAGAGAACCTCCCATTATTTAAAAAAATATTTTACTTATTAAAAAAAATCCAAATAGTTGATCAAGGATGTGTAGTCAAATGCCCATTCCTTATCAGAACCAGAATTTAAGTATTTTATGCTTACATTTTTGTTGTGGAGCAGCCCGGTGGATCAGTGGTTAGCGCGTCGCCCTCACAGTGCAGAGGTACAGGGCTCGATTCTGGCTCCGGCCTTCTTCTGTGGAGTTTGCATGTTCTTCCCGAGCCTGCGCGGGTTTTCTCCGGGTACTCCGGTTTCCATCCACTTTCCAAAAATATGTGTGGCAGATGAATGAATTGCCCCCAGGTGTGCTTGTGAGCGTGAATGGTTGTTCACATCATCCAATTGGATCATTTCACTTAGTTGGTCCAAAAAGTATTATTTATTTACTACAAATAATGTATTTTTGTTAATCTCGCTATGTCAATGACATATAGTGAATACCTATGCTACACAGACATTCCACTGCATGGCAAAAAGTCCGTAATTAACCTGCATAGCCATCATTTTCCATTTATACAACAGAATAAGTCATGACATTAACAAGTGCTATCCCGCTTGTGATGCTACTTAGGAAGCCATGAAACCGCCGGCTCGACCTCATCTTCCGATTACACTTTTACGGGGTGCGTAAAACTGTCTTGAGAACCATTCTAGGTGAAACGACTAATTCTCATATCAGGGGTCTGATTATTTGGGCCCAAATTCTGGCTCCAAGCGTCATTCGTCACGATGTGCCCATTTCAAAGAGCTCTTCCTTCGCAGGGTAAAAAAGATCTCGTAAAAGAACCACCGCACGATTGTAATTCCTTCCTGGGTCTTCTTTTTGAGGAGCGAGCTTGCACCACACACTTCTAAAATGCTTTTGTTCCTTCTTCTAATGTAAATGTCATAAATTGCTTAAAGTGGCCCATTTCAAGGCTTTCTGTTTGAGATGAAAACCACGCTGTACAGTAAATAAGAATCCAGCCCTCAGCTGAAGTTTTCTGCTTGAGCTTGAAATGAAAGGTCACAGGTCGGCCGCTCGCCTTGAAGAGATGCCTCAGGCGCAATATATCGATTTCATTACTGTTTGTTGGCTCGTCTGTTCGTTGTAGAAGCGTTATGTAAAAGAAAAAAACGACAATGTCAATTGCCACAAAACTTTAAAATGCTCCCTCTCACTTTCAGGCTATTATGCAAAGTCTGGGTATGTTGCTTCCCCTTGCGTCTGCTAAATATTACAGTCACGGCATGTTCGGTCATTCTCTGTGAACCTGGAAGTAGCCTGCTAACTGAGAAACGTAGAGATAGCGTGCTTCCCAATTTTTTTCACGTTTTTTAGGGAATCTATTTTCTATTCTGTTCAAGACACAATGGGATTGTTTGCCACGTGATGAAAAATGGGATACTCAGCCTTGATGCACCAGAAAGTGTCTTGCTTCTTTTAGGGAGTATCTCAAAGACAGTATCATATTGATGGTAAATTTAAAATGACCTAGGTAAGGTCCTCCTTGTTAGGACTCATGTAACACAAAGAGAAGAATTGTAATGGGAATTAATTGAATTGAATTGAATTGAATTGAATGCAACTTTATTGTCAAATGTGCTGTACGTATGTGTAACATACAGCACAGATGAAATTTCTTCCCCCTCAACATAAAACAAGAGGAGCCGCTGCGGGTGTCCGCGCCGCCATCAAAAGAAAAGTTAACCAAAAAAATGACAAAATAATACAAGACAACACATGAAACACAGACAATTATGCAATCTTAACTACTTTCCTGCATACACTTTGTTGTTTGAAGCCGTAATAGATGAAAGAGGAGCGAATCAAAGTGTCCTTTTCACCAGTGGATCAAAGACGTCATGCGGCAATGTGCTCACGTCTGCTACAAGCTAAGCTGTAGCAACAAGAAGCTGTAGCATCCATTAACGAAAAAGAGGGATTGGCTCTCTTCTCCTGTCCCATGTAAATCCGCTTCAATTCCAAGCCGCGACTCCCAGTTCCACATATGCATCGGCGCTCTGCGCTGACGCTCCTTTCTTCTCATCGTCGGCTCCTCAATCCATGCATCCATCCAATCCATGCAGACTGTCCATCGGCACCGACCTTTTCGCTGAACAAAGCAGGGCTGTGAAAATGGTGGCTTGACAGTATTTAGTTAAGTTTGTAAATTGAAGCCATAATATGCTGTTGTGCATCTCACATGAAAATGGCACAGGCATTCGTCCGGCAGAGAACTTGACGTTGCTTCACGCACCTCAAAGCATTGCTCCAACAGAACTGGGAAAATGAACTATGAAAAGAAAAAAAAAAACCCCCATCAGACCTTCCATTAATTAATGGCAAATTATGATAGCTAAACCCAAGTGAAAGAAAGCCAGCCGAGAGAATTTTCAACTTCAAAACAACAACAACAAAAAAAACAAATCAGTCATTACGATGGCTGAGAACACAACATGAAGAGAATTCCCCCTTTGGACATAAACATACTAAACAAGATTCATTCTCTCCCCGCCCCCACCACCCTAGAGGAATAACATCCACCATAAAGATAAAATATGTTTGTGGCTCCGAGGAATAGAGGGACGCCATCAAAACAATCCGATTGGTTTCTATAAGATGAAGACATTAGCAAAATAGTTGTCGTATTGTTGCCGCATCCAGTTCGCGGGTAAATGGGGCCTATCGCTGCTGACTTTGGGCAAGAGGTTGGATACGCCCTGGAATGGTCCGACGTCAATTGCAGGGCACAACCATACACACTCACAGATATGGACAGTTAGCGGACGCGTCAAAGCCTCAGCCCGCGTACGAGGACTCCCCACAGCTTAAGGCTATAATCAACTTGTCTTTTCTCAGAGACACTGACTTTGTTTGACACAAACACACATGTGATCCCCCCCGGTGTCGTAAAAGCTCAGAATGTACATTAACAAAATTCAACTTCAAACTCAGCGTGCCAAACTCACCACCACCAAAAAATACACGACCGGTCCCGGGTGTCAAAAGGCAGCTCGAATAGTCTCCAACTCACCCACCACCCAAATGAGGAGGAACGGAATTTAAAAATAAACAAATAAATAACTACATCAAGCGGAGCTATTTGGCCCGTCACACGTGTTTGCCCGAGGGCCGTTACGACTCCATCCCGCAAAGGGCCAGCATAATCACAGCATGGGAGCAGTATTTATCACACGGAAGAACTGTGCCCCCCCGCTCTCCTGACACTGGAGCAGACTTTATCCCTCCAAGCCATCTGCACCGAGAGAGAGCACCATGCACCGAGTGACCATAAAAATCCAACGTTCACCCGAGCATGTAATATAAGACTCCCAAGCATGGGAGGGATTATGTATTCTGGACGGGCGCACAGAGTTCCACGCGGAGATTTAGCGCCGATCTTCGAGAGGAACCTGAGCAAATAATACACACACTCCATCAAGCCATTATCCTTGGACCACACAGGGAGGTGTATCTCCACATTTCATATTAAAGAGAAAATCAATAGTCCCTACCATCCCACCCTCAATCCCCATCCGGAAGGGAGGTTGCAGCCTCTAATAGTACCGTTGCTCCACTTTAGATCAAAGCTTGTCTTCCTTGCGACACGTTCTCACTTGTATATCTTGGTTTTGTATTTAAATTCGCCAAACACCCAAAGTGGACACGTCGGTGGTTAGCACATTCGCCTCATGGCTTGGAGGTTGGCGGTTTGAATCTCGGCCCCGATTTAACTGTGTGGATTTTGCAAGTCCTCACCGGAGCTTGCGCGGGTATTTCGGTTTCCTCCTACATTCCAAAAAGTGTTCTTACAGGAGATGTAAATGTGCGTGCAAATGGTTTTCAGTGTAAATGCGCCCTCTCGCCCAAAGTCAGCTGTGACCATAACAAGGATCAGTGGTCTATCAAATGAAGGGTGCCTTCAATCTTAAGAGACGCTGTATCCAAAATTCTGCCTTTAGAAATATAAAAACGGGCACGCTTTATTAAATAGGACCTGAAATGTACACTGTCCGTACACTGAAAATGTTTGATACTGCTTTAATACGTACCTTGATATGATGTATACATATTTATTATTCTAATATTTAATTCTATAAAATAATTATTAAATATTTATTTAATAATTATTTAATATTCTAATCACCGAAGAATGTGCCGATTTATTTTTATTTTTTTTAAACTTCCATCTATGTTTTCTGACACAGGACATTGTTTCAAAATGACTATTGTTGAGGATTATTATTGAGTTACTGGTTTGGGCCGTAACATGTCAGAATGTGCCCCAAAAAACAAAAACATGCTCATTATTTTCCTAAAGTAAAAGCAGATGTTTGCAACTGGTTTATTTTGATGAAACAAAAAGAATCAGTCTGGTTTTATGGAGGACTACTACAAAAATCTGATATTTACCGTTGGGATGCAAATTCGAGGATTAGGACACAAAAGTCTCCACACGATTAATCGTTTATCAAAATGGCTGTTAATTTGAACAATACATTAGTTATGGATGAATCGATGACTTGTTGCACCGCTAGCTCTGCATTAATTTAACTACCAATCCCAGGATAAAATAAACCTTAAACCAAAACTCTCTAATCTTAATCGAAACACAAATCCTAATCCCGTTCTTTAGTATAAGGGCAAACCAGAGTATGATTTTTCGAGTGCCAATTTACGCTGGCCATCCCCCTTCATGGATGATGGTTGTACGTCAGGAACACTTTATATCTGTAGAAGGTGTTCTTGGTCGATTTTCAAGTAACTTGCTAAGTGGTCTACAAGCTTCAACCCTACAGCATTTCCGCCGATCTCACCTGTCAATCAGCATCTGACGACGCGCATCTGTCTTGACTGTTTGACAGTGCGGTAGTTAGGTAGGCGTGCAAACCGCAAACAACTCTATTTATCTCCAGTTAATTAGAACGTGACTGGAATATTTCAAGGCTAAAAAGGTGTGGGGGCACAATCTCTAAGCAGCAACTGTTTGCTGGAAGCAATCTGTTCCAAAAACTTGTGGAAGCTTACACCATCCCACGCAACTCAGGAAGTAGCGCATTGAAGAACACCAGGATCGACATTTCATTTTCACTGTTGCTATTTCAAGCTGTCCAAGCAAGACCGCGGTCTCGTGACCAGAGAGCGACTGTCTCGGTCAACAGGCTTATAGGAAACGGTCCGCGTTGTCTGAAAGCCTGCACAAGCGTGCTCACCCATTTTTCTATTTATGACTCCGGCAGAAACTTGCCGTTGACAAATGTATCAGCACTTGTAAAGTTATGCCATCTTCTTCCACTGTCAATGCACCGCAGTATTTATTCATTTATCTTTCGTGTAGGACTCAGCACGACAAGGACGCTAATGAGCAGTAGCTGCGCCGATACATCCAAAGTCACTTCAGGGCACTCTTGTCGTAACAATTTGTTCGTCTTAGTCATCTTGTTAAAACCACCAAATTCCTTTTTTTCTCTCTTTTTTTTTGTGTGCCAATAATACTGGTTGACACTCAACCCAGAAGCGAATAAATTGTCGGAGTGCAACGTGTGAAAACTTCTCGTCAGCCTTTGTGCTTATGACGGCTGGCAGCGTGGCCCGCGCCCTCCCAATCCAACTCCAGCAGACGTCCTGTGACGGTCATCCGTTTTCACGCATGGCGACCAGGGCATCGTTAGCGGGCAGCGACGTACATCACGCCCGAGTGTGGCTCTGTGGACTCGCCAGGGGGCAAGGAGAGCAAATAGGGCTCACTCACGACAGCCACGTGCAGCGTATCGATCGCCCTAACTTCCTGCATCTGCTTTTAAAGTCAACATATGTAACATTTGAACTCAAATATGGTCAAAATAAAAGTTGAGACTTTATCCCCCATTTAGATGAATAAATCTCATAATATTATACGTTTAGATATGTAAATGAACACGTTTGTGTTTTATTGTACGTTGTTCTCAATTTCAACATCTAGTTTTTTTTTTGGGTGAAAATGTACGTATTTTTGCGGTCCCGAAAGCAACTCCCAAACTCCCTCAGTAGTGCTCCCCTGCAATGTTATAAATAATTAGCCGACCGGTTTCACCAATTCAACATGAAATTAGATGGACATATTTATCAGAACAGACCACAAGGACCTTTTCCCAGCCATTTTGAGTTTGTTATGCTGACACCCTCCAGCTCCGAGACGGATGAGCAAAGCCAAATTGCCAAGCTTTTTTCAGACTTAGCCGTCGGATGTGACCGGAGCAAGACGTCGAAATTTAATGATTCCCTGTGAGCTTTCATTCTTTCATTCTGTTGTGGTGGTCATAGGGAGTGAGCACTTGTCCTTGAGAGAGTCTGTGTCGTCTCTACAATTTGTCAAATGTTGTTACTTTGACGCTGATGCGCTCGGACGTGTTCATCAATCATCAGCTATTGTGGCGCTGGCGCTAATATGCTAACGAGCCATGCAAATAGCAATTAAGACTGTGTGCTGCATTTTGGCGTCATCATCACACACTTTATATTTGGGAATTTTATGTGTATGTGTGTGTGTACAGTATATTATATAACGTAATTTCCGGACTATATTGTCACACGCTTTCAACTCTGCGGCTTATTTAATGAAGCGGCCTATATAAAGACTTTTTTAACGGCCGCCTGTGTACCGTCTTTCTTTGTAAATATCTCATGTAACAATATGGGCACCTGCGGCTTATAGACGGGTGCGGCTTATGTGTGTACACCATGTTTTTTCCCTTTAAAAATGTAGTGGTGCGGCTTATAATCAGGTGCGGTCTATAGTCCAGAAATTACGGTATATATATAATCACCAGTCTAACTATTTAGTAGTAGTATTTCAAAGTGTGTGCGCATAGATCCGTGCCATGAGCCATATACTGTATTTATGTAATACACACAAACTGTGTGCGTGTGTGCCCGTGCTAGTGCACTCACAATAGACAAACGTGTGAACAAGACATTTTTGGATTTGGATTTTGGGTCAGCCCTCAATGTAGCGATGGCATGACGCTCATTAGCGTGTAAAATCCAAAAATAAGCCACATCATCCACATCAGCCACAGGGTTAAAAACATGTTAAAAAAAAAAAACCAAAATTTTTTTTTTGTTCAGAAATGATGTTCGAATATGAATGTGGTTTTTGCTTTTCACGTGCCTTCATACTTAGCAGCAATTTGAGCATCACAGCAGAGGAGCCGTCTCTCTTCTCGCCTGTCACGAAACGACAATTTCCAAACTTTTTTTTTTTTTTTTAACTGCCCACTTTTATGAAAAATCACTAAAATGCCTGTAGAAGTACCCTGTCTTATGAGTTGAACGCTCACTGTCGTAACGCCCCGTAAAAGAAAATATTGACATCTTCTGGGACTTTTTCATTGGCTATTTCCAGCGGAACACACTCATCTTTTCACAGCAGACCATGGCGTAGTAAAGTGCCATGAAAAAAGTATTTGCCCTATTCTCAAATTCATCCTTTTTTCCCAGTTTTCCCACTTCTAAGTTCATCAAATGTAAACGTCAGACAAAGATAAACATTACTGTGTTGCTGAATTAAGCAATTCTGCAGTGAAGAGTGGGCTAACCAGTTTTGGGTAGTACTTTTTCCACACAGAGCCAGGGAGATTTGAATATATACCCCCCCCCCCCCCCCCAAAACAATTAAAACCACCATTTAAATATGACATTTTATGTTGACTTCGGTAAGGTTTGTCTGAAATTGACATTTGTTTGATGAGCTTGGAAAAACAATATTTATACTACTAACTCCACTTCATACTTTTTCCACTGCACTGCACTTCTACATATTAATAATTAAACACTTCGGTAGTCCTAAACTTTGTCATCAGTGGCCACTATCTCACTCACTTCTGACCGTTATTATGATGATTAGAAGAGTAGCCGCAAGCTTTTAGTAGCAGTACATTTCCGTGGACTGTGCTATTCAAGCGGCTCTAAAAAAAAAATCAATGCAAAGCATATTCCCGATGCAAAAAACACTTTGGAAGTAGATACGGTACGGCTTTGCCATTAAGAAATTGCACATCCATTTGCTCTATCAGTAATGGACATCTTCACACGAGCATCATGTATGACATTTACAATGAGCAGAAAAAACTACTCCAAAGATATTTTGGGAGTGTCCTTTTCCCACTGCTGACGTATGTCTAATAAGGCAGGGAGGTTTATTGCTCTCTTAATTTCCCCAAAGCAATAAAATGATGGAATAACACATCCCATAACATCAAGTGCAACTCGTTTTGCTAGCTTTTAGCATCGCAACGTCTCGTGGAAGAACACAACATCATCAAGGGTGTTGTGAAGGGTTATTTTGACAGCCCAGAGGCCATTTGTCAGGCGGCGTTCTCCCAACATGGCCGCCGCACTTTACACAGGAAATGATTCATCTGCATCCCGCAGCAGTCGCGAAGCCCCAGAGCCGCCGAAAATTACCGACGACTTATCTCACCAATAAGTTCTAATCGGACAGCTGCCTTTTGGCGCACTGTAAACCAAAGTAATTACAGTAGAAGTGATGGATGGAGAGAATAAGACACTTTAGCGCGTGCTCAGGAGCAGCCTCCTGCTACTCTGTGGAGCGGAACTCTTTAATTAGGGACAGCAGCATTCAATGACCCTGACTAAGCACATGTTGCTAAAATAAGACTCTGCCTATTCTTTCCTTCACGTTGGGCGATGCGTTCCCTGGTGTCCCCCCACAACAACATCCCTTTAGCACTTTTTAAGCTCGCGCAGCACTTTAGAAAGCCTGTGCGGTCATCGCTAGCGATCTTGTCATTCGGGCTACGTGTATTTTAAAATGCTTGAAAGGAGCTCATTCGGTTTTAAAGTTTTAAAACATTTACACTCGGGGCTGACTTGACTTTTGTTGGAAGTTAACTCCATTTGTGCGCAGCCTAACAACTAAATGCCGCTTCACCATGTTTGGTTTGAACAGCGACATTAAACTAGTCAGGTAAAGCTTGTCCACTAGTTGACATTTGTGCAGTACTCGTCCTACTAGTGAAGTGCTGGATTTTGAATAATGGGATTTGATAATGTCACAAGTAGTAGGACTAGTAGTACACAGCTGTCAACAAGTGCAGTTTGGCCTCACAAAGTAACATAGTCCCACAATTTGCTTTATTTTTTTACATTAGCAGTACGTGGATCTCGAAAAGGATGTCATGAACGTCGGTTAAATGTTCAATCAATTTCATGGGAAGCTGTTTGAGCGTTGATTGTTGTCAAGGATAGATTGGCAGACTTTAGCAAACTGTTACTAGCTGGTTTTGCACTCATTGCTAATTCAATCGCTGGCCGGTTTACAGGTCAATAATTACAGCAAGTACAACATCGATGCACCGATTCAATTGTATCTCAGTCATTGTTCATACACTCATTGGTCAACTTTCCACGTGTGTTCGGATTTGTGAACCAGTGACCATACGACACTTGTTTTTTGCTTTTGCTGTCAAAAATGAGGTTTTGGGGAGGTTTGAAAAGTGAGTTATGTTAGCGTTTCTGATGTGTAAATGAAGGGATTGATTGCGTCCGTTGGGTAGCAAAACAAACAGACATGATGCAAACCGCAGCCAACAGTTTCAAAGGGCGCTCTTGACCTTGCTTGTCCTTGTCTTGTCTTTATGTGAAGACTGAGAATAGTCAAACGTTGCTGAATGATCAGTGCATTAAGGGGACAAAAATAAGTGCCGGCGCTTGCACTATTTCAACTGTTGCCAGTTAATGATATGCTAATGATTTAAGAAATAAATACATGATAGATAATAAATATCTTATAAATATATAACAGCAGATACTTGCGCCGTATTATACACCCTAATCCACTTGCAGTTTCTTAGCATCCTAAATTTGCCATGAGATAGGATTTCCGGATGGTGTTGTGGTGATGTTTGTAGCAACTATGTAATGGCAGTTAAAAACTGTGATAAGGGAAGTCGAAATGTCGCAAAGAGCGAGCCAAGCTAGCCGTCACGCCACCATACGAGCCATTTTCAAAATCAAACTCGACAAAGGCTGCTACATTGGCATCAATGCAGCAACTCTGGAGGAGGTGGGCAACAGGAGGATGCTAGCTAAGCTAATCAGCTATGATGGACAGTGTCAACAATGTATTATTTGGTAAGCTTCTATTTTGAAGTTAGCCTTATTTAGCCGTATGAGTAGCTTACTCGACATGGCTAAATGACGATGCGCAGGGCAAATAAACACTTAGCAAGGGCAAAAAAAAAAAAGTCCTCTTATTATTTATTTATTATTTTAGTTTTAGGTACCCAAATTATGGAACAAGTTGTATGAATATCACAAAGTGCAAGCGAAAACTAGAACGAGAGGGGGACTGTGGACTCATGCCTGGTATGCCTTAAAAAATTCCCGCTACGCTAGAGGCTAAAACCGAAAAGTGCCGGCACTCCGTACTGCTGCGTAGCGGCCCACTAACGCGGTCATGATATTTCAAAGTGATGTGACTCGCAGGCATGTCGAAGCTTTTGTCTTCAGGTGCTTCCACTCCTCTCTCTCTGCATCGTCAGCTCAGGTTTGCAACAATGTGACCCGGTGTCTTGACACGGCGTGACACGGATATGCAGAGATTACGCTTTAATGACACGACAAGGAAAGGCTTTTATTTCATTGAAAGGCACACGTGCAGAAATGGATAAAAGGTGTAAATTGATCCGCGGCGATGAGTTCAGCCTTGAAATATACATGAGATCTCGTTCAAGTGTCACAAGTCATCGACTCGGGATCACAGTTGAGTCGCTGTTGGTCGATGTACGAGCAGGTTGTTCACGGATTTGGTTTGGTGGTGATGTAAAACAATCGCTAATGGAGTATTAAAAGGCCAACTTGCTTCCATGCTTGGAATTCAAATTTTGGCTGCAGAGACAAATAAAAAATAACCACCGAGCGGCCAAACATTACGAGTGTTTGCGAATGCTGCGCTCTCGTCAGAGTTCGTCCAAGGTCACAAATGTTTGCTAAACGGTCGCCAGATGTTCTCCAACAGTTGTGTTTTTTTCTTGTTGACAAGAAAAGCTGAGGCGAGCGTCTGGCGACCATTTGGCACCTTTGAAAAATACTCGTAATTGTTCGCCGCTCAGTGGGATCGGGCCGTTAAGTAAAAGCATGGAACTAGAAAACACGAGCACCACTGTCTTTGTGGAAAATATTAACACGTAATCCAACATGTGTGCCATACTTACCCGGTTGAAAGGTGACATTTTTCTCGAAAACGTCCGTTAGATAGACGTTTCACTTTTGGCATGTAAGCCTGAAAATTCAGGGCAAACTAACGTGTCATCACCCGGAACATTCATGAGATGAATACCTTCAGCTGATTCTGAAGAATATTTGAAATCACATCTTTGGGCCTTTTTTTGTGAGCCTTAGCAGCACTTATCTGGGAGCTTCTGAGGCTTTTCCAATGAGGAAACTTACTGTGAATTCCAAAGCAAATTCACAGGCTGAACGCTTGCTTCAGAGCGTCATAAAACAGCGTGCTTATTAGCAAGTTCAGTCGAAAAAGTATCGCTCCACCACAGTCGCATTGGCTGCTTTATGCGCCGCTCCATCCTCTGCATACTAACTACGCCATCAGAACTCCTCGGGGGAGGGAAGTTAAAAAAAAACGTTAAAACGCCGCTCCTGAAGTGGCGAACAAACCCGGGCAGATCGTAAAAATGATGCAAGGGGCGCTTCCGGTGAGCAGCTTTGTTTTTTTTTTCCCTTCTTTGCGGTGTTTACACGTGATGGAAGTGGCCATTGCCAAAATTATTTACATGCACTTTAATGGCTTGTGATGGAGAATCCACTATTTCCATGAATAAACTATTTGCCCATTGGTATTCATTTGTGTCCCCGGAGCTGTTTGTCTTTATTCCCTCATTTAATTGCCGTGGCTTCCTGTCAGCGATTAGCACGTCACATTGGAAGCATGCATGCACTCCGAGTCCAAAGTACTTAGAACCACTTGCTGACTTCAGGTGTTTTGTTTGTCCATTCGAGAGTGGATTGGGAAAAAAAAACACCAATCGACATTTCCTTTAAGTGAGGGTATCAACAAAAGTGTGCATGCCATTTTTGAATTAGGGAAGAAAAGGCACATGGGGAACAAACCGTTCCGATGCATGGATGTTATGTGAACAACTATCCATTATCCATAGGAGGGTGGGCAACCTACTTGGGGCGAGACAGATACAGCCAAGCCGCAAATTTAAATCCTCATATATATACAGTCAAACCTCGGTTTTCGTAAATAATCCGTTCCAGAAGACCGACATTGTTCGAAAACCGAAACCACGCTCTTTTTAAAATAAAAATGTTTACCGAACACGTCCGCTCACAATGGAAATCAACACGAGGAAGCGTCACTTCCTCGTCTACCCGCGGAAACGTCACTTCCTCGTGTAAGGAAGGCGAGGAGTCAAATGGTGCATTCAAGTGCGCTCAGTTTGTTCGAGAACCGAAATTTGTTAGTTATCCGAGGCATAAAAAACTCGAAATTTTTGGTCGAAAACCGAATTGGTTGAGAACCGAGACGTTCGAAAACCGAGGTTTGATATATTTATATCTATATATGGCTCATGGCATGGATCTATGCGCACACACTTCGAAATACTACTACTAAATAGTTAGACTGGTAATTATGTGCACATCCATTATTTTGCCATCAAAAGCACATTTTCATAGGTGTCGTCGTTGGTATTTTAAAGAAGAAAAGGAGTGTTGAGAAAGTTGCAATGTCACTATATCAATATAGCATAAAAGTCACTGTTGTTTTTTCACCCCAAAGATTTCTTTCTGCATTTTTTGGTCCTGAAATCGGTGATTTGAGTGAAACCAACCCATGTTTTACTGCTTATTGCAAAGTGGCGTCATGGCTCAGGTTGGTGGTTTGATCCCTGGCCATTGTGAATGCCATGTCCAAGTGTCCTTGAGCAAGACACTGAAGCCCCAGTTGCTCCTGATGCGGCGTCATCAGTTGCTGAATGAGGTAACAGAATAAAGCGCTTTCAGTACCTGAGGTAGAAAAGCGCTATATATAAGTGACAGTGCATTTACTTTTTATCATGACTTGAAAAATGGAATAACATAGAAACAAACTTTTTGTGTGATGAAAGAAGAAATTTCTGATTATGTAATCATAAAACGCTTAACAATATAATCAAAGCCTTGAAATATCATTCAGAATGCTCAGTTGGCTTGCACTCAAGAGTTTTTTTGTTTTTTGTTTTTTTTAATGGCCGGCATTGAAAGAGTGTGTGAGTAATATACATGAACTTGAAATCATCGTCGTTACGCTCCAATTTTTTTTCCCTCATGGCAAAAGAGAATTTATCTGAGGGGGGATGTTTGACCCAGCCCGAGGCGTCACGTTGTTCTATTTGCTTAAACTTGCCTGCTGAGTTTGCTCAGTTTGTCGGTTTTAGACCGCTTCCAAAAAAAGCAATTGTTTGGAATGACAACATGCCGCAAGTGCACACTGTTTGTCAGCTCGGACCCAAACAAAGTGAGCTCACACCGCGGATATCCAAACATTCACATTCACTTTCTGTTAGCTATGGCTTTGAAAACTCATTTTAACTTGAGAAGTGCTTTGTGTTCACACTTGAAACCATGTTCCCATCAGGTGTGAACAGCCTCAAAGTTTCTGTTTGTCTTGGAGATGAAACTACACACCGACAGTCAGTAGGTCGCGTGCTCATCAAGTTCTACTATTAATACAGTATACTTAATATCTAACGTTCTATAAATTAATAAGTAAATAAAACTGAATTGATTATTCCGGGCTCATGCATATGCTGCTATTTGCAGTCCAATTTACCTGGTTAGCTACCACATTACCAACTTACCTACCAACGAGCCTCCCTACTGACTAACCAACATTCCGAGCTACCCTATTTTCCAGACTTCACGTCACAGTTTTTTTCTTCATAGTTTGGCCGGCGGTGAAATGTATACTCTGGAGCGATTTATGTGTGAAATTATGAACACATTATTGTATCATTTCACATGTTATTTTCACATTAATCCGCAAGAGGGCGCTCTAGGGTCTGCATTGATAAATCGAGGATGAGTCTGACGTAAGCGACGTAGAAGAGGAAGCGCCGCATCTTTTACCTTTGTTGTTGGCCGAGTTAGTGATTTGGAGTGACACTGATGCTTTCGTAAACTTGTTAGCATATTCTTTATGCCATAGTTATTTCAATCACTCAATCTGTTACGTGAACATACCAGTCAGTTCGTTGTTTATGCGTCATGTAACGTTAGCATATCGTACACTTATACAGCCTGTTGTTCTCTATTTAAATTTTATTTTAAATTGCCTTTCAAGATGACATGTCTGTTCTTGGTGTTGGATCTTATCAAGCAAAATTATCCCAAAATGCGACTTATACTCTAGTGCGACTTCTATATATGTTTTTATACATGCATTTTATGGCTGGTGCCGAGCGATTTATAATCCGGAAAATACGGTATAGAACCAACCAACCTGCCTTCTTACCCAACCAACTGTACCTCTCGTCTCCCAACCAACCCCTCTCTATACTCACTAAATGTATGTCCCTGGTGTCTAGCTGACGCCATGCAAGGGTCAGTGGTGTTTGCAGCTAGCGATCTGCTAAAAAGGGCAAGAAACATTTTCAAGACTTTCCTTCCTCTAATCCCCCACCACCAATCCCCGAATAAGAGTGAGAGCCGACCAAAGCCGCCTTTGGGCCTGCAGCCACTAATCTGTAATTTAATTTCCAGCGGGCGTGCGGGCCATGAGGACACCCGGCAAGGTCAAGGGCTACTGTACACACAGCATCCCATGCTTTAGTTTAGGGAACAGGACGTAAAAATGTGTGTGTGTGTGTCTAAGGGGTGTTTACTTCTGGGAGTGGGGTGGGTGTAGTGCTTTTTTTCTCTTCTAGTTATGCAAGGTAGCTATTTCGCCTACAACGACAAACAAACAAATCGGAGAGCAAATCCATTATTCACAACGTGTTTAGGATGATTGAAAATGCGCAAACAGCAGGATTACACCGAAAATAGAAGCGTGTGAGTTTGTCCACTCAGCAGAGATCTTGCATGGACATGAACTGGCAGTTGTCGGACTTTCAACTTCTTTCACATTTTCTGTGACGCTTTCGTTATTATTGTGGTAGAGCCTCTAAAGTAGAACAATTTTCAATCCGTCACACATGCTGGAGTCCATTGAGTATTAATGGACAGTAGGAACTCACTCCTATTGTAGTCATCACTTTTTGTGTTTTGTTGTGTTTTTGCGATTAACATTTAAATCTTAAAATATGACACCATGTCATCATTTAAGACTCTTGTGCTTCATTGTGATTGTTCATATTATTTATATTATATATATATATATATATATATATATATATATATATATATATATATATATTGTTGTTGATTGTTCATATTATTTATATTATATATATATATATATATATATATATATATATATATATATATATATATAATATAAATAATATGAACAATCACAATGAAGCACAAGAGTCTTAAATGATGACATGGTGTCATATTTTAAGATTTAAATGTTAATCGCAAAAACACAACAAAACACAAAAAGTGATGACTACAATAGGAGTGAGTTCCTACTGTCCATTAATACTCAATGGACTCCAGCATGTGTGACCGTGTATATATATATATATATATATATATATATATATATATATATATATACACGGTTGTTGATGTATTTATTGTTTTTTTTAATTCTAAACATACAACACAAATAGAATTCTAAAACATACAACACAAATATAACGTGTATATATATATATATATATATATATATAAGGGCGGCCCGGTAGTCCAGTGGTTAGCACGTCGACTTCACAGTGCAGAGGTACCGGGTTCGATCCCAGCTCCGGCCTCCCTGTGTGGAGTTTGCATGTTCTCCCCGGGCCTGCGTGGGTTTTCTCCGGGTACTCCGGTTTCCTCCCACATTCCAAAAACATGCATGGCAGGCTGATTGAACACTCCAGATTGTCCCTAGGTGTGAGTGTGAGAGCGAATGTTCGTTTCTGTGTGCCCTGCGATTGGCTGGCAACCGGTTCAGGGTGTCCCCCGCCTACTGCCCGAAGACAGCTGGGATAGGCTCCAGCACCCCCCGCGACCCTAGTGAGGATCAAGCGGTTCGGAAGATGAATGAATGAAAATGAATGAATGAATATATATATAATATAAATAATATGAACAGTGATTAACTTTGTCTTTCTAATGTTAAAAATGCAAAATTACTCATCTATATATTTTTTTTAATCATTCAAGTCAAGAGGAACCACTTTTTTTAACGGATGTTTTTAATCTCTTCCTATAAACGTTTCTTTGGACACTTGTCTGCCAGTTAAAAATGTTACTGGTACTTTGCGACAGTTTGAGCCTCAAGCAGATTGTTTCTCTTATTTCTTTTTGGAGTAAAGGTTTGCTGGGGTGGATGTGGGGGTGGGGGCGTGAGGGACTAAGTTCATAGAGTGTCTACAAGGCAAAGGTCGAACTTGGCCGAATGTGTTTTATTTTTTTGACAGTCTCCCCTGCGGGTGACAAGCATCTTGCAATCTGTGTTGCAGCGCTTGGATTCCCGTAGTATAGAAAGCCTCATCCTGATCCTCAAAATAAGTCCTGCATCCCAGAAGACTTAAGCCATCACCTTCCTGCCAATGACACCACCTTGGCTTTCTTCGCATGGACTGCCGTTTGCGACTTTGCCAAGCCCGTGTGACAATGTGCGAGTTCATAGTCGATTCAACTAGCATGTGTGCCAAAGACTGCCATATTGTAGATCGGGAAACTCAAAAGAAGCAAGGAAAAAGTACGCAGCGATATCCCAGCCTAGCTCAAGTCACCGATCTAATTACGTGCAACACATCAGCACGCCACGGCTACCAAATTGGTTCCACTTTCACAGAACGTCTCATCGCATTTTTTTTTCAAGAGCTTGACTCTGGATCCGTACTGGGTTTATCTGTAAACCAAACACAGAGTTAGCAACGGTAAATAATTCATTCTTGAGTGTGGCATAATTCCTTCTTTGTCAACCTACGAACATGCCAGCCCATCCTCATACTTGTTATAACAGCGTCAGTGAACGTATTGTGCTCAACTTCAGTGGTTCCGATGCACTTGAAAAATAAGCATCGCTAAGCGTAAACCTGCAAGATTGAGGTAAAAAAAAAACATGTTCATGAGTTAGGATACACAATCACAACTGACCAAGTGATTTTTCTCGGTGTGACTTTACTGCAAAGAGGCACAATTTTGGCATTCGTCATTTGTACTTAAAACGGTTGGCAACGAAGGCTTGTAAACTCTTGTAAACGCGTAAACATCCACACAACTCACCGACGAGATCAAGCATTCCGCGTCGGCCGTCGTCTCGTGTTCATTGAAAACACTGCGTTATAGAAGACTGTCGGGGGTGTGTCCCATACAACAATTGCAGTTTGCTGGAGCTTAGCCCCGGCATTCAATTACAATCGCCTCCGCTTCCAGGAGACGGGAGATGGGGGACGTGGAGCAGACGCTGACAGATAGCGGTTACCCGGGCGACAGAGGCTAATTAGTGAGCGTGGGACAATGGCAGAGACCCGCTCTTCTCAAAATGATCTGATGATTTTTTTTTTTTTTTTTAAAGAAATCTGTCTTTTGCATTGAAAAGGACCGACCGTAATGCATTCACACTGACTGGTGGTGGTCTTCCATTGATAAAATGAAAATGGAAAAAAAATATATATATAAAATGTAAAAAAAAAGAAACATTACGAACAGGGGGGAGCACAAGCGCATAGTGGCACGTGATGTATGGTGACGGACACTCAAGGGAGCTTCACTTTGCAAAGACAATGACGGCGATGATGGACTTGAATCATCGCCGCTCAGGCTACGGTGATGCCGCAGTCAGCAGGTTGATGGATTCTGATGGCTGGAGTGGGATTAAACCGCCAGACTCTTCTCATATCTGCCGCCCGGTTGAAACACCTGAAAAAAAAAAACAAGTGGTGCAATTTAGCAGATGATCTTTGAAATATGCCGGTCACGATGCTACGGGAAAAATAAGGCGTACAGGTTTACAAATAACACTGTTTAGATCAAATCATACATTTTGGCCATTTGAAACCCAGCAAAATGAAATTTGGGTAAAGTGGGATTCATTCTCAACACTTGACCGTGTTATGTTTGGTTTTTGACCACATTATACCAATCATTACATTTTGGATACGAGAGCAATGTCATATACTTTTCTAAGTTTAAGTGTTTAATGGAGTACTGCAGGCGAATCGATTTAAATGTTGATGGAGAACTTCTATTAAAATAAGTATATGTGGAGATACTCTCTGCTGACCATGGAGATGAATTACATTTCAAAAGTGGTCTTCTGTTGGCGGTAAAAAGACAAATATTGTTTGCAATACAAGAAAATAAGTTGTGATTCAAATCAACTTTTTGAAATTTTTGTGCTGATTCCGAATCCGTCGTCATTTTTAAGGTACCACATCAGGATAAGATTATATTTTTAGTAATATTTATGAAGTTTGCATGTTCTCCGGGTGCTCCGGTTTCCTCCCACATTCCAAAAACATGCATGGCAGGCTGATTGGACACTTTGTCCCTAGGTGTGAGTGTGGGCGTGGATGGTTGTTCGTCTCTGTGTGCCCTGCGATTGGCTGGCAACTGATTCAGGGTGTCCCCCGCCTACTGCCCGAAGACAGCTGGGATAGGCTCCAGCACCCCCCGCGACCCTAGTGAGGATCATGCGGTTCGGAAAATTAATGAATGAATAATATTTATGCGGAGTTTTTTTCCCCCCCGGAAATTATGAATTACAACGGTAAAATCAGTATTGCGCAAGCTTTTATAGGTTCAACTTCAAAATGAAAATATCTCTAAAACCCAATGCACTGGAAAAAAGGCATTTGTGAAATCAATGTCAAAAACACATTGAACCATCCCTGATTGAAAGTTGCTGTTGATCAGTGTACTCTATCAGAGGTGAAAATCTGCGTCTGTGGGCGAGATGGTCAGAATATTTGCTCACCGTGACTTAACAATGGAGCTCATTTGCATAACACCGGGAGATCCCATCAGATGGACTAAATGTGTGTACTGTATCAGCTCCCAGCAATACCCGCAGGGTTTGGCATCGCGCCAACCTGCCCGACACGTCCTAGTCATCTCAATTCAAAAGCGGGCACGGCTGGAGAATATCAGTATTTCTGTAGTTGCCGTAAATCTGGCTTCAAACGGGCAAAGATGGTCTCCGGCTTCCCCCGAGCGGGCTTAAGCCGTTCAAAGTTCCCATAAATCAAAAGGGATCGGTGACGGGTTTAGACAAGCACAACCAAGGTCTTAATGTAGCACACCATCTCCTGTGCAATGTGGCAGAGATTATTAGCCTCCCTCGCTGCACTTAACGTTCACCGTCCCGACCGGGAAGCAGAATGAAAGCGTTGCTCTCCTCATGGCCGAGTGTTTTCATTTTGGAAGCTATGCATAAAAGTACCGCTGAATGACTTGAATAATGTATCCCCAAAGATGAAGCGCCGAGCTCTGCTAAATGTCGCAGTAACTTGAAGCCCACCTTTGTTCAGTTCAGTTGAGTGGGAATTATTTCGAAAGGTACCTGTTCATAAAGATGAATTTCCTGTCGTTTACTGTGTATGTCATAGCCAAAAAAATATGTGCGAATCGACTGAAAATGTAATCTCACCAGGCCAAACCCAAATCTGAAACTGAGCTGACATTCAGCATAAAAGACACCTGCCGGTAAAATGATGTCACCCACGTCATGGTCAACTGAAACACTTGACTCGAGGGACCCTGGACTCTTCAGTTCTTAATCTAAAGCTCGTATCCCACTGAGCGGCAAATGTTTTGGTGAGTGTTTGCCAGGGTAGCAGGTATTGACTTTTGCTTGTGCTTTTTTGATGTCCTTGTGACAAGTACCGTATTGGGCCGGATATAAGACGGTGTTTTTTGCATTGAAATAAGACTGAAAAAATGGGGGTCGTCTTATATTCGGGGTCTATACATTATACCCATTTACGACGCTAGATGGTGCCAGATATCATTGAAGCGAATGCTGAACTTGACTCCCCAGGCCAAAGTGAACCCGTCACGAAGAATAAAAATAAAAATAGCGGTAGCACAAAGAAGAAAAATAAAACAGAAAATGGAGAAACGTAGCGACAATCGAGAGAAAAGTGGGTCGAAGATCGGCCAGGTTAACCGGCAGCTGAGAAGTTATGATGTAATTTACATTTTAAAAAACCAGAAGCCAATCATCTACGAATGTGATTGCACTTTAGTTTACATATTTAAATGTTCAGATATTAAGATTTGAATGAGGCAAAATAACATGCTTTTTCTCTCAAATATATTGTTAGAATCATTTGTTTCAGATGTACTGTAATTATTTTCTGTCTAAAAATTAATTTGGTGTTCAAAAGGTCTTTTTTCAAACTTGAGTCTTGAAAAAGAGGGGGTCGTCTTATAATCAGGGCCGTCCTATATTCAGGCCAATACGGTAAAAACATGAAGTCCGCTGGAGAACGCCTGGTGAACGTTTGCGACCTTGAAGGAACCCTCGCGTGGACGCACATTTGCTCCCACAGTTGCCAACAGTTGCAAACAAACGTTCGCCCCTCAGCGAGATGCAGGTTTCAGAGTGTAGAGTTGCCTTATTTATGTCTCTGGTGGGAGTGTCCCCAGGGGGTGGTCACAGGAGGGTTGTTGTTGTTGTTGTTGATGATGTTGATGTTGTTGTTGCCAGGTGTGGCTGATAAACGGCTTTGATCACCCCCAGGGAACAAAGCCATCAGGCATAAGTAGGACAACTGTACACCAAAGATTGAGAACTAAAGATTGGGTTAAAGGCGATACGTCTTCTACAAACCAAGAGTCCGATTGCCCCCGATTCTCTTTTCACTCATATTTTCTAAGAATTTTGCTCACGTGAAAAAATGGGTGGTATCTTCTAAATGGTGTACCATGTGGTGATAAAAATGTCTGGAAAGAAGCGCTGAGCTCTTAGTGACTACGATTGCATGCAGTCAATAAACCTTCCAAAATGCAAATGTGTGCAGTATTCGGGTTTTGAAAGGCCATTCAAATATGTGCAAAACATGTTAAAACCCTAAATAGGAGCCCTTGGTTACCCCTTTCCTCACCTTAATATTTGGTCGGATAAACGTGGATTGGAATACCTCCATTGAATGGGACATTAGCTTGTATTCTGCAAGAGATCTTGGTCTTTTGAGTACAGGGATGATTTGTATGTGCAGCAATGCCGCTTAATCATCGTCACGAGGAGTGAAGCCACTGGCGAGCGTCTTATGCCGCCACCCTAACTCGAATACATTGATTTCTGCGTGTGTTCCGCTAGTTCACGTTATTTTCTTTCTCTATGCCGAAAATTTTTGGTTTTAGACGCACGTATATGTGTGCGTATATAAGTTATCCGTACCTCGCCCGTTTTGTAATTCCAATTGATCGTAGCTACCACGTATACGGGAATAACTGTCCGATCACGCATGTAAACGGGTTTTCCCAAATGTGTCAGAAAATTGAATTTTGAGCTTTACCCCTAATATTGAGCGGATGTAAACATAGTCAACGTTTCTCGCCTCATATTCATCTTAAGGTTGTGTTCCATTTGCAGCAAAACGAAAGGCCTCAGTGTACCAATACTTTTGGATGAATGCCCTGTTCAAGTGTTCCATTTTCATTTCTGCCAACAACTGACATCCGTGCATCCAAAATCACGGGTCGGTTCCTCTGGAGTCACGTTTGGACAAGTTTGGCTGTCATCCTTGTCAGCATTAGCATGAAGCACGATGAAGAGATGCGACGGGTTTGAAGCGTTAAAATGCTGGCAAGTTTGTTACAAGCAAACAGGCTTGCCATGTCCAATTTTGCAATTTCTCGAACATTTGTACCCATTATGGTCACGGGTGAGCTGGAGCCAAACCCAGCTGACTTTGGGCAAGAGGCCGTCGACACCCTGGACTGGTCGCTAGTTAGTTGCAAGGCACATATAGACAACCCTTCACACACACATGAACACCTCGTGACCATTTAAAGACTTTCACAGTAATGTAGACAATCACTAAAATAGGATTGTGTCAAGGATCTTTTAACAAGGAGGCCAAATTAAACGCCAGCGTGTTAAACAGGCAGAAGCAATCCTCCACTCCCAACAACCCGAGCCGCGACGCTGATGGACGGATTCATTTGCGGCAGGTACTCCAAATTGCGGGCTGCTTTGAATGGCCTATCAGAGCTTGTTCATGTGCAAAATAAGGCAGATTCAATTTCATCAACCATTTCTTTCCTTCCCATCATCCACTACTGGGGGTGGAGGGGGGAAAGGACCACAGTTCATCCTGCGGAGTTTGCAGCCTTCCTTCTAATTTGTATATTTGAGGAACATTACACATTACACACAAAGAACAGCGGGGCTGCCGCTTTATGACACCGTGGCGCCAAAGCACAATCAGAGGAAGCCATCAAAGGCAAACACCGGCGATGAAACCGAGAAACTAAAAAAAAAAAAGGAGGTTGAGGAGATTTGGCGCATAATGAGTAAAGACGCTTAAAAGCTCGGTAAAGATCATTACCGGGAGGATCAAAAGCATGCGAGACCATTTCTCTCCGTGTGGGGACTGGTAATTATGAAGTATGGTCTATAGCTGCACAGAGACAATATACATTTACATTCATTTGCACAGCTCACATTACCTGTAACCCATCAGTGTGAGGCTGATGGGAGGACTGCGCCGGAAATAAGATCCCCGGGGGGAACTTCTTGAATAGTACAATGCATGTTTACGTCCTATAAAAATATCTTAAGACAGCCTTGACCTTGCACAGCATTGTACTGTATCGTCTCAGACGGCGTTTTCTGCGAGCAGATAGAGGTTAGCAGTTACCACCCACGTACTCAACAAATCTTGACGCATGAAAAGAAGAATGTTTTAAAACCCCAGAATAAAATGCACCAATGTTGATTTTTTGAAATGATTACGCTTTTAAATGTCACAAGTCAAGGATGGTGCGCTAACTCAATCCAGTATAAACAAAAGAGGCAGCCGGCATTTTATTCATGAATATACGGGTTGACGCAAAACAGTGGAGCCTTGAGATACGAGTTTATTTCATTCCGTGACCACGTATCTCGCAAACCCGTACCGTATTTTCCGCACTAGTAGGCACACCTAAAAGACTTCTGTTTTCGAAAAAGCTCACATCGCACCTTAAATCCGATGCGCCTTGTGTACGGTCATTACGGTAATATGTCAACCCCAAAATAGCTTCTTACTCAAAACATGCTTACAACGCAGAGTTCAAACTTAGGGCGATCGGTTACGTAGTTGAACAGAGCAGCGGCAAGAGAGTTCACCGTTAACGAGTCAATGTTATAACTTGCTGTTGGTTAAGTGAACTGTGTCGCTGCTTTGTTCAGTAAGTTTTACTGACATCTGATCGTCGCTATATAAATCAGGGTGTAGTGTAGTGTTCTGTTGGCATTTCCATCCAGTGGATGCATTGTAGATTGCGTCTTATGACGCGGTGCGTCCAATATATGAAAAAATGTACAAAATAGCCCACTCATAATCCAGTGTGCCTTTTAGTGTGGAAAATACGGTATTTCAAATCATCTTTCCCATGATGGAAATGTAATTTATCCGATCCCTATTTCTTTTTCTTTGCTGCTTCTATTAGCAATAGGCAAACCGACAGAATGGCACAGGACTGCCGCCAACTGATATTGTCCTTCCCCTGTAAAAAATAAATAAATAAAAAACCAAAAAAACAACACACACACACTTCCTGGTTGAGGCTGCTCAGTACAATACAGTGAGCTGAGTTTTTGACATAAGTGGACCGCGCGCCACCAGCAAGCACAAATCAGGCACCTGAACTCCCAGCATTCCACATTATAGTTATTATTAAACACTATGGAAGCATCGAGAAGGTAAATAGAGTAAAAAACTTTTTTTACGTTTATGAAAGGAGAGAATGTCAAAATGTTACTTAGAACATCCATAACAAAAAGCAATATATAAACGTGTATACTTTTTTTCCATGAGTTTGCCGCCATTTCCAGATACAGTTCGTAAAGTGTCGCCCGAGAATTAATTATTTCTCTGAGAATGATTGTTTCTAAACGCATAGGAGCATTCCCGAACAAACGACATTGAACTATTGGCGTTCCACTGGGCTAGCACAAACGGGCGTCTTTATTTGCTGACAGTTCACTTGAGATCAATGCATCTCTAATGTCCACAAAAAGAAAAAGAAAAAAAATAACCCAATATTGCTGCGGCTGCCAAAAGCTGCTGTGCTTTGCAAAAAAAAAAAAAAAAAAGATTGCAAACTGTGTGAGACTCAATCATTTTTATCAAAACCAATGTGCAAAAATAACCATGCATAAATGTATGGAAAGAGGGTTACAGGCTCGGATATTCCTTGGTTGGCAACTTTGGCGGAATCCTGTCCTTGACTCTCCACTGGTTGCTAAGCACCCTGAAGGAGAAAACCGAAGGCTGCCATTAAATGTCAAACTAAAAAGTTTGAGCATTTAATAAACGGAGACAGTTCCTCAGGGTTACTTGAACAATATTTATCGTGCACATACAGTATCTTTTTGACTCTTTCAAATAGAAATATACAGTCAAACCTAGGTTTTCCGGCCCGGTAGTCCAGTGGTTAGCACGTCGGCTTCACAGCGCAGAGGTACCGGGTTCGATTCCAGCTCCGGCCTCCCTGTGTGGAGTTTGCATGTTCTCCCCGGGCCTGCGTGGGTTTTCTCCGGGTGCTCCGGTTTCCTCCCACATTCCAAAAACATGCATGGCAGGCTGATTGGACACTCTAAATTGTCCCTAGGTGTGGGCGTGGATGGTTGTTCGTCTCTGTGTGCCCTGCGATTGGCTGGCAACTGATTCAGGGTGTCCCCCGCCTACTGCCCGAAGACGGCTGGGATAGGCTCCAGCACCCCCCGCGACCCTAGTGAGGATCAAGCGGTTCGGAAAATGGATGGATGGACCTCGGTTTTCGTCCATAATCCGTTCCAGAAGGCTGTTCGAAAACCGAAACCACGCTCTTTTTAAAATAAAAATGTTTACCGAACACGTCTGCTCACAATGGAAAGCAATAAGAGGAAGCATCACTTCCTCGTGTTAGGAAGGCGAGAGGAGCCAAATGGTGCATTCAAGTGCGCTCAGTTTGTTCGAGAACCGAAATTTGTTCGTCATCCGAGGCATAAAAAACTCAAAATTTTGGTCGAAAACCGAGATGTTTGAAAACCGAGGTTTGACTGTATATATATCTATATATATATGGCTCATGGCACAGATGTATGCGCACACACTTCGAAATACTACTACTAAATAGTTAGACTGGTGATTATTTTTAAAAACACAGGCTAGCGTGCATGCATGCAACCGTATTTTTTAAGCTAGCGTTTTTTGGTTAAAAAAACGAATTGGTCGAGAACCGAGACGTTCGAAAACCGAGGTTTGACTATATGTGCGGATTGATTACTGCTAATCTGATATTGGCCACAATCGATAATGCCAAATGGTTAACTCCACTGGAGGAAAAGGGCCACACTAAACATCGAAGCAAAAATGGACACATTGTCTGGCTGTGCATTACAATCGATAACACGTGCATCCATTCATTTTCGACGGCGCTTCTCCTGATTTCGGTCTTTGGTGTTCGACTGCCAAGAACCTCTTCGCTTGCGGCCACTCCAATTAGTTCCAGCAACAACGAGCTTTCTGTTGCCCTTCCCAGTCGTCCCAGTCCAATTGAACGCATCCTTTTTACCTCGCAAGAGACTTTTTCTCCTTCCTGGTCAAACAAGGTATGGCACCAAAAAAAAAAAGACCCGTGGCATGTGTGGTGTTAATTATAAGACTCTCACCCACAGCCCACCGGCAACCCCGTGGAGGCTGATTTTGAACAAGGCTGTGCATTAATCTTTACTCTTCACACTAAAAGGAGGGTTTGAAGAGACTGCTGTGGTAAGCTCCAAAGGCAAGGTGACTGGAGGAGCAGGAGGAAGGTTGAAAGAGAGCAGAAAAATAAAAGCGGCATTTTATTCGCCGCTCGCAGCGGGACGCCGACCGCCTCGATAGGCGAGTGAGTCATTTTTTATTTTTTTTTTTGCCCCCGCCGAGTTACATCCTCGCTATGTTAATCGGATTGAATATTTAAAATGACACCGTGTGACATTCCCGGCGACCTCCTCCTTTCCACCTGCGTCGTGATTTGTTTGTTTCCCCACGCGGCGTGAAGGTGACCGTCAATTTAGAGGCTGCTGAAGGGCCGCGACATGCTTATTTTCGCCGCCATTTTATCAGGACACCTTAGGTCAGCGCGGATGTCCGCCGAGCCAATTTATGCTGTCAGATTCAAGCCTGATTTGCTCGTTTCTGACGATAACGACAGACTCAAATGACAATGAGCTACAGAGCATCCTTGGCTCGAAAAATGATGATTAATGGTCATGAGCCCCCAAATATATCTCCAAATATGGTGCTAAAATATGCTAAAAGAGTGGAAAGATGGTAAAATCTATTCTTTGACTCACAGGAAGCCAGTGTAGTGATTTGTGTGATGTGGTGAGGTGTTAGGAATCCGGCGGCAGTAATTTAGATGAGCTGCAGCTGCCTGATTGATTTTGTTCCTAAGACCTGTAAAGACACCATTAAAGTAATCCAGCCTACTGAAAATAAAAGCATGAAAAAGCTTTCCTGCTTCTGATTGAGACAGAAAAGCCCTAATTCGAGCGCAGGGTAATAGGCAGATTCAGTTGTGGTTTTTAAACGGTTCAAAGTCACGTCCGAGTCAATAATTCCGCCATGATTTCTGACTTGATTTGTCAAAGATGAAGTGTAAGCGAGCGCTGAATCCTGGACCTTTCTTATTGTCTTTTCTGGATTGAGATGGAGAAAAACCTGGTCCATCAGCCCATGAATTTCATTCATGCACGTACTTAATGAAAGTAAGGGACGATAGTCATGGGACGACGCTGAAATACAAGTTGCGTGTCATCTGCATCGTATGGTGCACCCCGCCGCTCCCCCCGAAGTCAGCCTGAATGGACTCCAGTTCACCCGAGACCCTAATGAGGACAAGCGCGCTACAAAATATAGGCATGAAAATTAAAGCTTCCTTCGTTAGACTGCCTGCAGAGCTAATTAAGGTTTTACGATTGTAATGGTTTGAGCTTTGAGACAAATTATTTCTATTTCCTGTGATTATGTTTGTAGATCAATCGCGCTTGACCTGAGACGTTCCCACTCTACTCCGACTTACTTTTGATTGATTCCTGGTTTCTTTCCAGATGTCAGATGAGGCGTACCCCTGAGAAGATGCGGCTTGGTTGCCTTGCTCCAAAACACTGACAAGTGCACTGGCTTATTATTTTCCATATTTGCCCACAGCACATCGCTGAACCCGCGGTTCACAACAAGTCCTTCCAGAATGAGCCATCCCATAAAAACAACAGGCGGCCCGGTAGTCCAGTGGTTAGCACGTCGGCTTCACAGTGCAGAGGTACCGGGTTCGATCCCAAGTTTGCATGTTCTCCCCGCTTGCGTGGGTTTTCTCCGGGTGCTCCGGTTTCCTCCCACATTCCAAAAACATGCATGGCAGGCTCGTTTTAAATTGTCCCTTGTGAGTGTGAGCGTGGAATTGGCTGGCAACCAATTTACTGCCCGAAGACTGCTGGGATAGGCTCCAGCACCCCCCGCGACCCTAGTGAGGATGAAGCGGTTCGGAAAATGGATGGATGGATAAAAACAACATTTTTCCGTAAACAAATACTGCATTTTTTTTGTTTTTTTAAGCTAATTTAATTCAAGAATGCATTACTTGGCTTATCGGTCCTCCCCATTCGTCTTTTTGTCTGTCATCTCCAAACGCACAGCATGCATATCTCGCCGTCGCAATATCCCAGCGGTCTCCATTCTGCCCATGCACTTCCGCATCAGCGCCGCAACGCCACGAAGCTCACGCGCACGCTCTCATCTGCATTATACCTAATCTTTGCCTAATTGAGCCCGGAGGCAGTGGCTTTCAATGGAGGCTCCTTTTTTTTTGTTTTTTTTTCCCCCCCCTGGCAAAAAAGAGGAAGGAGAAAGAGCTCTCTCTGGGAGACGAGTGGTAAACAGAGCAGCACTCTCGTCTTGTTCATTAGCTGTCATTGATTCATTTGCGTCGCACAGCCGGCGTGCAAACACTGCTCACGTATTCCACATATAAATGTGCACATTGTAAAAATAGCACAGTGCTTTCCTCGCACTATTCAATAGTTAGGCTCTGGTGATGCGAAGGCCTTCTAAAAAAATTTTTTTTTAAATCACCATTTATTTTTCTTCCGATGAATGCATCGCCTTTGTGAAATCACATTTATTTAACCCTTTCAGGGACAATGGTTACTACAGTGGACAGCTTGTCATGTTAGCAGGTTACAGGGTGCATGAAAGGATTAGGATAAAAGTCACTAGAAAAAAATGGCCCCAGACATCAGTACCACAGCAGCCATTGGACCTAGCATGTAGTAACATATGGCAAGAGAGAAGTTTATGTATACATATACTTAAACAGAAAAAAAGTGTCTGCAGTCAAGATAATGCGACTTGCTACTTTGCCTCACTGAATTCTGGATGAAGAAAAATTAAGAGCCGTGCGCGAGTGTGTGTGTGTGTGTGTGTGTGCATGTGACATCAGTGAGTCTGCATGTTCGTGTCTGGCCATGAGTTATGACCGACGGCAGCTCTTGCCTGAGTGTGCTGATTCTATCTATGCGTTTTTACTGTTCTCCCGGGGCTCAATAGACAGCTGACAAGTGCCTCGGTGACTGTGGCTCTCCTTTCCTACAAGGCAAGAGCAAGTCAAGTGAGCATGCTGTAATAATTTTTTTTTTTTTTTTAAAAATCACGGCAAACCATCAATTTCTGCAGCATAGGGCTTTGCTTGATTGACAAGTACTGTACACTGTATATTCCATTAAAAATACATCTTGTGATGTCGTGATGTGCATTTATTCCTGTTAATGTCGATAGAAAATTTGCACCCAGTGACAAGATGACAGACTCTTTTTTTCCCCTGCCATCTCAGTCCAAATACGAGGCTAAAGGGGGGGAGATCAAACTGGCTGAGACGGCCGCATGCATAATTTAAAGACTACAGCCAGTCATACCCAACTGAGAAAGACATCTTACGCCTCCCTTGGAGAGATTCCAATGTTAAGCATCCTTTCTGTTAGTTTGCGCCGAGCCACACCTGACAAACAAGACAGTGAAGGACTCAAGGAATTCCCCCCTTTTCCTTCCCGCCTTGTCCTCACTTCCCCCTTCCTGCCGACAGCATCAGCAAAGAGTTTTAATCTCTTTCCCCTTTCGGGGAGAGCTCTTCAGATAACGCCGACTGTGCAGCAAACACTCACGGCAAGGACTCCTAATCTTAGCAAAGTATATGCAAATACATAGGGGGTGGATTAAATCTATATTTCTCAGATGTGCTGAAGCAGGGAGGAAATGGCCATTATGTGGCACTAATTGCACTTCTGTGTGCAAAAAATGTAATCTCTTCTTATCGTCCAAAGTCCCAGGTACCTGACCTGGAGCTACAGCACCCCTGTTATTGTTTTTTGTTTTTGTTTTTCCTGATCAATTGTGTGCCAAACAGCACTTTGGTTGCATGATCATCAGTAAGATGATGAGCAATGAAACTGATGTCTTGATCTCGGAGAAAGCAGTCAATCAATCTCAGCAGTTCCTATTGCGCTTGTTATGAGGGTCGCAGTCGAGCTGGAGCCTCTCCAAGCTGACTGAGAGCCTTGTCAATCACAGGGCAGGTTACCAACAACCATTCACACTCACATTCACACTGAGGGACATTTTGGGTTGAACTTGAGGAAGCCACAGTCCATGGAGAAAAACCACACAAGCATAGGATGTTACAACTAATTAGAACTAAAAAAAAATAGCAAAACTTAAATAAAGTACAGTCAAACCTCGTTTTTCGTCCATAATGTGTTCCAGAAGGCTGTTCGAAAACTGAAATTGTTCGAAAACCGAAACCACGCTCTTTTGACAATAAAAATGTTTACTGAACACGTCTGCTCACAATGGAAATCAACACGAGGAAGCGTCACTTCCTTGTGTAAGGAAGGCGAGAGGAGTCAAATGGTGCATTCGAGTGCGCTCAGTTTATCAATTTATGGTCGAAAACCGAATTGGTCGAGAACCAAGATGCTTGAAAACCGAGGTTTGACTATATATATATATATATATATATATATATATATATATATATATATATATATATATGGCTCATGGCACAGATTTATGCGCACACACCTCGAAATACTACTACTAAATAGTTAGACTGGTGATTATTTTTAAAAACACAGGCTAGCGTGCATGCATGCAACCGTATTTTTTAAGCTAGCGTACGTTTTACCATGCCCGCGTTAAAAAAAAAAAAGTGTATGTGTTAAATATAGGAATAACACTTGGCCTTTCAACACGGTGAGCCATATGGTTTGTGAAAATACGGTAAATGTATTCACTGTATATTATTTCCTATGGGATTTTTTTTTTCCTGTTTTGAGGTTGGAAGAACTTGCCAGATTGTGTTCAACTTTGGAAGTTGCGCTTTTTAGGTCAAAAAGTGAGCTAGCGAGCGTACCGGGTGTGAGGCAGAATGTTATTTACCATGCCGTCTGCTCTCGGTTGGTGGTAATGACGCCATAAAAGCCTTGCGCAAATAAACATAAGTCACGGATGAACATGTATCGATAAGGCAGAGGTTTATGAAAACAAAGTGCCCCTGGACTCCCGAACAAGTTAATTAAATGCAGAGGCGGGCTTGATTAAATAAGATATGCCGCGGTCGTAGTAAACGCGCAAATCAATACCAAAAAGCGCCACACAAATATTAGAATAATTGATCCAGGATGATTCAGAAGCAAGAGAGGTTGAAAAGGCGGGCAGGATATTAGCGAGCAATGGGAGCAGCGGTGAAGGTCAGTGGATACTACGGTAATGACTAACGCCCTTTCCTTGACTCCTACGGGCCAGACTTTATTTTGGCTAGTTACAGGAAATTACTTTCGCTATTTTCCATCATCTTCTGCTCGCGCCGGGCTTGCACGCGTCGGCTTTATAGCGATGACCAATCAGGGTGCAATAAAAACAAGCTGTAACTGGCCAAGCCTGTAATGAAAAGGATTCACGCAAGTGACACCAAACCGACGGTTATTAAAGTAAGAGTTAGAGGCGCATCGGAGCACTAATACAGTGCGGGTCCGTACTTTATGTGAATGTCATCTGCTGTATTATTGCCTACCGTCTCGGCGATACACACATGCCCGTATGGCCGCCCAAGAATAGATACCAAGAGTGAGCCATAGCTTGGGAATCTGCAAAAATAATTCACAATCAACGATTGTGGTGTGTCATTTGAAAAAAGAGCAAAATGTGAAGCGCTACCAGTTTGATACACACTAAGTTTAAATTACCTTCAATAATTGTATTATATTATTACAAATGATATTCATTTGTGTGACAATCATATTTAAACTTTTTTTTGTCATGAAACAATGCTTTTATTTTCATAACATTGCAATCGTGTTTTTTTTCTTCAAATTATGACGTTGTTCTCATAACTAACCTTTAACGCAAAGCACGTAGCGTACACATGATAACCACAAAATCACTGTAGGCAAGCATTAAAATAATATTGAAAATAATAATCATCTTTCTTTGAGAGGTACACACGAAATCTGACCTCTGCATTTGACCTATCACAGCAACCGCACAATGTTAGTGGGATGCACTGATGATATTGACACTATTACGATATAGCTAATTTCCTGTTTTATTGTTTTAACGTTTTACTATTAACGCTGGTTAGTCGAGGTGGGAATCACCACAAGAGAAACGGACAATTATCGTATTGTCATGATACTTTACCCACAATGACATTCGATCGAATCGTTAAAGTGGTTTATTGGTTGTACTCATAAAAACAAGAGATTGAAGAGTAATGGCCGAATATCTGGGAGAAAGACTTGCCGCAAAACAATAAGAGTCTGTCATGCCCCTGGCCAAGCCCCTCTTAGTCAGTCTTATTCAGAGGCAATCATGGAGAGAGGTTACGCTATCAGGAATGTGACATCGCGCATCTTCTCCAAGTGGAACATCGATGCCGCCTCAGATCTACGGCGCTGACGTTTGACGGCGTTTGGGCCGCGGCAGTATGGGCGAAGTGGAGCGACGCCAAAGAGTCCTCCTCCAAGTGTACCCTTGCCAGAGGCCGCCCGTGAGTCAGTCTGCGTCGAGCCAAAACAGGCTACTTCCACCTTGTGATGTGACCCGCCCTTGCATTCATGCCACATTCACTGAATTGTTTTTGATGACAATTCCAGATGATGGGACCTTCTAATGGTGCCGTGTTCAATCCAGTTTGCCATCCCTCCATCTGTTTTAAAGTACTTCTCTTTTATTGAAGAGGAAACATTCATTCATTTTCTGATCCGCTTTATCCTCACGAGGGTCGCGGGGGGTGCTGCAGCCTCTCCCAGTTGGCTCCGGGCAGTAGGCGGGGCACACCCTGAACCGGTTGCCAGCCAATCGCAGGGCACACAGAGACGAACAACCATCTGCGCTCAAACTCACACCTAGGGACAATTTTGAGTGTTCAATCAGCCTGTCGTGCATGTTTTTGGAATGTGGGAGCAAACCGGAGTACCCGGAGAAAACCCACGCAGGCCCGGGGAGAACATGCAAACTCCACACAGGGAGGCCGGAGCTGGAATTGATACCTCTGCACTGTGAGGTCAACACGATAACTGGACCAACGGGCTGCCAAGAGGAAACACAATGTGCAAAATAAAAATGATAGTTTTGGTCAGATATGAAGAGCAATACAGCTCCGGCAAGATAAGCATTGGTGTGTTTCAAGCCAGATGTAGCGGGGCATGTCGCGGTGTGTAGAGGCATCTATTACAATGCAGGGAGCTGGTGATCAAAATGTAACAGGACACCTCATTTGAATTCATCTGACACATTAGGTCGGGTAGGGCGAACTCCGGTTCCCCGAGAGCCATATCCTGCCTGTTTTAGATCCCTTCCTACTCCAACACACCTCATTCAAAGTCAGCTTAGAAAGCTCTGTAGAGGCTTGAAACCATCATGAACAATGGAATCAGACCTCTGCATTAGGGTCTTTGGTAGATGCTGTTGTTTTGGTTTGCAATGGCAATTTAAGGGTCGAAGTGGTTACCCTTTGACTAGCTTCATGTGAACCATGACAAATTCCAGCCCCACACCACATGGCACTGCACCACACCGCCCAGCCTCTGTTGCTTTTCCAATGCAACAGGCTGGATGGGGGTCGGATGAACTGAAATGTGCAAGCCTCCACCGCGCAGTAACATTTCACGAGTGGCGAATGTCCGGCAGTGCTTTTGCACAGAAGCTTTCACATATAAGATGAAAAATCAATTTCCAGGTTTGAGGCAGTGAGACAGCCGCCCACTGGTTGGCCGCCGGCCGTGACAACTGCAGTTCATAGCCAATATTTGGTGTTTTACAATGATATTGAACCATATTTTTGGTTTCATATGTGCCATGGATGAAATAGGGGCGATAATGATTTAGTGAGCAGCACACAAAGCTCGCCGCCAGCGATCATTGATACTGAACTGAGTCTCATTAATTTGCCCGCCTCGCCTCTTCGCGTCAACGGCTCGTCGCCCTCAGTCTCTGGAGGCCACCCAAATCCGCCACCCCGAGTCGGGGTCCACGACTGTTGGGCCGGGGTGCAGCAAGCCTCTGGGCTGAGACTGGAAAGCTCTCATTATTCAAGTGAATGGGCCCTGCATTTTGTATTTCGTTGGGTTGTCGCTAAGAGATATTAGAATAGGTTTGAGGATTTGAAACCTTTGTGTGTGATAGATATGCAGAAAAACAAAAAGCCCAAAACAAAAACAAACAAACAGAAATCAGGACGGAGGGGGGCAAATACTTCTTCACGGCACTGTATATACTGCATTTTTATGACATGGTAGCATCAGCGATATGCTCTGCCCATCTCGCTGGCTTTGAAACCAGGAAATGGATGTGTGGAGCAGACGGTCCTTGCCACCTCACTTTAGAAATGCCGAAATCTGTCGGCCAATCAGAAGACAGTGTTGGCACGGCCCCAGACGGCCAGACGTCAAGTTCTGAAAAGCGATTACATTGTAACCGTGCGGCCCCAGAAAAATCGAAAGGAAAAGTGACCACTCGAGGCCAAGCAGGGCTGAAATAGTGTAGAAGTGGTACAATACAAAAGCGCCAAGTGTCTATGAACTGAGGTAATTACATGAAATAATTGCTTTTGACGAATCAGGGTTTGGCTTCTTTTATAAGGGTGGCTATTATGAGTGGATAGATTCAGTGGTGTAGTGGGGATTTTCTAAGTGGGTGTATGCGATTCTGGGATTTTTTAAGTGGGTGTACGCGATTCTGGGATGTTCTATATATACATACAGAACATCAATCATAGGCTACAACACCAGTTGAACTAACGTTAAATTGAATGTTTTACTCCTCCAAAATAATCACAGGCCAACGTTATTAAGCATAACTCGCATTAGAACAATGATCAACAAACATTTCAATAACCCGCAGACAGTGCAGGGCTAAAACTGAAATAAAAATTGAATGTGGCGTCGGGAGAAGTGGGTGGACGGTGTACCCCCGCGTACCACGCCCACTACACCCCTGGATAGATTGTATTGTTGTGAAAGCTAGTCTTGAGTGATCATATTTCCTCCAATAGTAATAGATGCGCCCCAATTAATGGTGACGTTAAATAAACTAAGAATAACTCAATAACTAACAAACAGTTGAACATAATGCATGTTTTTGGAATGCCAGCGCTCCAAACATTGCATCAAACACACCGACAAATGAATGCAAAAAACAAACAAAAACAAAAAAACCCCTAAATACGTATGTATAATTTTCAGACAAAAACAAAGAGTGTCTAACATGCTTTAGAGTAGGGGTCACTAACCATTTTGAGAGTGAGAGCTACTCCATGTGTCCTAATCATGTGAAGGGCTACTAAATCGATACACGTCTGAAATAACATTTGTACAAATTACATTTAATAATATAAGAATATAAGATAGATAGATAGATAGATAGATAGATAGATAGATAGATAGATAGATAGATACTGTAGCTAGTTAGCTAGATAGCTAAATAGGTAGCTATAGAATCTATAATACTGCCCATTTTTGCATTTTTAAATCATAATTTTCACTAGCAAATCACAATCCTAGGACTGGCGGTCTACTGGCGTGGTTCCTCACGGGCAAAAACATTGTGTATTAAGTCCAATAAAACAAAATTGTCACATCAACGCTGTGATTTGTGAAATCAAAATGCCAACACATCTCATATTTCTGTCGGACCGAATCAATGCCGCTGAGGCTCATTACGGCACACTTACCTGTCGCCTCCGGAGACACTCCCCTTAAGGGCGAGTGTGCTCAAAGGGAGACAAAAACAAATAAAGGCAGGCGATTTACATTCACATCACACTCACCCTCGTTGTCTTTGGGCCTTAGCTCTTCAGTAGTGTCATTGCTGAGGAAGAAAAGACGAGATTAGCATGAGATACACATTAAGACAGCTTGGCGGGAAGTTCTCCCCTCTTGTTGCGCCATCAGGACGCAGAGGGCGCGGCACTTTCATTTCATTAGTCACACTGGTGTGGAGGCAAACTGGGGAGAGCAGATCGGGTGAGTGAGATGGATAGGGGAGCTCTCCCAGCATGCCTCGACTGTGCTGTCAGAGGAGTGGAGATTATGCGACAGGAGCGTGCACACGGCGTATGTCAATTCCTACCGCTAGTGAAGCTCTTGCAACATGTGGCATGACTGTGGCGATACAAAAGTGAGTAGCGGCGCTTATAGATTAGCTCTGTATCTTGATTTGTAAAATGGGGTGAACACGTGTATCAAATCTAAGTATCTTCACTTCCTTGTGATATAAATCAGGAAAAGATGGGTTCTGTGATGTCTGTTGTGAAATAATAAAATAATTCGGAGTGATTAACCAGAGCTCTGGAGAGTGGTGTGTGATCTACGACCAGATTGGAGAAAAACGATCGGGGCAGACAATCGTAAAACTGTTTTAATAATTATGATCGCTATTCCTTTTGCATGCCAAGTTCGGCTGAGCCGCGGACTCTGTGGTTGTGACATTAAACGGAACAGGCGGCAATTGGGAAGCGAGACCTGAAGCATGGACTGTTGCCTGTCTGCAAATCAGAGTAGCGTCCGGTTGGTTTGTCGTAGTCATCGTACTGGCAGCGGTTTTACTTGAGTTTTACATGACAGCGGGATACTTCTCTTCAAACTTGTATGAATTTACATCTCACATTGCCTGTACAGTTAATAACCGTAAAAGTTTGACCAAGGAAAATATTATTTAAATTCCATCATTCATAATATGCAGTATATTTACAGTCCATATATATATATATATATATATATATATATATATATATGATGGAATACAGTGTATATATATATACAGTATATATATATATATATACACTGTATATATATATACAGTATATACATATATATACAGTGTATATATATATATATACAGGATATATATATATATATATACACACACACACACACACACACACACAGTATCACCCTTAAAAGTTAAATAAAAATGAACTGTATTTCCACTTGCCACACAAGACAACCTGCTTGTGGTACATGTGCCACACCTTGAGAATCACCGTATTATATAATAAACGGCAAAATAATTGAATTATGGCGAGTCAAAAAGTGTGTACTATTTTTTTTTAAACACCCTGCAGTTGTACCACAAGTAACAGCAGGATTCCATCTAATTCGAAATCAATGCAATATTAAGAGGTTTATAATTCCTGTTATTATCCGAGCAGTGTTGCCGGTCTCTCGGGTGCATCCCTGGGAGAAATACACTCGCGTGCAAGCTTTTGCCGTCAAAGCCGCAAGCGCGGCGGTTCTGTAACATGTGTGTACCCGCTAAACAACGCGGCGCGGGGAAAGGCTCTTAATTAGGACTCTTGAAGTTATCCGGCAACCCACATCTAATAACGAAGGCACCACCGCCGTCCTATTTGCATATCTTTAGTTAGTAATGCGCGGCCGCTGGGAGAGCCTCGTGGCTGCCAGTGAAAAGAAGGACATGTCAAGTTGAGCCGCTTTCCACAGGCCCTCTTCCTCTCAATTATGACTCGCGATGTATGCCAGGGACCCAAAGGTCTGTCAAACGAGGTTATGAAATCATGATAGCGTAAGCAGCAATGTAGCAGTGTGTATTTGCAAGTCAATTATGTCATCATAAGAAAGGCTACTTTTTGATTCAACCTAGATATTATTGCAGAACTGAAGATAAACTTAATAAATGAATTCAGCCTTTGCGTAAGTCAGGGGGAAGAAAAACTAACAAAAAAAAAGGGTATTTTGCTCCGAGATGATACCCCAAAGGCACGTAACAAATATGGTACAGTCAAACCTCGGTTTTCATCCATAATCCGTTCCAGAAGGCTGTTCGAAAACCGAAACCACGCTCTTTTTAAAATAAAAATGTTTACTGAACACGTCTGCTCACAATGGAAAGCAACACGAGGAAGCGTCACTTCCTCGTCTACCCGAGGAAGCGTCACTTCCTCGTGTAAGGAAGGCGAGAGGAGTCAAATGGTGCATTCAAGTGCGCTCAGTTTGTTCGAGAACCGAAATTTGTTCGTCATCCGAGGCATAAAAAAACTCGAAATTTTTGGTCGAAAACCGAATTGGTCGAGAACCGAGACGTTCGAAAACCGAGGTTTGACTGCATTTGAATTTGGCCTTAGAAAATGCGCAAATTATTTAGGATTTCTCCAGCAAGCGTCAAGCAAATTAAACTGTAAAATCTCTTGTCCATGTTTGTCCATCTTCATGCCAGTTTGGCTGCACAGGTGAGCAGAGTAAATCAAACATGTTAACGGGAGGTTTTTATTTTCAATCATTTAAAAAAGAAAACTGCTTGTCACTTGTTATGAACATGTAGCATGTTAAATCTAGTGGTGCTCCTTTACGACATTGTTTGACTTGAATTGAGACAATTCATTCATTCACAGCCAACCATTCTGAAAGAAGAGTTTCCCATATTACCAGCATTTTTAGCGCATTGTGACTTATCTCCAGAATTCTGTTCTGCGAACAATGGAAGCGCCAATTCTACCAGAAGAAAAACATGTTTTGACCCTTTTCTGTCCTTTCTTAATCAGTCGAGCAACATGGGTTGGATTCATCAATATCGCCCCAAGCCTCATAACCCCAACTCCCCGAGAAATTTCAACGAAAGCTTGTTTTTGCTGCTCTTTGATCAGCCACCGGTGTCTCAGACAGACCGACGATTGGGGCTTGAAGGTATTCTCTAAGTGCCCTCTTGGCAGCCGTCAAACTTGCGTCATCCACAGGAGATCCTCTTGCAATTCCTTATAAATGTACTTTGTGCCCGCCGAGTTCCTGCACAGACTCCAGCGAGTCTGTTACCACGTCGACGGCACACCTTGCGCCGAATTTAAAGGGCCGATTTGATCTATTTCTAATGTTAATCCACCTTTGTAACCATTTTCATTCAACAACAAACTAAAGGGAGTCTTTCAAACAAGTTTCTAACAGATTAGTATTATACCGCTAAACTTTTGTTTTGACTTCAACTTTTGTGTGCCATCAATTTGGAACAGGTTCCAGCGCTCCCGCAACCCACGTGAGGAGAATATTTTTATCAGAGTGGATGAATGGAAGTTCAACCAATTATACGTATTGCATGTATATTACCGTGCTTTACGACTGCAATGTGTCATACCGAGAGTTGCCTTTCACACTGAACATTATTATCTTTTCAAAAGGTAGATTTTTTTTTTTCCAAGACATCTCATTATATTGCACAGGTGTTCCTCATGTTGTATCAGGAGAATACAGATGAAATGGAGTTGCTGATATTGATTTGTTGAGTGGCGCTTCCTTACCGACTTCGACTCTGTTCAATATAATTATAGAATACGGCTCCGGACAATTATACCTACCCCCCCCCAAAAAAAAAAACAACTGCCTATCTATATTGAAAATGATGCATGCATTGTGTATCCAAGTCCCCAAGGCAATTAAAGATGCCAAGGAACATCCAGCTAACGCTCCCGATAGAATATTGAAACCGTGGCAGTAATTCGCTGCGAGCATAACACCGCGCTTCCCCGGAGAAGCATAAGGTGAACACTCCGTTCCTCGCACATTAAGGTGTTCTATCTTTATTGCCATACGTGCTGGCGAATAACTCGATAGACGGGACGGAGGGAGGGGATATAAAAAGAACAGAGGTGACTTTGACTGATACGGCCGCCCTTGTTTCTGTCTGTCTGCAACACACGTACACAACGAGCCTTAAGGCTCATTTATGCGTGGACAAAAATAGATGCGTGCTATTTAAACTGCGAACAAAAAAAAAAATGCCCTCATAATTACCGTCATGCTAGGATGATTATAAGCCGCACCACTTTTTTAAAGGAAAAAACATTTTGTAATAAGCCGCACCTGCCAGTGCCCATCATGAGATATCGGACATTTTCCCCGCTGCCGCAGAGTCGAACATAGTCCGGACTGCTACTTCAAATCTGCCAGTTCTAAATCGGCATTTTCCCCCAACGTCGAACAAGTACTGACAACAACCATTGGAAAAGTTTTTGGATGACCTGCTCTGTGCAGATCTGGCAGCGAACATAAATGGGCCTCGTGTTATCTAGCTGCGCTAAATCAAGTCAATACTTGGCTTACTTGGGAGATTTGAAGGGATTTTAGTGTAGTGCTGTTAATTGCTTCAAAGTGGGGCTTCACGGTGCTTGGCTATTTAGCACAGCATGAGCGTTTGGAGTTTGAATCTCAACTCACGCCGTTGTTGAGTGTACTTTGTCTCAGTGGGCACGCCAACTTTCCACAGTCCATTACAATCCATCCATTCTATAGACTGCTTATCCTGTTCAGGGTCGCAAGCAAGCTGGAGCCTATCCCAACTAACTTCAGGCCGAATGCAAATATATACTCTGGACTGGTCGCCAGTCAATCACAGGCCACACTCATTTCACACTCTCACTGAGTGGAAAGTGAACTTTTGCTGCTGTCTGAGTCCAAAACAATCAACGGTTTTTTCCGCAAATGGGAACCGGGTGACATTTATTTGCTCAGATGCAGATATGTCAGGACAAGTCAAAGTGGAGTATCAAACACATCAGATGGAGAATCATCACATGCCTCCCCGTAAGATGAACACTGACACACGGCAGCGCTTCACGTCAGCCGACTAAGTTGCTAATTGCCGTCTTGACGTAACCAAAGATCCTCTACGATACTGTGCTGAGAATTTGCTCATGTTAAGGATATGGTCAGTCTTCAAATGTTTTATCGAAGAGACCATGTTCCTGCTGTTTCAGTTTCGCAATATTTGAGCAACAGTGTCTGTACTGTCCTCGCTTAGTCATGACGTACGGCCTTAGTCTGTAACTCGCTTTACACTGCTTGCGCTAAAATATAAGCAAAGAAATGACAGTAGCCACACTTGCGTGACTGTGGAGCCCAGTTAACACAGCATCATGCTCAGCCGAACTCGGGAACGACCTCCGAGCGGTGTTGGACGTGCCTTCGGGCTACGAACAGTTCCCAATCAACGGCCGACAACTGGGTCTGCAGGTACCCGGGTCGCTGCGGCTTTAGGAGCCGCTTTGGGACCCAGTTGGAGGTCGCTCAATAACAACAACAACTAACAGCAGCATCATGCTCAGATTACTGAACATATGTTCTGCACATATCAGAGGAGGAACACATGTTCTTGGCTGTCTTTACTTGTGCCGCTCTACATGTCGAGGGGCGGGGAGAGGCCATGTTGGGTTTGCGTGTGATGTCGTTTGTAGAAGCGCATAAGAAGTTTTCTATCCGACCTTCTCTGGGGTACAAAAATGTCGGCAGAAAAACAAATCTGAATCGGAAGCCTCGAAAAACCACAACGGTCTATGGTTAGATATCTGGTTTATCGAGAACAAGTGCATCCAAAGGTGTTTTTAGTTCCACTGGTTGGAACCTATTTGTCGAGATGCCGTGACAGTTACTGTGCGTAGCCATACTAGCTTGCAAGAGGCGGAGCCGTGACGTCATGGCTTTGTCTGCCCAATTCAACGTGGCATTTCCTACCTCAGATTCTGACAAATCGGGAGTCATCCTGGCAATTTACCAAAAGGTCCGTCATGCCTCACTGACGACGCATGTTTTGCTGACTACGTGTCAGGGGAGTCCAGTGCAGCAGCGCATAATGATTAATCTGCCACCGCATGCCAAGGCGAAAGCCTGTCTGTGATACGGGTCAGGCTGCCCACTTACTGTTAAAATAAAGAAGTAAATATCAGAGTCTGGATGCCACGTTCGCAGCCATCTAACATGCCGGGTGGATGTTTTGCTGTTGGAATGAGGGAGTGCGCGGCGTTGATGCGCTCGCTCGCAGCCTGCCGCGTAGTGGATTTTTTTTGTTGGGGGCGGAAGACCTTTTCCATGCTTAACCCAACCAACCCAACAAGACACAATTGATTTTCCTAACAGTCAGTATACAGTAATCCCTCGTTTATCGCGGTTAATGGGGACCAAAACCACCCGCGATAAACGAAAATCCGCGAAGTAGCGACCAATAAACATATACAGGTAAAAAAAAAAAGATTTCTTTAGAAAATTTTTTTTTTTTTAAAGTCCGCAAAATGTTTTTTAATTTCTATTCACCGTTTGTTTAGATCAGATCAGGGGTCGGCAACCCAAAATGTTGAAAGAGCCATATAGGACAAAAAAACCCAAAAAACAAATATGTCTGGAGCCGCCAAAAAATAAAAGCCTTCTATAAAACTTACAATGAAGGAAGCACATGCTGTAAGTATGTAGGAGACTGGACTGTCTTAGAATTGTTTGTTATTCATTCCTTTGTTGTGTGTTCACAAATGCCCCCATAGAATTCATTTTGTGATTTCTTCGCTTGATTTTTTTTGTTTTGGTGCATTATTTTCGCTTTTCTTAGTGTCAGTGAAGTGATCATTAATTTCCCTTTTTCTGAGGCTGTCTTTGAACGCCTCTCGAGTTGAACGAGAAGAGAGAAGGCACGGAGTCGGACGCAGACGTGTCTGTGTGTGTCGAGACTGTTAAAAGCATAAATAAAATGTACGTTTTAAAAAACCAACACCACAGCTCTCCTTTTTCGGAGCTGCAACATGTGTCTATATCTATTTGAGCTATATTAGCCTACTTTCCATTTTTCAGAACCATTCTTTTACTAAAAAGGCTGCCAGAGAGCACACTCAGTCAGTGTGGAAAAAGCGATCAGTTTGGAAGCCAGCCGCAAGTGCGACGCTCGGTGGAGCCGCGCTGTTGCCTGACCCCCATGTTTGTTTTACATGTCAACAAGGTTTACATGATTTATTTTGAAGTTCAAATAAAACTCTTGATACTTATTGACCACGGAAAGAGCCGCATTCTTAGCATTCCGTTCCGTTCAAAAAGTCTTTTATTCAAATCCAAATCAAAGTTCTTTTTTGGAGGTTGTAAACAGTGATGTGCCAACCCGTCCTACATGGAGATTGAGCCATGTTGAGCATTGTAGGTAAGGCACATTGGTAAAGGTGCATACGTGTGCACCATGAATCCGCAATTTGAGTGCAGTTCAACATTATTTGCCAAGCTATAAAGCCAACAAAGGAAAACCTCACCCCAGCGTGAATGAATGAGTCCTGGTTCCTTGTTATCACCACTTATTGTTCCAGTCAGGCTGCCTTTGAAAGGGAAGGCGTGCTCTCCTTTTGGACAGCTCATTAAGATAACACACGTGAACTCCCCATCGTCGTCATTAAAGCCGAGCTTGTTTTGGACGTCTTTGTCTCGGGCAGGGACCGGGGTCTTTGTCAGCACAACTGGAGCCAGATGGCAACACAAAAGCCGACAGTCCCGGAGTGCTTACACGAGCCCGTCTCCGAAGGCAAGAGCCATTAAAGCTCACCTTCAGCACTGATGACGCCCCCCCGCGACATCTACCTGGATCGAACCACGATCCACACGATGGCGAGAGGGATCGAGGGCAAGTACGGCTGCAAGTTGTCGCTGTGATCCGCTTGCTCGTTTTTGCCCGCACGTGATCAACCCCCCTACACCCTTTTCGCTCACGCTGAAATAGTCAGCCCGGCTAGTTGTGGGATAGCTGACCCCACTCCTGGCTGCATAGAACTCTGAAACATTTATGAGGGAGGCAATAAAGAATAGAAAAAGTCATCGCGCCCCACTGCCATCACCTTGTGGCTTATTAAAATCACATGGTATTAACTTTAGAGATGGCGGGAAAAAGGCTAAAAAAATGTAATCAGACGAAAGGAGGAGTCAAATGAACGACTGTAATGAGATTAACACTTGAGGGAGAACTGGAAAGGATGATGATGGGCATTTACTGAAGCGTCACAAGTTTAGTTTGATTCTTTTTAGTTGTTTGTGGACTTGGTACATTGGTAGTGCAGTGGTTCACATACATTGATAACTCTCTGTGAATGAAACAATAAATAATCCATTAACAAAATACAGTCAAACCTCGGTTTTCGAACGCCTCGGTTCTCGACCAATTCGGTTTTCGACCAAAGATTTCAAGTTTTTTATGCCTCGGGTGACGAACAAATTTCGGTTCTCGAACAAACTGAGCGCACTTGAATGCACCATTTGACTCCTCTCGCCTTCCTTACACGAGGAAGTGACGCTTCCTCGGGTAGACGAGGAAGTGACGCTTCCTCGTGTTGCTTTCCATTGTGAGCAGACGTGTTCAGTAAACATTTTTATTTTAAAAAGAGCGTGGTTTCGGTTTTCGAACAGTTTCGGTTTCCGAACAGCCTTCTGGAACGGATTTTGGACGAAAACCGAGGTTCAACGCTATTGCTTAACTCCAAATCGTCTCATTTCAGCCTCTCAGCAGTAATTTTTTTTCCAGTCTTCTTTCATGATGTTTCGTGTTTAATCGACCTAAGACATTCGCAAACAATTGCACTTACTTTGTAAAACAATGACCGAACTAGAAATCGGATTTATTTCAAAAAGGGAGCTGAGTGCATATTGCTTCATGTTATTTTTTAAATTTTTTTTAATGTATACATCATAGACGGATGAACTGTTGAACATGCCCTGTAATTGTCTGGTGACTATCTCCCGCTATCTGCAACCCTGAACAAGATAAGTGGTAGAGAAAGTGGATGGACGGCGTTTTTTGTGGACACAAAACGAAGCAAAATTATGGAATTGACTCGTGATAAAAGTGTCGACCTTGCTATCAACTCTTAAAAAATGCCTCTTAATTTCCCTGCTGACATTACATAAAGGCTCTCATCGTTGTTTTTCTTTCATTGGCCATTCCGAATAAAATATGAAATTGATCAAGCGGCAAAACTTTAAAGCACCTCCTGGGATGTTCCCTTCCTGTTACTGTGGAGTATCGACGGAAGGCTTGTTATACTCTTTATTGCCCCAAAATATCTACAAGTGCGGCTCGAACAACAGGCTTGAGATACACAGCCGCTCTAACCATCGTTCATTTGTTGCAACTTGAACGTAATGACTTTTACGGTGTAGCTTTTGGGGAACGTGTTATGTAAAACAGCTTGTTGGCATCGCTAAATGAGTGCATCTGTCTCCATTCAACACGTACGGACACACACACGCACACACACACACACACACACACACACTTGACGAAGAATGATGCCAACAGGCTGCTGGACTTGGTGCCTGGAGCAGGTCTCATTTTTTACGTGCATTCATGCTTCATCAGCATTCACTGGCGCTTGAGTAAACAAAGTTAACATTCACTAAGTGCTTTTGTTGGGTCGCCCTCACACCTGGCCACCCGCTCCGTCTTTTTGCTTCAGTGTCCAATTTCGACATTAGCTAATTCATCTTCCTGGTTGTGTTCGACAAGCAACGTTGACCATTGCATCAATTTGCAAGATTGCACATTGATGTGAGTGTGGTTTTCGTCACGGGCAAATTGATAGTTGCAAAGTTTGCAATTATTGAATATTGGAGCTTTTTTTTGGGTGGGTGAGGAACCATTTTTGCTAATAGCGGCTATAACTTGATGTGTGTGTGTATACACATGCTTTTTGTACACAGTTATGTGACCTAGGTCAAGCTTACCAAAGCCAATAACATGAAGAAAACATTCATTCCTGCCCAATTTTTTCTCCCCCCCCATCATAAACACACAGTCAATATTTCTGTCATGACAATAAGTGCCGGTGCGTGAGCGGGTGTGCGTTGGCTGACCTGTCTTTGACTCTTCATCTTCTTCTAGTTCCTTGGCCTCCTCAGCTGTGGGAAAAGACATGAGGAGCTGCTATGAGTGGAAGGTGGCGGACGCAATGCACATCACTTCATCAGCAGCCCGAGGTGAGCTCAAAGGACATGTTGCGACACCTGGATGGCCATCAAGCTCAGCGCAATTGCGCCATGTCGCGGCGTACACACGCGCACGTACGGACGTATGCAATCACGGCGATAGCCGCCCCCAAAATAGAGTACGCCATTCTTCTCGCCAGGAGAGTAAACACATTTGGCTGCTGGCTATTAAAAAAAATAAAATAAATGTCAGTAGAGTTGTTGAACGACAACCGTGTGATGAGTGAGACACCTGCGCACACATTCCAAGATGCTACGTCAAGGAACTTTGGAGTTGAACTTACGTTTGCGGAAACAGATGTTTTAATGGCCTTTTCACAAATATGTATATTTATCTATGAATTGTAAAACAACCACATAACTACCGGTATTTATTTCTAAAATTGCGTCTACGAGCGAAAGATCCTTTGCGTTATTTAAATAAGCCCCATTCCCTTACAGCGCTGTTGGGCAGAGACCCAGAGTCACTTTGCTGTCTTTTCGGGGGAAGTTGCAATCTGCCTCACACGCGTTGAGCTCTGCTTCCAGCGCAAGCAAGAAGCCGGCCATTTGCTGACGATATCCAGCCTACTGTTACATGGCTGACCCCGAAAATGGGCGAATTTCAGCAAGAATCGTGTGTGTAAAGTGTATTTCAACGGGTGAATGATGAACTGCGGCCTCCATGAGTGAAAATAATTTTGGGGTTGATTTTTCTCCCCGTTTCATACGCAGGGCTAACACCGTAATTTCTGGACTATAGACCGCACCTGATTATAAGCCGCACCACTACATTTTTAAAGGAAAAAAACATTTTGTACACACATAAGCCGCACCTGTCTATAAGCCGCAGGCGCCCGTATTGTTACATGAGATATTTACAAAGAAAGACGGTACACAGGCGGCCGTTAAAAAAGTCCTTATATAGGCCGCTTCATTAAATAAGCCGCACAGTTGAAAGCGTGTGACAAAAGTCACGGCTTATAGTCCGGAAATTACGGTATTTGTTTCCAGTAATTACCATGATGGATTGACTTGGTATCACTCCCACCCGTCAAAAAAAAAAAAAAAAAATTGGTTGTGTGGACACAAATGGTGCAAAGTCACCAGCTCTGCTGTCATGAGATCCACACAGAGTGGAGGAGACATTTAAATAAAGGTCAGCCGGTGTCTGCAACAGGGCCCACAGGTTTAAAAATAAATATCAACTTGACTTAGTAGGGAGAGAGTAAATAGCTCCACAGAACATATAGAATCAAATGAAATGGAAAGAGAGAAATATATCATGCACTGCCTTCCGCTAGCAAAGGGCTCTTGGGGGTTGCGTGGCCCCCATTTTGTCGGGCGGGAAGGAGCTGGACGCACTGAAAGCAGGATTGATTATCTGGTTAGCCACCTTATTGAAATGTAAAGGCGTATACGCTGTTCCCTTCCAGCTTCACTTTGGTGTTTGAAGTGCAGGGCCGCGCCGCCTCATTCACATACGATACAGGCTCTGATAGAATGACACAGTCTGAGAACGGATGCGAGGAGGGAGGATTATAAAAGCGATCGCGTGTACCTCGTGAACGCGTCGGCCTAATTGCGCTCGTCTTATCTTTAAATGGCGTTCCCGGGGCCGAGCCGGATTGCAGTCGACTCGTTGCTCACCACGTGTTGGTAGCGCGTGTTGCAAGGGGTCAGTAAAAGAAAAAAGAAAAAAAAAGTGTGGAAATAAGTCATTTATCTTCGCTGTCTTCCCTGTCATAATGCATGTGGGCCTTCAAAGTGCATATCACAAACCGGACCAAGCAGGTTTGGCTCTTGCAGTCAGCAAGGAAAAGCTCCAATTCTGCTGCGGCATTTTACATGTTTTTTTCTCCATTCCTCACAGCCTTTTTTCAAACACTGTTGTTCCTAATTAATGCATGTCAGAAGAATGGCATTATAATAGTATAAGTATTATGCGTGGAATTGATTGTTGGTCCGACACAAACTGAGGCAACATGGGGTAGAAAACTGAATTCACTCAAATAGTTTTCCGTCTAAAGAACAAAGATGGGAAAAAAAAGAACATGATTCGGATGAAATATATCTTAGGTCTCAGATCATATTCCAATACATCTAGGCTGTGGAAAGTCACTACCCATGTAGAGATAATACGTTTTTAAATAAACGTTTGAGGATGATTGATTGATTCGTTAATGGGTTAATTCAGCTCGCATGTCAGAAAGTTCTAGCTCACCTGCAACCTGAGTGAGGAGAAGCGGTGAAGAAAATGAATAGTTGGGCGAGGAAAAAGAAGCGCTGTTGGCATGCCATCTGCCATTTTGAAAATGGCGGTTATTTTATTCTACACGAATCACACTTGAGAAACCTATGTGAGTAGTTTTTTTTTTACTTGGACTTTTTATTTGAGTCATATTATTCAGTAACAGTATTTACTCACCTCCGGTCGGTTAACAGTAATTCATATTCAAACCCCCCCACCCCCTCCAAAAAGAAAATATCCCCATTGTATTCAACCTACGAGGATGACACATCAGGTTGGTGGTGAGACATCATCATCAATGTCCAGCGGTTTCGAACGGCCTTCTTACCTTCTCTCCTGGCCTCCTCGCAGCTCTCCTTGATCTTCCTGCGGCAGACGGCGGCCAGCGCCACGAGCAGGACCAGCAGGCACACGGCGAGGCCGATGGTCACCCACAACGCCACAGGGGGGAAGGAGATGCTCTGGCCTGAAGCGGGGGTACGGATGGGTGGGGATTCAAGGGCAGGGTACAGGAGAGAGGAGAAAGCGTCATGAGTCACGCTGACTGATTTGACTGATTCGTCCATTTAAATTGACGGGTTTTTTTTTAACAAAAAATGTTCATCATGTAAAGCCTTTTTTTTCTTTAAATTGCAGTCAAATGTCAAATTTGACCAAAACAGCATGTGAGGGTTTAGAGCACAGGTGTCAAACTCAAGGCCCGGGGGCCAGATCTGGCCCGCCACATCATTTTATGTGGCCCGCGAAAGCAAATCAACCAGGTCAACTTCCATGACGCATGCTAAAATCTGTACCAAATTTCAAATTGTCATATGTAATAAATCATCGTGTTGAGCTACTACAAGCATTTTCTTGTATTACATTATTACAGAAACTTGAATGGAACAAACTACTCCCCTTGACTTTTGATTTCAAAATTATTTATCTATTCATTGTGTACTGTATATGTAAAAATACATGGAGGTGATTAAACATTTATACAGTTCCACAGTTATAATGGCCCTCCGAGGGAAACTGTGACTACAATGTGGCCCATGACAAAAATAAGTTTGACACCCCTGGTTTAGAGTATGCTTCTCTTCATGGGATCAAATGACATTTACTGATTAGTGGTAATGATCATTTACCGGTTTTAACATCCAAAACAGAATTTCCCAAAGACAACAGAGTCAAGCTTTTGGTCTTTGTGAGAACGGATGGATGGTAAGAACCTCTTCAAAATTCCTTTTGAGTCATTCCATCGAGTCCAGATGGCCGATTGCTGTTTTTTTTTTTTTTCGCTCGAACAACATTGGCACAGCATTAAGCAAGCTGGAGCTGACGATCGCCTTCTGCCGTTGAGGTTCTGGTGAAGGGCATTTTTTGGTGCATTATCTCCGATAGGGATCAGGACACAAACACGATTATGCATATTAACACATAAATTGTGTTTTTAATTAATGCTTTTTTCGACACAGCTCTCTTGTAAAATCACATAAAAATGAGTTACAGTGTCTCAGCAAAGGGCAAACTGATGAGTAGAAGCAAAAAAAAAAAAAAAAGGGTGGGGGGGATGGTCAGCAGAAAAAAAAAACTATATCAGAGACAGACAAATTTCCCCTGAGTATTCAAACTGAACAGAGGGAGAAGAAAAGAAAACAGACGAGCCAGTGAATGGCTATGAGCCTGGCGGTAGCACAAACAGGTCTCCTTCTGAGAATACCCGCTCTGGCCAGATAATAACAGAGAGGGGGAGAAAAAACAAAACAAAACATAAAAAAAAAAAAAATCTCTGGCTTTGGAAAGAGGAACTGATGAAGCATCTGCAAAGACTTGGCATAGAATCTCAAGGCAGCCAGTCAAGGCTTTATACAGTGAAGCCAAGATGGAGGGCAAACAGAGGGGATCCTTCCCGGAGATCAGCCTCCGTCAGAGGCGCTCTATTTGACGACAGGAAACAATTGTTTGTCTCTCGCAAGAGGTAATGAAAGGGCAACACAGTTGCTCAGGAAGGACCGACCGTAGAGTTTCGTAGAGTATACACCGGTAGTAATATATACAGCGCAATATTTGAGCGTTGTAAAAATTGTACACTTTAGGTGAAACTCAAAACTGATGAATTACCGTATTTTCCGGACTATAAGTCGCATTTTTTGTCATAGTTTGGCCGGGGGTGCGATTTATACTCTAGAGCGACTTATGTTTGAAATTATTAACACATGATTATGTCATTTCACATTATTTTCACATTAAACCACAAGAGGGCGCTCTCTGTGTTGATAAATCGACGATGAGTCTACATAAGCGATGTAGAAGAGGAAGCGGCGCATCGTCTACCTCACGAGTTGGGGGAGTTGTTTAAAAGTGACACCGAGGATGAAGATTTCATTGGATTTTGTGATTTGGAGTGAAACTGATAGTTTGGTAAACTTGTTAGCATGTTCTTTATGCTTGAGTTATCTGAATAACTCTCAATATGTTAAGTCGTTACTGACATTACCAGGCATGTCAGTCATGTTAGTATACCGTACACTTATTCAGCCTGTTGTTGTCTATTTTATTTTAATTTTAAATTGCCTTCCAAGATGACATGTATGTTTTTAGTGTACATTTCCAACAAAAATGCGACTTATACTCCAGTGTGACTTATATATGTTTTTTCCTTCTTAATTATGCATTTTTTGGCTGGTGCGACTTATAATCGGGAGCGAGGAATAATCCGAAAAATACGGTACGTGACTAATTTGAATCACTTTTTCAGGGTTGAGGGTGAGCTGAAGCCCATTCCCAGCCAACATTGGTTGAGAGGTTGGATACCCTTGTGAATCGACACCAGCCAGTCAGTGAAACGAACATTTACGTTTTTGGAATTTGATAAGAAGCTGGAGTAGATAGAAAACACGACTCAGCACAGAAAACATCAACTCAGGTTGATGTACATCCTCAAAATCCGATACAGTATTTGGATTTTGACCCAACGTAGTCGTCCGTAGCCCCTCTGAGACTTGGCTGTTTTTTACTACGCCAGAACAGGGATTTGAACTCTGTACTTACAAATTGTGGGGCAGACACGAACAACACAACCACTGGGTCGCCGTAACAACCAAACCACAGAGCAGCCTTAACCGCAGTCATTTGTTACCATATCACTTCTCACCATATCAAGTCATGACCAGACTTTGATGGCGTCAAAGTACTTTTGTCCACTCTTGGTTTTGTAAGCAATGTTTCCCGTTCTCTCACTCTTTGCCGCTTTTAATATCGTGACGACGACGATATTGTGGCCATTTTAATATCGCGGTTTTGCCATTACCGTTCCATCTCTTGACCTTATAACCCCTCAGAAGGGGTCATCCCCTCAATAAACTACAATTTATATTTGACCACCGTGTCGTTGCTGCAAAGTGAACGAAAGGTGCTCAGGTCACCGGTGTCGTCTTGATGAAACGGTGTGTCAGTCAGTAAGGACTGATGCCCAGGTTTAATGTCCACCGATCCCCTCATTCTTTGCTATTTCAAGAATGACCGTCTGAGAGCCTCATATCTCCAAAGAAACATGGATGAATGCAAGAGGTATATATTCAGAGGTACTGCATATATTCAAGCTGGAAGTGTATGGCTGGAACACACACACACACACACACACACACACACACACACACACACACACACACACACACATCTTTTTTCTTTTGCTCAAGAGCCAAGACGATCTTCTGCTCTTCGGATTCTGTCGTCTTTCTCATTCCCTTTTATTTTCACACTTTGCCGGCCACATTCTCCCTCCCTCAAGGCGGACTGATAAAGACAAATGCCACAGTCGGCTATCATTGCCACGCCGGGGCCCAAAGGGCTGCAGGATCATATTTTTCTTCTTCTCGAGTTTGATGATGTGATTCTGTTTTCTTCAGAAATAGATTTGTCTCTAATGGCTTTGTTTACCTAGCCTCTATTCCCTTCTGTGCTAGGGAATGGATGGAGTGCCTTGGACATTACCTGCCACTGCAGCTTTTATATGGACTTGCACCAAACAAGCTTCCCTTTATAGTTGTAGATACGTAAATAGTTTGAATGTCTGAGGCGGGGGAAAGTACATCAATTCCATCTTTACCATCTGTCTGTGTAATTTCATGACAGCTTCATAAAGTCCTGCATAAAATTGGATATGCGAGAAAAAAAAAATGCAGTGTAGCAAAAAGGGTTGGAAAGGAGTAGTCACACTCATATTTGCACCAATGGACAACCCACACTGCCTGCACAGATGTGAGGAAAGCAAACCATTAGACAGATCATCAGTGAATGTAAGGCAAAAACACACTGGAATTAACCTTCGGGATGCTAAGTGAGATGAAGTCTCAGCATATGCATCGCTCTCAAAGTTTCTTGCTTCTAAATAGGCATATTTTTCTTCTGTAAGAACAAACAAACAAAAATGATGTTCCGAATTTGCTGCCACTTAATCCCTGCAGCGCCAGTTTACATCAAGTCGAGCCCGAAGAAGAGATAAAGCCTATCATTAGATCATGCTAATGATAGCCCGAGAAACGCATTTCATTTATTATTAAACACCATTGGATTCTAATAAGAGGCCAGACAAATCCGTTTCAACTACCTCGACGCTGGGCGCACAACAGTTGAATATCGAACGGTCTTTCAACGGAATCCTACTCTATTGGACTATTATTTAACACGGTTCCAAACACTATTAGCACACCGACATCCCATTAGGGATGAAGATCATGAGTAAACGTCTATATAATATACAATGGATCTAATTTTAAGAAGGTTCCGTTCTGTTATTCCACCATTTTGAAACTCTAATGCTAACCTTCGTACTGAGGTTTTTGTACACAATCCTCTTGGGAATAATTCCGTCTACGGAGAGTAAAGGGTGATTTATCAAGAAGCTACGTCGCTGTAATTAAAACTATTCTTGTTGTCTCATGACACAGGTATCTATTTTTAACTTAGGTTCATTGAGAAAGCAGTTGTGTAAGGTGACACCCGCTATAAGAGTAGCTAATTGGGAGCGGAGACAATCAAAGCAGCATTGTTGAATATTACTTACGACTGCCTGATTGGGAGTGTGCAATATGAACTTTAGACATTTTTCATTCTTTTGTGTTGTTCATGTGTTTCATTCAACTGCGAGTACAATCACATTATCCAAATGACACAGAAAGTCATTTCTACAAGAGCAAAAGCCACAAAAAAAAAAAATCTCGACAACCCATGCCCGGATAGAGACAGGAAGTCAGCCATCTTAGTTTCAAGTGGCCATTTCAGTGCCAGATCAGTCAGAGGTGGGTTGCAGCCTATCCCAGCTGGCACTCGCGAGGCACAAACAGACAATTATTCACACTCACATTCAAAACTATGAACATCTGATATTTTTTCATTAATTCAAGCAAAAGGCTTTTGTAATGTGGCCATAATAGACAGAGAAAATGCACTCAAGCACCGGGAGAACATACAAACTTCACATTGCAAGGCCAGACTGGAGATTCACCCCCCCCCCCCACCACTGAGTTCACAGTAAACGCAAACTTGTCACTGAAATGTACGATAGCGAGCAAATATGAATGAGGTACACTCGATAAATTTGAGCTTTTATCTTTTGTCATGGCAGTGAAAGTTGATGACTAATAACTCAGCCCCACAAGGTCAAAGCTTGACCAAACAACTTGTGTGTGTGTGTGTGGGGGTGGGGGATTAATAGGTGTCAACTGCTGACCAAAATGTACAGCTGCAATAATTCAGCACTTCCCCAAGTTGTCTGATTCTGGACTGGACCACTTAAAATTGGAATTGTAACAGCCATCTGAACATAGTCGTTTGATGCGTTATTTTTTTTTTTTTTTTTTTTAATTGATAAAATGCCACTTCATACAACAAACCATGTGTGGTCATTAAAATTAAATAAATAAATAAATAAATGGTTGGATGGAAGAATCGACCTGTAACGCTGTTGTGTGTTACGGTGAACCCAACTGCGGTTTATCTTATTTTGTCAGCTGGATTACAGGTGTTGCATTGCCTTTGGGTGTTTTGTATTTTTAAAGGCCACAGCAGACAGCTATGTTAAAAATAGATGTTTCGCAGGGCCAGGCAACAGTATGATAAAATGCTACTTCCTTATGGAGCCGCTAATATTGCCTGCGAGACATATGCCCTCTTTATTCTCGCAAAAACACTAGCGGGGACTCGCAAAGGGCCAGTTCAGGTATTGTTTCGGCTTGAGTAAATGCGAGCGCCACCATTTCTTGGTATTTATTTATTTATTTATTTTTAGCAGCCTGTGTGTTTTCTCTTCCACCTTTAGTGGAATAAAGTGGTCCAAAGACGCCCTTGGCTGTCATCTCGGATGTGCAGTGATCGCGATGGGGATCAAAGCAGTTTTCCTACCAAGTGTCAGTTCAGCGTTACCTGCCTGGAAGAAACCTTGTCTCTTAAGCTGTGACCAAAGGGGAATAATGTCCCTTGACAGAGTGATGCCTTCCGGCTGAAAGAAGAGCCTAAGCCTTATTGAAGTCCATCTGAGGGATAAGAAAAAGTCAATTAGGGGGTTTGCCTTGGATGTCATAGTGAAACACCTTGGCTTTATTTAACTCGAAACAAAGAAGACTGTTGTGGGCAAGGGTCTTGACCGGCAGTTATGTTCACAGCCCTGCTAAAAGAGTCGAGGAACCATAGGTTGAAGCACAGTGAAAATCCCCAAGTCAAACACCCTCAACGCTGGTGGCATTTGAAGTTGGGGCCAACATTTGCGAGCAAATCGTGGACATAAATTGTTACAATGCTTGTCCACCTGAACAGACCTAATTTCAGACAGCTACTGGCTAGCTAGCTGACCACTGACTAGCTAGCTGACCACTGAGCTAGCTGACCACTAGCTGTTTGTCACTTGACATTAAAAGGCAGCGCAGTGTCTTATCCACGGAACCATAAAGTAAATCATGTCAAGGTTAGTGATGAGATGTTAAAATATTGTAAACTTGTATGACAACAGAGTTGAAATGTTATTTCAAACACTATCTGAACAGTAAATACCATTGTTTTATTTTATTTTTTTTTTATGGCTGACATGAAGGCATACATTCATACACAGTGAGAACAAGATGGAACGGTAAAGTGAATGAGGTATAAAACTCAGTGAGACACAACAAGAGCTTGCGCTTAAATCACAATGACCTAACGCTGGCATTGTGATTGATGTGCACCACCTCAAAAAGTAGGGGCTTGCCAACACAGTGATTTAAACTTCTTCATCAAACTCTTGTGTGAGAAAGAGCGACAGAACACTAAAATAATAAATAAAAGCCAGCACCTTTTGTGGTGGATGGTAGCCTGAATGAAAAACACAGGCATGAATATAAGAATAAGTGACAATGACTGATTCTCCGTTGTAGTTTGGTATTCACCTTAAAACTGTTCATCAAATCCAGAAAAGCCCTTCCCATTATACCCAAGTGTAGAAAGCTTATAAGTGCACAGTGGATGTTGTTTCCAATTATTCAAGGAGCCTCGACACTCTTTGGAGAATGAGAGACAACAAGGTGACTTGGAAGGGAGGGGGGGGGGGGGATCTTGGCAAACTGAAATTGATGGCAACTGGTTTCCATCCTCCTCTTTTCCAGCATTTCAACACACTCCCTCTGTAGCAAGATGCTAGATCGCCATCTTATTGGTAAGATGAGAAGCGGGGCGCCCATATCGCGAGGAACCTTTTTGTCCGACGTTATTGCCCTTCCCTCAACGACCCCGGTCTTGTGGCAAAAATAAAACGAGCGTGTGACGATCAGACAGCCGCATTAAAAGCGGAGTAATGGGTGTGCATTAGCAAGAATAAAGTTTCTAAAGGCGCTCTATGTTTTGCTCAGCGGGGGGGTCTTTAAAAGCCATCTGCTGGCGGCGAGACCGGCGATCGTAAGCTGAGGAAAGGAGTGTGGAAAAGGCACCGAATGAAGAATGAATGTGTCATTTGGAAAAACAAGCCAGTGATGAAGAGTACTGACGAGAATAATGACTAATAATTAAGAATGGCCGACGCATAGGGAGTTTTGGTGCATTCTTACCTCATAGTTTACTCTATTTCCTAAAAGAATAGTGCCAGACACAATTTTTCGCTGGCTCCTTTATACACCTCAGTGGCATTTTTAACCCCCATGCAGTAAATATCCCAAAATTGGACATTTCGGACACTTTGGACGATTTTGGACTGTTGGACAAATGGACACCACAGACAAAACAGTGAAAAATAACTCCACAAAGCTGACATTTTGCATAGGATGTATATCTATGTCTTGGCCAATTCCCACTGAACATTTTGAGGGGTTGAAAGTGAAAAAAAATTAAAAGTGAAAAAAATTGTTGCACATTGGAAGAGGGACATTTTTGGGACAATCCTCGAGGACGTAATACCCTTCATGCAGCCGCTTAAAAATACTGCATGAGGGTTAAAAATGTTTTTGACATGGCGCTTGTCACTCCTCTTCATTCACTTCATGAAATTTGTTGTCCTATACATTGAGTTTGTTTCGTACTGCCGTTGTGTTTCTAGACCTAACCTACATGTCACGCGCCTTCACATTTCTGTTGTGTATAGCACTAAACAGTAAATAACATTGACATGGCTCTGTGTTGAGGTTGCGCAACTATGTTTGGTGCGTCCATCTTTATGCTCCGGGAGCTTCGTAGCTTATTAGTTTCAATAAATCAGTAGTGGTAATATTGCGTAATAGTCCCTTTTCATTTCATGTCAAATGACAAATTTTTAACACGCAATTGTAATGATACCCCTTCAGCAGTTGAGTAAATGAACGCCCTTGGCCACAATTTGCAGAAGTATGGTTTCGTTCCAAAAGGGTTTATTAATTATGAGGTCGTGCGGGAAGGTCATCTCCCCCCCGAGTCAGACGTTAATGATCCACAGGTGAATAATTTCAGTCAAGCAATGGTAAAAGCCGACAGGCTCAGGGTCTCATTATCACACACTGAGAAAGAGTTGGTAGAGTGATGATGGTGTAGTTTTCAATATTGTTGCTGTCGATGAACCGTTGAGAGTCCACTTCTGACACTTTTCAATATAATGAGGTTTTACAAGTTTCTCTGCAATTAGTGTGTAGCTAGCCAATTAAAACATGTTTTACAACACCATGTTTTTAAGATGACAGCACTGTGAAAGAGGACTGTGTGTGTTTTTTTTTTCCAAACCTTTAGTGACTTTAAAAAAAAAATAAAGTAATACTTATGCAAGTATAATTTACTCAGAAAATGTCCTTGTAAAATTTACCTAACATTTTCAGAGTGCAAAAAACATAACTTTTTTTTTTTCCAATATCAGTCCAATTTTTTTTTCAGTGTAAAATTTACTCTGACGATAACATCTTTTTAGTGTACAGTCAAACCTCGGTTTTCATCCATAATCCGTTCCAGAAGACTGTTCGAAAACCGAATTGTTCGAAAACCACGCTCTTTTTAAAATGAAAATGTTTATTTAACACATCTGCTCACAATGGAAAACAACACGAGGAAGCGTCCCTTCCTCGTCTACCTGAGGAAGTGTCACTTCAAAAATGGTGTATTCAAGTGCGCTCAGTTTGTTCGAGAACCGAAATTTGTTCGTCATCTAAGGCATAAAAAACTCAAAATTTTTGGTCGAAAACCGAATTGGACGAGAACCGTGACGTTGGAAAACCCAGGTTTGACTGTATACTGTACAGTTATACCTCGGTTTTCCACCATAATCCATTCCAGAAGGCTGTTCGAAAACCGAATCCATGCTCTTTAAAAAAAAAATCTTTATTGAACACGTCTGTTCACAATGGAATGCTACACAATGAAGCGTCACTTCCTCGTCTACCCGAGGAAGCGTCACTTCCTCGTGTAAAGAAGGCGAGGAGTCAAATGGTGCATTCAAGTGCGCTGAGTTTGTTCTTGAACCAAAATTCGGTCGTCATCCGAGGCATAAAAACTCGAAATCTTTGGTCGAAAACCGATTTGGTCGAGAACAGAGACGTTCGAAAACCGAGGTTTGACTGTACGCTATGAAATTTACTGTGTACGTGTGCACACACTTAGAAACCTTCTCCGCTCAGCGAGATATGGGCTTAAAGTTGACCCGGCAATACCACAAAAATTGGAACAGAGGCGGGAAGACGGCAAGGTGCAGGCAGTGGTGTAAAGTTGATCACCTGACACGCATGACACCTGCGCTCTTTTGCCGATAACAATTGTATGACTGATCATTTTGATTTTGTACAACACTCCAGATGCTGTCACTGATGTCATCTATTTTTTGATTGGTGGGTCACAGTGTGAAAGTGTTAGTCTTAGTTTTGTGTCAAAGGCAACGGCCGGAAAACTTGGCATTTTGCTCTGATGCGGCAATTTTGCAGGATCTTGGTGTGAAAGAGTGCACAGGTATGTACTGTGCTCAACTTTAGAAGTTCAACTCGCTAAATAAATGCACGTGTTTTTTTTTTCCTCCACTTGCTGTCTTGTTATATTATTAGAACGGAAAAAAACAATCTGCCTCGTGCTTTTAATTCATATTTGAGCGCAAGCGCCACTTGTGTCAGAGTTGCGAAACACCCACTTCTTCTTCATAGCGCGTGACATATTTGCTCATGGTTTTTGGTCTTGTCGCTGTTCAGCTGTCCAACTCCATTTTCTTCCCTGGCATTTTTCTTGCGTGCAAACGTTGCATTTGTTTTAGCGCAAAGGGGAAAGCGTATGCTCACTGGTTAACATGCGGTGAGCTCATACTGGAGCTGCACTTTTGACATGACATTTACAATCCTTTTTTTTTTTTTTTAACAAAAAAACGCTGTAGCCACGTCCACACAAGGGGACGTTTTCACCGTGTAAAGTTTATCCTTGTTATGCTGTCCTACCTCTACCTCCGGGCTATTGTTTATGCAGTTTCCTTCTCAGCTATTACACATTCTCATTGCGCTCCACTTGCGGTCGAGTCTTTGCTTTGCTAACAGGACAGCCCAGCTCCAAGCGCTATTTTCAGTCAATTAACCAGTCTAGTGGGCATGGGATTACATTCACCTGTGAAGATGAGAAAAATTCACTCTCAATTTGCCTCAGGCATAATGTCTGAATAACTTCAAATAATTAATTTCGATTAATCTGTAGCTTAAATGTCCTCTCTTTACACTTGGCACTTTAGTCACAGAATTGTTGTCTCTCTGTGTTTAGATACACCAGAAATTACACCGTGAAAGTCTAATGAGTATGCCGGTATGGAAGCACACATCAAATAATTATTAGCCGCATGTATTACACATACAAATACCAAAAAAAAACAAAAAAAACAATTGGAAATCTTATTGTGGGGAAAAACAAACAAGTGGAAACAGTGCAAGAAACAGAAGCGAAAGTAAGGCTTGTGTCATGATTCTATGATCATGATTCATGATGTGCACCCTGCAGTGCACACCTGTTGGTCATTATGTAATTAGTGCTTTAAAAGGACTCCCAGCCCGACCACTCATTGTCGGGTCATTGTTGCTGTTGCTCTTTGCTGCTGTCATGTTTTTGGTCATGTTTCTGTTATTGATAGTTTGGAGCTTCAGTAATGGTTTTTGTTTGATACTTTGGCTTCGTTTTGTTTTCAGGACTTTGTTTTGGATTTAGTTTTCTCTGTTTCAATACAATCTGTCAAGTACACCCTGCTCCTCCCTCCTGCCTGCTTTTTGGGGTCCTCCACCACCTCGCTACGTGACAGCTTGCGCCACAACAAAAAAATGGGTGGAATAAAAATAAGGTCCATAACTAGTCACAATATTTTTTTTTTCATTTTTGCTGTCTACAATTTCAATACGGATGTGATTTTTTCAACTTGTATGGATTTGATTAAACATGTGACGTGTTTTTTTTTTTTTTAACCTGTCCTGTTTGGCTGCCAGATAAGGCAGACTGGAGGTGCAGTATCCATTTTATTCCCAAACATGTTTTCAGTGCTACAGTGGAGTATCCTACACTGCCATCGTGGTCGTTTGTGTTACGACGGATATTTAAGTTTGAGAGGGTAGCAACAGCAAACAAGAAAAGAGGGATAAGAGAGAAAAATAAACATTATAGCGTTAGATAAATGCTGCACGGACACATGCAGGTGAGTCGGCGTCGTCTCAGTGATGCATCTTGAAACATCTCTGTAATTTTAAAGAGCCCACTTGGCTCACACCAAGGAATTTTGGTCCGTATTAGCTCACTTGTGGATATTTATGGCTAAAACCTGTCAGCAAATCGCAGAAAAGGTCCATACAATACCATCAAAGGTGACGGAGATTTTGTGACTTTATGGGTGAGTACTGACACTGTATTCAAGTTCAGTACATTCCTTATAGTAACTGTTAATATCAAAAATCTAATGAGTCATTCCATTTCATGTCACAACCACGGAGTTTGTGGTTGACCACACAAAAGTATTTTCTATCCTGACTATTAAACGGTTTTAACATTGACGATTGTCAGTCGCGTTGCTTTTTTTTTCGAGGTGATCAAGGAGCACACCACAGGATAATCGCTCAGGATAATCGTTTGAGACTTCTAATAATCGGGCCTTTACTGACTTTGATCAGAAGAGGGAGAAAAAGCTCCAATTTGCCTCAATTGCCGATGTGCGTTTTCCGCTACTTAAGGGCAGACATCTTTTTTTTTTCTGCTTCAAATGCCCGTCTGCATATTTCACGGTAAAAATTACCACCATCTTTGATTTTTTTTTTTTTCCTTTCCACCGTCGCAAAACGAAATAGCAAAACACGCAGAAAAAAACCCCTGCAGCATTGGGTTAATTTACAAGAGGTGACAAGTAGTCTTGTCTGCGTGTTCCAGAAACGCAGCCCATGGATGATGCTCTCGACCAACGTGAGCAATATATCCCAGCCAGCCACTTTCCACTCACTCAATTAAGAGCTCCTGTGATGTCCGGCAATTGACAGACACTCCATCACTTCACTTACTGATTGTGGCATTAAGATGTCGGGAGGCGAATGGACAATTGATTTTCTTCAATCTTTGTTTTACGTTTTGTCCTGGCTTCTTCATTTTTTTTCCCTTCTTCCTGGCAATGGGGGCAGAACCAGGGAGCAGGAGCACCTTAATCAGTCGACAATGTTGAGTGGAGTACATTTTTAATTAGCTTTAAAACAAGCAACCCCCTCCCCACGAGAGGCCAAAGAATGTGTAGGAGAAGATTACTCCTGACAGCTATCAGTAGCCAAACAGACCATCAGTGCGGTGGAAAAGGACTGAGCAGCTGAGAGTAGTCAGACAGGGATGCATTGATCCAGAATTCTAGACATGATTCACCATGAAGAAAAAAAAAATAGAGTGTTTTGCTTCCAACCATTGTGCTGGTCCTAGTCTATTTTAATGAACCTCCCTGACACTTAACTGCAAGCAGAACACAGATTGTGTTTACTGATGCACCGAGAACTGGAGGACTCTCAAAAGAAAAAGGATTTCATTTTTCGACATCCTCTAACATCACAGCCATTTTTTTTTTATAGGATCCCACTTGCATCCTCTGCATAACAAGTGTCTTTTTGAAAGGAATTGTTGTCATCATCATTTGATCTCACCAACCGTACACTCTGTCCGATCAAACGGTTCCTTGCTTCCCCCCCCCTGAGACCCGCACCACTTTCTCAAATTGACTGTCAGTTCTTTGTCATTGTATGTTTTCTTTTTCTTTCTTGGGTTGTGCGTATGGGCCTGAGCTCATCTGTTTCAAATTCACAATGAGAATGAGGTATGCAGATCTCACCTTGAACACGATTGAGAAATGCAGTGAACCCAAAGCGACGACTCACAAACTGCGATTTACTTTTACGTTAACGCAGGACCACACTCGGAAGTGCATCGCGCTCACCACAAGCAGTCTCTGCAGCGGAAAACAAACGGCAGTGCCAGACTTCTTGCAGACGCCCTGCGGGCCCCACACACCTATTGCGAAAACAGCTCCCGTGTTGCATCACTGTGCAGCAAAGCGAATGAGGAATATCACACAGGAAATTAACGTTAACATGACACGCGTTGAACCGGCCCCCCTTGAAGTGTTTATTTTTGTCTGGTGACATTACCAGTTTTCGGAATAATCAGTCATGTCATTTTGTTTTAGCCATGAAACAATAAGAGCATAACGACTGGATATGCGACCCTTTTCAAATGGAAAACCTCCCTGGGTCGCTTTGTCCACGAAACCTGATTTGAATTAGAAACGTAATCATGGAATGTACACACATCCATCCATCCATCCATTTTCTGAACCGCTTTATCCTCACTAGGGTCGCGGGGGGTGCCGGAGCCTATCCCAGCTGTCTTCGGGCAGTAGGCGGGGGACACCCTGAATTGGTTGCCAGCCAATCGCAGGGCACACAGAGACGAACAACCATCCACGCTCACACTCAGACCTAGGGACAATTTAGAGTGCCCAATCAGCCTGCCATGCATGTTTTTGGAACGTGGGAGGAAACCGGAGCACCCGGAGAAAACCCACGCAGGCCCGGGGAGAACATGCAAACTCCACACAGGGAGGCCGGAGCTGGATTTGAACCCGGTACCTCAGCAATGTGAAGTCGACGTGCTAACCACTGGACTACCGGGCCGCCCCAATGTACACACAATGACATCTAAATGTTAAGTGCGGAACAAAGCAGTTCTTCAAAGAATGCAAGGCAAGTCATCAACCAAACATGAAAGGGCTCGGTGGAATTCTTCAAAAGACCGTGGGCTGTTAGTATGCGTCTCATATTGCAGGAGAACCTGTCGAATATGTGATGACATTTTTAAAGTCATACCTCTGGGTAGTTTTTGCATTAGGCTTTCCTCATATCGACTGTACGTACAACGAATCTAGCATATAGTCCGCTGCAGTCTTTGGAAGAAAGGTTCAACCAAAAGTCAGTGAAGTGGGTTGAACACATGAACAGAGTTTTATTTATCCAGATAAGGAGAATCGGGCGAAATTTGAGTGACCAAAATCAGTAAAGACACGATTATCGGATCTCCCTAAAAGATTATTCCGCGCGATTATCCTGTCTTGTGACATTTGTTATGAGTAATGTCAATCAATATCAATCTGCTTTGAAAACTGTACGGGCAGACAATTCATATTTACGTCAATCTAGTGTGTATGTGTGTGTGTGTGTGTGTGTGTGTGTGTGCGTGTGTGTGTGTGTGTGTGTGTGTTTTGGCGTTGTAGAATGTGAGTCTTTTTTTTTTTTTATGTTGCATTGAAAATTGTCGATACTTCAATAAAAATACACATTTCCCTAACATAATGAAACCCTGTGATTACTTTTCTTGATTACAGTATTTATGAAAATAAATAGCCCTATTTTTACTTCTATCAAGGGGAACTATGGCTGTAAAACAATGTACCGTATTTTTCATCCTATAAGGCGCACCTTCAGTGAATGGCCCGATTTAAAACCGTTTTGTTTGCACCACATTATAGGGTGCATAGAATAGAAGCTACAATAGTGGCTGCAGTTGCATTATGCATCCACTGGATGGAGCTATGCTAAAGGGAATACAATACAATACATTACAGCTTTATTTATATCAAGCCTTCACAACTTCTGCAGATGTAACAAGGCGTTTTATAGAACATTTGAAATACTATGTCGGAGAAATCGGGATATTGAACCATTTATAAGGTGCATCGGATTATAAGGCGCACCAAATAGAAGAAAAAAAACAACCATACCTCCTTTAAAAATGGGTACAGTTTGTTGTTGTTTTGTTTCAGAATTTGGAATCATGTCTTTATCCATTAAAGAGGCAAATCTCGGTCCACAAAAAAAAACAAAAAACCCTGAAAATCCGAAAAAGGTGGACACGCCATCCTTCAAATTTTTCATACGGTGGGGGAAAAAAATGGCGCCCCTGGTGTAACTGCATAGTTTGAATTAATACAGGATTATACATGAATGTGGGGGCTGGGGGATTGTGTCTCAAATGCTCCATTATAAGATCTAATTTGTAATAATAATATAATCCCTTGTGGTAAAATAGTCATCCGTGAAGTTTGAATCATTACCATGGAACCATAGAAAATTGGTTAACAGCAAAAGTTCATGTAAAATAACTCACACAGCCAAAATCACCACTGAGATTGATTCGAATGGCATGATTTATGGATGAAATAGGATTAATATAACACTTATGGGACATTTGGATGTCTGCTTTTTTTATTGTTGCTGTCATTTTACAAAAGACGGAGCTCGCCAGCAGTCCCTTCAGATGAGTCGTGCCCCGGAGCTCCTCTGAAATATCAGTGAAGTACAACTTCTCATGACTTATTACTTAAATATTCTTTTCCTCCCTCCAGCCGTTTTACAGTCGGAGATCTCAGACGGGCTGAACTTTAGATGTCGCGGAATGTCTCACTGAGTGGGTCATGCTGTAGCTAAATTGCAACTTAGGTACATTTTTTTTTATTAAAGGTGGGGAAAAACAATGAAAAGGTTTAGTTGTATATCATGCACCCAAATGAAATTGAGGATGAAGGAAATAAAACGCATGTTTCTCTTCCTTTAAAACATTTCGGCACAATAAAAGAGTGGCGTGATTATTTTTGAAGCTTTTTGTTCTTTTACTTAAAAACGTGAGCAAAATGACAAGCGGCCACTGTAAGGAACGTGCTTTGTTGGAGGATCAATAGAAAGTTTTCTGACAATATAAAGGATTGCCAGAGTAATCCTCCTATTTTACGATTCAGTGTTTCTTCCTTTTTTGGCACAAACATTTTCCTCACTAAAGGAAGGCTACCCGACAAGTCACCTGGCTTCGTTGAAACATTGAAACAAAATAATAGATTCGGAAATAAGGTCACAGCATTACACAAAAGAGGGGAAATGTCGAGACTACAAATTAACGGTAATGTTACAGCGGTCACCTGATTAAAAACCGCAACAGTTAAAATGAGCTCCTTCACTGCAACGCGTTCTCAGTCTCTCTTTCATTGTCGCCCCGTCAGTACATTTGCCGATGAGCTTGAGCCGTCCTGGTCATCACGCGGCGATCCAAATTGAATCAACAGTTGCTCTCGTAAGCGGTCAAGCGGACGGTCGCGCAGTGATGGAGTCGCGGTTAGGAGGAAGCGTTCACGGACAAATGCGCTGAATAAACGGGGCAAACAAAAATACTGTCGAATCTCGGTTTTCGTCCATAATCTGTTCCAGAAGGCTGTTCGAAAACCGAAATTGTTCGAAAACCGAAACCACGCTCTTTTTAAAATAAAAATGGAAAGCAACACGAGGAAGCGTCACTTCCTTGTGTAAGGAAGGCGAGAGGAGTCAAATGGTGCATTCAAGTGCGCTCAGTTTGTTCGAGAACCGCAATTTGTTCGTCATCCAGGGCATAAAAAACTCGAAATCTTTGGTCGAAAACCGAATTGGACGAGAACCGAGACGTTTGAAAACCGAGGTTTGACTGTACTCAGGAGCTTGTACTCCTTTGAAGCAAACCTGCTAGCCACGTTGATTCGACACAATTCTCTGATCATCCAAGCCTCCCACTGAACTAATGGTTGGTCTTGGAGACCCCGCCCATTTCATCTCACGTCTGCCATTCAGTTACCCGGCAACGCTCACGGTCTACACCACCTGTGTCTCATGTCCTCGCCGTTTCAAAATCTATTTACTTCCTTGGTTTCTGTCCATTCTTGTTGGCTCATTTATTTTCTGGTTGGGTTTCATTGTTGTGCCTTAGTTAGATTCAAAATGGAAAGGTCGTTCCAACTGTGATGGCGTTTAGCCCGTCTGAATCACATTTGAGAAGTTCTAGGTTTGAATCAAGCATTCCCGTGGAGAGTTGCCATCTTCTCACCATGTACTTTGGTTTTCTCTCATATTAAAAACCACGCATGTTAGTGTAAGTAAAGACTTTAAATTGCGTACTAGCGTGAGTAAGTTGTCGAGAATGCCATGAGATTGAATGGTGACCAATCCAGGGTGTACAGTACTTGGCCTCTCGCCCAAAGTCAGATGGAAATGGCTCCAGTTCATCCATAAACCGAATGATGGAAAGCTTTTCAACAAAATGGATGGATGGTTGAAATCTCCTTCACTGAATGACTCCTCCTCCAATTAATAGTTAATGGTATCTCCTTAATGTGCGATTTCCGAATGGCCCTAGATTTGAAGTCGAGTTTTAGCAATGATCACGACATTCACCAGTGCTTTTGTGAGATCGGAAATAACTGGGGAGCAAAGACAGCGTCAAGTCAGAATCACAAAGTTGTTCTGACCAAACAGGCATTCCTCTGACACACGTAGTCATCACACATAGTACTGCATTTTTTCAACCTATTACCAGTTTCATCCCCCCCCCCCCCCCCATCCCTACCGCTCTCCGCAAAATGACATTACATTGTGTAATGTGGCAATGAGAAGTCGTGACAAATTGAAATCCAAGGGCATTAATGTCACAGGGCCTCATGAGTCAGTCAGCGGGGACAATGTATAAATAGCCCCTGACAGCACGCTCCATTTCCAACATACAGTCAAACCTCGGTTTTCGTCCATAATCCGTTCCGGAAGGCTGTTCGAAAACCGAAATTGTTCGAAAACCGAAACCACGCTCTTTTTAAAATAAAAATGTTTACTGAACACGTCTGCTCACAATGGAAAGCAACACGAGGAAGCGTCACTTCCTCGTGTAAGGAAGGCGAGAGGAGTCAAATGGTGCATTCGAGTGCGCTCAGTTTGTTCGAGAACCGAAATTTGTTCGTCATCCGAGGCATAAAAAAACTCGAGGGGGGGAGGGCTTTAAAAACAAACATCTGAAATAACGTGAACAGCGAATAGCACAGGTGAACAGTTTAAAAAAAATTGTGCATTATTGACTAGTTCTTACAAATCCATTCATCGGCAATTAAAATTGTGAATGTCAGCAAAACCAGACAGTCATGAAATCTAGTTGTTAAATCTTCAACCTTCGACAATTCAGTTGGCTTCGGTCGCGCCGCTTAGTGTGCGGGAGTGAATGAAAGAAGCTAAAAGCCCTAGACAGACAGATAGATATGATGGACTCTTTCAGCGCAGGTCAACCGGGCTGTCTCGGCTGTCGACGTGGCCGCACTTTACTTGGCCGACGCACTCGATGATGGCAAGTGATGAAATTAAACACAGTTGACAATATTAATAAGGGAAGCAGAGCTAGCGTGTTTCTTCGTATCTGGGGAGGGGGGAGTTGGCTGAGACGGGCTGAGTCCAAACCAGCGGGGGAATAATAATGCAGTCTGAGATAGATGTGAGTCACGGCGAGCCACCGTCCATTTAAACAAGTATCATTAGGCGCGCGGGTGCATTTTGACTTTGTCATACCCAGTAATGTGCTTTTTGACACTAGCTTTTAAAGACGCCAATCTTCTGCAGGGAGTGGGGGGGGGGGGCAGTGGATGCAAGTGCATGTATTGTCAAGCAGTGGGTATGGAGTCCAACTCCAATCCTGTGGGACTCCTGGCCCACTCTTGACTTCAATTCTACACTTGGTCATCAATCACTAGTCTCCCGAGTTAGCGGGAGAATAGAGGCGCCTATCCCGAAAATAAACTCACTTGTTTTTGTTTTTTTTGCCATTAATTGGAACCACTTCACGGTGCCAAACAATACTCTTTAAACGTAGCCAGATGCTAATTCAGACTGCAAAAACAGACCCGTTTGGGGAGGCAAACTGCAAACGTCCTTTGCGGGCATAATAATTCTCCGTGTTATCAGGTAGAGAGTTGAAACGTCAAATAAACGGACTGTATAATTAAATCAGCAAACTCTGAAGGTGCGCCCGGGCATTCGCTTTTGGCTGAAAGGCCCGAGACTAAAATGATTTCGTATCGTGCACAGACGGACGCCAGACCAACTGAAAGCAATCCCACTTAGAGGATTTAGCAAGGGAGCGGAATAAAATGTCCACTGCGGGGTCCCAGCTGCACCCCGTGATAGTCCGTCCTGCGCGTCCAAATATAAAATGCGCACGATCAATAACAAAAGTGGGCTTTGTGCATTTACAGCTGCCATAAAAACAACGTCCAGGAAAGGCGAGTAAGGGAGGACGGAGAGTACGCGCTTGAGTCAGACTGTGGACACACATAAAGAAGTGCTTTTTGTGAAGAAGGTGGCACAGGGGGGTCATCACACTGGCTGCGATAGTGTCTGCAGAAATTAATCCGAAGGAGATCCTAGTAGATAAAGAAAATAGACACACTCATGGATTCTATGCCGGGCCTTAGTAGTAACATAATGGTTCACATAGCAAACGTTTTGCCCGCGTTTACAAATTGCTGATCATTCATTCATTCATTTATCTTCCGAACCGCTTCATCCTCACTAGGGTCGTGGGGGGTGCTGGAGCCTATCCCAGCTGTCTTCGGGCAGTAGGCGGGGGACACACCCTGAATCAGTCGCCAGCCAATCGCAGGGCACACAGAGACAAACAACCATCCACGCCCACACTCACACCTAGGGACAATTTAGAGTGTTCAATCGGCCTGCCAAGCATGTTTTTGGGAATGTGGGAGGAAACCGGAGTACCCAGAGAAAACCCACGCAGGCCCGGGGAGAACTTGCAAAATTCACACAGGGAGGCCAGAGCCGGAAACGAACCCGGTACCTCTGCACTGTGAAGTCGACGTACCACTGGACTACCGGGCCGCCCCAGTATAAGATTAGATTGTAAAAATAAAATCATAATAATACAACACTAAATGGAAGCAGACACTATCATTTGTTAAAAAAAAAAAAAAAAAAAAAAAAAGGGGAACCTCATGATCATCAATCATATCTGCTCAGGAAGCCTTGAAGAGTAAAAAGTGGAGACTCCACCAAGGGCCCAATCATAAAGGGACCCTAAATCCCTGCGCCAAAGAATGGAGCTCATTTTATCTGAATGATTGTAGCACTGAAGAACAGCAGGGCGCAGCTCAGAAAGTGGCCACGGCTAAATCCGGCCCAACAATCCTTGGGAGCCGACGTGTAAGACCGGAGGCATGACAAATAACATTTCCTGGGCCGCAAATACAAAGATGCAATTTCCTATACTGAAAGCTTCCAGGAGGACATTGAAAGTCAACAGTCAAAAACAGTGACAGCCGCCTGAGTTAATAATCCTGATGGCGCCGCTGCCGCCTACCTGTGTTTACTCTAGATTGCCTACATTACTTCATACGTCTGTGTTGTCATTTTCCCTGCCTGGCTCTCTGATAAGATAAAACACACTTTCGGCGGAAGAGAGGGAGCGCATGTTTGTGCACCTTACACTGATTAATTCTATGTTATATTGAGAAAGTTTGCTGCAGCAGCGCTACTGACAACACATTTGGTAATACTATTTTTGTTTTTTTTCCGGCTTCACTGCAGGCTCTGTTACTCACATTTAGGTTAGTCGAAAACAACGGTGGAAAACAAAACACCAGAATGTTCTTTTGTTTAAAGCTGGAAGAAACAAGGACGGCGTTATTTTTGATTTAACGGGATTGAAAAGATTACAGACAGAAAATAATGGGAGGCTGGTAAGAAATGCAAAAAGGGTTGCAGCTCAAGGAATTTCATAAGAGAAGCAGCATCATCCAACAAAGTTTGAAGATGCTAATAAGCATTTCAAATGCCATTAAAATGTTTTGAGAACATATTTTGTGTGATATTAAAGGCAAGTATCATCGGTTTTAGGCCAGCATCAATTCACGGAAATTCGCTATTTCTGGTCGGACTTGGTCACGACACCCCCGCGAACACTGGCAGTCCACTGAATAAATGCTTTTACCACAACTGGGAAATAGTATAAATGTAATATTTTTATAAACAAGTGTAAGGCAAGAAAAGGGTGTGTGTGTGGGGGGGGGGGGGGGTGACTCAAGTAAGCATGGAAGATTTGAACCGCAGCTCAATGACATACACTAAACTTTTAGGATATAGCATAAACTTTTACTGTAGTGTATAACCATGCGATTAATCGCAAATTAATCGCACATCTTTCATTTCTTCTAAACCGCATTCCAATGAAGTGGAAGAAGCTATCTGATAGCGATAGACCATTACACCATAACTTTAAAAAAAAAAGCCTTTTCAGCCTTTTTCCTGCTTTCTGGACACGCCGTCGACAAGGAACACGGCCATCCATCCATTTTCGGTCGTGCTTGCCCTCACTAGGGTCACGGGTGTGTTGAAGCCTATCCCGGCTGACTTTGGCACATATAGACGAATGACCATTAACACTCACTTTTAAACTTTCACACTTCCTCATCCATGAGGGAGCTGCAGACTATTCAAGCTTACTATTGGAGAAAGGCAAACTATAACCCAGACCGGTTGCGGTGTACATACGGTAACAAAAAAATTAATAAATAAATAAAAAATCACATTTACATTCGAGTCTAGAATGAATTTCAAGTCTTCAATGAAATTTGCATATTTGTGGAATAAGGGAGAACGTCAAAATACCCACAAAAAAACCCACACAAACAGGAAGAACATGCAAACTCCACGATGGCAACGACAAAGGACCGATGTGCAAAAATTGCCGCAATGCTGGGCTCTGAATAAAAGGAGCAAAACAATGGCTGCATGAAACTGTTATGGCTCAGATCTCTGTGTTAGAGAGGCTAACATTGGCTTGGCTTTGTTGCTGAGAGTGCTGTGCAGGTCACTGCAACAAAAAGTCCCGCCCACCGTCTGTTCTTTTCACTTGCTGCTTCGGTTAGTTAGTTTTCAAAGAGAGGCGGGCGGGCAGGTAGAATGGTACGGTCAATCTTGAAAAGCAGAAAAAAAGGAGTGGGGGGGGGGGGGGCGTAATTTCGAGAAACTGTCATGCCGGTGATGGACTCGCACACAAGAGTTAAACGCACATTCAACTCAGCTGTCATGCTTTCAATGGGCTTCAGGTTAAATTCTAAACCGTGCCCTCCATTTTCCTGCTGCACATCTTCAACTACAACAATGCAGCAAGGCAATCTGGACAGTATAGACACATCAATGCATACAGGTGTTAAGGGTGATGTTTTTCTGTCAAATAGTTCATGCGTATTCCGTATGTGTACTGTATAAGTCGAGGTGGAAAGGCTCAAGGCTGGCTTATGCTGTCGTGGAGAGACTCTCAAAAAAGGTCTCGGTCTGCTTACTATACTAGATGCTCAATTTAATTGAATTGAATTGAATACAACTTTATTGTCAAATGTGCTGTACGTATGTGTAACATACAGCACAGATGAAATGTCTTCCCCCTCAACATAAATCAGGTCGGGATCGTGTTAACAAACCACATGAAAAGCACTCGGTTAAGAAATCAAAGCAGAGTCTTTTTTTCAACAAAATGAAGTTTGCGAAGCTTATTTGTAACAAGCGAAAGTTGTTGGATAGTTTGCTCGGAAAATAAATGCCTCTCGCGTTTACAATGCAAGTTGACTTGCAAGGCTTTGCCGATTCAGATCCAGTCCACAAACGGTTTGATTGGGCCTCGATCAGTACTAACTCTGTGTACGGGATCAGTATCTGTGGTTGCAGTTAGCAGCCGTATTTTCCATAAAATTAGAAGGGTGTCAACTAGAGGTTTAATGAAAGTCTATTTGGATCGGAAATAGGTTTTGATTGAAAAGATGTGAGTGCTTTGAATGGAACCGAATCAAATCGTTCCACTTTAAAATGCATCATCTTTGAATTGTATTGCAACCCATATGTATCGAATTGGTATGGGAGAGATGCACCGCCCCTGCCGTCGACAGAAACATGTTTTGCTCTATTTTGTACTACTGATACTTAGTTTACGAATACTACATTTTAAAAGGTCATACAGTCAAACCTCGGTTTTCGAACGTCTCGGTTCTCGACCAATTCGGTTTTCGACCAAAAATTTCGAGTTGTTTATGCCTCGGATGACGAACAAATTTCGGTTCTCGAACAAACCGAGCGCACTTGAATGCACCATTTGACTCCTCTCGCCTTCCTTACACGAGGAAGTGACGCTTCATCGTGTTGCTTTCCATTGTGAGCAGACGTGTTCAGTAAACATTTTTATTTTAAAAAGAGCGTGGTTTCGGTTTTCGAACAGTCTTCTGGAACGGATTATGGATGAAAACCGAGGTTTGACTGTACATACTAAATGATCTTGCTTACCATATAACACAGTCACTGAAAGACACACACAGTAAGACAATGGTCTCATTCTTTGACATCAACCTGAACTTAAGAGTACAAATGAGATTGGGTATTCAATTACTGTCTTCACCTAACGCAAAATGAAATGCACCAAGGGGGAAAACAAAATTGTCAGTTTGATTACAGGATGACAGTATGAAAGCTACAAGTTGGTCGAGTTCCTTTGAACAGCACTCGATCTGCAAATAGCCAAAGTTTGTATGTCACACTCTTGCCACACTTGGCCAGTCAACGCTGCGCCAGCGTAGTAATGCTAAGGACTTTACGCCCGGCTTGAATGGGAATGCTGGGTGAGTCGGGGCGGGAGTTGTCTTGAAATTAAGCCAGCAGCAAAACTTGCTGTGGCAGTCGCACCAACCCAGCTGATTGGATACACGCCCAAATCTTTGCCTTCACATGGGAGAATCAGTAGTAAATGATAAGGCTCTTGAGCTATAACCACCCCACCCTCTCCCAAACATCTTCCCCCCCCCCCCCCCCTAAGAGAGACTAAAGTTGTCAGAATTAACTTGAGGATGATGAGAGTGAGAAGCTAAAACCCCAGTAGGAGAGAGAGCAGCTCATTTGAGGACGTGAACATGCTTCTTTCCAACGTTCTCCTAGTCATTAATACCCGCCATTCTTTACAGATGGATCCCCGCTGCAAAATCCATAATATCCCAGCACAACCAAATTACCCCAGAGGTAGAATGAGGGTTTAGAAAGATAACATCTCAGAGATGCTTGATACAAGTAAAGCTGCTAAAGATTTTTGAACTGAATGAGTTAATCGCCTGCGACAGGAAGTCAAAGCAAACGATTGAAGTATTAACATATTACAGACCAAAAGCTCACAGAGATCAATATTACTCCACTTTAAGTGCTGTGGGTGACGGTAGTGCGTGTTTCAACTTTTGTGGACTCAACGTGTTGATGAGACACAATGAAATAGGCTCGGGGGCTGGGGAATGGAGTCGCTGAAAGTATGTCGTTGAATCTACTTCAAGAGCCTTTCAAAGTTCCAACATGCCATCAATTAAACTCAATTGTCAAGTTGATCACCGAAAGCCACATGAATTTCTTTGTTGGTTTGTGTTTTAGTTGTCATGGTTCAACCACACTGTGATTGGCTGGCAACCGGTTCAGGGTGTCCCCCGCCTATTGTCCGAAGACAGCTGGGATAGGTTGCAGCAAGCCCGCGACCCTCGTGAGGCTAAAGGGATTAGATCAGGGGTCGGCAACCCAAAATGTTGAAAGAGCCATTTTGGACAATAAACAAACAAACAAACAAATATGTCTGGAGCCGCAAAAAATTAAAAGCCTTCTATGAAACATACAATGAAGGAAACACATGCTGTATGTATGTAGGAGACTGGACTGTCTCAGAATTGTTTATGTTATTCATTCCTTTGTTGTGTGTTCACAAACGCCCCCATAGAATTTATTTTGTGATTTCCTCGCTTGATTTTTGTTTGTTTTAGTGCATTATTTTTACTTTTCTTAGTGTCAGTGAAGTGATCATGAATTTCCGTTTTTCGGAGGCTGTCTTTGAACGCCTCTCGAGTTGAACAAGAAGAGAGAAGGCACGGAGTGGGATGCAGTCGTGTCTGTGTTTGTCGATACTGTTAAAGCATAAATAAAATGTACGTTTTCAAAAAACAACACCACAGCTCTCCTTTTTCGGAGCTGCAACATGTATCTAGATCTATTTGAGCCTACTATTAAAATATTTTTCCATTTTCAATTTTTTTTTATAAAGCTCCAGGGAGCCACTAGATGTCGCTAACGAGCCGCATGCCGCTCTGGAGCCGCGTGTTGCCGACCCCCGGATTAGATAATAGATGAATGGATGGATGGGTTCAACCACAAATTTAAGCAGCCATGCAGATGGCACGGCGTTAGATTCCCAGCCAGCGACCCAATACACTGTAATTTCCGTTCTTAATCTGGATTAAAAAAAATTGTTGCCTTGTCGCAGGAAGAATAACAAGGTGGAAAAACTGTGAAAAAAACAAATCATGCATGTGACTCTATGGCGACCCCTGATGGTGCCGGCCAAAAATCGCAGCCATTGTGGAGTACGCGGGGAGCGGGCACTTTGTGTTGTGTACACAACAAGCACTGTGTCAACTCGAGCTTGGTGCACTCCACTCGGCTACACCGGAAGAAGAGTTCGGCGGGGTCAACATTAATTACAGTGCAAAAATATTGGATATCTCCCTACATGTTTACGAGCAAGCGTCATCAAGCTGTGCTGGCGTGTACACCAAGAAATTACTCTTCTTGCTTTTTTTTTTTTTTTGTCCTTAACTGCACCCATTTGCTTAAAATGACCACTTTTGAATTAAGGGTCTTCTGTGGTGTATTTCTGGGTTTGCTATTTTCACTGTCCAACATGAAATGTTACATGTTGTAATGTGACTACGCTTGCACAGTCTTTATTTTATTTATTTATTCCTCTTGGATCTTGGCCAGCTTCTTCAAAACTCATTAAAACTGATTCTCTAGTAACGGAGAATGATCTGAGGAGATAAGAGACCATGCCGCTTCGAATCAAAACCCACAAAGCACCTCTTCTCGTGACCTATCTGGATTTAATTTGAGGGCCTCTGATGGTCTGCAGAAACTTGAAAATGGTGTTAAAATTTTGGCCTATTAACCTGTCAATCATGTTACATAAAGATGCTGCTGTATTCATAGCACGGCTCCTCTCCACCTCCCAAAGGAATGTCAAGATTTACTACAATGTTTTAATGAGCTGTTTCACAGCAGTCATTTTGACACAACCCAACAGTAAATGGTGGTATTGAAAATGTATGGATGGATTATGGCATCGCTTAAACAGTTCGTTCATGTGAACGCACATCGACTTCACTCTAAATGCAAATTACAGAAAGGTACGACCGGATTTTTCTATTCCGTTTATTTCCTTGTTATCATCTCGTGTATAATCATGTTTATGTGTTGTTTGTATGTCCTGTAATTGCTTCTGGTAAGCCTTAGGGTAATAGTACTTTCTTATTTGAAGATGTAATGGTATTTGAATGACTGCAAATGTCAATTACGGATCGAAATTCATGACGACTCACTAACAATTCAGCCTCTCTGAATCCATTTTGTTCGTAAATTGGATACTTCATTCGCATAAAGAAGTAACAGCAAAATATTCTCAGATTTCTGTCGTGCTCCATTAGTTAAAGCAGACTGATCATGTTTGTTTTGAAATGAGACATTGATGTTTCAGACTAAACCTGTAACTGAGTCATAACAATTTATATTGATGCATTTCCTGCAATAATGTCTTTGAACACAGGGATGGAAATTAAAACTTTTTTCCCTTTTAACAGAATTCTTTGATTACCGTATTTTACGCACTATAAGGTGCACCTAAAAGCATTCCATGTTCTCAAAAGCCAACAGTGCGCCCTATCGACTTCTAAGGATATTTAGCCCCTTGTGGATGTGAACCCACGAGGTTTGCGTTACAGCTGCAACGGTTGTGAAGGCTCTAGTCTATACACATAAAGCTGTATTGTATTGTATTCCCTTTAGTGTACCACCATCTAGTGGATGCATAGCGCAACCGCAAGCACTCTTGTAGCTTCTATTCTATGTACCTTATGATGCAGTGCACCTTATATATGAAAACAGTTTTAAAATAGGCCATTCACTGAAGGTGCGCCATCGAATCTGAAGCGCCTCATAGTACAGAAAATACGGTAATCGTCAAAATAATTGACAGATTAATATTTCATAATTAAAATAATCGTTATGACCCCTGACGTCAATTGTAAAGGTTAAGTTAATAAAGATAAAGTTCATATTCATTTCAACTAAGCACCAAATCAGTGTGGACTCGTCCATTAGTTGAGTAAAATGGCAACGGGGGCTGCTGATGGTATTACAGTTCTCACGACGTACGACACAACATGACTCCACCTGTACGGTTTGAAAGAGGCCGCCCAAAGTGCATTGAAGGCCAACCCCCTTTTAGCCCACTCTTGCCACTTGTCTGTCCAGTTTCCAGACAGCGCATTCATTTCCCAGCCCAGTGGAGCAATACACGGTGACCCTCTGCCTGGACCTCCACGACACCTGCCCCCCAAGTTTTAGCACCAGCTCAAGCCCAGAGAAGGTCCGGTCCACCTCTGCTATAATTTATAAGCTATTTCACACAGTTGTGCCTCCATTAGAGACCTGGTCTACCTTGGCCCTTGGCCGACCTTACGCAGTCCTCTTCCTGCATTTAACAAAGAAGGGCAATTGCAGGGTGAGGGGGATTTAATGCGGGGAACGTAGTTTGGTCAAGCCTATTAGAAACCTACTGTACATATTTTATCGAATCTGTCAAATCAGAAGTTCAAGAGGATTAGAAAAAAGAAATCAAATCAGTTCCTTTCCTCATGAGCAAAAAGTACCTTTTGCTCCAAATCATCTTCTGCTTGCCCTTGGAGAACATAATCGTCAAACTTGACACAAACCACTTGCTTCAATTGCCATGGCAACCCCGGTGATGGTGGCGACAGCCTCCGACGCAGGATAAGATTCCATTTTTGAAAAGTCAAGATGACTTCATCTAAATTGAAATGCATTTATTTTGCACTGGATATATTTTCTTGCCTCATCAGGAAACAGGGAAATCTTGAACAAGGGGATATCCATCAGTACAAGTATTCACGGATACCTAGTGACCAATACCACTTGTACTCCTGATAAATAAAATTTTTATTAAACCAATGACAGATCATTTTTGTTGAGTTGAATCTCATTTTCTACCACAACGACTGAAAAAGTTCTACCCAGCTTTACCAGGTTCTTGAAGAAAGGAAAAGTGGTCTTAAGCTACAGCAATAGTGAGGCTCTGTGGAAAAACGGCCACAGTCATCCCGAAAGAGAATGGCAAAGAGAGGTGTACCCACCTGTGACGGTGACAAAGGCATTCCCCTCCTCCCCCAATAGCGGGTTGATGAGCGTGCAGCTGTAGGTGCTGTTGGGCTCCAGTACGACTGTCAGCACGCTGGTCAGAGAGAACAGACCCTCCTCGTTGGCCACCACCGAAGTGGTGACATTGTCCGTCAGGTTGCGGCCGCCCCCATCCTGCCACATGACGTCGGCTTCTGGGTAGCCTCCGTAAGCTACGCAAGTGAGGGCCACCTCTTCACCAGGCCGTAGGTTAGATTCCGACTCCAAGGTCACAACAGGCTTGGAGTAAGGGGCTGGATAAACGGATAAATACAAGGATTTAAATGGAACAGGTGATGGAAAATTGACTTTTTAAGTGCTTGTATACAAATGGGTGGGTCGCTTGAGTGACTGCTCACCAATCGAGTGTGAAATTAAACAACCAAGAAAATCTTTTGTTATCTGCCCATTTCTAAAAATGGGGCTGTGAGCGAGCTGGTCTGCAAATCCGTCCGCCGTTTGTTGGTCTAATTTACATGTTAACATCCCCCACATCAAGTTTCTCGGACATCATTAGCTCGATTGGGCAAAGCAATGGCCGAGTCCAATGTTCTCCGTAAGCACAGTGTAAGTGTAAGAAGTGCCTTCTCTAAAAATGAAAATGCTTTCATAGTCTATATGGGCACTTCCCCCCCCCCAGTGAATCTCTTCCTTGCTACCTGGAGCAGAAGCCACTCTGGTCCTAACTCTTGGGCTCCGCCCATGGTCATCATTTTCTGATTTTGACACACCCACTGGCCCAGTAGTTCAGTATATGGGGCAAATCCTACAGTCATTCACTTGCATGACTGAGCGGGGCTAATTTCAGCAAGACAATAAATCGGATGTGGCTAGTGCGCTATAATTCTTGATAGTTGAGGCAATTGACAAAAACGGATATGATACCACCCCCAAAAATCCTGGAAATTATTTTCATTTGAGAGGAAAAAAAAAAACCTATGTCTGATGGGTAAAAGTTATGGATGATTTAGACGAGCATCAAAACTTCCAGAGTTTAGTTTAACTATCATGGGAAATGGTTTACTGTATATCATTCCCATTAAGGCATGAATTACATTTAGTGCCACTTAGCATAAAACGTTAAATCCTACAATCCCACACAGGCTCGCTGCATCTTAACATTCCCCAGAGTGCCAAAATGCAGAGCCACTCTTTAAAAAAAAAAAAAAAAAAATTATGGTTTAGGCCACGAGTTGCAGATAGGCAGAAAATGGCTGTCTCTGATATTTGGGGACAACCCAGGTTGAGTAAAAAAAAGGGTAGGCATGCTGGCGGTCTAATGTCAACCTCGGCGAAAATCCCAAATGCCAATCCCTTGAGCTGCAGCAAGAGTACAAAGGTGGAAGAGAAAAGTGGCTGCACTATTCCCAAAGCCAATCATGGCACAGCAAACAGGGGGGTGGAGCTGAGCTTTTGATGATTTCAGTCAGTCTGGCCTGCTGGTGAGACATGGACCTTGGGTATGGAGACGAGATTTACTGCGCTTTCTGCAAACTAGCACTCTTCCGTACCATCAAGTACCTACCTACAGGGTTAAGGAAATTAGATTTAAACCTTCTTTCGGACACATTGACCACAATTATTCAAGTATTGGCCAAACCTTGCTGTATTTTGAGTGTCACCTGAGTGTACCATACCGCTATGTGTCCTGAAGATATGCACTAAGTGTGGCGACATTTTTGGATGTAGCAAGAAAGAAAGCAATGTGGACTCGTGAATATGCATGGAGTCCTTATAAAAAAGTACACAGGCAGCACAAACAGAATTGGCTCAGTATGAACACGGGGAAGTTGGCATCTTTCATGAATACCGTTTGTGGAGTATGAGTTAAGCATTAAAATCCACCCAAAGATGTTGGCGCCATACGTAGGATCTTAACTTAGAAATGACTATGTTTCCATTTTGAGGCATATTATTCCTAAGGTGTGATTTTTTTATTTTTTGCAGGTCACCGTTTTAGATGGTTCTACATGTATTGTACTGTTGAGCCAAAAAATGTTGGAATCCATTTCTCAGTTCATCATCTTTTTCATTTGGTTTTAAAAATGTATTTTGTGTTGATGTACTTGCTATTTAGCTTAATTTTCAGTAAATATGTTATAAAACAGGCAATTTAAAAACGTTAAATTGTGCTAATGATCGAGATTTTTTTTTTTTATATCATATGATAATAGGAGCAAGCAGTGATTGAAATGAATCAGATCATAACTGAAGTGAACTATATGCAGTATTGTGGCTTCTTTGCATTGGCAGCAGGAAGAAAATATAAAATGTTAACCGTGGTTGCTGGTTAAAAATAGAAACATCTATAAATCTCATGCATAAAATGGAACCAATTTGTCACCGTTGGGAGACATTGTTTTGCCTCTCGCCAGCCACGATGGGGAGAGAGCAAAAAAAAAAAAAAAAACATTATTCATTAATACTACTTAATGCACATCCATCCTCTGAGAATAGAACAGCCATCTCTCAATAGATATAAAAATGTGCCATTGCACTGTAAATAAATTAATAGTCTCTGCTGTGAACGGTGGCCCTTTACCGTCATGTAAACAGCGAAGATGTTAGTAAAGGCTGTTTAAACCAAAACAACGGCTGATAGTCAAAGTCAGCAGCTATTGACCACAGCAAAGGCCACCATCAACGCTTATTGACCAGACACGCAGTCGAGCAGCAGCCCTGCCCTGGGGAAACCATTTATTTATTTATTTTTATTGGATTTTATGATTACACATACAGCATTAGTTACCTTAGTTAGCTAATGTGCCATCATGCCATCATGCTGAAATGTGAAAAGAGACAATGGGGTTAGCCTCCAAAACTACACGTTGTGAGGACTCTGAATAATTCCTTCAGTAGGAGATAGTCCAAAAATAGACCACTGACTGATGTTCTCCTTACCTTGGACATGCAAAACTACAAAGAAGTACAACACATCTCCTCCAAACTGTTATTTTTGCTAATGATGACTGGTATTGAGGACTACACCCATAGTGGACTGGATGGTTTGCAAAATACCATCCAGACCACTCAGTTTAGTTTTGTGTCATTTGATTTTCCATTTTATCAGAGAGGAGACTGACGATAGAAAGAAAACTGACTGCAGCTAAGTGCAAACTATGAAATATAATACTGCAGTGTCCAGAGCGAGGGCACAGCAACATGTATTGAGCAACGAAAGCAGGAGTTTATTGTGTAATTTCGACATTTCTGGGTGACTGAACTCTAATTTTCTCCTCGTGGGCTTGGCAGTTCCTTGCATGGATGGAGCCGCCCATTGATGTATGAATGTGTGTGTGAATGGGTGAATGTTAGCCGCTACAAAACGCTTTGCGCACAAGATGGTGTCGGTGCAATACGAGTGCATTACCGTATTGGCCCGAATATAAGACGGCCCTGATTATAAGACGACCCCCTCTTTTTCAAGACTCAAGTTTGAATAAAGACTTTTTGAACACCAAATTAATTTTTATACAGTACATCTGAAACAAATGATTATAACAATATATTTGAGAGAAAAAGTTATTTTGCCTCATTCAAATCTTAATATCTGAACATTTAAATATGTAAACTAAAGTGCAATCACATTCGTAAATGAATGGCTTCTGGTTTTTGAAATGTAAATGACATCATAACTTCTCCTCAGCTGGCGGTTAACCTGGCCGATCTTCGACCCACTTTTCTCTTGATTGTCGCTACGTTTCTCCATTTTCTGTTATCTTTTTTTTGTTATATTATTTTCTTCTCTTTTCTTTCTTCCCGCTATTTTTTTTTTCTTCGTGCTACCGCTATTTTCATTTTTATTCTTCGTGACAGGGGTTCACTTTGGCCTGGGATTCAAGTTCAGCATTCGCTTCAATGATATCCGGCGCCATCTAGCGTCGTGAATGGGTATAATGTCGAGACCCCGAATATAAGACGACCCCCATTTTTTCAGTCTTATTTCAATGCAAAAAACACCGTCTTATATCCGGGCCAATATGGTATATTTACACTTTTGCGCAGTGATATGGCACTGATGAATCTGATTTATCAATAAGGAATCAGAAATGCTTCATGTCAATCTAATGATATCCTTGCGGGAGACTTGGAACATTTTCGAGGAACATGCTACTACCTGGTTTGATCACTGTAAAAGACTGAGTAGAGTCGAGTCAAGTAGCTACCATGGAATGGAAAAGCAGAAAAATATGTGCATGGATTACTGAATGCTATTTTGTGTATTTTAAGTGGGTTTGGTGTGGGTGTTTGATATTAGTCAGTTTCAGGGTCGACACTCAGGATAGCTCAGCTCATTCTTCTTAAATTGTAAATAATTCCCATAGTTGCATTTGTTCACATTAAATGGGGTTGCATATTGTCATGGGGATATGTGTTTTCAAGTCTGTGGTACAAAGCTAAACTCACCCGCCACCTGCAGAAACAAAGCAGCGCTGCCGTGTTCCCGCACTCTGACAAAGCACATGTAGCTGCCTTCGTCGGCCACCACCACCCTCCTCAGCAGCAGCGAGGCGTTTCCGAGGCCCAGCTCGTGGGGGAACAGGCCAGTGCGGTTGGCGAACCTTTCAGCCTGGTCTGCCAGCTGATCGTGTCCTTCTCTGTATCCATACACGCTGCGCTTGGTGTCGGTCAGCTGCCAGAAAACTGTCACGTCAGACGCGTTGAAGGGGCCGGTGGAACTGAAGGAGCAGTTTAGAATGACGTCCGTATTGTGTAACGCCACCACGGGCTGGTCGGGGACGTGTACCTCCATCATGGCTAGAAAAAGAGGGGGAGCAGCATGTGAGTGACATTGTGCAAACTTTGGAATTGAATGTTCTTTCAAAGAAAATGTAAGAAAGGGAAGAAGTACCAATCAAAAATTCAGCGCGGAAACATAGGAGGCATGCCACTAGTGCAGGGGTCGGCAACCCAAAATGTTGAAAGAACCATATAGGACAAAAAAAACAAACAAATGTCTGGAGCCGCAAAAAAATAAAAGCCTCCTATAAAACTTACAATGAAGGAAACACATGCTGTATGTATGTAGGAGACTGGACTGTCTCAGAATTGTTTATATTATTCATTCCTTTGTTGTGTGTTCACAAACGCCCCCTAGAATTTATTTTGTGATTTCCTCGCTTGATTTTTTTGTCTTGGTGCATTATTTTCGCTTTTCTTAGTGTCAGTGAAGTGATCATTAATTTCCGTTTTTCAGAGGCTATCTTTGAACGCCTCTCGAGTCGAACGAGAAGAGAGAAGGCATGGAGGACGCAGTCTGTTTGTCGAGACTGTTAAAAGCATAAATAAAGTGTACGTTTAAAAAAAACAACACACCACAGCTCTCCTTTTTCGGAGTTGCAACATGTATCAATATCTATTTGAGCTATATTAGCCTACTATCAAAATCTTTTTCCATTTTCACACATTTTTTATAAAGCTCCAGGGAGCCACTAGATGTCGCTAAAGAGCCGAATGCGGCTCTGCAGCCGCGTGTTGCCGACCCCCGCACTAGCGTTCAACAGTATTTATTACACAGTTATGCAGAAATTTAGTGTGTTAGAATGTCGGAGACTGATACCTTTTAAAGCCAAGCAGTTTAAAACGTATACGAGAGATAGATTGCTTGCACAGTCTGGCAGCATAAAGTTGGTAAAAGGGGATTACGGCAACGGGGAAACAAAAACTCTTGAGTGTACATTTTTTTTGGGGGGGGGAGACAATGCCAGCGCCGCTTTTATTGAAAAAGTCGCTGATTGAGCGGCACATGCGCGTGCTGCATTGTTTGTCTAGACGAGGGCGAGGGCGTAATTATTCCGGATTAGCGGCCATCTCAGGCAGCCGTTCCGTGGCATCCTTGCGAGTCAGCGCTCCTCATTGATCTCTTGTCTGCTCAAAAACAACGCCAATACACTCATCAGCAACACAGCACGGGACGGAAAAAAAAAATACTCATAACCCCGGAGCGACACAATGTTTTGTCCATGTAAGGCTTATAATCAGGGTCATGTTTTTGCCTCTTCACCCTCTTTTGAACTCCACGGCCCAGTATCGTCAGCGTTGACTCACTTTGTTCAGTATGGAGACGATTCGACCGATGCAGGGGTGCTTTAATCAACTGCCCAATTAACAACAAACAAGACTTTCATCTGAGGGCCTTCATATATGAACGCTGAGTCAAGGCAGGCCCGTTTTTTTTTTTTTTTTTTTTAATGTAATGTACGTTTAGCAAATCCCAACAAGGTATCCCTTGCCACCGATACAGAAACAGTACCACCTATCGGCCAAGAGTAAAATTGCTGCAAGATAACGGGGAGAAAAAGGCTCCGATGCCTCAATAATCCTTTCCTGTTTATAGTTTTAGAACGTGCAATAATGTTTAATGGAGGATGGAGTGGATGCAATGTCACCTTGATAACTGAAGAAGTTAATGGTATAAAGCATGTTTTGTTTCTACAGTAGTGACCGGATTTGGAATTTAAATGTTGCCCGATGAAATTTGGATCGAGAGCAGCCACGATTGACCTCTCAAGGTTGCCGCTCCCGCAAATATCATTCTCCAATGTCCATGGGGAGATCAACAACTAAAAAAAGCTGCTGTGTGTTGGGCTGTTTTTTTAAGCACCAACAAGTATATATTAAAAAAAGAATGTTAACCCCACACTTGTTTATTTCCCAAATTGGCCAACATCACCCACTCACGCAGTCCTGCCCACACGCTAAAAAAAACATTTGCAGGGATGGAAGCGAGTGAGATTTGTCCGCCACCAAGCCAAATAAATACACCTTGGGAAGTCGATTGTCGATGGTGAAGCCTCACACTTCCTAGTATGCTTTGGTTGAGAATGAAGGGGTGGGATATTAGGTGCACCACCGCCATCCACAGGTACAGTCAATCCTCGGTTTTCGAACGTCTCGGCTCTCGACCAATTCGGTTTTTGACCAAAAATTGCACGTTTTTTTATGCCTCGGATGACAAATTTCAGTTCTCGAACAAACTGAGCGCACTTGAATGCACCATTTGACTCCTCTCGCCTTCCTTAAATGAGGAAGTGATGCTTCCTCGGGTAGACGAGGAAGTGAAGCTTCCTCGTGTTGCTTTCCTTTGTGAGCAGACGTGTTCAGGAAACATTTTTATTTTAAAAAGAGCGTGGTTTCGGTTTTCGAACAATTTCGGTTTTCGAACAGCCTTCTGGAACGGAGTATGGGCGAAAACCGAGGTTTGACTGTATATCTACTGGAAACGGAAGATAATCCACCTCCATCAGTGCTTAGTCAGTCCTTTTTTTTTCAATTTGTTAATTATTCATCAGAAAATTGGGTGTCCATCAGTGACGGATTGACGAACCTTCAGTCAGCAGACAGACCTTCTGCCTGCCCATCTTTGCATAAGAGAAAGAGAGGGAGGGAGAGAGAGGGAGAGAGAGAGAGAGAGACTGGCTGCAACATATCAATACAATCAATAATTAAAAGTGTTGGCAATGAATTTCATCATTGATTCATTGTGTCACGCGATAATTGTATCAGTCACCATGTGCTCTGTTGTGTGCCTTGTACTTGAAGCTATCCCTGCTGTGAGTGGTGGTGTGTTGCACGCAGCCAGACAACACACCTAATTGTAAGAAGTTAAGAGGAAAAAAGTCAGGTTTGAACGGCAGTAATATACAGTGACTCGTTTTTTTCCACAAAGTCGGAAGGTTACACTGTACTGGACTTTCTATTTCCGTCGATCCGATCAGCTATATTGGATGGGAAGGCATTTTGCATTTCGTGCAGAATTCGATTGGCTGTAATGTCTTAAATCATCAATGATGTCATTAATCAGATCCACGAAGACATTACCGCCAGATACACTTATCTGTGGTGGCTCGCCAATGATTTCTTGGCACAATCTATCAATATGGAACAGAATTATCTAACTTTCTTTTGCTGAGCGGAGATTGTACCATTCTGCTCCTTGTGTGTGTCCGCTAATCGATACCACCACTTTACTGATACGATACAGCAAATACAGTACCTGAAATTACTATACAACTACAGTCAAACCTCGGTTTTCAAAGGCCTCTGTTCTGGACCAAATCGGTTTTTGACCAAAAATTTCGAGTTTTTTATGCCTCGGATGACGACCGAATCTCGGTTCTCGAACAAACTGAGCGCACTTGAACGCACCATTAGACTGCTCTTCCCTTCCTTATACGAGGAAGTGACGCTTCCTCGTGTTGCTTTCCATTGTGAGCAGACGTGTTCAGTAAACATTTTTATTTTAAAAAGAGCGTGGTTTCGGTTTCCGAACAATTTCGGTTTTCGAACAGCTTTCTGGAACGGATTATGGACGAAAACCGAGGTTTGACTGTATATCAAATCTCTCCCCCGGCAATCATATGAATAATTACATTTGATAATCGATCGTAGGCAATAAAATCTGGTATCAGATCAATCAAGATTTGAGAGAAACAGGCCTTTCGTGCATGCAGAAAAGGTTTTAGATCGAGGAGCGATGGGAGCAAAAATAAGTGTTATGTTGATCTACCGTATTTTGTTCAGTATATATCCGACGGATTAGGTGTTCAATTCTGAATCTCATTGTTTGCACTCATGAATAGTGTTTCAATATTCCAAGAAGGGAGCCGTCAGTGATACTCCATGATATGCATGTTGAGAGAGGACGGGAGGCAGAGTGCAATTAAATCACTCTGAGAGGCGCCATGGCTGACTCACACCACCAGGTGTAATTCAGAAAGATGAAATTAAATCATAAAAATAAAGATAATATCTGGAAAGAAGAACAATCTCTAATTTCTCTACACTGGCTGACGCAAAGAAAAGAAGAAAATATCACAATATCAAATATAACACCTCTCCTACTCATCTCACTGTCTTTTTTTTGTTACGCTCTGTAGGGCCTGCACAGGGCCCTTGTGTAGTCACACAGGCCTGCAATTGGAAAGAGAACATAGGGAACAATTTTGGAATATGTATCAGGGGGGAGGGAACTGGGAGAGGGGACAAGAGGAGACGAGAGCAAGGTTGGCGGCTGACGTCATGGAAAAGCGTGCATCTGATGTCCTATTCGTCAGAGGTGAAATACCATGTGAGGCATATCGCTGCATGCATTTTGTCTGTTTGAGATCTGCGTGCCCGTGACTCAGGGCTGCTATGGTTACAGAAAGCATATTTGCCCGAGACGAAGATACAAAATGCAGTTGCATAGTGGGGAACTGCTAAAAATTAAATGATTATTGATCTGAAGATGCTAGTTTTAATTCCTGGCTAGTTTGAGCAAACCTTTTGGTCTGGCAGTGATGTGGGACCGAAAAAAAAAAAAAAAAAATCAAGATGATGCCCGCCATGGACCATAAATTGGAAGCTAACAAAGGACGTGGGAGTATGTGGACATATGTCTGCTTGCTTGAGCAATGCCGGGATGTACTTGTTTGTGCTCTGCCCTGCCTCTCGCAAAGCCAACAAACACTACACATCCAGTACCATGCGCGGGAACACTCGGCAGCCTCAGTAATTGTTTGGCTAGTATGACCGCAGTATACTTCCCTGGCCCCAGTATGGAATTGTTTAACTCATTCACTCCCAAAGACGTTTTTAAACGTCTTTTCAGACTGAATGAGTTAATTTTAATCGGGCGAGATTAAAGATTAAACTATGTGTCAGCATAATGAGGTCTTTTTTTTAATTTTTTTTTTTAATTAGCATTAATTTCAGGATGACGTTGTACTGGACGTCGGTAGCAACAATTTGTGATGGCTCAGACGGTCTGAATGACGAATCAAGTCAGCAATTACGACGCGACACGCTGCCGGGAATAACTTCACATTTAAAACGTACCATATATTCTTTGGTCAGCAAAAGGTTTATATTGAGGTAGCACGGTTGTTTGTTTGGTTAGCATGTCCGCCTCACACTGCAGAGGTACAGGGTTCAATTCTGGCTCCGGGCTTTCTGTGCGTTCTCCACCGTGCCTGCCTTGGTTTTCTCCCGGGTACTGCGGTTTGCTACCTCATTCAAAAAACATGCATGGCAGGTTAATGGAATACTCAAAATCAGGGGTGTCAAACCCATTTTTTGTCGCGGGCCACTTGGCTTCCCTCAGAGCAAAATTGCTATATTATTTATTACCCATGGCAATTTGACATTTCGATACAGATTTCAGCAAGAATCAAGAAAGTTGACACGCGTGATTTGCTCCTGGGGGCAACGTAAAATGACGCGGAGGGCCGGATCTGGCCCCCGGGCCTTGACTTTGACACCCGTGCTCTAAATTGTCTCTGAGTGTGAGTGAGCACGAATGGTTATTCGTCTATGTGTGCCTTGCAATTGGCTGGAAACCAGTTCAGGGTTTCCCCCTACGTACAGCCCGATGACGGCTGGGATAGGCTCCAGCACACCCGCAATCCTCGTGAGGATAAACAGATTAGAAAATGGATGGACGGATCGATGCTTGATATGGAAGTCGGCCTTCTCGCCACGCTTGGCCGCATGTTACTGTCATGCATGGCATGAACAATTGCTGCTGCAGGTAGCTTGACTTCTTCCTGACAGTGTACAGTGATCCCTCGCTCTAACGCGGTTCACTTTCCGCGGCTTCACTGTTTCACAGATTTTTTGTGTGCAGTTTTTTATTGCTTTTAACCCTTTAAATCAGAACGCGTCGGCGGGGCTGCGTGTCAATAGTACAGTATTTCCAAAAACTATTATAGTTATTTGTTGAAAACGATTTTTTTTTTTTTTGTAATTGGGCCTGAAAACAGGGTTTGGGCTTTGATTTCATTGTATATATAGTTAATTATTGTGTAATAACTGTAAAAAAAAAAAAAAAGTTCACTACTTCACGGATTTCACTTATCACTGGTTCTTTTTGGAATGTAACCCTTGCGATAAATGAGGGAATTACTGTACACGTAAATAGGTGAGGCAGTAAAAATGCCTCAAGCAACTTTTTGAACGGAAATCACCCAAATTAATCGAAGACTCGTTTCAGCCCACCTGTGAATATGACTTTTCTATGATGCTCCTGTCCCGAATCATGACACACAAATTCAGGTTATGTCAGCAGCTTAGGGAACGGAACTCTGCCGAGGACCCCCTGTATCGTGATGGGTGTCTTCTTCGAAAGAACATGGTGGTCTAAGGGGACAAGCGCCTGGGTGGTCAATGAGGCAGTAGCCCCAGTGTCTTCTCCGAAAGAAAGTCGTGGTATTTGATTTAGGATAGAGGCGGCTGGCTGGTAGACCCTGTAGTCTTACCAGTGGGGTCTTCCCAGAGGGGAAGGAAGGACTCCCCTCTCCTGCCCTCTCTATAAAGACATGCTGAGCCGCCATCGAGGGCAGGCTGGGAGACGTCAGGCTGCCAGGATTTACACGCTGCACTTTGTGTTTATGGGCCTCAGCTCTGTTTGAGTGCCTACGTGACAGAGACGGGGCACTTTCACAGCCGACATGAAATAAACTCATTTAAGCCTTTGCCGGCCGCTGGCAGCCGGCCCTGCTTAGCGGCGAGCACTGACTAGGAAAGAAAGAAGAAAAAAAAAAAGTGTTTAAATGATCTTCACACCGCTCTCCACTCTAATTTCAAGAATAACCATCACTGTGGAACTTTCTAACACCTTCCTACAATAACAGTGCTTTTGTCAGGTGTTGACAAGCCGCTATTGCTATATAGGCCTCTGACGATGGGAATGGAGGCTCGAGGCAAGTGTGGGTGCGAGCAGAGCATTTAACCGCATTGTGCTAATCAGCATGGGTTGCACCAACTGGAACGTTTTATACACACTGTCGCCGGAGACGTTTTTGACGAGTTATCTCGTATAAGAAAATGGCGAAGAAGACATTTTGAGTGTGGCTGTCCAAAGGGATTGGTGCTATAAACGGTGTCTGAGACAACTGGCATAATGTACCGGCAGAGGTATATCGCAGTAGTCATTCAGCATGCTTGTTAGGTTTGGTTAAAACTTAATCCTTCACAAATATGCCTTTAACTTTGTGTTGTACCGCTTTTGTTCCATTGAATTCTTCGTCATTTTACATATACTGTCGAACCTCGTTTCAACGTACCCCAGCAAATACCTTTAAGATGGGGAAAAACTAAGATTCAGGTTCAACATCGCGCTTCTCTGAATGAACAACGCACCCCAAAATCATGCAGAATGTTATCCCAGAAGAGTGTACAACTCCGTATGTTTTCACTTCCTGTAGGCGTAATGACCAGGTGTCCGCGTACTTTTTCTCCATATGGTGTATTTACTCAATGTTTGTGCTTCAACAACCTGCTGCACCTTAATATACCTTGCTTATCTGTGCAGCCTGACAATGGAGCTGATCATCGTACCTCATTACAAGCACGGGGAAATGTCTATGTTCCATGCCCACGCTCGTGCATGAGCGTCCTTAACCAGCATACTATAAATAAACCAACTTCAAATAAGGCACAGAGTGTAAAAAAATAAAAAATAAAAATCCAGTCATATAGTGTTGTATGACAGCATTGATGGCAAATGCATATATGCTGGTGGTACATGGCGTATATGCTGATGACCGAATCTGTGCCACATGGCACATGGGCAGCACTGGACATGGAAGGGGGTCAGACTTATTGTGCCAAAGCACAGTCGTGGTGGCAGTCTTTATCAAGGTAAAAGCTGGCCCACTGTGATTGTGTCCCAACGCCACCTATACCATCCATACGGCCTGGAGCACAATACAGAGTGCTCACACTTGCCAAACAATCTGACTGCAGTGGCCGAGCATAGTATGGTCTGTTGGCCATTAGAATAATCAGCTTTGCTGGATAAAAATTAATAAATAAATAAAATGACCGTATTGCACCTAAAAGCCTTTTAGTTTTCTTAAAAGCTCACAGGGTGCCTTAAAATCCGATGCGCCTTGTTTATGGTTATTACGGTAATACAGTCAAACCTCGGTTTTCGAACGTCTCGGTTGTCGACCAATTCGGTTTTCGACCAAAAATGTCACGTTTTTTATGCCTCGGATGACGAGCAAATTTCGGTTCTCGAACAAACTGAGCGCACTTGAATGCACCATTTGACTCCTCTCGCCTTCCTTACACGAGGAAGTGACGCTTCCTCGGGTAGACGAGGAAGTGACGCTTCCTCGTGTTGCTTTCCATTGTGAGCAGACGTGTTCAGGGGTGTAGTGGGCGTGGAACGCGGGGGGGGGTACGCTGTCCACCTTTCGCCACATTCCATTTTTATTTCGGTTTTAGCCCTGCACTGTCTACGGGTTATTGAAATGTTTGTTGATCATTGTTCTAATGCGAGTTATGCTTAATAACGGCCTAGGATTGATGTTAGAACATCCCAGAATCGCATACACCCACTTAAAAAATCCCCACTACACCACTGGACGTGTTCAGTAAGCATTTTTATTTTAAAAAGAGCGTGTTTCGCTTTTGGAAAAATTTCTGTGTCGCTGCTTTATTAAATACGTTTGACTGACATCTGATCGTCGCGATATAAATCAGGGTGTAGTATAGTGTAGTGTTCTGTTGGCATAGCGCCATCTTGTGGATGCATTGTAGATTGCGTCGTATAATGCGATGCGTCCAATATAGTAGACTCACGCGCGCGCGCGCACACACACACACACTTAAAACGCGGTTTCCTCCATGGCCCCAAAGGCCAGAGACCACATTGATATTCCACACCTGCTTGACTACTGACAGGTCCGTAGCAACACAGTGTGAGGAGTTGGACACAAGTAACTCTTGACACTACAATGGAGAAGCTGTAAGAGAGCTGCAGTGGAGCAAAGAGCTTCCTGTCAGCGTGACCGGACATCGGTCACGTTGACAAACACACGCACACGGCAAATAACAAATGTTCTCAGCACCGGGCAGTGCAGGTTAAGTCACGCACCGCCGGAAGTAAATAGAATTTAATAGTACAGTGTAACCTTACAAAGTTGACCACTACGAAAATACATCTTTATTTATGTAGCATTTTCACAACAGCTGCAAAATAGTATAATGTAAGTTTCTAAACGTCATCATAGCACAATGTTTAGGCCTATATTTTCATTTTGTTCCAGAGATTATTTCCATTCATCGATTCATTTTCTTTGGGCCACCGCTGCAAGACACATGACGTTTTGTATTTTCTGCCACACAATTAGCGTCTCAGCCGTCCTTTTGTCAAAGTAATAATTACCTTTCAATAACTGGACAGAGATATTTATACAATGATTGGAGCCATCCGCTAATCACAGTGTGCACACACATTGAAAGGGTGATTCTCACAGAAGTCAATGGCACAGTTTTACTACGAGTTTGGGAATGATCAGTACAGGGCAGATGAAAAGGTGACTCCATTTACAGAGCAAGCTAAATGGGAAACAATTTAAGGTTTTAAACAAACTATTGTTCAATGGTGCATCACAAACCCGTCCCAGGTGGGTCAGGAAGAGACTAGTAGACGAGCATGGTAGCCATGAACCTCCACAAATGTGTACCGTTTACTCCTTAGTTTGATAACATCATGCTCTTTAATGCATTTTTTCCACGTGATTATATGTATTCATCTTTAAAATGGTCGCACGCATGTTTTAAAAAAAATACATGTTTGGTTTGTTTTATGTAAATGTGACGCAACTCACCATGAAAAAAAAAAATCTCGGTCTCAGATTGAGAAGAGTGCTATTCCTGTACAACACTGCCCCCTTCTGTCAAGTTGTGATGTTGCACGCACATTTTCATTCTGGGCGTTTCGGACCGACCTGTCGACTGTGTGAACTCCACATCCTCACAAAAAGCCTTTGCGCAAAAAAGAAAAAAGGTGTCACTTTCAACATCAAGCTCTGAATAGAATCTCCTCCTTTCTTATGTTTCTTTCCACAGGAAATCACAAAGGAGTGGCCTCGCCAGGGAGACATCCAGGTGATCGGCTGGATAAGGACTCAGACTTGCTTATTTCCCGCAGAGTCATAAATCAAGATGCGATGTTCTTTTGTGCTGTTTTTTTTTCCCCTTCAATCTTGCTTTCTCTCTCCATCCCCCCTTCTTTCTCTGTCTTTCTTTCTTTCCTCTCTTGTCTTCATTCTTGATGCGAGACATCTCATATCCTGTCAATAACCCTCTAATGGGCCCGGGCAGTCAGATAAGAGTGAGCCTCTGGCTTACAAATCCGTAGACACAGAGAGACTTTTGATTAGCTGTGGTTTCACAAATGGGGGGAAAAAAAACAAGAAAGAAAAGGAATGCGGCTAGCTGACAAGGTAGACACGAGGTCACGGGGTCAGATCTCACTTGAGGACAGAAAACTTCAAGGTTGAAGAAGAGAAACAGCAGGGGGATAAAGGCTTCCTTGATTTCCCTGCACAGGATGTTGTCCATCTTTCTCTTACAATTTAACAGCTTGTTAGGGCACTGCAACATACTGAAAGGAAGAATATTTTTCTCTCACTATATCTATTCACAAATTAATCCATTCCATGTATATATATATATATATATATATATATATATATATATATATATATATATATATGGCGGCCCGGTAGTCCAGTGGTTAGCACGTCGGCTTCACAGTGCTGAGGTACCGGGTTCAAATCCACTCCGGCTTCCCTGTGTGGAGTTTGCATGTTCTCCCCGGGCCTGCGTGGGTTTTCTCCGGGTGCTCGGTTTCCTCCCACATTCCAAAACATGCATGGCAGGCTGATTGTGCACTCTAAATTGTCCCTAGGTATGAGTGTGAGCGTGGATGGTTGTTCGTCTCTGTGTGCCCTGCGATTGGCTGGCAACCAATTCAGGGTGTCCCCCGCCTACTGCCCGAAGACGGCTGGGATAGGCTCCGTAGTGAGGATAAAGCGGTTCGGAAAATGGATGGATGGATGGATATATATATATATATATATATATATATATATATACACACACTTTGGTTGATTTGTGCTCTTCTAAAATGGCCCAGGATGCAAGAAGCTGTCGCCAAAGTCCTTTTTAATAAGAAAGTAGTCTGTGTCAAAGAACCGTATTTTCCGCACTAGATTATGAGGCGCACCTTCAATGAATTGTCTATTTTGTAATTGTTTTCATATATTAAACGCACCGCATTATACGGTGCAATCTACAATGTATCCACTAGATGGAGCCACAGCCCTTCATTTGACTCGAGAGGCGTTCACGACCGCCTCCAAAAAAACGTAAATTAACGATTACTACAATGAAACTACGAAAATCAAATATACAGTAATGCATCAAAACAGAAAATCAAGCGAGGGAATCACAAAATAACTTCTATAGCCCCCCTACAGAATTTATTTTGGCATTTCCTTGAGCATAACTCCAACAGAAAGATCAGATGTTAGTAAAATGTAGAAGATTAGACTGTCTCAGAGGTGTTTGTTATTTATTCCTTTGTTGTGTATTGTATTCACAAATGAGGAAATCACAAAATAAATTCTGTAGGGGGGCTAGAGAATTTATTTTGTGATTTCCTCGCTTTATTTTCTGTTTTGAAGCATTATTTTAAATGTTCGTAGTTTCAATGAAGGAATCGTTAATTTACGTTTTTCCGAGGCGGTCATGAACGCCTCTCGAGTCGAAGGAGGAAGAGAAGGCAGGAGACTGACAGATTGTTGAGACTGTGAAAGACATTCATAAAGTGTGCGTTTTAAAAAATTGAACACCACAGCTCTCCTTTTTTCGGAGCTGCGAGAAAAACGTATTTAAGAAAGCAGCGACACAGTTCACTGAACCAACAGCAAGTTCTAACATTGGAAGTATGTCTTCAGGAAGGAGCCATCTTGGAGTCGATGTATTACCGTAATGACCATACACAAGACGCACCGGATTTTAAGAAAATGGAAGACTTTTAGGTCCACCCTATAGTGCGGAAAATACGGTAAATTGAAGTGATTTTGAATTGAAGACAATTTTCCACTGCTTACTGCCTTTTACAAGCCTTTATTTTTAAGGGGAAAAAGTAAGATACATTTGAAATGCTGATAAAGTGTTTAAGGGATCATAGTTCATGGTATATTTTTGTTTTTAACTGTTTAATCTAGACAATTATAAACATTTTGGCGTGATAACAGTTTGTTGTTTTTCTTTATTTGTCACTGAGCTTGGTCCCTGTCTCCCGGGAATATCAAAGGTTTACCGTTTTGTCTTTGTCATGCTCTTCCATCCTCGCTGCCACGTCTCCAAACCACAACCACTAACAAGCAAAGGGTGTGTTTGGTTAAAACCTTACTAGACTTCCCCTTTACTCATTATCCCCGTGCAAGCTGCCTCCTCAGCAAAGAAGCTGAGCCTATAACGGTTTCCAAGCACGGCTCAGCATCCATCCAAACCATTCACGCAAGCCCACATGACGCGCAGTCAACCACACATGACTCGGGGTCCCGCACAACCCCTGCAGAAGTGCAATTGCTGCATATTACCTGAATGAATTTTTAAACAGTCCCACAGGCTTGCATTTTGACGACTTGTTGAAATAATCATGAGGTGCTTGTTGGGTAATGCACTCGGTCTCAATGAACGCGCAGGGGAGAATGGAAGGAGGATGGAGGTAGCGCTCGGGACAACAAGACTGATGATGTACGTGATTGCGTATGCGTATCGTCTTAGTCGAGATGACCCCTCGACGGGACCCTTCAGCGGAAGCAAATGAATTAACAGAGCATCAGAGATACAGCGTAATCAAAATTGAATTTATGTGCAGACTGAAGTGAACCCTCTCTGCAAAATCAATCGCAGTGATGGAGAAAAGGACGACATGGGGGAGGGGGGCAACATTCAGAGCTATCACACTTGTAAGGACAGTTGGGAGCAGAATATTTTCACACCTCTGGGGATGTTATTAAATCACACAAATTAATTTGAATTAGCCCTTGGCTCCCCTCCTAGAGTGAAATCTGGTCAACTTTCTAGGTTGTATTTGTATTAAATACAATTGGTAGGCTCAGATGTTAAGACTGTTTCGCTCTGGCTGTGCAAATGTAACAGTGGGTTAAAAATGATAAGCTATGAGTAAAATGGCCACAGCCAATAACGCTTTCACTGGCTGACACTGCTCAAAGATAGTCACTGATGCTGCTCTTCGGTATACATTTCTCTGGATTTGGTGCGGGAACCAGTCCAGCGTCTATTCCACCTGTTGTTTGGTGTCAGCTGGGATAGGCTCAAGATACACCGCGACCCTTAATAGTATAAGCGGGATTGAAAATGCAAGAATGGATGCTCAAGAGTGAGACAATGAGAGAATGAATTAAAAACCATTTCCTGTACATTATATTGGGCCTGGCCCGGTAGTCCAGTGGTTAGCACGTCGGCTTCACAGTGCTGAGGTACCGGGTTCGATTCCAACTCCGGCCTCCCTGTGTGGAGTTTGCATGTTCTCCCCGGGCCTGCGTGGGTTTTCTCCGGGTGCTCCGGTTTCCTCCCACATTCCAAAAACATGCATGGCAGGCTGATTGGACACTCTAAATTGTCCCTAGGTGTGAGTGTGGGCGTGGATGGTTGTTCGTCTCTGTGTGCCCTGCGATTGGCTGGCAACTGATTCAGGGTGTCCCCTGCCTACTGCCCGTGACCCTAGTGAGGATCAAGCGGTTCGGAAAATGGATGGATGGATATATTGGGCCTTTCCCAAGCTTTGTATGCCCTTTCCCTCTTCAACAACACAACAAAACTGAAGGTGCGTCACTTCCTCGTGTAAGGAAGGCGAGAGAAGTCAAATGGTGCATTCAAGTGCGCTCAGTTTGTTCGAGAACCGAAATTTGTTCTTCAACCGAGGCATAAAAAACTCGAAATTTTTGGTCGAAAACCGAATTGGTCGAGAACCGAGACATTCGAAAACCGAGGTTTGATTGTATATAAGACACAATGTATTTTTACACCACTGCAAAATGCAACAATAATAATAACCACATGAGATGAACATGAGCTATGATCAGATTTTGCACAATCGCCGATGGGTCTAATTTGTCAGCCATTTTGTTCTTGTTGTTTGGAAACAGGATGCCATGTTGAGCTACTAATGTTACCTTTTGATTAAGCGCGGGGACTTCACAATGTGGACACCCACTGCAGTGTTTTTGTATCGAGTTACATGTGCAGCAGCCAACTAATTCACTTAGTGCTCCACTTAGCGGAGAGAAACCGAATCATTGTATGAGCCGCCCACATCTACTCCTCCTCCATGTGGATGCCACGCCGCCAGTAACGAGCCAGCCCGTGGTCCAATTTGTGTCAGGAGTGAAGGGATGCCTTATGAACGAGTGATTGCACTTAGGTCCACTGAGGCGGAACTGAAACTGATGACTGAATGTTGTCATTTAACAGTCTCCCTATCTCGCATTCAAAATGAGTCCCACTCTGTCACATTTTTTTTCATCAGTTTAGGTCCTCAGAGGAATTGGCTGTGTACAGAAAATAGCTTGAAATTATGTTGTTTGTTTTTCCAAAGATTTCCTGAATTTTACAGGCTTTCCCAAGGATGTCGGGCCCACATTTTGACATGCTGTATCGGCCGGTATGAGAGTTTAATTTACACAATATAGTCCATCCGACACCAACAGCGGAGAAAAGAAAGTTATAAAACTTTCACGGTGTAGATCGCAATTTTTGACATGCTCGACTCCATTCTTTTATTTACAGTGCCTGGAGACGTTATCAAGTCGGCCTGTGCCTATTTGTGACTTGTTTTATGATGACCCAACTTCTTTTGCTCGTACAGAAGTGAAACTTTCAAGTTATGAATCCTTCATTGCGACATCACCCAGCCGCCCCTTCACAACGACTGGAAAATCTGCTCTAAAAGCAGTTTTCATCGAGGATGTCGCAAAACTCCCCCACGGCAATCAGCTGAGCACAGACACCTGGTGAAACACCAACATTGTATATCTTCATAGATCCTTAACTCTGTGCCTGGTATAAATATGCCAGGGAACCATTAAAAGTCTCGCAACTGATATAATGTGAGAACATATCCGATGTCTCAACAGTTTTCGGGATCCATACCAAAAGGGCCCATTAAATCTACCCCTTTAGAAACGACCCCTCGTGTAAAACTACAGGAACTTTTGAGTGCCGTGCTTCATTTTTGCCCCGCGAAGGCCTTTGAAGAGAGAAGATTAATGATCCTCAAGGGGTATATTGTTACCACAGCTGACACCCACCAACAGCTTGGAAGGCCAACATGGCAGACAGGAGCAGGGGCAGCAGTAAGGACATCATGGTGATCCCGGGGGGCGGATCCGTACGGTGGGAAAACCTCTTCAGGCGTGACGCTGCAGGGATCAAAACAGAGCAATTAGAATGATCTGACTTGCTTGTCTTCTTTTTTTAGTCTTCTTTGGTTGATAGTTTGAAATGTCAAAAATTCTCCGGACACTAATACCACTCATCTAAAAACGGCATTCTGGTTAATATTGCATTTGTGGAGCATGAATCAAGCAGCAAAATGCACTCATTTTTATCCATCTCAGCAAGTGGCAATTTTGCCACTTGCTGTCAAGTGAAAATGACGTCACAGTGCCCAAGGGCTCAGATAACGACCAAACGCGGCTGACCTGTTTTCTCAGCTTGGTCAGGTGACGTGGATGGACGTTCGCAATTTGAGCCCATACGTTTAAAATGAAGTAAAGCTACAGTGTCGAAGATGTTTTACATTTTTCCATCAGCCTCATTATTTGACTTGAGCAAAGAGGATGTGGGTCAGACTTGCAGCCTCATCATGACCAACGTTTCCATAACAGAGCAAGTCGCCACTTTCTTTGGACTGTCCAAGCCAACTCCACAGAGCTAAGAAATAAAAACTTCCCCCAAATTTCCCTCGACTTGTCCCCTGGAGAGCACAACGTCAAATTGGACCAACCAAACCACAGGCCGACTCTGCCTGGTGGTATCCAGACACCAGGAACTGAATTCAGTGCTCCCCCCATTCCTGCAATGCGAATCCTTTGAACTCTCCTTCGTTAAAACTTTTTATAACTTTCTCAAGTGGGAAAAGATCAGGAGCACACAGCGGGAGAGGGGGGCATTGACTTACACATGATTATTGTAACAGGAAATGATCAAATCGGTGGCACCCGTTGTGACAACAGCACAGAAGGAAGTTTTGGAAAATAATAGCTTCAACAAAAATGCTAAAATATGTTATGTTGAAATTTTGGAAAATCTTATTGTCAAAAACTGTCGAGATATACCATACTTACTTGTTTGCGTTTTTATTGCGTTTAAATGTTTAAATGTTGATGACCCTGGAAGCACCCTGTACTTTTTCTTAGAATTTTAAAACAAAGCCAGCTATTCTCTGGATGTTAAAATTAAAAGGGAAATCTTCAACCAGCTCAACCCCAGTAACAACCGACTGAGATTTGCTCAAAAAGTGGATGAAAGAACAACATTAGTTTGTTCAAAAATGCTACAACTATATTGCAGTCGGACTGATTACCATCAGATGAATTAAACCATCACCAGTCAGCAATTCTGACTCACAATCAAGATGACAATCTGCAATCCCCTATTCGGCTGTCCTGTGTGGAGTTACGCGTGTTCACTCCAGCTTCCTCCCACATTCCAAAAACATTAAGTGTGAGGTTAACTGAAGACTAAAGATGTGGGAATGCAAGTGTGAATTATTTGCCTCAATGTGCCAATGACTAGCGACCAGTCCAGGGTATCGTCTGCCATCCATTTTAAATTAAATGGGATAGGCTCGCGCTCACCCATGATCCAATGGCTCATGATAGCATAACAGAAAATGGATGGATGGACGCAGTCACGACAGGATGACTTCACCGGGAATTACTTCCCACTCAAATTATCCGGATGGGGACTACAACATCCTCTACATCCCACAGGAAGTTGTACCTGCCTGCTGAACAAGCATGTGATAACGAACGTAAAGCCAGGAAAATCCCTCTTAGAAAATTCTTTAAACACATCTACTCTAATCATTTTAAGTCAATAAATTTGAGAGAAACTTTTTTTTCCGGATCATAGAATGTAATGACTACACTTTTCCAACCGGGGGCACCACACGTTTAAGGCATTCAATCGCTTCATTATTAGCTTAACCATAGATTCGCTACAAAAGACAAAAATACATTTTTTTTAACTACATTAATCCTGCAAGAAAGTATAAAAACCCTCAGCTCTGAGTTCGTGACTTTGGTGCCTGTTCTGTTAAATAACAAGCTCCAATCGTAACATGTGTGCCAGTAGTAGATGAGCAGTTTCTTACCATGGTAGGACAAAGAGGAGAAAAAAGTGCTCAAGTGACGTCCTTGTCTTTCCCGTACAGTCGATGTTGCCTTCAGGAGCAGTGGAGTTTTTTTTTTAAATTCCTCTCGTCCCGTTGTGTTACAAGATAACGGTGTTTTGCTGTCTTAAAATGGCTCTGTTGGGGTTTATCAAAGTGCGCGGGTGTGTTCCATTGATTTGGAACTGGTTCCTTTCACTAAACCACTCCTTGTTGCTTTGCCCGGTGGTGATGTCATCTCGAGGAGGGGCGAGTCGCGTCCCACTTCGGGTTCACCGCTCGATGTCTAAATAGAAAACTGTAGTCCCTGAATGTCTCATTCGCATTTTCTTCATGGACAAACTCATTTTGACGGAGCATCATTAAATACAGCGCTACAGTATGTGACTTTTGCACACGCTCTGGTAAAGTAGAAATGATGAAGTAGAAGACATATGTATCTATTTATAATAACTGCGACGAGCATTAGGTTGTCAAGTTTGGATAACTCCTCCTGACCTTAATGAAAATAACCCATCATGATTCATTTCTCTGGAATCACATTTTTCCCCAAGACATGACGCAGCGTCGGCTGAACAACCCAGTGGAAAAAGTGATTAAGTGCAGATGATTATATCATTAAAAAATAAATAAAACACAAAAATAAAACTCCATGTTTAAATTGTACATTTAGATAAACGTCTTAGTGGGATATTTCTTTTGAATAAGAAAATACACTGTAAAAGGACCTGGAAAGTCCCCTAACGTGTACGCTGACTGTAAACGCACCACATACCACGTGACTCAAATCTAGGAAGTGAGTCTCGCGTCAACATTGAAAGTGTGAGTGTGCGCATTTCTTTAATTTGAGCGCTAATACTCAAGTTTTCCATGGGGTATTATTATATTTGTACTCTTAACTTTACCCATTTAAACATGTCATAACACAGTTAAATAGATTCAAATGTATATTTGCGAACTAGAAACTGCATCTGCGTAATATCGGCTAGCCGTGATTGCTTATTTGTTAAGGTTGCATAGCCTTTCTTGCATTAAAATATTATAGAGTTTCACTCGAAGTATTGTTTTCGCCCCAGATGGCTTCCACAGACTGGTACTTGTCCCTGAAGCTGTTGGATCAGCCCAAATCCACCTTCCACTTCCCTGAGATGATGCCAGGGGACGTCGCACCCGGAGGATACCGAGTTGCCACTTTAAAGCAGCTTGTGGCCGCTCAGCTCCCAGACTCCATACCCGACCCGGACCTCATAGGTACAGTACTGTATTTCAAAGATTAAAGCAGAAGGTAGCCTACAAGGAGAGGTGCCTTTTTTTGCGATGTTTCCTGAATGCGTCAGGAGAAGGTTTATTGTTTGGGATGTACAGTATTTCGTTGCAATTACATTTTATATAAGGACATTATCTACCTGTTTTTAGTATAGAAACTACTTTATTCCCATGTATAGTGAAAGTGGCCATTAATTTCCTATTAGGGTTGATACTCCACATTAAACGTCAGATTTCCAGATGCAATGTCTGCTGTAGTAAGCACACGTCCTGTCACACAGAGCAATATAAGATACAATAAAAGTAATTTCGGTCACCCAGTAAAAAAAATTAGGTATGTTCAAGTTTATCAACATTACCTGGGAGCGAAGGAATCCATTGGGAAGATGTGTTTTTCTGACATGCTCCATGTCTATTTGTTCTCCAAATAATCTTAAATGTGTACGTTGTTCCAGAGCTGGTCCATTGTGGGCGTAAGCTGAAGGACGACTTCACACTGGATGCCTGCGGAATTCAACCGGGATCCACGCTGCATATACTGAAAAAGACTTGGCCAGAGCCTGAAAGCATTGCAGGTGTGTCTACTGATACTCTAACATATGTCAAGATGTTTTTCATTTTGAAGCCAAAGCGTTAAATATATGTCTTTTGGGGTTTTTTTTTCAGAACCTGTGAACAGAGCCACTGCGGCCAGAGAGTTTCGAATGCTTCACGCGGCCCTTCATTCGTTACACTCCACCTACAGAGATTCAGTGAGAATGACTTTATATATACTTTATACACGTATGTATTGACTATTAGGTATAACTGTACAATCTCAATCTTAAATGTTGCCACTGACTAGAGCGCTCAAGTGTCGCAAAGGACAGAGTTGATCTTTCTATGCTTGCCAAACAGAGCTCTCGAAATGTAGTCGACAGGTGCACTGATTTCTCTGTCACAAAATAGCCAAAGAATAAGTAAAATGCACAGTCAATCCTCCATCTTCTTTCTCCACCCAGGTGTACAAAATGCTAACCAACAAAGAGTCATTAGATCAGATCATCGTGGCCACCCCAGGACTCAGATCTGACCCGGTGGCTCTCGGTAAGACGTGACGCTTCTTCTTCATTGGTGCAAAAAAATGCAAATGCTGACATTTGGAATCTGCTCCAGGCGTGCTGCAAGACAAAGACCTGTTCGTGCAGTTCACAGACCCCAACATGTTAGACACGTGAGTACTTGTTTTTGTTCTTAGATATATGTATGCAAACCTTGAAGATTCCATTGGTTCCTCACAGGCTCATCAGCTCTCACCCGGCCCTGGTCAACGCAATCATCCTGGTGCTGCACTCCGTGGCAGGAAGCACGCCCACGCAGTCCACTGCTGCCTCTTCTACCCGTAACGCCTCAGCCAGCTCATACAGTGATATGCCAGGTCGGTATATTTTTTTTTTCCTCTTGTGTTCTTTTTAGATTAAACTGAACACTAATTTCTTTTTTATTTTTTTATTTTTTTAGGAGGCTTCATGTTTGAGGGCATGTCTGATGATGATGAAGACTTCCAGCCTGTGAGTTTTCGCCCCGCATCTCAGCATTGGACTTCCTTTGAAGCGTTAATTCTGATGAATGAGCGTTATTTTTCTGTGCATGTAGCAGGGCAGCCCGGCGGGCCCCTCGAACAGAGCGGGGCCGTCGGTGGGCATACGGCCGCTCTCTCTGAACCACAGCGGTGCCACGGGCCCTCGACCGATCACGCAGAGCGAGCTAGCTACGGCGCTAGCCCTCGCTAGCACGCCGGAAAGCAGCGCAGTGACTCCGACCACAGCCAGCCAGGTCAAGCCATGTTGGAACATCTCACAATTCCACATGAGACAAGCTTCATTGTGTGGATGCTGAGAATTAAGCGGTCACGTTATGTGCTATTTTAAGAAATACATTATCATGTCATATGAGTGACAAACATTCACATCTATGTGATAGATATTTTTTTTAAATGCTGAGACATATTCACATTGACGCTACGAAACATCAAAACATAAGGTGAATGCTGAGACGAACATTTACATAACCGTTATTGTAAATCAAAAAGCATTTTGCACGAATGTTGAGATGAGCATTAACATGAATTATTGCGCATCAAGTATTAGTTTGTAAATTCTGAGAGGGTAATATTGACATGAATGCTTATGACTATCGAAACAAATTTTGTAAATGATGAGAGACCAACATTTATATTAGTGATATTATGCATCAAAACTGATTAAATGCAGAATGACTCTGACACTAATGATACTGTGGATCAGAAAATGAATGTGAATGCTGAGCGATCAGCATTCACACCAGTGCTATTGTCCAGAAAACATAATACATAATATTGAATGCTGAGACAACATCATCCATGGTATGCTATTACATGGCAATATTTTTCTCATTCTGTGAATGTTTTGTTTTGTTTTTTAACGAGATTGCTATAATATGGTATGGTATTATTCTGACTTGGCTATAGGCCGAGTCGTCGAGCAGTGGCCCCCCCATGGCGGCAGGGACCCCCGTCAGCAACGACCTGTTCAGCCAGGCGCTGCAACAAGCCCTCCAAGCCACCAACATGTCTGCCCTGCAGGTAAAATGTATCCGTGTTAAAGAGCATACTGAAACATGAGTGAATAAAACAATTGGCGCGCGATACCTGCAGGGCCGCTGGCAATCGCAGATGCAACAGCTCAGAGATATGGGCATCCAGGATGAGGAACTGATGCTCAGAGCTCTGCAGGCCACCGAAGGAGATATCCAGGCTGCCCTGGAGCTCATCTTTGCCGGTGGACCGGGGCTGTGAACCTCTGGGTGAACAACATCCATAGGACTTTCGTTGTCACATTATTGTCATGTTCTGTATCGTATCATAATATCCGAATACATTCTGTTATTTCGTCACTATATTTGAAATAAATGGAAATAAAGATGTTTTGGAAAAGCCTCTTGTTTTTGCATCCTCAAACTCAGCTATGTCTATATCGCACTTTAAAAACAATGATGCTGTAAGAGAAACCCCCATAAAATGACCAACATCATAAAAATCTGACTTTCGTTAGTCGCAAATTTGATCATAAAATAACTACATTTGAAGAAAATGTAATTAATCAGCATCGATAACAGTACGAACTAAGGACATGCATTGACATGTATTTTTGAGGATCTTGCCATCGAAACACTATTAAAGGCACGCAAAAAAACGCCTTGTCTTTTAAAAAAAATAAGCATTTGTCGTATGATCGAAATATTCTTTGTCCAACTAAGCGGAATGGCAAACATTCATTTCGTCTCAACCATTCTCAACTTCGCTTTGCTTTGAAGGCGCGGATGTTACGTACCTAATGAAGTGGCTGTAAATGTAGTTATCATCTTTGTACACTAGATGGCAATATAGTCCTATTTGTTTCTGTCTACAGTGCTGACGCGTTAAAATTGGCTTTTACTTGGGCTAGCCAGCCACGAAATTCGAAGCTATAAATATATAATAGTTTATTAGATGAGCAGTAAATATTTTGTCTTTGTCGTGTAGTCAATTAAATATCGATTGAACCTGATTTGCAACTCATTGTATTGTGTTGTGTTTTTTATGGTTAACACAACGCCCCAACTTCACTCAATTGAATTTGTCGTTTGTTTGTACACTTGGAAGGCTACTTAATGGTTTGTCTGTTATGTAGTGGCTACGTCCTAGTTTGTTGACTGGTTACGTATAGGCTTATTCCTGGTTTGTAAAGCACGCAGGGAACTTCTTGATTTATTTGAAATAAAATGAAACAAAACTCATTTTAAGCACCATAATTAGGCTCCACTGAGTGCATTGTATTGATTGAGATTGGTTGTTTCCTGGTCATAAAAAAATATCTGGACTGCAGCAATGGCTGCGACATGATTTCTAAATGTTTCTATAATCAAAGCAGAACAGATGAGAAGAACAATAGCCATTCACATGAGACCACCTTGACGAAGAGGGGACAGGGTGGTGAAAAGAGGTATCATTAGCATAACGTCTGGTACCTGAGATTGCTTTCTGTCACCATGTCGGCTGTGAAATGGTGGACAGCAGGCCACTTCTCTCCCCTCAAAGCTTCATTCAACTGCTTTCAGCCCACATTTTTTGCACTATAGCCTCCATCTTGGCTCTTTCTTTTGTGCACAAAAGCTCCTGTGACGCGTTTCATGCCTTGATGGAAGAGGTGGAGATCACGTCTGTGGAGAGTCACTATGGAACCTTGGAATAAGAAATGGATTACCTGCTTGCTTTCAGCGTACTGCTTTGATGAATAACACAGTTAAAGACAAAAGTGGCAATACAGCCTTAGTGAATATGTTACACATTAAGGATTTAATTTGAGAAACTACACATGTGGCTGGCTACCTCCTGGCTTGTCAACGTATCAGCTAGCAAGCTACTTTCTAGTTTGACAGCAGCAACTTCTGGTTCAGTTTGCTAGTAAGCCTCAGCTTCTTGTTTCACTCGGTTGGCCACTTACCTGTTTATGTTTTTATGTAGGTTTTTTCATGGTTTGTCATTGTTAGTAAGCTGGCTACTTTAAAAAAAATTTTTTTTTAAGTACCTCACAGTGTAGCTACTAGACTCCTAGCGGATTTATGTGAAAGTGGGATACGTTCTGATTTCTTTGTTAGTAGTTTTCTGTTATTGGAAACATTTGGTGTGATGATTTCTGTATTTTCTTACCCTCTCAGAGCTACTTTCTGCTTGGTGTTTGTTAGTTAGCAGATTATATTTTTCTGATTTTTGTTTGTTCATTAGTGGGTTACTTCCAGGTCTGAGAATTGAAAGGCCATTTCCTAAATTTGCTAGAATGTATTTGTGAGTTAGTTACAAGGGTACTTTCAGATTTGCTTGTTCGATAGCTGGCTATTTCCCATGGTTTATTTATTTATTTATTTATTGTCGGACTAAATATTTTACTTCCTGTTTTGTTTTGGGTTCGTGCGCTACTTGCAGCTTTGTATGAGTAGCATTTGCTACTTCCAGTTTACTTTTATTTAGTCGCTACTTTCTGTCATTTTTTTTTTTTATTCCTGAGTTGTTTACTTCCTGTTTTTTCATTTAACTTGGCTACTTTCTGCTGTTTGCTTATGTAATAATTGTAGCACTGTTAGTTTGTGTTCTTTGTTAGTTAGTAGGCTACTTTTTGGTTTGACGATTGCCATTACTCTTAGATTCTGATTTGCTTTGAACTTGTTGACATTCCCTTGGACTGTGTCTATTTTTTGTGCATATTAAGTGAAGTGTAGTATCGTGTTTCTATATGGATCAATATGCGACTTTGCAGTGGCTACCAATAGCCGCAGTCCTTGTCCCAAACAATGTAGCAGCGGCTTGCTATTTACAGAGAAGCGTAGCCATGGAAACTGGTGTCATCGTCAAAAAAAAAAAAAGCATCACACGACACTCCGCGCTTTAGTCATAATAAACCCTATTTCTTCTTTTATTTATTTATTTAGATGCCTTTGCGTCCCCCGTGCTTACAATACATTCAGTATATACATTTGGCCATGAGGGGGACGCCGTACATACACACTCACACGCACAATTTAAGACACTTCAGACAGAAGAGATGCTTTCCATAGAGATGTGTGAAGTGTCCTCCGTGGATTGCAGTCTATTTCCTCCAAAGCTAAGTAAGGCCTCCCTGTTAGTACTATAACACCCGTTTGCAGCAGTCATTAAGAGCCGACTTCGACATTCATTTATCTTCTCAAAATCTTTTCTCTCATAGGTCCACTTAAAGTCGTAGTAAAGCTGCAGAGACGTCGTCAACGCGACCGCACCCTGTTCCGACTTTTTAGACAGGGGAGTCGTTTCCATCAACCACGTGGGACGGTTGGTACCATTGAAACACTAATCAGGAGTCTTCCAGTTGCATAGCACACACCTAGCAGTGATCTCTCCAAAGCTCTACAGTATGAACACTCGCCAGTTAATTCCCCTAAACTTGACCATTTCTTGCGTTTTTGCTCAGCAAGCAACTCTTTTAAATGCATGTAAGTTTTTCGCTGATAACAATAAATAAACACCAATGATTGGAAGAGCTCTAATTGTGTTTTGGGGGCCATCGTTGTTCATTTATCTGGCAATGTTTACGCTAAGTCAATTTTGCAAAATTATCAGGGTGCCAGGGCATACAACGTCAACAGTGGATCCTCTGAACTCAAAAGTTTTTTTTTTTAGATGAACAATTTGGACATTTTAGAGGGCACAATATTGTCCAGGGCAGTGAATATGTTTCTGTTGTCCATGAAGACGTTAAATCAGAATGTGGAAATTAGCAGGGCAGATGAAAACTATCTACTAAAAGTAGAAGGACACTTGGAACTTGAAGGTGTCAGCAGTTGAACAACTCAAAAAATGACTGCAAAGTTGCAGAGATGCACATCTGTGGACCAGCAATGCTAACATGAACTCCTTTTTCATAATTTGACAATTTAGGACAGTGGACCAATGGATTGGACCATTGATTGTCAAACAACTAGGGTCTATGATGGCATTGTGCCGCAGTTTGTCTGTGGACTAGCATTGCTAATGCTAATTCGGTTACCTGAAAACTATGACAGTTCAGCCTCCAAACCTGAAGGTGTTGGTTGTCAATTTACAGAAACCCGCCGAAAGCTTTTTAAGGAAAATACAGTGCATGGTGGAAGCTAAAATCGGCATCTGTGATATAGCAATGCTAAAGATAACTGAGTTGGACAAGAACAGTAGAAAATTTACGACAGTATACCAAGTGGATGGGGAGTATTCTGGATGGACCCGGATGTTTGAAGCAATAATTGCAAGTCAGGTTGGCTCCCAAAGATGTATTTAGATGTTTTTTCAGATGCCACACATTTAATCCCAGCTCCTCATTTTATATTGACTGTACTATACGTCTTTGGGAGTGAATGAGTTAATTATTCTACACTGGCAAAAAATCTAAGTGTGCTTGTTGAGCAAAATCCAGGAAGAAGTGACTGGCCTTCTTAAGGTGGTTCAAAGCAAGACCGCCAGTGTTCTTGAGTCTTTGTAATGGGAGGCGTGAAATGTATAGTTCCAGTTTGAATGTTCATCGGGGTTCCAACAAACTGCGCTGCGATTGGTCAGGAAGAATTGGGCCGAGGCGTGACGAGCACACAAGAAGAGCAAAACGAGAGCACCACAGGAGTCAACCCGGAGAACACGATCACGACAAAAAAAAAAAAGTGGGGTGCTAATTAGCCCACCAATAAATTACAGTCAGGGAATAATCGTTCAAAAGCAGGATAGCAGTCAGCTGATCTCCATGCATGATAAGGCTTCAACCAAACGTTTGACATCACACAGCATCGTAGTAGTGACAAAAACACCAAAGCCGGGCTTGAATTGTCCTCCCTCCCGCCCCCATTTTTTTTTCTTTTAAATCCAAAATGAATGATGCCATTTTAAGGAAATTAGGAAGCAGAGAGCGGATCGATGCGGGCCGTCCCACTGTACCTATTGATCTTCAGACAGACGGCTGAATGGCATTGATTTTCTGAGGTAGACAATGCAGGCGTTGTGGCAAGGGGGGAGGCGGGACGGCTCCAGGGTTAAAGGGGGGGGGGGGGGGGGGGTAGTTCCTCTACTTGGGCTTTTTGGATGGGTTGACCCGTCCATCACGCTCTCTCCCCAGCATGTCTTGCCACTTAGGTTGCCATTGGTGTAACACACCTCCCCCTCGCTGACGGATGGCGGAGAGTATGGATGATGACATGAAAGAGAGATCAACGCAAAAGCCCGGACACCCTCAGACTTCTTCATGTTCCCCCTTTGCAATACATCTACGTGCATAGAGTATCAACTAGGGATGGGCATGTTAACAATTCGTTGGATCTTTACGTATTCTGATGTAACAGAGACAAAATAGAGTGCAGCGCTCGGCTGGAACCAGCATCAGCGAGTTTGATGTCTTAGAAAAGGGCAACATGTCACAGAGACGAGACTGCCGCATCAGCAGGGCCATAGTCTAGTTTCTTCTTTTGTCACCCATTCTGGAAACTGAAGTTCAGAATTTGAGGTTCCAGGTTGTCTGTTAACGGGCTGCTACTTGCTTTGTTCCTTAGGTAGCAGGCTAATTCCTGACGTAGTTGCTTCATTGTTGTTTGAATAAGACGAACACAACATGTCACGAGTGACTATAACAAAATGAGACCGTCATGTGACAGCATAGAGCTACGCTGGTGTCTGAAAGCCGCAGTCTCCTTTCCTTATTGTGATCTATCCTCGCAGACCTTCACAATAGTGGCTTTTCCTGGCAACATTAACCCTCTCAATACCCCCATTAGCATGGAAGCAGGAGTCTAGTACTTGATCGATAATCCAATCCTGAGCCTCGTTTATTCCTGGCTTGCTTGCTTTCCAGTTAGTTAGAAGGCCAGCTAAAACATACGAGTTATCACAATAAAGAAACGAGAGCAGGGGATGCACACAAGTCAGGAATCTACAGTCCTGTTTCTTTTTTTGTCACACATGCACCCAGACCACCATTTAGACATCTTCAGAAAGTGTATTTTTGGTCAATAGTCTAACTGGCAGTGACGTGCAGTGAGGGTTGGGGTTTGGGAGGCACTGACTGAAATGAAATCCTCCATTTTCAGGGCAAGAAATGACAGCTTGTAGCATCGCACGGCGATTTTTTACTATAAAATGGTCAAAATAGACGAAGAACGGCACCAAAATTATAGTCCAGCGGACAAATATGAATACATGTGATGACAGGGGAGGCACAGCCTCACCTGCCTCCCCTGACTGCACGCCACTGCTAACTGGCAATGAAATGGATGTTCAGAACTTCAGGAATGCGCTGATGCCGGTTCCATTTTGTCGAATTAGCAGGCTACATCACAGGTTTGTTTGTTCGTTTAGAAGCTAATTCCTCATGCAATTTAGGAAAATGGAGTGCACTGTTTAATAAGTCTCAGTTGGTTTGCTGTCTAAAGAAGGTCAATGTGACAAGTCCCCAAACGCCTACGGGGGGGGGGGGGGGGGGGGGGGGTCACAATGGCAAGTTGAGATGTGCGTGATCACAGCCTGAAAAAGAAACCACAGTCTGGTTTCTTAACTGTCACAAATCACACAGACCTGAACCATGGCGACCTTTTTGGTCGCATTATCGAGCGTTCATTCTGCTGAAAACCAATTGAGTTGTATTAGCCTCACAGAAAACCCAAGTTTTCCAAATGAAGAGCCGCAACAAATAAAACGTGTTGCCTCTCAGTGGGAACCCCCCCAAAAAAGGGAAGTAAGCATGTGTTGGTCATAAATAAACAAATAAAACTCCTGCATAAGAGACATATCCTTGGGAATCGGTCAACAAGTGAGGTGAGTCAGAATCAGCAGTTTTGGAATTTCCCTTTCCATAATGGGGGGTATTGGTTTGTGTGGGGGACTATAGTGTCCTGATGGCGATGGGGTACAGCAGGGACATATGCTCGGCCCCCTTGATGGGCAGCTTGCGGCTGGAGTAGAAGTGGATGATGTCGGGCACGCTGTCAAAGGGGCAGCTGTTCTGGCCCAGGACGTACTTGTTCTCCTTGGTCCTGGACAGCTTCATGTGCATGAAGCCCTGGCTGCTCCTGGTGACACACAAAAACAAAAGAAAGGGTAGTAGGTATTGTGCAACCTGGGAGACGCGACAAAGACTTGTACTTAAAGTGCAGGGTGTCATGTGCCTGGCATGGGGATGAGGCTAATGAACCCTCAGGATAAATCACTTAAGCTAGAGCAGTAAAAGCAAATGAAGAGGCTCCCTGCACGCTTCCACCAGCCTCAGATCAATACCTTTTACAGTTTCTCAATAATCCTGTGCTCGCAAATAGAAAATTACCATTCTGAGCAGGCCACAGGGAACCGTGTGCTATTTACATTCCATATATCTTGTTAGGGAAATAAACAGAGTATTCTGAATATTAGACTGAGCACCTCATATTTGTAGTTGTGTTATCAGAAAATTGCAAAACAAAAACTACCAACATATTTTGCTCATCAGAGGTGGTTGATGGAAAAATACGCAGTTAAACAGTGAATGTAAGTCCCCCGCCCATAACTCCCGATCCCAATCCCGACCGAAACCGTAAACCTAACCCCAAATCATAATTTAACCTTAATGCCGAACTCTGGATTTGTAACATTTCTATGTGTCTGAACAAAGGTGGCAGTGGTTCCTACAACAGACCACGAAAGAAATTTTGAAATTTCAGTACTGCGCATGTACTTCTTCATTTGGACCGGGGGTCGGCAACACGCGGCTCCAGAGCGACATCTGGAGCTTTATAAAAAAAATTTGAAAAAGGAAAAAGATTTTGATAGTAGGCTAATATAGCTCAAATAGATATAGATACATGTTGCAGCACCAAAAAAGGAGAGCTGTGGTGTTAGTTTTTTTAAAACGTACACTTTATTTATGCTTTTAACAGTCTCGACAAACACAGACACATCTGCGTCCGACTCCGTGCCTTCTCTCCACTCGTCCGACTCGAGAGGCGTTCGAAGATAGCCTCTGAAAAACGGAAATTAATGACCACTTCACTGACACTAAGAAAAGCGAAAATAATGCACCAAAACAAAAAAAAATAAAGCGAGGAAATCACAAAATAAATTCTATATATATATATATATATATATATATATATATATGCGGCTCCAGACATATTTGTTTTGTGGGTTTTTTTGTCCTATATGGTTCTTTCAACATTTTGGGTTGCCGACCCCTGATCTGGACAATGTGGAAATTGGGATGTGAAATTCCTTCTTTGATGATCTGCTATTGTAAGTGTACGCCCCCCCCCCCCCCACTCACGCCCTCATCCCCCAATGGGTGAATTCGCTTAATGAACGCACAAAGAGAAAGTGGCACACTAAATAAAAACGATTGAGTGTTGAAAAAAAAAGCACAAGGTTCAATCTGAGGGTGTCCTAAGAATGACATAATGCTGTCAAAAGAGTCGATGACTTCCTGTAGTTACCTCTTGACAGACGACGCCACTGTGTAATATTTCTCGAATCAAGCAGAGTAAACACACCTCTGTGACTGCTCTGTTATCGAGTCTCCTGAGTGTCGTGAGTGACTTGAAATTGGAACATTTCTGTACTTTCTGTATTGCCACTTCTGTTAGTCTGTGCTCGCCAGCCAGGAGACCTCTTGCTAAAAATAGTCGCTACAAAGTGTTTTTGATGAATCATCAATCCCTTGGAGGCGCCTGCTAGCTTACATAGAGACGCACATAAAACAGAAAAACACTTCAGGGTTTGTCGTTTCTTTTTTTAGATTCCACGATGATTTGCCAGCAAATGTTTGGAGTTGTTGATGCACAATATTGTCCTTCTGAGAGAGCCACAAGGACAACAGTGCTAACTCCTACCCTGATTCATAAGGCTTAGTTCCTAACTTCTTTTCCACCCCCCTGACCCTTTTAACTAATCACTAATCACCTATCTTGTCACCCCAACTTGAACTCCTACTCTTCTGTCCTGACCTTTAATCTAACTCCATCCATCCATCCATTTTCCGAACCGCTTTATCCTCACTAGGGTCGCGGGGGGTGCCGGAGCCTATCCCAGCTGTCTTCGGGCAGTAGGCGGGGGACACCCTGAATTGGTTGCCAGCCAATCGCAGGGCACACAGAGACGAACAACCATCCACACTCACACTCATACCTAGGGACAATTTAGAGTGCACAATCAGCCTGCCATGCATGTTTTTGGAACGTGGGAGGAAACCGGAGCACCCGGAGAAAACCCACGCAGGCCCGGGGAGAACATGCAAACTCCACACAGGGAGGCCGGAGCTGGATTTGAACCCGGTACCTCAGCACTGTGAAGCCGACGTGCTAACCACTGGACTACGGGGCCGCCCTTAATCTAACTCCTAACCCCCAATTACAATTTTAAGATTCCCAGATGATTCGGGCTTGTCGATACACCATATTGTCCCGCAAAGCCACAAGACAGCAGAGCAAGCGAGCACAGGGTTTGTCAAAGCAAGATGAATATCTGCCGCGGCTCGCATTGAGCGTGCTCGTCCTTGGCAATGGCGGCTTATCTCCCTGCCTCCGACATCCGGCGACATCCCGTAAAATGACGATCAGAGTGATAAGAATCTAAGATGTCAAAATAAAATAGACAGTCTGTCAAACGGTAATGATCCTTGCCTTTGGCGATAACCTTTAAAATTTTTACTGAGCGTCAAATATACCGTGGGCATCCCTCATTTCACATGAGCGCAAATTGAATTACCCCGGCACCATTCTGTCTCCCACCAAAATTGCCCAGGGCCCCCTTTGACTACTTCCACATCATCAGGAATCATCCCGTAAAACTCCATCACTTTGACTCACCGAAAGATTGTGATTTGGTAAGTGCTGCTGTTTTGGTTTACAAGTTCTGCTCGGAAGGTAACTCTTGTATATATTTCATGTTTAGTCCGCAGGATCTATGAACATCAGTTACCCAACGCCAAACCTAACCTTGTCCTGCCACAGACGAACGACTTCATTGTTCTTCAGGTGCTTCAAAGTAATTGTACCAATAAACGTGAGACTTCATTCTGTAAGACTAAAAAGGCTTTCGTTGCGACTAAGCGGTCGTCGGGGAAGAGCGAGGAGGTTGGGAGGGCAGACAGAAAACACTTCCCATAAGGTCAGAGAACTGACTGGGGAAGGCTTTGTGGCTCTTTATCAATAATGCAGCGCACACACGTGCCACCATTTGGCCTCATGCATCTTTCAGCAATCCGAGACACAGACCATCCTCACCTTGGGCCTTCCGCTCAATCTCAGTGGCAGCTGGGGAACTCGCCTCATGTCGAGCGGGGGTGAACTCGTCACCTGTGCTTCTGAGGCGCTCCGACGTAGGCCGCTACCACCAATCAGTCCAAAGATTGCTTTTGAGGCATGACCCGTACTCACGCCGCAGGCAAGAGAACTGATGTCGTCTGACGCCCAGCAGCACATTAGGGAAGAAGTCTCGCCGAAGTATTGTGATGTGTCGCACGTTCTTTTTTTTTTTTCTGGGCTATTCAGCAATGACTTTTGAAGAGTGCTTTTCCATCCATTGCTATGGCCTTCGGAAGATTGACTTAAAATTCTAGATCAGTCATTAAGGAAAACAATTTGAGCATTTTTGCTCCTATCCGATCAAAATAGGCAAATGTCCAATAGTCAAATGCCTTTAAAAGGTGATCATGAGTGATTATCTTATGATGTGGGCTTGGGGTTTTGAGGGTTTTTTTCCCCTTCTCTGATCACCTCAGAAAACAGTCAGGAGCTGTCCTAAATAGATTGTAAACGTGTTCTATATTTGTGAGTGAGAAATCAGCATGGGTGTACCCCACTCCAAGGAGTGAATCTAAGACACTATACAGGCCATTGGTTGGTTTGTATTATTGCTTTTGACGGACTCTGTCAACACAGTATCTATTCAATAATATTTTTCCTCATGAAATTATCACCCAGGGGATGTATTTACTCAATTACAGATATTACCGGACATCTAGAGGTAAGGCGTTGACTTAAGGGGAAGCCTCATTCGTACACATTTCTACACGTGTGTACCAAAGTGAAAAACAATTTAACAGTAACTAACGTATCTCTTCATATAATGGCTGGAGATGATTAGTTACTTGTTGCAACTATTCGGAGGAAGCTATTTTCCAAACTTTCTAACAATAACAAGATTATATAATATGGCTGGGAGAAATACGCATACCTGTCAACTTGTACATTTTCCTCGTATTTTATATGTTTTTTTTAATCATTTCAAATCATTTACGGCGTATAACAACTTTTTTTACGGGGAAAAAACATAAACAATTGTGAACCGATCTCACAAAGACCATTTTGGCTCAAATCCGGATCGTCTCACCTGCTGGTTGTCACGGCAAACCAGCAAAAGTAATCATCAATCGTATATTTTTTTTCATCGCTGGCTACGGTTGGATTGATAAAGCGCGATGTGCGCATGCGCGCTAAACCGTTGTACGGGTTTTTGTTGCTTTGTAAGGGGAATCGGAATCATTTATAAGGGCAGCTATTAGCCGAGGTTGACAGGTATGAATACGATACAGTGATGAAGATAAGAAAGGCAGTAAAGTGAATGACTCTACTTTTGACGACTACTCTCAGTACAGTGAAGCCCCATTTATCATGGTGGATACATTCTAGCCCCACCTGCAGTAGGTGAAAATCCACCAACGAGAGAGAAAAAAAAAAAAAAACCTCTCCAACGTGCTTTAAACATATTCAAGTACTTGCCAGGGGACATCTATCAGTGTTAAGGTGTCCACTACGGCCGAGGCGTTCACTACGGGTGAAACCTTCATTTGTACAAATACATTTTTATGTGTGTGAACCAAAGTGAACTTGTTGGAAATGTGACTTTAATTTTTCCCGCATCACTCCGTACGACCATCTTTTATGTGGAGGGGTCACAAAAGTTATCCTATGCCGAACCTTTAATATCAGTTAGCAGCAGCCACCGCAGCTTCAAGGCCATAAATAAATCAGGTTACTGCACCGCCTGCATATCTGCTTTAATGGCTGCTGGCTCGTTATGGAGGTCCAGCTGGACACTTTTGTGATGTGGATTTATGGCGGTGGCGGGATCCAGATGGCTAACTCATATCTTCTGGTCCACGGAAGTGACCAGAAACACTCTTATTGTGGCCATCCGATTGTTTTAGTACAATCTTCTACTAACCCAAAAGGTCGAGCACGTTGATCGTGGTTGTGCGGCTATTGATCATTCTGCGCTAAATATTGAATTTGTGCTTGTTATTGAGAGTGCGTCGCTGGTTGGAGCCCTTGGGAAATTACTTTGGCTGCTTTGAGCATCAACAGATTTGCAGTTTGGCAAATGAAAGCTTTAAAAGGGGACATATTATGGAAAATGTACTTTTTAATTGCAGTTGGGTCTCCAGAGTGCCTCCTCATCCAACAAATGTGAAGAAAACAAAGTGCATTTTTTGTTTGCGGACGATTTTGGAAAATGTGTCTGTGAGTGGTTCACCTGCACCAATTTACATTATAACCACCACCACCCTGCGTTTCACCTCCTCTGACTTGGTGGCTGGACGAAGATCCAAAGCCACTTTCAAGTGACAGCTGGAATGGCAGAGAAATTGTCAAGATAGCTAGCGATGGCTGGGGGTTGCGTGTACCTCAAAGTTGGCATTGTATTAATTATTTTATTAATTAGGGAGTGCTTTATTTATCATAAGCATGTATATGTTTATGGCAGAATAATAAATGACGAGGTGGCCAGGTGCAGAAGCATCAAGATGAAAATGTACGATATACCATTCTTTTTTTTCCTCCTGCCTCCAGCAAGTTGAAGCTAAAGGCTAATCGGCATCTGTTTGTCTTTCATCTCCCGTCTAAAGGTCCTCGTGAAATCGCGAGGACCTTCCGAAATGTCATATGTCTGCCTTCACATCTCGAATATTTCCATACATCCATCAAATAAATCACTTTGCCACGCTGTCAGAGAATATCTAGCAACATCCCTGTTGTCGCGGCAACCAGCTCTGGCGACAAGCATGCGATACGACTTTCTCCCTGGGGCCGGAAAGTTGGCCGCAGCAAAATGTCAAGACATAACTCGGCCAATAAGAGCCGCCCTTCACGGGAGGTCAGGGTTCACTGATGGGCGGCGGCGATAGTTGAACTGTCAGCAGATTATGAGGCCGGTGTGGCCAGGTTGAAGGATGAGGGCAATGTTGGCGGGAAGAAGAGGTGAGAAAGGTGAAGATAATTTGCATAACGGGACAATGCAGTCAGCATACCTTTGTGGTCCAGGTGGAGCTTCCCATGCACTCAAGTATGAGAGTGCTTGCATTACACCAACAGAATGTACAAATACAGAGTTGGTCAACCTTGAAGGAGTCATTCATTGACTAAATACTTCTGTTAATTTTGTGTACACATCAATGACAATGGAGTGATTCATTCGCCTAACTTCTGCGCAGGAAGTTCCCACTCAATGAATAATAGTGTGAATGTGAGTTTAAATTGTTGTGTCTGTGTGACCTGTGATTGACAACAAGTCTAGGGTTGACCCCGCCTCTCACCCTAAAACAGGCGGGATATGCTCCAGAGTTCATCCACTTCCCAAATGCTGAATTTTAAGGTAGATTTTTTTCCAGAACTTTGGTTTGAATTCCAAACAGTACCACTTTTGGCGTATGGTGCCTCCAAAATTGTCTGTTCGGCACGTCACACCAGCACCTATCCAATTCAATAATTTGTAAGCGGTTCAATAAAAAGGACAATGTCATTCTTACTTAAGCGAGAGGGAGTAGTCATTCTTGCTAGTTTCGCTGTTCCGCACCAGGTAGCTCGCCTCCTTGCACAGTCGGAGCAGGCATTCTGCGTCCGTCCGACTGATGGCGCCGTGGTACCAGCTGAGGAAAGTAAAACACACCAGGAAATGAAATGTCCCGTTTCCATTACGTGGTTTCTATTCAGCTCTACTCACTATTGACGGTTAGGGCTGAAGTGAACTTGGTCAACCATCTTTTGAGTAATACAGCTAAAACTATTTCAAGCGTACAGTCAAACCTCGGTTTTGGTCCATAATCCGTTCCAGAAGGCTGTTCGAAAACCGAAACCACGCTCTTTTTAAAATAAAAATGTTTACTGAACTCGTCTGCTCACAATGGAAAGCAACACGAGGAAGCGTCACTTCTTCGTGTAAGGAAGGCGAGAGGAGTCAAATGGTGCATTCAAGTGCGCTCAGTTTGTTCGAGAAGCGAAATTTGTTCGTCATCCGAGGCATAAAAAACTCGGAATTTTTGGTCGAAAACTGAATCAGTCGAGAACCAAGACGTTCGAAAACCAAGGTTTGACTGTACTTTCATTTGTTGTTGGTTTTTTTTTTCAACGCAACCCACCCAAATTCATAGTTAGACCCGTAGCAACTCACAATTGGCTTTCCAAGGCCATGCTGGGATCGATGCGTTCCCCTACGGATGAGCCGGGCTGCTCCGCTGACGTCATTTTGGTGTTTACCAAGCAGCCGCTGGAGTGCCGCTGCAGCGGACGGGTTTTCCCATCCTTGGTGGGCGACGTTCTAGATTTTTCCACGCCGTCAAACTGGACTGCAAAAAAAAAAAAAAAAAAGTAACATTCAGGCTCAGTCATATTCAAGTCAAATAATGGACTTGACCATCGCACAACATATAGCTTGTTTACCTTCAATAATAATTATAAATACAAGGGAAAAAAAAGGGGGACATTGTCCCATTACTTTTAGGACCTTAAAAATGGGAAGCACATGTAGAAACTGTTGTAATTCTTACACTGATTTGGATGTAAATACCCTCAAATTAAAGCTGATCATTTGCAGTCGAACTTGTGTCTTGTTTGTTTCATTTCAAATCCACTGTAGTGTTATTTAGAACCCGAAAGATGATTTATGTTAATGTCCCAAAATTTATGGCCCCGACTATCGTAAAATTGATGGAAATAGCAGTGAAACTGCGTGAAATGTTGGCAGGGATCGGATGCAGCAATGGCGTCAATTTGTGCGCAACTCGCCGAAGCAACGGAAACATTCACACAGCGGAAGGAAGCGCGAAACATCAACCCATCCTGACATACACACACGTCGTCCATAAATACATGCATATTTACATTCCTGCACGTGTGAACGTGTCAGTAGCAGACATACAAACACAGAAAAGTTAAACATTACACATCACGACAAGGTTCTGTGCGCTCAAGGCCGACTGGTAGAAGTCACCAAACTTGTTTAGTGGGCAATGACGTCAGGCTCACATGGCCGCTCCGCCTTTGCTTGTGTGTGTTTCCCATGTGTGTGGCTTTTGGTCTCTTTCCCGCCATCATCCATCACGATAATTGATGTCGCAGCACCCTTGGCTTTGGAAGAGACCTATTTTAGAGACACGCTGACATGCCGGTGGTGAGGCCGGCATGCGCGAGTGGCTTCCATAGCAGATGTTGGGCGGTCCGAACGCTTTGACATATCAACTGCTGTGGCTTTTGATGAAGAGAATTGACGTACAGGGCTGGCAGCGTCTCTCTGTCATCAATGGAAAGTCAACTCGAGTGTTCTATTAGCCAGGGCGACAATATGTCCATAGAGATGTGTTGAGCCTGTGGGCTACATATGGTCTTTGAGAACATTTGATGCGGCCCGCCATGCAATTCTAAACACATTTCAGGCAGAAGGCTGAAGGATGAATCTCTTAAAGGGCGGGGCCCTAATTAATCTCAAAACCTTGCAAAAAAAAAAAAAAGGTTTATCAAAAATGACAAAATCCTCAAATCTCAGGGTGGACATTTGCATCTGAAATGATGAACTAGAAGGTAAAAGTAAAATTACTACCAAGTCAATGAAAGTATGTGTGGTTTAAATTTGGTGGCAATCAAAATCTCACTGAAGTTGGTTTTGGAACAAAAAAATGCTGCCTTCCTGAATCTTTTTCGATGAACAAAAGCATTTATTAGCAGTATTCTCTGTTAATTCTAAAGAAGAAAATCGAAATGTTTTTACTTGCCATTCATCTAATCGTAAATTGTTCTTGTGGATGAATAAAGTGTCACTGTCTATCTCGTGTCCATAAAATATCAGGATAATCATTTTATCCAAGATGGATCCATTTTTATTGCCATTAAGTTGAGTGAAGTGCCGTTACGTATGTCACTGTTCATCAATCACACGTTCTTGGCAAATTACTTTTTGGTAGTAAATCCATACCTGCTGTTGTGTTTGTGATTAGTTTATGCGCCGTGTATGTTAATGTTATGCAAACACATGCCATGCATACGTTTTGACTCCTGATGTGGGTGTTCACGTGCACGATGTAATCTGCTTCAATGAAGGCACACGAGTGTGTCATTCTAAATTTAAACAGCAGGGGCTCCCCTTCCCCTCCACTCAATGAAGGAACTCATTGCCCTTGATGCAATCGCAAACTCAGGGAATTGATTCATCCAACTAACTTGTGTTTGGTTCAATGTCCTTGGTCTCGAAACCTGATGCATGATGGGAAATCAGTGACTTCAGAATCACTCAAGACTAATGGTGAGGCGTTTGCGGGCGAGGCGGAGGCAAATCAGTCAACGGATGCTCCAGGTGAGTCCACGTTAAAGACATGTTTGGTTTTCTCGGGATATCACATTACGACTGCCACTGTGGTATGAGTGTGCTACATTTTGTTCCCATGGCAACTGACCAGTGGAGACAACAAAAGTTTTTGCTCCTCTTATCCCTGTTGACGGCTGTTTTGTTTGAAATTCAACTTCTTCCTTCACCTTTTGCAGTCTGCTTTCTCATGCCATATTCTAAACGTGCCAACGTGACAATCACTTGTACGCACGTACACAATGCTTGTCATCACCGTTCCGACGAACGATGCCGTCAAAGTGTGTTAAAATAAAACCAGTCCATTGGTCAACCCAAGTGTACGTATTGCTCACTTGACCACATCTTTCTCTTGTCTACCTACGTCCAACAGAGACAAGACAAAAAAGATGGAGCATATGATTGGATTAAAATCGAAAAGGATTGCATTTGCTTCCCTCCGAGCGTAAAATGTATATTTTAGGCTCCAACATCAGCGAGTCGATCTTATTCCTCTTTTCTCCAACAGATTGACGAGATGATTGGCCACGAGAACAAAAGGCCCCGACAGGCAGCTTAAGAGGGATGAGAATGTGCAGTTATCTGCAGAAACAGACACACACACACACACACACACACACAACTGTCATGCATGTATTGGGGCAGCGATTGTCGATGGAATCGAATGAAAGTGTCAGTCGGATGCTGACGGATGGAGGGAACACACGCCCCTTTTTATGCTTCAGCCTTCTTGAGGAAGCACTCTAAAGAATTGAAATGGAAAAAAAAAAGGTCAGGGTAGAACGCGTCTGGCTGTCAAGTAAATATTAGATTGTATGTCAAAATGTAATGAAGGTATTTTGAGAGTGAAATATTCATGATTTGGGGTGGGCTCAAAATATATATTTATATGAAAATTTTAGGACGTGTACAGATGCAGAAGCATCTGTGAACTGTCGTAATTCCACTTTTCGTAAGACCGCCTTTAGTAATGTGTTTGCAATATTGTTGGGGTCTGAAGTGCCTCTGTCAGTGTTGCTGTTTTGATTAGCAACAAAGTTCAAAAGAGCTGAGCTCGTCTATGTGGGAACGTCTACAAGCTGCTACGTTGCAAACAGGATTTTCCGGTTTTTTTTAAATTTTTTTGCTGAGGGGCGAGGCGAGGTGGGACAGGCTGTGGTGGTTGCGCATCTGCCTCAAACGCAAAAGGTTCTGGGTTCAAATCTTGGCTCAGGCTGAATTCACTCCATGCTTGCATTGGGTTTTCTTAGGCTTCCTCCATATTTCAAAAACAAGCTTGTCAGGTTTAATTTAAGAATCCAAATTGTCCTTAAGTTTGAATGTGACCATGTCACATGACCTGTAATGTTTAATCTTATCATAACGACCAGTCCAGTGTGTAACCCGTCTCTTGCCCCAAGTCAGATGGGCGAGGCGCCAACCTACCCGTGACCCTTATGAGGACAAGCACTTGAGCAAATGGGAGTCACACGGTCACAGAGGGCACCCGAAAACCTGCCGCACTTGCTCAGACCGGGTGAATATCGCTTTACAGTTGGATTCCACTCCCAAAGTCACTCACATGGTGGCTGATGGGGGGGGGGCAGAAAGCGTTCCCATGGAATGGCCGACATAAATCAAGTCCTCGCCCATAGCGCACAGGGGTGTCCTTTTACACGCTGATCTCCACGGGGGGGGGGATCCCATTCCCTTGCATTAGTTCTGCCACACGTCTTTCACTTCTCGATGTAATGACGGCAGTTCACAGTGCGTCTTTTAGAGAAAGTCACTTCTTTGTGAGCGTCAATAAGAGGAAATACAGCAGAAAGTCCAAAGCCAAACTCCTCAGGGATTGACTTTTTTAATTACCTGTATGCAAGTAGTTAGGTCCCTGGAGGGCCGGGCTACCAATCAAGTGTGAAATCAAACAACCATAATAAATCTTTTGTTAGGTGGCTATTTGTGAAAATGTGTCTGTGAGAGAGTTATTCTGAACTTCTGTTCCACTGTGATGTAACAGTAGGGTTAATTTACACAATAACAACTGATCCTTGACATTATAAGCCAGCCTGGGTGAAGATCCATGTCTTAATCACTCATGCAGCAACATCCACTTCCCCCATGGGTAATATTACACAGGCTAACTTCTGCCTACATACAGTATGTATGACAGTGACTATTTTTACATCATGGACTAAAAACAACTTAAGATGAGTGTGATTTTTTTTTTTCTCCAGCGACTCAAGCGAGGAGGCCGCCATTTGGGGAACCATCTGGAAGCACGGCGAGTGTTGACAAGAGGAAATGGGGGGTCAGAGTGAGTGATTACGCAGACAGGAGGCAGTTGGGCACAATTAAAACTAATGAGCCTTCAGGACTTAAAACTCAGCACAGGAGTGAGTGATTTTCCGCCACGTGTAATCCAGATGGAAAAAGTGCGGTGTTTACAAAAGCAAGTGCCCGACACTACTATTGCTACTAAATGCTCTTTCAATCATCCCTGGAAAAACCCACTCATACCGATCATAGCACATGCTGTAATTAGCATAGCATACTAGACAAGAAGCGTAATCACATTTTTTTTTAACCAATTGTCTCATGGGACACATAGATAGCCATGTTAGTTTTTGGCGGAAACTGATGTTAGTACTGGTAAGTAGTTAAAAAAACAAAACAAACAAACTCAACTCGACAGCCTTGAGGGTTTGGTATTTAATAGTGTAGTCACAGTCACAGTAAGCTCATAAAGGCATCAAAACTGATTCTTGAACTAATTCACTTTGACTTGTACATCATATTTAACACCCGCAATTACTGTATTGGCCCGAATATAAGACGGTGTTTTTTGCATTGAAATAAGACTCAAAAAGTGGGGGTCGTCTTATATTCGGGGTCTAGACATTATACCCATTCGCGACGCTAGATGGCACCAGATATCATTGAAGCGAATGCTGAACAGGCCAAAGTGAACCCCTGCCATGAAGAAGAGAAATAAAAAATAGCGGTAAGAAGGAAAAGAGAAGAAAATAATAGAAGAGATAACAGAAAATGGAGAAAGGTAGTGACAATCTGGAGAAAAGTGGGTCGAAGATCGGCCAGGTTAACCGGCAGCTGAGTAGAAGTTATGATGTCATTTACATTTCAAAAACAAGTAGCCATTCATTTACAAATGTGATTGCTCTTTAGATTTGATTGAGGCAAAATAACATGCTACTTCTCTCAAAGATATTGTTATAATCATTTGTTTCAGATGTACTGTAATTATTTTCTGTATAACAATTAATTTGGTGTTCAAAAAGGTTTTTTTCAAACTTGAGTCTTGAAAAAGAGGGGGTCGTCTTATAATCAGGGCAGTCTTATATTTGGGCCAATGCGATATTTTGTCAATATCGCCTCATGTTCATTTTCCGTTGTGCTTGAAAAGATGGGAAAATGTCATCACAACAAACCACATGGACTCAAACGTTACATTCATAGCCTTGATGAAGACTTTCTAGATATGTCTATATACTGTGTAAAAGAACCTAATATGGTGGCATAGAGACCAAAAACATTTTGGTGGGGATTGCAAAGATCTCAAAACGTAATTCCAACAAACCTCATTGGTTCATACCTCATATCAATGGCCTTGATGAGAGCTAGATATGGCATGGCTTCGTCACGATGCCTAGATACGCTGGCAGAGTGACCAAAACCTTTTTTTTTTCTGAATAGCCAAGGTCAAGGTCTAAAAATAATACTGTAATAAACCACATCAAGACAGAACTCAATGCGCTCTGGCCTTCCAAAACTGTAATTCATCATCTCCAATAACAAAAGGGTGGATGGATGGATGGATACATGGTAAAAGAATGGATGAAATGATGGATGCCGGGAGTCAATGGGACAGACGTTGGACAAGTGGAACACCAACACCCACCCTGTTGGTGCTGCTCACTGGCGGCTTGTCCGGGCGAGGGTTGAGCCGTCTGCGAGGGCGACTCCAGCTCCTCCACCAGGGGAGGGCTGCTGTTGAGTTGCCCCACCGGAGGGGGCCACGGAAGGTCCTTGATCACTTTAATCTCTACTGCAAGAGACGCCCCAAGGAGGAAAGGAGGAGGCGGATGACAACAAAGGGAGGGGCGGCGGAGAGATAAGAGAAGAAGAAGAAAACGGCGTGAAACTTTTCACAAGTTGAGGTAAGAGAGGTGGTTGAATCGACTAAACCAGGAAGCTGGAAACAGAAAAGGAAGCAAAAGAGGAAGGAAAACGTTAGCTTGGGAAGACACACGCCTGTGTCAAAGCGCACCCAGTTGCAACAATAAACCACTTTTCGTGGTAGTAACCGCACAGAATGGAGGAGATGCGGCAATTTTCTAAACGCTGTAACAGGTGGCAAGAAGAGAAAATGCTGGGACGGACATCAGTGGGAAATTTCTCATTTCATGTGTTGACCTTACATTATTTCGACGTTGATGAACGGGACTTCAAAAGGCGGGTATACGTTACTTGAGGCTTATTCATTAGCATGCCTGTATGCTCTGCCGCCATTTCATTTGGCTCCGCTTAATTGACTCGGCTAATTGCTAACGCGTGCATATTCAACACGAGACGGCCGTGTTTACGCCGCAAATTATGCGCACGAAGAACCTCGTTTTTGCTCCCCCATCCGGTGCATGCACGGTTTCTCAATGCCAGGATCCATCACATTGTACAATGGAGCTCCATTTCAGAGCATGTTTGTGTGAAAGAGCTCCATTTGTATGAAAATTAAAAAAAGGATGCAGACTTGATGAAAGTCTTTTCGCGGGGCTGGCCACAGGAGCCTGCGAGGCTGGTGAAAACGTTTTGGGTACACCGAGTGTGTGTGTGTGTGTGGGCCAATGTGTGCAAGCGAAGATAAGAGCAAGCGGCGGGACACGTTTGAAAGAAAGAGGGCCGTCTTGAAGGTCATCTGCACGACGACGGGTTTTTTTTTCAGGATCCTCCTGCCGCTGAAACGTTAAGCCTATCGATGATTTATTTGAGGACTTTCTGCCTCGTTACGCCCGGGGAAGAGTCATTAAAAATTCATAAAGGCGACTCTTGCACACACCTGTAGAGACGTGATAAATGGTGAGGGCAATCATTTCCGTATATGAGTACATCATTACAGTATCATACCAAACAACTGTGAGATGCCGCGCCGCATCAATCTTTGATCAAATCCATAAAGTGGAGTTATAAACAGCTATTTGAATCGTAATGATACCAAACTTTTGTCTACAAGCTGGTGTATACTCAACAAGAATATGAAACATAGTGATATCAATCCTTTTTTCCTCATACACTGGCCTAATATGTTCTAAACAGCGACACCATAAATCTCAGATGTTGATCATTAGTCCACAAAGATTTACAAGCATAGCTCATTCAGTCTACTAGCTTGATGCTGATGCTAATTAGCATCTACATTTTCCAGTGCTTCAACCTTTTGAGCAATGGATTGAAAACATCTTATGGACGCTCTTAGAGATTGAAAACGCCAGCACACTTCCTCCTGCTCCCATACAGGCTTCCTCATTTGTTCCGCATATCATACATCATGGTTACTCCTCAGCTCCCGACTCATCCATCAGCGCCTCAGTCAACGGCGGCAGCAGAAGAGGCTTTTGTTGCCACTGTGCGACTGAGGCTGCTGCTATTGATGAGGTCACACGGCAAGGATGAGCGATTAACCAAAAGCGCAAGTCCGCGCACTCTCCCAACACCTTAACAAGGCTTGGAATTTACATAAAAAAAGATTGTGGAGTGTTATTGGCTCCCCTTGGCTGATCATTAACGAGGATAAATAGTCTGGCATTGTGGTATCAGACCCTAGTGGGAGGGCAGCGGGCGGCGCGCGCAAGCGTTTTATGATAGCATTCTCATCATATTTTGTTTGGGCGACACTTTCATTTTCCTATTTAATGTGGCTGTATAAAATTGTGAAGCTTTTTCATGTTTGCTGGAACGGCCTATTAAAATTCAATTGGCGGCGAGTACATCAGTCACTGATATTACCGTGCCCATAACGTCCTTCACTTGCTACAAGAATAAAACAGAGAATAGTTAGTGGCTTGGCAATGGAAAGAACTACTGCACTTTGAGAACGGCAACTGCGTTAACTACTGGATAAAATGTGTGTGCTGTGTTGGGGGCACTTATGGATTCACTCTGTTTGAAATCAGCTGAGAGCACAAGTACTAATATTTCATGCTGGTGTATCAATACCGTATCGTAACAGACAACCTGATACTTAGTGATATTTATCTTTTGGCCAGATGCTGATATAACCAATAAATTATTGTACCAAACAACAAACCTTCTGTCTACTCGAGATGCTGGTTAATCAGTACAGAAACAATACAATACAGAGTGATATCTGCTTTAAATGAGTGTATCGACACGGTTTCCTATAAAACAATTTGATACATATACAGTCAAACCTCAGTTTTCGAATGTCTCGGTTCTCGCCCAATCCGGTTTTCGACCAGAAATTTCGAGTTTTTTATGCCTAGGATGACGAACAAATTTCGGTTCTCGAACTAACTGAGCGCACTTGAATGCACCATTTGACTCCTCTCTCCCTCCTTACATGAGGAAGTGACGCTTCCTCATGTTGCTTTCCATTGTGAGCAGACGTGTTCAGTACACATTTTTATTTTAAAAAGAGCGTGGTTTCGGTTTTCGAACAATTTCGGTTTTCGATCAGCCTTGTGGAACGGATTATGGACGAAAACCGAGGTTGGACTGTACTTATGTATTGATACAGTACCTTATCAAAGAAAATGATACATAGCAATTTGTTTTTTGTTTATATCTGCATATTTTCAAAAAGTACGACACATTCCGATGAGAATCGGGCTTTTATCTGCTGGTGTATCGATACAGTATCGTAACAATGCCATACATTGTGACATCTATTTTTTTTGTCCATATGCAAGATTATCGAAACAGTATTATGACGATACATTTCAATATTGATCTTGTGTCCACATAACGGTGTACCAATACAGTAACTTACCAATCAAAGGTATGATACGTAGCAATATTCATCATCCACATATGTGTGTGTTGGAACAGTGTCTGAACAGACAACGATACATTACAATATCATTTTTATCCCACATTTTTGCAAAACTGATCCTCGATGCCGCCCCTACGTTATAGTCCTGACTTAATCTCTATCTCTGACGTTTCTGGTTGGCAAAAGCGTTCCTATCACACTGATAAGCATATTTCCGGGAGAATCCATAGCAACCAATGGTTAAAAAGACGTCTCCCTCAAGTGGAGATTAAATCAATCTATATCTCCTGATGCCGGATCGTAAACTGACTGCAGACATCAGATCTTATTCCCCTGCACATCTCAAAAAAGGGAATTACGCCAGCTGAAGCCTTGATATGGAGAAAGGCTCCTTGATGTACAGATCTAAGGGTGTCTCAACACCTTGAAGAAGAGTAAGCCTCAAAGGACGAGGCTTGGACTCAATTCACATCCTTTTTTTTCAGGTCCTGCATTTAGAAACACAACCAAGATGAATCAAAGGACCTTTAAGGTGCAGCTTTCTTTTTTTATTTGGCATCTTTAAAAGTCCGGATGACACTGGCATAGTAAAAAACGAGACACACGTAACGAGGGCTTTCAATATAAGTTGAAGTGTGTGTAAAAACAAATGTCTGAGTGCTGCTTGACGGCGACGTAACGAGAGAGAGGAAGCATGATTGAGAGGACTGCAACTCTTATCTACGCAGAGGTAGCAAGACGATTCTTAAAGAGATGAAAATTGACTTTTTAAAGTCTCGTATGTCCCGGATGGGGTAGCGGTACATTCACTTGACTTTGGTGCAGGCAGCGTGGGGTCAATTCTCACTCAGTGACCGAAAGGAATGAATGGTTGTTGACCATCTCCTGCGACTGACTGGTGACCAGTCCAGTGTTTCGCCCAAAGTCAGCTGGGTTAGGTACCAGCTCTCCGACACACTGGACAGGATAAGCGGTGTTTAAAAAAATTAATAATCCATGTGTTGTATGCAAATAGTTGGGATTCTGGTGTGTCTCTTCAGCCAGCAAGTATAAAATTCAACAACTAAGTACAACAGAAAATGAACAGAAGGATAGAAATTTGGCAGCGTGGGATGAAGCACGACCTTCGCAAGCAAAAAATACAAGTGCTGCTTTTACTGTCTTTATGGGAGCCCATTTTTCTCTTCAAACTCTGGGCCACTTGAGAACAAGTAGCCACTTGCCTATTCCCAACGCCCCATTGTGAGCTCTGGTTGTCATAGTAAAGAAAGCCCACTGTAAGTGGGGTGAGCAGGTGGGTGTGTGTGTTTGTCAAATCAATGGAATACGATATGATTCGGAAGAAAAATGGCAATATTTTCACACTTGTTGCCTTTGCACAGCCCCTGCTAATGTCATTCCAGTGGCCTACACCTTCAAAGCCAGCTGATTTTCACTTCAAGAGACCGACCTTTTCTCATCCTATTAATCAAAAGACCGCAACCTGGGGGCATTTTTCCCCCCCTGTATAAATCTCAAATTGAGCACATGATTTATGGTGAAAACATCACATTAAGAAAAAAAAAAAAAGAGAGAGAGAAAGACAAAGAGGCCCAGTTGCACAGTGGTGGTACCTGTGGGGGATTTAGAAGTGCAGTCCTTTCTTCTGTGGGGAACTGATCCAGTGCCACTTACAGAGCCCTCGTAGCTAATGCAGTCATAACAAAGCAGAGCTGTTCAAGGATACAAAAAAAAAAGAAAAAATATATATACACATATATATGGAGGGCTGATTAAATATGATTTATTCTAATGTTTTTTTGTGCATATTTGTTTGTCTAGAACAGCCCTGTTTTGATGTTATGGCTGCCTTAGCCAACCTGGCCTTACCTGCACCTGCCTGCCGAACCAAATATGTATACCCATCCCCCTGCTTAAAGGCAATAACAGTACAAAGGAGGAACACCTGCGAATAAACACGGTGGCAGGTGCTTGGAAAAGAGAAAAAGTGCATGGGATGTGTGTTTAAAGCTGGAAGAACTGTGAACCATGAGAGAAAATAGAAATTGGTTAAAAATGACAAGGAATGACAACCTTGTCAGTATTGATAGTAAGAACCACAGTCAAGTCACTTTTCACAGTCAAGTGGTACAGTTCAGTTCCCTTTTGATAGCCATAAAAAACAATTGGCTGATTACATGGTAAGATTTTGTCAGCTGCAACTGGTCCTCAATTGATGTTTTGGTCAACGAGTTTATACTGTAACGAAGGATCACAGATGGGCATTCCATCCTTGGGACGGCACGGTCCCTCCGTCCATCCCTGGCACAATTGTTGAACCGGGTCGCAGCGATAAGTCAGCCTATCCGCCATATTATAGGTATCTTGAATATTTGCCATAAATTCAGCAAAATAAAATCCTAAAACTGAGCAAGGATAACATCATACGATCAAAAGCAATAATTCCGTATTAATCCTGTGAGTTTTTGCTTGATGATACATCTCCAAGGAGGAAGCATCTTCACAATTTCCTTCACTTTGCCATATTACGGCTGCAGCGTGAATATACCGTATTTTCCCCACTAAAAGGTGCACTGGATTATGAGGAGCCCCTTCAATGAATGGCCTATTTTGTAATATTTTTCATACATTGGGCGCACCGCATTATAAGACACAATCTACAATGCATCCACTAGATGGAGCTATGCTCAAGGAAACGCCAACAGAACGATCAGATGTCAGTATAACGTACAGTCAAACTTCGGTTTTCGAACGTCTCGGTTCTCGTCCAATTCGTTTTTCGACCAAAAACTTCTAGTTTTTTATGCCGCGGATGACGAACAAATTTCGGTTCTCGAACAAACTGAGCGCACTTGAATGCACCATTTGACTCCTCTCGCCTTCCTTACAGGAGGAAGTGACGCTTCCTCGGTTAGACGAGGAAGTGACGCTTCCTTGTGTTGATTTCCATTGTGAGCAGACGTGTTCAGTAAACATTTTTATTTTAAAAAGAGCGTGGTTTCGGTTTTCAAACAATTTCGGTTTTCGAACAGCCTTCTGGAACGGATTATGGACGAAAACCCAGGTTTGACTGTATTTAATAATAACAAAGTTCACTTAACCAACAGCAAGTTATAACATTGCCTCGTTAACTTTGAATTCCTAGGTAAGCTAGGAATGTCAACTTTCTACAGTCTGCCTTTTATTTAATAGACTTTTCCCCAGTGGCAAATTCATCATGGTAGCACTTTGTCAGCAACTTTATAACCATAAATCCCAGCTCACATATACCTGCAAAGGCTTTGGAAATTCTCTCCTTCTTCCACTCCCAGGGCTGATCGTACTCTTCAGGCGGCCGCTCGTCGTCCTGAGGCAGTCGACTCTCTCGAGGGCAGCGCGAACGTTCAGGGTCAGAGTCTCCACCGTTCTCGGTGGGCTCGTACGGAGTGTCATACAGGGGAAGCTGCTTGGTGCCGCCGTCCTTTGACCCACGACCACTGGATCGGATTTCTAAAGACAATGACAAGAAAAAAAAAATTGTGATATAAAACTTTATGCTGACTGGTCTGGTCCGGTTTGGTTTGATGGACTTTACAGGGTCACATTTAGACTGATATGCAAACCGGTCACATCTGCCAACGCACAGTAGCAGAAGCCAGGAACATCTGTTGAGTTATAAAAAGAACACGTGTCACTGTCTATCAGCTGTCTATAGCAGTCTTTAAATTAAATTTTTTTTTTCATCTATTATGGGGGAAGGCCTGATTTGGACAAATGGGTTTTTGGAAGAATGCTAAATGTTACATGTTAAGCTCATGTCACCTACCACCATGCATGCTATCATGCGGGATATAAAGCAACAATATTAAATAAATGGCTGATTTCAAAAGAAACTGCTGTAAGTGTGCTTGGGTTTAAAAAATATTAATAATAATAAATAAAATGAAAGAATGGCTGCGCCAAAGTTAGGTAGATTCTTCTGGTCTTATTTGAAGATGGTCTTGCCTTACGATGACATTCACGTCACAAATCTCCCCAATGCCACCTGCCCTAAACCAGAACGCACGCCAACGCTTTCATGCTCCCAGTAAAGCGACACTCCTAATGAAGCACCATGCCCTTGAGAGCTCCCCATTTTCTGCGCCTCGCTGTCCTATTCTTCATGAAGCAGTTAGTGTCCACCATGTGAAGGGAATGAAATATTATGCCACCACTGCTGCATAATTGCCTCTTTACCCGCTGGTAGCTCTTGCGGGCAAAAACGAGCAATGCGTTCGAGAGCCTAATGGGGCCTCTGGTGGAGGTGAGGTGAAAATGGCTGGATCAGAGTCTTCGGTGTAAGGCACACTCACACTGTTTGATCTCGCATGTAATTTACACACTTTCACAGAGGTCCAGGCTCGCCAACAGAGGAGCAAAATAGCTTTGGAAAAGAGTAGTAAAGTAAATCTTAAATCCAGGAGTGGGGAACCCTTTTCCTATCGGAGGTCAGTTTAGTTTGGTTTTAGCCTTGTATTGCTTTATTGTTGTATATATGTTAGATGCTCCTATACAGCACTTTGTATACAGCGATGGCTGTTTGAAAAGTGCTCTATAAATATAGTTGAGTTGAGTTGAAAACGATGATTATCTCAGTGTGGAGTTGCCCTGTTTTATCTGTACTTGGTGGGGTTTCTGCAGGAACTCGAGATTCCTTCCACAATCCAAAAGGAAGCATGAAAATGCTTCTAACTCCTTCCATCCATCCATGCTAGCTTGTGTTGAGGCCTGCTATTGCTTTTGGAGTGCTGGGTGGGGACACATCTGTCTAAGAAAATTACAGTGACTGCCATAACATCCAACGGCTTGCATGTTGCCACCCCGCCGCAGTTTTTGACCTCTGTGTTTAAGATTTAGGCCCATCCACCCCCACCTTGATAGCCCCCCCTGCCCCCCCCCCCAATCAGGAAGTCCCACTTCCTGTCCAGATGCTGCATTTCCTCTTCTACTAATTCAGAACGTACCAGCCCTTTAAAAAGCAAGACGGGAGCACTGTGGCTAAATTCTGATTAGTCAGTCGGAAAGTTGTTGAGTGCTGCGAGTGTTGTAAAAATGGAGAAAGCTTCATTAAAGCTGCAGTAGCAGTGACCACAAGCATCTGTTAAATGCCACTGGAATAATGTCTTTAAAAAAAAGGGGGGGGGAGCGATAAAAGTGTGAGCGTAAAGCCAGTCTGATGTGTCAAGGGTTTTTTCGTGTCTGCCACAGTGAACCTCGCCTCCCCCCTAAAAGTTTTTTTCGACTCTGTGTGATTGCTTCGGTACTTGTAACTAGAGGAGGCTCATGGGATATGTCACAATCATCTACTTCCATACTTTTGGGAAACAGTGAACCCTCGCTATGGCGCAGTTCACCCTTCACAGCTTCGCTCTTTCACAAATTTCTTGAGTGGTTTTTTTTTTTTTGCAGTGCATTTTGTTCAATGTAAAGCCCTGAGCTACTAACATTTCATCTGGATTTTCTAACGCTCTGATGGGTATGAAAATACACCCATTGAGTGGATGATGATATCCTGCTGAGGCGGCTGAATTAACTGATAACACATTCAATAGCTGCCAGGCGCACATTAATATCCCTGCCCTAAGTAATTCTGCTATAACACTGTGTGAATGCTCAAGAAAAATGATATAATTAAGATGTGAACACAGTCCAGAGTATCTGCAGAGCATGTAAGTAACATTCAGTCATCTACTTGGTGTGATAGTATTGCAGTGCAGCCGAGGTGGGAGTTATATGACGGCAGGGAAGGTGTCGGTCAGTCACACGGCCAACAAGGAAGGGGCTTGCTCCCTGACTGACCCGCGGTGGCCTCGCTGTTGACTGTCTTTCCGCTTGGTGAGTGGAGCCGTGAGATGGCTCGCGCTCACAGAATACTAACAACTTTGCTACAGCTGCCGCAATGAAAACCATATTGCCATTTTGGCGGCGAATGGAGAAAGGTTGAGTTTAGTACAGGATAGTCATTCACAAATTAATAGTCGTCACTGTTCCTTAAAAAAAACAAAAATGTCAAAATGACACAGAAACTGACACACACAAAATCTGACCAATTGAAAAAGATTGAATTTTTTTTAAAATCTTTTATATATTTTGACCCTGTGGTGCAAATCTTTACAACTTTTACAGTTTGCCACTGAAATCATAAAAGGGTCTTATTGATGTTTGATGATGGTGTGAATGCAAGAAGAAAGTGTGAATGAGTGTCTTTATATTTGTCTTTATCCCCTTTCAAAACTGTTCGGTTGAGCTAGCCGACACCTTGCTAAACGCCAATTTGAAAGTTTGTTAAAAAAAAAAAGTCTAATGGGAAAACTGTCTTTAAATGTGAACAAATCATAGGTTGACCAAAGAAACATGACGACAGAAAAATGCCTCAAAGTCACAAAGTCGACCGTTACTTGCTTGTACCACGAGCCACTAGGTAGCTAGTTGTGGACTGTTTCGATTCAAATGGCGAAATTTGAATGCTGACCAAAACTAATCGAAATGTTATCATCTTAAAAATGTACCTTAAATGTCACACAAAAACCTTAAATGTCGACTGTCAACATTGGATGCTGCTTGCCTGAGTTAGCCGCTAACCAATGACTGTTGTCACATGCTATCAAAAGTACTATTTCAAATTTTAACATGACATTAGCTTTTTACACAAGTTAATGATTAGTAGAACAACAATTGTTTTCTACCTAGAATCTATACATACATGCCTGTGTGCTTGTGTATTACTTTTTACACTACATATATTTGCTCTTCTTTCCGATAGCCTGGAGGTGGAAAACCTGTTAAGAATTCAACCCACAAGACGACATGCCCATAGATTCACTCCGGGGATTGTGGGGCGGAGAACAAGCCAGAGGAGACAACATGCAACAAAGCGATGACGGAAATGAGCCAGGCAAAGTGACAGAAAGAGAAAAAGAAGAGGAAGAAGAAGAACGAAGGCCTTGGGGATGTGAAGACAAAGAAAGTCAGTCAATAGATAAAGCGAGCCAGACAAGTGAGTGCTTCACACAGTGGGCTGCTATAAACAACAGAAATACACTGTGACAGTGAGTCAAAGGTAATGAGGTGAGCGACACTTCTTTGTACGGCAGCCCCTGAACACAGCACTCTGAGGCTCATTAGGGAAAAAGCTCTGTTTGGAAGGCTTAAGGGCTAAGTAATACTATACAGTATGTAAGCTGTTTTAAAGACAAAGACAACACTTTCTTATTGTAAACAATGTAATTCAAATATAAGCATCTTTATTAACTGTGCAGACTACGTTCAAGTGATGTTCTAACGTTTTATTGGTCTTGCATTAAAAAAAAAAAAGTTCACAATTGCAAATTATGAAAAGCAATTGTTTGCTCGTCCTTCATTTGATAGGAGAGAAAAAAAGAGCAAAAAAGAGTTGGCAAATATTGGGTGCAACCACATGTTCAGCTCTGCTGCTCATCCCGCAAATGCATACAAATGTGACACCGATTAAACGGGTAATAAACAGGCCTTCCAACGGTATAGCTTTATTGACCAGAAGTTCAGCTCAACAATATTTATTTAAATGTGGAATGTTCATTTTTATATACAGACAACTGCATCCGCATTTGATTGATATTACATTTTTTCAATAAACAAAATATTGTTAGTACTATTGATCAATTTATATGAACAAGAGATTTTGGAAAAAGTGGTTTAAATTTAATTTCGGAACAGATTTCTTTTGCCAAAATGAAAATGTCAAATTCAATTAAGCACAATACATGATGCAGCCATGCTTTATTTACTTTAGCGAGTGGCATGACATGATGCGTGGGGCCGGATCTGGCTTCAAGTTTGACACCTGTGCTTTTCATACTTATTTGCTGGAATCTCGCAAGATGTCCATTCGAACTCTGGAGTTTTCTAGAAGCGCACCTCTCCCTACAAAACACTCCGAAATGAAGGCCTATAAAGGTGTGGGCTTGGGTCCTTCACCAGATGTTCAAAAGAGCAAATTGTGTGTTTGCTTTCAATTGAACATGATTAGGAGTCAGTGTCTGGCAATGGCATTATGACTAATTAAGTGGACTGGCTGTCAAACTGGAGATGATAACAAAACGCTGAGGGAATCCGCCCGCGTGCGTGATTTAATCCAGATCAGGCAATGACTCGGTCATGCATATTCCCCGAGTCCACTTTGGGCATCGATCCCGGCCGGTTGACGGGCACAATCACAGCTCATTAAGAGCGAGGTGAAAGCTGGTTAATGGAAAAGATGAATGTGGAGATTGCTTTGGAATGCTGCCAGGATAATGGCAGACCCAACACACACACACACACACACACACACACACACACACACACACACACACACACACACACACACACACACACACACACACACACACACACACACACACACACACAAATACCCACTCCAAGCCCCTGTGCGAGTAACCCAAAACGCTTGAGAGAAATTATAAGCAGTGGATCAAATCATATCACCACGTGTGGCATTCATTCGTAAGACCGGAGGTAGAGAGAACGGAACAGAGATTTGTGTTCTGCTTTCTTCCACCACAGTTTCTCTCAGTTTTTCCTATTCAACAGCATCACAAAAAAAAAATTTGATAATGGTAGCCATATTGAACTGAGCAACCATGACAGAGATGCATGCAAAAGTTCTTTCCTTTCAAGTTGCCATTACATTTTTACCGCGGCATGTTCGATACCACTTTTTTCAAACTGAAAACAGTGTGGGTACTCACTCTTGAGGCTCACAGATACCGATACCAAGTACCCCTGCTTGCACTTGTACAGGCACAAGTGTCAAACAATAAATACAAAATTAGAGCCAAACATACACAATTAAACACAGTAACCGCATCAAGAAAATAACTTTGACTTAACTTATTCAAACGTATCCAAACTGAAACAAAATAAACAAACCTGTGTGCATCGTCAAAAAAAGGGAACTAGGCGTATCTTCCTCTCTTCTATTTCTCGCTTTGAAATGTAACGCCGTGTCTTGCTGTGTGTTCATGATGCTTCTCTCACTCACCTTTAGAAGCTCTTCTTCTCCCCAATGACATGAGCATCCCCCCTACAGCGCCCTCTCTGGTGAGGTTGGCAACAACTACCCATAAACAGAGCTTACTGCGAATGCGAAAATAAATGAAAAAGCGGCCGTTACAGTGTCATTGCCGTCCTAAATAAATCCTATTAGAATGCAAGTCTCACACACTGCAACAGGACGCACGAAAGGCACAATTTCGTGTGAGCAGTGATGTGCAGAAACCAAGCTATTTTCTGTGTGGCTATTGTTCCTCCGGCGCAGATAAGAAGAGCCATGGATTAGGTCCAGAGTGCAGCCGGAGTTCAGATTGCGCTGGAGGAAGACGACTGAGCAAGGGAATGTGGGAGCGAGAGCTGGAGACGAAAAAGGGAGCGAGAGTCATCGGGAAGGAAAAAACAAGTCAGCCGTGTCTGTCATCGGCATGCTTGGTGATGCAGAAAGATGCATGTGTGGTCATGAAGGAGAGGAAGGGGGGGGGTGACACACCGATGTAGACGTGATGAATTGTCATGGCGTGGCCTCTAACCAATGGGGGTCAACAGCCCATTAGTGATGATAGGGGCACTTGCTACACCCTCACCTTGGACCCTTGGCCTTCACTTTGAAGGCATGTCACGTTTGCTATCTACCTACCTACCTACCTATCTAACTAGCTACCTACCTACCTACCTACCTATCAAGCCTATCGTGCTATCTATCAATCCACCTATCCATCTACAGCAGTGATTCTTAACCTTGTTAGAGGCGCCGAACCCAATCAGTTCATATGCACATTCATCGAACCCTTCATGAGTGAAAATTAAAAATCTGTTGTTTTTTTTTACAAATTCAAGACATAAAAAAACACATTTATTAAAAACAGAAAAAAGTCATTACAATTTCAAGACCTAAGTATAAGTTGTTTTAATTGTGCACAAAATGAATCTCCATGAAGTTTCAAGAAGTTTTCCTTTAGTTTTGCCAGTGCGGGACTAGAGTTGCTCAAGTTGGCATGACAAATCACGCAGATAGGACGTTGAGTCCCATCACAGTCCATGATGTATGTGAATCCATGTTGTACATATTCGTCTGACCACTTTCTTTTTTTGCTCAACATAGTTAGCATGTATTAAAATGTTTTTTTTTTTAAATCACTCGACGTCCTATCACGGCAGTCATACTGTACGTTGACTGCTGAGCGAAAAAAACACATTTCCCGCTGCACTGATTGGACAAGCAATGTAATGTGATCATCTGCAGCCAATGATGGCCAACCTCCACAGCAGAGGCTCTGTCGAACCCCTGAGGCCGATTCACCGAACCCCTAGGGTTGGATCGAACCCAGGTAAAGAACCACTGATCTACAGCATCTACCCATCTGACTCTTATCCATACGTCCATCTATCTATCCACCCACTCATCGATATACCCATCTGTCTTTCAATCTAGCCAACTATCATCCCTTATATACCAATCTATCTATCTATTCTTCCTCCATCCCTCTATTATGTCTCCACCCATCTCTGGAATATATACCAATGTGTATTTGTCTATCCATTCATCCATCATTTATCATTTCTGTATCTGTCTATCATCCACTCAGGCATGCATTCGTCAAACATCACTCTACACATCGTATCTGTCGATTGATATATCCATCTATCGTCAATCCATCTATTTATCTATATGTGCATCCATCGAGGTACCGAATATACCGATCTGTCTTTCTGCCTATCGATCATCCTTCACTCAATCCATCATCCATCCATCTAGCTATGCACTAATTGCATTATTGATGTGACGTGTGATGTGTGAAGCCGTTGCGTATACACTGTTTAGTGCATGAACTAAATGGTGGAGTTAAAAGGTGTTTATCCTGATGGGAATTCACTTCCTTTCTACACTCTGGGCTCAGGTGTGTTCCCGTTCCAGCCAGTGATATACAGTCTGCAGCTACGCATGCACATACCACCCAATGTCTCCTTAAAAGGTGAAAAGGTGTCATCAGTAAATCACCGTTTATATCTCACTGCTCTCTCTGTAGCCAAACAACGCAGCCAAACACTTGGAAAAAAAGTTTCCCTCCATTGAGTTTCTGTACTCTCTCTGGGCTGTCACTCACTATGGATGTCTGCAAAGACATGCTTCACAACTCAAACTGTGTTACTAAGATGTGGCAACAATAGCCACTCTGAACTGTGTGTGAACCCGCACTAACTTGTGGAGATGCTTATGAAATAATAAAACGCACACACACACACACACACACACACACACACACACACACACACATATATACATATATATATATATACACACACACATATAATGTACTATTTCTCAACTTCCTCCTAATTAGAAGCACAAATGCAGGCTGAAAAAGTGGTAAATTCTAAAATTATGTTTAATTAATCGACGAGCGTTGCATCAATATTCATTATGTCAAGAGTAAAAAAAAATGCCTCCTCCTGCTTAAAGGCAACTTTATATTGATTTGGGAATCCTGTGGGATTTCCCCGGGGAAATGTGCACAAGGACTACATGAGGTAAATCCAGAGACAGTGACAAAAAGTGTTTACCTGTGAAACAAAAGATGACCTTCAACTGATTATAGGTTAGCACGCAACACACGATCTAACTTCCTGTCTTAACAAATACATGCTACTTTTGTGTGATTATATCAGCTTATAGATGCTATTGCTAATGGATGGGCATGAAAAGCTTTTCAGACTCCTTTGTTGAGAACCAAAACAGAATAAATTGTTTCTGGGAGGACTGGAAGGTTGAGAGCAGCAACAACAACAACAAAAAGACAAAGTAAAATGTTCAACGGGAGTCTGGAAAACCATTAGGAATGATTGCCGACTGATTGACAGATATGCCTTCCTGCTGATATGTCCTTGAGCAATTGCCCAACCTCGAACTGACATCTCCTTACTTCCATATGCACGTGTGTGCTCGAGCATGAAAAAGAGAGGGGTGTAATCAAATTTGACTCTGCAGGGCAAATTAAATAGAGTTGATCAAAATAAATAAATAAATAAATAGACTCCACTTTCCCTCCATTGCCTCCTTTACAAAACTAAACAAGAGTGAACTGTGTTTTACGATCATGTTTGGTTGTTTTAAAAGCTGTTGGATAGGTGGCAGAGTTCTTGGGAGAGGTTCTCCTACAAGTGGCCTCAGGGCGGCTTGTAAAAAACCGACACCCACATCGGTTCACATTTTTCCAGAAAGAGGCTTTTACTTTGGAAGAAAGGGTCAAAAATAAGACTGATGTTTGAGGTCATATTAATGGCCATTCTTTCCTTATTAGTCACAAGTGATCTCGAGCCTATCCCAGCTTAATTAATGGATACACACTGGACTGGTCGTCAGACACTCGTAAGACAAATACAGAAAAACAACCATGCACACATATCGACATCAATGGACAATTTGGACTCGTTACTTAACAAGCAAGTTTTTGGAATAAAACCCACACAATCTGTGAGGCAGCTACCTATATTTTCTGTTCTTAATGGTATTTTTTTTTTTCATTTACACCCATTTTAACAGCTTGCTTTGCGCTCTTGTTTCTTATTCCATTATCTCTGCAACGAAATGGAAAGGCTTTGTATCATAATAACTATGATTTGCCACGGGGTATCAAAATCTTAATTTCGAAATCCAGGGACGTTTGAATCAATATTTGACAAGGCTGATGTTTGAAATGATGAATGTGCGGTGTTTTGTTTTTTTTAACCCCCTCCCTGTTTTCCATATCTGAAATGTAATTATCTTTGCACGGGGCTCACTGTTAATCGAAGGGATTTAACATGCATCGTGGGAGGAAAGAAGGGGGGCCTACATATGAATTCCAGGATTGAAAAAAAGTATACCAAACAAAATGTGTGGAGAGATTTTTTTTGTGTGAGTGCCTACATTAGAAATATCAGGCAATTGATGGCTTGACAAGGTGCAGTTTTGACTAGTGAATTATTAGGCTGTTTTAAGACAAAGCTTCTGCGATTGGCTGGTGTAGCCCGCCTCTCAGCCAAAGTTAGCTGAGAGGTTAGCTGAGAGCTCCAGGACAAGCGCCACGGAAACTCGGTGGAAAGATGGACAGCAAAGTCTTAATAACCATCCAGTGTGTCCAAACAACAGTTCAATGCTATTGGTAAGAGAAACCTTATCAAGTCATTCAAACTTAAAACGTATACTTGATCCTTCAGATTTAACACTGAGAAAAAAAAAACATGCCAGCAATGCTCAACCTTGATAATCTTACCTCACTTGGTGGACAGTGTTGAGAGCATCACCTATTTTGTATTATAGTCGTTTACAAAAAATGGCTTTGGTCGTTAGCATGTTCGCCTCACAGTCGGGAGACACACATCTGAATCTCCATGTAATGTGTTTTTGTTTTGTTTCTGTAAGATCTCCTCATGCTTGCGTGGGCTTTTTCAAGGTTATTGATCCCAAAACATGCTTGGAAGTCCAATTTAATATACTGCAAACTATTGTCCCATAACAGTTTTATATCATTTCAAATGTATCTGATAGTGATTGCCTGGCAACATGACCAATGTGGATCGCACCTCTGGGTGATTGTCAACTGGGATTGGCTCAAGCACAACCGCGACCCTTAGTCTTCAGTGAATGCTGGTCTAAGGTTTTATGACACCTCTGGATGGCTGCAGTGCACAAGCTCTGCATCAATCTCAAAAGCAGCACTGCCAAAAGTCAGTCAGCACGCCAATAAATTGTCCACACTGGATTTCACTGTTTCAGGAAAGCCGTAATAAACACTACACAGGAAACTGGCATGGGAGTCGAATAGTGATAATGGTATGGAGGTACAATAGGGTTCAACATCTAAGACAAATCCTGACGCGACGTGGCAAAAACGCATTTTCCACATCGTAAGGACTCGCTGGCGGTATTGTGTTAAAATCAACATTGACAAGGGATGCTATTACCAATTCATTTGGTATGAATTGTCATCCATTGGAGTGTAATTATCCTCCATGTGGTTTGGCCTTCTGTAGGAACAGCAACATCTGTGTCCTCCAAGAAGTGAAAGAGAAAAAAAATGTAACACAAGCAAAAAAGTATGACTTGGAAGAAGCGCCCCCTAGTGGCGGAGCACGTTCCCCTCCAGGAATGTCTACTCCAACCGTCTACCCACTTTACGTCACGCTGTTTGAAGGCAATGTCACATGCACCGCCTGTGCTCGACTGTAATTACTCCAACGCGTAAATGTACAAAGAGAGTTCTTCGCGTGCATGCTAAAAACTCCACCGTGTCATTATGGACGACTGAAAAGCCTTGCAAGGCTGCATACTTGAAGTGTGCCAGTGATGACAGATAAAATGGTGGCATTCTTTTTCTCCCTGGCCAGAACATTACAAACTATCATGGGGTACTAATCTGTTGGTGTCGGCAATTCTGAGTCATTTGAATATTTTGTGCCTTTCGTATAGCTTAAATGAGGTCAGCAAAATATTACAAACAGCTCTCAGCATGACGCAGTACAGTTGGACGCCGCGCCATCGCAATGGTAATGCCGCTTGGTAGGCCAAGGGGTGTGCAACCTAGGGTCCGTGGGCAAAAGCAGTTTGATTTGGTCTGCCATGTAATGTTAAGTAAACAACTTCAGGGGAATATATATATACCGTAATTTCTGGACTATAGACCGCACCTGCCCCTCCGTGAGCCGTCACCTTACCGTGGTGGAGGGGTTTGCGTGCCCCAATGATCCTAGGAGCTAAGTTGTCCGGGGCTTTATGCCCCTGGCAGGGTCACCCATGGCAAACAGGTCCTAGGTGAGGGACCAGACAAAGCATGGCTCAAAAAGATCCCTTATGATGAGTTACATAAATGGAGCCAAGTTTCCCTTGCCCGGACGCGGGTCACCGGGGCCTCCCTCTGGAGCCAGGCCTGGAGGCGGGGCCCGTTGGCGAGCGCCTGGTGGCCGGGCCTATACCCATGGGGCCCGGCCGGGCTCAGCCCGAAGAGATAACGTGGGTCCCCCTTCTCATGGGCTCACCACCCATGGGAGGGGCCAAAGGGGTCGGGTGCAGTGCGAGCTGGGCAGCAGCCAAAGGAGGGGACCCTGGCGGTCCGATCCTCGGCTACAGAAGCTAGCTCTAGGGACATGGAATGTCACCTCTCTTGCAGGGAAGGAGCCCGAGCTGGTGTGCGAGGTGGAGAAGTTCCGACTGGATATAGTCGGACTTACCTCCACACACAGCCTGGGTTCTGGTACCAGTTCTCTCGAGAGGGGTTGGACTCTCTTCCACTCTGGAGTTGCCCACGGTGAGAGGCGCAGAGCAGGTGTGGGCATACTCATTGCCCCCCGGCTCAGTGCCTGTACATTGGGGTTCACACCGGTAGACGAGAGGGTTGCCTCCCTCCGCCTTCAAGTGGGGGGACGGGTCCTGACTGTTGTTTGTGCGTACGCACCCAACAGCAGTTCAGCGTACCCACCCTTTTTGGAGTCCTTGGAGGGTGTGCTGGAGAGTACTCCTGCTGGGGACTCCCTTGTTCTGCTGGGGGACTTCAATGCTCACGTGGGCAATGACAGTGAGACCTGGAGGGGCGTGATTGGGAAGAACGGCCCCCCCGATCAGAACTCGAGTGGTGTTTTGTTATTGGACTTCTGTGCTCGTCACGGATTGTCCATAACAAACACCTTGTTCAAACATAAGGGTGTCCATACGTGCACTTGGCACCAGGACACCCTTGGCCGCAGTTCGATGATTGACTTTGTGGTTGTATCATCGGATTTGCGGCCGCATGTTTTGGACACTCGGGTGAAGAGAGGGGCGGAGCTGTCAACTGATCACCACCTGGTGGTGAGTAGGCTCCGATGGTGGGGGAAGATGCCGGTCCGTCCTGGCAGACCCAAACGTATTGTGAGGGTTTGTTGGGAGCGTCTTGCGGAATCCCCTGTCAGAAGGAGCTTTAACTCCCATCTCCGACAGAGCTTTTCCCATGTTCCGGGGGAGGTGGGGGACATTGAGTCAGAGTGGACCATGTTCCGTGCCTCTATTGTTGAGGCGGCCAATCTGAGTTGTGGCCGTAAGGTGGTTGGTGCCTGTCGTGGCGGCAACCCCCGTACTCGCTGGTGGACACCAGCAGTAAGGGATGCCGTCAAGCTGAAGAAGGAGTCCTATCGGGCCTTCATGGCCTGTGGGACACCAGAGGCAGCTGACAGGTATCGACTGGCCAAGCGGAATGCAGCTTCGGTGGTCGTCGAAGCAAAAACTCGGGCATGGGAAGAGTTCGGTGAGGCCATGGAAGCCGACTTCCGGACGGCTTCGAGGAAATTCTGGTCCACCATCCGGCGTCTCAGGAGGGTGAAACAGTGCACCACTAACACTGTGTACAGTGGGGATGGGGCGCTGTTGACCTCGACTTGGGACGTTGTGAGCCGGTGGGCGGAATACTTTGAAGACCTCCTCAACTCCACCAGCACGCCTTCCTTGGAGGAAGCAGAGTCTGGGGACTCTGAGGTGGGCTCTCCAATCTCTGTGGTCGAAGTCACCGATGTGGTTAAAAAGCTCCTCGGTGGCAAGGCCTCAGGGGTGGATGAGATCCGCCCGGAGTTCCTCAAGGCTCTGGATGTTGTAGGGCTGTCCTGGTTGACACGCCTCTGCAACATCGCGTGGTCATCGGGGAGAGTGCCTCTGGATTGGCAGACCGGGGTGGTGGTCCCTCTGTTTAAAAAGGGGGACCGGAGGGTGTGTTCCAACTACAGAGGGATCACACTCCTCAGCCTCCCTGGTAAAGTCTATTCAGGGGTGTTGGAGAGGAGGGTCCGTCAGGAAGTCGAGCCTCAGATTGAGGAGGAGCAGTGTGGTTTTCGTCCCGGCCGTGGAACAGTGGACCAGCTCTACACCCTTAGCAGGGTCCTCGAGGGTATGTGGGAATTCGCCCAACCGGTCCACATGTGTTTTGTGGACTTGGAGAAGGCGTTTGACCGTGTCCCTCGGGGGGTTCTGTGGGGGGTGCTTCGGGAGTATGGGGTACCGAGCCCCTTGATACGGGCTGTTCGGTCCCTATACTGCCGATGTCAGAGTTTGGTTCGCATTGCCGGCAATAAGTCGGAATCGTTCCCAGTGAGGGTCGGACTCCGCCAAGGCTGCCCTTTGTCGCCGATTCTGTTCATCACCTTTATGGACAGAATTTCTAGGCGCAGCCGAAGCGTTGAGGGAGTCCTTTTTGGTAGCCTCAGTATTGCATCTCTGCTTTTTGCAGATGATGTGGTACTGTTGGCTCCTTCAAACAGGGCTCTCCAACTCTCACTGGAGCGTTTCGCAGCCGAGTGTGAAGCGGTTGGGATGAAGATCAGCACCTCCAAATCTGAAACCATGGTCCTCAGTCGGAAAAGGGTGGAGTGCCCACTCCGGGTCGGGGAGGGGATCTTGCCCCAAGTGGAGGAGTTTAAGTATCTTGGGGTCTTGTTCACGAATGAGGGCAGGATGGAGCGAGAGATCGACAGGCGGATCGGTGCAGCGTCTGCTGTAATGCGGACGTTGTATCGGTCCGTCGTGGTAAAGAAGGAGCTGAGCCAAAGGGCGAAGCTCTCGATTTACCGGTCGATCTACGTTCCAACCCTCATCTATGGTCACGAGCTGTGGGTCGTGACCGAAAGAACGAGATCCCGGATACAAGCGGCCGAAATGAGTTTTCTCCGCAGGGTGTCCGGGCTCTCCCTTAGAGATAAGGTGAGAAGCTCGGTCATCCGGGAGGGGCTCAGAGTCGAGCCGCTTCTCCTCCACATCGAGAGGAGCCAGATGAGGTGGCTCGGGCATCTGATTAGGATGCCTCCTGAACGCCTCCCTGGTGAGGTGTTCCGGGCATGTCCCACTGGGAGGAGACCCCGAGGACGACCCAGGACACGCTGGAGAGACTATGTCACCCAGCTGGCCTGGGAACGCCTCGGGATCCCCCGGGAAGAGCTGGAAGAAGTGGCTGGGGAGAGGGAAGTCTGGGCTTCCCTGCTAAAGCTGCTGCCCCCGCGACCCGACCTCGGATAAGCGGTAGAAGATGGATGGATGGATGAGACCGCACCTGATTATAAGCCGCACCACTACATTTTTAAAGGAAAAAAACATTTTGTACACACATAAGCCGCACCTGTCTATAAGCCGCAGGTGCCCATATTGTTACATGAGATATTTACAATGAAAGACGGTACACAGGCGGCCGTTAAAAAAGTCTTTATATAGGCCGCTTCATTAAATAAGCCGCAGAGTTGAAAGCGTGTGACAAAAGCCGCGGCTTATAGTCCGGAAATTACGGTGTATATATATATATATAAATGTGCAAGATTATACTGGTGCATCTTAATAAATTGCATGGTGGAAAAGATCAATTCAAAATGTAAAAAAATATTGATAAAAATAGTGAAATATTTAAAAATTGTATTGCTGACTTTTTTTTTTAAATCATCGCAAAAAATTACATGTAAGAAACAATTAGATATTTTTGAAATAAAAAAAATAAAGTAGAAATTCAATGTGAAAAAAGACCAAATCTTGCCAAATTTTTTTCACTTTTGTTTTTTGTGGGTCGACTCTAGATAGACTTGCCAACCCGATTTCAAACTTAAGTTATTATTATTGGGGAAAAACGTGCTTTTTGAGAAAGCAGACATTTTTCTTTCATTTGCATTTTGTTTTCTTGCAATCTGAAGGAAAATGTCAAAATGGTGAATGAGTCCTATATTTGTCAGTTTTGCTTCTTGCATGTGTCTAGTATGCTTGGATCAAATTTAGTTGCCATCTGACTAAATTTTATATATTTTTTTTTAAGTCACCTGGAAATGGCAAAAAGAAATCAAAAGCAGTGCATACGCATCATTATTCACTCAGCAGTCACCATCATCTCTGCTAACTGCAGTTGTGCATGTGATTTTTTTAAAGTAGTAAGTGGGCATTCAAGGGGCACTATCGACTCGACTGAGGGCTGAAGCTCCACTCTGTGGAGACTTATAGCGAGTGCGACTTCATGCACTTCCTGCTGAGACACAGGAAGCCCCAGGGATCCTGTCAGGAAGGGGGGTGGGGGGGGGGGGGGCAATTTCTTCTCCAGGCTTTCGATTCTCCAGGAATTTGTCAGCCTTCTTCCTCTCTGGTGTGATTCATAGCTCATTTCTGAAGTCAAGACTAATGTGGCTGCGCGTCTTATCACCATGCTGGCTATGTACTCCCCATTTTACACTCAACTCCAAGTAAATGGCGGCTGACCTTTTCAGGCTGCCAGTCGAAGCAAACAACTCTTGACTGGAAATATGGACGGCTGGAGAGGCCATGAATAAAAACATGAACGGATGAGAAGATAATGCAGTAGCTGAAGAAGATGGCACGGTGGTGGTGGTGCTGATGGTGGGGGTAGGGGTTTGGGGGATATTCTATCATTTGTTAGATTCCAATAGCTGTCTGCCAGCATAAGGTAGGCTCATTTTTTAGCATTCATTAGTTATTCAAGCAGTGCATAGAGAATCTCTGTCTCCAGGCATGTGGGGAATGCAATCCACTTGGGAAAAGAGGCATTTGATCACGATTAAGATGAAAGGATCGCACAGTGGAACGGCAATACATCACAATCGAGGTCTGAACTTTGGCATTGCTCGATGACTTGTCCTGATCATTGTCGGGACGGCGACAATTAAGTAATTGTTTTACTTCAATCCATCTTGGAAAACCCGAGAGATTGGAGCGTTCAACTTTTGTGGCAGATGTGATAAAGAACAAAACGTTTGAAAAAATGTCAAATAAAAACCTAATGGAGCTGAAGCATCGTTCGAGAGTACTGCATCGAAAATGACCAAATTTCAGAGGAATTAGCGAGGCTTGACAGCAAAAAGGTCAGAAGGGAACAGGCGAAGACACAGGAGGTGACACGCGGGGGCGGCGATGCGTGGGCGGTGGCCGCTGCCAGTTGACGCGCGCTCGGCCGCTCTAAGTAGCAGCCAAGCTCAGAGGGGAACCAGGTTATTTATCCACTTGTTTGGATAATCCACCATCTGCCGCATTGTTCAAAAGCCTCCAGGTTGGACATGAATGCAAAGCATATGGGAAGAAGAAGTACAAGTGAAGCCCAACTTTCCCGGAGGGAAAATGCGGCAAGGACCAACAAGGTTAAATCAATGAACAACATAGGCTTGCCTTCGGGCATTCTAATGAAAATGTATTGAAACAGCTTGTTAAACTGTGATCAGATGAAATGTCTTTCTCATTGGGGAAGCAGCATGTGGCTCAGTTTATTCTTGTTCACCGTTTTCCAAATCCTGCAAACAATCATTGGCTCGTACTTGCAAGGTTTCGAAGTTGACCGTACTATGGTGTCACTTCTGCCTCAACTCACACCCCACCAAGCCCCGCCTCTTAAAGCAGATGCGCGCAGTATCGAACACACGCTGTTTCATATGAGTTTTATGCTTTTTCTATTTCCACTACATTCAAAATGTTTAAAAATTGACTTTTTAAAGTGTGTAGGAGGGCTTATGTTGACATGTATTTATATTGTTTCTATATCGCATATTTTCATGCATATCTTTCACCTAGTATAGATGCTCCCTGGAAAAGCCTTTTTCACATACGGAGGAAGCATTCGATAAGCGGTGCGGTGTGTTTGTGGCACATCGATACACACACGAAAAAATAGATAAAAATGCTCCACCCCTCACCTTCATTGACATCCTCCCCCCCGCCCGTCAACATCCGCACAGTCATCAAGAAGCAAACATTTTTAGCTCACGCTAGACGGTGCATCCAACAACAAAACTCAACGCAGCTCTGCTTACCATTTAACTTTCAAATGAGAGCACCCATGGGGCATGTGAGTGTTTCTGCATGGCAGGTTCTCATACACTGTTGGCCTGAAAGTTCGGGATTTTTAGCCAAACTGGCTATGACATGGGAAGATTAACTCTGTGTGTGGAAGCATGTGGTTTTGTAAATTAGCCCTATATTATAGTTTGGTGTTATAACAAGGGAATTTTTACATGACTGTATTGCAGAAGTGCAGAACGGCTCGCTTCATTGTCATATTGTCAGGACAAGGCAGTTAAAAGATGCACTTGGTTAATGTGACACATGATAGGTTGGTTGGCCCTACAGAGAACCAACTATTTGTATACAAGCTACTGAAAAGTAAATTTTTCACAAAATATCCAGTTTAGAACACTGTATTTATTTATTATACAGTCAAACCTCGGTTTTCGTCCATAATCTGTTCCAGAAGGCTGTTCGAAAAAAGAAATTGTTCGAAAACCGAAACCACGCTCTTTTTAAAATAAAAATGTTTACTGAACACGTCTGCTCACAATGGAAAGCAAACGTCACTTCCTCGTCTACCCGAGGAAGCGTCACTTCCTCGTGTAAGGAAGGCGAGAGGAGTCAAATGATGCATTCAAGTGCGCTCAGTTTGTTCGAGAACCGAAATTTGTTTGTCATCCGAGGCATAAAAAACTCTAAATTTTTGGTCGAAAACCGAATTGGACGAGAACCGAGACATTCGAAAACCGAGGTTTGACAGTATAGTTTTCTTAAAGGACCCCCATTGGCTTATGCTGTAGAAGTGTTCTAATCTTCTGTTTGGGAAAGGCTGCAACCATTGCATATTTGTGTTTCAGCACTTTGGATGCTACTAGAATGCTGAAGGAGGTAGTAGGTGGCTGTAAAAAGAAATCTACTTCATTACAATTGGATGAGCCGCAATGAAAAAAAAAAACCAGCAACCAACAAAGGCGGAGTGCCTCACAGAGCCATCGGCGGAAGTACTTTTTGGTGAGAAGTGGCTGCGACGGGCTGGCAGCTGAATGCAACTTCACTTCCAGCTTCCATTGTCAACAAACAAAGGAGTTGCGCGGCAGGGAGTCAAGATGAAAGGTGGATTGTCAGAATACATGACTGTTTAAGAGCTGTCCTGAGGCTTATGTGTACAGATTCAAATTTGCAAGGTTCCAAAGTGATTGTCTCGGCCAGCTAAAGAGAGAGGAAAAACTTGAGCTAAAAAGGGGGCTCGGCCTGGACCTCCGAGCAAAATATCCAGGTTGCAATATATTGTGTCATTATTCGCTGTGACCCCGAACGGATACACCAGCATATCGAGAAAAGATCGATATTGCTATGGAACGTATTGTTTGGTCGCATAATGATATCACGATGTATAATAATTACTACAATACTGTATCAATACATCATGGGCAAAAGATCAATATATTTACGGTTGTACTGTTTGGTACAGTATTGTGTTGGTATACCAGCATATGGACAAAATATATACGATTACACTCGCATAAGAAGAAAAGCTTGATATCGCCATGTATCATTTCTTTGGTACGACACTATCGATCACCATGAACACAATATTGAGACTGCAGTGTGTATGCGTCAACATTTGATATGATATTCAACTCAACCTTAGAGGACTGTATCAATAAACCAGCATATTCCTAAATGAAGGTATCGTACTGTTGTTTCCTGCAAAACTGAAAAGATACAATCAGCTAACATATGAACAAAAGTTCAACATGCATCATATTGTTTGGTAGAACGTTTCGATACAGCAGCATAAGGACAAAATACGGATACCACAAATGTATTGTAAAGTTGTTTGGTACAATAACGTATAAAGACGAAACCAACATTGTAATATAAAGCCCTGTTCTGCTGCTAATGCTACAGCTAACACTTTACTCCCTAATCCGCTCATTGTCATGCCAGAGTCGCAATCTGCAGACATGTAGTAATTACTTGTCCACGTTCAAATTTCCCTGCTATCACTTAGTTCGACCTAATTGAGTGCTTTCAAAAGCCAAGTCGATTTTTCCATTAGGAACAAAAGGCAGGCAGCTAAACGTGTCGCCGAATGAAAACTGTCAGTCTGTGTGTGTGTGTGTGTGTGTGTGTGTGTGTGTGTGTGTGTGTGTGTGTGTGTGTACGCTCCTTCACAAGCAGTGTTGATTGTCATAATGAGCTGAGACAGCTGGTCTCAGGTTTGCTGTCATTTCCCCCCCCCCCCCCAACACGCTGATGGTAGCTAGATAGCACGCCAACCATGCCGTAAACGCTTGCCGAACACGGCGCCAGAATGACAGGTGATGGAAATGTGCCTTGGATGCCAGACGATACGCAATTAAAACATGCAAAACTTCAAAGGCCTATGGAATCACTCATTACTCCAACGGAGTTCTGTGCCCACCAAGACCTACTGGGAGAAGCACAAACACCTGTAGCATCCCCTTGTCGTCCGAGTCTTAATTAAACAAACATTAGCGTTTTCAACGTGATAGCCCGCTTAATGGTGGCACACAGGGGGCTTGATTTATCAATTTCAGGTGTGAGCAGTCGTCGGAACGTTCATTTTTTTCCCATTGCGGAAACACAGCACCTGTAATGACACTGACTCCCTCGATTCTCTGAAACAGCATCAGATGTCGAATCAGTTATTAGTGTTTAGCGATGTGTTAATACACAACAGAATATAGTGTAGTTGTGAACTGTTGTAGCCTATGAACTGTTTTGAAAAGGCTTTTATTGCTCTGGGGCAGCTCAGCCTTTTTCTCCACAATCTGGCCTCGGATTCTACAGGTAATCCTCCGCAAAATACAGTATGAAAAACCCTTTGAGCCTTTGTTGGAAAACCTTGACATCCATCTTAAGGACCATGGACGAGTAAGCTCTTTGTCGTCACTGGTCGGACCATTCAGCGTATCGACTAGTATTTTGTTTTTCACTACTGGTGCCATTTTTGGCCTACTAGTGCAACCTTAAGATGGATATCGAGAATACTAAATAAAAGGTTTCCAAAAATGTGTCTAAGGACCAACCCCTTTGTGTCTACAGGCTTGAAAGCAGTGTTTTTGAGAAGTAGTGCAGTTCCCTTTAGATTTTCACAATAAGCTATTTTAGTGATATTTTTTTCAATTAAATTATTGATTAATTGTGTCTTGAAGAAATGGAGGCAAAATGGTGTGGACAAAGTGGCACTGTTGAGTCACTACATTGCTGTCCAAAGGAGACACGTGGCAGCTGTGGGATATTGAACTACTGTATATCCATGGAGTCCTCCATGACGGCAGACGATGTCCATCCATTTCCTACGGCACTTGTCCTCATGAGGGTCTCTCTCAGGTGCCACAACAGATGTGAGCGCTACATGGAAAATTGTGATGATTGGTCCTTATGTATAAAACTCGGCTTTCTATGGCTGACTTCTAGTTGTTCTGTTGGTTGCCGACAGATCCTTTAGGGGTTATTCTTTATTATTATGATTTCCATGTTTATGCCTTGCAATAGCTTTGACTCAAGTGTTTATTAAGCACTACCTGAGGTATTCTACATTATTTTTGTCGCTTTATATAGACACATTTTCAGCACGGAAGCTTCGCAAGAAGCCTCGCGGGGATATCTGATTCATCACTTTGCATTGTGCGGATTGGACTTTTTTAATAATGCAATGACTCCTGATCAAAGGCAATTAATAAGCAGAGCAGCAGTTTGACTCAGGCACCTCTTAACCTTGCTTGGCCTGCACTTCTGTTGAATTAATAATCAGCCCCAATGTTTACATAGTGTCACTTGTCCATCGAAAACCTCCTGAGCTGGATTTTGCCGCCCACCCCCCCTCCTCCTTCCCTTCCTGTCTGTCAATGGACAAACGATCCACTCGACAAACATAGCCTATAGTTTATTTGCTGGCATCGATGTCGCTGGAGTTCAATAAGGCCATTTGGAAGCCAGACTAACAGTGTAGTGATCTTGATGCCTACTCTGGTTGTTTGTATAGCAAACGAAAAGGGCACATGGCCTTTATCTGAGCGACATTAGTCTAACATTCGCAAAAGCAAGTCACGTTTCTCCAGTGTTTTACTAAGAAGAGGAAGCTCAGGAATGGTTCACTCAAGGTGAGTTTAAAGTGGCAAAAAAAATCCCAACAGTGAATCCTCACCGATGTGTGGTTCACCATTCGCATTTTTTTTTTTTTTTTGTGGTGGAACCTAACGACAGTAAACAGGAGGGAGGGTCCAAAAAAAGTAATGGCCTTGTCAAACTATGCAACGTTTTAGTCGGTTGCAATTAGGCAGTACCACAGTATCATACGGTCAAACCTCGGTTTTCGTCCATAATCCGTTCCAGAAGGCTGTTCGAAAACCGAAATTGTTCGAAAACCGAAACCACACTCTTTTTAAAATAAAAATGTTTCGTGAACACGTCTGCTCACAATGGAAAGCAACACGAGGAAGCGTCACGTCCTCGTGTAAGGAAGGCGAGAAGAGTCAAATGGTGCATTCAAGTGCGCTCAGTTTGTTCGAGAACCGAAATTCGTTCGTCATCCGAGGCATAAAAAACTCTACATTTTTGGTGGAAAACCGAATTGGTCGAGAACCGAGACGTTTGAAAACCGAGGTTTGACTGTAATAGTAGATGACGGCAACGTTAAATCATGGTTTATGTTCCTATTACAAGCAATTATAGATGTTCGTTGGTTGACGGCAACGTTTTGTTCCTAAGCCAGGGCTTGTTGTTTGAAGTGGTTAGAGATAAAAGAGGAGCCAATCCAAGTCTATTTTCACCACTTCTGTCTGAATACGTCTAAGTCTATCGCTAAACTGCAGTAATAAAGCAATAAAGTCACACTGTATATCTAATCATACTACCTCAAAATGTCATGTGTCGGACCATTGTAAAGGCTGGAGCACCAGGGTGCTGTTTTGAAAACTTTGCGCTTTTACTTATTCACATCCTAAAAACTCAGACCGAAAAAATGACATGGATTCTATTTTCAGTTAATCACGGTGTTGTGTAAACTGCCTCTTTACCCGCTGTCTGGAAACAAGGCATGAAGGCGTGTGGCTGCACAAAGGTCGTTTCAGTGTGTGAATGGACGACGGAAGCTCGCCCTGCTTCCCTGCCGCCCACGCTGCCGCTCCACATCCTGACAAAGGAAAGCGACTCACTGGGTCAAGCCGGTGCCTGCCGCTCGCGAGGATAACCCCACCTTTGTTGCATAAGAGCTGGATGTCTTCCTGGCATGCCAGGGAGTTTCAAAGAAAGTGAAATCTCGAAATGGGAAGTGAAACTATTATTCCTTTGCGGTCGTGTGCTGTGCGAAAAGTCTGGGTATGTACCAGGAGGACGCTGTCTATATTGAGGAGTCGGGGGAAGAAATAGGTCATTTTCTTTTGGATGGAGGAGAAAGCCTGACATCCTGTTCGTTATAGTGATGCTTGATTTTTATTTCTGAAACGACAATCATTCGGGAAAAGGAACGTATTAAGTAGGGCAAACACTACAAGTAAACTGATGCTCTAAATGGTGTTCCACATTATTGCATCCCACCACTGGGGTGGGAGTAGGGCACGAAATAACATGCATAGTATCGTAACAGCACTTGAAATCTCAATACGGCCCATAAAAAACAAAAAATGGAAGGAAAAAACAATGGAATCAAATAAGCGGAATTTGTGATGACCATAAAAAAATCTGCTTCAGGTCAACTTCTTGTTTGTTTTGCTTGTTTTTGTGTTTTCGCTGAGATGCCACCCACCACAGAAGGGTGGCATGGAACGTAGTAATTGTACTGCAAATACACTCTGCGACACTCGCCAATTTCATTAGGAATTAAAAATGCACAAAGTGACAGTAGTATGGGTCTTCTATATTTTATTTAAGCAATTTTGCATAAACGGGACACACATTCTGAACATAAAAAAATGCTAATGCTCCTGGTATATTCTCCAATAAATAGAATACAATGAACCAACTAAAATATTTACTAATATGTAAATATTTTCTAGTGAGGAAGACACAACATAGTTTCTATTCTGAAGAGTGCGACAGTTTCAATTCAGTATTATACACGCTACAAAAACAACAAGGACATTTTTTATTACTTTGGCTTCAGTCGAAGAACCCTTCAGAGACCTCAATTGCGTTTCAAATAAATGAAAGAGTCTGATGCACTACCACAACAATACTGCAAGCAATGATGTGGGCGAGCCAAGGGCTGGGCTGCTCTGTATTTGTTTACAAAGCAGACGAGTGGCTCGAACGTGAGAAAGTCCCACTTCCTGTCCCTTACCTAATAAGTTCCACTCGAGAACCTCTGTATCATACTGAATGGTAGTGAATGCTTGAAAAATCTGAATATGAATACATGTATTTACAGCCATGGTCATCGACTAAACACGATTACAACACCCTTTTTTCACTTACACAGTTAAATGAAGAAATAATGCAACTTGTTATTCACTGCAACATAGCAATTTGGAATCCTAAAATCATTTTGTTGTACTTGCAAGAAATTCCAAAGGAAAAAAAAAATGTGTCAGACTGTTGCATAAAACAGACAAGCCACCTTGAATCACGGATATCATTTGGTCTACAGAAGATCTATTAGCTGGTGGAGATGGGGGTCGGAGATGGTTTCGTTCTGGCTGGAAGTGTAAGGAAACTTTGATAAATCGAGGGATGATAACAAAATACCCAAGGGGGGTGAAAACAGAGATGCTTAAATGAGTAATGGATCACACGGATGTGCCAGGAGGTACGCAAAAAAACTGCTGTGAATTCGGCGTTCCCCAACCCGGGGAGGTGGGTCTGCCTCCCTCTGCACCCCCCCCCCCCACCTCACCCCTCCCCACCACCAGGCCTCTCTGTCTGCACCCTCAGAATGCAGGAAATACTAGGTCACGGTAGTCGGCACCCAAGTGCTTCAATAAAGCCCCAAAGGTTCCAATTACTCAAGCTGCAGTCCCCTGCGTCTGCGATATGCTGATCAGCGTTATCGGATCTCAGCTCGGAAGCGACAAGGCAGATTTATTGGCGTAAATCCCGTCATGAATCATCCGTGAAAAAGCTACATCTGGTGTCATAAAACATCAAATTGTGACATGTGTAGTCGGGCCTTAAGAGGTGTAAACATTTTACGGCAGATAAGACGCCGTATCGTATAGTGTGTGCCTGTCGGAATCAACATTTGCACCAGCAGCATGCATGAATGTAATACTCGCAGGAATCCATCTGGGCCTTGAGGTTGAGACCTGTAAAAATGCATTACATCCTTAAAGTAATGAGGACGGAACCTCGTGCTTAGCCTTGGGATGAACATTGCGCACTGGTTATCAGCATAAAAGTAGAAAGACTGACTTTGAATGCTGTTTGTGCATCGATTTATCTGTCTATCCCTCCAAACATAATGCAAATCTTACTCCAGTGCCCCCCTAGGGGATGCCGAGATGTTCACTGGCAAAGTCTGGAAATAAGTTTGCCCGAGTTTTGTCGTTTCTATGTATGATGGCCTTGAAAAGTCACACGAAAGGTTGCCAGCCCAACAAGAAATGGGTGGATGTCGTGGAGTTTCTCTTGTCACACAAGTCATGCATCTCACCGATTGCGTGACACCATGAAGACCCTTTCGAAATGATCCCGCTTCACTGAGTTCTGCAAGGAAGACGGAGATAGATAAACGCCTGAGATTCTGTTTGGGCTCCGATTTGACCATTTTGCGGCCCAGTGACGGCAAAGACGAAACTTGTTATGTGTGCGAAAGCGAGACTAGTGTGAATGTGGTGGCTGCTCAGTACAAAAACGCTTTAGTGCGAGAAATTGAAAAGTGATAACATGAGTTTAGTCTGTATGTGAAGAGACACTCTTCCTAGATGTGCTCTCTCTGCAGGTTTGTCTCTGCATATCATTCAAGATTTATTATTTTTCAACAACAGCAACTCATTAATTTTTTGATCTTAACAAATCATACTTCTGAGAGTTTTTTTATTATGTAACATCCAATGTTTGTGAGACCAAATTTTAGTCAATGTGACAGGAGCATCTACACTGCAGCCCGTAAACCACGGATACCTATCTGGCGTTGACTCTGATCGACTTGACTATGCAGCATGAAAAATCCTTCACTTGGAACACAATCTTGTTTCCCACCGAAAATAGACTTTGGGGCAGAATCAGAACGTCTTACCCGAGCCTGGGAGGACAACAACCAATTCTCAACTGAACCGCTTTGTGATTCAAACTGCCCTTGGGCACAAGCCAGAGGCCACATGTCAATACAGCCATATTTGGAATGCGCAACTTTCATCTCCAGAGCTTCTTTTTCTAACTTTTGGCAGGTTGAATCCATTTTCTGGGTTGAAATGGTTGTGTTCTGACAGAAAGACGAGTCATGCCAACGCTTTGCTCTCTGTAGGAAATGATGCGCCGGGTGCACATCTATGAATAGACGCCGTAGCGTTCAAGTGTTTTGTTGTGGTGCTGACCGCCTCGTTGACCGAATGTGCTGTGGTTATAATCTTGGGACCCGAACAAGAACATATAATCTAAGGCAGCAAATAAAAACATACAAGCAATCTGACAGAAAGCAGTGAAATGCTATATCATATTGCCTAAAATCAGGGATTATCAGTCTGTGGCGAAAAATGGTGTGACCAAGTCTGTGTTGGTGCTACCAACTGAAAAAGTTGGTCGCATTTTCAGTTGCTCGCACCAGTGCTATCAGTGTCAAAGTTCGTGTCGAGCCCTGCCCAGGGGGCCCGATGACTAGATTTTTTGATGGAAGAGTCTTTGGAATAATCCATTTTAAATAATTTGTTAGTGACAAATCATCTACCCCTATTGCACATTTCTGACATCCCTATTGCTACGGTCGTGATGCTACCTCAAAAAAATAGGAAATTACTGGGTCGACTTCTTGCCTTTGTTCCGTATCTGCGCTACTTATAGAGCCAAGCAAAATGTTTCTTTTGCTGCAAGTGTTTGCAGAAACACTGACAGTCTGCGGTGACAGTGACGACTGCTTTCAACAGGGAAACAGAAAATTGCCTTGACACGTACAGTATGTCCCTGCTTTCCACCGTTCTCTAAAATAAATCTGCCGTCCTTCATCTTACAGTTCCGATACCAAAAAGAAAAATCGCTGCGTCGACTTTCTCCTCCCATGCCCTGTTATTTGGTTTATTCACGACAGCAAAACTGAAAAAATGTATTAAATTATACGACAGCCACTCATGCTATAATTCCCCAAATCCATTTACACTGCCCAAAACAATAAAAAATATTAAACAGTACAGTTCGAGAATGTGTTGAATACCAGAAGGAGTAAGAGATATTGTTATGTGTTTCCCAATCCATTTTACCGATTCTAATCTAAAAGGGTAGCCCACTGACACAATAGCAGTGGTGATTAAGTGTCCTAGGGCATCCTGTGCGCTTTGAATGGCCCAGCTGCTCTCATTCTTAGGTTCCAGTGCTTTCTGAGTGGTTGGCTTACAAGGCGTTCCATTCAGAAGGTAAACCGGCATACCGCAGAGAGCAAATGCTCCCACCGTCGGTCTTTCTCCTCGGGACACAGTGTACCTCCAACCTGACTTGGCATGGCAAGCCTGTGGGTGGCCTCAGCATACCCGGGGAGATTCTAAAGGGCTCGGTAACCCCCACCTGCATGCCCCGCTAGCCTGCCAGCTGACAGTGACATGTGGACTTGCTAGCGGAGCATGATGGGGGAGCCGGTAAGACTGTGGTGAAGCAATGTGGAGAGTCATCTGCAAACTCCGTTGGTTAAAAGATGCTTTGTTTCCATCACTGAGAGTAAAGCCAGGTGCGAACGGAAAGGAAGATAAGGACATGATGGCGTAATTGAGTGGAGTCCGTTAATCATTGACATGTGTCATTGACGATCCAGTTTCCGAGAGTGGCAGACTTTGAGTGTCTTCACTTTGCGAGGAAAGAAGCCGCTCGACTTGATCACAATGAAGTTCAAGTGTTAACTTCACAGGTCCTTGAGAAAGATTGTTGACGCTCAACATTCACCTCAGTCCATTGCAGACTTCACAAGTCTGTTGCAGTCATTTGAATTGAACTTAAAAAAAATACTGCAAATGTCCTAAACCTTGTCAATTCCCACTGAGCAACTGAAGGGTTTCCACCAGAACCAAATTATTTGACACAAAGTTGTTGCATTGGTACCTACTTATGGCTTTTCCTCAAGGGCTTGGTACCAAAAGGAGTCTACACTACATCTAAGGCTGCATGCAGGTCTGCATCAGGGCATCACAGCCATAAAACACACCAGATGCATCAGAGTTTTCAAGACTAGAAGAAGAGATGTGAAGGTTTCTCAATACACTCACTCTCCTAAACAATCATTAAGACTGTCCGAAATAATTATTGGAATTGTCCTGGTCAATCACAGGAAGTGTCCTAAACAATCCCTGGAATTTGGTAGAAATGTCCGAACCAATCACTGGGGTGGCCTTAAACAATAATTTGTGAAGGACCCATTGTCCAGAATAATCACTGCAATTGTGTTAAACAGCCACTGGAAATGCCCTGGCCAATCACTGGAAATATCCAAAACAAACATTGTGATTGTCTGAAACAATGACACCATAATTGTACTAAACAATGATGATGACAAAAAGACATCGCCAAAGGTGGTAATCTAAGGTACAGTTCACTGCATGTTTCACTGCTCTAATTGTGAAAATGAACTCAAAATGACCTCCGATTGACTGTCAACCAGTGCTGGGTGTACCCTGCCTCTAGCCTGAAGTCAGCTGGGAGAGGTTCCAATTAACCGCAAAACACTAATAAAGATAAGCGCTGCAGAAAAGTGGATGGATGAACTCAAAATGAAGGTGCTTTGCAAGTCTGCTGTTTATCACAAATTACCGGACTCGGTAATTCACCTGTTGGCTGGTATGAACAGCACATCTCTGTCTGCCACAAGTACTTAGTCCAAATGAGAGCTGAGAAATGATAATGACATTAAGGCTGCAGAAAAGAGCACCGACTTGAGGCTTCTTTCCCATCAGTGGAGAAAAAATAATCAAGAACAGATGCAGTTCATACGTTGTCAGTAGTTGTTATGAAGAGCACAAGACTGATGAGCGGCAATTAAATGAAGGGCACTGAGATGGGCCTGTCAGTCATATATGACTGAAGCCATTTGGGTCTACAAAAAAAAACATTTAGTTTTTTTTTGTCGTTTCATCAATGGCCAAGAATTCTCCTCAGGGACGTGGTACCAAACGAATCCAGTCAAAGGTGGTATGTTATTGTCCTGATCTCACAGCCATAAAACAGGAACGAAAACAACAAGTCTGTAAAGAATTGGAACTGAGCCTCTGGATGTACCTGGAAGAGCAAAAGATAGGTTGCAGGAGTCAATTACTCCATGCTTGGCTTCGGTGTCAAAGTCGTCCCATCGGTACCAGACTCCTTTGGTCCTCAAAGGAATGAGGACCAAAGGAGTCTGGTCAACATCTAATGTTGCAGGTTTGCGTCCAAATCTTTCAGCCATAAATAGAGAGCCGACACGAGATTCTCAAGTCTAGCGCCTTCAAACCGATGTAAATATCAGGAATGCCAAACACATGGTGTTCTAAATACATTCGCTGCACAAGCAACCTAATGAGAGCTTACAGAAAAGTTCCGTGACAATATGTTTTTGGTATGAGCACTGCAGTAACTCTTCATCTAAGGTCGTAATCAAACTTAAAATAAAATCAACTCACGCAGTAATTGATTCTTTTGAATGACTCAAAGCGCTTATCTTCCTTCCCCATTACCTACTAGAAGAATCGCAGGGTATTTTTAGCCTAGCCACTTGCTGAGTGAGCATTATCAATTCCAAGCAAAGTGTTGCCAAGAGTATTAAAAAAATGTTAGGAATGATTTGAGTTTGTGTAAGGACACTGATTTGTCTCTGTGTGTACATGTGTGTGTGTGCGTGTGTGTGCGTGCGTGCATGTGTGTGTGTGTTTAAACCTACTTGCTCATTCAGTGGTTGAATACAAATGACAAGTTTCTTCAGATCAAATGGAAGACGATGAGCCGGTTTAACAGGCACACAAACCGCAAATTAGCGACACTGGCAGCAGACATGTTTTTTTTTTGTTTTTTTAATTGTTGTTTCTGAATGAATGTATGTCTCTCTATCAAACGGGAAAGTGATGCATCAATATCAGAATCAGAATCAGAATCGCCTTTATTGTCATTGTATAAGCTTACGTATCTGTCAAGTTCTCCTCTTGGTTCAACTGGCCAAAGGACGCGAGGACAACTCAGATTTCCCACTTTATCACTTTATTTTCTTCAAAGTCATACGTTTTTCTCAGTCTTTCTCAGGTTGTAAACCTTCAACACAAGAAAATCAAATTTAATTCTTGACTCACAAAATGTTTTAACTTCATTTCCCAAACATGATTAAATAACTCTTATGAAACACATTTTTAACAGGGCTTATGAAACAGATTTTTAGCATTTAACATTTTTAGCAGGGTTCTAAATATTTAACAGAATTTCAGAAGATAAAATAAACTACTTTTGTTTAGGAAATAATATAGAAGTCAAACAAATGTAGCACCGACCATTGGCGTCTTTGGGATGAACCCCCCCTCGAGTGAACTTGTTTCCTTTCAGTGTTGTCAATCCTGCTTCCTTCTGGCTTTTTCCAACTGACTCTTCCTCCTGAAAGCTTTTTCCACACTGACTGACCTTCTGCTCCTCAGTTGCTCATAAACAGTGGCAGCTCAGAAATGCAGCTGGTTTGCTGCCTTTCAATTAGTGGCAGATCAGGAGATTCAGCTGGTTTGCTGCTGCTGGTGCACTCTGGGAAATGTAGTTTTTTCCCACTTTCTGTGCTTTAGCTCAACAGTATCCGACCTGGCTTGAATATGTTTGTGCATTATGTCTGCTGAGTAACCTTGGTTTTATTGTAAACAGTGTCAAGCAAGTTTCCATTGAACCCCGCCATAAAAAGTATGGAATATGAAAGGAAATAAAAGGGGGACATCTGATGAAAATTGACATTTTAATGGTTTTTTATAAAACTAAAATCAAATAACTAGTCATTTGTCTATTTTTAATATCAGTTTCCAAACGTGATATCCAAGCATCAAAAGAGAACCAGACCATAAAAGCATTTCGTTGGATGGTGAGGCAATCCAATAACCCAGCCATTTGCATGCAAGACAAATGTGTTTAATACGTCCCCTTTAAGGCATCTTTTCCCACAAAATGTTGGTCGAGCTCCATTTCACAAGCTGAAAGAAGATAAATTGAGGTTCCACTGTAGCGATCCATCAATAGCGATTAGCAACTCCAGATCACCAAGCTGGAGGTTAACCACATTTCTGTGATAAGGCAAAGGTCACTTAAAATACGCTAGCCGAGGAGCCAGACTTTGGGCTCCATTCTAGCCAAGATGTTCTTAATCACCAGAAAATCAATACAAAGCACAAGTCAATTATTGAGGGACGTTGTGGGGGCGGGAGGAGGTTCGCGGCGCCATGAGATGCGCAAGCTTTCCCTATCCAGACCACCTATCATTCTAACAGCCAAATCATATGCGCCTTATTGGATTTGGTCAAGGGAGATTTATTTATTTTGTTTTTGACATGAATAATTTACTCTGCCCATTCCCGCATGTCGTCGTACGCTGGGCCACAGGGGGGAGAGCGGCCACGCGTTGTAACACACAGTTGTCAGGAAAAAGCGACTACGGAATGGAAATCAATTCTCAGCCGCGCGGGTTTCGGGGTGATAGCGTTGCAGCGTCAAACATTTCCACATCACCACTTTGCATGCTGTCAATCTGAGGGAAAAATAAAAAATGGTCCATCGCAAACAATACTTTTGAACTCATCGGTCACCAGATAATGTGATTGCGAAGAGTTCAGGTAATTGGAAATGACTGCTGACTAATCAGTTCCTTGACGTAAAATGTGTCCTCCATTTTAAGTGATTCATCAGCAACTTGTTTACAACCAGCAGAAGCAATGTTGATTGAGTGTCAACTCGTTTGCTGTGCTGTCAAAAGAAGGAAGGTCAGGAAGTCCTCCATCCAGGCTCAGACTCAATACAACACTGTGTTTACAATAAGAGTTCAGAAACTGTCAGCAATGTCTCAAATTTGCCCTAAAAGTCCTTGAATTTCCCTGTTGAGCATTTTGGGGGTGAAAAGTCAATTCAATCAATCTTCAAACTTGGGATTGAAAATGTATGGACGTAAACGATCTCGGAATGTTTTGAGTTGAACACCACAGAGAACTTTTCAAAAAGTTGGGCCTGATAAATCGATGATCGCTTTGAATATTTATGTCGTGTCGAGGTTATAATGGCGTGCAAAAAAGGAGAATTAAAAAAAAAAATGAAAGTAGAAACCTACTCACACCTTGTTCCCATCCGTTTTTGTTCCCGCCGGTGCTATCCTCCCTCTCATAATGGAGCGCCTCCAAGACCCTAATGAGGCTCCTCAGCCACACACACACCATATCAAATTAACCAGCTGCACCATCCTATTACAACCCCCCCGAAACCCACAGCAGCCAGCCCCCAAGTAGAACCATGGCTTCACCTCATCGCACCGGCAAGCCCATTCCATGATTGATCAAATAGAATTGAAGCAAAGACAGTATGCAGCCGGAGACAGAGAGACAGACGGGCAAGTGGGCAGACAGACCGGTAGCCATGAGAGCCAAACGAAAGCTGTCCACAGTTTTTTTCCCGCGATTTCCCTTTCCGCAGAGTAATTATTCTCTTGATGGAATAAGTAATGAAGGGAAAAGGTCACATGGAGCTGCTGTCAAGAGTCTAATATTCGTCGGCGATGAAGCTGCCAAACATTTGGAACAGAAGAATATGCATGAATAGGTCACCAGCCAACAGAGATAATTGAAGCGATTACATCAGAAATACAATATGAAATGATAAGGTGAATGTTGTCTAACAATTTAGAAATGGTTTGGAAATAGTGTCACCCAAAAAAAATAAAATAAAATCCTTTCTCATGCTCATGATAATTCTTGCCAGGTATGTTGACATCTGAAGTGGTCCATTCTTTCAAATTTGCATGACAGCAGTCCAAACTCCAATGTTTTTAGTAAATGTCGCAAAAGCAAAATGCAAAGAAAATACAGTCAAACCTCAGTTTTCGAACGCCTCGGTTCTCGACCAATTCGGTTTTCGACCAAAAATGTTGAGTTTTTTATGCCTCGGATGACGAGCAAATTTCGGTTCTCGAACAAACTGAGCGCACTTGAATGCACCATTTGACTCCTCTCGCCTTCCTCGGGTAGACGAGGAAGTGATGCTTCCCCGTGTTGCTTTCTATTGTGAGCAGACGTGTTCAGTCAACATTTTGATTTTAAAAAGAGCGTGGTTTCGGTTTTCGAACAATTTCGGTTTTCGAACAGCCTTCTGCAACGGATTATGGACAAAAACCGAGGTTTGACTGTAGTTTAAAAAATGAAAATAATTTGATGCTCGCTAAAATGAAATTTGGAGTTGGCAGGTTAAACTCAAATTTGGAGGAAGATACGCAATATAGACCTCAGACAGCTTGAAGAAAAAAGCTTATCACACAAACCTCATCCTGTGGTGACACTGCAAACAAATTTAAAAAACTAAAACATTTAAAGAATAAGCAAAATAAACAAACTCACCAAGCTTGCCGTGCTATGTTTGCTGTTCAAACTCAAGCATTTGGAATAAGCCTCGTAAAAAGAAAGAGTCAACGAAAAAGAAAAACACCGAGCTAGCGTTAACTCCTTGATCCTTGCCGAACGGTCACGTGACAATTTTTGCCGAGGTATTATGCAACTCTGCCCTCGATTTTTCTCGAAACAGTAGGAACTTAAGGGCATTCAATTTCCCCGCTCTTTATTGTTTTGACGATACATTGCTTAGTCGGGTATGTATGACAGATTACTGCACAGCGAATGGCATCCTCCAGCGTCACTGCTTCTTGACACTTGGAAGACACACTCCACTTGCTCTGATAAGGTCGTAATCTGGTACCGGTTTCCTCATTAATTTGCTGCCTTAAAACCAAGTGAGAGTCCAATTTACACTGGTGCAGATACAACAATTAATTAGCGGGTGTATGCGTCGTGTATAAAGAGGAAAGGGTAACTGTGGGAATCAAACTGTAATAATAAGGGCCCAATTGCCCTAGGAGGACAGATTACGGCACGTGTCTGAGGAAGTGAAGGTCATCCTTGGGTAAATGTCACAAATAAATTGGCTCCTGGAGAGAGCGAGGGGTTGTTTTATAAGACAACAAAGCCTCCTGTAAGGAGCTTAGCGCATAGTCTATGGAAGTGAAAGCAGGATTCTCAGGCGGCTGCCTCCGGGGTAGAATGATGGAAAGTGTGTGTGCACTGAGGCAAACATGCAGTACACACACAGTCGAAAAGAAAGGAAGTCAATCTTCGAAATGAGGCAGGGAGGCAAAAGAAAAATGGCTGGTGAGGATTCGGTGAAAACAAAATCAAGCGGAAAAAAATGTCAACAGGCGGCAGTTGAGATGGACAATGCGGCGCTCTGTCACACAGAGAATTGAAGTTTCATTTTGCACAGAACCAAGAGATCAAGGTTTGTTTTGTTTTGTTTTTTCCTCAAAAAGCAGCATAGCATCCCGGAGTTAGATAATTGGCACCTGATTAGTCGCGTGAGTTTCAGCGTTTAGGACGAAATTGGGTAATCATGTGTATCATAACAAGACACAGATAGTCAGCCATTTTGGTTTGAAATTGCCGTTTTTAGGTGATCAGAAGCAGGTATCCTCAACAGATGGGCAACACAAAATCATGAAGCTTTATTGCCTATGCCATCTAATGTGAGCATGGCATCAAAATTAAATGAATGAAAAGGTGGGTGCGAGGGGGCGGTCATTTTGAATGCATCTATCCATGCATCCATTTTTTTTAAAATACGGCTTATCCCCCACTTATTTTAGCATTGTTCGGAGCTGAAGCCTTCCGCAGTTGACTTTGGACAAAAGGCAGACGACACCCTGGATTGATCACCAATCAAAAATAGGGCACACATTGAGGCAGACAAGCATTCACAGTCTTTGAATGGGAATCAAAAGTGTGCTGTACAAACGTCAGACAAGTTAATTGCTACAACTCTCACATGGGAATTCCCATCAGTGGGCCTCAATCCGAAGCTGACAGCTGGGCGATGCTTAATCATTTAGCCTATTTCATTGAAGGATTCACTCTTCAAAAGAGGATGCGAGGACACATTCAACCCAGCTTTGAGCTTTGATGAACATGGTTTCATTGACCGGTGAGAAACACATTGTCCAAACAATCTATCACATAGTTGTCAGCCTCTTAGCAGCTGCATGGACGGAGCCGCCGACCATGTTTAACTTCATCACTTAGCTGTCAAATATCATATAACCTGCGCACAATATAAACAAAGAAGTGCTCTAGCGGCAAGACAGAGAGGAAGCTTGCATCCTCGCCAGCACATTCCTGCTGGCCTCCAATATCCGACTGTGCTAGGCAGTGCCAAGGCAACGATGGATGGATGGAATGACCGAGCTCCGAGCCTTACAGCTGGGTGGCTGAAGAGGATGAACGAGTGTGGGGGAGATTACGTAGCCACATTGGCACGGGTCACGGTGGGCTGGAGTCATTATTTTAAAAGGAAAGATTAACGACCCCATTACATTATACCCCGTCGAGGGATGTAGCGGTTTGGCATTGGATGTAGCAGGCATCGATACGTGCTTCGCAAGATAGAGGTTTACACAGCTGCCGCGCTCACACATACACGCATTCCTGCGGGTCATCGGATATGTCAAGTATCCATTCGCCCTCGAGTGCCCGCAAGTCGGAGCTTGCGTCTTGCCGTCGCAGGCAGCTACTTGACTCGAGTTTGACTGTTGAGAGTGAATTAGCAGCGGAGAAGCAGATGGCTGGCACGGATCGCGTCGTGAACGCGTGGGTGTACGACGAGTGCGTAAGTCTGCGCTAAAAGTCAAGCGAGGGCATCAGGCGTGTTGACAGTAGGCCATGCCAAAGCTCTCTTTCAGCATGAGGGTGTCCTAGTGCAAGTCTTACAAGCTGCAGCTGCCGGGGTACACGACAGCAACAGATGCAAACTCACAAGTGGGAGTGTAACGGAACGCCACAAAACCATGGTTTGGTATGTATCTTGGTTTTAAAGAGAGGCTTACATTTGGTATCGTGAGAGAACAAAATGATCGTTAAAAAATGCTTTTCTTCCATGCGAGCAGGACATTTTCCACATAACATCACACAATGTCTTGGAAAAGTTTGAAAATGTAACCAAATGTATTCACTAAATTGGAATGCAATGATGCCATTACTTCATGAGGGCAACAAGTACCTGCATCGAGTAGTTATTATGCTATTACGGCTTGCCATTGTGATGAAAATTGCTGTTTTAATCTTGAACAGTTCAAAAACACAAATCAGAACCTTGTCTTGAACATTGTGTGACATTTTAACATCCACTGCTCCAACAGTTTTGCCACACCGCTCAACCTAACAAACGTCCATTTCATTATGTGGTGTCTCAGTCTGAACATCAGAAGACACATGTCGACCTCACAATGCAGAGGTCGTGGGTCCCGGCTCCGGCCTTCCTGTGTGGGGTTTGCATGTTCTCCCTGGACCTGCATGGGTTTTCTCCGGGTACTCCGGTTTCCTCCTACATTCCCAAAACATGCATGGAAGGCTGATTGAAGACTGATTGGTTTCAATCTAGTTCTCGCGTCAATTCTGTATGTTGCTCTTACACAGAAACGCGTGTATGTGGCTTTTAGATATTAATGAATAAATAGAAGGCTTTGAATTATTTTGTCTTCTTAACCTCAGCTGTCAAAGAGGATAGTCTGAAGCAACAGCACAGCATTTGTCAGGAACATAATTGAATCTACAGTCTCGTCTGAAAGCTACTGCGCTTGAATCATTAATCCACCACCTTGATACTAAACAAGGTGGCAGCACACAAACTGAAAGAAATATTCCAGATAAACATATTTATGAAGTGTTGTTTTTAATGTCTCAAAATAGAAATCGCAGCCAAACGCGAGTGAAGAAGCCTGTGATATCTGCGCCTAGGTTTTTAGTGAAATGCCTGGTAAGTGTGCTGTGCAGCTTCTGAGCGTTTCTGTAGCGTAAGTTATGTAACCAAAGAAAGCCTGATGACAGTGAGATTGAATAAAGATCTCACAGCAGTAAAAGGAGACTTATTTAAAAAAAAAATTAAAACAGTGTCCCGGTGTCTGAATAACCAATTGACACCTGATTTTGTCTTTCACTGAAATTAATCTGTTTTGAGTGAGCAACAATATCGTCTGGACAATATCGAGTCCAGAGGAAGAAGAGTAAGACAATTAAAAAGAAATAAATACTTGTCGAGGGAGCAGTTTTTATACTTTATGAATGTACACAATACAAAACACAAATACTTTCCCATCTCCTCAGATTGACAAATTCTGAATGCTCACTTTTCTCTCTTTCCATGTCATTGTCATCGACAAAATACAATGACAACATACTAAGAGAAGTGAGTGCCGGACACCTGGTCTGTCATTATGGCACATTGGTGTTACATCACCAGGACCAGCCTGTCAGATCATTGTATAATAACTGTCAGTCAATGGCTGGTGCTGTGATGTAACATAGGTGGGCAGACTGTTTCTTGGAAAATCAGCAGGGATAGGCTCCAGCAATACCGCAACCCGAATGAGGATGACAGGTTTAGAAAATAGATAGACAGAGGGATTTTGGTATAATATCTAGAAAGAGAACAATAAAATATGTGGATGAAGTTGAAAAGGCCGCAAGACATTCCTGAGTTGTTGATATTCCCGGCATTGGATCTGTGAGGCCAACAACAGCCTTGGTTACAGCATTCTCATGAGTCACGGAAACTGCTAACTCCATGGCTAACAATGACTCGACCTCTTGGCACTGGAGTCTCTGCATCACCGGGAGTGTTCCTGTTGGACACTTCCAAGCATCTTACACGCTAACATGAGTCAACCATTGTGGAAAACATGAAAGTTTTCCCCTACTCCTTGGACGATAACCTGCTGCATGAGGACAAACCAATATTGACAGAGTCTGAATGGCTAAAATAATTCACACCGCTGGCATTAGTCACATTGGTGACGCTAAAAGAGAGCAACTGTGGCAAAAGTACTCTACTCAAGCAGTACAGTACAGATTTGCTATTCATGGAGGCTGGAAAAAGTAAAAAGAAAGTAGAATGTACAGATGTCTATTTCCACTTGTATGGAATTAAAAAAATAGTTAAAAGTATGGATACCTATACTTAAATACAGTCATAAATAAATTATTATTTCCCAACACTCAACCAGAGACATATGTGTATTCAGTCAGAGGCTTTCAGTGCTGGCAACGGTGGCAACGGTAATTGGAGAGGACCGCAGAGCTAATTCATGTGAGCAGTTTGTTTTGCAAAACCGGACTGCGCTGCACTGTGAGAAAACTCACACATTTTTTGGGCTGTGCCTGAGTGAGTGAGTGAGTGAGTGAGTATGAAGGGCGCGTGTGTGTGTGTGTGTGTGTGTGTGCGTGTGTGTGTGTGTGTGTGTGTGTGTTCATTGAGAAATGGCCTGACGCAACGCTACCCAAGAGTACTAGCGCCGCCCCATGTACTTGTCAGCACAAGTCTCAACAGCTTCAACAATGTCATTGCGATCGCAGCATATGTAAGCAGAATCGCATACCTCTACCAAGGCGAAACAACCTACAAATTTTAAATGGGCCTGCTACCTGTTGCTAATCTCGAAGCCAGAGGACATGCCATGTAGAATTCTTTCAACTTTGGCCTGAGCGAAATAGGACATGTTTACAATGTTAACAGTAAACATGCTTACAATCTGCATCAATCTGACATTAATTTGGGAACATCTCGCCCCTCACTTGATAGGTGCAAAAGGCTACTGAGATCGAGTGAATGGCAACGGCTGGTATGCTAACAAACTGGAACAAGATGGCAACCTGTGTACAGAAACTGCTAGGATAGATTGACCATAGTCTGTATGCTACAATATACTAAGATACCAAGTATTGAATAAAATGCACTTGAGAGATCAATGAGGATTTTACATCATACCAGGTAGTTAGGTGCAAAGTCAAGTAGCTCTTGAGATCGGATAAAACTAAGGATCGATACTGGTGTCACTACTGGATGTGTGTACCTGTACTTGGAAAAAAAAATAACAACTATATCAGCGTGACATATAAAACACTTCCCGGCTGGGAGTCATATCATTTATATGGAAGTACTTTGAAGGACCAATGCCATTAAAACCCCATTTTTGCCACAGTTTATTGAATAACAATATCAGTGACATGGTTCAAGTTAGACATCTATATGGTTTGTCGATTGGTTGCAATAGGCAATAAAAGTTGAAAGGCTCGCAAAATGAACGGATCGGATAGAACCACGACTCATTATTCAAGTATCTGCACACTGACTGCTACACACCCACTCAACTCATGGAAAATGGCTAAACCGCTGCACATCCAGATCACAACTTTAGAACAGGAATCGTTCTGGTCGATCAAAGGGGACTAGTTCCAAAGATTAATGAAAGGGGATAAAATGCCAACATGCAAACAGTGAGTATAGTAAGATCTCCCAATTACAATTTTAGAATAGAAACTGCTGAGGCAGATCCACAGAGGTTACACACTACGTAATTATTTCAAAAGGCTTATGACACTGTATGAAATGTTTGCGTGTTAACTGTTGGTAGGCTAAAATGTCAGAGAGAAAGCACTCAGACAGATTGATAATGATTTTACACCATACCCGTTGCTATTTCAAAAAGCTAATGAGACTGGATAAAATGCTAGCAGCTGGTATGCTAACTTATTCTGTACCACCTTTTATTCAGAATCCTGAAAACCGCTTTGTGCAACCATGCATCATAAACCAATGGTGATGAAACCCAACCTCCGAAGCGAAGGTAATAACAAACTAAAAAAGGGCGTCTCTTCCGGCATCTCCACCTGTGATTAGTTCGTTGCTGTGGTATTCCAGGAATGAGCAGAATGACAGCTGAAGGTATGTGTGTCACTACTGCTGAACACAACAGTGTGTGTGTGTGTGTGTGTGTGTGTGTGTGTGTGTGTGTGTGTGTGTGTGCGTGTGTGTGTGGGTGTGGGTGGGGTGAGCGCGCGCAAAATAGCAACCTGAGTACATAAGCGATACATCTCATTACACCACGGAGTTTGGTACTATTTCAGTTTAGACGTTGATCAAATTTTAACCTGCTAACACTTGGTATGCTAACATGAAGCAAAATAGCAATGCAAGTACAAAAAGTCCGACAAATTATTAACAGGGATTTTAAAGGCCTGTAATTACTGTCGCCCGGTAGCCCAGTGGTTAGCACGTCGGCTTCACAGTGCTGAGGTACCGGGTTCGATCCCAGCTCCGGCCTCCCTGTGTGGAGTTTGCATGTTCTCCCCGGGCTTGCGTGGGTTTTCTCCGGGTGCTCCGGTTACATTCCAAAAACATGCATGGCAGGCTCGTTGGGCACTCTAAATTGTCCCTAGGCGTGAGTGTGAGCGTGGATGGTTGTTCGTCTCTGTGTGCCCTGCGATTGGCTGGCAACCAATTCAGGGTGTCCCCCGCCTACTGCCCGAAGACTGCTGGGATAGGCTCCAGCACCCCCCGCGACCCTAGTGAGGATGAAGCGGTTCGGAAAATGAATGAATGAATGAATGAATGTAATTACTGTCGGTTGTGTTTCAAATTCAAATGTATTATTTGCTAACATGCTAAAACTTGGTATGCTAGCACGAAACAAAATGAGTAAACAAAGCGCTACAACAGATCAAGAAGGATTTTATATCATAGCCTATAGCCAGGTCGTATATAAAAAGATTTTTAAAATGCTAACATGCTAACAGTTGGTCAGATGATAGATGGCATGTTAGCAATATGAGTGAAAATGGTGCTACAGCCGGCTGATATAGATTTTATATCATTCCCTAGGGTTTCAAATGAGAACAGATATAATGCTTAACACATGGTAAAATAATAATAATAAAAAGTATGATCGTAACATGAGTCCAAAAACTGGTATGTTGATTAAAGATTATGTCATCCATGGAGTCAGATACAATTGTAACTGAGAATCCATGAAATGTGAACGTGCTAACAGTCGGCATGGTTGCAAAAAAAAAAAAATCTGGAATCACACACATTCAAAGTTGACATTGTAATGGCTGACGCGTATAGACACGACAAACACGCCAGGCATGGTGGGAACACGTAGACCTGTACACATGCAAGAAATCTCCAGACAGGCTGGAGGGTGTGGATGTCTTGGCATGACTGCAGGTTGACCTCAAGCTAGCTCACTCATAGGGAGGCCGCGCTGTCGTTTTTGGGCTGAGGAAGTCATGACATGCCCGTCCAACGCGTCCGTAAATCAAGCCAGAGCGTCAGCAGTCTTTGTGTATTTAAGGCGTGTGCCTTGTGTAACAAAGAAATCATCATTGCGTTTTAAAGCAAATCTACTTTGACTCCCTTCCCATTTTATGCTTATTTTTTGAAAGGGCAATTAAAGGATTATTCACTCCCACTCAACACTCATGAATTAATAGGATTTTATATATTTTTTTTTTTACAACGCTACATCTTTTTATACACTGTTGAATTTTACACATAGAGTTCAGTTTATGAGAGAGTTTATGGATGACATGGCTATGGTGCTAAATCAAAAACTAGGCTGGACATTAACTGTGAATAAGGAACTTGGTGTTGCTATTTTCTTCTTTGGCTGTCCGTCTGTCCCATCTGCAGAAAACAACAAACTGGAGATTGATGTATACCTATTTAAGGGTTTCAAATCGGTGAAATTCTCTAGTCATGGATGCCTCCTAAAAATGACTACAACAATACTAATACTGGTAGTCGTTTAAAGCCCAAATACACAACTACATGACTCGATGGGTGAAAGTTTTTTTGTTTTTGTTTTTTATGAAGTGCACTCATGATTTCAAAACCTGAGCGCGCAAAACATGACGCTTCTGTCAAAACTGTAGGAAGGATGCATCGTAGGATGAAAACGAAAACATATCTCATTTTAAAGGAAAGCTACAACATTGACTTTATCACATCGACAACTGCTGCCATCCTAGTTTAATGTCGGCAGGCAAGCAAAAAATAAAAGCGAATCTAGCTCAATTTAAAACTCATTCGAGAAAAAAACAGTTGCTGTGATTTTTCTTCTTTACAGCCACCAGCAGCTAAGAGAAGGCGATAAATCTATTTTTTTCCCCCCTCTTCTCCTTGCTCGGCTGGGGCAACGGCTGGGCCAGGGTCAAACTAGTAAGACAGATGAAAACAAGAGATTGTCTGGAGGCCACGAGAGGAAAATTGCTGAGGAGAGACAGAGAACACGCTTTTTGTCAAGCTTTAGATCTGTGATGGGACTCTGTGTCAGAAGCTGAAAAGGTGTCAGCTGAGGTATTGAGGCCCCACTAGTCTGAAAACTACACTACTGCACTTCTAAAGATCTTCAATTTGACTTAGATAGAGGCTAATCAAAAGACGGTATTGCACAATAGTCCAAAGTTTTGTTCTTCGCCCTTCTTGGGTGTTTTTAGTGATATATTTTGGGGCTTTATCATGCGGCAGGATGCATGACCTACACATTGTGCGACACAGGGTAGCACATTCAGCTTCGGATTGCCTTTATAATCTACGATTTTATCGTATCCACAGACTGAAGACATCCTGTGCCGGATAGCGAAAAGAGGCTTCTGAATTTACCCAGGCCTCTGTTATGTTTCACAGTCAACTTATTGATTTGTCACAAAGCTCCATATTTATATCATCTTTCCAAAAGGGCGGGCTCCCAGAAGATTTGTGGACTGTCAACGCTTCAATTTGGCAAATTTCAATCTTGATAGCAAGCTCGGTCAGTGGCCAAAGAACACACTGGGCTGACCGTGAAACCTACATAAGGAAATTGGGGCTTCTTTGCTTCATCTAGCACATATCAAAACTAGCGAGGATTCTGGAGCAAAATGTACTGCCCATTGTGAGAGTGTTTGCATTTCACAGGCATGTATAGAAGAAACAAACATTTACACTTAGATACATACCACAATTTAGAGTCTTCAATGGACTTAATTTCCATAATTTTGTAAATGGAATACACAGGCAAAAAGCATTGCAGCCATGGACCGAACATGCAAACGCCACACACGAGGGAGGGGGTTGAGATTTCAAACCTGAACCTCCGGACTTTAAGTGTTGTTCATAACCACTATACTGAATTCTGTTGTCGCAGGAAAAAAAGAAAAGCCTGACATCTGATTTTCAGTGTATCAAATGTTTATTTACAATTTCAAGTTAATTCCACTGACCATTGTGGGTTTTTCTTTCTTTAATGGACAGACACCACCAATTTGGGAGACTACGACCATGTGAATGTGTTAAAATGTTACTTAAGGGGGGACGTTTATGTTGTATAAAAATAGGCTGTTCTCTCAAATGTCTGCTCACTCATCAAGCGTGAAATAACAATTGAGTACATTTTTATTGCCTGCTTTATTTCCAAAATAATGTTTGTCACTGGGTTATTTTTGAATTCCGACGGGTTTAAAAAAAAAAAAAAAGGTTACTCGAGTTGCTACTTGTCACTTTTACGAAAAAATATTTGGTAGAGGTTCTGCATAAGTGGCAACACCGAGTCACTGTTCGCTTAAAATCAAGTGATTTTAATCAGACTGTTCCACATCGATATTAAGTGTGCTGTATTTCTTTATCCTTTGTGTATTTTTAATGGAAGACAGTCGGAGTTGAGAAACCGAGGAACTGTTTTCATTTGTGAAAAAAAGGGATATTATTCCTTGTATAATTCATTTTCATTGGCTCCATTTTTTGTGTGTCAAATTATATGGAGCCGAGTTTTCATGATTGCATGTTTTCAAGGAAAGGCATGTTTGTTTGTTTGTTTGTTTGGTTATTGTTTCTTGAATGTGAGCCACACTCATAGTTTGCCAGGAAAACAAAAGTCATGGTTTGGGCCATCTTTAAAAATATTTGTGATTATATTTGCATAATTGTTGGGGTTTTTTTGTTTTTTTTTTGGTCACTGCTCACTCAGCCACAGGATGAATGTGCAGTGTGACAAAGCAGTGTGGAGAATGTGGTGCAGCTGAATTTTTATTCGAGGACACAACTGTTGTGGTCTCAGGAGAAGGAAAAGAAAATGTCTTCCAAGAAACTCCCAGCATGCAGCCGCTTCTATGTCATACTTCAGAAAATAACCCTTCTTCACAACCACTCTCGACCTTATTCCTCTGTATTTTTTCGCTGTAAATCGCTTCGAGGCGGATATCATATCATTCCTGGCAAGTCGCCGCTTTTGAAAATGTTTCCAAATCCTCAATGACACACATTTGCTTTCTGCTCTGCTGCACCTGTCATGTTAAAGCAGCACCGGGCCATCTGAGGTGCTTTGGTGAGTCCCAGCGTGAAAGAGTATGGCGAAATTACATCGCAACAAGAACTCCACAAAGCATGCATGCATTTTCAAGTAACAGCACGGACAGATATAAGTAATAGGGGCAATCTGCGAAATGCAATAATTTGTTTTGCCATTGATAGGCTATGGTGGTAATTGATTATGGAAAAATAAGCCCTCATGATGCATCTTGGAAAAAAAGAAACTTATGATCCTAATAAAATAATACAAAAGAAAAAATGCAATAAAAGTTATTTTAAAATAATAAAATAACCATGAAAAAATAAACAGTACAATACAATGAAAATAATACCAAAAAAACTATAGTAAAAAAATTCAAAATAAGATCATTTAATGGTATCAATAAATATTCCCCAAAAGAGAAGCCAAAAATCATTTTTGAAAATATTACAGTTACACTTCACAGCAATATGGGCGCGTCAACTGTAAAATAAATATACAAGATAGATATATTGCTCCATCCTCTGATCAAACTGAGTTTCATGGCTTTTAATAACCAATAAAGTAAAACAGCCACTCTCCACAAAACTAAGGATGAAAGCAAAGCACTATCTTTCTGCTTTCTATTGAAAAAAAATAAAAATCTAAGTTTACGTACATAAACATCATCTCTCACTAAACTTGGACTGACTGAAGCGTGAATGCAAAGCGAAAGATATTCCAACTGCGGGCATCAACAATGCGACAAGACATCGTCACACTTACCCGCCATCATCTTCTGAGCCTCGTACGGCTCCATGTATCCGTCATTCTCGGTGGTCACTTTTTCCGTGGTGGCCTGCGTGCCGCCGGCCTGCTCGGCGTCAAATGGGTCGGCGTAGTCCTCCAGGATAATGAGCTGCGAGGGGAATACGACAAAAGGAGAGTTGAAATTGCGGCGAGCCTTATTTTTCTGCTCTGTTAAACACGATGAGGTGTCAGGAGGGTTTGCGATGACAGATCAGGCGTCATGCGCATTGGACATCTGCAGTCGGGCCGCGGGATGAAGCGATACATACGCCGGTATGCTCCAGCACACCGCAATGTCCCAACTTGGGGCTTCCAGCACGCTCTCTCTGAAAATGCTGCTCGGCCTAATTATATGACAGTGACAAGCCCACTTTTCAAAAAGTAGAGGCTCCGAGCTGGCCTGCTGGACTTTCTTAGGACAAGCAATTTGGCAGATTTATACCCGGCCAGCCGGCCAGCAAACCCAAGCTAATTGCAGTCTTGCGCAGTAGATGGCAATTAAGCGGACGTCCTGAGACCCAAGGAACACGGCCCAAAACTGGAAGGAACACAGTGTACATCTATAGCGCCTCCGGGGGGGGGGTGTATTTGCATTTGTGAAATATGTGCTTTCTTCACCGAGACACAGCTTCTTAAAAAGTAAACACTTTGAAAGAAATGCAAGGCCCCATCGGGAGCCATCTGTCTTCTCAGACATTGGCGCTAATAGAGAGGTGTGAGCGGAGGAGTTTGTTCTTGCTGTGAGGGAATGTTCTCTGTTCCGACTCTGTATTATTTTATCTTGACATTGACTGCTCATACAGACAGTGTCGCAAGGCCAAATGCACATCCGTTTACCTGGAATGAAACATCCAATTATGTGTTGGCTATGCTACTTGTCCTCATTAGGGTACTGGAGTCAATCCAAGATTACTTTGGGTGAGAGCCATGTTACACCTTGGACTAGTCATCGGTCCATCGGAGGACACATATAAACAAACAACCGTTCACACTCACACTCAGACAATTAAGAGTCTCACTGAAGCTAAGAAAGAAAATTATTTTGGGATCTGTAAGGAAACCAGAGTACCCAGAAGTAGCACCATCGAGAGATGTTCAAACAGAGATTCGAACTCGGATTTCCTGACACCGAAGCAGAAGCGCACTTTCACACCATGCTGGCGGGATTTATTTGTTTTCCTTGAATGGTAGCCTAGCAGCTGCTTGGATAGTCAAAGTCATAAAATAACTATGCTACGGAATCCTTAATAGAAGAATCCCCAAAACAGAACCTATTGTCTTCCAGATTGCATATACAGAAGAGTGTTTGTTTTTTTCCTAAATTGTACATGGTTGTGAATGTAAGTGTGAATGGTTGTTCTTCATGTATGTAACTGCAATTGACTCGTGACTAGTCCAGGGTGCTCTCCCATTTCACCCAAATTCACGACCCAGATGAGAACAAGCAGTACGTGCTCAAGAAAAGGAATGGATGGTCAAAGTTCTGAGATTAAGTGTTAAAATCTCGACTGCAGCCTTTCTGCTTTATACCCAGGAATGACTAAGAACAAAAACGAGCATTTAGGTTCGTTGATGACTCTGAAGTGTACAGTGCGACGCAAAGTGGATGGCTCAAGCTCATGTCAGTTTTGAAATGATTTATTGTCATTATTTCAATACGGGTGCGATCACTTTCTATCACCCGCTGGACTTCTTCCCGATATTTCCCTGACAAACATGGAGAGTGACAGCAGCCCTCATGAGTCAGTGCTGCATGCCGCAACTCCACAACGTGTCAATATTTGAGATTATTTCGGTGAGAAAACGAGATGTGACAGGAAAGCTGCAGGCTAAATAGCCGTCTCGCGCTATTCCCGCCAACAATCGATAAAATCGAGCACCAAAAAATTAGCCCCTTTATAACATTCCTTGATTGGGTTAAGATACCACCACTCAGAACACGACTTCTAGTAACCTTTTCTGTCCCCGAACAAGGCACTTAACAATTTCAAATCTTGTCGGCGTGAGGAAAACACACTGATGTATCGGTCTAATCAGCCAAATGCTTATGCAGCGCCCTGAGTGTGCAACGACGGGCACAACGCCCTGTGAGTCATGGGCACCGGGAAATAATTTTGACTAAATATAAACAAGCATATCACTCTTCAGGGCTATGCTGAGACAACAATCAGGGATAGCCAGACGCGCGCGCAGCCCACACACACAAACGTGCACGCCCAAACACTCAATCATGCTTAAAATAACTCTGTAGAATATAACGGTGATTTCACTTTAATTGGGAAAGCACCAACAATTTACTGGAGTGACTGAGTCACAGTTTGTTTAAACCCATCACTGATTAAGTCAGTGTAAAATATTAAGCACGTTATCCAATGATTACACGAGCACAATTCATCTCGTTCAGGGGTGTCAGACTCATTTTTGCCACGTTTACCATGGAGGACCGTTATGACTGAAAACCTAGAAAGAAGTCAAGAATAATGCTTCATTCACCGATTGTTTAAGTTAGTGTAATGAGGGGGTGGGGAACAAGAAAAGGCTAACAATATCCCACGTATTTATTACATATAAGAAGTTGAAATTTTGGTCCAGATTTTAGCAATCATCGTAGAAGTTGATATGTTTGATTTGTTTTCGCAGGCCACAGGCCTTGAGTTTGACACCTGTGATCTAGTGTTACAAATTGGTTACACACAAGCCGCCCAATGAGGATTTAACTACTCTACTAACCCGTTTGGTGTTTTGTTGTTTTGTCTGATTGTAAAGTGTCCTTGGGTGTCTTGAAAGGCGCTTATAAATGAAATGTATTATTATTATTATTATTAATACATTCCCCCCACTATGTACAAATAAACAATAATGTTCATTCATCAGTTTCCTATAGAATTCATACTCCTGGGTGAGCTTTAGCCTGTCGGGATCGGTTGCCAGTCACAGCGCAGTGCACATACGGTATAGAAAAACAACAATTCGCGCTCCCACCTATGGTCAATTTAGTGTCTTCCATAAACATGACATGCATGCTTTGGGAATGTGGGAGTAAACCGGAGTACCTGTCGCCACTGGTATGGGGAGAAATTGCTCTGGAAAGTTCTGAAAAAAAATGTGTGGGGGGGGGGGGGGGGGGGGGGGGGGGGTGTCTAACAAGAAAAAATTCAAACTGTTGATGTTTCATTCTGAATGTGACAGAGGGGTTTGTTTGTTGTGTTGCTGTAGTGCAGGTGTGTCAAGTTCATTTTTGCCATGGGCCAGATTTTAGTTACAGTTGCCTTTGGAGGGCCGTTATGACTGAAACCATATAAAGAAGTCTAGAATAATGGTTTATTCATCTATTGTTTAAGTTATCGTAATGAGGGGTTTGGTAACAAGAAAATGCTTACAGTATCAGTCTTGTTTATTACAAATGAAAAATTGAAATTTTGGTTGGGATTTTAGCAAGCATCATGAAATTTGACAACTTTGATTTGCTTTCGCGGGCCACATAAAATGATGTGGCGGGCCACATCTGGCCCCCGTGCCTTGAGTTTGACACATGCGCTGTAGTGCATATGGCGAAATTGTGAGACCTTGACGAGTTTGATCACAAAAATAGTCACAGTAAATGTCTGCCTCGAAGCTTCATGCTGATCAATTTTCCACACTAAACTATTGTGACTCAGGCTCGATGGCTACGAGCCGTGAGGAAAAAAGACAGAGAATGAAAAGGAGAAATTATATGCAGTGCCTGCACGTCTACGATTGGAAACTCAAGTTAATGGAAACATTGTTAGCTAATTGAAAAAAATAATAGTCATTTACCCGTTTCAAACTGTGAAAAAAGTGAACTGAACTGTACTTGGTGGAACCCTGGCTTAAGTGTTTCATTCTAAATATCGCGTTAACTGCGTCGCAACACCTTCGGCATAGTCAACTGAAGGACAACGGGTGAATTTCCTCGCAGCTACTGTGTGTTAAATCCCCTATCTTCCAACGCTGCTCTTTTCCATCTGTTTTAGGGAAAATAAATAGGCCTTGTTCAGCCGCAGCATAATTATGGGTTCCTCAAATGTTATGCTTCTGTGAGTTTCAAGTCCAGCACAAACACGGCCCTGGTTTGTTTTTACGCCACAAAATAAAATACATATGTTTCTCTTGCAAATAGAGGTAACAAAAAAATCTGCAACCCAAACACAAACAACAACCTCGGGGCCCCAAACGACCTCAAATCTCTTAGCAAAATAAACATCAATCACAAACGCAGTTTGATTACCGCCTCGTCACGAGTTAGCATGAAAGCTCGTAATGGCGACTCGTGTGCCAAACCAAGCTCATACACAGCCCGGACCCAAGAATAAGTAACCCTCACTATGAAAACATAATGAATCACATCAATTCCCATCTGACTATGGTACTTCAATGGAGTGGTTCGAGGTCGGAGGCCATGGCCCACAAAAACACAAAGTGATGTAATTTGTCTCATTGTTGGCATAACATGACTTGGCCTCATGTGCTGGTAGATTTAAACTTTCGGAAAGGTTTTGATAAAGTACATCGGTGCTCGTAAAAGTCAGAACGCATCAGTGGCGGTACGATTCCTTTTTCTGGAAAGTTGTTCATAGTATGAGATATACGCAAATGTCATGAGACCCCAGGAAATCTCGAGAGAGTTCAACTTATGCAAGACCTAGGCCAGGGGTGTCAAACTCATTTTTGTTACGGGCGACATTTTAGTTACCATTTCCCTTGGAGGGTCATTATGACTGATACCAAATTTTAAAAAGGCAATAATGACGGTTTATTCAACTATTGTTTAAGTTTCTGTAATGAAGGGTTTGGTTACAAGAAAATGCTTACAATATGTCTCTTATTTATTACATACGAGAATTTTAAATTTTGGTCGAGATTTAAGCAAGCATCATGGAAATTGACATATTTGATTTGCTTTCGCGGGCCACATAAAATGATGTGGCGGGCCACATCTGGCCCCGGGCCTTGGGTTTGACACCTGTGACCTAGGCAGGCCGGCCCAAATGTTCGGGGGAAAAAAATGTGCCATGTAAGTCACACAAAAACAGCTTTGTCTCTCGAAAATTCAGCGTATGTGTCCTGGTTGGTAAAATAAATTGACAACAATGATGGCGATTAATGGAATATACATCGGAAAGTAGGGTGCGTTTACTTTTTGCATGAAGAGATGCAGCGATATCAAACGGTGACGACACAGAATTGATTGTTTTAAACTTTTGTACAACAATTACAATAATAAAATGTGACATCATTGTAACATCATCATCACCGTTCAAACCAGCGATGGGTGTATTCGATTACATTTATTTCCTGTGAGAAAATGATCGTAAATTGGGTTTGACCGGGGAGGCTCCACTGGAATTGCAAATCAAAAAATTTTTATTCAAGGTCTTTCTTCACTTTCTTCAGCCATGTTATGGATCCTTGTGAGCTGGAGGATGTTTGAGCATGCTTCAGGAAACAACAGAATCATTGATTGAGTTACAGGCGGAGCTGCTCCTACAGCATGACATCATCTTTGCCTTTCCTGTTGACATAGCGTTGGACAAACGAAGGACGAGTGAGCAATGAAAACCTTGCCAACAGCCTTCAAACAGTGCCTGAGTGTCAAGTTAAGCTGTAAAATCTCAAAGAGCCGTAATGTTTGAAAGAGAAAGAAGTGTGTGCTTTGCCTTCACGGCCAATCAAAATGAGATTTGAGATGAACGGTCTAAAAGGGCTGCTGATATTTCAAAGGTGGAAAAATGGGATTTTGCAATCAGACGCAGCAGCTGAGCCACTAATTTGAATGGTCGGGAGCGATTTGAATCAATCTCAGTCTCCAATGCATTTCATTAAACCGTGGGTATCAGACTGGTCCATGAGGTGTGTTTAAAACACAGAGCTAGTAGAAGCAACAGACAATTTAGAGTCTCCAACTAATCAAACACATGTTTTTGGAATGTGGAAGGAAACCAGAGCACCCGTAAGGAAGATGACATGCCAGCAAAGAAATGTCCCGTTGCGGATTCGATCACGCATCTCCCAAGTGTAAGACAGGAGGAACCGCGCTGTCCAGTTCATCCACGATCATCAAAATGACATTCTGTAAAATAGAGGTCATCCCTTCACATGATGAGTTCATCATGTGGTCGCTCCACAACGTCGTGGGCGTCCATGTTTATGTTTCGTGGTGTTAAATGACAGACTAGTTACGCCCCTACGTCTTACTTCATTTCTTACCATTTGGTCGCTTTTCTTAATAACGTTCTTTGTTTTTAGCCCCAGTTAAACTTGACATGAATTGCTATATAGCTACCGCTAATATTGTCAAAATAAGGTACCCCCCACCTCCGCCCCCAAACTGCAGTTAAGTCAGCAAACACCTCCTCCTGACCACTATTTAGAATACAGTCAAACATCAGTTTTCGAACGTCTCGGTTTTCGACCAATTCGGTTTTCGACCAAAAATTTCGCGTTTTTTTATGCCTCGGATGACGAACAAATTTCGGTTCTCGAACAAACTAGCGCACTTGAATGCACCATTTGACTCCCCTCGCCTTCCTTACACGAGGAAGTGATGCTTCCTCGGGTAGACGAGGAGGTGACGCTTCCTCGTGTTGCTTTCCATTGTGAGCAGACGTGTTCAGTAAACATTTTTATTTTCAAAAGAGCGTGGTGTCGGTTTTCCAACAATTTCGGTTTTTGAACAGCCTTCTGGAACGGATTATGGACGAAAACCAAGGTTTGACTATATGGAATTGACTTGACGTGTGGGACTGACTCAACCAAAAAAAAAAAAAACGCATAGATTACTGATAGCATTTTTTCTTTTGCTACTGTATTTTGAAGTCCATAACGAGAAAATAAAGCAGTCGTTTCAATCCACAGTAACGTAAATTGAAGGTCAACCTGTTTCAACCCAGTCAGTTACATAAAAAGAACACTTCCAGAATCTTCCAGAAACATCTTTTCATTTAGCTTTCTATTCCATTAAATGTGTAACGCAGCAATATCATGTTTTTAATGGATTCAATACTGTTTGTTAGCTAATCTCAACGCATTCATAACCCGGTATTTTGTTGTCCACTGCTCGGCAACAGTGTTAATAATTGATTCTCCTCACATCTGAACCGGCAATCGCTGTGATCAACAGTGTCTAAAAAGCCCCATCAACCTGCCCCCCTGTTGCCTTGTTCATAAACATTAGTCGATATCGATGAGAGGCTTCATATTTGTAAACTGCTCCAAAATGTCCGTCCGGTCCCGCGGCACTAATGACCAACTGACAGCAGGGGAAAGCATGAGGCTGCGAGCGGCGAGTGGGTAGCGCCCGGGGACGCACCATCTGCCTCGTGGCATGGCCAGGGCGCGTCGGGACCGCAGCCAAGTCACAGTCAAGACTAAAACGCCCCAAGAAATCAAAGACTTTGGTGCTTCGACGTGCAGTGCTGATCCACAGGAATCCCACAGGTAATATTTTAGCACAGTTTCTTAATTTACCAATAATATACTAAAAAAACTTACAAAGAATCAAAACGTAGCCAATAGTAGCCAAACACACACACACACACTTCTGTTCAATACATTTTTGCACACTGTTGTTTTGAAGCATACAATATACTGTATTGCTATTGCTACTATAAAATGTTGATATTGTTTAAATTCTAACCAGTTAGAGCATAACATTTGTTTTTAATTGGTAACGCAGCAGTCAAATGTTTGATTTCTACGTTATTTGTTGGTTACTATATGTTAATATTGATGAGTAACTTTCTCCATTCCGTCTAGTTATTCGTACATTTTTTTTAAATCCTCGTTTTCCACTGAACCCAAAGTCCTATCGAATTGTATTAATATTCAGATATCTGGGATGAATATCAAGTCCTACTCCAAAGATCTTCAAAAACTCAGAGTCTGAATGGCCCCTGTGCCGTCCCAAGGTTGAAATTCATCACCATGTTGCAATATAAGAATCTTGCACAACTACGGCTACGGCGTAAGCCATGTCCCAATGGTACCTCTGTCTATTACTTTTGTTGCTAACCCAGATTTCGAAACCCCCGTCTCTTATATCCGCCTGTTCCCCCGTGAGGGCAAAAACTTGTTGAAATGCGCTGCAGCTCTCAGCCAATAAGGTCCTCTTCGCATTGGCAGCAACAGAGGGAGAACATTAGCGAGGCGGCCAGGCTGCAACTGGCACCTGCCACTTTGGCTCAATATTGGACGACCCGAGAGCTTCTCCGATTACAATTCGATTGGGGCCCTCATTCTTCCATACATGGGGGAAAAAACATGGACGGGAATTGTCCTTCTGTGCACTTAGGAGAGAGAGGGAGCCGGCATATGACTGAAGAGAGAGAAAAAAATCGGAAGGGTTGCATTCGTTGTCATTTGAGCTCATGGGATTGGAGATGTGGCACTTCTAATTAAGAAATGATCTGCTGATGGTTTATTTTTCCAACAGTCTGGATATTTTCGGGTAATTATGAGCTGCGTGTTAAACAGACAAATTCCTAGACAGGCCTCAGTCGTGCTGACGGGAGTGTGACATTTATTCCGCAGCGGCAGGGATGGAGTGGAGCTTGTCAAGGTTGAAGCCCCGCTGAGAATGGCAGAAAAGTCATCAGGCTACCCAATGTGGAGGGAGGAAGAGAGAGGAAAAGAGGGAGAGAGACCGAGGGAGAGCGAGAGAGAGAGTGAGATAGAGAGAGACTGGCGTGTGTGATTTATGTTTCATGCCACAAGGGATTCCAGCCACTGATTGCCCGATACAACATAGTGCTTAGCAGCTCAATTGCATTAGAGCCTTTCAAAAGCTTTTTTTTTTTACCCCCAGTCACTACTGTGGTTTTGTTTGTCACGATGCAAAACAAGCAAACAGCAGGAGCGCTTCAGACAAAGGAGAGAAGACAAGATGTGGGAGGACATTTTGCGCCACCCCCTCCCCACCCCCCAACCGCTTCAGCTGTTCTGACATCCACAAGGAACATCTTCTCTACGATGAATAGTTTCAATTCACAGGAGGGAATCCACAACAGACTACTCTGGTGACTTTACCACCACACGGTACCGACTCGAATCTGACCACTATTGAGAGATTTGCGAAAATTGGCAGTAAAAGGTCCAAAAAGGTTGTCAGGCATGTGCGAATTGTCAGCCTTGTCAGCCTTGTCAGCTCCAACAGTTGGCAGCCCCAAACCGGTCGGTCATGTGACAATCAGCACTGTTGAATAATCCATCCATTTTCCATTGAGCGTCTTCATTGGGGTCAGTGGTGACCTGGAGTCTACCTCGACTGACTTTGGGCAAAAGTGGCGGTGGTACACGGGTCATCAGTCCAGCGCAGGGAAAAACATACACAAACAATCATGCATACTCAACTTTGGCATTCTTATTTATTCCAACATGCGTGCTTTTATAATATGTGAAGAAGCCAAATTACCCAGAGATCAACAAGCGTGCAGATCTCGCAGTCTACAAACTAAGGTAACGTCACCTTCTTTGTTTGGACAGTCTGAGAGTTTGTAATGAGTGCCACCGACACCTACAGGACTCATTTGATTTGATTTGATTTGACTTTTTACTTGGTCTCCCATAGGAGAAACTTGTCTTGGAGGACAGGCCCCCCCATGCCGCGACATACATTGAACAATACATACAGTATACCATACACAACAGACATTGGACAATAATACAATACAGGACAATATCGACTCTACATACATTGGACAATACGTTACAGGCATCTTCACACCCGAGGAGGGATGGCAATCATTAATTTGGTGGGCTGATCACCAGTTACATCTATTCGTCAACCCCTGATTTGGAGTCTTTCATGACCTTACAAAGCATGTTTTAGGATGCGGGAGGAAATGCGAATATTTGAAGAAAACAGCCAAACGCATTTCCTCACTGTGCTGCCCGCTCACCCATTGTGAGATTTTTAAAACAACACTTTTACAATTGCACTGATTGATTAATTACCTCATTAGGGTGGCTCTCTCCAAACTACTGACCATATCGCGAGGTGTTTGGCCGTTTCGTGTAAGTCATTTGGCACGATGCAATACCCGCTATCAGTACTGTTGTGTTTGTCAGCGACGACTCTCGTTAGCATAAATCACAGCACCCTTTGCAAAGGACTGAACTGCATTAAAACATTCCCAGACAGATTGGGCAGATGGCGCACAGCACTACGTTTTACCACGGGCACAACAAGCCGACTACAATGAAACTTTATGGAATACATTTCCAAAAGCATCACAACTGCTGCTCTGGCATTCTCAGGGAAAATTATGCCGTTCCTCCATAGGCCTACTGAGAGAGTGGAGAAGGTAATCGTATTGTATTTGCTCTGAAGTCATTTTTCTCAATCAAGCTGTGCGAGCACTTCACTTGAGGGGAACTGTGAGGTTGTGTTGTTTTTTGTTTTTCTTGCAGTGAATTCATTTGCTCTGGTTTAATCTAATTGAAGAATCATCTCGGTGCAGCAATTTGTGGACACGTGAATGAGACTGTCAAGCAAAACAAACAGGGATTGAAGTGGGAGGCGGGGTGAGGATGATAAAAGTAAGGTCGCAGGCTCGCAATTCTTCCAAAACAAGTGCGCCGATAATTTATTCGTTAAAGTCTCTTCTATTTTAGTTGCAATTCAGCCCGGGGAGTGCACTTTTGGTCGACGTTGAAAGGATTCCATGTTGAACATGCGCAGCCATTAGTTTCCTCACCCTAAGAGACATTTGTGCCGCATCGCTTGCAGCAAATTTATTACCAACCCCACTCCCACTTTGAGATTAGAAACGCATTCAACGTCTGCGTTTCAGATCTTTGCATTTCTGCCTATGTGGGGCAACTCAAACAGCGCAGCCATGTTTATAGACCAGGGTAATTTGCATTGAAAAGCTTCCAGAGCTGTGAGGTTACTGACCAGACGCCAGTGGCAAACTTCCTAAATATACACAATCTGTCATTTAATGGCATGTATGAAGTTCAGAGTACAGCTGGGTCATCCTCCATGCAGATTCGAACTGCAGCCACATATCATGGATCAGAAAGTTATTCTCTTTGTGTAGTTTTAATGAGATCGTGCAGGGTATGTGGGGAACGAGGGGCCGTTGGCAGCTTCCGGTCCCACGGTGACGGGCAGATATTCTGACAGCCCTGCTCGTAGCATTAGAGCCCTTATCTTCTTAATGCATTGGACATATGGCATCAGCTCGAAACTGGCATTACCGATATCTACAGGATTTGGATTATCAGAAGCGATCCAAAAATTCGGGGCTCTATTTTTCTGCCCAGCAACTGTGAGCGTGGGTGGAGTTATTTTTCGTTTGGTAATTTCGTAGACAGGCTCAGGTATAGGTGGCAAGTGCGCCACGGTGGGTGTGAACACAGCCATCTTATTTCCCGTACATTGGAAGTGGTGATCCTCACTCTTTAAATTCAGTGCAGAGAAGCGCACATCGTTCTTGACATTGCGGAAGCAGAAATTGGCTCGCTGGGATCCACGCAGGAGATAGGCTCACCCAAAGTAAGTTTATGGAACCGCAAGATCTCCCCTTGTTGATGTGAAGTCGGCTGCGTATGTGAAGTGGGCAATTGAAGCACTCCCATTAGCTTAATCAATCAAAAGTACAGCAAGTACAGCTGTAAATGAGCGGGCTGGACAATTTCGTACGCCGCTGCACAGAGTCGTTCATTGTGTGTGCTGCTCGTACCTTCGAATCAGTAGCGTCATAAATCGTTCAAAACCATCTCTAGAACTGATCTCCGGTAGGTAACGTACAGTAAAAGAGACGTACTTTGTGGCCCAGAACCTCCATGTTCGGAGCCCACTCAGCAGTGTACATACACTCATGATACGGTTTCCAGCCTTATTTCAAATCAACCTATTAAATTTGGATCGTCATTAGTCAACCAGTGTTGATGGAGACATGAAGCAAAAGGCAACTTGTGATCAATCATATAACTGAGTGGGGATACAACCGTCCGTTTTGCCAGAGACTTTGTCTGCAGGGATCCTTAACGTCTTCTTTCAGATTCACGATTGCAGTTTCTCACACACACACACACACACACACACACACACACACACACTACCATCTCTAGGGTTTACTTGTTGCATAAATAAAGGGTTTGAAAAACATCTCAGACAGTTTTAGAGGTTCAACTCACATGAGAAACGAGTGGAGGGCTCTGGGTTGCACCGTATAAAAAGTTCCTTTAATATTCAATAGATGAAGTACTTGGCGACACGCTCGATAGCACCCAATTTCCTTCCTTTTGCCACCCCCCCGGTCCCCCGTGATAGGTTTATTGGTGGGATTGCTGCAGTACAATAGGGGCGGTGCAGCGGCGGAATGTTGAAAAGTTATAAACTATGTTAATCCCGTATGTGCTGTAATTACAAGGGAAATGCTAATTTGTGTTTTTCTTCTTTGACGATGCATGAGTAGGCTTATGGAGGAAAAAAAGCTCAAACATGAAAGAACGATGATGCATACTAAGAGGTTTCTAGGTCATATTGACTGACGTAGTGCATCTCAACATAACCACAGAGCCACAACAAGGTACACAAAACTTTTTTTGTTTGTTTTGACGTGAAGAAACCTGGCCTCAGAAGCCCGTTGAGCAGACGTCAACAGACAATGCTTAGACTGGGCGGAGTCTCAAATCGCTGTTATGCGCAGCTGTAAGCGCCAATCGCCAATCTATTACCACAAAGCAGCATCATCAGTGGCGCGTGTGACCGCCACGGGGCAATCACTATTTGTCACTCTTCATCCGGGGTTTGGCTCTCGCCAGAACAGCTGTGAACATTTAACCCTTGGTTCTATATTTTTGCAGAGCGAAGCGAGCACAGACTTGTCGAGTTAAAAAGGGAATGTCGCCAACCCGTAAACACTTCCTGCCAGGAAGGGAGCACTTCCTAAATCCTGGAGTGAGTGAGCTATTGCAAACAATTACAGAAAGTGTCTGACTTTCTGCATTAACCAGAATATCGATTATTTTTTTTGTGAGTGGAAAATGATTTACAACAGGTTGGAATTCACCTAACTCATGATACGATACAAATTGGATATACTAAACACACATTGGTGTTTTGAAAAGAGGAAGGAGGAAAAACATTTTCAGAAATAAATCAAAGAAGATTTACTTGGTCGTTTAATTTTAATGTACAGTCAAACCTCGGTTTTCGAACGTCTCGGTTCTCGACCATTTCGGTTTTCGACCAAAAATTTAGATTTTTTTTATGCCTCGGATGACAAACAAATTTCGGTTCTCGAACAAACTGAGCGCACTTGAATGCACCATTTGACTCCTCTCGCCTTCCTTACACGAGGAAGTGACGCTTCCTCGGGTAGACGAGGAAGTGACGCTTCCTCGTGTTGCTTTCCATTGTGAGCAGACGTGTTCAGTAAACATTTTTGTTTTAAAAAGAGCATGGTTTCGGTTTTTCGAACAATTTCGGTTTTCGAACAGCCTTCTGGAACGGATTATGGACGAAAACCGAGGTTTGACTGTACAAGCATATGTATTGTTTTCACACATGTATGTATGTATGTATTAGGCCTGGGCGATATATAGATTTTTTTTGTGGCATTAAAAAAAAAAAAATCAACGTTTTTCCACAAAAATTCTATACGGGTAAAGTATATGTTTGCATACATTTGACTCGCAGAAAGAAGAGCCCCAGGCCGATTTCTCGCATCCATCTAATCAGTGGGAGAATTTGCCCAACCGCCAAGACTCCCCCCCAGGCGACACACGCTCCCATTAAACAAAATGGATGACATGTGCCGAGAGTGGCCGTCTGAGGCCTAATTGTGACCTGGTGGAGTTGTTCGACTGAGCTCGTCGGGACAACACAATTGGAAACGACAGCGGGTACGCCTGATTGTAGCAAAGGTTGGTAATAAAAAGCCATCCAATGACTTTTGGGCTCGCTCTTTATAAAACTACCAAAACTATGGACTACTTATATTCAATAACGCTGGATTATGGCATAGTCATGTTTATGCAGTGAGCGATGTGGACTGCTAAATTATATCTGAGGCTTTCCTGTGTTTTCTCGACAGGATGACAACATGTCAACAAGCGAAGGCGAATGAGGCATAAGCATAAATCCAAGGCAACCGAGCGACTTCCTTTTTCCATAACGTCCACCTCACGGACAGGATTTCAGAGAATGTTTGCCATGACAGTCACCGGGTATTTGGAGCTGGTGAGTAACTTGTTGACATGAGCAACCCAAGGTGACACAAGGAAAAATTCCTGAGACACTTCAAATAGCTCAGGAAGTCTGTGGTGTTCTGCCGCACTGGAAACAAACGCGCTGCAATCACAGTTTCGATTTGAAGGAGACGCATGATGGTAAACCGTACACAAATAGCGGCGGGGCCTCTGTGAAATGAAAAGCACCACGTTTAATCTTTTGTGAGATGCATCTTCCGGAAAAACGTTTCCATGATTAAGCTTTTGTAAATTTTGCAGGATTGTGATTTCACAATCCAGCTGATTTAGTGATTATTCGCTGTGGGATGCCCGCCGTAGGTGCTAGTTTCTGATAAGTGCCGCATGTATAATCTTATGCAATACATTTTCCAGATGTACCTTTTCATGAGGACTGAGCGTGTTAAAAGGCCTGATTGTAAGAATGACGCATATGTTGTCGCAGATGTTTGCTATTAAGGATGTTTTTACAGTTAAATGTGACGAATGCAACACTATGACATCAAGCTGGCCGAACAGGCTTCTTAAAAAGCGCCCTCAAAAGGACACGGCTACAAAACATGAAGGGATCCGGGATGTTTCCATCCATTTCGGGGCTTTCAAGAGAAGAAAAAAAAAAAACATTTTCAAAGGCCATATTGATGAGAGCGCAGCTGCCTATTTTCAGGCTATCAAGGAGCTGAGATGAGGACAAGAGAAGATGCTGATTTTGAAGTGCTGAGGTGAGGGGCCAGGTGAACACATTCTGGTCGTAATGAGAAAACTAGTGTGTCTACAAGAAGAGCAAAAAAGGAAATAAAAAAGGTGTTTTGTTGCTTTGTTTTATGTCGCAGTTAAGGACTTCGGATACATTAAACTGAATGATGACCTTACTGAAGCAACTTTGCATGCAACTTGGTACCAAAAAAACAGCAAATCAAACAAAGCGCAGGAAAGTGTGAAAAGCAACAATGAAGAACAAATAACAATGGATGACGAGTGTCTCCAGTATTTTTTTTTTCTTAGTTTTGTTTGTATTCGGGGTTTTTTAGCATACTGACTCTTTTGTCGCATTCCAAATTTTTTTTATTTTTTTTTAATGGTCATACAAATATTGTGAAATAGACTACAACTCTCAAACAATCGACCGTCTTCTGTATGGACGTATGGCAATTTCAAAATAAATACAGTAAATATCGGTTTTCGAACGTCTCGGTTCCCGACCAAAAATTTGGAGTTTTTTATGCCTCGGATGACGAACAAATTTCGGTTCTCGAACAAACGGAGCGCACTTGAATGCGCCATTTGACTCCTCTCGCCTTCCTTCCATAAGAAAGTGACGCTTCCTTGGGTAGACGAGGAAGTGACGCTTCCTTGTGTTGCTTTCCATTGTGAGCAGACGTGTTCAATAAACATTTTTATTTTCAAAAGAGCGTGGTTTCGGTTTTCGAACAATTTCGGTTTTCGAACAGCCTTCTGGAACGGATTATGGACGAAAACCAAGGTTTGACTGTACTGTACATTTAACATAACCCCCGAAAGCTCATGTATGATAATTGACTGAGACAAAAATCAAGGACATTTCACAATATTTATATTCAGTTTTAGCTCGTTTTAAAACTCAACTCAAGTCAACTGTATTTATAGAGCCCTTCAAAATAACCGCCGCTGTATACAAAGTGCTCTACACGGAGCAAATATCATACACACAACAATAAACATAAGATGGAGTTTCACTTTGTATTCGATTGTTTTCAACATTTTTTTTTTCTCCTTTCTGTTTTTTTTCGTCACCTCTAAAAACCTTGAACCTTAAATGCTATGGTGTTGTCCTGTGAAAAGCACTTGGTAGCACCTGTTTTTGCTCATGTAAAAGCATCAATTGCGAGCCAGAAAACCCTTGAAAAATTCCCGAGACATATTGTACTGAGCAGCCTGGGTAGAGATGCGAGTGCTATGTTTGCCGCTATGGTAACTGCTATGTTACGGTTCCAGTTCTTTGGTTTTCGAGTCCACGGTTTTAAATTCCACATTTTAAGATCAGTGTTGTGTATTGGATTTGGCACATCTGACATCTCGTACAAGCTTCAATGGCTAGCGTTGACAGTCGCCATTTCAGTGTCTATGTTTCCAGGTTCCCGTTCTGAGTCTGTTTTAGGGGGCCCATTTTTGAATCCCTAATTTTGGGTCCTGTTTCAAACTTCCTGTTGTAGGGTCTGTCGTTTTGGGATCCTCTGTTGAATGCCACATTTTAATAAAAGTATGACTAAGAGTGAACATGATTGTGGATATTTTCATTTGTCTAATTCACATGTATCAAACTCATAGCTCGGGGGCCAGATCTGGCCCGCCACATCATTTTATGTGGCCCCCGAAAGCAAATCAAAGATGGCAACTTTCATGATGCTTGCTAAAATCGCTATCAAAATTTCAAATTGTCATTTGTAATAAATAAGAGTGACACTGTAAGCATTTTCTTTGTTACCAAACCCCTCATTACAGCTTTTAGAAGCAGTAATAAAGGATTTTTTTGGAATGCTGAGCTAGGTGTTCTTCTCGTACAAAAGGCTCACTGAGGACAAGTACCAAAATGAGCTCAGTGGAAATGTGTTTCTATGTATAGACGTTTCTGTGCAAGCTGGCTCGACAAGACTGGAGCAGCCTATTCCCCTGCGCGCAAACGCACGCTAATGATGGCGGGCCACGAGGATGCCGCAGTATCCCGTCAGCTCCGCGCCACCGCCTTTTGTTTAGACCGTTTTTTTTTTTCTCCTCAAGCGCAGCACATCATCACTTTCCCTGCGCCCTTGACTAAAAGTTGAGGGTGGCGATGAGCTAGCCGATGAGGCCTATAATGAGTTTGGAGGCGGGATGAGAATTGATCACCTCTCTCGACGCCGTCTAGCATGAAGGGCTTGCCGTCATTAAAAACAACACAACATCACAGCCTTGAAAGAACACAACAAGGGAGTCAGAATCCATGCAATGATCAATGTCAATACTCTACAGCCTAAAACCGAGTCTTGCACGAATTCTATGATAAACTGAACAATCAAAGTGAGAGGACACCGGCTACTGAAGTTTAGGGTATGTTTTAGGGTCTCTGTCTTTGAGAACCCATCTCAGGGCTACTGAGGGTGTGTAGCTGAAAACATCGGACAGCGGCCCTGTTAAGAGAACCCATGGCTGAATCGTTTACTTTACGGTCCCCATTTTAAGGTCTCTGATTTGGTTGCCTGTTTTAGTTTCGCTAATTTATGATCCCCGTTTGCAATTTGTTCATCTGTCAAAATTATTCTTCCCAATAGAAAATAATGGAAATACAAATAATGTGTGCCATGGTCAAGATCACAATTTTAATATGAAATACAAGGTGAGAATATCAGGATGCAAACCAAAATAAAAGTGTGACTTATTCAGGGTCAAAGTACCCATTTGGTGTTCTTGTTTCGGGGTTCCCGTTTTGGGTCCACACGTTAGTGGCCCCAAACAAGTGTAAAGACAACTTCTTTTGAAATAAGTCCCGCAACAATGTTTTTTTTCATGCATTTGCCTGAATCCGTTGCACTCTTTTAGTGAGGTTTGAACTATAAAGTCAACTTTTGGCTTTTCTTTCACCATCCTATGACCGAATTCCAAGGCGCTGCACTTCCACTGCATTTTTCAACATTAAAGTCGCCACAAAAGTGAGCCGTCTAGATTTCCCCTCCTTCTCTAATAAGTAAAAACAAACCCGGTAAATAACCCTCCATTCTCCTATTGGCATTCTGCTAATCAGCCAAGCGCCGATATAATTAGCTTTCATCAGTCAAGTAATTAAAACATCGATGCAGCCATGCAATGAGAAGTCGAGTCACTTTGTGCCATTTATTTTCAGCTTCCATTCATTTTAGTCTGCGGTGTGAGAACTGTCCTCAACAGACAAGAAGGATATAGATAGCAATTACGTGAAACACGCAGACTATTTGTCAAATTGCCGCCGTGCCTAGTTGTTTGGTAGCATTCCAACTTCCACCATGTTAGCCTGTGACCTTTTCCCATGAATCCGATAACAGGGCAACAGTGTACATTTTTATCTATCTTTTTTCTTTTTGTTTTGTTTTTTTAACAGGTTCCTATCTTGCGGTTATGTTAGGAGACCAACTGTTAGCATGTTAGCATTTTATCAACTCACATTACAAAGTACCTGGATACAAGGAGAGGATTTTATCAATTCTCATGAACAATATTAGACCGCCAGGATATAGGTAAAACCTTATCAACCTGCCTCTGCATTTTTTTTGTACCCACATTGCTATCTTGCTTTATGTTAGCATACCATCCATGAATATTTTTGCATTTTATTCGCTCTCACTAAAAACGGTACATGAAAAAGGGGCACATTTTTAAACCATTATCAACTGGCCTCAACCCTTTCACTGCTCGGGTTGGCACCTTTTTGTATGGCAGCATTGCAACTTCCGATCGATTTTTATGACCTAATAAATGACGACAAAGTAAAATCTTGCTATCGGGTGAGCATACACACTTGCATGTTAACATTTGATCAAGTTTCATGAACTAGTAAATGACGAGAGACCTCAATGTAATTTCCTTGATAAACACATACAGTTGATGCATGCGCTCTAAAAGTACATCTGTTTTAACATTAACATGTACAGTATTCTGTTCTTTCGGTGCCTGGTGTCGTAATTGTTTCCCCATTCTTTTCATATTTGTGTGCGATACAAGCGTCCACTTGTTCCCCAAATCAATACAAACAGAGGATCAGATCAAGTGAGCATCGCACTTGACAATCTATACAACCCTTGTGTCAAACCCTCAGCACCTGACGAGAAACCTTTAAAGCCAATCTTTCAGTGTGCTGCTCTAGACCGCCAAGCTGTCAGCACTCATTTCACATTGCGCCTACTGCTCAGCATGCACAGCACACTACACAAAGTGAAGTCTGTTAAAGGCAATGTGTGTGAGAGCGTACTACCGATGTGTAATCTGTTTAATCAGCTTGAGCAGCTGCACTGGTTGAAGCGAAATGATAGTTTTGGGGAAAGGGAATCCTGTTTACTAGACATAGTTAACACAGACGTGTAGGACTGATAAAACCTGAGCTGCGGAGGAAGGTGCCTTTTATGACTTTGTCATGCTTGCTGATCTTCGGGCATATGGGAAATATACGTTGGATGGCAATAACAGTTGTGTTCAGAGTGCCAAAGCAAGGTGGGAGGGAGGATGAAAATCAGGCACAGATGCTGCACAACACGAATATCAGCATTAACATGCAACAAAAAGTTTCGGTACTATCTCGATGTTGCCTCTTAATTAAGTCACCTCCACAGTGTTAGCCCGAATATACCACCAGAAATGGATGTTACTGTGATATAGCGCTGGCATCTGAATGAAAATTAGTGCAACAACTAAGAATTTATTTGATAATAGAAAGTAATCTTGAGAATTATTTGGCGATTAGTCGGTGAATCGTACAAAAAAAAAAAATGGTTTCCATTTCCATCGCTTTATTCAAAAACATGACGATTTCAAACGCAGAGCAGAAAATGCACAAACAAATTACCGTAATTTCTGGACTATAGACCGCACCTGATTATAAGCCGCACCACTACATTTTAAAGGAAAAAAACATTTTGTACACACATAAGCCGCACCTGTCTATAAGCCGCAGGTGCCCATATTGTTACATGAGATATTTACAAAGAAAGACGGTACACAGGCGGCCGTTAAAAAAGGCTTTATATAGGCCGCTTCATTAAATAAGCCGCAGAGTTGAAAGCGTGTGACAAAAGTCGCGGTTTATAGTCCGGAAATTACGGTAATTATGATTGTGTTCCTGGTTTGGTTTATAACAAGTCAGAAAATAGACAAAAATGTTGTTTTCACAAGTAAAAGCAAATGTTTTATTTTGATTCAACACAAAGATAATCCGTCCATTTTAATGGAGGAATACGGAAATCCGATATTTGTAATTGGGAATCTACATTTCTGAGAATTTCAACAATTTTAAATTAAAAATGTATCTAAATGAGTCACTGATTATCAAAAATAAATATTGATCAGTTTGATAATTGACTAGTTGTCACTCTTCAGTTAATCAATTATTTGTTGCACCTCTAATGAAATTGGTGCAAGCTTCACAGTGGTGTCACGAAAGCAGTTTTCAGCATCTCTGTCCTACGTGCTCAACACACTGAGGCTGAAGCACAAATAAATTCAATAATAAGAGACGCCGAACCTGAATGTAACATATTATGCAAGTTGACAGACGGTCTGCCGTTTGGTACTCGCTGTCCTGGCTGCTCAGTACAATACAAGTTGACAATAATAATAATAATATTAAAAGATGCAACATGTCATGTGTTTACACACAGTTGCTGTATGTTGTCTGTGAACATGGGCTGCAAGTATTCCATGCAGCCGGATAACATTCGTCATCACACAAGCGCGTCCTCGCCGGCACCGGACTTCTCAGGTTTCGCCCTGTGTTTGTGTGCATGTGTGCGGATGTGTGTGTGTGTGTGTGAGAGCGAGAGAGAGAATTCCTGAGAGGCCAGTGCTCCAAGAAGCATTCTGCATGGCTGTCTGTCTCCACGTTGACTTTGTGCTGACACAACAGCTCCCTGCAGTGTGGCATTAAAAAGCACGGGTGCAAGTGTTGCCTTCTTAGCAATAAACAAAAATTAGTGTGAAATCATTTGTCTCACAGTTCGGCTCCCTCTCACATTCTGAGAACACGCAGAATTAAGACTCAAAATTATATGGAGGTGCACATGTGACTGTAGATTGATGTTTGTACATGAGTGCCTTGTGATTGACTGGCAACCAATACAGGGTGTACGCCGACTCTCGCCTAAAGTCTACAGGGAAAGGATCCAGCTCACCTACGATATTTATCAATACAGGCTATAGTAAAACAGATGCATGTCATTTTAAATGTGTGTCAAAAAAAAAAAACTCATATGGGATTATGCGACAGATAACAAACCTAAAAAAATGATCTACTGTCATTAGCCAAACGTTTACATTCATATGAAGTCCTTCCAGGGCCATATTAAATAAATGGAAAGAAATATGAGGCAATATTTTGACACACGGTAACAGCTGAAATCTACGGCAATGCCAATTACAACATTACATTGCTTTATTTTTATATAAATATATATAAAATATATACACATTTAAAATAAATACATATATATACAAATTTACAGACTTTAGCCCACATTCCAAAGACATGCATGTAAGGTTCACTGAAAGCTCTAAATTGCCCATAGGTGTGAATGTGAGTGTGAATGGTTGTCTACAGGAACCCTGCATTGACAGTCTAATATTTGCCTAATGAGGAGTGACATGGAACATAGACTGGTAAAAAGAATGTTTTCCAAAAAAAATGAATCCCTGATATTTGACTATCTTCTCCACATAAAAAAACAAAAATGTTATGTATATGAGAGAGAGAGGGAAAGAGAGAGAGAGAGAGAGAGAGAGATACATATGTAGATATAGATATGTGTATATCACACGAACACACACACACACACAAATATTAATAGGGAAATGTCAATTATGTAAGAATTCAGCCCAGTGCTAAAAAGATCACTTTAACGCACCACGTTGAAAGTAAAAGTGAAATGCAATACAAAGTGAAAGTAAGCACAGAACACGTTTGCTTTTCGTTATTACAGGTCTCGTGGGTCGTGAGTGGACCGCAATTCCCGCAGCACTCCCTGCTGCGCAGGTTAGTCATTAGTCGGAAGTGGTGCGCCGCTCGCACCGTGTGACAAGTTCCACCGGTTGTCACAAAGTGGGTCAGCCCCGCAAAGTTGACAAAATTCCGATTTTATTAACTGCAGTATTTTAAAGCACCTTGAAGACAACCCAATTAAAGCTACTCGTCTATGACGTCAACCGTCTAACTTCGGCTTAATTTAAAGACAAAAAAAAGTTCACCAACCTTCTCCTTGTTGTCCTGCTCCGTGGGGGGCGACGTAGGAGATTTCACGCTGCCCACTGCGACGGCTTGAGCGACCACCATCGTACCGCCTCCTCCTCCACCAACACCAGCACCCGGCGCCGGGTTGGGCTTCTCCACCGTCTCCACCTTGATGAGACGGTGCTTCGGTGACACGTACTTGATGTCCGGTGAGCCCACGGCAAACGAGATATTTCCACCGGGAGTGTACGGGTCCTCGAAGTCTAGCTCCTTTTGGAGTTTGTATGCGGCGAGGATGTCCGGCTGAGCGGGGCTCAACGTAAAAGTGGCCCCAGGTTGGAAGCCAGGCGCGCCGGGCACACCGGTGAGGCAGTGTCGGTAGTCCGGCTTCGGGGGCGCCGGAGGGGGTGCTTTGGCAGTTTTGAATCCGAGGTGCTCCTTGAACCACTTGGCCATGCTGCCAGAGCATCGCTTACGACCCAAAAATGACGGTACTATTTTTTTTTCTTTTTTCTTCTTCTTCTTCTTTTGAAGTTCCAGGAGTCCGAAATTGGCAGCGAGAATGAAGTCCGTGGGTCAGCCGGGAGCCACAGCCGGCCGGGGGCGGGGAGGGCTTCGCCACAGGCACTTTTCCGCCGTGAAAGTCTGTCACACGCACTCACACAACAAACACACCACGCTCACATTCGCTCTCTACTCTCGCGTAATGAATGTGTGCGCTCCACACACGTCACATTTCCACGCTGCGCAACATGGGAGCGACTATGAGGACACGCCCCCTACTTTCTTCCTCCCCTCCTTCCTACTCGTAGCAAACCTGGTCTCCGTTACCTGACAACGTTTACTGTCCCCTGCTGGACACTCCACTCAAAGCGCGTGCGCTCCGAATGACCGAAATCCGCTTCGGCGAATCTCACGTGACGTCACCAAGAGCTGTCTGTGAGCTAGCACGGTGTTCCAGACCACTGGGAAATGGGATGTGTGCAACTTGGGAGTAGCAATTGAAAGAAGAAGGAAATAGGGGTAAAAACCCATGGATAACCAGAACTGTAATAAGTGTGTACTTTAGCATGAGAGGTGGACAGACAGACAGGAAATCAAGAGATATACAGATTGGTTAATACTAGGTAGATGGGCCATTTCCCAATGGGAAGAATGCAGAGGGCCTCATGAACTCGGCAAGTACGGTTTCATAAGGACATACTCGACATCGCTCTAATTACGCAAGTGTCTTTGTAAATTGGAATGGCCGTGTACTGCCGGATTGTAGCACATAATGCATCTTGGGATATTTTCCTAGCTGAGCCTTGACCTGTATCCATTCGGTGCATCCTTTTATTAGGCTTGCTGACAAGAACATTCCTTACGTTGTTGGTTTATTCGTACTTTCAATAGTGCTCCTAGCTCTTAGGATCACCCACAATGTGTGTGTGTGTGTGTGTATATGTATAGGATAGACGGGTAGATACAGTAGGGTAGGTGGGTAGGTATGGATAGAACAGTGGATGGACAAATGGATCGGTTGAAAGATAGATTGATAGAGTATTTCCAATGGCTGCATCCGGTATCTTTCCATATAGTGCATCCATACAGTCTTGCTTCCACATGGAGCTACTTAAAGAGGATGTGTCTCCTTTGAGACGCCGGATTACAGCATTTGCATTTTGATGGCTGACAGCTCAGGCAGCAGAAAGTGGGGAGCGCAATAAAAAGAGTGATTGAACTCCAAATACCAGCAGATCCTCTAATCGCAACGTTGAGATGCAGCCATTACGCTGCACCACTGACTATATTTTTCGTCGTGCACCTGTAGCCACCCGTGTATGTTATTACATTGCTAATGTCACACATTTTGTGGTTGCAGGGGTTTTTTTTCTTCGGAGGGTTGTCTGCAGAACTCAAAGTGAGCTAAAAATAAGGCACCCTCTGAATCATTTTCATATGAAGCTTTTTTTATGATTGTTTACTCACATTTATGTCCTAGTTTTGAGGTCACTTTGCTTCCCTAAAAATATAGTGAGGACGGCAATAACACATGTCTCCAGAGTTTTTCCGTTAAACTGCGATCTGAAAGTGGTATTAAAAAGAAGTATTGCTTCATAAAACCATTGCAGGCATTACTCCTGATAATAATGCACAATGTTGTCAGTGCTTGTTTCTTTTCATCTGCCCTCTGAAGAAAAACAAAAAAAAATATTTGGCAGTTTGCTCCACTGTGTGATATCACATTATAACCACGTTAAGGAAAAACCATTCAAGTTTAATGCAGGAAAAACCTGCATTAAACTCCAAAGACTTCCCAATAATCTGCATTTTGTTGGTTTTTATTTCTTATTAATTTGTAATAAAATGTGCAACTCCAACAGTGTGCTCAGACCACCTGTACCTCTAACAACTATCAATGAACCAGGTAACTTTACCGTTGAGATGGTGAGCTCGTCGTTCCAAATGTCATTTGTTTGTGATGTAGCGTTGCGTTTAATTTTCATATTAGCGCCCCTACACACCAGATTTGTCCGCCAATGACTTGGAAGCATTTTCAAAACAAGTAGCCGCTTGCCTAAAAGATACACCCTCGCGCCGCTCTCGGTTGTCCTGGTATCAAAAGCCATACACAGCAAGAATGCAACAATGTTGATGCCCTAGCTTGTCATTTAAACAACCAAGTGGGCATGATTGGGATATGAATTTTTTCTTTTTTTAATTGGCCAAAGGAGCAGTTACAACCCAAGTTCTATAGGGTCTGCCTAGCAACAACCACAACGAGAGCAGGAATAAAAATCTGAGAGATATAGTTGATCTATTTTGTTACGCCTGATCAATAGCAAACATTTTATGCATTTTAATAGAGTGATTAATAAGCTTGGTGTGTGCATGTGAGTGTGTGTGTGTGTGTGTGTGTGTGTGTACAGAAAGAAGCCTAAAATTCATACAGCTCAGACAGCCTGTCAGCTTAGGTTCAGTATGGGGGGAGTGGGGAGAGCGATTTTAATGCCTTGATCTGTTGCCATGCAGCTCAAATAAATAAAATAAGACTTGCTGTCTTGCGGGACATGCAACAACTTTATTTCCTCTGCTAAGTCGTCTTGCTTTAGGGCTTTTTTGTCAGGCTGTGCTGGAAATGATGCGACAGCAGAACCAGTCTGTGTCAGAGTGAGGGCTCTGTGAAATTATTTATCAACACATGTATTCGATATTTTAGGGGCCTTTTGAGGGGTGAAAATTATTTTTGGGGCCCAGACAACAAAATGAAAGAAATAAAAATAATTGCTTCCATGGGTGAATTAGGTCTCCTATAAAATCTTTATGAATTGTGCAGGCGAAGCTTGAAGTAACATTTTACCATTTTGAATTGTCATCCAAACATCAAATTAACTTCCTGTTCCTGTTCAGACTGCTCCTTCGTTTCGATAAACTACAAATAAATCCAAAAGCAGAAAAAAAAATCAAATGATATTCATATGAATTCATTTCAGACTACATTATCTATTTTATTCATCAACGACTGAGATTTTACTCTCAAATTCATGCAATTATTTCAGCACTTTAGATTCCACTTTATGGAAAGCAGTCCTTTTTGAACACATTCCCACTTGTCAAGACCTCCTTCGTTAACCTGCACCACCTCTGCAGTTCCAAGCCTTGAACTGCACGTGCAATAATGAATGGACTGATGGCTCTTTGAAGCCTTCATTTTGACGGTCACTCCTATCCCTTTGCCATAAAGAGAGCCTGTCTCACGTATTATTAAAGAGTGCCCTTGTACATACATGCATTATAAAGGACACGTTCGAGGACAGTCCTGGGCTTTCCTAAATGAAACAATGGCAGAAGAACCAATCGGTTCTCTGGTCTGTGGTTTACTGGGGTAATCGTAAAACCTTTATGAACATGCACGGGATGTTAAAAGAAACAATTTAAGTGAAATAAATTCACCAAAACAAAGACCACCCAACCGATGAGATGCCGGATCTGTGTGGCATAACTTGGCTTTCGTCATTCATTTATGTCAGCGTTTTTAACGGTAATAAAGGTTGTGCCATTGGTAAACCACAGGTGTCAAACTCAAGGCCTGGGGGCCAGATCCAGCCCCTCGTGTCATTTTCTATGGCCCTGGGGCACATTTGAAAAGTAGAGATCTCCATAAAGTAGTAGTATTCATGTAGTTTCAAAAAAATGCTAAAAATAAATAATTTCAGGGAGCAGGTTCCTTGTATGCGACCACCTGGCTCTAACTCCGGGAGTCCCTGTTCATTATGGCTGAACAGTCACCCAGAAGTGACACCGTCTGTTGTCTGCTGTCTCTTGCTTTTCGGCTTTGAAAACGAGAATCTGTTCTCAATTGTCCTTACCTTGATAAATAAAGGTTAGAAAATAAAGAGGGGCTTTCTTTCCCGGTTGGACTATCTTTTACACCATGTGTGTCCAATTACAGTGACCATAAAGGTTCCGAAAGGCCCAATCAACAACTCTCCTCAGGCTTACGTGACAACACTGGTTCTCTCAATGGCTTGCTCCTACTGTCCATCTCTGTGTCAAATGTGAACACCCTGAGTATTGCCAAGGCAGAAAACTAGGTCATTTGGAACTTACTTGTGTCACGCTATAAAGGTCTGTAATGGTTGTGCATGGCCTGATAAAGTAAGTGTCAGACTGTTGGCTCAGTGCAGATCCAGGAACAGATCCAATCTCAGGTGTCTGATGCTGTTGGCCGGGCGAGTGTGACATTCGCTCACTCTCGCTCGTTTTTCTGGCTAACGGCGTCTCTGTGACCCAGTAATGTCTGTCTATGTCACGGTAGGCTGCGCTGGAACCAGGCAGGTGGATTACAGTTGGGGTTTTTTTGGGTGGGGGTAAGTAATACAAAACAAAACAAAGGATGACAGGCAGGAAGGAAGGAAGGTGAGATTGGGGTTTACGTCACCCCAAATCAGAATTTACTGGCTTTTAACTTGGATTGGTTTGTGGTTTAGCATTCCAGTTTGCTTCTGTGATGGAGTGAGGGGGCTGTTGTCTCATTGTAGTTTCCTTTTACAACGCACTGGAAGAGTTCTTTAGGCTATTGTTTTTTTTGGGGTGGAAAATCCAAGGTTAAACTAATTTTGTACAGATTGCAAAACTATTTATTTAATAGATTAGACTTAGTACTCATGGAAAATAATGGCAAATCTGAAGTCTGATAGTCAAAGAAACAGTGCAGTGTCGACAAAATAACAGCACTAGCAACATTAAGCCAACATTAGCACTGTAAACAAGCCGACGTTAGCTTAGCATCGGGTGTTGGTAGAGTGACTTATTTGTAATTCAGTGTGACTATAACATTAAATGTCATTAGTTTCAGGTTTTATTTTTGGGAGAAAGTTCAATCCATTAAAAATGAAAAAGCGATAAACAGGCCTGTCATGCGGAAATGTTGCTAATGCCACACCGCTTCCTTAATCCTCTCAGCTGACTGAGGTCACATCTCTCTGCTTCTGTTTGCTAGCCTTACACTCAGTTGTTAGAGCAAATGGTTATGGGCATTTTTTTTCCAGTGATGAATGTTCAAAAAGAGTTTCCACAAAGCACCAGAAGCCCAAGTTAGAAGGCTCATCGCGAGGCTGCGATTTTGTGCCGTGATGAGTGTGGCCGCGATTGCACAGCAAATGAGTGACACCTCGTCGGCCTTCTGTTTCTGATAGATTGTTCTTCCTGTGGCCATTATTTCTTCTGAGGGATATAAGAAAGGAGTTAAACTACTGTAATCAGGATCATAAAATATCTAACTAACAGCATTTAAATGTAGGCAGAATGCAGGAGAGAAATACATGATGGGCATATTTCCGTGCAACCTAAACTAAAAGGGTCTTTGAGGACAATCCTTACCTATAATCTTCCACAAATAAGAGGTTTTGAAGTCTGCTTTGAAATATAGACTCAACCAAATCTTCTCAATGCTTCCACAAGGGAGAATCTTCTCATTCTGAGACGTCGACATGAACTCACTAAATGGAGAAAATGATGTCAGCAGCACCAGCAGAATTGAGGGCACGCTGTGACGATGAAGCCACATCCAAACCCGAGTGAGCCGCTTATCACTTATTTGACACACACGCGCACACAAAGGCAGTCAGTCATCGATGATGCACAAGCATCACAATCATGTTCCTCATTTTTACAGCCTTTCCCCAAAAGGCAGCACAGAAATATCCTCTGGAAGTCTGGTCATCACTCTGACTGGTGTTTTCCCCTTACAGGTTACATCCGCCACACCAAGGAAATAATGCCAAGCAAAACAAAGATGGGCGCAGACAGATCACAGATGGTGAGAAAACAGCAATATTGTTCTTGTAAGGTTGCCTCGCTCTCTGTGAATAAGACATGTCACTTGTGTGGGCACCCCGAGCATATTGCAAATTCTGTGCTGCCCAGTGATTGGCCTCTGTGCATTTTGGGGGTGTAGCTCAGCAAAGGCTTCGACTGACTATGCGGGGCGGGCAACAGCACCGCTTTATCCACAGCCTGCATTTGTCTAGAGACAATACAGTAATCCCTCGTTTATCGCGGTTAATGGGGACCAAAACCACCCGCGATAAACGAAAATCCGCGAAGTAACGACCCCCCTCCCCCCTCCATATAGGTACATGTACATAATATTTATAAGGCCAAATTTAATGGTATACATGCATGTAGAAGTCAATTTTGAAGTAATTAACATGACTTAATGCTGTATACTAATAGATTTAAACATGTATAAGTTAGGGTTAGGGTTAGAACATACAGTATATAAAAAAAAAATTTAAGTCCGCAAAAAGTCCGCAAACGGTCCGCGAAAAGCTGTGAAAGGCAGCAAAACAACAGCGAGTCACATAGAGCAACATATACAGTACTGTACTACATGTATATGAAATTTAAAAAAAAAATTTTTTTTTCATGAATATGTATGAAAAATTCTGCGATGCACTAAAGCCGCGATAAACGAACCGCGAAATAGCGAGGGATCACTGTACAAGTACATTGGCAGAGAGAAGCGTGAGCCTCTTCATTTTGGACCGATTCGATCGATTATGCAGATGAATGCATGGCTATTGTCTTCCTGACAGGAAAAAGTTCATCACCCCACTTCCTTGTATCAATGTATCAGTACCTTGTAATTGCATATCGTTTGTGCCTGCTTGTGCAAGTTTATCCCTGCCACTTAATATAATTGCTGCTGTTACACAGATGTGTACAACACTTCTCCATCCACATTAGCATCTCCAGTGTGTGGGTGGGGGGGTTTGAATTAAGAAGCATTTATGCACCCCCAAAAAAAAAAAAACAATGCTGCACAATAGAAGCGAGATTAAACATCCAAGCATTCTTTGAGCACTTCTCCGAACACCTTTTTTTTTTTTCCCCCAGACAAATTAGACACAGCTCGATGGCTCAGAACGGCTTTCACTCCAGGGAAATCATCAGCAGACAATGGGCTCGCCGTCTTTGTTTTATGTCCTGAAGAAGAAGAAGAAAGAAAAGCATTTGGAGACTTCTTGTTGTTTTTTTCAAGAACCATGAGTCACTTCCTCGAGGGGTCCTATCCGAGAGTGAGCTAGCGCCCACCGGAGTGCCATTGCGTGCGGGGGATGATCATGATGACATCCTGAAGATGATGGATGGGTGTCGCCTAACGTGGGAGACGGGAGCATGTCCGGGCTGATGGCCAGCCTTCTGGGAGCCTTTACTTCAGCCTCATTAAACACACCACAAGTCTATATCCTGCTGCTTGAAGTGTTTTCAGGTGATAGTCGCTGCTCTATTAAGCAGCTGTACAGTGGGGCTGTGGGTCCGAACTGTAATTGAAAATATTTTTTTTCAAGGCATGCAAGTCAAATATGTTGATTCCAAACTTGGGGAATGTGAAGATGATGTACAGTGATCCCGTGCTATATCGCGTTTCACCAAGCGTGGGTGCCTCTGTACTGTGCAATTTTTTTTGTGGTCAAACAGATTTACAGGTCGTTGGGAATGCCAAAAGCACAGAACATGCAAACTTCACACAGGAAGCCGGACCCGGAATTGAACCTTGCACCTCTGCACTGTGCATGCTAACCAGTCGAACACCGTGCCGCCTATATACATATACATACATACACACACTCAGTCTGTATATCGCGGATTTTCACGTATTGCAGGCGGGTCTGTAAAGCACTGGAATAGTATTCAGCACAGCTACAAAAAAAAAAAAAAGACGGAAGACGCCTGGGGTATCTTTTACAGTAGCTCATTCCTGGTGCGAGATTAAAAAGGTCTCATTTGCATATGAGTCTAGAGGTGAGCAAGCTGGCGGCAAAGGTGGCACTGGACCTTGTCATCCAGAAACAGCTGATCCAAATAATGCAGAGAGAAAAAAAAATAGCAAATGTCTTTTTTGTTTTGTTTGATGTGTTTACATTTTGCAGCTTTATCATTTTTTTTGTATTTATCTATATGTGCTCTGTGCCTGGCTGAAGACCAGTACAGGGTGTACACCATTTGTAAGACGACGTGACTTGGTCAAGGGGCAGACACTAGTCGAGCCAGTCGATCTCCCTCTTGGGGGTGTTCAAATAAATATGATCTTAAATACTGCTATCTTTTCTATAAGGGCTCCAGTATACAACATGCCAGTGAGCTCCAAGCTCACCACTGATTAAATCAAAGAAAGCACATAAAATTCCCCCTGAAAAGGCTTGGGAAGGTTGTTTTTCTTTTCCTTTCTCCAAGAAACAGCCAGCCCGGCCATAACAGCAGTTTATTAGATGTATGTTTATGTGCTTTGAAGGCTGGGGTGGCTCCCGGCACCAGTGGCGTTATTATTTTTCTTGGGCTATTGTCTCGTAGAAGCTGTAATTCAAAGCCTGTTAGGCTGTCTCGAAACCAGTGGTCATGATGGTGATACCTGTCAAAGCTTATACTACTATGAAGGTACAACGCAGATGAAGTATTTTCCTCAAAGGGTATTCCATTGACTTCCATTGATTGACCCGCAGTCTTACAGTAATCCGAGGCTGGTCTGGTATTTAACCTTATCTGCCATGCTAAGATTAAGTGCTATTTTTTTATGAAGTCCTGGTGTGTCTATCAAATAGTATGCGGCGACCCATCACACACGCCAAACAAAAATTAAAAAACATGGGGTGATTCGGGTATGACAGCAAATCCCACAAAGTGGATAGCGAGAGGTTGTGAGATGTGCAGATGCCAAATTTTTTTAGGAGGTGGAACATTTTTAAATAAGAAGAAAAAAAACATCCCAAAAAAACATAACAACATAGTACAACAAAACAATATTAATAGTACAAGCAGTATTATACGTAGAAATGGGCATGACTGTAATGGAAAATCAAGGCGAGGGTAACAAGGATTAAACATGTTACTGGGGAGAAGGTGCATTTTTTCTTACATACTACCGGAGTAATAGTGTAGTAGCGATGCTCGGGTGCACAATTTGAGTGTGGGGGGTGTGGTTGGGTGGGAGGCTCAAATTTTCAGGAGAAAAAGAAACTTTACAATGGGGCCCAATTTTTTTGTCCTATTGTCCAATTTCAGTGATTGTAATATCAGCAGTCATAGCAGGAGTAGAAATAGTAATGGTAAAAGTAGTTTAGTAGTCATAGTATTTACCGACCGAATAGTAATACCGGTGGTAGTAGTAGTAATAGTAATTTTAGTAGTAATAAAAGTTAGTCGTGTAAGCAAATGTCGTTTTAGGAGTAGTAGTAGTAGCAGTAGTTAATGGAGGAGGAGGAGGTTTAATAATAGTGGTAGTAATTATAGAAGTAGTAGAAGTACTTCTAATCAAAAATCCCACTCTAGATAAGTTGTGTCAGTAGTTTCAGTAGTAGTAGTACCGTATTGGCCCGGATATAAGACGGCCCTGATTATAAGACAACCCCCTCTTTTTCAAGACTCAAGTTTGAAAAAAGACTCTTTGAACACCAAATTAATTTTTATACAGAAAATAATTACAGTACATCTGAAACAAATGGTTATCACAATATATTTAAAAAGCATGTTATTTTGCCTCATTCAAATCTTAATATCTGAACATTTAAATATGTAAATTAAAGTGCAATCACACTCGTAAATGAATGGCTTCTGGTTTTTGAAATGTAAATTACATCATAACTTCTCCTCAGCTGCCGGTTAACCTGGCCGATCTTCGACCCACTTTTCTCCAGATTGCTGCTACGTTATCTCTTCTATTATTTTCTTCTCTTTTCTTTATTACTGCTATTTTTCATTTTTCTTCTTCGTGCTACCGCTATTTTAATTTTTATTCTTCGTGACAGGGGTTCACTTTGGCCTGGGGAGTAAAATTCAGCATTCGCTACAATGATATCTGGCGCCATCTAGCATCGTGAATAGGTATAATGTCTAGACCCCGAATATAAGACGACTCCCACTTTTTCAGTCTTATTTCAATGCAAAAAACATCGTCTTATATTCGGGCCAATACGGTAGTAGTAGTAGTAGTAGTCGTAGTAGTAGTAGTAGAAGTAGAAATAGAAGTAGAAGAAGAAGGAGTCAAAGTTTTAGTAGTATTAGTAGCCGGTACTGCCGATTATTGTTCAATAAAATTCCCCAAGAAAAAACATGGACATGCCACAGATGGGCTCACAATTTAGCATCCCACTTCTCACATCAATTTGAAGGGCAATCTGAAACAAGTCTGCTGATGTTCTGACTCTTCCCTTTCGCATGAATAGAGCTCACACTCGGGAGAACAGGGACATTGTCATTAAAATAACAATAACTTAACACATCCGATTGAGTTGTCCGAAAATGTCACGATGAATTCGATTGCTGACATGACAGGAGACAGCCTATTCTTGCAGAAGGTTATCATTCTCCCGCATGGCTTCAAGACGTGTCCCATCTGAATGAGCATAATTAACAAGGGCGGATAAAAGCAAGTCCCCCGGAGGGAGATGTCCACTCACAAGATACTTGATTAAATGGAATTGTATAAAAGGATCAATTGTGAGTTGGACGGTCTCAACAGTTCCACGGGCACGTTCATCCGCTATAAAACATTCATTAAAACAAATGGATCACACGGCGTCCATCAGTCACGTCGCCTCATGTATGTGTGTGTGTGGGGGGGGGAGTACTCTGATGCCCACCCGCAAGGTGACGTGTGATTGCATTTCTTCATGCTAATTGGCTCCTTCTGTCAGTCCACACTGAGCTTCCACAACCTGGTTTGAGCTGCAGCTCTGACAAAGTACCACAGAGGTCAGGACTTCTGGAGACAGCTTATGATCCACATACTTCATCAGTATGCATGTGTGCCCACAGGCACTAACAAATAACCTCACTCTTTGGTTAAAAGCTTGTATCCTAGTCCTGATCCATGAACCCACCAACCTTAAATCACTATAGCTAGCTAGATAGCTAGCTAGATAGATAGATAGATAGATAGATGGAGAGAACTAACACAATCGACTAGATTAAACACGGCGGCTCGGTGGGTCACTGGTTAGCGCGTCGACCTCACAGTGCAGAGGTCGTGGGTTCGATCCCCAGCTCCGATCCCCGGCTCCGGCCTTCCTTTGTGCCTGCGTGGGTTTTCTCCGGGTATTCCGGTTTCCTCCCACATTCCAAAAACATGCATGGCAGGCTGATTGAACACTCCAAATTGTTCGTCTCTGTGTGTCCTGCGATTGGCTGGCAACCGGTTCAGGGTGTCCCCTGCCGACTGCCCGAAGACGGCTGGGAAAGGCTCCAGCAACCCCCCGCCACCCTTGTCAGCGGATCGGAAAATGGATGGATGGATAGATTCAACACACTGACATATTTAAAACCACACAACCATTATTGTATTCAAGCAAATGAGGAGAATGCTTTTAAAACAAAGGCCATTTTGCGCTCTTGATTGAAAGTTATCAAAATGTGAACGAATCAGAAACTGACTGGTGTCTCATAATGGATCGTGTTCAACCAGGGAGATGCTTATGAATTAAAAAATGTATTCGCTGGAGTATACATTTTATAGCTCAAATATAAGCTCGTTTTCTTTTATATTGTATGTATTTATGGGTCAATTGTTTCCATCTTTTTGGCCAATTTCATGTGATGAAATGTAAACTGGCACAGTGTGTAAAATAGATGTTCGGTTTTAATAAGCTGCAGTAAAACACATTTATGATTTTATATAAGTTCCCTAATTGCTTTGTTATCTTCCTTTCGCATCGGAGGCTTTAAAACACAGCATCTATGGTTCTGTAACTGATTGCCTACTTTCAGCTAATCGTTCCAATAGTAACATAATAGCGGCTGTATACTTTTTTTTTTATAAGTGTCCATCCATATCAGTGTGTGTGTGTGTGTGTGTGTGTGTGTGTGTGTGTGTGTGTGTGTGTGTGTGTGTGTGTGTGTGTGTGTGCTTGTGCGTGCAAGCCATTAAGTCTTAATGGTAAAATGACACCAGGGAGGCTTTTTGGGCCATTTGGCTTTGGATCAATAATCTGAAGCATTGGGATTTCTTGACATCTCATTTTAGGCTTATGTCCCGTCAATGGGTGGAATATATATATATATATATATATATATATATATATAATTTTTTTTAATTGTGGTGGACGACTAAAGTGCAGTGCGGGATCAAAAGGCGTTTTGATCAAGCTGATTGGGGAGAGAGAGGGTCTCTATTAGGGTATTGATCAGTGACTCATTCTGCTTGAGATCATAAGCCAAACAGAGTGACACAGAGAAGACAAGAGGGAATTGATGGACAAGAAGAGCTTGTGAGCATGACTCCAGTGGCACATGAGGTGAGCCCATCGCTTTCATTAAATTATCTGCAGCATTTATTTTTGAAATGCTCCCTCAATAGATTCAAGTGGAATTTTGTGTCTGTTCTAAATGTCATAAATAAAGAGGGTGCCGAACATAAATGTAATTTAATTTGATTATATTTACCAGTATATTTTTCCCCCCCGGCATCTTTTTGTTTTCCTCTTTCCTTCCTTCCCACAAATTGGATTTTTATTCCCGCATTCTGACTTTGATCCTTCCTTCATCGAAATGTACTTTTCTTTCTTTGTTACTGGTCGGGCTGGCGCAGTTTGCATTGTGACTAAAGAGTTACAAATACACATTCTAAAAAAATAACACATTTTATTGAATGTTTGTTGAATGAGAATAAAAAAAAAAAAATCAAATTATAATTGACTATACACAAAAAATGATTTTCTGTGACAATTTTTAAGAATCATTGTTGAATTATAATACTGTATTTCTGTGGAAGTTGACGCAAGTAAATGCTGGGGGGGGGGAAATTGCTGGATAAAAACTTGGCATTAGGGGGAAAAAAAACAAATAGCAGAAGGGGGAAAAAACTGAGATCAAAACTTAGAACCATTGGCTTTCGAAATTAGAAATCGGATTTTTGTCAGGAAAAAAAAAACCCCCTGAGATTTTACGTCAAGGCCAGACTGCCGAGCCCGAACTGGGATTTATTTATTTCAAGCATCTGTCAAGAACTTAACATCATTTGGCCTCCCTTCAACCTCTTGCCACAGCCCCGCTGAGCCCCTCACGAGTGCCCTTCCACACACCTTCCTCCACCTATCACAGATGTGACAGGAATACGAATGCAAGCCCATCCTCCCTTTCCTCCTCCTCCTCCTCCCTCCCTCCCTTCGTCCGTCTCTATCTGACTGCTCACCTCCAAGGACACAGACAAAGACATCCGCCTGATAAGGGGGAGCCATCTCGCCACCTGCCTGCCTGTTGACTGTTAGCGCGCCATTGAACGGCCGTCACCACAGGCAGAGATGCTTCCACACCGAAAAATGATCCCCCGTTGTTCTCAGTGACAACCATGGGGAGGAAGTGCATGCAGATGATTGGGATGCACCAATATAACTGATGAATTATGAGCAAATCCTAACTGGTCACCTCTTATCTTGACGGAGTCGATCAGTATGATGAAGTTATGGTCATTTCTGCATAATGAGCAAGTGCCCCACCATGAAAATTTGTTCCAACTGAAGAATGAGATTTCAGTCATCAAGAAATATTTAGAATGTATCAACTTTTGTTGTTTCCTCGGTCTACCCGTCTCTCTGTTTCTTAGAACATCCACAGACTACTACTACTACTCTTGGGAAACAATGGCTATGTCAACAACGAACACGTAACTCCTAACATTATTTTAGAAATTGCCAGAGATGGGCACTCAACCCTATTTTGCCGGTTCGTCCTCCGTCCGTGACCTGGATCCCCTTGCGTCATCGTCCCTCTGTCCTTATTCATATAATAATCGTCCTCCGTCCCCTCAAAACGCTTTTGTCCCCCCCCCCCCCAAGCTCCATTTCCGGTCACCAGAGTCCAGCCTTAAGGGGGACACATGAAATTCATGGTGGTCACAATGGTAAGCAACACGAGGAAGCGTCACTTCCTCGTGTAAGGAAGGCGAGAGGAGTCAAATGGTGCATTCAAGTGTGCTCAGTTTGTTCGAGAACTGAAATTTGTTCATCATCCGAGGCATAAAAAACTCATAAAAATTTTTGGTCGAAAACCGAATTGGTCAAGAACTGAGACGTTCAAAAACCGAGGTTTGACTGTATCATAGACGACATTTACACTACATCTACAAAGATCCCGTCTGAGTACGTCGATGCCGCAGCCATATTGGATGTGGCAAAGTGAAGCAAGTTGTGAAGATGTGTTCTCCTTGGAGATGTATCATCAAGCAAAAACTTTAAACTAAATTAATACGGAATTATCGCTTTTGATTGAATGATGTCATCCTTGCTCAGTTTTACCATTTCATTCGCTGAATTTACGACAACTTATTAAAGCCACATACAATATGACAGATGGGCTCACGTGTTCAAATGCCTGTTTAGTTGCTGACACTAATGTAATGCCCTGGCACCCGTCGTCCTTCCGTGCTGCCATGTTCCAGTACTTTTGGAGGGCAGTGTAGTCAATTTAAGTGTGAGGAAAGCCTGACATTTCTATCTTTATTTACCAGATGGGGTTGTCAACATGAACCCCACAACCAGAGATTCCGCGACTGCACCTGCTCGTGCTTCTTATCAGATGATGTGCGGCTTTTACCAGCATCGCATGTGAAGTTATTTGCGCTGGGTAAAGACAAAACCAATACAGAGGTGATTAAAAGTGGGAATGGAATGTCACACCTAATGGATATAGAAGCTGGGCGGGGAAAGAAATGGGAAAAGCTAGGCTGTGGGAAGAGGAAAAAGTGGTTTATTTCCGTTTATATATATGTGTGTGTTGACATGAGGGACGTGTAGAGAAATTGCGTTGCGCTGCTCTCGTCTTCCCCAATTTCAGGTGTAATTGCCCCCAGAAAATGCCGGGTGAGCGGACCAGACGGAAGCCTTTCGAGGCCTATTCCCTCCTTATACAACGATGCCTCTGTCTGACACCGAGAGGAAACATTCACCAAGATAAAAAAAACGCGCGCTAACTACCACCCGGGGTCGCGCGACGCTGTTAAGTTGTGCCGCGCGTGTGTCGTTACCGTATGTAAAGATCACAGTGTTGCAAATTGGGCGCAATTGTGGGACGAGCAGAGGTTGTAAAATGGAGCCCAACGGCACAACCGGGGTTGTAAAAGTGAAGGGAAACGAGGCGAAGCTTCGCTAGGGAAAATGGAGACTTTTCAACGAGAATTACAGTGACAAACATTGGTGATTTTTCAACTTTTAAATCAGGGTAAATAAAGTTAAAAACACTCAACCTTGCCTTTGACAAAGTGACGAAGCCATGCGGTCACAATGCGGACCCACCCCCCCATTCCATCATTTCCCAGTCCTGAGCTCACACTTAGCCGCCACGTTAGAAGCGAAATGGATGGCCGTGACGCACGCTTAAGATTCACTTGAGGATTTACTTTGCTGTGGGGAAGGTGGGCCCACTCCGCGGTGGTTCCTAATGGATTATTAAAGTGCATTGTGCTGACATTGACGCAATGTCGGTTTGAATATCCAGTCCGCGCGTACGGATGTGTAAGCAGCTGGATTCGCAACGCTGATGGACTCCATAAGTGAAATGACATTACAAGCAGACTGATGTCATCCCTTTTCCGGAGTGTTTTATGACTTCGCTCGGTGTGAATGATGGCAGCACGTGGGTAGCTAAGCACTTTTTAAATAACAATGCTCAATGATTTACACCAAAGTGGCCTGCTCCTTATCCTGTTTCGGGCTTTTCACATTTGGGTTTGGCATATCGGGAGCACTGCGCAAAAAGCACATGTGACAATACATGGCGTCATTTGCATTTTGTCATACAGTCAAACCTCGGTTTTCGAACGTCTCGGTTCTCGACCAATTCGGTTTTCGACCAAAAATTTCGAGTTTTTTATGCCTTGGATGACGGTTCTCGAACAAACTGAGCGCACTTGAATGCACCATTTGACTCCTCTCGCCTTCCTTACACGAGGAAGTGACGCTTCCTTGGGTAGACGAGGAAGTGACGCTTCCTCGTGTTGCTTTCCATTGTGAGCAGACGTGTTCAGTAAACATTTTTATTTTAAAAAGAGCGTGGTTTCGGTTTTTGAACAATTTCGGTTTTCAAACAGCCTTCTGGAACGGATTATGGACGAAAACCGAGGTTTGACTGTATATGATGAGAGATTCTATTGTTGAGGCAATCATGATGTTTCCCATTCTGGCATGTTTGCACTTTTGACCACCTGGCAACTCATCACCCCGCCCAGGGTAAAGGAAAGCTTTTTTGCAGGAGCTCCCTGGACGATCATTTGGATTGTCTTTTTTTTTATCTACTTCCAGCCAATGTCAGTTGGGAGAGGTGAGAGAGATTGGGCGTTCAGTGTTTCTTCGTTGGAATGCTTGGTTGGTTAGTTAGAGCGAAACGAGAAAAAAAAAGTGTTTTTGAGGGATGGTTGGTCAGTTAGTTTTCGTTTTGTAGTTGGTTATTTCGTGAGTTGTTTAGGTTTCTTTTTGGTTGGTTGTTAATTTTATTGGGGGGGAGTTTTTTGGGGGGGGGGTTGTTTTGCTACTTTTTTTGCTTTTTTGGGGCCTGTTGTTTATTGTTGAATTGTTTGGTCAGTATTTTGTTTTAATTGGTGGGTAGGTTGTTTTTTGGGGTTTATTTTTGGTTGGTTAGTATGTGTTTTTGTTTTTGTGTAATGGCTTTTTTTTGGAGTGGGGTTGCGTGGTTGTGTTTTTTTGGTTGGTTATTAAATGGCAAATTATTATTTCATATTTTTTGTTTTTGTTATATGGTAGGTTATTAATAAATTTTTGTTTGTGGGTAGGTTAGTTCATTTTGGTTTTGGTAAATTTGTTGGTAAGTTTGTTCACTTTAATTTAGGTTTTATTTGGGCAGTTATTTTTTTGGCGTGCTTGGACAATTTTTTGGGGGGGGGGTGTTGTTGTTTTTGGATTGGTTAGTTATTGTTTATGTTTGGTGAGGTAGGCATTTGACTATTTTGGGTTTTTTTTTTTTTTTTATTGTGATGTTTTTGTCATTTACTTGGTCTGTTTTAGTTCATAGTTATTTTAGATTGGTGATTTAATTCGTGTACTTTGGGGGATTGTGAGTCTGTCTTTGTATAGTTTACTTATTCAGTAGTCTACTTTTTGGTCGGTTGCTCTGGAAGGGTCGGTGGCCCACGTGAGGAAGCAAATTGAGCTGCTGAGGAGAGAACAATCACTTTACTTTGGGTTTTTAATTGGTTAGTTAAATGGCCAATCGCAGAATTGCAATAATAAAGTTGCATTTTATGACAATTATATTGTTTTAATTGCTTCACTTAGCAGAATTAAAGTCTGAGTGGAATGAATGTCGTGGGAGGAAAAACGAAAAAGTGATCATCAGATGGATGTGAAGAGGTGGTAAAAAAAAAAGTGAGGGAAGAAGAAGGGGAGGTGGCTGTGGAGAAGGTCACGCTGTAAAAGATGTCCGCTTGTGTTTGACAAGACACAAATGCCACCAAAGTGAATGTTACAGCCTCATCGAAGCTGCGTGAGACAACCTTATAGACAACCTTAAGTGCACTGTAGGAGTTGACAGATTTCTCTAAATCACTAACTGTGGATTCTATACTCTGAAACTATAAAACACTCCAATATTACATGCATCTAATTGCGCAGTGCCCCCTCACCTTCCCGCCGTTAACATCACAGCATCATGTTTCCCCTTTTTTTTGCATCAGTATTATCTCAATGATCTCTTTATCTCTTCACCCATCGTAGCCTGTTTACCGGTCGCTGTTGTCGCACTTCGGCAAAGGTCATGCTAACGTGAAGCGACACGTGAAATGTAGCTAATCGGACGCTCTGCCACCTCGTAGCGCGACGAAACACCACCGCCGCAGGAGCGTCGTGTCGGGGAAGGATTGGACAAAAGACAGTACGGTGCTATCCTCAAGTTGGAGCCATCAATTGTGGGTGAGCTGGGGCATTTTCCAAGCAATAATAATAATAACAATAATTATAAGAAGAAGAAGAAGAAGAGGAAAAAGAAGAAGGAGACATGATAGTCAACTGCTGCTTATATTTGTACAAAAATGATAAACCTTAACTCATTCACTCCCAAAGACGTTTTTAAACGTCTTTTCAGACTTGGTCCAGAATTGGCTGGTACTGAATGAGTTAAAAAGAGACAAATTATGCATTTTTGAAAGAATACTGCAAGGGTCAAGAATTAAAGGAAACGTTTGACCCTTGACCATGCTGAAATTAGCCTGTTTTGAGGGGGGTGACCCAGTCTCTTTCAAATGAGCCATTGCTCACCTCTCCCTCCCTCCACTGTGGAGCCCCTGCCAAGTTGGCTACAATGATGACCAGAAGGGTGAACCCAAACATACAAAAAAAAAAAGCAAACTACGCATGAGCCCTAGTAGACACTAAAAGCAGTGACTGTATTTTCACTCAAGGAGGCAGCACTTCATCAGGGACTCACCCATTTGTACACAGTGTGTCTGATCTCTGCTGCAAATAGTGAAAGTAAGAAACTACACCATCACCGCTCAACCCTACTCAAACCTTTTCCAATAAATTAAGGATTAACAAAACAGTTTTTGGATGGCAAGAATGACTGCTCTAGGTCACATTGTCTGTCTTTTTGTGTGCGCTGCATTGATCGACATTTCTTGCCACAATTCAAAAACTCCAAAGAATCCCTTGACCCTCGAAACATTTCGCCCTTTGACATCCACTCAAGATGAATTCCCGGAGACCATTTTGTCATCCGCCGCTTTATAATCCTTCTATCTGGGCAGGCGAATATAAATGAATATTACACTCTGTGGAGGGGGGGCTGCTGCTTGAGCCTCTTTCAGAAATGAGCTCCGACAATGTCTGCGGGCATAATTGTATAATGCCGGTGGCATCGGTGGAAAGTGATGCTTGCAGGAGTCGCCCTCCTGCCCCTGAGATGGAAATCAAATACGCTTAATGGAGAGGGGAAGCATTACGAGTGTAGTGGAACAAGATGTGACCGGTCGCCGCCGTTCGTCCGGTGTCAGCAGGCTTCTCAATGAAAGGAAGGTTAAGCTGGCATTCCATCTGCTACTTGCTGATCAAACGCCAAACATGCTGGAGAATTCCTCCTATGCATGATCCAGAATTCATAATCAAGTCTCCTGGGATTGGATGTAGCCTAACTCAAGCTCATCCTTGACCAAAATAAGGACAAGGACGATAGAAAACGCAGGGATGGATTGTCTGAGTGGATCACAACCTTAATGGGTCCAGAGTGCACGACTAGTGGATCGGGTTTCAGCCTTCGATCGAGGTCGGCGGAGTGACCTTAGAATCCCGATCTAGTTTCACTGGAAATGGGTGGTAGGCCTCAGAGGGCGATTGGCTTTCTGGTTTCTGCAGAATCAGAGATTTTAGCAAAGTATTATCAAATTATTCCTGTAAGGCATTATTCTCCCCCTCCCTGTCTTTGCATGAGATTTCTTTGGGTACGTTGGCCTTCACCCACATACAAAAAAACCACTTCTGTCTGGGCATTACGGTATGCCCTTACACACAGTCCCAAGTCTGTTAGGCCTCTGACACGACCTCCAAAGCCAGAAAACTGCACACTCGTCCCCGTACCATTCCTTGTTAATGCCTTTCACACAAAACAACAACGCAGCGAAAAAAGCTATCATTTACTTTCCCTTTGTTCAAACCGTCTTGTGTGGCATTCCCACTTGACCGCATTGTGTAAAGCTAACACTCCTCCTCGTCTTCTCCTCCTCAATGGCGCTACAGTCATATATTAAGAATAAATAATGAAGAAACTCATCAGAGGAGACTTTGCATATAGATAGCCTACTTAAGCCGGAAGCAGCCATTAACGCAAGTTGCGGGGAGGGAGCGTCGGGTAATTAGAGTGGATCGCCTTGCCTCCTTGAGAATGCGTGTGTGACTAATAGAGAGGCCAGACCGACAGAAGGAGGACACGGTACACAAAAAGCATAGAAATAATTTCTCACTTATTCAACTCAAGTGGGGGTGGGGGGGGGGGGGGGGACAGATCATTCAATAAATGTGGTGAGTGGGCAGGCAAAGGGAGGATTACACAAAGTTTTAAATTGAGTACACGCTTAGGACAACAGATATATGATAGGCCCCCGAATACATCGTCATCCATGGGAGCCCAGGCCATCATGCTGCCATGACTGCCTCAGAGTGTACCGTGGATGGCCGTGATTCCGTCAAACAGACCCGGTGACTATGAGAAATCCACATATTAGGAACTAACCAATCAGAGGAAAGCTGTTTATATCAAATCATTTGTTTAAAAATGATATCAAATTAGGGCGGCCCGGTGGTCCAGTGGTTAGCGCGTCGACCTCACAGTGCAGAGGTATTGGGTTAAATTCCAGCTACGGCCTCCCTGTGTGGAGTTTGCATGTTCTCCGCGGGCCTGCGTGGGTTTTCTCCGGGCACTCCGGTTTCCTCCCACATTCCAAAAACATGCGCGGTAGGCTGATTGAACACTTCAATATTGTCCCTAGGTGTGAGTGTGAGCACGGATGGTTGTTCGTCTCTGTGTGCCCTGCGATTGGCTGGCAAAAGGTTCAGGGTGTCCCCCGCCTACTGCCCGAAGACAGCTGGAATAGGCTCCGGCACTCCCCGTGACCCTTGTGAGGATAAAGCGGATCGGAAAATGAATGAATGATATCAAATTAGGCTCCTCCCCCAATCATCATGTGAACAAAAGTTGTACTTATCATCGGCCTATGGCGTTGTCAAGCGACACGACATTTTGAAAAAAAATGCACCGTATAGACTCCGCTAGAAAATACGGTACGCAGGGTTGGTGAATGACGGTTGGGGGACTACAGGATGTTCATTGTGTCATTTTAACTTCATCTTGGCGAGACAAAGGACTCATCCTTTGTTTCAGCTACACAGTTTATGAAATGAATCAGTGAGAGCAGGTCATTAAATACAGGATATATTAAATAATGTGAGGGAGTTGGCGCCATCCATCAAACTTTCAGTCTGCGCCTGGTTCATCAGGGTGGAACTCAAGCCCATCCATCAAATATCAGTGTGTTGCGTGAAAACTAGCCTATTGACTGAATATAATTTGCGGCAAGTTCGTTCAGTATGTATGAAACTTCTTCCTCTATGGTCTTTCTAAAGCTCTGTTACGTGGACCAAAAAAAATGCTGTTTGCTTGGCATAACAGTGTTCTTAATGTAGTGCTACTCAACCTTTAAACACGTAAAAAGGCATTTATTATGTGGCAAATGTTGCAATGCTAATTTGGACACTTGTGACAACAGAATATTGACAAAAACAGTAGGTTTATTATCAAGCGATTGTGAGGCGTTCTAGTATGTTCCTGTACATCAATAATTCAATGACAGATGGCTACATCTGATCTAAAATGACAATCGAGTGCTTCCGTTCATTGTATCTCAACTATGTTCCCATGTAGCTTGAATACGAAGATAATACCAAGCATTTTTAGCAATCATTGTTTTCAGAGTATAACTGAAATTGCTGTTTGGTTTAAATGCACTGAAACAAATTTTGAATTTTGTCCCAATTGTTGGCCAATGTACATTCCTCATTATTCATCCATTTTCTACCGCTTATCCGGGGTCGGGTAGCGCGGGCAGCGGCTTTAGCAAGGAAGCCCAGACTTCCCTTTCCCCAGCCACTTCTTCTAGCTCTTACTAGGGGATCCCGAGGCGTTCCCAAGCCAGCTGGGTGACATAGTCTCTCCAGCGTGTCCTGGGTCATCCCCGGGGTCTCTTGCCAGTGGGATATGCCCAGAACACCTCACCAGGGAAGCGTTCCGGAGGCATCCTAATCAGATGCCTGAGCCACCTCATCTGGCTCCTCTCGATGTGAAAGGAGAAGCGCCTCGACCCTGAGCCCCTCCCGGATGACTGAGCTTCTCACCTTATCTCTAAGGGAGAGCCCGGACACCCACTAAAATGATCAACCAAACACTTAGCTGTTCGTTTGGTCTTAACGAAGAAAATTACATTATTTTGGTCCCAATTGTCATGATAAACCTGAACCAGGAATATAATTGTTAAACAAATAAGATGATTTTGCTTTCATGGTACACTCAGCTTTGTTTCGTTGCTCCAACATGAGGGCACGATGCTCACTTGTGTTAGCCTTGAGAAATGACATTACTGTGTGACAGTGTTATGGACAATTGCATTGAAAATATGATATCTTAAAAAGATAAATAAAATAAAAATCGAATAATATTTATCAGTAAATTTACTTTTGTTGTGAGCTGTCTTTTATATCTCGTGACCTTACGCAGTGGACTTGTCAGGGAAGTATCTCGGGCACGACAGAAGAAAGCGGCCTCTATTTCAAAGGTCATTCCCCTTGGTTGACGGCGAGGACATCTTGCTATTATTCCGCATCTTTGATTCTCCCCGAATGGACACTGTCATCAGTTTCAAGAGACACAAGAACTAAAATGGGAATCATTGAAGTGCAGACTACCAAGACTGAAACCATAGGACAAAGTTTTTGGGAGTGGATTTTGAAGGAGCCCTGGAAATAGCCAGAATAAACCCAAAATGTCAGCGTCAAACCAAAATGGCAAACACTCTACCTTTGCTCTTGAGACATTGAAATTCGGGGTCTGAATTTTCCAAAACGTTTGTGCTTCATATAAAAACATGAAATTTTGTTGCCAATTTATGTTGAAAGTGATTGATATTGGCATGCATCTAATTATCTTCATGGGGGAAGCTGCAACAGCTGAATGAACGAGTATTTCGTTTCATCAATGGGTGGTGGAAGCGTCTTTGTCGGGGACCCAGAAGGGAAAAAGGAAAGAAAGTGCTGACGTGCTCGCGCACCCCCCTTTTCATCACACTTGCAGATAGATGACCTCCGATAGGCCCTCTCTCTCTCTCTCTCTCTCTCTCTCTTGGTGATCCTCTTAATGGAATTGCTCCTGTCGTAAGTCACTGTGGTTTATCGACTGCTATCGCTAGTGAAAGCGGAGCCACCATGAGATACGAATGCACCAGAAGATTGATGAGACTTCGGAAAGTCGACCATAGAACAAATGTTCCGCCTCACTTTCAGATAGGAGAGAAAGCATCTTAATGCTAGCTTTTTATAAGAACCCACCCCCCCCCCAAAAAAGACATGGTTCCCCCACTGTTCGCCTTAGCAAATAATAAACAGGATTTTTTCCGGTCTGCAGAGACTTGTCCAACGCTGTGTTGTACAAGAGGCCAAGATGCAGACGACAGGCCGATAAGATGCTTATCTGACTGGGGAGGCTGCGCGGCCTTATCTCTCTTCAAGGGTCCTCTTGGCCGGCAGCCAGCCTGACAATGAGGAAAGCTCAACGGGAAGCTAATTGATTCCCGACATGCCGGGGGGGGGTTTTTTTTGTTTTTTTTTTCTCCCCGAGAACTGGAAGCAGTCTTTTTTGCTAACGTGATTGAAACGTCGCCTGTATCTTGGTATCTAGGCACATCTGTTTGACATAAAACCTTCCTGGAGGTAATGACCTCTTTCAAGGGCGGGATGTTTTTACCGGCTACAGTTTGTTTGGCCATCTGTGAGGAGAAATCGGCCTGGAGTAGGAGCTCCTAAAGGTCCCTCGAGGTGTAATCGATACTTATGTATCCCACAGTTCCAACTCGGAGTTTAACAAGAAATACGATTAGTATTCCGATTTATTGGTAGCCTCTGGCTTGGTCATGGCACGACATTTGTTTTTAGAAAAATATTTTCAAAATGTCTTTTTTAAATAAATACTGTACAGTCAAACCTCGGTTTTCGAACGTCTCGGTTCTCGACCAAAAATTTCGAGTTTATGCCTCGGATGACGAACAAATTTCGGTTCTCGATCAAACTGAGCGCACTTGAATGCACCATTTGATTCCTCTCGCCTTCCTTACACGAGGAAGTGACGCTTCCTCGGGTAGACGAGGAAGACGCTTCCTCGTGTTGCTTTCCATTGTGAGCAGACGTGTTCAGTAAACATTTTTATTTTAAAAAGAGCGTGGTTTCGGTTTTCGAACAATTTCAGTTTTCGAACAGCCTTCTGGAACGGATTATGGACGAAAACCGAGGTTTGACTGTATTTAGATTTTTTGTTCTGATTTCGCTGGTTTCTGGTTTCAATGTTTTTTGAACATGTATTAAATATGTTTTAAAATGTGTTTGACTTTATTGATTTTACATAAAATTTGTTTTAAAATCATTTAGAATTTTTTTTTAATTTTCTACTTTATTTAGGTGTTTTTTAATTATTATTTTGATTTCCCAGAAGTATTTGATATTTAAGGTTTCTTTACATTTTTACAACTTCGATTCTGCAAAATTAAATTAAATATTCTTTCATACATTTTAATTTAACTTTTGTAAACTGTTTATTTTTAAAACCATTTAAAACGTTTATTACTCATTTACATTTTCGGAACCATTTCTCTTTAAGCGTTATTATTATTATTTTTAAATTTTTTTTTTTTTTTTTTAATTTGTCACAAGCACTTCATTAAATTAATTTAATTTTCAAAATTATTCCATTACACAATTTACTCTCTCTTGGGTGTGTCTTCTCAGTGGAAAGTCAGTCGAGTGGCATTCAGCAGTTACGGAAAGCATTCAACAATCACATTAATCCTCAGATTTTTTCTTTTTTTTTGGACCGAATTAGTTGGATTAATCCAATTCATCATTCAACAGATCTTACACAAACACACCCACTGTTAGTTAATAAAAACAAAGTGGGCACCAACTCAATGCGGCCAATGTAATTGAGTTGGAGGTGTTCACCTTGTGCTTCTCGTAAGAAACTCCTATAAATGGTGATTCATTGCGTTTTGTGCCAGCCTTTCAAAAAAAAAAAAAAGCTCATTGGGTTAATGCAACCCTGCCGGTTATGAAACCAATCAGTCAGCTCAGCGAATGATGTCATGTGTTTGTCTGTCATCACCACCACCACCCGCTGCTACTGGCAATATGGCGGAAGATTAGGAAGGAGGAGGTCAGGGGGGGTCTATTAGCCAAGATATAGGAAGTCCGTCATCTTTGTATACTAGCAGACCGCCGTTTTGTGTTATGTATAAATTGGACCAACACTTTGGCGGATATGACCTCTCGATGTTACACAAAACCATTGTCACAGCCTACCGAAATCAGTATTCAACGTTCGAGAGACGTGTGTGTACAAGATAATAATAATAATAATAATTCGCGCCTTTCATCACCCAAGGACACTGTACATACAATGAGGAGATGCAATATAAAAATAGAACGATCAAGTTTTAGAGTTGGGAGGCCGTGGGCTCGAAAGATGGAGTGGCCCCACATTACCTTCGTCCTGCGCGTTTCTAGGCCGACCCGGAGCCGGACGCAGTGCACCCGACGGCAGAACGAGTGTACCAGCAACAACGGCAGCCAATTCAGGCCGAGTGTACTTTGGCTGACGCGCGGATGCTTTGAGTTCCAGCAGGAAAATTTGTCAATTGGTTCTGGGTCCGTTAAATCAATGTTCTACTCTATGGAGGAAGTGAAACGTTAAGAACGGAAGTTCCAAATCTACTTGACTGAGGGAGTCAGATCATGTATGTGAAGCAGCATGTGGCTTACCGCAGTGTTCTTCTCATACCGTTTTCCAAGTAACTGCAGGAAATTACATGGTTGGGATCACAAGGTGTCTCACTGTTAACTACCAAGAGCTATTTTCTTCATTGGAAACAGAACAAAAATGAGGTTTTAAGGGGGCACTGAAACAGATTAGTGGCATTTCAATATACAGTACAGTCAACCCTCGGTTTTCGTCCATAATCCGTTCCAGAATGCTGTTTGAAAAACCAAAATTGTTCGAAAACCGAAACCACGCTCTTTTGAAAATAAAAATGTTTACTGAACACGTCTGCTCACAATGGAAAGCAACACGAGGAAGCGTCACTTCCTCATTTAAGGAAGGCGAGAGGAGTCAAATGGTGCATTGAAGTGCGCTCAGTTTGTTCGAGAACCGAAATTTGTTCGTCATCCGAGGCATAAAAAAATCGAAATTTTTGGTCGAAAACTGAATTGGACGAGAACCGAGACGTTCGAAAACCGAGGTTTGACTGTATTTCAAAAGGAAAATTGAATTAATTCTTGAGCGACATGAAGCTTAATCAAGGTACCTCTGCATTTGAATCCCTTGCACGAAATTTACTTTATTGAATCTCATGAATTGTTTTTGTTTGTTTCCAACTTGATGGATGTCGAAACATGTTGAGCGACTTATTTGTAGTACATTTTATTTATTTATTGTCAAGCCCTTCAGGAGATGGATTCCCCCGATTCATACAGCACTGCACAAATCTCTCCTATTTCTAATGATCTCTGGCTCATTATTCGGCATAAAGATACCATCCAGCGCCTAATGAGAGAAGAGACGAATGTTTCTTTTGGGATGGAGGCTGCGGGGGATAAATGTGCGGCGAGGTGCGCCGTGAGGGGGGTGCAGAGAGACCGATGGGCTGTTTCACCGGGATCCATGCTTCTTTTTATTGATCCTCCAAGCGCGGCTTTGGCTGCCTGATGAGGCGTATCCATAAAGACCTGAGCTCCTCCACGTAAACAGATGTTGCTCCTGCAGCTAATTGTGTGCATTTTTCAACAGTCCAGCTGCCGTTTATTGCCTTTATAGCGGCGGTTCTTAGCAATCAGTCTTATTTTGCGCAATTCTTTCAGCCGTCAGTGTGTGCACACAATCTCCCCGCTTAACGGTCATATTTGCTTTTTTATTGTTGGGTCTAGCAGGGGGGAACTTTCCGCTACGGTGCCCACACAACATTGAGTAAGCATTTGGGATAAGTCACAGCCCCGCTAATGGAAATCCATTTAGCCTCGGTGTGATGTAAACGTCGTCTGTGCAAGGGAGCAGAACGACATGCTGGCTTCCTTTGAGCCTAGCAAGGACACACAAGGTGAAAAATCTCCAAAAGTAAGCACATGAAGCAGCTAGTTTCTATACTGCCTATCATGTTCAGGGTCGCAGGAAAAAATGCATTCTGTCCCAGTTAATCACTCCAGCAACAGCTACTGACGCATTTCGATCGAGAATGGATTGTTTGACATCGGGTGAAAAGGTGGACCAGTGATAGGAAATCAAAAATAAACTGTATGCCATTTGGTTCTTTAAACCGCTACACTAACAAAAGCCAGAAACATTGTTGTTGAACCTTAGTAATTCAAACTACCGTATTTTCCATGCTAAAAGGCGCACTGGATTGTAATAATAATAATGATAATAATACATTTTATTTATAAGTGCCTTTCAAGACACCCGAGGACACTTTACAATCAGGAACAAAATGCGGGTGTTTGAGGCGCACCTTCAATGAACGGCCTATTTTAATAAAAAAAAATTCATACATTGGACGCACCGCATTATAAGATGCGATCTACAATGCGTCCACTAGATGGAGCCACGCAAAAGGAAATACCAACAGAACGATCAGATGGCAGGAAAACTTATTTTAATAAAGCAGCGACACAGTTCACGAAAACAATAGCAAGTTATAACATTGACTCGTTAACGTTGAACTCTCTTGCCGCTGCTCTATTTCCATGTTCAACTGCGCAACCCGATCGACTTAAGTTTGAACTCTGCGTTGTAAGCATGTCTCTAAGCAAGGAGCCATTTTGGGGTCGAAATATTACTGTAATGACCATACACAAGGTGCATCGGATTTTAAGGCGCTCTGAGTTTTTCAGAAAACGGAAGGCTTTTAGGTACGCCTTTTAGTGCGGAAAATACGGTACCCTTTTCATCAGAAACCAAGTGCCTGAAATTCATCTCAGTGAACCACTGCGCCAACAAGGGCTGCAAATTTGCAGTGAGCCATTACGTGGGGTGAAAAACAGACGACAACCTGATTTGGTCACCCGTCAATCACATGGCAACGGTGAATGTGGCTTTGACTGGAGGTCAGGAACCAGCTGCGTGAACATGAACCACAATTCATTGGTTCATTTCCATGAAGTTATTTGTATATTTTTGTCAGACTCAAGTTATATCTGTGGCATCTGTGGGCTTTTCTTTCAATTACAGAGGGGTGCCAACAATTTCGTCAACGTGCGGAGGTGCAGCTGCTTCCCCTTTTGCATTACAGTAACTCCCTATGACCGTCGGCTCTTCCATCTTGTCAGCTTTTCTTTTCACGCAAACATGGTTTGGTCTTATCAACTCGCTTTCAATTCATCGCCCTTTGTCAGACAGCTTTTCATTTTCACGTCCTTGTCGGCTTGATAGGATTGAAATGTCTTCTAACCCAAGGACGGCGTGATGGCAATTAGACGAGACAGATGACAACGCGTTTATGCTAGCTGGCTACTCGGCACGAGAAGAAATGAGATTCACCCCTTACTCTTTACATTTAAATTCAATAAGCTATTGGCTATATTTGAAGCCTTAATGATGGACAGTCATGCTATCTTAAAAGTGAATTGCTGCAGACCATTACAGCCGCATAGCGCCAGCTTCTGAGGGTGGTTATATGGTGGGAGGACACCTGGTTTATTGGCGTCCAGATGCGTTGCCCTGACATGGTCACAGAGTCACAGTGGGAGTTCGTCTTCTTCAAAGCCAGACATCATTTGAGCGACCCCGGTTGCTAAATTTACGCTAACAAGGCACACAACATAAAAGGGGTTTTATACCGGGAAACACCTGCTGATGCTGCACTGTTTTACAGGCTGTTTGGAAGAATTGAGCAGATCAATGTAATCACATGTACTAGGAGATAATGCTACAAGCCCCCAGGGTATGTTTAAAAAAATAAAAAAATAAATAAATCAAACAAACAAGCGAACAAAAAACAAACAAACAAACATTTTTTCCCAAAGCAACAGGCAGCACTATCACCTTAAGATGATTTTGATTTGCCGAATGAAAACAGTCCGTTTGGAGGTTTTGACCAGCGCGCTATGAACTCGTTTGCGTATGAGTATGTGCCAAACATAGAATTGTACCGTTAGTACTGATTTTATCCTAAGATCAGAATCACCATAGCATCACTACATCATATTGAGTATCTATACATAATTCCATAAGTTACTGAAGGGTGGTAAACTCAAAAATGTGATGGACCAGTGAACATTGTCAAACACAGATACAGCTTGTGCTTGAAGCTGTGCCCATCGAGGCTTCCACGTGGACACTTTTAATCATAGAGATGGACTGTTTCTTTCCTCTGGGCCCCCCTGAGGCCTTTCGGTTTCTACAATGTGTACCTGTAACAAATAATGGACTCAAGATGGCCCCCAGAGGCCTTCGAACCCATAATACAAATACCAACGTTAAAAAATAAATAAATAAAACTGCACCAAAAGAAAAGTGCGACTTTTCTTGTTCGGTGATGGAGCGTTTGAATGACCCAGAAGATTTAGTACTCCACTTGGCCAGCAAGCAAACAATGTTGACAGTCCTCTACTGCCATCTACTGATAAATGGAAACAAACACCATGATAAGAAGGACAAAGCCAAAGGCAAAAAAGGCCGAACAGAGAAAGCAGGTTACAAATTAGGATTATTTTCCATCCATTTCGAAGGTATCTTTAATCATATGTAGACTGCTACACCTGTACATATGATTGCTCAAACTTGGCATGCGGTGACGAACCATCAAGAGATGCGGAAAAATGCTAATGTTATTTTAGGCAAGCTAGCAGACTCACTGATGTACAACTAGAGGCAGTGCAGCCCAGAAAATATGAAATGAAGAGCATAGACTGGTGGGAATAGAGTACTGGAAAAGAAATTAATCGAACAAAAATAATTGAGGTCGTAAATATAGGTCAGTGGTTCTGACAGCACTAGGACGAAATTATTCCTTTTTAGGAATCTGGTTCATCTGTGTGGTGTTATACTGATGCATATTTGGAAACTGTATTTTTTATGTATATACAGAATGTATAGATGGATGTTTGTACAGTTGTGCTCATTAATTCACATACCTGGGAGTAATTTGCCCATTTTTGGTTGAGTACCTTCTTATATTGTATCTTAAAAGAGCACACCACTTGCTTTTGGGTTTCTCTTTACATTCTGGACAATCTTCTGTCAATTGTGGAAGACATCTTTGTTTGTCTACTTAGCTGTGACTTGCTATCAACAAAACCCACACATTTTCTGCTTCTTTAGCAGTTTGGACACTGATGTTTAGTATTTTCTAATCTTTAGATTTTCTTTTTTTTTTTTTAAATATCATTTTCCAAATTTCTTCAGTTCAACTATCTTTTCTCAAAGGTCTTCAGTGCTTTTGCTTTCCACATGGCTCAGGATCAAGCCAAGTCACGGCAGTCCTGGATAAGGTGTGCAGGAGTCTCTCAAATCATGGTTGAATCCTAAATAGCACTTTGTGTCAACATGTAAATATATGAACAGGTCCAAAATTCAGGGGGTTGCAAACTTTTGGCTGGGTCTTTTGGGTGATTTCAGTTATCATTATGATTCAAAAAGGAAACACGGATTTCTATAAGAATCAACTGACCACGATCCAAAAAAGTTTTCCACACGAGCAGCATGACACATATCCTGTCAGTATGTGTGTGTACACTTGGCAATTTTTTTTTTTTCTTCATCATGTGTGTCATCAAAAAATGTGTTCAGATGCATAAAAATTGATGTGTACCCCTCTTAAGAAGTAGAACAAGACATTCGGTCATCTATTCAAGAATGGTCTGCCAGTATTCCGTGAATAAAGAGTGCAAGGGATATTTCATAAAATTCTTTATTCATAAACTTGATGCAAGTTCACAAATTATTTTACATGGTCAAATTCACCCTTGGGGGTAACAAAAACAAAAACAAATCCTAACCAAATACAAAGCATGCTAACCAGTGCATAACTTAAGAAGCCAGGGGACAATCGCGGTTAGCGGAACATAATCAATCCGGCGTCACGTCCGCCTTTGGATTGACGTCGGTCTTGGAAATTGTCGGGCTAAAGTGGGGAGCCGCTTTCAGTGCACACCAGGCTCATGGTTAACAATCATCGGAAAGGTGAAAGGTTCAACGTTGGGTTGGAATTTGTAACGTTATCTAACCTGGTTCCACACGCAGGGCAACACTAAACCACTGCCAAGTGCCAAGACGCAATTGTTGCTGTGTTAATGACATTGCCTTTGAAAAATGATAGAACACCTGAATGAGATGAAAATATTGTGTTTGAAGCCATGGAGCAATGGCGATGGTGTTATATGGTGACACTGCCAATAAACAGATGCTGGGTTTCCATCTAACAAGGCCTCGCTTTGCCGTTCAGTAACTTTGAGGAGTTGGGATCGATTCACATGCACAGCAATGATCAGGATGCCATTTTGAAGATCCGTAGCTACGTTTGTGGGATGTATTCCTGAGTTTGCGCCAACCCTTCACAGGATAATCAGCATGAATACTGATTGCGTCGATGCCGTTTTGGAAAATGACCACCTCTGACAACCCAAGGAGCGGCAGCTGATGTTTTGTCGTCTTTTTTTCATATGGGTGTCGGAATTTAGGTTGTGTTCGCACTCGGTAGTTTGGTGCGCTCGTTCGGTCACAAAAAGGAATTTATTGCCCGGATGTTTTGGCCCACTTTTGTGGCCGTCACGGTAAAAGTGTGTACACAACCTTGTGATGAAGCTTCCTATGCTGTCTTTTAGCATGTCCTACTTTGAAAGCAAAGCTTGTGGCACAATTGAACACCCATGATGGCAGTGCATTATGTGGAATGAACACGGAACAGGAAACACGTGACATCACTGATGCGAAAGGAGTTTCCGTGATGGTAGTAGTGAGGTGTAAAGTTCTGACTATTGCTGTGAGTTGAGGAAAACGAATACACCATCTAGGACAACACGGATGGGTCACTTTTGTTTCCCACCTTCAGACATCCACAAAGAAAGGATTGGCATTGTGGCTTGTGAGAACCAAGCGGCCCGATTAAATGACGATTCGATGCATAGCCTGACTGAGGTTCATCCGGTTAAAGGAATGACCAAAAAAACAACAACAACAAAAACCCAAAAACGGCTAAACCTTCAGGAATGCCAGTGACAGCTGTGACAAAGAGGCGCCACCAAACAAAAGGAGTCAATGGTCCCTTTTACACTGCCTGCAAAAGCTATTGTTTTTTTATTTTTTCTCCACCGTGTATCGCTGTTCAGGATGAACGGCAGCCACCCAGAAAAGTGGGGATGACATCAACGCTGTGATTTTCGGCTTTTGGAGGTAGTATTGGAGCCGTGATAGAAGTGCGATAGCAAAGGTATTCCGAGACTTTGGGACAGATGGAGTCAAGTTTTCGCTGACAGCTTTTCTCGTTAACGTCTCATCTTCTGTTGTGGCGCCGATGCAGGCAGCATTTTTTTTTTCAGGCTTTGTGTGTAAAAGAGGCTATTGTCACCTGGAGGACAAATTAATATCAAAAAGAAAGAAAAAAAAAACTGCAGTAGTCATTAGTCTTACATAAGAATATGGCATACTTTACTTTCCTTATGCAAGAGTATCCATGTCGCAGCTTCTTCATTCCAAGAGGGAAGCTGCTGTTGATAGTCGCGGCCCACACGAGTGTGTACAGTCTCAAGGGGCCGGGACGGGGGTTACATTATAAACATCCTCTTGCAGAAATACAAATGTACATGTTTACACTGTGGCGTTAAAATCGACTAGATTACAGTGTGAGCTGATGCCGACCGCTTCGGTCCATTTTTTCTTTGTCGAATTCTCGACGCCTGGCTCAAGGTGACAAAGGAAAAGCGTCTGTGGTTCTTTTCATCTGAGGCTTGCAGGCTTTAAAAAGATGTCCAGATGCAAGCTGGCTTCGCCATAGGTGGTTGGTCCGTCGAGATGCTGTTCGGGCACCGCTATGGTGGTGCGGGCCAAGACAGGTTCTGCGGCCAACTAGGCACCGTCCCATTAAAAATGAGCCTCAGTGATGGGCGACGTCAGCGGAATTATTTAGTCCACCGCTTCCATCGGGAGATAAATATGTGACGGCAGGATGGACATCCAAAGCGGAGGGGTGGTATATTTTCTTATGTGCTTGATTCTGGTTGGTTGGTCAATGGATGAAGAATTTTGGCTTGTTCACAAAACGTTCAAAACCATTTGCGCAAAAAAAAAAAAGTTGGGAAAAAAAAAAGTTGGTCGCAAAAAACAAATCGAGAGCATGAAGGGGGGAAAAAAACCAACTAATCTTTAGCCATCCTCCTTTGGAGGTGTGTACCATCCTGGAGGCCAAAAAAAGGAAACAACAGGTTCAGTGCAAAGCAATTAAAATGTAATTGAAGGAAAACTATTGCAAAAATATCCTAATTTTATGTGTGAAGTCATCATGTAAGTTTTGAAATATGACAGGCAGTTTTAGCCAATGAATATGCATTTACATTTGTTTAATTTTTTGTTTGTTTATTTGTTTTTCATCAGTGTTGCCCGAGCAACTCATTCTTTCCCGGTTATGGATGTCAACATTTCAGCAATACATGTTCATTTTTGTTGATCTAATTTGGATTTTGAGCTGCAAACTTTTGGTCAACCCGGGTTGTGAAACACTTTCAAAGGTAAAGGCACGTCACAGCAGCCACGACTTCAAGGTCATGAAATTGAACTCGGATCATATCCCTCTGGGTCTTTGGTAAAGCTGAAGTGGCACGAGAACTTCTTCAACCCTCCTGCGGGGATGTTTTAATGGAAAGTCCACTTCTGACAACAGTTTAGTGACATTTTTTGTAAACATTAATATTGTTAGAAAATGTTTTTGTTGTGTTGTTCTGGTGCCAGACTTTCTGGCGAGAGAATTTTCAGCCGTCTGTGCTGTCACAACCCTACGTCCTACCACATCTTAATTATTTCAGAAACTCAATCCATAGAAGAATGCTAGCATTTTAGTAGGTGCTTGAAGGGTCCGTAAATGTTACAGAAAAAAAAGTATGAGTACTCACCATTCTTTTCGTGGATCTGAACCAGAGATTTGTAGGACTGCTGCGCTCTGGCTAGATTGTACTGGTTCTGCAGGGCAAGATGAGCCAACAACAACATGAGACATTTTAGAAATGCTTCAACAGATGACAACAAAAGGCAATCTTGTGTACGCAGCATTAATTCAACTATAATGAATACAATCCATTCACTTAACAACTGCCCACTTGGTATTTTTATTTTGAAAAACCTTTACTAGTTTCAAAAACGAAACCCACATCAGGCCGTTTATTTTCCTGAATTATGATTGAATCAAAATGATTCAAATTACACATAACAGAAGATATCACAAATAAAACTCCAAATACAATACGACCACATCGAGAATGTCACTCTGAATGTGCTGAAGTCCTGTTTCCTGTGCCAGTGTTGTAACGATCAAAACAAAAACTTCCCGTGGCTAATGTCACATTCTGTTTCTTTACATGCCAAAATAGTTTTACTGAATTGACATATTAAACAGTAGCGCGGTCCTTTTTGGACTCAATTATGATTCACCAGACAATTGAACTCTTAAATCAAGTAATCAATTATTGTGCTCATCTCCAATCGATTGGTATGATAACAACTGTTCAATAAAATAATCCGTTTCTGACAATAAGGTCAGCTCGAATCAAACCAGGTGGAGAACAACAAGGTCTAAAATAGCGCGACGGTATTGCGCTCACTTACTTTATTGGCTCCAAACTGCACTCTGGCTTTTCCCTTGACTAAAGTGGCATTGATCTGCATGATGACAGACTCGATTGAATAGGCACTGCTCCAACCCTGTGGGCAAGAAAGGGATGCCGCCGTGATGAAGGGTCTTCATTCGATTAAAATTTTTTATATATATACTGACAATTATAAGCATGTACAAATTTACTTTTAAAGAAGATATAAATAAATCACCTGTTTGGTGAGAAGCTCCATGCACAGGGCACCTCCTCCAAGAACATAGCTAAAGGGGAAGAAACAAGAAGCATCTTTCGATTCCTTCTTTAACCCTCTAATGTGTTCAACATTTTGCATTACGACAAAGGCGGCAAAACCTTTACCCTTATCAACTTTTTATAAAGGGCCCCTCGCTTTATTTCCTGACTAAATACAACGGCATTTGAGGGCTCTCCCATGCTCAAAAGCGCACCAATTTTTTTTCCCGGGTGATAATATACAACATTTTCGTAGTGGTAATGCAACCCACCACTGCAAAATTGTCTTGAAACTTTTTTGTTTAACCCTGGAGAACCCAAGACCCCTTTTCTTCTTTGGAAAAGGATGAATTTTACATTAAATGACTGCTATATGTTCACTGAACACCAAAATACTGTATATGTTTTTTCAAATATTCACTACTTTAATCCTAAATTAGGATTAGGGCCAAATTTGACCCTTTGGGATTTAAGGGTATTAATAATAATAATACATTTGATTTATAAGCGCCTTTCAAGACACCCAAGGACACTTTACAATCGGGGTAGCATTTGAGTAGCAGAATTTATAAGGCCAAATTTGACCCCGTGGGTTCTCCAGGGTTAAATTCAGCCCCTGAATTCAATTTTACTCGGCATCATAACATTTGCAAGGCATGTAGACCCCCCAAAAAAAGTCAACAAGCCATGTCTGAAAAGACAATGAAAGAGAGCGATTACCTGTAGCAAAGCACTGTACCAACCGACCTTTTTGGGGTCACTTTGGCCATTTCTAAAACTGCAATATTTAAACTGCTATGTTAGACAGAAGGCTGATGCTAAACTGAAAAAAAATGTGAGTTTTCGTGATGTGTGTGGGTGAAGCATGGCGGCAATGTTTCATGAACCACCGCGTTTTGAATAACTCACCCCCCAGACAGCACAGGTGACACAACCCGCACAAATGGAGGATCAAAAGGGAAGTTATCCTGAAGAAGGAAATGAAGTACAATGACACATTTGCCTCTTTTTGTCGCAGTTTCGGCCCAGAATTTTCGACGGACTCACTTTGTAGGAGAAGTTTAGTAAAATGTAGTCCATTCCTTCCTTTTCCTTTAAGACTTGTAAGTCGCTGTGTAAGGGGCTGTCCGGATCCACACTGTGGATGAACGCAACACGACATTCATTAGTTAGTGCAGTCCTAAATAAAGGCACGTCTGAGCACAATTTTCACTCACGTTCGTAGTTTGACATGCCATTCGTACAGGCTGTCGTTGACCAACTCCACCGAATAGATGCCTGCCATAGAAAATGGAGGAAATACAAATTAGCATGACATTTCTCTGCATCAATAATTCTGCCTTTACAATGGTAACAATTCTCTCTTACTGCACAAGTCCACTGTTTTGCTATTTATTTGGTGACACTACGCCTAAAAAAGGCTTAGAACACAAAAATAGAAGTATGAACTTGGTAAGACTCCAGTGCCATTCCAATGTTTTGTTGGCTTTTTTTTTTTTTTGAGATGCAAGAGCTGTCATTCACCTGGGATGTTAAAGTCAAGTCTGCGTGGGGTTATGTTCTATTTTACTATTAGCTCATTCACTCCCAAAGACGTTTTTAAACGTCTTTTCAGACTTGGTCGAGAATTGGCTGATACTGAATGAGTTAGGGAGCACATTTATATTTACACTTGTAAGACAGTTCAGAATGTTAACATGTTGTACTTGAGAAATTCTCTTTTTGCATGTGTCGCTGCTTCATGTGTGATCACGTAGCAGTTGCTTGAAGGTTTATAATTACCAAAACATATCTGTGAAGTCGTCTACAGATTTTTGCATTGTGTTTGAGCGTTAAGCAAGTGGACTATATGACTTGGTTGAATATTTTGGTGTTTAAATATACAATGTTTAATTCTCTTTTTCTGTTGATGTGACAGTTTTACAGTAAGCTTGAACAAGGAATGATAAACAGCTTGACGGAACCGCACATCGCATCTTCTTTGGCAATGTGGAGTGTGTTTTATTAGACTGAGAGGTGCTTGAAGCAGATGGAATCTTTTTATATGGCCTTTCTACGATGCAAAATGTTCACCTTTTGCAGATGTTGTGGAAAATATCCCTCACAATAAATGGGAGTTAAATTATTGTTCGGAGAGTTAAGTAAGTATGTGTATCGATGTGTTCGCGCACACTATTTCGTGATTCTGGTTTGCAGGGTACAAAGCAGCCTACCCGTCTTGTAACTCTGAGACCTGTAGATCTCTCGGAGTTCCTTCATGAGGCGGTCCGAGGCTTGCACAGAACCAGACACGGCCCCCTGAAAGCAATTGAGCAAATCACTCAAAGAAAAACGCTTTCACTGAACCAGACTGGAAAAACAGAGACAATACATAGGTAGGCGCGAGCTGAACACTGAGTGCTAACCGGTGTCAGAATTCCACATCCACACAACCGACCCCTGTGTATAAGGGTACTATGCTAGGCCACACGAGACAGTGTCACCATCTACTCAGGGGTGAAAACACACACGGCCCCGCAGTCACATCAATTTTTGCTGAGCTATGTGTAAAAGGCAAAGGCAAGTAAAAGGCAAAGGCAAGTAAAAGGCGGCAAGTAAACGCCACGGCTTCGGCTAACATATAAACAGGTCCGACTCACATTTAAGTGGTCCTGCCGCTGGTTCTTCCTGATCTTCTCCAGGACGGCCAGATTCTCCTTCTCGATGCCATCGTCTTCAGACTTCTTGCCTTCTACAGGCTCCTCCTCTTTCATTTCATAGTGGTCCAGGTCCTCAATATCCTGTCAGGGGCCACAGCTGAGATGTGAATAATGCTTAACATGTTAACTCGTATGATTACATGGTTGAAAAGATAGAGCAGTGTTGAGCTCCCGCCATTTAAATCCGTATCTTATAAACAGGAAGTGCTCTCGTACAAATATTGTTACCTCTCCCATCTCTTCCTCCTCCTCCTCTTCTGATGTGACTTCCTCTGTCCCATGCTACACACAAACATACACGCCATTAAAACGACAAAGATGTGGTATTAGGATGACCACAATGTACCTGACATAATTTTTTAGAACGTGCAATAAATAGCGCCCATCGTACCTTCCGGTCCTGTCCAACAGGCCCGGCAGGCAGCGGCTGGTCCAGCATCTCTACGTCAGGATGCTGGGGAAGGTTGTACAGCCGGCAGAGGTCACAAATCAGCTTCTTTAACTGCTGTAACAGCTGGAGAGCACAAAAAACATAAGGTGGTGGTGGTGGGTGAGGGAAGGGGAGTGAGTGGATGACATGTTGACATTTCTGAATTGATTGACTGAACCAAACACAAACAGTACTCATTTTATCTGATTCCCGGAAGATACGGTGTGTTCCAACTACAGCACCTTGTCCACAGTCTGTTCAAGAAGACGTTTTTCTGCATTTCCCAGCGCACACACTGTTGTTTAAAAAATGGCATTGAAATGGAATAGGGAATTATCAGTTTCACAGCAAGATCAAACATCTAAACAGAAGATCTTACGTATACTCGCCGGATATTTTTACCACATTTCCGGCTTTCCGCTATTCTCTTTCACACAGAAGCTGTTACAACTTGATATCCAAAAGATCTCACAAAGGTGACATCACTGAATTCAGTATATGGCATTGATATGCCTTTATTGTTCCACCAAGCGAGACAAGTCGATGACATTAGTGCTATGTAAAAATGTCTTGTTAGACAAAAACAAAGTCAGTGGCGGGTTTTGTCCCAGCATGCATGCATATATATATATATATAAACAAGGAATTACTTAGAAGAATATTCCATTGCTGAAAAAAATGACACGTTGCAATCATTTTGTTTGCATTTGTTAACTGTACTACATGAGCGAAGAAACTGTCGCGGTGGATCTCATTTTGCCTGTGCTACGCTGACGCCACTTTGTGTGCTGTTGCACATGCCCATCGGACACGCAATTTAAAAATAGTAATCAGCCAGCAGAATTCTTGTCTCATGACTGATGAATCACAATGCGCATGCTAAATTAAGCCATTTGCATTTATTCCTCCATCAATGTGCTAAATTAACTGCGAGGCAATTTAGTGAATTTGGCAGATGCTCCTGGTTGCACCGCGTTAGTAGATTAGCATCCACATCTGTTTTCATGGTAACCTTTGCATTAGTTAACCATTGGATGTTCACTGAAGTCTCGTGTATTTTGCTCATTAATTGGATTTTCGGGCAACACTACTCCTAAAGGTGGAGCAGGTTGTCCTCAGGCTGTCCTTGGTATACAATGGGCCCGACATATGACATTTATGGAACTCATGGAGCCTCGCCAGCCTGTCAAACTTCTACTGGATTATTACATCATGTGGCTCAACCTTTGTCACGTTAGCCTCAATTAACATGCTGGTCAAAACATACGCCACATTTTATTTAACCCCATGAGTAGAAGAACGTACTTGAACGTATCCCCTGAAATCATTGGTATGAGATCAGATGCATCTGATTACCCGTTCATAAGTGTGTGAACAATCTTTCACACAACGTAATGATACTGTCTCATCTTCATCATCGCTTTTTTTTTTCTCGCCAATAACTCAGCAGTTCCTTAAAAACAGGCGGTGGACTAGTGTCAGTCTATGGGCCAATTGATACCCGCCGCAAAAAGAAATTGAAAGACATTTTTGAAAACAAGGTGCATCCGCCCATGCGTTGGTAACAAGTCACTCCGGTTCACTCAATTCAATCATGCGATACAGCGGGTGGACACTAAAGCAGGGGTGTCAAACTCATTTCACATTGTGGGCCACATACGGCCTCGATAAATGTCAAGTGGGCCGGACCATTAAAATGGTACCATACTCTGCTATAAATAACCAAAATACTGTATCATGTCTTCCCTTTGTTTTTGTAGAAAGAATCACAAGAACATAAGGAAAATGTTGAAATTTAATGAACATATCTTTTACAAAACATTTGACAAAATGACTTGACTCTCTGTTTCAATTGGCTGTCTAAATCTGCTGATAGGTCCGAAATCCTTTCTGGTATAGTATTCCTCGTCAGGCCAATATTGACAAAAGCTTGTCGCTTCACGGGACATACAAGTTCAGCCACCTTCATCGTGCATTGTGTAACAAAGTCACCGTCGGATTACGGCTTTGATGCTAATGCTATTTCACTAGCAATATGGTCGCTGGCTTTTACTGCTGTGTTGGGTCTGTCTCAGTGACAGACTGAGACTGCTGATGTCTTCTTCTCTGATCAAAACAATGCTATCTTCTACTGTGATCAAAACAGTATTCCCCTAGCGGATGATCCATGAATTGCAGCTCATAAAAAATATTCAGTCTGTTTCTTTTATGTATTTTTTCACTTTTAAATTATCCTGTGGGCCTGATAGAACCTTCTTGGGGGCCAGTTCTGGCCCACGGACCATATGTTTGACACACCTGCACTAAAGGGTTCTGCATAATATGGTGATCATATTTACCAAGGTACTGCCTTTTCTCACATCCTCCAGACGCTCCAACACTTGTGCCAAGCTCGGATCATCAGAGTCCACGAACCAAATGGGTGGTGTTGATGGATATGACTCCTGGAGACATAAAAATAATGCAAGTTTGAGTCCATGGCATGCATTTTAGTGAGTTTACTTTGCTCGCAGGCAGCTACACCAAAGTAATATACAGTACTGTACTTTAAACCAGTGTGAGATATGATCATGTGTGCCATAAGACACGTATTTCACTTCATTGGTCATATGAAATCTTAATTTACTTTTTTAGTAAAAAAATATTTTTGATCATCTATTTATGCCGGCAATGTGACAGAGGCAAGCCGAGAAATTAAACGCTTTTCCACGAGAAGGCAATTAACCTGGGTGATCATCTGTGGTCAACAGCAGGGACGCGAGTGGCAGTCTTTCCAGTAGACCGTGTGTGTTTCGTTATGAGTAGTTTTAGTTTCAACTGGAAATCAAACTCTCCTGCTTACATATCCTACGAATGTATATAAAATGTACAGAGTCAAAACTCGTTAATTTGAATGCTAAAAGTGAATTCCCTTGTGGAACAATATCAACTATCTTTTTTATCCATCTCGATATTTGGTAGTGTATCACAAGTGTAGACACAACAACAAGCACACAAGATTTGCACGGAGTAGGCTACTTGGCCAACAATTTTCACGGCTAACTTTAGCTTACCTGCTAACCCCCCCTATAAACACGTCAATCGCCGCTAGCGTACTGACCGTTATGTTGCAGTGAATAATCAGCAGCTTCTCCCCGGTTACATTGAACTGACAGCTCAGCTCGTCGGGCTTCCAGTCGATAATCCGAAATCGTTCGTGGTTTGGATCGAAAATAGACTCCAAAAACTTCAGTTCGGCCTTCAGCCCCGACACCGACATCTTCCACGCATCTCCGGCCGGGCCGCTTGGGGAGGGGGAGAAGAAGCCGGGGCTTTAGCTCGGAGCTACTTTATGTCACAAGCAAAAACAAAAGTTAAAATTGAAAAAAATATATATCCAGGTTTAATTTTGGAGTTCAATAATGATAATTTGTCCCTCGGGCTCCCCTGTGAGTTCAACGTCGCAGTGCTTCCGAGGGAAGCGTCCGGTTCAAGTTGATCTCAATTCGATTTGTTTTCACCGACGTAGCGGCTAATGTTAGCCTTTAGCACGTTAGCATGCTAGTCCGTTGTTGTTGTCTTTCCGTCTATTGTTGTTGGCCGCCTATGATGACAACTGTCTTAAAAGGCTGCAAAGCGGCGTCGGCTCATCTCGTCTGCTCGCTCCCATGGCACGGCGCCCCCGTTATTCATCCAAGTGGCGGGAGAGCGCACGGTTCGCCCCACTACCCCGCTGAGGGTGGAAATAGTCCGGCGGAGGAGGGACAGTGTTTTTCATCCCGGTTCATCTACTGGTAGCGTAGTTGGCCTCTGTTGGGGTTTAAAGATGGCGTTCCGTGAGCTCGCCGTTCCCGCAGCATCCCACAATCCATCGCGCCCTTGCCCACGCAGGTCCAAAGCAAAAGTTTATCCGAAATTATATTTTAGGTTTAAAAACTACAATATATTTATGGTTACCGTCTTTGAATTCTCAAATTTACCCATTTAAAAAAAGTGGGACACTATTATTATTATTTCTTAAATAAAGTTATTACCACTACAGTTTTCGCAGCATCAAACATTCGACACAAGCATTATCACGTGAAATTTAACTGATTTAAAATTAACATATAAATATTGTAAACACAACTTTGGTAGTCGTTGAGGCAGAAATTTGGACCTGTCTTGTTTGGCATGCCTCTACAACATTGCATTGGCATTGGCAACAGTGCCTCTGGATTGGCAGACTCAGGTGGTGGTCCCCCTTTTTGAGAAGGGGGACTAGAGGATATGTTCCCCACTCTCCTTGGAAAGATCTATGCAGGGGTGCTGGAGAAGAGAGTCCATCAGGAAATCGAATCTCAGATTCAGGAGGAGCAGTGTGGTTTTCCTCCTGGCCGTGGAACAGTGGACCAGCTAAACACACTTGGGAGTGTCGTTGAGGGTGCATGGGCGTACGCCTAACTCGTCTAATGTGTTTGGTGGACTTGGAGATGTTCAACCATGTCTCTCGTGGAGTTTTGTGGAGGGCGTTTCAGGAGTATGAGGTGCCAAAACCATTGACACGTGCTGCTTGGTCCCTATACGACCAGTGTCAGAGTTTGTTCTGCATTGCTTTCAGTAAGTTGATTTTGTTTCCAGCGATAATAACATTCCAGAAAGATTGTTTGACACAAACACGACACTGGACATCACCCAAAGAACAACATACAATACGAAGCACGGTGATTGCAGCATCACGGCTGAAAAGGACAAAAGTGGCTGCTGACTTCCATTCAAGAAGTTGTGGCCTCAGTGAGCAGAATAATTCATCCCAAGAAACTGTCTGTGTTGCACAGATGCCCGCAGAAATATGCACCATGTCCCTGAAGGGTCATGGGAGAATCTCATACAGAGGTCAAGAAGGTGCTTTGACACTTGGCTTTTGCATGAGGCATCTGCAACTACAGCAACTGGAATGTACTAACAATGCATACTTGCTTTAACTAATTCCAACGCTTTACCAATGTTTTAGGTAAAATAAACTTCACATTGTTTGATTGTATTAATACAGAATTTCCCACAGGGGGCAGTATTTTACTAAACAACAGAGCCTTTTCCTTAAGTTTATGTGTTTGAATCAGTTATTTCTTTTCAAAACAAAATCGTAATTTGCATAATTTGGCAACGAAAACAGAATTATGATTACTACTAGTATTAATAATAATAATAATAATGTAATAAAAATAACGCTATTCTGGCAAAAATTATGTTTGTCTGTTATCTTTGGAACTAGGATTTCTTTCCCCTCTTGTACGAATACTACTTTATTGTCGTTAAATAATTATTACATTTCTTCCATTTTTATTGGTGACTGGAACACGTTTCGCAACAATGTTTTTGCATTTCATACCATCAAACATTAAATTGTTTTCTTCCACCTTGGTGCTCTCATGCAGGGAGTCACACATGCAGTAAGCAATGAACCTCTCAAGGGAGGAATGAAAAATATCTGGGTCACCTATACTGCACCCCGGTCCTGCAGCAGACATTGTATGCTCTCAACAGAGAGGTCAGGAGGCAATACTGATGCTACGAAAGGTCGAGGTTCCAGTTTAGCACACTCAGTCATTCGCTTTCATACAGTGACAAATGCCACTATTGTAAAGAGTGTGTGTGTGTGTGTGTGAGAGAGAGAATGTCACCATGTTAGCTCTGCAGTTAGAGTTACAATGGTGACATGTATGTTTGCACACACACACACACACACACACACACACACACACACACACACGAGACATAGACTTAAAAAAAAAAAGACATCATCACTACTAAACCTTCAACATGATCAACTACGAGTCAGCATTTTTTCTGGTCTTTAAGTCTGAACTTCTTTATATTTCGTTGAAGGTCCGGATAAAGCTGCAGTTATGCTTTGTATCTATTTGACCATTAATAGAAGCAGCACAATCCCCCCAGAATCATGATGGTTAACACCTATCTGACCGACCATCATCCAACATGAACCAGGAAGTAACCTGCTTGACCCATAAATCAGCAGTTCAGCCTTTGTGCAGTTCTGCGCTCTACTGAGTTATATTCTAGTCATACACCAGTTTCACATTGTTCACTGAAGCAAATGTAAAGGCCCAATGTGTATTGTTCATGTCACCGGCAAAAGATCTGCTTGACATGCACATCGTCACGCCGAGGCTCTTGTGTACGCACCAATAAAGCAGCAGATTGCTGTTGTCCTGGCTGATTTATCCTGCTCTTCTGTCCTCCACATCAGCGCCAGGCGAAAAGTTAATTAAAAGCCCGCCTCGTCACCTCATTCCATCTCAGCGAATCACTGCCCGCCATTCATAACCTTTACGACTTCACAGCCCAGATGATGGCGAACATGTCAGGAAGCCGACCGCTTGCTATGAAATCGAAATACACAAACATTAGCGTGTTGTATTTTGTAGTCTTGCTTGAATTTCTTGAATTAATAGGATTGAGTTAATAAGCACAAGGGCAGCTGAGTGGATAGCACATCACCTCACGGTTCTGAAGTTTAGAGGTTTTGAAGTGCTTGCGTAATTTGAACTGAAACGGACTCAGAACACATTCAAGGGGGAGTTTTCAGTTTTGTAACTGGTAGCAAGATTTGTATTTTACATCGCCATTGCAATCTTTTTTTTTTCAACAAAAAATACTTTTACTTTAACCATGGGAATATGGATAGTTAAAAGTTTTGAAATTAATGGTCACACATTGAAAACAAAAACACATTTATATATAGAAATGTGTTAAATTGATTCCAGAAATACGAAGGAAATGAAAAAACAAAACAAAACAGAACACTTGGATCTGCATCTGCACCAAAATTGAACGAGAAGCATGAGACGATAAAATCTACGATGCTGGTTGTGTCAGTCATGGATGTGCACTCCAGTCAAAGTCAAGTATCCTCGCTGTGAAAACTTGGCGGAATGTCAAGTCATCAAGTTTTGTGGCTGGAACATTTATAACTCATGTCGTAAAGTCGTGCTATAGCGAAAAGTCAATCCGTCACGCTTATGATGCCGATTCACCACATCCGGCACCGGCACTTTGTCAAGTGGCGACAGCAACATTCCTTTTCTCTCAACACACACACACACACACACACACACACACACACACACACACACACACACAATGCCCCGGACCCCCCCCATTTAGCCACTTCAGAATTTGTGTGTTACTGTTGATGTAAAAATGTCGTTTACTGACTGTAGAGTCAAGAATATGTATGTGCATATAATGTTTATAATAAGTCAGTGAAATAAAAAATAATCAAGTACCGTATTTTCCGCACTGTAAGGCGCTTCGGAGTATAAGGCGCACCTTCAATGAATGTCCTATTTTAAAACATATATATAGGGCACACTGCATTCATTATAAGGCGCATAGAATAGAAGCTACAGTAGTGGCTGCAGTTGCATTAGGCATCAACTAGAGGGAGCTACGCTAAAGAGAATACAATACAACCCAGCTTTATTTGTATACAGCTTTCACAACCGCGGCAGCTAGAACAAAGCACTCGACAGAACATTGAAAATACTATGTCCAAGAAATGAGAATATTGATCTATATTTAAGGCGCATCCGATTATAAGGTGCACTGTAGGCTCTTGAGAAAGTGAGAAAAGTGAACGCTTCTAGGTGGTAAATGAAATAATATGCAATCAATGTGCTCTAAATAACCTGCTAAAGCCCTATTTTCCTAGAAAATGAAATGAATTCTCGTATTATAATAAAATACTGTAAAACTAAAATAATATACATTTTTTAAATAAATACATTTAAATTGGTCAATCCATTCAAAATAATCAGCTGTTAAATGGAAAATAATATTAATTTTCAGGAAACAAATGACATGTTTAATTACAATAAAATATGACTTTGTTTTTGCATTTATACAGTAGAATGAGTACTCGCAGAATAATTTTGTTAAAAAAAAAGACCCAGTCAACGGTCGATGTGTTTGTCAGTTTTAGTATTTCTTCAATGAGTCCACGGAGGCCCATTAGGGGCAAAGGCCGAGTAAACGTCACCTTGAGTTGCGGCGGCATCACTGCAGAGTGTCTCTCGGCTCTATTTACATCGTCACTTACGCACATTATTGCTCCCACGCCTTACAATGTGTGAGATATGCGACAGAAACACATTGCTTCGCTGTTGATGTTTGTAATGGAGTCTATGAAAAGATCCATCCATCCGTTTTCTGATCCGCTTAGCCTCACAAGGGTCACGGGGCATACCCGAGCCTATCCCAGCTGTCTTTGGGCAGTAGGCAGGGGACACCTTGAACTGGTTGCCAGCCAATCGCAGGGCACAGTTAGACGATCCATCATCCACGCTCACGCTTACACCTAGGGACAATTTAGAGTGTTCCATTAACCTGCCATGCATGTTTTTGGATTGTGTAAGGAAACTGGAGTACCCGGAGAAAAGCCACGCAGGCCCGAGGAGAACATGCAAACTCCACACAGGAAGGCCAGAAGACGTTTGTCGACAATCAATTGGTGTTTAACTCTAAAAAAAAATAGTTTTTTTGCTTCTTTTTAGCTTTAAACCATCAGTTGAATTGTACACTAACGAAAGCAGTCAACTGATATCAGGAAGCTTCTTGGCATGTTATTTGAAACAGGTGGCAGTAATCCGCAAGCGGGGCAACTTGTCTCACTTGTGCCACTAATGAAAAGTCTCCGGTGAAGACAGATTAGCCAATTAATAGGCGCGTACTCGCTGTGTCACTTCAAGACAAGAGGAACACGACGCGTCGTAATACTTGAGTAGAAAAAGACGGATGCCCTGACCCGACACCAGGAAGGCGCAGAAGAAGCATTTAATACGACTTCCCAAATTCAATCTGTGGTTTCTTTACAGTCGAAGCACAAGGGGAGGAGGGTGTACATCATTTGTCATTACCGGACAAACAGGACATCATACAATTACGACATTACGGGGAGTATAAAAGTTCATCAAAATCTGATTGTATAGACTGAGATCCGATTATATCCAGGGCTCGGCAGAACAGGAATCGTCTCTGACGTCAGTGCCGAACAGATTTAAGTATGACGGAGTGTGATTTTCCGCGGCAACCCTCCTGGGGTTTGAAGGTGATGGTCAGGGTTGTGCAAGATCCAATCAATGCTTGTCAGTGTTGGGCATGTAAATGAGCCACTTGGATCTGCATTCTGTGGGGGTTGGAGATGGCTAGTGTCAGGTAGGGGGTGATGCTATGAGTGCACTAAAACAATGGAAATCAAATTACGCAAACTGGAGTCGCTGCAAATACAACAGAATCTCAAAAGCAGTGTGGTTTGGTTTCATTCACAAATTGTCCCCATTAGGAAGAACAGAAAAATTTGTGGCGACCAGGGTAGGGTGTGCAGTATCCCATTTCTTGCTCAAAGTTTGCCCACGACCCTAATGAGGATAAGTACGAAACAAAATTGCTGGAGAAATAACCGAAGTGGAAATAATACAATCCAGGGTCATTAAATGGACAGGCAATGCATTCAGGTACAAGTTAAAATTTTAAAACAACAAACAAATCTTTTTTGTTTTTTTCATTTCTCAACACACCCCTCGCGATCGACTTGGGACCAATCCACGGGCTATCGGTCGGTTGCGATCGGCTGGTTGGGCACCCCAAAATTAGTAGATATTAACATTCTTTTTAGTATGCACTGTCGGATCAAACAAGAGTTCATAAATTAGAGGTAAGAGAAAGGACAAAAAGTCCCTGCTGGTCAATGTACTTGTTTGTGTGTGTATGTGTGTAAAAGCAAATGTTTATATAGTTTATATATGTTTTGTATAGATAAGCTTTTGTTTGACGATGCTGGTTGTTTTGATTATTTTGATGACTGTCTAACAATAAATCCAATCAAATCAAATCCCATGTCTGCCTTGACAGATTGATTACTACAGACAACGGACCTTGGTCATTGCTGGGTTGTTTACAAAAAAGCAATTTTTCGAGAGGTTTGTGGTGTGGCCATGGAAGATGGATCAGTCATTACTTCAAAAAAGCCCCCACAGCAAATATACCAAATATGCCGGGGTAGTCGGACAACAGGGAATAGTGTAGTAGTGATGTGATGGGTAACGTTTGACAAGACTCACTTCTTTCGCCCTGTTGTATTATCAGAATCAGAATCATCTTTATTGGCAATTGAAGAAGAAGAAGTGTGCAATTGTGCAGATGTCCTTGAGCGCTTTGAAGTGTCTAGTGCGGTGGAGTATACGTCAGTGACTGTTTAGGGAGTTAATGGCTAGAAGGAAGAAGCTGTTTAAGTGTCTGCTGGATTTGGTACGCATGGATCGGTAGCGCCTGACTGAGGGGAGTAGCTGGAAAAGGTGGTGGGCAGGGTGCGGGGGATCCAGTAGGATTTTCCGTGCCCTTGTTTTGATTCTTGCAGTGTGCAAGTCCTCCAGAGAGGGTAGGGTATTTACACTTATATTACAGGCCATACATTGGGGCTGAGATGATCTAATAATCTTTCTGAGCAAGGCCTTCTTGCTGTGTAAAAGCACGCATGTGAGTCTTGGCAAAAAAGGGCAAGAGCAATTATTGCCAAATCTTATATGACAGCAATCTTATTTTTTGCAGGGGTAGCTAGAACGGATTACGGCATTTCATTTCATTTCATTTCACTGGGGAACATGAGTGGTATTATTAATTATTATTTAATTGTATTTAGAGCCACCAGATTCTTTTGTGGTCTGACTGGTTGATTTGACAAGTCTGCAAGAGCATGACCGGATCTCATCGTGCAAGATGTGGTCCCGGTGAGAGAGGGGTTCTCAAGCGGTCTACGCACAGGTAGAGCCAAATTGGATATGTCACCGCTCCCGACAATCCAGATGGTGAGTCGCTCCCCTTGAGAGCTTTATTTGTTCTTTCTTCTTGCCCCCTCTGCTGAGATGGCAGCCACTGGTGGAAAATGTTCATCACCCACACACTGCTTCCCAGCACAGCCGCCATATGTTTGCAACTTTACTCATTCTGCTCTTCTTCCCCGTTCTCCACTCTCGTAAACTCCCCCAAGGACTAGGTTAGGTTCCAAACAGAGAAGCCTGCTTATTAGCTCACTCACATACATTGATTGTGTGATTGGCAAGAGAAAACTCTTGAATCACCCCAAACTTCCGATAGCATACCTGTCAATCTCGATTACTTTTGCTGGTTTGCCGTGACAATAGTAGCGATCGACGACGGCATTGTCGTTGGCTACCAGCAGGGGAGACGATCTGGATTTGAGCCAAAATGGTCAGATCGGTTCACAATGGTTTTTTTCCCCCGTATAAAAGTTGTAATACGCCGTACATGCTTTATAATGATAAAAAAAAAAAAAAAGTATAAAATTCGGGGAAAACGTACAAGTAGACAGGTATGCTATAATCCCTCTCAGTGTAACATTTACATTCAGCTTGCATGAATATATAAAGGCAGTGCACAGCAAAATAATAGCATAATGTTTAACTAAATATTATACAGTCAAACCTCGGTTTTCGGACGTCTCGGTTCTCGACCAATTCGGTTTTCGACCAAAAATTTTGAGTTTTTTATGCCTCGGATGACGAACAAATTTCGGTTCTCGAACAAACTGAGCACACTTGAATGCACCATTGGACTCCTCTCGCCTTCCTTAAATGAGGAAGTGACGCTTCCTCGGGTAGACGAGGAAGTGACGCTTCCTCGTGTTGCTTTCCATTGTGAGCAGACGTGTTCAGTAAACATTTTCATTTTAAAAAGAGTGTGATTTCGGTTTTCAAACAATTTCGGTTTTCGAACAGCCTTCTGGAACGGATTTTAGACGAAAACCGGTTTGACTGTACAAAACTTAGTCAAGCTAGACAAAAAAAACCCAACTCATAATATCATGTAACAATATTATGCTAGCTCAAGTTTTCAGGCAGTTTCACAACGACTGTGGAAATGCTAGCCCAAATTTACACATCCCTGGCATAGAAGACGTATTTTAATTAACAAGACATTGGTACTCCTAGCTAATAGTTTTAAGTCGCCCCCCCCCTCCCCTCCTCTACCCCCGCCACCCATTGTCAGGCTCTCCACTACCCCCTCGTAGCCCTCCGGCCCTGTAAACTGTTTAGGCATTAGGGGAGTGATGCGCTCATTTATGGGACTCTCACAGCAGCCTCATGTTGCCTCCAGCCACAACAAAGTAAATAGACTGCTTTGAATGTGATTAGGGAGCCAGTTGACTTGGTTAAGTCGCATGAGCAACAACAGATCCCTCGGAACTCTGAGGCTCCACAAGATAACCTTCATCCGATTACAGTGGCTGTGCACAGTCCATTTATCTATTACACACAGACTTATGAAAAATACATGATTTTGCGGGGAGAAAACCATGTGGTCGACCTACCTGCTTGATGTTGCCGCTTTTATTATGGTTTAAATCATATGGGCCGGCCTGATCTTTATGAACGTATCATATAACACTAAAATGGCTTTGCCCCTACCAAGGTTGAACATATTTTGTACACTCTCTACTCCATCTACACTTTCCTCCAAAAATACCGAAGTAATATAAGATGCAATTTAGATTTTTTGTCTGAAATTCATGTTTGGTCACTAAACCCAAAAGTTTTCAGTCGACAGCAAAAATAAAGTCATCGGAGGTGAGTGGAGCTATCTCACAGCTCAGCTTGCGAACTTCAAATGAGCCGTGACTGGTCGTTACCTGACCCGTGTGATGTCATTATCAGTAGACAGCAAAGTGACAAAATTCGTTTTTTTTAAGTGTTAATTGTGCATGAAAAATAATGAAGTTATCAAATTCAGGATAAGCGTGTCAGATAATGGATGGATACTGTGGACAGTGCTGAAAATTGCAAGATGAATATCGTATCCTTTGAAATGAACTTATTGCCACAGAGCACAGTGTTCTTTATGTGCTTGAGGCTCACCTTTCAAGTACAATCGCCCGTTATGTGCCATTAGCGTTAAGACTGTAGTTAATAGCTCATAGCCATCCATCTTCAGTAGCACCTTGGTTGCTGGTGAGCTGGAGCCAATCCCAGAAATACCAGAAATTGTGAGCATATAAATTGTGAGCACATAAAAATTAAACCTGAAGTGGAGAAAGACTTGACAAAAATTGTGTGCTTTTTAAAAAAAAGTTACAAAATGGGAGTTTCAAATATACAGTAGTTTTGCAAGTCGAACTGTGTCTTTAACCACAGAGTAGAAGCATGCAAGAAGTTTGACTTCTAATGCTCAAAAGAGGACACTTGTGTTCATGACATGAGAGCTCCAAGTGTAAATTGAAACTGGGCAGGTCTTGGACGCTCACTAGCCGCCTGAGACGCCGCAAGAGCGGACACGTTGCCCGAGCGTCCCCCTGCAGGACGGACGGATGAACGAACAACCACTGAAGTACACACGGCGAATTCTGCTTCTTCTTCTTTTGTTGTTGTTAATTTCAACTAAGTTACATCACAATGGAGCCTTTTGTGACACTTCTTGGGCCGATGACTTTGTTTACCGATAGGAGCTCCATGCCGGCTCCGCACGGGGGTGCGTCGCCTGCGCCTTGCGCGGTCAAAGGAGCGCTCCTCTGAGACTTCGCAGGCTCACTCGTCCCACGAAGCACACGGTATCGGGAAAATGACGACTACTTTCGCCATTGTCGCTTCTGTGCTCACTTTAATACACGGTAAGAGTTATTCATCTCGTGCGTTATGTACAGGTTGCTGAAATGGCATGATTATTAACCAAAGAATTTGCAATGTACAGTACAGGTAATGTTGCACTGACTGTCCCAATACTTTTGCAGAATATAGTTCATGCATATACAGTAACAGTCCAGTCTATTTTGTGTGTTAAAATGCAGTGTTTAAGACTTTACTGAGGCAAGTCATGTATTTTACATGAGAAAAAAATCTCAAGACATATGAATGCCGCTGGCGTCAATAACAATATTAGATACATTATTTGTTGTAAATAAATGATTTTCAAGCCTATTCAGTGAGATTGGCTACATTTGCACGCACAATTGATGATCTCTCATGGCACACTAATATTTGGATTGTTTTCATCTTTCAACTCAAATTTATTTCTGGGCCACACACAGTTGAAACATATTTCTGAACGCAATAAAGATTGAACATGAAAATGAAAAGTGATGCTGAAATATGAATAGTAAGATCTGTAATAGTAATAACAATAATAACAACAATAATAATGAATACATTACATTATTTTCAAATGAAAATGGTGAGTAACAAACTACAGGAGTGTCCACCAAAAAAAGTGCGTAACTAAAATACTGTAGTGCTAACAGTTTATTACAACACAAAGCAAACTTCAAATGGTTATAAAGAATTGTCAGTACGAATAAAGTACAGTACAAAGTTATCGGAGCTGTTGTAACAAGTTGTCAAATTAAAAGCACCTCAATGAACTTCCTTTGACTGGACAGAATTTAGCAACGTTAGCTAGCATAATCATATGTACATAGCATTGCAGTGACAAAAATGTGGAGTTACCTATTCTATAAAAAAAGCTGACACTTGAGCAGCAGATTGCTTGTTGTGCAGCGGCTAGGCTAAGCTAACTGGCTAAATGATGGTGGAATGCGACGGTTACATTGTTCTAATGAATGATATCAGTAAAAGTATGTTAAATACAAAAAAACAATAATCAGCAGATTGGTTGCAACAAAAATATTGATCTATAAAAAAATTCATATAATTATTGTGTATTTCACATAAAATTTACCGCACGTGTGCTGCATTTGCACCGAAATCTTACCAACATTACTAAGCCATTTGACACTGGAGATGGAAAAGGAATAATATTCACTTTGGAGTGTACTCACTTTTGTTGCTGACAGTTTTAACCAACTTTTTTTTTTGGAGGCTATGTTCAATGAAAAGTTAGAATACAGTATTTACAAAAATGTACCGTTAAGCAGTATACTGTACTCGCTTTTGTCAGATCCTATATATATAAGGAGTAGAATGAAATATTCTCCTGCAATATATGAGACTATGTGCACGGTGTATGTACATGTGACCAACAAGGAAAGTCAGCAGCATTGTATGTGATGATGATATGCAGTACTCTATGTATCAAAAGAACGTTTACTTAATCACATTGTGTCACTCACATCTCATCACCCTCTCCAATATGCTTTTCTCACAACCTTATCAAGTGCACGCGGGTGCACCTCAACATGGTATTAACTACGCCTGACCACACTTTTACATGAAAAAAAACCCAAGCACACCAGTGATACACACAGCTGGTGAAATTGCCAGTTCAGGCGGGAATTGTCTGTTGCCTTGTTTGATTGTGACCCCTGAGGTCTTGAAAACACGCCATCTGCTAACCGAAGCAGCAGGGGCGCACAGTCATGGTAGGCATCCCAGCCAGAAGAAAGAAGGTTCAGATACGCTAGCATGTATGGCACCATTAGACAAACAGTGGTGTATGGGACGCTAATGACTTACAGTGGGTCTCAACAACAAGAAAGCCATTAGAAAGTTTGGAAGCCGAACAACATTACAATCATTGGGGCGTCAAGTCATATTTTCTTTCCGAAAGGTCACAGTTGATGACTTTTTCCAAGTTCTCCATGGTAGCAATTCTACAGGACCCTCCAATTAGAGCGTTTGTTACTCAGTCAACTGATGGGAAATGGGCTTCATTTATAAAGCACCTTTGGCTGTAACAGAAAAAAACGTAATCAACTACAGAATTCATTTGTGCACAATATTCATATGGATGAAAAGTAAACATTGGAATTCTCTATTTCAGCTCTGATGCTCTGACAGTAATCCCATATTCCTGGTTGACAGTTCAGAAATCGCCCTATTTGTGTATTTTTTTTGCTGTGAAACCTTTCCCCAGCTTTTCACTGAAAAACTCACCTATTTGCATTTCTTTGTTCTTTGAAACGCATTTAGAAATTAAATAAAAAATAAATTATATATATATGTGTGTGTGTGTGTGTGTGTGTGTGTGTATTTTTTTGAAGTTTGTTATGGTTGATTTTTTTTCTTGGATTTTTTATTTTACCATTTTTAAGTGGAAATGTACATTGAATGTTGATCAGCATTTTTTAACAAATTTTTGAGGCGAGTTATTTCACTTGGTTTTCTTTTTCGGTGGGGTTCCTTTGTAATTGTACTGTAATAATGTGTAATTCTGTTGAGTACGTGTGTACTGTTACTCATTAAAAGAAAAAAAAAAATTGTGTCCAGGCTGTTGCGGTGCCGACTCAGAGGAGCGTCTTATTAATTGGCTGCTAGGCGAGAACCGCTACAATCCGCTCATCCGCCCTGCAGTCAACCCGACCGAGAGGGTAACAGTGAAGCTGCAAGTGTCTCTGGCGCAGCTCATTAGCGTTGTACGTATTGGTTGAAGTCGTGAAAATACATAGAAACTGTAGATCTGTTTATTATTGTTTGTTGCACAGCCATTTTAACCTGCTGTCATACCTCCCGTCCACAAGGTGTCGTAGGAGTTCGGTTGTTGTTTCCTACACGATTAAGCCTGTAACACGTTCTTGGTGCTGCTGGAGTAAAACGACTTTCAAGCATATAAACGGACTGGTCTCTTCATAACAAAACTACATGGTGTCAGGAGTGGGATTCTGCAAAAAGTCTGCTGGATCCGTGGAGACAGTCTGTGCTGGTGGTGAGAAAAAAGGACGAGATTTTACCTGCGTGAAAAGGCAGTAATGGCGGACGGATTTCGGCGGCCTGATCCTCTCATCTTCGACGGCAATGTCGCTGAGAACTGGCGTAAGTTCGAGCAAGAATATGATATATTCATAGCCGCAGCACACAGTGACAAAAATGCCAAAACAACGGCCTATATACTCCTCAATCTGGCGGGACCGGAGGCCATTGAAAGAGAGAGATCGTTCACATATTCCCCAGCAGTTGTGTCGGACCAAGGCGTGGAAATATCCGCAGCGGAGTCAAGAGAAGATCCGACATGTTTGAAAAGAAAGTTCAGGGAAATATGCAACCCAGAAACAAACATCATAATGGAGAGGCACAGTTTCAACGTGAGACAACAAAAGCCAGGAGAAACGATTGAAGCTTATGTGAGTACATTACGCAACATGGCAAAAACGTGCAATTTTGGAGCATTGCAAGATGAGCTAATCCGAGACCGATTAGTATGTGGAATCAACAGTGATAGCATCAGACGTTCACTTCTCAGAGAAACTGAGCTGACACTTGCCAAAGCAGTGCGCATTTGTCAAATAAATGAGCTCACTGATCAACACAGCAAAGTGCTAGCTGCTCCAAAACACATGGCATCAACAAGTGTGGACACAGTACAAATGAAGCGCAGCCAAACATTTAAAAAGACTCACAACTACAAAAAGAAACAAGACAAAATGGCGACGGAAATCTCAAATTGCAGAAATTGCGGCGGTTCACACGCAGCCAAACGTGACCAGTGCCCAGCTTTCAGACAACAATGTCACGCATGCAAGAAGCCAAATCACTTCAAGAGCCAGTGCAGGTACGCAAAAGCACATGCAAGAGGCAAACAAGTAAATCAAATATCAACGGATGATTCAGAAAGTGACGAAACATTCACTATCGAGCACCTAACACTAGAGGGCGAAAATAGTCACAAAAAAGAAGGCTACTGTTCAGTTGCAGTTGGAGACAAGATTCTAAAGCTTAAAGTGGACACCGGTGCGAAGTGTAACGTTATTTCTCTGAACACCTGCAAGGACATGTTTCGGTGTGAGAAGATACAGCCCCAAGAAAAGCACATCAATCTCATCGCTTTTGGAGGAACAAAGATCAAGTCTGCAGGCACAATCACTCTCAAATGTCAATTAGGAGAAAAGAGCTATGACCTAATTTTCCAAGTTGTGAAACAAAATGTGCAGTCTATCGTAGGACTCAAGGACAGCATTAATATGAAACTAGTTAGTTTCAGCAAAGAAGTTTTTCACATTGATGCAATTCCAAATGAAAGCTTTGAGGAGAAAGTATTGAAAGAGTACAAAGATCTATTCAAAGATGAGCTTGGAGAATTACCAGTGACTTACTCGATGAAGCTTGCACCTGATGCCGTTCCAGTTGTCAACTCCCCACGACGCATTCCAGTGCCAATGCAACAAAAAGTGAAAAATGAACTCCAAAGAATGCAGAAACTTGGTGTGATCGAACCAGTTGACGAACCTACTGAATGGGTGTCGAACATGGTAGCAACTCACAAGAAAGAGGTTGACGATGTGCGTCTATGCATCGACCCGAGGGATTTAAACAAGTCGTTAATGAGACCACACCACCCCATGCGAACAGTTGAAGAGGTTGCAGCACAAATGCCCGAGGCAACTGTATTTTCTGTCCTGGATGCTAAAAGTTCATTTTGGCAAATAAAGTTAGATCATTCTTCGTCCCTGCTTACAACATTTGCCACACCTTTTGGTAGATTCAAATTTCTCAGAATGCCATTTGGGATCAACACAGCTTCTGATGTTTTTCAAAAGGCCATGGAACAAATCTTTACAGGTTATCCATGTGCAGTGATTGTTGATGATATCCTTGTCGGCGGAAAAGGGGTTGACGAGCATGACCGTAACCTGAAGAAAGTCCTAGATCGTGCAAGACAAGTCAAACTCAGACTAAATCCCAATAAATGCAAATTCAGATTGAAAGAAGTAGGTTATGTTGGACATGTTTTCACAGATAAAGGACTGAAAGCTGACCCATCAAAAATCGCGGCGATCAATGACATGCCCCCACCTGAAGACAAGACTTCTCTCCAGAGGTTCCTCGGAATGATTAACTATCTAGGGAAATTCATTCCAAACTTGAGCGAACTGTCAGCGCCACTGCGCCAGCTGCTTCACAAAGACATTGTATGGAGCTGGACACACCATCAACAAGAGGCTTTCATCAGACTCAAAGCATGCATCACAAGCCCACCAGTGCTTCAGTACTACGACATGAAGAAGGCAGTGACTCTCACCTGCGATGCATCTCAGTACGGACTGGGAGCTGCATGCCTACAAGATGACAAACCAATCGCATATGCATCACGAACTTTGACAGACACAGAGAAGAAGTACGCGCAGATCGAGAAAGAGCTTCTCGCTGTTGTGTTTGCGTGTTACAAGTTCTATGACTACATCTACGGAAAACCAGTGGTGATTGAAACCGACCACCAACCATTGGTCACCATCCACAACAAGCCCTTTCACACCATCCCAGCGCGATTGCAAAGAATGATGCTCAGACTACAGAAGTTCAACCTAACACTCGTTTACAAGAAAGGCAAACATCTCTACATTGCGGACACACTTTCCCGTACCCCAAGGCTGAACATTCTCCCATTAAAAGAGGAACAGCGCGACTTTGAAGTCATGACGCTTCAACTCATTTCACCCAAACGTCTACATGAGCTGGCAGGACACACAAAGACTGACCCAGTTCTTCAGACACTGACGCGCTACATCCAACAAGGTTGGCCCACACGGGTAAGCGGTGTACCTGAAGCAATCAAACCATTCTTTAATTTTCGAGAAGAACTGACTGTTGAAAATGAGATTGTTATGAAAAATAACAGAGCCATTGTTCCAGCTGTTCTACAGGATGTGTACTTACAGGAACTACACAAAGGACATCCAGGCATGGAGTCTACGAAAAGAAGGGCAAGAGACACTGTTTTCTGGCTCACAATCAACTATGACATCGAGGACAAAGTCAAGTCATGCAGTGTTTGTAACAGCCTCAAGCCCCACCAACAAAAGCAACCACTGAAACTTCACAAAGTTCCAGATCTACCATGGTCCACTACGGCTACAGACCTATTGGAATGGGACAACAACAACTACCTCGTACTTGTGGATTCTTACTCCGGATGGTTCGAAGTGGACAAACTGGAAAATATGACGTCGACATGCGTCATCAAAAAACTCAAACGCCAATTTGCAGTGCACGGAATACCTCAAAAACTATATTCTGACAATGGCACTCAGTTCACCAGTCAAAACTTTCGTGATTTTTCTGAGTCATGGGAATTTGAACACGTTACGAGCAGCCCTGAGTTCCCTCAGTCAAATGGTCTCAGCGAGAGAGCTGTTCGTAGTGCTAAAAGACTACTGGAAACAACAAAGAGAGACAGAACCGATTTCTACCTAAATCTACTACATCTGCGAAATACACCTAGAGACAGCATCCTTGGATCTCCAGCCCAGAGATTGTTTTCAAGGAGAACACGGTCAACTCTACCTATCTGTAAGAAGTTACTCAAGCCACACCCAATAGCCACCAAAACTGTCAAGGCTCATCTCACAAAGAAGCGCAAAGCTCAAAAACAGTATTACGACAAGACCAGCAAGCCACTCACTCCATTGAAGACAAATCAAGTAGTGAGACTTCAAACACAAAAAGGACATGACAAAACCGGTGTTGTTCGTCAAGTTTGCAACGAGCCTCGTTCATACATGGTCGAGTCAGATGGGAAGCAATACAGACGTACAAGACAACATCTACTACCAGTGAAGGAACAACTACCTGAACAGGCCAATGGAATGAACAATCAACGCATGGACAAATCAGAGACTGTTGATGCGGGAAGAAACACTCTTGAAAAGACTGACATTGTTACACCAACAAAGGACAAAACACGGATTGAACAAGAAATCACCAACCAAGCTGAGAAACTAGATACGAGCCCAGTACAAAACAATGCTGATGTATATCGTACCAGAAGTGGCAGAGTATCAAAACCGAATCGTAAATATCTTGAATAAGATTTTCTCTATTCCTGAAAATGTTGATTACTAAGTTGTAATAGCCCATGTAATGGTAAGTTAGCTGCTAATTTGAATCAGCCATTTATTAGCCATTATGTGTGAAAAGAAAAGAAAAAAAAAACTTAAAAGGAGGGATGTAGATCTGTTTATTATTGTTTGTTGCACAGCCATTTTAACCTGCTGTCATACCTCCCGTCCACAAGGTGTCGTAGGAGTTCGGTTGTTGTTTCCTACACGATTAAGCCTGTAACACGTTCTTGGTGCTGCTGGAGTAAAACGACTTTCAAGCATATAAACGGACTGGTCTCTTCATAACAAAACTACAGAAACTGTTTATAACTTCCATTGTTAATTCTCTGTTGTCATTTCTAGAACGAAAGGGAGCAGATCATGACCACCAATGTCTGGCTCACTCAGGTTAATAGAATGAACAATCTTTAATTTGAATTCATCTGTGTCCATTCTTTTTTTTATGTCAAGTGGAGCCTACTGCTTGTACACACCATTATTATTACTCACCGAAAAAGAAGATGCCAATTGGAAAGTCCGACTTACTCTTCTTATCCTGTTCAGCACTGGGTGGACTACAGGTTATCGTGGGACCCGGCCAAGTACGAGGGAATCAACAAGCTACGTATCCCTTCCAGACACGTCTGGCTGCCTGATATCGTCCTCTATAACAAGTTAGTAGCATTTAAAAGAGCCATATTATGCATTATTTTCACAATTTAAGACAAGTGATAGGTCTCTCATTCACAGAATATCGCAAAGATAAAAAATACTAAGAATACATCACACTACACATACTGTTTTAATCCTGAAAGTAGATCATCCATCCATCCATCCATCCATTTTCTGAACCGCTTTATCCTCACACGGGTCGCGGGGGAAGCTGGAGCCTATCCCAGCTGTCTCCGGGCAGTAGGCGGGGGACACCCTGAACTGGTTGCCAGCCAATCGCAGGGCACACAGAGACGAATGAACAACCATCCGCGCTCACACTCACACGTCGGGACAATATGGAGTGTTCAATCAGCGTGCATGTTTTTGGAATGTGGGAGGAAACCGGAGTACCCGGAGAAAACCCACGCAGGCCCGGGGAGAACATGCAAACTCCACATGGGATCGAACCCAGAACCTCTGCACTGTGAGGTCGACGCACTAGAAAGTAGATGGGGAGTTTGCATAATCAAAACATCTACTTTTTCCTTTTTTGGGCAACTTGGCTGATGTGGTAGAGTGGTGGACTTTCAAACCAAACATTGTGGTTACTGATACTGATACTGAGCACCCAGTTGTTCCCAATAAAGGCCTCCTGATCCCAGCATACTAAAGATTCATTTTCATCCAGTTCCTTACCAACAAGTTGACATAAGATCTGGATTTAGTCATGTCTTTGTCATCCAAACAGTGCCGACGGGACCTACGAGGTGACAGTCTTCACCAACGTCATTTTGCTCTCCAACGGCAGCATCAGTTGGCTTCCCCCCGCCATCTACAAGAGCGCCTGCAAGATTGAGGTGAAGCATTTCCCCTTCGACCAGCAAAACTGCACGCTCAAGTTCCGCTCATGGACCTACGACTATACCGAAGTTGACCTGATCTTAAAAACGGAAGTGGCCAGCATGGACGACTTCACGCCCAGCGGCGAGTGGGATATCCTGGCGCTACCTGGCCGGCGTACGGTCAACCCATTAGATGCCACCTATGTGGACGTCACGTATGATTTCATCATCAAGAGGAAGCCGCTTTTCTACACCATCAACCTGATCATTCCGTGTGTGCTGATTACCTCTCTAGCCATTCTGGTCTTCTACCTGCCCTCAGACTGCGGCGAGAAGATGACCCTGTGCATATCCGTTCTTTTGGCCCTCACCGTCTTCCTGCTCCTGATCTCTAAGATCGTCCCTCCGACCTCGTTGGATGTGCCGCTGATCGGCAAGTACCTGATGTTCACCATGGTGCTGGTAACCTTCTCCATTATCACCAGCGTGTGTGTGCTCAATGTCCACCACCGCTCCCCCAGCACACACACCATGCCCCCCTGGGTCAAGATCGTCTTTTTTGTCAAACTGCCGACCTTGCTTTTCATGAGACGCCCTCATGATAACACTGTGCGTCAGAGGCAGCGACAACAGCGATGCCTCCGATCGGGGAGCACAATAATGGGCTTGGGTTCCCCCTGCGCATCCAAAACTGTTTTCCCCAAGACGTCTTCAGCCTTGCCTTCAGACTCTGCCTTCTCCACACCAGGACTTAAAAGTACAACCCTTCCTCTGGGGTTTCGCCACCCCAACAAGAAGGGCAATTTGCGGTCCACTGATTCCGTTCCCAGTGGTCTCGCCTTGACACAAGACCTATATCTTCGAAGCAATTCACACTTGACTGCCGATGTCCAAGAGGCTGTGAACGGGGTGCGCTTTGTCGCGGAGCACATGATGGCAGATGATGATGACCAAAGTGTATGTATAATTCTTTTACTGAGTCTGTTTCTATCGCAAAGGGTCTTGAAATATTCGACCTGAGCCATTCCCAGGTTCACTACTGCTTTGATGGGGTGCTGGTATGCTTGTTGGGTGGGAAGCAGCATAGTACATCTCAGCATAGGTCATTGCAGTTTAGAACATTGTACCTTAGCAGTGTGACCTAGCAGAGTTAAAGTCATGTTTACAGTGATAGGAAATACAAGTCTGATCAGGGTCTAACAATATGAACCACGGCGTGGCCTTAGGTAGTCTGATCACGTTCTGGAGATCCGAATTGTAGCTATCGTAGTCTAGATATCGTAGTGTAGTGTGTATCGTGGCGCAGCAAGTTGAAGCGTAGTGAAATTGGATTTACAGCCATGTTTACAGTTCAGGAAATACAAGTCTGATCTGGGTCCAACAATATGAACCACGGCGTGGCCTTCGGTAGCTTGCCCTAAATTAGCATATCGTACTGTGACATAACATTGCGTAACTTAGCTTTGTGCAATGTAGCATATCATAACACTGTAGGTGCAAGCATCCAAAGATTTTCTCAATATTTCAGACTTACATTTCTTAAATACATCTTTAATCGGGAAGCGACAAAACCTTATGTTGAGCTGCTAGCCATTGGCAGTTGATCATGATCTGAACATCCAGTATTGACACAAGCCAGCTGAATCTTTTACAGACAATTCGATCTTCCATTCTCAACTAAACTGGGACCAAAATCACATGTGCCGGTGCTCTTCAATTCCTCGCCCTCCTTGACATAGCACTCACCTTGAGTAGCGCCTGTGACTCAGCAAATCAAATGCCACTGACAAATCAAATCGACTGGCGGAGGAACCTGTGAGGAACAAGCGCTTCTAAAAACAATCAAGGACAGATGGAAAATGGGGTGAAAGGGTCAATTGTGGCGTAGCTTTATCGAGGCCATAAAACTGTGATAACCCAGTCTGTACGATATACCCCATCCTTCTATTAGACAACCAGTTTGAGATCCATCTCACAATTTTTAGCCATTAATTACTCACCCCTGAGACGGATGCTCTTTTGTACTTGCAGGTGATAGAAGACTGGAAGTACGTGGCCATGGTGGTTGATCGCATGTTCCTGTGGATCTTTGTCATTGTGTGCGTGGTGGGTACCCTGGGCCTGTTCCTCCAGCCCCTCTTCCAGAGTCAGGTGCCTCAACAACAACAGCAATCCACCTCTGAGATGCCTCGCATTTGATCAGCAAATTATTTTTTATTTTTTTTAGCATGATAGGGAAGAAGTCATTGTAAATCTGTGGAACAGCACGGGAGGAAGATTAACTCGTTTTAGTGTGTGTGATCTAATAAAGGTTTTATTGTGGGGACAGTTTGTGATTTCCATTATTCTGTTGGGAGAAATTGTTTTGTAATCTTAAAGGGTCCCGGCGTAGTTTGAACTCCCAACTCAACAGCGGGCAGCATGCAACCAGAATGTAAGAACATCTGCACCATTACAAAATAGAAGGAAATGCAACATGACCACATCATGATTAAACGGCCATTCCACAGATCTGAATAGGGGACGGGACAAAGCAACGCAGGTAAGCCACGTGGCCTAAGTGGACGTCATGTTGGTAGGGTTAACTTTCCCGTCAAAGGCAATGCATATGGCTTATTCATGCGAGCCTTAGCTTTTGAATTGTATTTGACATTATACATCTATATATCATATCAGTGTCTCAATTCATAGATGTGTCATAAAATCGAACAAATAAACACATAACCCCAAATATGCGCCTCCCTATTTCCTCTCAGAAGAAGACGATATTTGGTATGAGTGTTGTGTTAAATCGCTCTAAACTATTTCACATTTGACTATTGTATAGCTTCAAATGATGACCTCCGCCGCAAATAGATGCCATGTCCCATCCTTCAAATAAACCCCTGGTACACTCTGTAGTTGAATAAATAAATAAGAGCTTTTATGACGAGACACTGTCGTCTGTTTGTCTCTCTGTCTGTCTATCTATCTATCTATTATTCCATCTACCGGTTATCCATCAATGGCTCTGCGAGTGCCTTCGACTGGGCAAAGCAGTGAAAATAATTCTGATGATGTTTGTTCCTGAGTAAGAATTTAAAGTGGCTACGTTTATTTATTTATTTATTTTAAAGAGTCACTCATGTGGTCGGGGGGGGGAGGGGAATCGCTAAACTGGCAACACCAGTGTCTCTGTTTGGAGCCATGTTGTTGGTGCAAGCAGTGCACATAGGTGAAGATGCACTTTGAGCTCAGGAAGGCGCAAAAACAATCATCTTGAGCAATCAACCTGAAATAATCGATAAAATTGATTTATCGCTGTGCCCTAATCAGAAAACACTGTCACTAAGTCTGGTAGTTCAACTAAAGCGCGCCCACACGCACACAACCACGCACACACACACACACACACACACACACACACACACACACACACACACACCATCGAAACCGCTCATTAAATGGTGCTGAGTGTGCTCATTAGGAGATTCTGCAGACTGTCGCCCATTTTGCCAAAGCTTCATCACAAGATAGCAATCAGCCTCCATGTTAACTACCCACCTCCTCCTTCCCCCTTTTATCTCCAAATGGACTTTAATCCGAAATTTAACCTCGATACTGTATATATTTTCAAGATAACTGCAGCTCACTTTGCATCCTGCCTGTGGGATAGGGTGCATGTCTGACTGCTTTGGTGTAATTAGCTGCTAGGGTGAGATACATTTTATTATACGCTTTACTAGACTGTGACTTTTAACGAGCTTTTTGTGCGTGTGTGTGTGTATCTCTTCAGTGTGATGGATAGGATAGGATGGACACAATTAGCCACTATATAGACGAGGCCAAAACAAAGGCAAACACAAATAACCTGACTATACAATTTTATGATATTTTCTCAAGGTTCCGGTGTCAGCAGTGGAGTTCCCATCTGGCACCTCTCCATTTTATGTCCATGCAGGACTCTCGAAATTTATCTAAGGGACTACCCATTCATCTGACTGAAGGACAGCATGGAAAATCATGATGGCAGGAGGAAAAGTGGAGCGTTTATTGGATGAGGGGAGAGGGGAGGGGGGCGCGGTTGAAAACCACAACAACGGGCATATTTCTAAAAAGAATGCTCACAACGACAGGATCATTGCTATTGTGTCTATCGGTCAACTTTTTAAATGGGTGTGGTTTTAAATTGCTTTCTTTCCCCTTAGAAAAGAAATGTGCGCACTTACAAGTGAAAGTGTACACCTTCCAAATGAATGCAGACCTCCAAAAATACACCACCTTTTTTCTACTTGACAGTTGTGTTCCTAATCTGTTGTTATTTTAGGGTGTGGTCTTTTTTTGGGGGGGGGGGGGGTACCCTACTCTCGTAGATGTCCTGTCTCAAATAGTTGTTTGATTCGGAGAATGTGTGAGGAGATTAGTAAACATATCAGTTCATTGAGGGAAATATTTTTTTGTCATACCCCGGCACCCACGGAGCGCCATAGTTGACTAACAAAGCTTAATTCATGAGTTCAAAGAAAATATTTCACATTTTCATTGTGGTTATAACAATAAGGCCTGCAACTGAAGAGTTCAATCCTTCAACTGGATAAAAAAAAAGTAAATTCATGCATTTAAAAAGTCATACTTGAATAAATACATGACATGATATAAAAGGATGTCAACCCTGGCTTGTGTCACCTCAAATTCTGATAGGTTGCCGTGGCGATCAACCTGCTGTCAGAAGCTGGCTCAGCCTGCCACCCTCCCTTCCCGCTCGCTCCCACTCCTTGGCGCTCTGCATCCTTTCACTCATCCTCGACTTCACTTTCTCTGAGCCTGGATCCAGCACAGTCTTTATCCAGCAGCCAGGAAAATGAAAGGCAGTTTTTGCCTCCTTTTTGCGTCCACCTATTCCATCTTATTCTTACATCTTCAGGGTAAGTTGGAATGCTCCTGCTGTGTGACTTAACATAAAAGGATTTACTGGAAACATGGTTAACTCTGTATCGGATAATACTTTTCAACAGAACGTTTTAACCCTGTAACAAGCTTTAGGTGACTTGAAATGTGTTGCGATTTTTGTGACATTTGTATATACAGGATATATATATATATATAAAATTTTCTCTGGTACAATAAGTGGTTTCATCCCTTTTTTTTAATCAGTTCATTTTTAAAATTTAATTTTTTAACAAGCACTCTTTTTCAATTTTGCCTTGAAGAAATTGAGTAAAATAAATACATAGAAAAAGAGAATACAGTCATTACATTGTGGAGTGCATTATATATATATATATATATATATATATATACATATATATATATATATGTGTGTGTGTGAAGTTAATTTTGTAATTTTTATTTTATTTACTTCTACACAAAAAAATGAAACACGTCATATTTTTGGACATCTATAGCCACAGAGTTAATATATGCTTTCTACAATCTACATTTTATTTATTAAGTTTATATTCATCGCCAAAATATCAGCAAATAATATTTTTTAAAATAATTCTAAAAATATATATATTTGATATATCTTTTTTTATCTGCAACATCTGCCTGCACCTTGTATTCAATTATTTTTTAAAGGTCTATTTGTTCCCTCCTTTCCCTTGAAGAAAAAAAAAATCACAAAATATAATCGCAGGTACTGTATATGGACAACGTCTCAATTTGTGTGTCTATCTATCCGTCTCTCCGTCCTGTGACATCAGGAGGCGCATGTTCAGAGGGTGAGCATAAGCTCTTCTCCGTCATCTTTTCCAAGTACAATCAGTTCATTCGACCGGTGGAGAACGTATCTGAGCCGGTCATTGTGCAGTTCGAGGTCTCCATGTCCCAGCTGGTCAAAGTGGTAAGAAGCTCGGTTGCCTATACTGTACGTCTAGACTCAGCGGGGATTTATGGAGCGGGGCTCCTCACATTCATCACTCTGTTTAATGAGCATGGAGTCATGACTGATGGGCAACGGTGCATGATGGCACCGTGACAATTTTGGGTTTGGTTGCATTATCAGTCATCCAGATCTTGGCAATTCACAAGGGTGGAATAGAGGCAAGTGGACTTGTTTTTTTTTCCCCTCCAGATTAAAATATGATTTCGGGAATTACACTGTCAAGCCAACAAAATGTTGTTGAAAAATTCCAACTCATGCTGTATGACTAAACTTCCTCCAATGGAAAGTCAAAGCTCGGAAGCAGAATACATGTTTTTTTCGTTTAGTTTATAAAATATATTTCAGACCACACCCTTCCAAGAAAAACACACACATACTGAAGCATCGTGAATCGGATTACTGTTCTTGGTTGTTTAATTTCACAATCTCCCTCATATGTCCCGCTTGCAATCCAGTTAAATCCGCCTGAACTGCCCAGAAAGCTGAGAGCACGCAAGTGTCAAGGGGGACGCTCGCACATGACAGTATTCTCCCTGTTTTTGCTGCTAAAATATTCAAGCGTGACTCTTCCTAAAATCCTCTCTCGCACTCTGTTGTCAGGATGAAGTCAACCAGATCATGGAGACCAACCTGTGGCTGAGACACGCAAGTTTTTTAAAAATTATTTCCATTTCAATAATTATCCACTTTTTTTCCCACTTATTTTCTCAAATCATTTTCTTTTTGAAATTATTTAAACTTTCAATACTGTATTTCGTCTGAGGTGACTTATCGGTCAGGGACACTGAACAATTAATGAAACGAATTTAGTGGGCCAACTGTGTGCAGCTTTATTATCTTTATGGAATGTGCCATATTTTGTTTCAGTTTTTTTTGCAGACATATTTATTCGTACCTAAAAGGGAGGCAACAATTAAGGCACCCCCCCCCCCCCCCACACACACACATTTAATTAAGTGCAAGTTTTACTACACCCACTGGCTGCCCCTCTATTGTCGCTTTTAAGACTTTTTCAAGGACTGCCAACAGTAAAAAGGCCCGTTAAGCACATTTTACTTCCTTCTGCGCTAACTGAATAACTTGACTCTTTTTTAATTGTTTCTATTGGGAGTGGGGGTCAGGGGGGTTTACAATCAAAGCATGTGAGTTTCATCTTGGGTTATATGGCGCAATTTATGACCTCTCTTTGTGTTAACTTTTATGTTGCACCAGCCACAAATTTTTTGATGTTTCTTACGACCACTGAACCATCAAATGGTCTTGATTTGCCACTTGCTCGGAAGGTAAATTTACATGAACATGTGTATCAGGCTTGAATGCGCTATAGAAGGAGTCTTTACATCTTACCATCTGTCATAAGTTCTTGTTTTATTTTTCTCCTTAATTCACCAAAACCTGGTAATGAACTTGTCATGTTTTAGATTTGGAATGACTACAAACTCAAGTGGAATCCAAAAGATTTCGGAGGTGTCGAGTCCATACGCGTGCCATCCAACAGGATATGGAAGCCTGATATTGTGCTATACAACAAGTGAGTGTTTTGTTTTTTAATGATTATGCAAAAACAAATTACAGTCAAACCTCAGTTTTCGTCCATAATCCGTTCCAGGAGGCTGTTCGAAAACCGAAACCACGCTCTTTTTAAAATAAAAATGTTTATTGAACACGTCTGCTCACAATGGAAAGCAACACGAGGAAGCGTCACTTCCTCGTCTACCCGAGGAAGCGTCACTTCCTCGTGTAAGGAAGGCGAGAGGAGTCAAATGGTGCATACAAGTGCGCTCAGTTTGTTCAAGAACCGAAATTTGTTTGTCATCCGAGGCATAAAAAACTCTAAATTTTTGGTCGAAAACCGAATTGGTCGGGAACCGAGACGTTCGAAAACCGAAGTTTGACTGTAAAATGGAATCCAGAAATTGCTTTGAGGTTTTTTTTTAAGTGTCCCAAAAAGGGCTTCCGTATTTTCTATGAAGTACTTCAACACTTTGACTCAAAACAATCATTGGATTCCATGAAAACACCTTGAGGACAAGCATTATAGAAAATGGATAGTAGGATGTTTGGAGGGCTGTTGGGAACTAAGTGTAAAAAAGAAATGAACAAAACAGAGCCCATGTCAAAAATGAATTGAACCAAAGTCCTCGTAAACTCGTTGAGATCGTTCTCCATGGATTGGTTCACTTTTTCGTATGCTTCCGGAAGACTGTGTTCAGTTTGTTTAAAAAAGGACAAATCGTTTCTCAAATTGTGTTCTTGTCCGTTCCTACGTCTTTGTGATCTTGTAAAACGTCATCAGTCTCAAGTATAGTTCCAATTGAAAGACGCACTTTGTACTGGGGTCAGTAATGGTGGACTTGTATGTGGGCATTGTGGGATCGGTTACCACATGGTGTGGATGTGGGTCTGAAAGGTCTACATGTGACTCGAGACTGGTGACCAGTTCAGGGTATAGTTCAACCTTCACTCTAAATCTGCTGGGATAGGCTCCAGCACCCTCCCTCAACCCTGTTCAGGATAAGCGGTGTTTAAAATGGATGGTACTTTGTACAGGTATCACTGGAGTACGTCATCGTATTGAGGGGGAGTTAACAAGCATCCAATTTACAGAGACTCGCGTTCTCGCGTCCGTTCTTAGGAAGACTGAGCTTGGCTAGTTCACAAGACCATACTCTACTTTCTTCATATTGAGAAACGGTCAATGAGAACACGCCTGAGAGCTCAAAGTTGGTTCCTTCGCCTTTGTTTTTCTTCACAGTGCAGTCGGAGATTTCCAGGTCGATGACAAGACTAAGGCTCTGCTCCGGTACAACGGCGAAGTCACGTGGATCCCTCCCGCTATCTTCAAGAGCTCGTGCAAGATTGATGTGACTTACTTCCCCTTCGACTACCAAAACTGCACCATGAAGTTCGGCTCCTGGACCTACGACAAGGCCAAGATCGACCTGGTGCTGATTGGCTCCACCATCAACCTCAAGGACTTCTGGGAGAGCGGCGAGTGGATGATCATTGACGCCCCAGGCTACAAGCATGACATCAAGTACAACTGCTGCGAGGAGATCTACCCGGACATCACATACTCGTTGTACATCCGCCGGCTGCCGCTCTTCTACACCGTCAACATGATCATCCCCTGCCTGCTCATCTCCTTCCTCACCGTGCTCGTCTTCTACCTCCCGTCCGACTGTGGCGAGAAGGTCACGCTTTGCATCTCTGTGCTGCTCTCCCTGACCGTCTTCCTCCTGGTCATCACCGAGACCATCCCCTCCACCTCACTAGTCATTCCGCTGATCGGCGAGTACCTCCTTTTCACCATGATATTCGTCACCCTCTCCATCGTCATCACCGTGTTCGTGCTTAACGTCCACTACCGCACGCCCAAGACGCACACCATGCCGAAGTGGGTGCGCGGAGTCTTCCTGGGGCTGCTCCCCAAAGTCATGTTCATGACCCGACCGGAGAGGGATCCGGAGAAGACGAACCAGACCGTTCAGATGATCCACCCAAGACCGTGCGCCGTTCCCACGACAGGACCCCAACACAAGGCTCGGGCTCTGGCCTCCAGCGTGGTGTCCAGCCTGACCAACCGCCAGAGGCTCCCAAACAACACAGAGCTCACCAATCTCAACAACTTAAACGCAATTGAGCTGGCCAAAAGCGCCGGGTCAGATTCGCTGTGCTGCGAGGGGCGCTGCAACAGGTCCGGGAAACTGCCAACAGACTCCGGAGGAGGTGGTGGCTTGAGCTGCCTTGGGGTCCTGACCGGAGGCGGCGTGCCTGGAGCAGGGAGTCGGTGCTCCAGCTCAGAGTCTCTGGATGCGGGAGTCTTGACTTTGGTCCCGTTCTCCCCTGAGATCAGGGAGGCGCTTGAGAGCGTCAAATACATCGCAGAGAACATGAGAATGCAGAATGAGGCGAAGGAGGTGAGCGCTCAATCATGCTGGGTACACACATAAGGACAATCTGGCCCAGTTTGAGCATTTTCTTCCTTTGCGATTAAAACTCGGCAAAGGCCCGATTCTCAGGTGGCTCTAAATGGTTATCCTGAGTGATTAACTTGAACAACTGGATGGGTTCCGATGCATACTAATAAAACCAACAATGTCCACACTTTCACTGAAAGCATAAAACTCCACTGTCACGGTCACTCGCAGATAAATGTCTGGCTCCCAAATGCTGACAGAACAATCGTTTTCCAGACCCAAATTGTTTCATCTGGGATCGACTCATTCACACTTCACGGTTTATTGTCTTGTTCAGGCTAAAGTGGCGTAAAGTGTTCCCCCAAATATTTTTGGCGTGTCAATGTGAAATCTGGGCCTGTCTTTTTGAACTCAAAGCTGGTATTCTATGAATGGCAACAGGTGGCTGTGCAGATTAATTGTACCTTCATCCTTCAAGTGGAAAAGCGTTTAATTCTTCTGTCTGTCACTACCCATCGCTATCTCCGATGGATGATCAAAAACTCATTCATTCGTTCCGTCAGATCTGTCACGGACCAACAAAATGAAAATGGCACATTTCCTGCAGCCAAGCCGTTATCCTGAGTCGGCAATCATATTTTTTTGGTTAATCCTGTTCAAGATTTCTGATGCAAATCCGGTTTATATGATATGTCTCATGAACCATTCACGTTAAGATGTTGTGATTTGAGTTGACAGTGAGCATTCTATTCCTTCTTCTACTTTTACTCCTTTTTATTTTATTTCCATCAGTGTGGATGTCTTTTGGTGCATTGTTGCCCCACAAAGGTCAGTCTTGATCCTATGACAGACATTCAGTTTGGAGTTGGAGGTTGTCAGTGCAGATTAAGGCTGTAAATTGTCCGAGATGTGAATGTAAGCTTGAATGGTTGTTTGTCTTTATGTGCCCAGCGATCACCTGGACTGAGAAACAGTCCAGGTGAAGCCCAACTCTTGGCTAAAATCAGATGCGCTAGTCTCCAGCTCACCCATGTCACGAATGAGTACAAGCATCCTCCTTATGTCCGTATAATTAGGGATGGAATTTGCCATTATTTCAGTCACTGTAATCGTGGAGTTTGCCTTTTTTTTCGAGCAGTTTTCAGTCTGGTTAATGGAACGTAATGTATGATGTTGGGTGTGGTGTCTTCAATGACAAGGCAGACACGCGCGTTTTCTATTGTGTGTATTTGACCGTGAGTTCCATGCATGAGCAAAGTGGGGAAGGAGCCTTAAACGTTCTAGGTAACATTTCACGCATTTGCGAGGTACGGGAAGTCAATGCATCCAAACAACATACAAATACACCACATTGGGAATAAACAATATTCCTATCTTCATCAAACAACAAATGCAACTAATAACCTTCCCCTTTAAATTTATGACCTTGATGGCGGTAATACTGGTCAGGTTTTGATGGACAAGCAATTTAAGTGAGTTTTCAAAATGCCTGCATGGACGACAAGGAGAAACTTCTTGATTGTAAATACCTCGCGTTCATTCCCTGCTTTGTCATTGTCGCTTCTCTCACAGGTTCAAGACGATTGGAAATACGTCGCCATGGTGATCGACCGCATCTTTCTGTGGGTTTTTGTCCTGGTGTGCATCCTGGGAACCGCCGGCCTTTTCCTCCAGCCTCTTCTACTTGGGGAAGACATATGAATGAATATCTGTTATGTTTGTATTTTTTTTTAACAATTCAGACGGTCAGAATGCACAGATTTTCAGGACATTTTAAAAGACAAGACACAAACGTAACAACGTCAGTCATCTCACATATGAAACCAAAAGGGTTTGGAATTGGTCTTCGGAGAGAGAAACAAAAATTGAACGGCGGCAAGAACATCAGATTATGATGAATGAGTGACATCGTCCGGCCATGCGACGGTACTACAACAAATGGTGGTCTGACGACAACTTGCCTGCAACTGTAGCGTGTAGAAGGTTCCTCTCCCCCAAATTGGAGGTAAATCCCAGCTGACTGTGCGAGAGGCAGGGTATACCCTGGACTGATCGTCACCCACATGGCACATCTATACAAACACACTTATTCACTCTGGGTAATTTAATGCAAGGGAATTTATTTATTTATTTTAACTGAAATGACTATAAGAAGGCACAGTGCAAGAAATGTTTTTTGGGGGTGGCAGGAACAAGTTTTAAAAATGCTTTAGAGCACCTCACTCGTAACTATGGCAGAAAAAAATGTATTAACAGAATTTAAAAGCATTCAGACATAGGGCTGTTTATAAAGAGATTTTCGTCTCTTTATAAACACACTTGCTAAACCCCAGTAGAACGAAAAAGAACGCCGTGGACAAGAAGAGTTAAGTAAAGAAATGTATATTCAGGCAAAAAAGGAAAACACAGTTTTGTAGAAAAACGTGTCCGTAGTGGCGGCTAGGCTAACTTAGCTGGTGTCGTTGTTCAGCTTCTTTTATCTGTGACGTCGGTTGCGTCGGCGCTGATTGGTTGAAACCAAAAGACGCGCGCGTGCGTACACGTTCGCGCGTCCGCACACAGTAGCGGACGATCGACTGCTGAGGCGCGCTTCACTCCAGTGGCGTCGCTACAACTTCACGTCTGTTGGCCGCTGATTTCATTTCGATGCAGTACAACAGATAAATGCTGCGTTACCATGTTTGCTCTTTAGTCTCCAGTTATTGTATTCAGGACCTAAAATAAATGTTTGTGTCTTCATTTCACCTAACCTGCATTTTGTATTGTGAGGAGGGCCTCAGATGAGATTGAAGCCCAATTAATTGAATTGAATTGAATTGAATACAACTTTATTGTCAAATGTGCTGTACGTATGTGTAACATACAGCACAGATGAAATTTCTTCCCCCTCAACATAAAACAAGAACTAACAAGAATTAACTGACATCAAAATGGATCAAAACAATTATGTACCACTATCGGCTTTGGGATCTAAAGGTACCAAAATGATAAATAACAACTGTAAATACTTAGACCAGTTTGACTTCCTCTATCTATGAGTGAATAAATCACTGTGAGATGAAGCCTTTGGGACTGAGGGTCTCATTTCCGAGAAGCCGGCAAGGCTCCACTTATCACTGCTCTATATCGCCCGAGTCCCCAACCTCCGCGCCTCCCGAGACAATGTCATCTGATTGGACAATCAATAATGAGCGCCTGTGAAAGATTCCTCACAATTTTCTTCATGGAGGTTCACTTTCTGGCATAAAAAAAAGGTCGTTTGACTGCTCTTTGCATCTTGGAGTCTGCACCCTGCTGTTAAGTGTGTCAAGGAGAACAAAGTGCAGATGAACGATTTCATTGTGGTGTTTAGTGGAAGTGGATGAAATATTCATGACATGCTTCAGTTTGTCATTTTAAAAAGATAGAAAATTCAGCCCGGAATGAGTGCTGGGAGGGGAAAATGATAGGAAACAATTTCTTTGATGCTCACTTTGAGTGATGGCGGAGGACCCCATAAAGCAGGCAGGAAGGAGAAGCAGGGTGAACTAGACAAAAATTATGAACAAAAGACTGAGGAAACTAAATCCTAAACAAAGTCATGAAAACAAAAATAATCCAAAGTAACAAACAAAAACCATGGCTGAAGCAAAAAACTAACAGAAACAGCAACAGAGACAATGACCCGACACGGAGCGGTCGTGTCGGGAGTCCTTTTAAACAGACAACTAATGACACAATGATCAACAGGTGTGCAGCTGCAGGCGGAGCCCTACAGTGCCACCTGTTGGTCACAAACAGAACCATAACAAATATAGCTATTTCCCCCTGAAGATTTATCTAAGATGTATTTATTCCTTTTAATTATTGGTATTTTTGTTAAGTTTTTTGTTTACGATAAAATATGTCAACTAAAGAAACAATTTTACAAATGTATTTTTTAATATTTTATGAAAATATTTTGTCATTACATTATTGGTTACTGATGGACAAATACATATAATTCCATATTATTTATAATTATATGGCAATGAAATAATTTCATTATTCTTTGATTTTTATAATTAAATGAAAATGAAATATAATATCATTCAAAGTTAGCCGGTGTCTGGTTGTTGGAGACCTCTGGCATGGACCATTTGTCTTTTTCAAAAAACCTTGCCTACTTTTGCCCTCAAGGGTCAAAATGGCTCAGTACGGGACTGTTGAAGCCCGGAAGCTCCAGATCCAACTATTAGGTGAAGTGATTAAACAGTTGGTTGCTTCATTTTTAATGATTGATTAGTACTTACATAATAACACGAATTGAGCCAAAAACACCTCCCAACTGTTGAACTCTTTGATACCTGTCGTGGATTCAGGAACTCTTTCTGATCAGTCAGTCAATAAGAACGGCGCAGTGCTCCGGCGCGTTTTCATCCACAGAAGATCCAGACACATGCATCCTCCCAATACCAGCTTCGAAGTTTCTTTGGTTCGGTCATCGGCGAAGGAGCCGGTCGCAGATCTTAGTTTTCGTGGGTTTTGGTTGACTGTCTTTTGAAAAAGCGATCCCAACTTGAGGGCCTTTCCTTGGTCATGCAGGCAGATCTTCCTATAGGCCTTGTGTTGAGTAAACCCTTCAGAGCTTTCATTAGTTGTCGCATGTCAATATCAAACACACACACACACGTCGTATTACAACGGTTTTGACAATCAAACATACAATTATTGATATTATCATCAATAATTAGGAAATACACAGCACTCAATCGTGTGATTGCTCATAATACCGTCAAAAAAGCAGCTCATTTTCGATTTGTTTTGAAGACATGCGTCCTCAAAAACACAACCGGAAGCAAAAACATTACTGCCGCCGTTGTAAAGAAAGTCACGACAATGTCCACATTGTAGTAGGCGTACCACGGCAGCTTGTAGGACTCGGTCCTCAGGTGAGCTGCGCCCTTGTGCCTCATGACAAACTCAATCCAGAAGAGGGCGTTGTCGAGCGGCGGGATGGGCTGATCTCTGTGCAGCCTGGACAGCCTCTGCATGTTGTTCCTGTAGGACGGATTGGTAAGAACTTCCTGTAGGGCCTTCAGGAAGCTGTCATCTTTATCCATCGAGGCTAACGTGACCACCACAGCCGCGCCTCTCTCAGTGAGGCGCAGCAGGTTGTCATGCTGGTCAAAAAACAAAGGTATTCCCACTACTGGAACGGCATGGTAAATCGCTTCTTGGACACCGTTCGTCCCACCATGAGCCACGAAGAGCTTCACTTTGCGATGTCCCAGGAGGTCGTTCTGCGGCATCCAGTCCACGATGAGAGTGTTGTTGCCCAAAGTGGAAGGTTTTGTTCCTCTGTAGCTCCAGATCACCTTCTGGGGGAGCTTAGCGAAAGCCGCCGCAATTTCATCAGCGAAGTCGCTAGGAAGTTCCCCGATGAGAGTCCCCAAAGACATGATGATGACTCCGTGTTGTCCAGAACTCTGCACAAACTCCTCCAGGTGGTTGGGAAGAGGTTCCGCAGGCTTACATTGGAAACCTCCTATGTAGATGACGTTGGGCATGGTGGGGCGAGGAAACTCAAAGACAAAATCCACTCTCATGAGCCACACGTCTGCTTTTTGAAGGAGTTCATCATATCTCACCTCTGGGCCAAAGAACTGGTTGCAAACAGCCTGATATTGGGGTATGATGGTAAAGGCGTACAGAGCTTCCCCGCTGACAAAGTACACAAGATTCTTGATCCTCTGAAGAAAAGTCATCTTATCAGACAGTCCAGAGCCAGTCATGGGAACGTAAGACAAAGGCGAAGGCGCCAGGACCAGATGTCCCTCCTTGCACATCACCCAGCGCACATTATAAACCAAAGGTAACTGCAGAGCATGAGCCAAAATGACACCCGTGCTCAAGGTGGGGTCAGTGAGGAGCAGGTCATACCGACGTTCTTTCAGACGAGTCATTAAATTGTCGTCTCGTAATATGGTACTGGTCAATGTGCACATGATCTTGCTCGTACCGGACATAGCTTTAAACATTTGAAGCTGCAGACGCACAACGTTCATCACTGAGCTTCCCTCCCGCTCCAGAGCAAAAGTCGTTTTCAACAGGGAGTCGACAAAAGCCGGGTCGAACGCTTCGGTGACGGACACCGTGATGGGGCTGTAGTGCGGCATGCTGTCCTTGATGTACCAGCTCTTGTCGGTCCGAATCACGTCCACGGAGTGTCCGTGAGAATGGAGCGCTTTAATCAGGACCTCCATGTTCACCCAGTGGCTGCCCTCGAATGGGACCACTAGAATTTTGCCACAGTAGCAAGCTCTCCATGACGACAACAACAACAACACAAAGGATGCTGGAAAGAAAAGCGAGTTTCCATGCAGGGCCATCGTGAACCTGAAGAAGAAAATAACATGAGCTCCGGTTTCACTTTTATTTTCAAGGGCCAGATTGTAAACGTACCTTATTTATATTGGATTCCTCAAGTGTGATTTACTGAGCGGACACACGACGAGAAATCCTTTGCATAAGCGAACATTAGCTGTTTTGTTTCCCCTTTTCTGGAATGCTGATCCGTTTCAGCCAAAGTCACATCTGTTTTCACTTTTCATTGTACATGTGGCTGAGTCTTATTTCGCATTTTATTTTGAAGTAACTGCACTGTGCACGGCTGAATCGGGACCTTATGGTCCATACGTCCGGCTCACAGTTTAGAGCAGGGGTGTCAAACATACGGCCCGCGGGCCGGAACCGGCCCCCAAGGAGGTTCGATCCGGCCCGCGGGATAATTTAAAAGTGAAAAAAAAAATGCATTAAAGACACAGAATATTTTAAATAAAATGCAATTTGTGGATTATCCGTTAGGGGGCACACTGTTTTGATCACAGTAGAAGACAACATTGTTTTGATCGGGGAAGAAAACAGCAGTCTCAATCTGTCACCCAGATAGACCCAACGCAGCAAACGACATGAAAGCACCAATCAATGGCTTCTTGAGACCAAACAAAGGAAAGAGATGAGATTTTGGTGATTCATAGCACAGTATGGTATCATGTTAATGGTTCGGCCCACTTGACATCTACCGAGTCCGTATGTGGCCCACAATGTGAAATGAGTTTGACACCACTGGTTTAGAGGTTCAGGGTTGGAATTTCGACACTGTGGGGTTTTTCCCGGTACTCCGGAACACATGCGTGTTAATTTAAGTGTCGAAATCAGGGATGTGTTTTCATTATGGGCCACGTTGTAGCGTGGTTGCTCTCAACGGTTGGTTATAATGGCAAAATCATATATATTTTGAAATTTGACATCTATTCAATCGACAATTTATATTAGAAATGTCAGTTTACATGGCAGGGAAAAATCACATGGTTCTGCTACCTTAACTGAAAGGTGTGGGGCATCCATTTTGGCTCAAGTTTAAGTTACCAAATATGGGTCCTTACTCTGTCAAGAGGTACATGGCCCAAATCTAGAAGAGAATAGTTTATTTCACAATTTGTTTATTGTTTTATTCTGTAGCCCTTATCCTCATTCACCCGAATGTGTCACAACTGGAGTCTAACCAAGCTGACTTTGGGTTTGCAGGTCAGCCTGGACTAGTCCGACAATCGTTGGGCACATAGAGACAAATCACCACACTTAACACCTGTGCGCTATTTTGAATCTTTAATGAAAATAACACACACAATTTTTGCATGTGGGAGTAAGTTGGGGTCCCCAAGGAAAACCCATGCGCAGACAGACACAACACAGGAAGGCCAAAGGCAAGATCCGAACCCCGGATCTTTGAATTGTGTGAGGCAGACTGCTTGTCCACGTATTTAGCTTCCAAACGTAATTCCGTTTCACTACGAGGATCATAGGAAAAATCTGAAGGCACATACAAACACATTCTACGAATAAATAACAAACTCACTTTTATCTAATGATTAAGAATGATATAAATCTTACACCCAATAGAGCGTTCAGCTGTGTGTAATTTTGTAATTTATGATCTGGTGATTCAAGCATTCGGTGCAGTACCTTTTAGTGCTGCGATTAAAATGCACTGTTGATGTTTATCCGCAGTCTCTTCACACAGACGCTTCGAGGAACATGTTGGTACGGATGCGTGGCATCACTCAGCTGCAGGTCCGTGCATGCACACACGACAAGAAACGGAGCTTGTTTTGTGCTACAGAGGAGAATAATCCCAGTGCTGGCTGAAAAAGGGCAAAGTCCAACAAAACATGCTTGAGTTTACCAGTTGCACTTTCATCTCAAAGGGGGAAGTCTGCAATTCCCAAAAAACAAAACACTTTTTGGTCAAAATGTTGCTAGCAGTAAACTTGACAATAGTACATTAGAACATGAAGATGCCCATCCCTGGTTTGAGAACCATTGATTCAGAAGCACTGATGAATTTGCAACATTTCTGCTTGCCAGGTAAGTTTATCACCTCTTTTGGATCTTTACTTTATTCGTGTTATACTGTAGTAGCACTCGATACTTCACGCTACCGACATAGCGTAATCTGGACCTCACTTCCATGTCAGCAAACCCTCAAAGGGCACCTCCAAAATGTTTGGGAACGATAATGCTGGCCCATTTGTAGATAACCGGGATGAAGAGGAGAGCCGAGCCCAGGACAGACACCAACAGGAACGCCCAGAGAAACATTCGATCCAGAACCTGAGCGACAAACTTCCAGTCCTGTACCACCTGCAGCCCCCACGCCCCAAAAAGAAACACATAATAGGCAATTAACTGTTTTGTTCTGGTGTTCATGTGTGTTTTCTCCGGGTATTCTGACTTCCTCCCACATTCTCAAAGACCCATTGTGAAACAAATTTCAGGCTCCAAAGGCTTGATTTCTAACTTTTGTAATGTTACATGAAGAGTCCCACAGGGTTCAATACTTGGCCCTGTATTGTTTATAATCAATATGCTTCTGTTTGGTGACATTATACGGAACAATAACATTACTTTTCCCTGTTATGACGATGATAGCCAGTTGTAGATGCCTTTAGAAATAACAAACCCAAATAATTGCTGTAATCTCAGGGGCGAGCCGTACTAAGATTAAACGACGGATGGCAATTTTTTTTGGCTTTTGAACTCTGATAAAACTGAGATGTTGATGACTGGCCTCGCTCGTCATCAGCAACTGTTTCACTACACCACTCCGAGTCTCGGTAAATGTACGACAGTATTACTCAAAGTAACTCAGTAAAAGAATTGTGGTGTTCTATTTGATTCAACTCTCGATATACATACAGACATAAGTGCTATAAGTGCCACACCACTAAAGTGGAAGCACTGGAGCCCACAATCCTGGTTATGCAACCACTTTGTCAGACCCATGAAACAGGCCCCTGCTTGTCTTCTGTACTCTCATTCCATTGGTTAATTTCTTGCAGGACATGGGGGTACCACATCATCTGTTTGGCTCCTTCAAACAGGGCTCTCCAACTCTCACTGGAGCGTTTCGCAGCCGAGTGTGAAGCGGTTGGGATGAAAATTAGCACCTCCAAATCTGAAACCATGGTCCTCAGTCGGAAAAGGGTGGAGTGCCCACTCCGGGTCGGGGAGGAGATCTTGCCCCAAGTGGAGGAGTTTAAGTATCTTGGGGTCTTGTTCACGAATGAGGGCAGGAGGGAGCGAGAGATCGACAGGCGGATCGGTGCAGCGTCTGCTGTGATGCGGACGTTGCATCGGTCTGTCGTGGTAAAGAAGGAGCTGAGCCAAAGGGCGAAGCTCTCAATTTACCGGTCGATCTACGTCCCAACCCTCATCTATGGTCACGAGCTATGGGTCGTGACCGAAAGAACGAGATCCCGGATACAAGCGGCCGAAATGAGTTTTCTCCGCAGGGTGTCCGGGCTCTCCCTTAGAGATAAGGTGAGAAGCTCGGTCATCCGGGAGGGGCTCAGAGTCGACCCGCTTCTCCTCCACATCGAGAGGAGCCAGATGAGGTGGCTTGGGCATCTGATTCGGATGCCTCCTGAACGCCTCCCTGGTGAGGTGTTCCGGGCATGTCCCACCGGGAGGAGACCCCGAGGACGACCCAGGACACGCTGGAGAGACTATGTCACCCAGCTGGCCTGGGAACGCCTCGGGATCCCCCGGGGAGAGCTGGAAGAAGTAGCTAGGGAGAGGGAAGTCTGGGCTTCCCTGCTAAAGCTGCTGCCCCCGCGACCCGGCCCCGGATAAGCGGTAGAAGATGGATGGATGGATGGACATGGGGGTCAAACAGCCATAACTGTGGGAGAGAAAACTTCGGGAAAAATGTATGTGCCTTTTTGCAGCTATGACACCATGAACGAATGTGGGAAACTTCCTGGATTCTTTTGTTGTTGCACTTTGAGGGTCATTTTATTTAGAAGCAGCCTTTCCCACAGCAGATGGATTGGTTGAATCCATCAGGTGACCTTCCAACTTGTGGGTAGCTGAGGTCGATAATAACCCCACCATTTTTTTGGGTGCTATTTTCACATTAGCTATGATTTTTACAGTTTCGCAGAAGGAAGGAGAACCGTTAATTGAGCTCCGTCATGCAGGCATTCTTTGAGGAGTTTTGGCATCAAGGTTTGCTAGACGCCGTCTGCATACAAATGGCAGGAGGCATTCACTGTTGCCTTATAAAGTGTGAAGTTTTTTCAGAACAGGGAGCAGTGATTCCAAATACTTGAGCGTAGCTTGGGGCTTGTATGGGCAAACTCGAGTGTCAGACATTGGGTTCTCAGCACTGATGGCTCTGGGCAGAAGAATCATCAATTTTACATCGAACCTTTGCACGGATCTTCAAATGGCATTTCTAGAAAGTTGGCACGTGACACTGTCTTTGTTTCACGGATGCGGATTGTTGCCTCCACATTAAACAGCGAAGCGCTGACCTATGTACATGCACATATAATGTGCACACTGCAGTTAGCTATCATCAATGACCCATAGCCTCAGAGTACTCTCATTGAGATGCTGAGAGTGCATGACCATAGAAGATATACAGTCAAACCTCGGTTTTCGAACGTCTCGGTTCTCAACCAATTCGGTTTTCGACCAAAAATTTCGAGTTTTTTATGCCTCCGATGACGAACAAATTTCGGTTCTCCGAACAAACTGAGCGCACTTGAATGCACCATTTGACTCCTCCCGGCTTCCTCACACGAGGAAGTGACGCTTTCTCGTGTTGCTTTCCATTGTGAGCAGACGTGTTCAGTAAACATTTTTATTTCAAAAAGAGCGAGGTTTTGGTTTTCGAACAATTTCGGTTATCAAACAGCCTTCTGGAACGGATTATGGCCGAAAACCGAGGTTTGACTCTATATATTTGTTTTCATCACCATGTGTGGGGGGGGGTCTATCAAGTTTAAAAATAACTGTGCTTTCATAGTATGTAAAATAGATGCAGATCAAATAACAGACTCACCTCTCTGACCTCATTTTCTTTCACCACATGCATGGTGATGTAGCGGATGGAATCCAGCGCAGCCTGGATGTTGTCTCTGGCGTGAGAGAGGTCGTGCTCAGTCGCACAGTCCTTCATCAATCCCAATCCCAGCACCCGTCCCGTGTGTGCCGCTCCCGCTGTGCCGTAGCGGTCCACGTGGCCGCGCATGCACAGCACCTTGGGCAGCCGATGCAGGAATATCCTGCGCACCCACGGCGCCATGCCGTTATGCGCCAAGGAAGAGCGGTGGTGGACGTTAATGGTGAAGACGGTGATGACGATGGAGAGCGTGACGAATATCATGGTGAAGACCAGATACTCGCCGATGAGAGGGATGGCCTTAGACGAGGAGGGGATGATCTCCTCGATGACCAGCAGGAAGACAGTGAGCGACACCAGCACTGAGGTGCACAGGGAGATCTTTTCGCCGCAGTTGGAGGGCAAGTAGAAGACGAGGATGGTGAGGAAGGACAAGCCGATGCAGGGGATGATGAGGAAGAGGGTGTAGAAGAGGGGCAGCCGGCGGATGATGAAGAAGTAGGTGATGGTGGGATACGAGACGCCGCCGTCCACCCTCAGACCGCGGCTGCCTGTGGCCTTCACAATCTCCCATTCGCCACTGTCGAAATAGTCCCGCCTATCCACGTGGAAGTCCTCCAGAATGACGTCGACCTGCCGAAGAAAGATCACCTGGACGTCACACGACCGATGTCTACGCCTCAATTTTGAGATGCAGTGAACCGCGGTTCGCCATTCACAAATTCACCTCTTCTCGTTTTCGTCTGTGGAACCCATCTCGAACTATTTGCTCTAGTACCTCGTGGTACCACAGGATGGCGCCAAAACACAGGCTGATAAAAACATTTGGTGTCAAGTACCGTATTAGCCCGAATATAAGACGGCCCTGATTATAAGACGACCCCCTCTTTTTCAAGACTCAAGTTTGAAAAAATACTTTTTGAACATCAAATTAATTTTAATACAGAAAATAATTACAGTACTGTACATCTGAAACAAATGATTATAACAATATATTTGAGCGAGAAAGCATGTTATTTTGCCTCATTCAAATCTTAATATTTGAACATTTAAATATGTAAATTAAAGTGCAATCACATTCATAAATGACTGGCTTCTGGTTTTTGAAATGTAAATGACATCATAACCTCCTCAGCTGCTGATTAACCTGGCCGATCTTCGACCCACTTTTCTCCAGATTGTCGCGACGTTTCTCCATTTTCTGTTATCTCTTCTATTATTTTCTTCTCTTTTCTTTCTTACCGCTATTTTTTATCTTTATTTTTCGTGCTACCGCTATTTTCATTTTTATTCTTCGTGACAGGGATTCACTTTGGCCTGGGGAGTCAAGCATTCAGCATTTGCTTCAATGATATCTGACGCCATCTAGCGTCGTGAATGGATATAATGTCTAGACTCCAAATATAAGACGACCCCCACTTTTTCCAGTCTTATTTCAATGCAAAAAACATTGTCTTATATTCAGGCCAATACGGTATGTTGAATTGATGCATCTTGACAAAGACGAGAGATCTTTAGTTTGTTAGCTTAGCCTGGATTGTTCGCGGAAGTTCTGGAGAGTCTTCGCCACGTGTATGCATTTGTTCCGGAGAGTAGCAATTAAAAAGCACAAGTTAACAAACGACTGAGGTTCTCTTGTTGCTGGACAATTGCTATTTTATTTTATTTTTTTACTGCAGCAATATACACGCCTGCAATCTCACACTTGTGTCGCGTTCGTTTCTCAAATAATCACCTGAGAGCCGTCGTAGGTCCACGAGCCAAATTTCATGGAGCAGTTCTGCAGGTCAAATGGGAAGAAGGTGACATCGATGGTGCAGGCGGACTTGTAGTTGGCAGGCGGAGTCCACAATATGGTGCCGTCGTATTTTACCACTGCCTTGGTCACTGTGCCCTCGAAACGACCGTCTGAACTGAGTGTAGAATTTGGAGGGAAAATCTTCACCAACAACAAACCGTTGAATGTGCTGTGAATACTTTCCGGATGCACTGTATGTATAATGTAGGATTGATCCATCACGTTACATACTTTTCATACAGCACGACGTCTGGGAGCCACAGCCTGTCGGAGGGCACTCGTATTGTGGTGATGCCCGAGTAGTCGTCGGGGTCCCATCTTAGCTTCATGTCGGTCCACTCCTGCATGACAGGCAGCATACATTTTGTGCAATCTGGATGGTAAAATAACACGAACGCATCGATCTTTGTGAGATAAAAGATGCGTGTTTTGGGGGGGAGCAGACGTCTGGTCACCTTTCATGTTAATCCACTTGCCTGTTTCATCCACACATTGGTGGTCATCAGCTGGTTCTTTTCATCCTGGATGGGGAAAAACACAGCAGAAGCTCGATTTTATGACCACTGATTGAATTTTTACGACAACACCATTGAAAACGATTGCACGTTGAATCCGCACCACATCAACGAGTTGGGAGATGGCCAGTCCAAACTTGACGTAGATGCTCTGGTTCAGATATTCCACCGGGCGGACCCATTTCTGGTAGTTCCCAAAGAGGTATTTGAACAGCTTGTCTTCGGCTTTTGCATAGGAGGAAAGTTTAGGAACACCTGAGAGTGAAAACAGCATAAAGAAACGTGGAATTTGTCTTTAATCAGGCAACGTGACAAGATGAAGAAATGATCTGACGTGGAATCTCCTCGCTTTTTTTTCAATAAAATGAGATTCTAGTGGCCTCAGAGTAAGCGCAAAGTCCCTGCCTAGCGTAGGCGACAAACAAAGACATACAAGCTATCATTTTTTTTCACACTCAATTTATAGGATCTCACTTCGCAATGTCTGGTATCGATGCGGAAAAGCAATCCCCTAATAAATGACACTAACCCTAACCCATTCATCATCTTTTCAAGCTCCCCTCCTATTAGGGTCGTTCCGCCTGGCTGAGACTCTCAAATCGATATTGGTGTTCTCTCTGCAATCCAATTAAGGGTGAGACATTGCTGCTATCTGCTGTATTATAAAAACAAACAAAAAAACCCGATTTAAATTCATGATATTGATAAAACTGACATGGATCAATAACATGTATTGCAACTCCTCCCCTGCACTCAGCCAATCAAAAGTTTGATTTGGAAGTGGAGCAAGTGAGTGTACTGTATGTAAGGCCAGCAAATTGTGAGGAAACAAGTGTATAGAAGTATAAAAGTAAGAGAAGCCTCCGCTGTAATAGACGCCGTGCCTCTATTTAATTCCTGGTGCTTCATTGAGTTGAATAAATAAACACCTTACCCTAAATAAGCGCCTCCTTATTTTTGGCTCTCGAAACTGTTCCTAATAGAAATTACTTTCAAGCATAGTCCAGTATGGCGGGGCAGGGGCGTGGTTTATAGTTGGCCTGGTGCGGCTATGGCATGGTGCGGCTATCGTGCCGAAATTTTTTTGTTGATGGGCTGTCAGGTGCGGAAACATCGATGGCGATGGGGTGCGGCCGTCATGTGCTGAAACATAATTGCTAATTGGGAGATCTGAGATTTTTGTATGTTGGGCGGGAAAAGTTTAGCCTAGCTTCTTCGTTGAAGTTACGGAGAGTCTTCACCGCATGTGCATTGTACATTTCTTTTTTTAAAAGTCAAATAATCTGAGAATAATTTCATGATTTTGGACTCATACTTTGTGGTACAGTATATCTATGATCAATATAGGCAAGTATAAATATTTTACGGGGAGGATTTGTATTACTCGCCAATTTATACATTTTTGTTATTTTATTTTTTATAATTACGGCAGTGCTCGCTCACTGTCTCCCGCATGGGCTTACTGTAAGTGGCTTCTTTCCCTACCCTGGCGCTGTTCAACCACGTCACTGGATTGTGCATTTATTGAGACGTTGGCAGTGTCGACGGGCAACTTACCCAGCGAGTGGCACAGGTGGCAGCAGTGCAGCAGCGGCAACAACAGCAGCAGTGCGAGAGAGGAGGCGGCCGCCCCCTTCGCTCTGTGCATCGTCTTAGAGACAGCGCTCAGACATCGTTGCTGCGGAAGATGGAAGCTGCATTAAGGAGCAACATTTGAATCATTAAAAAAACAAACCAAAAAAACCCCCCCATAAGACGAGCATCATAGTAGCATGAACGCAGCGTGAAAGCAGACCTGTCTGAGTGGCATCAGTGAATAGAGAAGCGATGCTCACAGCTTCGCTCCTCTTCCTGCCTCCCCTCTTGTCTCTCGAAAGCACCGCCCCCTTACCCCCTGAAATGCAGGCACACACACACACACACACACACACACACACACACACACACACACACGCACACCCACGCACAGTGCACACACAGAATTACCTCCCCCCCATCTTCCTCGCAGTTCTTGAGGTCACTTCATCTTCAACTGAATCACATTTCAGCCTAAAGCTATACAACTGAACAAGAGCAATTACAAATCTCCCTCCATGTGGAAAGCATACCTTGTTTGAGGTCATATTTCCTAAAATAAATCAATAATTGTGAAAATGCTGAAGAGCATGTAAACATATATTAATCAGTACTAAATTAATTATTTTTTAAACTAAATTAAATGTGCTTTGTAATTCATTTAAATACATCTTGAAATAGCTCCAAATGCCAAATTATGCCTAAAAATGCTCAACAAATTCCTTGAAATGGGGGAAGTTGTACTGAAAAACATTGTCAAATAATAATGCCAATAATCAGTGTCATTATGGTGTGATGGTGTCAACCACCAAATGCTTCTCAACTGCAATTAAAAAAAGGGGTCAATTCATGATGTAAAAAAGCACGACTCAACAGTTAATTACTGGTAGTTATGACACGCCCGCTTGGCCATTACTGGCTGCAGATGATCACATGACTTTGCTTGTCCAATCAGTGCTGTGGGAAATTTAGTTCCCTTTGTTGTCAACGTGTGACTGTCTTGAAAGTACGTGGTACTGTACAATAAAAAAAAAGGAAACGTATCTCTTGAAATTGTATTTACTTTTTTCTGTTTTCAATAAATGCGTTTTTTTATATCTTGAATTTGTAAAAAAAAAAAAAAAAAATAGATATATTTATTTTTCACTCATGAAGGGTTCGCTGAATGCGCATATTAACTGCTTGGGTTCGGTACCTCTAAAAAGGTTCAGAACCACTGCACTCGGTCTTTTTATTTTTTTTTTTTTTTTTACTGCACTCGGTCTTGCTAACTTGGTGCAGGGTGCTGATGACGACAGAGGGGTGTGGGGAGATTTTGTCACGTTTGCGTGGTGGTAGTCAGAGTAGGACCCCAAAAAGCAGGGAGGCAGGGAGGAGCAGAGTGGATTGACCAAAATGTATTTAACAAAAAATACACACAGGAGTACAACGGAAAAAGCACCAAGTCGAAGTAATCATACCTGGAAATCACGAGGAAGCAAAGTATCAAACAAAACGATAACAGTAAACAAAACATGATAGCTCACAGCTATGACCCAAAAAAACCAAGACTGACAGAATCCAGGGAACTAAATACAAGCAAAGTGACGAGACAACGAGAAACACCTGGACAAGACAAAAGGGTTGAGGGAGCTCTTCCTCGGTATCAAAACCAAACGTAACCAGACCGAAACATAACAAACGAGCCATTGGCGGGACACAACACTTGCGTCATCGGGATTGAATAGAAAAACCTTGAACCTGCAAACGACTCACGTACAGTATCGTTAATTAATATTATTATGTGGGACCAGGCCTCTGGTCCTGTAATACGTTTGCGTTTCAGAGTAGGACTGGATTGACCAAAATGTATTTAACAAAAAATACACACAGGAGTACAACGGAAAAAGCACCAAGTCGAAGTAATCAAATTTCACCAAAGTGATAACAGTAAACAAAACATGACAGGAGCACACATATGCTCACAGCTCACAGTGACCCAAAAAAACCAAGACTGACAGAATCCAGGGAACTAAATACAAGCAAAGTGACGAGACAACGAGAAACACCTGGACAAGACAAAAGGGTTGAGGGAGCTAATTGGTTACACACAAGGGACACTGATAACGAGAACAAGTGGCGAAAAAAAAAGGCACATGAGGAATCAAAACCAAACGTAACCAGACCGAAACATAACAGTACCCCCCCCCTCAAGGGACGGATCCCAGACGTCCCAAAGTCCGGGACACAACACTTGCGTCATTGCCTCGCCGGGTACGGGAATGGAGGGCTCGCCGGGAACAGGACGGGCGACGGCAACCCTTGCGCCGGGAACAGGGACGGAGGGCGACGGCAACCTTTGCCTCGCCACGAACAGTTTGACGAACAGGGACGGAGGGCGACGGCAACCTTTGCCTCGCCACAACAGGGACGGGCGACGGCAACCCTTGCCTCGCCGGGAACAGGGGCGGAAGGCGACGGCAACCCTTGCAATACAGGGACGGGCGACGGCAACCCTTGCCTCGCCGGGAACAGGTACAGGCGACGGCAACCCTTGCCTCGCCGGGAACCGTGACGGAGTTGCCTCGCCGGGGACAGGAAAGGGTGGCAGTGGGACCAGGCCTCTGGTCCTGCGGGGTCCAGTCTGGTTGGGTCATTCTGTCACGTTTGCGTGGTGGTAGTCAGAGTAGGACCCCAAAAAGCAGAGGCAGGGAGGAGCAGAGTGGATTGACCAAAATTATTTTACACACAGGAGTACAACGGAAAAAGCACCAAGTCGAAGTAATCAAAAAGATACCTGGAAATCACGTATCAAAACGGTAAACAAAACATGACAGGAGCACACATATGCTCACAGCTCACCTTCCAGGGAACTTTGACGAGACAACGAGAAACACCTGGACAAGACAAAAGGGTCTAATTGGTTACACACAAGGGACACTTTGGCGGGCACATTTGACCGAAACATAACAGATTTAAGATAAGATTTGAATGAGACAAAGTACATAAAGTAATTTATAGTCAGTATTTGGGTCTACTTTATCTTCCTCGGTATGAACAAACGAGCCATTTATTGAATAGAAAAAACCCCCGACCTGCAAACGACTCAGTACAGTATCGTCAGCCGTTAATATCACACTTATGTAATATTTCCTGTAAATTTCAAATGGTGCCGGTACCAACATGTCAGGAAAATGAACATCAAACACCCTGCTCGACAGTCCCTAATTCAATATTCGTCAAAACGGGGAGACCTTTTTTTCTGTACATGGGAATTTGATGAAAGCGGGACTGATAGCGATAGGATGACAAATTGCTGGACGAAAGGAAGATTACCACTCAGTGGTACCGTAATAATCGCACAGAGGCCATGTAAATGAGTAACTCCGTATACACACACGCTTTTCACTGACCTCTCCTCCCCTCCGGTGTGTGCCCACGCAGTTGAGCGAAACCATCCTCTCCCATGCTGCCGAAACTACGTTGAACGTCGCACGGAAAGCACGGCGTTGACTGAAAGATAAGAAAAACGACACAACTGCGCCGTAAAAATGCAACATTTACACGTAAGTGACGTGTTTCCCGTGGCATCCATTGGGGTTTGCTTTTAGTGTACAATGGACGCGGAAAGTTACGTAGTCGCAGTTTTATCACGTACGTTTCCCTGAAAAGAGACTCAAGCGTTACAATTTATATAACGCGTTGTTATAGCAGAAAGAAACGGAAATTAAATGCTCCTGAGTATATCATGTATTGCAATAATAATAATTTGCGACACATAAAAAAATGACCCGCCCAACACTCGAGTCGAGTTTATCATTGTATTTTGGATTAGTCAATCCTGTAGATTTGTTAAAGGCGGTGATCCCCAACCACCGTTCTATGTGGCACAGGTCATGTGCCAAATTTTACCTGTGGGGGGAAAAAAGTATCGACTGCCGCCGGAGCTCGGATACATTGAGTTAAAAAAGCGGTGTGACATTACTTGTTTTTATTTGAAGACTTGAAGTACACACTTTTGTGTTTGGAGAGTTTCGGATTAATAAACAAGATTGTGCACGAACAATAAAATACAGTAGTCATAAATGTGCTTGCATGCAACGATCAATAACTGCGTGGAAAAGCAAAAGAAAACACTCGCGTTTGGAAAGTTGACTCGGGGTGCTTTCAATGATCACCGAAAGAATCGGACATTTGAAACATACGTTGACGCACTAAAATCAAAACATCCGCAAGTCAACTCAAGCAGGGGATACCATTTTTTTTTTATCCGGGAGTAACTACATTGGTATCATACCTGTCCGCACAGACAGATTGAGAATTAGAGAAACACAGATCTTTTTTTTTTTTCATAGTGGAACATGTATTTCCCGTCAGGAATAGATGCTAGCACCCCGTTACATTTCTGTCTATGGTTCTTTTGGGGTTATTGTTGTTTTAAACTTATTTTTGTTCATCAATTTATCTTAACTAAGGATTTATCTTAACTAAGGATGGATGGATGTTTACACATATGTTTACTGAACCGCATTGTATGTGTCGCTGGCCAATGTGTGTGTGAGAAAAGACAATTAGCAGACCAATTCCAATACGGCTACCACGGCTAATGACGAACATGAAGCCTGGCCAATGCGATATTGGAGTGGAAGTTGCAAGTTTACCAGCCAGTCACTGGCACAACGCATAATGAAACGAGTGATTGATTTGTCTGAATGACACGTAACTCTGTCCACATTTTCATTGGGTCTTAGCTTGCTTTGCTCTTTGATTGCAGATGAGGCCAACGTTTTGCTGCAGCGCCTTGCTGCTCTTCATTTTGCTTCCCCGAGCCTGTCAGGGTGGCAACATCCTGGTCTTTCCAATTGAGGGCAGCCACTGGGTGAACATGGACATCCTTATTCGAGAGCTGCACTCACAAGGGCACAACCTGACCATCGTACGGCCCAGCAAGACGTGGTACATCAAGGACGCCGCTGCCTACTACAACACCATCAGCGTTCCAGTGGAAAGGAGCTTGGACCAAAACTTCATCACCGGCTTGATTTACGAAATCATCAAGTATGAAAGGGGCTCGATGCCTCTCGTGACATTTCTCCATATGAGTGTGGGCATGTTTGGAGCTTTTCTGGAAGCTCACAAGACGGTGAGTGAGTTCACGACGGCACTTCTCGACGACCAAGACCTGATGAGGAAACTGAACGACAGCAAGTTTGACCTGTTGCTCACTGACCCCTGCTGGGGTGGGGGCGCCATTGTGGCCAAATATTTGAACCTCCCTCTGGTGTACAACGTCCGCTGGATCATCGCTACTGAAGGCCACATCGCATTCGCGCCGTCGCCGCTATCATACATTCCCATCACGGGAACTGGTAATACCAACAAAATGACCTTTTTTCAAAGAGTCAAAAACGTGATTGTATTTCTCATCAGCTATACGCAACATCACCTGGTCCTCAAGAACACATACCAGAAAATATGTGACAAATATCTCGGACCTGATACCAACATGCAGCATTTGCTTCTTTCCGCTGATCTGTGGCTCATGAGAGTGGACTTTGTCTTTGAGTTTCCACGCCCCACCATGCCCAACTTCATCTACATGGGAGGTTTCCAGTGTAAACCTGCTAAGCCTTTACCAGACCACCTGGAAGAGTTCGTCCAGAGTTCTGGAGAGCACGGAGTCATCCTCATGTCCCTGGGGACCTTTGTGAATGAACTCGTCGCAGACTTGGCCGACGAAATCGCCGCGACTTTCGCCAAGCTCCCCCAGAAGGTGATCTGGAGGTATAAAGGCACTCCACCTTCCACTCTGGGCAACAACACTCTCCTGGTGGACTGGATGCCGCAGAACGATCTGCTCGGACATCCCAGGATGAAACTCTTCGTGGCTCATGGCGGGTCCAACGGCCTCCAGGAAGCAATTTACCACGGAATTCCCGTGGTGGGAATACCCTTGTTTTTTGACCAGCATGACAACCTGGTGCGTCTCACAGAGAGAGGGGCGGCCGTGGTGGTCACGTTAGCCTCAGTGGACAAAGATGACAACTTCCTGAAGGCCATACAGGAAGTTCTTGCTAATCCATCCTACAGGGACAACATGCAGAGGCTCTCTAGGCTGCACAGAGATCAGCCCATCACGCCGCTCGAGAACGCCCTCTTCTGGATTGAATTTGTCATACGGCACAAAGGCATGGCACACCTCAAGACCGAGTCCTACAAGATGCCCTGGTACACTTACTACAATGTGGACGTCTATCTGTTCCTGTCTGGGGCTGTGCTGGCTCTGCTTTTAGCTTTTATGATCACCATCAAATGTTTGTGCTCTGCTTTATGTAAGAGGAAAATGAAACGTGAGTAAATCAATCGCACAGTTTTGTCATATATGTGAATCACCTATTCACGATTCGTCATTCACAAACTCACTTCCTTGCTATTTTTCACCAACTCGTCCTTTAACGTCACAAGATGCTAATCTCCTTCCTCTAAGGCACCAGGGTAGCTAGCATTTGCCACCAGCTGATGCTTAGCCACCTTGGTAGCAAATAGCAACGAGATGGAAGATTCCATTAGTGGGTCAACAAGCTGGGGAGGCACTTTGTGGTGTAAAATGGTGGAGAAAACAGGGAGGTAAACTTCTGAAGATGATACAGAGAAAGGTCCGGATCACTTTTAACGGTGACGGAAGTTTATAATTTTAAAGTGTTTTGTATTTGTTTGTGTGTTGTAAACCCCCTGTGCAATATTGATGAAGATGATTTTGACTGATGTGGAGATGTTGTCTTTTATGACAAGTAGCATTTCCCTTGATGCCGCCATGGTCACTCCACAACTTTTATCTTCCTGCATGTTCCCTCATAATAGTCCTTTTTACTTGGTGTCAAACACCACGTCCACTTGACATGAAGTGTAAGGTACCGTTAATGTTGTTTCCTATTTTTCCCCAAATTTTCTTGCACTTTACTGTTGTCTACATGGTTTGAAAAAGTGGCTCGTTAATTGATGAGCTAAATGGACAGACTCTGATTTCTTAACGGTCATGTTCTCAGACACATTTTAACAGGAGCAGTTATCATACAAGTGTAAAAAGTTCATTGTTAATAAAACGAAATGAAATGTACAAGTGAATTGTGTATTCCTTTAACTTTGAGTAGTCCTCAGCGGGATAGCTAGCACATTCGCCTCACAGTTCTGAGGCTCTACTTTCAAAAACAAAAGGGAGAAAAAAACCCAACTAACTGCGAGTTATCTTAATTATGCTCTGCCAAAGCCCGCTTGATACCAATCACCTAACGTGCATGTTTTTGAGGATGTAGGAGAAAACCAGAGCACTGAGAGAAATCAATTGCAAGCACGGATAAAGATTTGGACCCAGAATTTCAGAACCGTGAGGCAGATGTGCTAACATGCTGCCCTTCAGGCTATGAAACCCCTCAAACGGACAAAGATTGCATTTTGGAGAATTTGAGGCGGGAATACTCTGTGGATATTATCAGCCAAGGGTGGGGTCCAGAAAATGTTGGAAGTACCCCTGAGGAGACTGTTGTTGTTCCCTTTAGACGGCTTGGCCTTTAGTTTCATTCAACTTAGCAGGAAGTCTTGTTTACAATTTTTGTGCTGCGACTTTGTATTTGATGTGAAAACGCTTGGATTCATGGGAGAGGGTTTTGATTCCACAAACTGGACAGTGTAAGATACAAAAACAATCCGTACACCGTGAGGCAACACACTAGGTATCCCATTGTTAGCATTTACGATTGTGTTCAATCACATCGGCAGCCACTCAAAGCGAAAGGGTGTAGCAAAAGTTCGTGGATGTTGAAACAATAGACGGGAACGTTTCAAAGCAGCAAAAAGGAAACCCTTCTGAGCCCTTTATGAAGGAAACCCCGGAGACATCTCCAAAGACTAAACAGAGATCAACAGCTCAAACTGCAACAGACACTCGGGTGGTCGACTGCTTACCGTGTCCGCCTCACAGATCTGAGGTTCAATTCCGGCTCTGGCCTTGCATGTTCATTCCAGTGCGTGGCAGACCAAATTGTCCCTAGGTGTGATTGTGCGTGCAAATGGTTATTCGTCAAGGTGGCCCCTGCGATTGGCTGGCAATAGGAAGACCCTTGTGAGGATAAGCGGATTAGAAAATGGATGGATGGACAATAGACGCACATTGGACAATAAGAGGACACATTATAAATTTGCCACGACTTTTGTTACAAAAAAATGTATCCTGATGCAAGTTTTGCCAAGACCCCCATGTGCACAACTACACAAGAACGGGCAGCCACGCGCACATGCGCAGTGATTATTTCCGGGACAAGGAATGACTTACAGTTGGAGAGGAGACATGAACGCAAGGTGCCATGCTGAGTATTTTGAACGAGCAAGAAGTGGGAGATGAGCTTGGGCCAACATTTGACTTATTGCTTTACCACTGCTATAAGGGCTCCGTTCAGACTGCAGACATCTCAAATTCCAATCAAATTCCTCTTCAAATCCGATTTTTAGGGCTGATTGTTTACAGCAAACATACGGCCCGCGAGCCGGAACCGGCCCCCAAGGAGGTTCGATTCGGCCTGCGGGATCATTTAAAAGTGAAAAAAAATGCATTAAAGACACAGAATGAATATTTTAAATACAATGCAATTCCTGGATTATCCGCTAGGGGACACACTGTTTTGATCACAATAGAAGACAACATTGTTTTGATCGGGGAAGAAAACAGCAGTCTCAGTCTGTCACCGATAGACCCAACGCAGCAAATGATATGAAAGCGCCAATCAATGGCTTCTTGAGACCAAAACAAAGGAAAGAGATGAGATTTGGTGATTCATAGCACAGTATGGTATCATGTTAATGGTTCGGCCCACTTGACATCTACCGAGTCCGTATGTGGCCCACAATGTGAAATGAGTTTGACAACCCTGGTTTACAGGGTGTTTTAGCAAATATCCGAATGGTATATTACGGCCCTGGTCAGGCTGGGCCACATTTTCGACCCATCTGACACGGTCAGGAAGTGAGATGGACACAAATAGCCAGCATAGCGCCAGAGGTTAAAGATGATAAAAATCTATATGTATGTACGCCACTTAAGAAAATGTTTCCCACTGGGCAGGCATCTCATTTTACAGCCTCCGACACATCCCAATCTGGCAGTTTTTCGAATTACATACCGAAGCATTCCAAGCACCACGATAGAATGTGCAGCAGTTCAACTTTACAAGCGAGTTTTCCCCTTTGACCTCTCCTTATCTGCACCCGAGTGTTAAAGAGCATGAAACTACAATGTCAAAGTCCTACCTGGGCTGGAACCGCAAGGAATAACAATTCCTCCTCAGTAGAAGGGAATCTATTGACAGACGAACTACATTAGATGTCAAATGAGGTAATATTGATCTTTTCTACGAGCCACATGTTAAATCGATGCACATGCAGGTGTGCGCGTGAGTGTGCGTGCGTGTCATGTGCATGTGAGTGTGTCATACTTCTGTCATGTTACGCTAAAGGTCATGATGCATTCAAGTGTATAGTGTGTTCCAAATGATTATGAAAGATTGAAGTTTTATAAACGTTTGAGTTTCGGTGTTTTTATGGAGGTTTTTGCATGTAGTTGCTTCTGTAATTCACACCCACTGTGCCTTGGCTCCTTCGGGTGGAACATTTCTCTTCATCAATTATTCTATCTAGGCCTGTGACAGGTGTCGTAGTGATCGGTCGAACAATTCAGATCAAAGTTACATTTTTATAATAGTTAACAGAGCCAATTAAAGGGGCATGACATATATTGTTCCATATTATAAAATTTTTCTCATGTTTAAGCAAGTCATATTTGTATCCAGTATTGGGGGCAAAAAAGAAGGAGCATTCTGATCATTAAAAACAAAAAACCCCAACTTGGAATAGTGTAATAATTCCTCACGAAAGGAATCAAAACACTGCACTTTTCTCAATTGACGCGAGATCATCTGTTTTTAAAAAAAACGTGCGAATCCCAGACCAAACGGATTTGTTCCGAAGGTGTCTTAAGGAAAGTTTCTGTCCTCCTAATTGTAGAGTGAAGATGCTACGCTCGTGGGTCGGCCTCCTGTTTTCCGCTCTATGTGCGACTTCCGCATATGGCGGCAAGGTGCTCGTTTTTCCCCTGGATGGAAGCCACTGGGTGAACATGAAAGTCATTATCGAGGGATTGCACTCGAGAGGCCACCGGGTTGATGTGGTACGAACGGACGACAGCTGGTACATCAAGGAAAAGTCCCCATTCTACAACGCCATCACGCTTGACGTGGAGTCAGGCTTCAGCAAAGACTTCATTGTGAAGTTTGTGGAACAGCTGCTGCACATCCAGCGGGAAGGGAAGTCCGCCTGGACTCGTTTCAAACTGGAAATGGAACAAGGTGAAAAGGCCTCGCAGATGCACGAAAAAACAGCCAAATTGCTCGAATGGATTTTTCAAAATAAAACCTTGGTGGAGTCGCTCCATAGTGCCAAGTATGACCTTGTTCTGACGGATCCCGGAGTGCCAGGCGGTGTTATTCTCGCCCACTACCTGAAGCTACCACTCGTTTTTAACGTGAGATGGACCAGTCACGGCGAGGGCCATTTAGCGATCGCGCCATCCCCTCTGTCGTACGTGCCCATGACGGGAACGGAACTTTCTGACAAGATGAGCTTTTTTGAAAGAGTTCTGAACACTTTGGTGTTTCTCTTTGGGGAATATCAAACATCAAAGTATATAAAACCGCATTACGAAAGCCTGATTGAGAAGTATTTAAGCCCTGGTGAAAACTACCAGTCATTGTTCCAGGCAGCAGACCTGTGGCTCATGAGAGTGGATTTTGTCTTTGAGTTTCCTCGCCCCACCATGCCCAACGTCATCTACATTGGAGGCTTCCAGTGTAAACCTGCCAAGCCTCTTCCGGAGCACCTGGAGGAGTTCGTCCAGAGTTCTGGAGATCACGGAGTCATCATCATGTCCCTGGGGACTCTCATTGGGGAACTGCCTAGCGACCTAGCTGACGAAATTGCCGCAGCTTTTGCCAAGCTCCCCCAGAAGGTCATCTGGAGGTATAAAGGGGCAAAACCTTCCACTTTGGGAAACAACACTCTCCTGGTGGACTGGATGCCGCAGAACGACCTTCTGGGACATCCCAAGATCAAACTCTTTGTTGCTCACGGCGGGACAAACGGCGTCCAGGAAGCCATTTACCACGGAGTTCCAATCCTCGGGCTACCGCTCATTTTCGATCAACGAGATAATCTGCTCCGGATCGGAATGAGAGGAGCAGGGAAAATCGTGGATATATTCACCATGGATCATGATATCTTTTTCCGGGGCGTACAGGAAGTCTTGTCTGATCCGTCCTATAAGGACAACATGCAAAGGCTGTCCAGGCTGCACAGAGATCAGCCCATCCCGCCGCTCGACAACGCCCTCTTCTGGATTGAGTTTGTCATGAGGCATAAGGGCGCAGCTCACCTGAGGACCGAGTCCTACCAACTGCCCTGGTTTGTCTACTACTCTGTGGACGTGCTCCTTTGCTTATCTTCTGTCGTGCTGCTCATTCTCGGTGCTCTGAGCACCTTTTTTGGCTGTCTTTGTTCTAAAGTCTGCCTGCAAAGAAAAAGTAAACATGATTAAAGTTACCGAAAAGTTACTTGAGCCGCACATCATAAGTCTCGTCTGTAACATTTAAGTCTTGCGGAAATTGCTTTTTGTACATTTGGCGTAATCCAACGAACTGCAGGAGCGTATAAATCATACACTGTTTGTGCAAGTTTGTCACATTTAAGACTCAAGACTTAAAATTCATATAGATCCATCATTACTATAGTTGAAGTCAAGCAAGCCAAGTCATCACAGGTCGCAGGTCATACAATCTCGCTCAGTCACAACACATATTTGCACATTATTCTGCTTTGCGCTCATTGTCCAGCCAGTACTTTTTGCTGTACGAACACATTCACAATGGCATAATTTCTCAAGGGTCCCAAATTCGTCTCCTTATCGTCTCTTTCTTTATTGTCTGCTCAATTAAATGAATAACCAACATAAAGTTGAGTTAATGTTTGACCATCTCTTCACATATATGAAGCTGATATAATTTACTCGCCTTTTGTAGCTTGTGCAGCAGTGACGGATGATGTTAGTGAATTTTTCCCTTATCAGCAAACAGGAGTACAGAGGGAGTTTTGATCCACCATTCATTTGTATTTCTCTGTGCAAAATACCTGTTGTAATTTAAATGCCCGCAACATTTACCAGCCACTCTCATAATTATTTAGCTTACCATATATTTCGTGCACCTCCTATTTACAAAATTGACCTCCCCTCAAAAAGGAAAAAAAGAGTCATGCATTTCCAAGTATGTACACAAAATCCTGTGATGGCTGTGGAATACAAAAATAATTTCTTTTATTACAAAACAACAATAAAACAACTTGGAAACAGAACATGTTTGAATATAAATCAAGTTCAGAACTTTTTTTTTTTTTTTAACATAATTGGGGAGGGATCATTTTCAGGCAGGGTGGGGGTCAGTGCGTGGTCAGTTTGTTACAAAGCACCTCAAGACGTCCTGGTCCGCAGAGAGCTCATCCTGAGGACGGTGAGCTCGGCGACGTCGGCATCTTGCAGCTCCTCCACTTCTTGTTGGCAGCTTTGCCTGATGACGTACACGACAAGACCCACGCAGATGACAATGAGCAGGATGATACCTAGAACCTGCGACACAAAATACATAATCGAGTGGCATGTGAGTCTCGCCGTTGTGGCAATATTTTCAACCATACTGCAATAAACACTGGATGGGAATCATCAAGACTGACTTCATTACCAGAAAGAGGAGAGATTGTACGGAGTAAACGCACATGGATTGCGGTATACAAACAAGGTGTACTGACCTTGCAGCGACTTATATACTTATAATAAACATAAATCAGGTAAGAGGTTTAGCCACTGGGAGCAAAAAACATAACTTCTGTTTTCTTTTTGTCCTGTTCCTTTAAACAGGACAAACGTGGTCTGAAATAGCCTGCATCCTTTTTACTCAGCGGGACATAAATGTGACACCCACATCGCAGTGGAATGAAATACCATGTTTTCCTTGGATGGAACCGCAGAGTAGCAAATACAGTTAAAACAGCAGGGGCCCCAAAACAGAGCCATGTGGAACACCATAAAATCAAACACAATAAGTTCGATATTACTGTGAAAAAAACAATGAGTTAATTCCTGACTAGAGGGGTGATTGTACGCAGTAAACGTGCATGAAATGCAGTAGACAAAGGCCTCTGTCCACTCACCTGAGAGAAAACAAAAAGCTGCTGCGAACGCAGCATGAGCTCCTGCTGGGGAACACCTCCATCAGTTATTGGCTCGCACCACTTTTGCGGGGCCGCCCTGTCCACCAGCACAAATCTACCCTCCCAGTCTGTCATAGCGCAGGCGAAATACTGACCATCCAGGAAGAGCAAAATGAGCCAGACGACGGCGGGCACCACGCTGGAGAGAGACACGCTCCGGCGACACCACGCGTCACAGCGGCACCCCTGGATGATGAGCATCAAGGTGAAGGCCATGACGGCCGGGATAACGAAGAAGGCAGACGAAAACACGCCGTTCCATGTCGGGTTGCACGGACACTCGAACTCCAATTCCACCAGCTTCTCCAGTCCCATGAGGATGAAGCCGAATGCTACGTTAGAGACCAGCGGACTGTTGCTAAGTTCATCTTTGAGCCTGGTAAGCCATTGTTGTTGACTTTCCATACTAGATGGGTCCAAGAAATGGAGTTGCAGTGAAAAGCCTCAAAGAGGGTCTTGTGTTGTGAACACATTGGCAACGGCTAAGTGATGCGTAATTAACGCAGGCAGCCCTAAGTTCGCCCCCTCGGGGAACATGCCGCACTTCCACTCTCATTGGTTTCGAACAAAGGAGGCGCTGACATTTCCACCGCTCATTGGCCGGGGCCAGGTTTCAGGTGGGGTTACTTTTTAAACAAACTGGAGGGAGGGCTGCAAAGTGGAGCGCAAAGACAACGAGGGATCACATCTCGGAGTCTCGTCTCTTCAGTGAAGGATGCAGTTGACTCACAACCGCCTTAAGAATTGTTTTGCTTCAAAAGCTTTGATCCTCATTTCGCAAAGTTATTTTGTTCCCATCAAGGTCACGGTCGTTATTGAAAACTGAAAAAAACTACCAAAAAAAAAGGCAAAAAAATTGAAATGAAAACCAAAATTAATACTAACATTTATTAACAAATTTTTGAAAAAAAAATAAACTAACCAACCTGCTCTAAAAATGAATCAAAACGAAATGAAAACAAAGTCAAAGCAAAATAACTGTAATAAAAAATATTAAACAAAACTCCAAAAAAAAGGCAAAAAAATTGAAATGAAAACCAAAAATAATACTAACATTAATTAACACATTTTTGAAAAAAATATAAACTAACCAACCTGCTCTAAAAATGAATCAAAACGAACTGAAAACAAAGTCAAAGCAAAATAACTGTAATAAAAAAATATTAAACAATTATGACCCTGATTCCGAGAGGCGTATTAGTCATTTTATTCCATCCAAATGAATGGGAATAAAATCACGATCTATTTTTGGATGTATTTGGCGCACCGCGTTCCCATCATAATTGATCATGGTCGTTTCTGTGGACACTTCGCCAAACTGTCCACATGAGGTCGCACTTGCAGCAGCGCAGATTCAACAACAGGGGCAGACGAGAGGGGATTAACCAGGAGGCCATGTTGAACTTTTCAAGGGGATATGCGTGTAGGCACAACCATTCGATTAGCGATGACATTAAATAAATAATAACGTACATTTAAAAAAAAAAAAATCGCCTTTCCGTCTGATATAATGATCATCATTAAGGCAGCCGACTGGGAAGGACGCGAGCGTCTCGGTGAAGGCCATCATCATCTCTGTCGAGCGAATTGCAGCATTAATATTGCACGAGAGACAGCGGGGCCATAAGTAGAGGAAGTCACGTGGTCGCCGGCGCGCACTTCCTCTAAAATGCAACACGATCAAATGAAGGAGAAAGAGAAGGAAGATGTGCACCTTACGCGCCGCGTGAAATAACGAACAAACTGGGAGGCGGTGGATATTGGAATCGTCGGCGTCCGTGCGTAATTACGCGCCCTTTTAAAAGTCCTCAGGAGTGAGGTGAGCCAATGCGCATCAGCTTGCGCATCTTTGAATCTTCCCAACGACGCTGTGGACAATCTCTCTGACACCCCCTCCCTCACTCCCTCCATCCTCCTCTGCAATCCGACGAGGCTTTTCCGCCGCCGATGGCCGCACATCGGCATCCCTGAGAGCCGTCGGCCGCTCCCGCACCATCTATCGCGCCCCCTTTTTTTTTTCTCTTTCCCTCCCTCCGAGAGAACCACCCATCGGCTTTTGTTTTTCCGACGTCAAATCGAGGAATCTGCTGCCATGCTGCGCGCGTCTCTTCACCTCCACCATCATCATTATTATCATTAGTCGAGCTTGTGATCGACACAAGATCATTCATTTCCCACTCCCCCAACCTTCCATCACCCTCCCTTTGCATTTTTTTTTTTTTTTTTTTTTTTGGAGCGAGACCACGACGGGATGCGTCCTGGTGCAGTGATGCTGCTCCTGGTCCTTCTGGGCAACTTGATGCCGCCCTTCGTCACGGCTCAAAACGGTAAGAAGAAGAAAAAAAACAGATGTGACCCGTAGCGTGACTGATGCAAACACAATAGAATAATAGAGGGGGCAAAGTGACTTTAAGAGGATTTGGACTCCACTTCCTTGCGCTGCACTTATACTCTAAGATGCAGGGAAGGCTTCATGTGATGTCGTTGAGAAATGACTTATTTGACTTTTGTGCAGGGTGTCCTTTCATGCATTTTCTTGGTGGCAGGACTAACCTAACTCTAATCGAAATCAAGGGACCACTCCGGTATTCTTTCGTGTTTGCTGGGCTTGGACTAAGAGTTGCCGCTGAGGTGTTATCTGTTTTTAAACCTAGCCTGCCCTCAAGACTCTCCCAGTATTTTTTTATACTACAAATACGGGGCCCAAAGCGAGTTCAAGCATTTCATTAATGCCCAACTGCGTCTGTGTTGAATTGAAGTGATTAATTACACCTTGTCTTGCAAGTTTAATTCATTCCACGCAAGCTCGTAACTCATTTAACTTGGATGATTGATTTTTTCATGAAATGAATTGAAATGCCATCAATCCGTTCCAGCTCTAAAAACACCCCACACTTATTTTTGTCAAATGCCTCAAATAAAATTGCAGTGTAAAATATAAAGAGCAAAGATCCTAAAATATAAAGCGGAATGTAATGACATAAAGTTGTTTGAAAATGCGCCTAATTGCAAATCCCAGCTGGACTCCCTTTCTACCTTTTTTGCTGAAAAAAAACACAACTCACCTATTTTCTGTTTTTGAAAGCAAGCCAAAACAATACAAGTGTTACTGGGGCGCCCTCTCATGGACAACCGGTGTTGTTGTCAAGTTTAATTAATTGTGTTTTTTACTCTACGTTTGAGATGGCCTTTTTTTGTTTGTCGTCCATGACTGCATCTTCTGCACAAAGTCATTTAGAAAGTATGTTTTTGCTATTCTGACAATGTGGCTACTAATAGCTCTTTAATGACATACGGTTTGAGTAAAGTGATTTGTTTGCCCCGTGTGTGATGTCACGTCAGTTTTTGCTCAGGCGTTACTTACGCTAGTTTGCTAGCTTTGACGGGACACAAATGCAGATGGTTTGTTTGTGCTGAATATTATAACTACGAAATGCAATCATTTATGTAACATCGGGTCGTAATTGTGTACATGCTTTATGCATGGTGTTGATGATTTGCTGATGATTCTTTATCCGTCCTGTGACAGATTGCTGTAAATATAGCAAATCAATCCAAACAGAATAAAGGTTTCCACTTTACTTGCTTTGCTGAAACCTCTTTTTGGAGGGCGTTAGTTATTTGTGGATTTTCGCTATTTTCTGCCAACAGCAGAGGTTCACTGGATAATCAAGCCAAAAGTTACATGCAGATACCGTAGTATATTTATGTTGTGCCCTTCAAGGAGCGCGGCCTCTGCGAGTCACGTCCGGAGCTGCAGCCGTGCGGTTAGTTCAATGTTAGCATCTGCGCCAATGCTCCGTGTGAATATTTGCATTTTGTATGTGTGTGTTTGTCGGTTGGTAGCATTCAAGAAGTATCTAAAGGCACATCGGTGACCCTCCCCCATCCCCCCCCCACTTCAATCAAGCGGCAGCGTAGCTAAAGCTCACTCATAGCTAGCGGTTGAACGGACTTGTCATGTCTTGACTTTGCCACTCCGCAATGATGGTTCTAGATTGAGGTCAAATCATCGGCAATCATACATTTCGGCATCAACGCCTTGCAGAAATCAACAGGCGGGTCGGTAGAAGCGGGAAAACATCAAGTCCACTATTTTGCTGTATTCACTAACTTTGACTCGGAGAAACATTTTCGGATGGTTTCCTGTTTTCATTGGATATGTTGCCCCTGGGTTCCATCTTAAGGAAGCATGCTACAGTCAAACCTTGGTTTTCGAACGTCTCGGTTCTTGACCAATTCGGTTTTCGACCAAAAATTTCGATTTTTTTATGCCTCGGATGACGAACAAATTTCGGTTCTCGAACAAACTGAGCGAACTTGAATGCACCATTTGACTCCTCTCGCCTTCCTTACACGAGGAAGTGACGCTTCCTTGGGTAGACGAGGAAGTGACGCTTCCTCGTGTTGCTTTCCATTGTGAGCAGACATGTTCAATAAACATTTTTATTTTAAAAAGAGCGTGGTTTCGGTTTTCGAACAATTTCGGTTCTCGAACAGCCTTCTGGAACGGATTATGGACGAAAACCGAGGTTTGACTGTATTTGCCTTTTGCTGCGATATGGACGGCAGTCGTATCTATGTCCCGCTGAGCAAAATTGATGCTTTCCCCTAAAGGCCACTTTTGTTCTGTCTGGAGGAAATCGAATCCTAGCTGGCACTAAACTACTTGAACATCTATGAAAAGACAACAGAAAGATTATCATGTTTGGTCCCTTCGTTTGTTGCCTAAGGTAAAGCCCTTCCTTTCGCAGCAGCACTCAGAAACAGAGTTAGCCAGTCATCTCTTCAAGTGTCTCCAGTTGGTCCAAAATGCTGCTGCTTACCTCCTAACTGGAGCGTGTAGGAGGGAGCACATAACTCCAATTCTGGCCTCCCTGTAGAGTTCATTTTAAGATTCACATTAGCTGATTTCATACCTTTCAAATTTTAAATGGAGGCGGCATGGCTCAGTGAGTGGTCGTCTCCCAACCCTGAAGGTGGGCGTTCAATCCCTGGCCATTGCGACCTTGTCGAACTGTCCTTGAGGAAGATAATGAACCCGCACTTGCTCCTGATGCTGCGTCATCAGTAGATAAATGAGGAAACCTTGTAAAGCGTTTTGAATACCTGAGGTCAATTTAGCATAAATGTCATAATTTTCTTATGTCTGATTTGTACTTTATGTTCAGTACTTTGTATGCAGCATATGGTTTGTTTTTAAAGTGCTCTGTGAATACATTTCAGTTGAGTTGTTATCTCTAATTTCAACTTTGAGAGCCCTTTCTAAATATTTCAGGCTCCAAAAACGCTCTGACGAGAGAATGCTGTTTTGTTTTCGCAAGTTTAGCCTTTGAGACGGATCTTGCGTAATAGCCCCTCATTTCTTATGCAACCCCAAATTTATTTACAGTACGTCAGAGTGATGAGCAAGAAATAATCTTCATGAGAAAGAAAAAAAACAAGACTAAAACAAATGTAGGGGAGGGAATTATTGTGCATACTTAAACTTAAAGCCTGATACCTAACCTCGTTTTTTTTCTGGGTGATAATCAGACACCCACCGTGTGATTGTTGAGGGCGGGACGAGAAGCGTTGACACAAACCTGCACTGTCCTACTTTAGAGAGGGTTTAATTTGACCCATTTCAAACAAATAAGGCAGGACAGAAAATAGTATGACAATGTAGCTGAGTGGACGATTGAGAAAATAAGTCCCAAATCATAAAGGTTTAATTTTTTTGTCTTTTTTTGGGGGGGTCTGGAGCTATGAGTCTTGGCAACGTGGAAAATCTTACATCCAATAACACTTCTATTGTTGGACATATTTGGAGAGGTTTTTCTTTTGTTGAGTTAGTACCCAAAGAAATTTTGGGGTTAATTTAGGAAAGTCTATGGAATGATACAGGTCAGCTGTTTTTTTTTTTGGGGGGGGGGGGGTTCGAAAGCTGTGTAATTCTCCAACATAGTTTAGATTGGGCGCCAAGTGATGCGTGGCTCCTTATGTAATGTTGGATTTCCAGGGGTATTACAGTCTTCAGGTTGTGACGCGCGGAGACTAATAATGATAAGTGCAGATGTAATCACGGTTTTTGTGGAGTGGGGTGGGGGTGCGGGGGGGTCGCAGAGGGAATCCGTAGCTTTTTTCCTCCTCACCATAGGGGGAGAAGTGAAGTGGGCGGTCGAGTTCCTGCGACAGATATGAGTGCAATCTTCTTCCCCCCCCCCCATGCCCTCCTCCCGGCCATTCTGCCCCGTTTCTATTTTTACCACCGCGACACGCCAGCGTGGGTTTAAGGTCCTTTTGTGAAAGTGAATCCATTAACGCTTAATGGATGGCCTCCTTGTTCACAGCTGCAGCCGCCTCACCACGAACTGTGATTCCGTTGCCGGCCACGAAGGCCGTGTGACGACACGATGCAGGGGGGGGGGGGAACAAAACAGACTACAACAGCGCAGGGATGAACGTATAGTATAGCTTGCTGCTGATGCTAAGTTGTACATGTAATATATTAAATGTACGGACAGAGCAATGCCACAAGCAAAATTAAAAAACGTCGGTAACTGGCATCACTCCGAAAAAATGTTTTAGTCCAGGTAACTTCAGATTTTAATCGTTTAAATTGTAAATATACCAGAAACTATGAGCACGGAAACTCAACCTACATCATTACCCTCAAAATAAATAGCTTCAAAATGATTTGTTTAAAAAATAAATAAATAAAAAAGCAAGAGACGTACCCGCGTGTATGTAAAAAAAAAACGTCCAGCAACTCGGACTAGAATGAGTTCCACTCGGACATACAAAAATGATGCAATTATTATTCTGATTATTATTATTTATTAAGTATTTTTAAAAAACTGTTGGTGGAGGTTACCACTGATGGCTGAGAATCAAAATAATACTGATGGTTGTCGAACTCTGTTGTAACTGTCTGCCAAGTGCCAACAAATGAGCTGCATTTAGCTTTGGGAAAAGCAGAAGCAGACTCAAATTTAATGCTTTCTTTTTGTTTTGTTTTTGTCAACACATGTTGAAGAAGGTTGAAAACTATGCCACGCAGTGCTCTCCATTCGCCTATGAGTATCCTTATTTCGCCATCTATCTATCTATCTATCTATCTATCTATCTATCCATCTTTACATCCGTTCGGCCTCCTGTCCGTATCCATCTGTAACAATATTTAACTTCTTTTTGCACTTGAATTACACTTAAATGTTAAAATATGACTTCAACATTGAATGAAATTTGATGAAGGTATAATGAATTCACTTTAAATTATTTCCATCGGGAAAATCTAAGTCTAAATATGAACAGTTTGTTTTGTCCTAATCTTTAAAGCAGGTTCTCTGCCAACTTTTGTTCTTGATATTATTCCACAAAGACACGAGCAAGAAGGCTGCACCCACCAGCACTGCACTAAGCACTAGAGTATAATAAGTGCTATTTTGCCAATAAGTGGCCCTTTTGTTCCTCTTTATTTCCGCCAAGCGCTGCAATCAAGAGAGGCGGGGTTATCCATTTTAAGACGAGCGTTATAAAGCTGCATCCGATCCAATCAATAGAACTATGAGACAAAGGAGCGACTTGTCCATTATCGTGTTTCTTGTCCGCGCTCTGGACAAAAGGTCCATTTGTGAATCTGGAAAATACGCTGCGGGCCTCGAGCCAGCGCTTCGACCCGGTCGGTCTTGCTCTGTGTGAAATTTGATATGGACACCCGCACTGAACGCAAAAACACACAACCGGCAGATGTGGACCGTCCAACTGTGTAAAATAAGCAGGGATTATATTCACACGCACACGCACAGTATATAAAATCAACTTACCCTGCACGTTTTTGGAATGTGGGAGGAAACCAAAGTATCTGGAGAAAACCCACGCAGGCACGGGAAGAGCATGCAAACTCCATACAAGGCCCCGGATTTGAACTCACGACCTCTGCACTGTGAGGTGCACGTGCGAACCAGTCCATATACTGTATATGTATCTACAAATGGGAATGAAAACAGCAAGTAGAAACCTACCATCATCAACATGAACGAAGAGAAGCAACACTTTCGCTCAGTCATGCACACGGCGAACTGGTAATTATCTCACGCTATCATGACATGGACACATCCGCTCATGCTAAAAGACTTCAGACCGGTTCAGCCTTCAAGGCACCACGGCATTGCCGTTTCCCTTGCATATTTTATTATCAGTCATAAAAATGTCCCGCTATTATTTGGTGATTTATTTTATTGTATTTTTTTGAGATAATGTACAAGGTGTCAGGTTAGAGATAAGAGGCTACATCATAGTATCATGATGTCAAGTTTAGCAAGTGCATCAAGGTTTGTAACGAGCTATCCGCTAGGGTTACAAACATCGGCTCATGTGAAATCAGTTTTGCCTCGAATCATTTGATTCTGCCTCCTTTTGACCTCTAAAATATAATAAAAGGCCATGTTTGGCGGTTGTGATTACAGGGCCGGATTAGAGCGTGCCTACCCAGCAAGGGTTGCTGGGATTTACATCTTATTAAACTGTTGCCGTGCCGCTGTGATTCAAACGACAGCGCCGGGGGAGCAGTTTGATTTGAATTTGCAAATAACGGCCACATTGTGTCACATGGCTTCCCCCCCACCTTGACATTACGTAAGGTGTACGGTCATGGCAGTGGTTGCCAGCGGTGTCGAAAGCAAACACTGACCACGCTGATGATCTCTGGACCACCGAGCCAAGTCATCTCAAGGGTAAAATATTGACGGATTTTTAATTCATTAGTGCTTACTATTATAGATGTTGTATAATTGCACTGCTTCATTGGCTACGTTCACACTGCAGGGCTGATTCCCAATTTTTGCTCGGTGAATACAGTACAAAAACAAATGTGAGCATCCGTGAAGTGACCCGCATGCACGCAAAAAATAACATCACGTGTTGAAGTTGGATTGAGAGAGGAATGAGACGGGAGGAGGCAAAAATATTTTGGGCAATATATATAAATATATATATCCATCCATTTTCCGAGCTTCATCCTCACTAGGGTCGCGGGGGGTGCTGGAGCCTCGAGGGGCAGTAGGCGGGGGACACCCTGAATAACCAATCGCAGGGCACACAGAGACGAACAATCATCCACGCTACACTCCCTCGATTGCCATTCCGGAGCACCCGGAGAAAACCACGCAAGCCCGGGGAGAACATGCAATCCACACAGGGAGGCCGGAGCTGGGATCATACCTCTGGAGACATGGACTACCGGGCCGCCCTATATATATATATATATATATATATATATATATATATATATATATATATATATCCCTCGATTTTCTCAATTCATGGAGACATTTACTAAAGAGGACGTCACCTCATTGTTGCGCCGAACAAATGAAACGTCTTTTTCGCTGGATTATGACCATCACCACAAATGTCCACTTGATGCTTTATGTTCCAAGTGAGATGAAACTAAATTCAAATATAAAATGAACACTGTTACTCTTCATAACTTTGCTGATGTAAGGAAAATCATGAGTCGTCTGCCACGAACTCTCCCCCCGTCCGCTTGGAGCGCATGTTTGGCTTTTGATGACATGTAGGTCGCATGACGGTGACCTGCGCAGCGGCATCAGATACACATCAAATTTAAATCAAATCTATAGCCACATATGAAAGTGTAATAACGTTTTTTAAAAATGATATATTAATCAATGTACCTTTTTAAAGAGTGTCCTGTAAGTTTATCAACGTCTTATTTTGGGTTGAGAAAAAAAAAATATATACAGTCAAACCTTGGTTTTCGTCCATAATCCGTTCCAGAAGGCTGTTCGAAAACCGACACCATGCTCTTTTTAAAATAAAAATGTTTACTGAACACGTCTGCTCATAATGGAAGGCAACACGAGGAAGCGTCACTTCCTCGTCTACCCGAGGAAGCGTCACTTCCTCGTGTAACGAAGGCGAGAGGAGTCAAATGGTGCATTCAAGTGTGCTCAGTTTGTTCGAGAACCGAAATTTGTTCGTCATCCGAGGCATAAAAAAAATCACAATTTTTGGTCGATAAAAACCGAATTGGTCGAGAACCGAGACGTTCGAAAACAGGTTTGACTGTATACTGTGTGTATATATATATATATATATATATAATATCCCTTGCAAATAAGCGGTATTCTGCTTTATAATTGCAGTATCACCATTCACCACTAGATGGCAGACATTATTTAGTCACGCTTGCACCGGGACTTATACTGACCTATTGTGCAATGTGAGTAGGCCTGATATTTTTTGGGGAGAATGACATGGACAAACCGAGTACCTCAGTAATCTTCAAAGTTGTTGGGAGTTGATTTTTGTTGAGAAAAAAAAAAGGGCACAAAATGAGTTCTTGCACTTAATGTTGGTTTGCTGCTCAGGGGTTTTGCGCTATCCTTGGATGTTCATTTTGATGCAAGAGAACCCTTTAAACTCGGGTGGGGGTGGTGGAATCGCAGTATGTGGTTATTTTGATGTTTGTTTCAAACGCTTTGTTGTTGAATAGTGGATTTTTTTTCTTCACGCATTGAGAAATGTCATTTCTTCAGAGCAACGTATGCATGTATGTTGTCCACATTTCACGTTTAGTCATAAATCCGGTTTGGTAGTTCATGGTCCTTTGTGGGTAACTGATGAACTGATAAAAGATTGTTGACCCCCTCCATCATTTAAGTTGCCCATGCCTGATTTACAGTTGAAAATATTACATTGCTCGATGAAAATAAATAAATAAAGTTCCTAAAACAAGTCAGTCAAAATACCGGCAGCTCTCATGTCTGGTAAAAGTGCAAAATCTGTTTGAGGACCATGCAGCAGCGTATCTGCACATGCTCCCACTACCACTTCACCACACGCACACACACACACACACACTAACATGCACGCACACACACACACACGCTACCTTCTTGCATGTGACCAGTTCAGCGGTCCTTGGGGGGTTTTCCTACTCGCTGCGCTCTCTGTCTGCCTTGTGGGAGTGCAGATGGGGATCCAGGTTGTAGGCAGGCAGCTGACTCACTCTCAGGCTGCACGGCGCTTGTGTGCGGCTTGATGTTGCCTCTCAGGGGAGCTCTCTTTTATACCGACATCAGTGGAGTAACGCTTTAATGCTTAAACAACTTTGAATTATTATGTATTTTTTTGGGCTACTGCTGCTGCCGAACATTGAGCCTCTCTCTCACTGCTGCTTAGATTCCTTGTAAGCCGACTGCAACTATAAAAAAAAAAAAGATCAGATTTTAAGCAAAGAATACCTTATATTATATCCGTAAACAACAAAGTGATAGTCCTAATATTGAAATGCAAATACTCTGCTGAAAATGCTGCTCCAGTGAAAATGCTGTACGATTATATAAACTCAGACTTGACGCCAGTCAGTCAATAGGTGACCTTTTATTTCACAGAAATGAAACCTGGGCAAGCTTCATGAAAGTCAGCAATATTATACCGTGGATTGGTCACCGATCAAGAGATAATGACTGTGAATCAGAATCGGAACGGGGCATTGGGTGGTGATCTAGCCCCGACCGAACACAATGTATGAAAGTCTGCGATGTGAACCACCACCTTGCTGAAAATTTACAACACAGCGTACAGCGCAAATTATTGAAGGGATACTAAGCTAGCTTTTCTGACAAAGTAGCAGAGTACATCAGTAGCTGCATTCTTCTTCCGGTATGACTCTAAAATGAGAATGGATGGTTGGATTATCGCCAGCTCCTCGATGTTAGCATGTTGCTGGAATTGCACTTGCTCATTTGTTGAGCGTTGTCTGTAGTTTGTTCTGTGCGTTAATTCACCCCCCTGCTGAATACAAATTACGCCCGTCTAATCTCTTCCTTGGGTTGTCACCCCGAACAGCATTCGATTGGCTTTTTACTGCATTAATTTTTCGTTATTATTATGGCTACCCTTTGCCGCAAGCGGAGTTGCTCAACGCCTCGCACGCATACAATCGTAGTAAAGAATGTCACAATAAATGTGTCAAATTGAAATTCCGCTTTTATGAGTGTAGGCGTATTAGACTTGGTTTCACCCTCCGGAATTATGTTGTGAGCTTGATGGAAGCAGATGTTTGTAAAGAAAAGGAACAAATGCTAATCAGAACTGGAGGCATCGCGCTTCGAAGCTGGCATTGTGAGTGCCGAATAGCCTCCGACACATCGTTGTTTTTTTGTTGTTGTTGTTTGTTTTATTTAAAGTCCTGCCAAATTCTGCTCACAATTTCTGCCCTCCTTTTATCAAATTCATATCCATCTGGCTGTGAGTCATGAGCATGTTTTCGGCAACTGAACTGTTACTATGGTTACCAAAAAAAAATCATGTTTTGTTAAGTACGTGATTTTTTTTTTTTTTGGCTGGACTGTTGACATTCTGTTCGAGTCAACTTGCCAAATGACAAAGATCACAAGTTTGGGGGAGACTGCATTTCACATCGACTAAAGCAGAGTGACAGTAAAAAAAAAAAAAAAGAGTGAACTCAAAAAAATATGTGAACTCAGCACGGTTGCCTAGCGGCGACCCTATCTGCCTCACAGTCAGTCGATCCAGATTCTAATCGCCAAAGTCTCGCCCAAAGTCATTTGGGAAAGACTCCAGTTCAAGTAGAAGAGAAAAAGGATGGATGGATGGATGGATGGACATCCAAACTGCAGGAAACAATGAACGGCAACCCTTTTCCCTCGAGGCACGAAATAGTCGGGAGGTGCGCCAGACTGAGTTCCAAGTAAATGAGAGCGTCAGAAGGAGTTATTGCTTCATGTCAGTAGGAGGTGCGCCGATGAGTCCCTTAAAGGCCGGAACTTCATCACACGCAAGACATTTGGTCAAGGTCTGACCTTGTGGGGTTGAGTTATCCGAGTTCTGTATTTTATGGTGTTTCACCGGCACGGTGCATGACGTGCAATGACAAAAATTCCATTGCTGCACCATTTGGCATCGCAGATCCTATCAAGTATTTGTAGTTGAAATTTGAGCGCAATCAAATAAGTCTGTCATCATAGGATCTCAGGAAATGACCAAAAATGACCCTAACATGGCTCCCCGTGTCTTCTTGGGCATGGGTTTTCGAAATTCTTTTGCCACTATATTTTCAGGTTGCTAATTTTGTCCAAAGATTGTGACCTTTACCCTTCATGTAATTTTCACAGAAAAAAACATTTTTGATTCAGGGAAATAGCTCACAAATGGCCTCAGACTAATGACTAGGAATCAGACTATTAAAAAAACCCAAAAGTAATTGTAAAGTCGAAATGAATTTGTTGTCGGACTACACCGAAATACTTTTTGCTTGGACAAATCTGAAGTGACTTGGAAAAAAAAACTTCAGATCAACAGCATCTTTGTCCCAATTTCCTCTACCGATCAAGGACAAAGTGAATTTGAGGTTGTTCCTTTTTTTTTTTTGTTTACAACTGACAGGCTTCGGGGGAGGTTGAGAAGAGTATCTGTGGTCCAGGTGATTTGTCATTAGATGAAGTTTATTAGGGCTGTCAGTGTGTTGTTGGGCTGACTACCGATGTGGAACTGGAGCGTGAAGGAAACCCAAACACACACTGCTACGTGCTATGTGTAGCTTTGGCGGTAACACCGATGGGATCCCACTTCACGAACAATACTGCAGTGTTTCCTTTAGGCAGCGAGGTGGTTCCCGGTAGAATACTAACGGCTGATGGCATTCCAAAGTGTCAGTCATTCAGTGGTCTGTCGGAGAAGTAATGGCGGTTTGACTTTTCCTCAAATGGATTTTGGGAGGAAAACAAAACAAAACAAAATGTGCTCTTGAATGTCCCGCTCATCCAAACTGAAGGTCGGTTGACCTCATTTTCTCTGTCACAGCAATATCTGCTCGGGATTAAAGGAGATTAGTCGTATTTCCATTCCTCCCCACCCACCAATGTGTGGCATTTTCTGTAACGTGCTGTTAATAGGCGCTTGATTTGTAATTTGACTGTGCAGGCTAGTTTAGGTATTCAAAAACCTTCAATGTCCCAATGGAATAACTGTACAATGACACATGAGAAATGTCAGCAGAGAAATACAGTCAAACCTCGGTTTTCGAACGTCTCGGTTCTCGACCAATTCGGGTTTCGACCAAAAATTGTGAGTTTTTTATGCCCCGGATGACGAACAAATTTCGGTTCTCGAACAAACTGAGCGCACTTGAATGCACCATTTGACTCCTCCTGCCTTCCTTACACGAGGAAGTGACGCTTCCTTGGGTAGACGAGGAAGAAACGCTTCCTTGTGTTGCTTTCCATTATGAGCAGACGTGTTCAGTAAACATTTTTATTTTAAAAAGAGCGTGGTTTCGGTTTTCGAACAATATCGGTTTTCGAACAGCCTTCTGGAACGGATTATGGACGAAAACCGAGGTTTGACCGTACTAATTTAACAGCGGAGACACTGTTGATTCCGTATCAACTATTTTTCCAAGTGGTACTCTAATAATATTGAATTTCCTTGGTGTTGTCTCACACTACCCACTGCTCTAACAGTCTTGTCCTCTTGTTTTCAGCTGGGTTTGTGAAGTCGCCGATGTCTGAGACGAAGCTCACCGGGGACACATTTGAGCTCGACTGCGAAGTACGCGGTAACCCCACCCCAGAGATCCAATGGTGGTATTCCGAAATCAACCGAGCGGACTCGTTCAAGCAACTGTGGGACGGAGCCCGCAAGCGCAGAGTGTCCATCAACACGGCCTACGGCGCCAACGCTGTTAGCGTTCTGGGCACCACGCGCCTCACGCTGGAAGACTCTGGGACCTACGAGTGCCGAGCGAGTAATGACCCCAGGCGAAATGACCTGCGGCAAAACCCCGCCATCACCTGGATTCGGGCCCAGGCCACCATTTCGGTGCTACAGAGTGAGTAGTGCATGTCCTTGAGATGAGGAATGAAGCCGTAATCTTCTGTCCTAACCACTCCATCATGTGCGGTAAAATGTGATTGTCTTGCTCGGATATGTGACGGATGGATGTCACATAGCAGCAGTGCTATAAAGTATGACCTCTAAAATCCCGATACGATCATTTCATTTTTCTTTGGTTTCCCTCTTGATTTGTCTCTCTCATAAGCCTTTAAATATTTATGGCATATGTTAACAAATGTAGGAGGAATACTGTTGCTATCCACATTTTTGGACTCCCTCTCCCATCTATGTCACTGGCTTCTCTTCTAAATACAGTGATACCGCTACTTAAGAAATTAATTGGTTCTGGTAGAAATGTCTTCACTAGAACATTTTGTAAGTAGAGACACGTTTTCCATGCAATTGCCCTAATCCGTTCCAAGCCCCCCAAAATTCAGACCTAAATGTTTTATAAAGCATAAAAAAGCATCGAAATATGCAACAAATAAATGTTAAAATCAGATTATTGCACAATAAATGACAGTTGTGCACAATGTCAAAAACTAAAATAGAGTAAAGAATAAAAATGTCATTTCACTTTTAACTGCATCCTCATCGTTTTTAGGCCCTCTTTAGTTCATGTTCTCTCTCAGAAGTGGTTTTTGCCTGGCGTTTTGTAAAGAACTGGTCCAAGGACATTTGCTTTAGAATGAAAATTATATCATATTTCAGCTCTCAAATGGGGTGGTGATCCAATAGAAGAACCAGACCCCATTGGGTGCTTCATTTCACCTTCGGATGAGACGCATTTTATTTCCATGAAGGAGTCTCCCTGGACTTGCCTGAGCATAGTGTAACCTTCTCAGACAATAAGTGTGTGACTGTGAATCAGTAATGACATTATAGGCCCTTAAACCCTCTGCTCTGTGCACACAAACAGTCAAACAAACCGAATGGTTAAGTGGACCTTTTTAATCTGTGCATGCTCGGCCGCTCGGCCCACTGAAGCACAGAGAGACTTAGAAGGCTGTTAGTCATCGTGAGCGTACGCCAGAGAGGCTGAAAGGTTGTCAGATCCTTGCCAGTGCTTCTGACAAATCTGGATGTATATATTTTAACATCATTTGATTTGGGCGAAGTTCATTCTTTTTAGCATACCACAGATTGAAAATGTGCACACTCTGTTGTTACTTCATAAGAAAGCTGCACATACACGGTTTCATCCACGGCTATTGAACAGGATCTTACTTTGACTTGAGCTGGAAAGAATTTGAATATAAATAGCTAACCTCTAAATTCCGAAATGATCTATTTAAGGATTTCCTATCAACCTCCACTTTGTCTCAATTTCTAATATTGTTTTTTTCCTTAAGACAATGTTCTAAGTACCGTATTTTCCACAGTATAAGGCACCCCTAAAAGCATTCAATTTTCTCAAAAGCCGACAGTGCGCCTTATAATCCGATGCACCTTATATATGAATCGACATTCTGATTTCTTGGACGTAATATTTTAAATGTTCAGTCAAGCTGCAGCAGTTGTGAAATTTCTATATAAACAAAGCTGTATTGCATTGGATTCTCTTTAATGTAGCTCTATCTAGTGGATGCATAACACAACTGCAGCCACTCTTGTAGCTTCTATTCTATGCGTCTTATAATGCGGGGCGCCCTATATATGAAAACAGTTTTAAAATAGTCCATTCCTTGAAGGTGCACCTTATACTCTGAAGCGCCTTATAGCGTGGAAAATACGGTAATATTAAACAGGACAATCTTGTAACTGTCATAAGTGTGCAAGATGTTAAAAGCAATAAATTGGGTAGTCAACCTTTGATGCCATCATGGATGTGTAGCGTCTGAGCATAAGGTAATTCAAGACTGAGTTGCAGAGCATTAAGACTTCGCATTGTCTTTTTTGAAAGATTTTTAACTCAAATCCGACTTCCATTTCTGGGTTACTTTTTCATTAGTCAGGCAAACTCCTTCAGGAAGCAAGAATACAATTCCAACATGCATACAACACACCAGGCATATTCTCAATGTACATTTTTCAAAGATTCCGGACTCGCCAGTGCTGTGACATTCCTCACAGTGGCTTTTCTCGCCTCTTTTTGAGCCAACAGTGAGTGAGTATTAGCGGTACATGCGATAATACACTCACATTTAGAGTGGAGTGCCACTTCCATTAACTTCAGCGAGTTACACTCTGTGCTTCAAATCATAGTAGTTGCATTTAAGAGGGACCATTTTGTGTAACTTAATATGCTTCTAATGGACCTGATTTTCTTTTGCAACAGAAGACTAAAAATCCCTGTTAGGAACAAGCAGTGCAAACATTTGGTACACTGTTCTCTATATGTCAGTCATTTCGAGGGCAGGGGTGTCATTATGCCCTCAGCCCTTTTCATTTAAATGGGTTTTGTTTTGCAGCACGACTACCTTACAGTCATGAGATCAGGCTTCCAATCTCTATAAGAAGTCCGCATCTTGTCACCGTAATTGTATCAGTTTTTTTTGCTGGGTACTTTGGTTTCCTCCCACATCTCCAAAGCATACGTGAGGTATTCTGATGATGCTAAAATACCCGTAGGTGTGAATGCCAACGTGAATTGTTGTTTGTCGACATGATTGCGATGCAATTGGCTGGCTCCCAGTCCAGAGTTTATGAGTATAGCCTGCCTCATGCCCACACAGCTGGGATAGGCTCCAGCTCACCAGCTACCCTTTTGAGGACAGGCACGAATTGATTCTTTTGATTTTGTTTCATGCAGAAAATAGTGTGATATAGGGGGAGAGGAGGAAACGTGTTTCCCCTGCCTATTTATAGGGCACATTTTATCTTGAGCTTCGCGCATCGTACACATAGTCTTCAGCGGTAGCTATTGACAGGGCATCCTTATAACAACCCTGTGTGTGAATTGCCTGTGGACCACTCTTGCAGAGTTGGCTAAATGTTAATTTATGTACCTCATGTTGTGTCTGTATGCATGTCTTGAACGTGCTATTAATAGAACATGCTTGGCTGGGGGACAAGCGAGGGAGGAGCGAGAGTGATTTCCCTGTAGCTAGTGCATATACAGCAGTGCGGGAAGATGGTGCTGTGAATGCTAATAGAAGTCACTAGCTAGTCATCTTTTGCCGACTAGCTTGTGGCTTTGCAGGAATCAGTTGCGTCATGATGCGAGGGCGCTCTACTCCTCCCCCCTTCAGGGGTTTCATGGCCGTCGTGGTGGGTCTGCCCTGGAAGCAAGCCTCCTACTCAAGGCGGCGCAGAGGACAGACACACTCTGCCCTGAACGTCCTTGAGAAATGAATTGCGGAGTGGCCAGGGATCGCTGTTACTTCGAGGGCAAAATCATGCAGCACAGCAGTAATGTAGAATGTCAGTGATGTGTTTGATGTTACATCTAATTTAGAGCTCGTTTTCCACTGAAGATTTGCCAAAACAGGTTTACAGCAGCGTGTACTACAAGATTGAACATCATAAATCAATTTAAGGTGGTACACGGTTTGTGACACAGTTCCATTAGTACAGCAGGCACATGAGCCGAATTGATTCAAAAATCTGAAGATGCTGTAACAAAGATGTTCAACTAATTTTTGTCATGTGCCGCATCAGTTATGGTTTCCCTCAGGGGTCCATTATGACTGTGAACCCAGGCAATTGCAGGATGGCCTCATTTTATTCCATACACACAGCAAATTGATAGATCACAAGTTTGGAAATCAGAACCCAGGAGGAAATTTATTTTATTTTAGAAGGGTGACTCGTACCCCCAAAAATGCTTGCAATATCTCAACTTTACAATTTGCAATTTTGGTATTTACAATACAATACAATTTTTTTTTTATCAAGAAACACATTATTTTGCCTATGCGGGCCAGATAAAATGATGTGACAGGCCACCTATAGACAGTTTGACACCAGTGCACTGTAGTGGATCACTGACCTCCACTGATTATGTCCTAATTGCAGTAAATAGTTGTATGAAAAACACAAAATATGAAAGAATCAAATTAAATGACGTATCCTCATGTCTCTCAGTCAGTTGTGTAGCATAGATTCCTAATTTAGTCATCTGAGGCAAATGAAGTGCACTACTTGGCTGCAACCAGCAGGGACTGGATTAATTTGAGTCTCGAATAGTATTTATTGATCTAACACCTTTTCACAGGACTCTATAATGTCTCAAAGAAAGTAAATCGACATATTTGTATTTTTTTTATCCGTTCTAAATTAAGTTTTTTGTTATGAGGTCTAGCTGCTGTTTCAAAAAATTGTTCAATACACCACAGCCAGCCGTCCACAAATGTCTCATTCTAATAGCAGAAAGCTTTCAATGGTGCTGCTGAATATTGCAAGCAGTACACTGAGCCTCGCTCCTGTGATCAGCCCGCACCGTCTCTGTCTTGCAGAACCAAAGATCAATGCCTCTGATCAGATCATCCTGCCGGCGGACTCCCCTGGCGTCCCAGTTACTCTACATTGCAACCTCACCACCGCCCACACTGCACACACGGAGAGCTTCTGGGTGAAGAATGGAAGGGAGATCGCCAACACGCGGACTGAGCATCGGACCACAACGTACAGGTGTGGTTTTGAGGACTCGGCGTTGCAGAAAATACTGATGGAAAGTCAATTAAAGGCCCAAAGTTCATCGGACCGTGTCAAGAAAAAGGCAGCATACCGATTAGCTTGCTGGCAGTTGACCTTCTGATTCTTTAATTGCCTCTGAATCGTTCCCTCTGAACATTGTGTTGATTGGCATCCTTGGAAAAAGCAAAACATTAAGTCTGATTTTGAACTTCTGATTTTGAATCGATACAGCGGTACCTCTACTTCTCTTCATACGAAATGTTCATGTTACAAAATGCCTCAAAAGGAAAATATTGCCTCTTGTTACAAAAAAACTGTTCAAGATAAGAAAGGTAAAATTACAGTTTGGTCTTTTACTCGCAGCTCAGAGTTTCTTGAACACAACATACTTATAGCTGCTCTGCCATTGGCTATTACCGAGCATCTTCCTGGCATCCCATTGGCTAAGAGGGAACTTTACCGTATGTGTCTGTGTGTGTAGAATTGTAGATAGATAAATCGATACACATGTGTCTGTGCAGCGTCCTCGTCATTCGCCTCTACGGCCAAGAGGCGTTCGGATAGTTATACGTAAATGGGAATCACCAAGAAAAAGTGTTCACCAGTCCAGTGATCGCTCATTATGCTGACATTTGCCTTGGACATTTCCAAAGGATTGTTAAAAGCCGACTAAAGCAGACGTCCTTGGATCAGTTCTTTACAAAACACCAGGACAAAACCTCTTCTCGGAGAGAACATGAACTAAAGAGGGCAAAAAACGATGAGGACGCAGTTAAAAGTAAAATGACCATCATATTTATTCTTTACTCGATTCTTTGTTTTTTACATTGAGCACAACTCTAATTTATTGTGCAAAAATCTAATTATAACATGTATTTGTGACATATTTTGCTGCATTTTTATGCTTTAGAAAACGTTTATGTCTGAATTTTGGGGGGCTTGGAACGGATTAGGGCATTTACATGGAAAATGTGTCTCTACTTACAAAATGTTCTAGTTAAGACATTTCTTCCAGAACCAATTAATTTCTTAAGTAGAGGTACCACTGTACTAAAAGCGATAAACCCCGTCTTTCGGTATCAACTCGTTTTAACTTTGCACTGTCACAAAGGATCACCGATGGAGCACAAAGCCATTGTCGCCCCTGTAGACAAACCACAGACTCTATGTAGCCACAAGATAGGACCAATTGGTCACTTCCTTGTCACATTACATCAGTGATACTCTGAAGATTGCAGCTAATATGCCCGTGGTTCCCCTGCCTGCAGAATCCTGAGCTGCTGCTCTGTAATATTCCAGCATCATGCCAACACATTGTTTGCCATGGGCTCTCCGGTCCTCCGAGGGCCTCGCTGCTGTAGTCCCAGCTAATTAGTAGTGCTTTACTTCATTGCTTTGAGTGACTGGTCGGTTTAAAATGTGGCATTCATTGTTTCTGTCTTGTTGTAGAATTGGTAAACCACGGGCAGATGATTCTGGGGAATACATGTGTGTCTACACATTCGAAATGGCTCCGAATGCAAATGCAACAATTGAAGTCAAAGGTAAGATTGCCTTGCATTGCATTGCCTAACTGTTTATGATGTCAAGCCCCGTTGCCTGTTAGATTGTCTTATTGTTATCCATCAATGGCACCAACACGGAATTGGGAACAAAGATTATCCGGTGGTATTGTGGCTTCGTAGTGAATTGCGCAATGCCAGGGAAGAACCTTTGGTCAAATGACACCAGAATGGGAATCGCAGAGTAACTCACAATGGTATTTATCGAGATATTTCACCCCAAATAACAACTGTAAAATATCATGTGACAGTGATTGTGGATAGTGTATTTGAAGAACACCATCAATCATCAAAACATCCCAACACCTCGGCAGCTAAAGAAGATTCATAGAAAGTTTTCATGTACAAGATGATTTAATTCAGAAATACTACCAAGAATACTGCAATCAATCACCCGTATATAAGTAGCAGAATATGCCCTTCATTTATTATTTAGACAATATGTTGACGATGCAACGGTTGGAAAGTGTATGAGTGCACGTACGTTGACAATGAATGATGATATTACCAGAGGTTCTCAGTTTATGACAACTTTGACATAATACAAATCTGTACGTATGTCCAAACCTTTAGTCCATCACAAACCTACGCTAACGCAGTATTCATAATTGTAGCTGTAGACTCTATCAATATTCTATCCCACCCTTACTACTCTTTGGGACAGACTGAACTGTGACGCTAATGAGGTCACGTTGTATAGGAAATGGATGAACGGATGGATGTGTGGAGAGGACATCGCTGATTTTCTGCTGAGCCATAGCAAGATAGAGATGTCCTAGAAAAGTTAACAACCTGAGGCTGTGTGAAGTGACTCCTTGTTGACAAAGATGTTTGAACTCATCCTGTGCAACGGTTATGACAGGAAGCTCTCCCGAGGCTGTTGTCACTCTTGGCTTTCGCTCAGATGATGGTCTTCACAAAATGGACAGGCGACCGCAAATGTTCAGCAGACATGCAAACACGGAGCTCTCCTGCAGGGCATTTCTATGCCGCTTGTCAAAATAGAAGCGCTCTTGGGATTTTGTGATTGGAAAATGGGTTATCAAAGGACCGATTAGCAGGTTGTATGTAAACAGTGCTCGAAAAGCCGAATGACCAGGCAAACTCATCTGCTGTACCACACAAACTGACGGCCAAGCCGTCGCTTTGAATAAGGAATCCTCCCTGAGAAAGGGCAAGTGAAGACCCTGTTCAAGAGAAGCTTGCCTGCGTGCGCTACATAAGCCAATTTGCTGTGGCATGGCTAGGCTGCATACTGAGCATGCCCTGCCTCTTATTCTGTGGTTGTCTTAGAGCGCTGCCTGATTGCGTAACATGGGTGACAAGTATGCATGTGTGTGTGTGTGTGTTCTGCTTTTTACTGGCTCAAGAGCTGACGGGACTCGTGTCCGTTCAAAGTGAAGTGTCCTGGCCGTCGCCGTGGCTGCAGGCCTGTGACTGTTGAGGCTTTCTATGTGTCCCCCGGGAGGGAAAGCCAGTCCCTTTCACAGGACGCAGGGTGCCTGAGTTTGTCCTTTATGTTCATCAGTGCCAGAAGAAGCTACTGCCAGATTGATAACCTTTTCATCACGATTCCCAATTGCTCTTTTAAATTTTCTTGAAGTGTTTGCAATCATTTGTGACCTAGGTAGAGAGCCCGCTGCTATGCTAGCCAGCTTTGCACTGTGCTTCTTGGCAGCCGATTGCTGAGATCCCTCGCCTACAGTGTCCTTGGCACACTCATCCTTGCAGGACTCAGCTCTAGAGGCAACAGATGGAGGCTTCTGTGATGTTGTAGGATTAAGGCTGTGAATCCTGTCCCAGCCATCTCTGTTGCAGCACGGGAGTTTATTGTCTGCGATACTAAGCTCACTGCCACTACTCATTTGGTACCTAAAAAAAGCCCTAACCTGCTGAATGATAATAACATTTACTCGTGGCAGTATCAGTAATAGTACTATGCTAAAGTCATAACTGTGGTGTTGGCAATGTTATACCGTCAAAATACAGGAATGTTATTATAACACAGACCTTCCAGCAAAAAGATTGTTAACAAACAACTGTGGTGTATCCATTATGTGTTTGTTTGGTAACATTTTAAGAGGTTAACGGAGAATGGATGAAATGCTAACAATTGTCATACTAACATGTACCCAGATGGCATCGTTAACTGTAGTTTTTGTTTGTTCGTCCTTCTGGATTGTTAGTTAGTAGGCAATATCCTGGTCCCTGGAAGAATATGAACCAACATTTAATGTCATTTTGGTACATGGTGCTGATATCACGACTGAGATGGGTACAATTCTAAGGTGCTAATATTTGGTATGCTAACATATAGAGAGAAAGGCACATAAAAAAGTACCCAAAAAAGTGCCATAGCCGATTGAAAGTTTTCATTTCTAGGAGTCAATTACTATTTCAAGAGGCTAATGAGACTTGAGGAAATGCTAAAATGCTAACATGATATTCTAACATAGACACAGATAGGAAATGACCTTAGGTTTGTTTGTTAGTCCATCTGATTCAATACTTAGTAGGCTACTTCCTGGTGTACGGAGAAAGACAGAGAGAGGGTGCTGTTATGATTCGGGGAGATGAAGGAAACGCCATGAAAGCTGAAATAGCCGCAATCATTTCATACTAACTATATCTGTTTGATTATTTAGTCTGTCAAAACGTCTGTTGTGAACAAGGTCACTTTAACCACAAAGCTAATGGTAGTCTGAGACTTTTGGACAGTCCTGCGCATCATCACAAGCAGATCAGATTCAAAGCTGACAATAGAGGATTTAATTTCAATGTCTCTCAGTCATCCGATGAAATCTGAATGCATATCCTCCTCTCTGACAGCTATGACCTCCTCCCTCCTCCAAAGTCCAGACTCTTTATCTCCGCCTGGCACAAACAGTTTAATAATCGCGGGAGTGTGAAATTGAGGTTTCCGCTGCTTTGCCGCCACTTTGGACAGTCGTCACCATGCCGTCACTCGTTGACATAATACAAGGCAGGCATAAGGCGCAAATGAGCTTGGCCACTCCTCTACTCAGGGCAGCACGTGGGCTCCATAATTAGAGTGAGGGTGATGTCACCAAAGAGCTCAGACCCCCCTCTTGCTCTATTATCCATGTGCAGCTGAGAAAAAAAATCTATCACTCGGGGTCTTATCCTGCTTAATTGCATGGAAGGAATTATTGCAATTTTGGGGGATTATCGGCAGAGTGGTTATCCTCTCACAGCGAAAAGAGTCAAATGAAGAGTCTCACCTGTTCTATTGGCAGACTATTGTGACTTGGCGGTCTCAGTGGCTTGTTCTATCCCTGGTTTTGAATAGACACCATCGCAGTGTTCATTAATCAGAGCATATTTATTTTGTTCCTTTCACATTGCATCGCTTGTGGAAATCACTTTGGAGTTTTTGAATTGGAACATCTGGAGGCGCTAATACCTCACCGATTCCCTTCTCTTATGACCTCAGTATGACTCTTCATGATTTTTTTTTTGTTGCTTTCTCCACATTGCAGTGTGATCTTGCGGTAGATTTTTGTGATCAGAACATCTGTCTGGGAAGAGCTCATTTGACGAAAGGTCTTTCAAAGGTTTTCCATCTTTCAGATAAAATAAAAGGGGAAATTCACTATGAAAAAAAAATACTGTTAAACTGCCTGTGACTAACTGGTTTGCTGGGTGTACCCTGCCTCGCCTCCAAAGGCAGCTGGGCTTCAGCTCACTTATGCCCTTTGAAGATAGAAAATGGTAGAACAACAGTCGAGGCCTAGAATCTGTGACGGACAGCATAGAGTTGAAACACACTGAAAACTAGAACACAGTCTGCTTACAAAAAAAAAAACTAATCCCAACATGTAAGATACATTTAAATAGTCCCAAATTCAAACTATCACCATAATAAGACCTGAATTTACATAGAGTCTATTTCCGATGGAAGATTTTTACTTTTCTGTCACACAATTTCGAAAAGGTTAAAACTAAAAGAAAGAAAAAAAACTAGCCACCCTTTATTTCGGAATGACACTATCAGCGAGTGGAACCGCAGGAACGAGCTAACTTGATATTTCTGGCTGCTTCGGTATCTACACCATAAACATTAACATGGTTGAGAAACAAAAAAAATGAAACATTTTTAGCGTAGGACATATTTTATCACATGAGGTTTCTCTGGTTTGTCGCAATGTGTCACGTACGCATTTGAAAGTCGACAACATTATTTTCAAGTTGTTGTTTACCAGAACACCGAATCACTTTGTATAATAACTCGCTCTTCTTCTTCTGTGCCATCTTCTGCGAGCTTCGCTAACCATTTCTTTTGATCTCATTATCATAGCGAAACCTGTTATCACCGGCCATAAACGAAGTGAAAATAAAAACGAGGGGGAAAACGCCATGCTTTACTGCAAGTCGGTCGGGTATCCGCATCCCACCTGGACGTGGCGTAAAATGGAAGGCACCTCCTCTACTGTAAGATATTTACCTTCACATTGTCAGATAAACTTGAATGTGATGTATTTTTGACATGAATGAAGCACTTTGAACCCTTTCAGGATATCGACAACTCCACCGGACGCTTCTTCATCACAAGCCGGGACAACTACACGGAGCTGAACATCATAAACCTCGATATCGACACAGATCCCGGGAAGTACGAGTGCAATGCATCCAATGCCATCGGGACAACTGCCGAAATCACCATTCTACGGGTGCGAAGCCATCTAGCGCCTCTTTGGCCGTTCCTCGGTGTGCTCGCGGAAATTATCATCCTCGTCGTCATCATCGTCGTGTATGAGAAACGCAAGAGTCCGGATGACATTATCGATGGTAAGAGACACCATTTCTGACTGGGGTATAACTTGCGATCTGATACGTTGAAATAACCACCGAGCAATTATTCGATGAGGGCGATCGATCTATGACACATCACACTGTCCATGAAGAGCTCTTTCTTTTCCTAAATGAGATGAAAGCCAAATTGAAAAATGACTCATCTTGCCATGTCATTCATGGACCTTTTGGTGAGCATGTTCTGAGCCAATTCATTGTTTGCACAGGTTAAAATTCAGGTTGGTCAAATTTGCAGGGCTCGGTAGAAAAAATTTAAAATCACGTTTGGAAGAGAACTCTTCATATGTGACTGCGTAGTGGAAAATATGAAATGTCTTCATTCGCAGCTATCGAAAAAACATTTTCGGAAAACGCATGAGCATTTTGCATAATACAGTCAAACCTCGGTTTTCGAACGTCTCGGTTCTCGTCCAATTCGGTTTTCAACCAAAAATGTTGAGTTTTTTTATGCCTCGGATGATGAACAAATTTCGGTTCTCGAACAAACTGAGCGCACTTCAATGCACCATTTGACTCCTCTCGCCTTCCTTACACGAGGAAGTGACGCTTCCTCGGGTAGACGAGGAAGTGACGCTTCCTCGTGTTGCTTTCCTTTGTGAGCAGACGTGTTCAGTAAACATTTTTATTTTAAAAAGAGCGTGGTTTCGGTTTTCGAACAATTTCGGTTTTCGAAACATTACAAATATTTACATAGATTCCAATGGGAAACATGGTTTCTTTTCGAACAGCCTTCTGGAACGGATTATGGACGAAAACCGAGGTTTGACTGTAATAGGATGATGAAACTGTCATGTCCAATTGTTTTTTCGTAATGTACAAACACACACAAGTGGCAGTCATTAGATTTAGCATCAGACTGTAATTGTGTACTATAAGTCCATCTGTTAACTGTCATCATTGAAAATGATGCATTTGAAGTTGCTTACATAGATGTGCGCTTTAGAGAGCATGTATGGGTTTTTTTTTTCTCAGCTTTGAATGATAGCATGAACAAGTTTGACAAACTTTATGATGTTTTTAATGCATCGGAGAATTGGGCCTTTGCTGACTTATATTGGAGAGAAAATGCTCAATTTTTTTACCCTGCTGAAGTATGTGTTGTGACTTTCGTCAAGACGTGATGTGTCGAACGGGAATTGGAAGTATTGCCTCACATAATACCCATGCGAGACACACGCAATGAGAGGTGCATGAGAGGTGAATCAACCTTTTGAAGAACTGTTGTTCCTTTTTGAGTGACAGCCATGGTAACAATGATGTGAATAATGTATATATATCAACTCAGATGTGCAACTGAATTGGTGACTATTTTTCCCTTCCACTTTCGAAACGGCACCATAATCTAAATGGGTGGTAAGTGAGAGATTCTGCATGGTCCTAGAGATGTCTTTTTTTTCCCCAGTTGTTTATAACAAGCCTACTGTCCATTGCCCCAAAAAACTCCCAAGTGTGAATTTGGCTCCATCTCAGTGTTTGTTAAATGTTTGATCTACCGCCAAAGATTCAATATTCCTCAAACGACATACAGTAATATTAGGTTATGCGAGTGCTCCGGCTTTGCATGCCTCCCCTTGCAATCATTTTTTTAAAGCCTTCTGTGTTGCCGCATCTCACAAACTGGTTTTGAGTGTGGGCGGACGCGCTGCAAACAGGGCAGGTAAACAACGCCTGCAAACACAAACGCTTCAGGAAGCCTTCTTAACGGGCTGAGACCGAACATTCTGTCTTATTCAGCTAAATGAAATCTTATTTAAAAAAGACAAAAAAAAAATAGAGAACGGACTTGAAATTCAAATAACGTTTCTGCATATATTTAAACCACAATGCGCCTTTAAAAACAGCCGTGCGCTTCCCGGTGGAGCTTCAAATCTCGAGGAGGACGTGACCACTTGAAATGTCTCGAAACCCCAAAGGCAGCCACGAGTCAACAAAGGTTATGCCTAACCTTTACCAATGTGACTTTATCCTCTTCAAAAATTCAACATACCACTACAGCCCCATTCCACTAAAACACAACTGTGACAGGCACTGCTGTCATTATGGATCACAGCAGGCTAACCAAACACGCTAATACAGCCCAAACAAAGCCTCGGGGTACATCATGCTTTTGTTTGCTTTAAAGCAAACAAAGAAGATTTACTTTGGCGAACGTGGAAGGAATATTAAGCAGTTTTATTTCGGCTACATTTGAAGGCGCTCCTCTTAACATTTCAGCAGCTGTAAAATGACAAAAGGAGAGTGATAACACATCGCTGCAAAGGTATTTATATCAGTTTGAGTTAAAGCGGGGTAGCGAGCAAACTTAGCATAAAAGGATTGGTCACAACTGTGCATGCAAGTGTTTGGGGAGGGGGACCTAGAGAGTTGAAAGACCTGCAATAAGTAATTCAACAATAATTTAGGGGGAAAATTCATACATGTGCCAAAATATTTACTCGACTTCTGTTTGGCTTTTTCTTGTGATTTATTTTCAAAGCTCAAAATAAGCGGATCCGCATTGCAGTTTGTGAAGCAGAATTAGCATTTTTTGCAGATTAAATAGCAAAACTGAGAATCAACCACCAAGATGTCACAAAAGCTTCGCTGGGCTGGATGCACGCGCGTCGCTCATGTCACCTACCGCGGGTCGTCGTTGGTGGAGGCAAGCTCAGTGCTAGCTCTGACACACCAGGTCGCTAACAATGACCTTCAGATGCTAATCCGGCTAAACACATTGTGGAGTCAGTAATCACCGGCGAATAAGCTACATTATTATTCTCACGAAGCGATGACGAGGAAAGATGGTGAAGCCACATTAATTGCCACAGATAGGGCACGCTTTGTAAGTGGGCGCCTCTCCGAATCGGAAAACACCCTAAAATCTCGAATACTTGGCCGATCATTCTAATATCAAATGAGGTCACTGATTAGCAAAACTGCTCCACAAAGACGTTTGTTTTGAGCCTTGATGTATTTATTTTTTTGCGATTCCATTGCTTTCGAAAGTCACCTGAAGCGGAATAGACATTGGAAATTATGTTTGCTGTGGTTACACCACAGAGCCCTCAGCATGTTGTTCTGGTTAACCTTTACACAAAATGTGAAAGCAGGAAATTTGATCAACACAACAGCTTTAGAATCATACCCTTTGCGTTTTGCGTGGTGTTTGTTAATGTTACTTAAAAATTGCATGCACAATAATTAGTTTGACCTTCGAACAGAAAACACCTCCATTATTTCCCATCAGAAAAAAAAATAGAGGTTAACCACAGATTGTGTCCAGCCTGAGAGGTTCCACAGGATTAGACTGGATAACGCGACATATGTATCCTGTAAGGAATTGGGAAATGGATTTAGTTTGATTAATGCACATTATGGGGAGTTATGTGGTGGAAAAGTAATGTGTAAAAAAACAAGGGGTGGAAATTCTTCCAAATCTTTGAAGCAAAGAATTTCGCCAGTATAAAACATGTTGACCATAATGTTCAAGAAGCTAAAAATAGTCAACCGGAATCAATGTCTTGAAAATAATTATTGTCTGTGATCTATTTTTAAGTAATATTTTCTTCTCTGAAAATAACAATGTTGCAGTAAACAACCATCTTGGGAGAAACAGCAAAGCAATAATAAAACACTTTGGTCAAATAAAACATTGGCGCGCATCAGTGCATGCACAGCTCGAGTAAAGTGTGCGCATGGCCTCCAGTTGGTTTCATCCACCGGAAAAATGAGGCGATTAAGGTGGATTATATTTGCTATGTTTATGCCATTCAAATCAGCAGTGAGGACTCTCAGCTCACGAGGCACAGCCTCTCTAAAATCTCCTTTGAGCATCCCAGATTCCCGCCGGTTTTGGCCTGTCTGCGAGCATTAGGACTCGCTGCATTTGAACACCTCCCATGCTCCACAGTCAAGGGCTCTGAGGCAGAGGCTCGCATTTATACCCTGTGTTTCACATCTAGCTGCTTGGGATTTTTACTGTGTGATCATTTCTTTTGCAAAACGAAACAACAACCTTCCCCCCAAAAAGTATCATTGGCGAAATCGCATGCATGGTGAACAAAAGCGATCGTCTTGTTACGACTGTCACACAGTAAAAATCTGCGATTTGTCATGTGCTTGCAGAGGCTGTATAGTAAAGACAGCTTGTGTGGCGTATGCATAGGAGGTGAGAAAACGTTGGCATATGCAGAAAGACGTCCCGCCGCAATTGATCGCAGTGCCATGATTCATGACTAACAACAATGATTGCTGTACTACTCCGCTTCATATTAACGCCATGGAATGCGGCTCTAACGCTGCCGATCTGCGACTTTGTAACTGCATGTGGCTGTTTACTTACTCGGTGACACGTTTGCATCTGTATGCCAAACGCCTCGTCCGGGGTACCATATGGAACGATACGCCTCGTTTCCACCAAGTTGTAAGATTCGGTTCGGTACTAGAGATTTTGACGAAATGTGCTCTTGTGTCTTACATAAATATATTAAAGGACGCGATTCATTTTTAAAATCTCTTGTCCGATGGGAGGAAATTGATGCGTGGACCTACAAGAACTCAACTTTCCATCGTTGACACTTAGGACTCTATTTTGGCAGACGGTGCAGCTGCGCACAAGCGTAAAAAACTGCCGCATATTGATTTTCATGCTGGTGCAAGACTCATCACGCCTGGAAAGGAATTTGGCAGACCGCACTGCACCATGCTGGGGTGTTCTGGGGTCGCAAGGGCGTTTCATTTGAATCACGCTCGCACACCTGATAATATGGTGGCAGAGAGTCGGTCTTAACTTATGCCTGCTCAGACCGCATCTAACTTTTGTCTACAAATGCGATTTTGGAGAATTTATTTGAATTGCAGGTCGTCAGATAAAACACTGCCTCAAGTGACTAACCGGCACAAAAGAAAACACGGAATGCCTTAAAAGCACCGTTTTTGGTAATACATATAGCATTCCTATACCTATTCCTATATAGCTATTCATGGAAGAACTTGTGGAAGGATTTTGGTGATCAGGAAAATGTTTGGAGAGGGCAGAGTGGTTGAAGGGCAGGGGTGGGGAAAGCGTTGCCCAAGGTGAAGCTGAACCCGAGAGTTATTGATTTACGGAAGCGCAAAATAGGGAGGAGATTGCTATATTCTTTTGTTGGGGTGTGGTCCACAGTCGTACATGTTGTTAACAATGATTGCTTGACAGAAAAACGCAGTCTACATTGGTGTTACAATAGAATTAACAGAATGGGGAAAAAATAACACCTGCATTGTACCACGCCATTTGTTGTCTTTTTTCAAAATAATTGTTTCACTTGTGCAGCTAACACAGCTTTCACGATTTCGCGCTGGAACCAAAAGCCTCATCCGTTTTATTGATTTGAATTGTACCCTTGGTGGAAACGTGGCTTGACACGCGAGTCCTATTTTCTAGGATGTTTCTCAATGAGATGTTGAAATTACAGCCTTTCAATGGACAATATAATAATGCACTGCTGATTGAAATAACGTATGACTATTCTTGTTAAAAAAAAAAATCGGTGTGCTATTATGAATGAATTAAAAATCAGCCCCGTAAATGTGGACATTCTCACTGAGTCGTGCTGTAGGGAAATCATAAAACCACTATGATGCTGCTGGAAGCTCAAAAAAGATCCGTGTTATCGTGCCAAATCGGTCACAATGGCTCATTTGTGAATTGTTTTTTTTGGGGGGTCTTTTCAAAACAATCATTGTGATATTGCTGGCTGTAATTAAAAGGCGGTTTCAAATGAGCCATCTGAAAGCCTCCGACACTTACGCTGAGTCTGAAAATGAATAGCAACCCCAAGGGTTAAAATTAGATTTGTGGAAGCTTAAAGGGTCCATTGCAGAGTTATCGCATTCCACTACTTAAACATGATGTCACCGCCAGCCATTTTACCACGCTAATGTAGTTGTGCAGCTTTCCAAGAAGCCTCATTTTCAAATGTGTCCTTTTAATTTGAAACAGTTTGTGCATAGAAGGCTGCTGACTTGAGAGCTTATCACGAGTGCACGGCTATGTCACACCAGCATCCAAAGCAATCTGTTCTCTCAGCAAACGGTCACGCTTGAATAATTCGGTGGCCTATATTGAGTAACTCTGGAGCATTTCTAAATCGGTTTTTTTCTTCTTCTTCTTATTTTTTTTTTAAATGCCTCAGTGAAATAGTTACCTGCACAAAGTTGATGTGGTTGACTTTCTTCTATGACCTTTATCTCACATTTGTATTTTATGTTTGTTTTTCATTCCCTGTTCTCCCCGTCAAAGATGATGAGCCAGTTGGACCAATGTAAGTCAACAGATTTACACACGTCGTATTTTCTTAAACAGTGGCCTTTCCTCAACTAGATGCCGTAACCCAATTAGCCTGCAACTGTAATTGACAAGTGAGGTTAATATACAGACAACTACTGAGCCCACTTGAATTCTGTTGATCACCAAAACTGCAACACCAAAAGTACTTAAATTATTTCTTGGATGAATTAAAGTGTGGACTCTTTCCACATTGAAACAAGTTCCTTATGCGGTCTTAAAGGGGCCACATCCTGCCATTTTAAGCTTTCCACAATTAACTATAAACACAAATAAGGTGATATATTACCGTTGGCCCAATGACGATCTAAGTTCTTATGAAACAATTTATTTTAGTGGCTATTTTTCTAACCCGGAAGTAAGTCTCCTACTTCAATAAAACTCGGCGCCTCTCCCCTTTCATGAAGTCGTCCTAAAGCTGGTTGCTGTGCGCACCACCCACCAAAGAGTACTGATCACCAGGCAGACTTGTGCCGCTTTTCCATTACTGTACTCCCAAACAGACCCACACCACTCCGAGCTTATGGTCAATCATTTGGCCGCCCGTCAATGTCAACAGCTCATTGTCTTTACTCTGTGGCATCCGAAGTTGATCTACGGCTGCCTAAATCCGCCATCCCCGAAACGTCGGGCCGGGAAAGTAGAGACACTCTACTTTGGCAGATGGAGATCTCCCTTTCAAGGGAATGGGACTCCGTGTGTGAAAAGAGCCACTTCTCCTCAACTCCGGTTCAAACATGAAAGTGTCGGCTGCTCTGAGAAACTGAGAAAGCACGTGTTTAGTCTGCAGGGGCGGTATGGGGGTGGCTCCTCACTTTGTGATGTAGAAAAGTGAGGACCCAGTTTTTTTCTTTGATTGGGCAGAGTTGTTGCTTTGAGAAGAGTAATGAGCAGAAATACTTAGAGGTGGTTAAATGGAGGAAAACACCGCTTTAAGGGTGTTTTTGGAACTAGCATTTTAGCATGGCTAAATGCTAAAAAACAAAACATTGATTTAGCATGTTATGGCCCCTTTAGATATTTGCTTACGTTAAGTTAAACTCCACTTTCAATTAGACACCGCTGTCCCTCTACTGCAAACTAAAACAACAGCAGCACACAAAATCGCTCAGATGAATTTGTGTGTGTTCGAAAACAAGTTCTCTCCGGAATATTAAACAGACGGCAGCTTACACGATTCAATATTATCTGACGTAGTCATGCCGCAAAGTAGTGTGCTAGGGGCTGCCCAATCTGTCTTATTTGTTGTCGGTACACTGCATTTATGCCAAGCAGTCCTTTGTGTACACATTATTTTGCTTTAAATGCCACTTTCCACATCAAGAAGAAAAAAATAGTTTCATTCATCGACTTGATAGCTGACACGTAAACATTTAACAATTAACTAATGCCCATTTGAACTCTGTGGCAAACCAAAACAGCTGTATTGAAGTGCGTAAATAGTCTCTCAGCGTGGAGCCTTACCACATTTTTTCTACAAGTTCCCTGCTACGTAGCATGATTTAAACTGTTTTTTAAATGCCAAAAATCCTTCCACCATCTACAGTTGAATAAAAAACAAACAAAAAAACATTGGCCATTGTTTCTGAAAATACACCCATTCGTAATGTGATTAGACTTTGTTTTTTTTAACCTTCATGTTTTCTAAACCTACCTACTTCTTTCGCAGGAAAACCAATTCTACGAACAACCACAAAGACAAAAACGTCCGTCACAGAACCACAAAATAAGCAATCGACTCATGTAAGACACTGACTGTTGGGAGTGATGCCGGGTGCTAAATATAGAACGCGCTGCCGAGGATTATCTGTGGTCATGCCTTCTCTGTATTTTCTCTTCACAGATGAGATGGTGAAACTGCAGTTTTTTTGGCTACACGGCAGCAGCTCAGTTGCAGCCTATCTTGGGAGAGAGAGAGGAAAAAAATACAAGCATATCTGGTCTCTTTTTACAAGAAACAATATCAGCATAACACTGGCAACAAGGGGCAAGCGGTGTGGGGAGTCTTAAAGCATGCCTTGTCGCGTGGAGATGTCAGGATGACAAACTGTGACTACAAATCACTGCAGAGGTGTACGCATTTTTTTTTTCCCAATGTGATGTTGAGGTCTCCTTAATTGATTTTAATCATGGCCCTCAGATGAGCCGATCCTGCCCTTTTGTATGACATATCATGTACGGTAAATGCATGCAAAATAATTACGCAATAGGATACCCAGAATAGACATCTTCTGTGTCCCTCATGTGGCTTTTGTTTTGCATCCCAAAAGGTTTTTTATAGAGTCATCCGTTATATATATATATATATATATATACATATATATATATATATATATATATATATAAACATTTTTTCTTCTTGAACATTTGTACAGCATATTATGGTCATTTAATGTTTGATTTTGTGACAACAAGTTCACTTTTAATAGAACTTTTATCGTGAAGCAGGGGCTTCAGTGACTGGCAGTATTTAAAATTTAATGGAGAGTGAATACAGAAAATGAATAATGTGTGTTTATCAAACTAAATATCGATGGTATGTGTATAACTTTAATTTCATTTTGAGAGTAACTTAGAGTGTCTTGTATATGTTGCAGTATGAGTGTTCAAAGGATAGGAAATCTGTAAAAACAACAACAAAAAAGATATTCTTTTTTAAACATTTCCGAATTTATTTTTATTTTCTAATTTTATTTGACTATATAGCATGGCTATAATCCTATGCAAAATGTATTCTTGAATAGATTAAATGGAGGGCAGTTTGTTTTAAACAGTCAAGCTTTAATATCGTGGGATCCCTTGGATGCTGGCATAGCGACATTAACTGCTGTAGCTGCATGACTCCTCCTTTCAAATACAATGTATGATGATGTGTGTTGCGGTGGGAAACGGACCTGAATTGATGTGCGAACAGAAGGAACAGAGTATATAGCCACGATGAAACATATGAATCAGACCACTATTTTTTTTCTGAATAAAAAACTAAAAAAACCAAAAACGGAATTGAGTTTTGTTAAAGCTGCGTTAATCTAATCAACAATCTGAAATGCCGTACGTGCTAATGTATAACCACGACGCCGTTGACATTGGCAGCGCAAAGCGAGTGAACTCCTACGTAGGGAACGGCGTGGGAAAAACAGCAAACAAACACAAAAGCGCAGCGCTGACTTGACCTCCTCTCTGCCTTCAGTTGTCAATGATGATTCACTCCTCGAGTATTTTCCTCAGCTCGCCTTCCACCTGCTCCACCAAAGCGGGGAAGCTGGGATCCAACAGACATATGCGCACGAAGGCGTCCAGGTCTCTAAGTTCTGAAGATGCGTGACGGTACAGCCCAGGTAATGCCAGAGGCGTCTCTCCCAAGAGGTTCTATTGAAATTCAATTGCATACATCAGTACAACAGGTCTTCGAAAGCTCATTTTTGAGGCAAATCCTCCAAATGATCATCAAACTTTCACACCGTGCTCTGCCCACATGAGATGGCGTAGGCAAAAAATAAAAAAAAAAAAAATAAATCATAATTTAGTGTAGCCCATCTGTATCTATCTTCTTATGACTGGGGCTCATTTGGGCAACTTCAATGGGAAGAGATTTGTTTCCAAATGATTCACAGAACCATGTTTGTGATTTTCAAATGTGCTTTAAAGATCCACAAATATATGCACGATATTCAGACATTTTTCAGATCCAAAAATGTATGTGCGATTTTCACACTTTTCACGTGTTTTTCAGGTCCACAAATATTATGCGCCATATTCGCGTTGATGGGATCCACAAATATATGCACAATGTGTTTGTTTATTTTGTGTCATGTTTAGCATTTTTAAATATTCAATTCTGTGTGTGAATTGTGGGTGATAGGCCACACGAATTTATTATTAAACGCCGTTGGAAGATATTCACACACAGGTCTCCGATATTCACATGTGGGGAAGCCATCACTCCTCCAGCCGCTAGAAGGCAGTGTTGCTTTCTCCATCGAACAGGAACGAGCCATCTCTCATTTCTCATTTAAAAACTGGAAATTGGTCTTCTGTTATATGTTTATTTAACACAAGTTGAGAAACAAATATATCCGTAATTTGTTGCAGCAGAATAAGACCGTCTTTCGGGTTCTTGGCAAAGCAAGCTCGAGGGAAACAAATAAACGGTCGTATTTTGTTTCCCGACGTGTGTTAAGTAAACACATAATAGAAAATCAGGGGCGGCCCGGTAGTCCAGTGGTTAGCACGTCGGCTTCACAGTGCAGAGGTACCGGGTTCGATCCCAGCTCCGGCCTCCCTGTGTGGAGTTTGCATGTTCTCCCCGGGCTTGCGTGGGTTTTCTCCGGGTGCTCCGGTTTCCTCCCACATTCCAAAAACATGCATGGCAGGCTCGTTGGGCACTCTAAATTGTCCCTAGGTATGGGTGTGAGCGTGGATGGTTGTTCGTCTCTGTGTGCCCTGCGATTGGATGGCAAACAATTCAGGGTTTCCCCCGCCTACTGCCCGAAGACTGCTGGGATAGGCTCTAGCACCCCCCGCGACCCTAGTGAGGATGAAGCGGTTCGGAAAATGGATGGATGGATAGAAAATCAGATGAAGGTCCGTTTTCCGTTGTTTCAATTTCCAATTTTAAAACGAGAAACGAGAGATGGCACATCTGTTGAAGTGGATCCAACTTAAGACTGGTGGGAAATAGCCTTTTTCAAAGCAATTCCCATTCGGTAAGAACAAATAAAGAGCAAAACTTTTGAATGTCATTGCCATTTGCTTTTTCTATAAGTTAAAGGGGTGCTGGGGGGGGGGGGGGGATAAAAAATGCCCTCCCTGTGTTTTAGTTGGCTGGTAGTTAGCTGAAGATGACTTGTATCAAATACCTGGGCAAGACGCTTGATGGACAGTGATCCATGGGCAACCTCTGGTTCGCCTCCAGCGGCCTCACCCTGCTGCGGACACGGCTTCAAACACAAAACGAAATGAGAAAGATGTGACCAGACGCAGCACGACGCTGCAGACTAGAGAGTCCAATCAATTGGCTTCATTACTAATTGAAAATATCCCACTCTCGCTTCCCCTCTTCAAAGCTCTTTCATCTGCGCTGGGAACTCCTTCGGTGTGTCTGTTCACTAAAAGGTCACATTCCACCCCGTTGGCACGATGCACACCTTTGTGTCTCATCCCCTCACATGGAATTAGCTCACTACCCAGTGTTGAATCAAAATGTGCATAAAATATTAAAACAATTACATTCAAGATGTTCCCAAATAGAACCAAAAATCTTCCAAAAGTCTTACTGTGTCAATGTGATTTAGCATCTTATTTTTAGCACTGGGTTGTTGTGTATTATCATTCATTTGGCAAGGTCAACGTTAGTGACCTTGTAAGTAAAAAAAAGAAATAAAAAATCAATAGTCGTTTGTGGGTCACTAAATACAGTGTAAGATGGTCGATCGACTAGATAGTCAAGACTATACTGCATAAGTAAATCAGTCCCTCAAGCTACAGGCAACAATGTGACCTCTAAAGATGACAGTATTGTAAATAACGCCATCTAGTGTCCGAGTCCATGAAACTGACCTAGTTGAGACAACCCTGATAAATCAGCTGTCAGATACGGTCTCCACAGCAATAACTAAAGGGAGGCCTCCAGTTTGCCGTCAGTATTTTACTTGGAAAAAAATCAATGTTAAAAAAAGTAATTAGAAATGCATTCATTACATAATAGATCAGAATTCTAATTTGAATGCATGAAATGCAAACGCATTACGCTTGTTGTACAACTGAGTGGTGTTCCCAGATTGCACGAAGTAAACATCTTAACACAAAATGGCATTTGATCATTGATCAGAATTTTTTGGGGAAAGAAAATTCACCTCATAATGTCAAATGTTTTAAAATAATGCATGGCTCATTAGACCTTAGCATCAAGGCATTAACTTGCTTCTTCACTTGGACTTTTTTTTCTCCTCAGAGTCAAGAAAAGACCAATATCTGGCTGAAACTAGGGCGGAGTAAGCGGGCTCAATAAAAGCTGCAAAGAGTCCGGAAAAGTCCAAGTCCTTTTGTCCAGCGTCTCAATGTCATGTTAGTTGGAAATGATGAACACTTGTCATGTGGGTGACAAGAAATCTGATTTGGATATTCTGGGACGAGTTTTTTTTTCTCTCTAGCACATCAAGTTTTCATTATTTTAATAATATTGTACTATAACAATAATATAATATGTGATATAGGAATATATACTTAACATTTATGAGTTAGTAAATGTTAGTTCACCAACATACGGATTTATTTCTGAAATATTCAAACTATAAATTACAATGCATGGTAAAATCCGTTGAGGTCCAACTTGAAAAAAATGTAAATATCTCAAAAACCTGCTTTGCTGGAAAAGATATATATTTTTAAGCAATGTGAAAAATAGGTTTCGGGACACATCAAGCCATCTTTGTTTAAAATTTGCTGTTGGCCAGTGTTATAGCAAAAAAAATATTTTATTTTGAATTAAATAAATCGCAAAATGGGTCACCTGTGTCAGCGGCGCAGGGACATCAGTGGGTGGCTGATTATTTGGTGGCAGCGCATCATCGAGAGTGTTGACAGGCAGATACTCCCGGAGTTTTTCTGCAGCGCTCGAGCACTCTTTGATGGCCTGTGCCTTGTTCCTGCCGTCAAACTGCATCCTGATCACGCGCCCCGATCCCTGAAGACACACAATCTCGCCGCTGTCACTCCAAGTGGTAGACGTGAATATTCTCTTTGTTAATCAGCATCTCATTAGAACCAAAAGGTTGTTGTGAGGTGTTCTTAGAGAACGTAAGGCGAAAAACAAACATCGTGGGCAATAACTGACAGGCACTTAATAAAAAGCTACAGTCAAACGGCTCACCTTCACAGTATTGCGAAGCAGCAGGTTGTCTGATTTCTGGTGGACTTTGAAAACATCGCTGGCATTAATCAGAGGAATTGTCTCCTGCAATTGTAAAAGTGGGAAATATATACCACATTGTAGTACGGATGGAAATTGGCTTTCTGGTAAATCTGGTTCAAGTATCTCTTTATATATTTTGGTATTGATTAATGTGTGTGCACACTCTCCATAAACTCAGCATTTTTTAATGTTGATTTTTTTTTCAAACGTATCATATTCATTTTAAAGAAAACATACGACAATCGCCGTTACACCATTTCATTTTATGTTCCCCAGGCAAATGATTACTGTTACTAAAGTTTGTCAGCAGGGGTCTCTATTTTCTCAGTTCCTTTGGAAGATATATTTGGCTCCTAAGTGAAATTTATTTTGACAGGTAGGATTCAAAATACATTTATTATGAGAGAAAACAGACATTGTAGGTTCATTGAAGACCCTATATTGTCCATTGGTGCGAGTGTGAATATCGGACGACAGGTTCAAGGTGCACCCGGCGTCTTGCTCAGTGTCAGCTGGGATAATATCCAGTTCACCAGTTACCCCAAGAAGGACGAGCGCTATAGATGGGTGGATGCTTCAAAACACTTTTAATCACCAATTCGTTCCACAAATTCTTAGCCCACCCCTAGTGAAAAGTAAACTTTGTCACTTTTGTAGAGTTCCAGAGTCGAGCCACCTTAAAGGCTGTGCTGATTTCATTCTGCTGACGACATGTCTTCAGCAGGTGCTCTGAAGGCCGTAACTGACATCACACTATTCTTTCAAACACAGAAAATTAAAGTTCACAGCATCTTTTCCCGCCGAGCCTTATCGTGCGGCCTGTGGGTCCTCCTAAGCTGACGCTATTTGAAACTTTCCTGAGCGCTTACAGCACCAATCTATAATACGGTGCTCTATCATCCTGGGCAAAAAGCTAGTCGCAGTCTGACCTGAATATCATCCTGACTGGCGAACGCAAGATATCTGTGACTCAGACTCCGACTATTACTGCGTTTGTTGTCCACAAGGCAGTGAGATATTTATTAGTTACTATATACACAATCGTCAGAGGCATCCAGTGGAACCCCTGAGTTCTGAAAATAATATTCAGAATGCTGATCAACTGAGTTGTTCAAATTTGAAAAATAAATAAATAAATTACAAATGGAAATTCTCTGGGGTCCAGGATAAAACGGTCGCCATCATATAAGAATACAATTACTGTATTAACCGAAAAGGCAATGTTTAGATGCAGATCGGAATATGTATAATAGTCATTGTCATACAGGTGTAAAAATAATCTAAATTTTAAAATTATCCGTCCATTTTCGTTCACTCGTGGCAAGGCACACAGAAAAACGACCATTCACACTCGCAATCAAACTGATGGCCAGTTTTAGGAGGATGCCAGGATTCTTGGAGAAAACCCACGCGAGAACGGGGAGAACGGGAAAACTCCACTTAAGAGATTTGTCCAACAATAGTGTTTCGCCATTCCATTATATTGTACTACTACCTCACACTTTTGTAAACAAAAATTCCTGCCAAATTTATTGCGGTCAGAAAACAGCCACCACAGATGGATGCCCATCAACAACACCGTGATTACTGTTCAATCTTGCTGTCATTTAGTTGCAGGTGATAAACTCACATATCTCCCAACCAGGCTCATCATTTGGAAACCCACATTACTAATTAATGGCAATGTTATTAAATGTTGCAATCTATAATAATGCAGGCCATCTACAGTATAATAACAAGTGTGACAAACTATAAATTGCCGGAATCGCAAGCATGACATTTGCAGATGCAGCCGGGCCGTAATTTATTTTGTGAATTACAGAGCAGAGAGTGGCGGTATGCGGCAAGCAGTTTCATGGATGAGCACGTTCTGGAGTCGAATGTGTGCATGTGGAACATCAGAATTTATTGCTGCGTTGCGCCAGATTTTGGTATGGCAACGTTCACGTATTCAGGACATCGTGATTAACGTCCAAAGAGGTGGTGAGCAGTTGGAAACCTTCACCCCTTCCTTTTTTTTTTTTTTACTTTTTTGTTTTCGCCTCATCACCGCGAACTGGCTCTGAGAGTCCTCCCTCAAGACACAGGAGGGCTTTAAGACTCTTTTGTCCCTCCTGACATGCGCCAATCTTAAAACAATTAAACCAACAAAGCCAGCATGGGATTATCACCTTGTTAGCATTTCTGAAACGTGTTATCGATGGTGTGGTCTAAGCAAGTAGTATGAAAATGCATGTTGGTTTGCACAAGGTCAACACACGACAGCAGTGGAGACAATCTATCTGCAAGATTGTGCATGCTCTGAGATTTACCTCCCAAATAAATATTTACGAGTACTTCTTTACTCTAGCTCACTAAGAAAACAATTCTGTGAAAATGGAAAAATAAGCAAGACACCAAAATTAAGCAGTAGTTAAATAGACACTGCAATTGAAAAAAAAATTTGGGCAGAAATAAAATAATGAACTAAATAATTATGGAGAAAGCTGGTCATTTTTCATCAGCATGCTCAACCTAGATCTGCGATTCCTCTTTGCCTGTGTGAATATTCCATTTAACAATAACGCTGTTAAACTAAATGTAATGTAATGACTGCTACTTCTTCGTATAGCCCGCCCTGCAGGATTTGCACCACTGAGCACACATTCACACCTGACAATTCCTGGCACGGACATATTCAGGGTTACCTGGGGGTGAGGGCGGGTCAGGGCAAAGAAAGTGAACCGGTGAACTGGGATCAGCAAGTTTCTGCTGTTTCCTGGTGCAGACGCACTGCTCCTCTGCCCTGTCTGGCCCCCAGGTTTTAATGCTTCACGCACACTCACCTCTCATGAGTTTTAATGCAATACTTATTGTACATATATTTTCAGATGAGCCGGGAAGGGGTGTCGGGTTATTTTGTGTCAATAAATGCAATTGTTGAGTTATGTTATCGCTGAGTCATTAAAATATATAAAGAAACAATGAAGCATGTCTGCGCATGTTTGTGATGGCAATGCATGTCTGTGACAAGGGGAAAGATCGGAAAGACATTTTTTTAATCGGTGCACAAGCGTGTAAAGCAACAGCAACATCTGAACAATTTGAATTTTTAGAGGGCCATGCTGATTATGATATTTGGTCGAATAAAATTTTAACCGATTAATTGGCTGATTTTTGGTCCCACAATAAAGGTAAGAAATACGGACAGAACATTTGACTGTTTTGTAATACTTTGCCTTTTTTGTTGTTGGGGAAATGTCCAATTGTTGCAGATTTTAAAAGAGCTAATATTGGCCGATTAAATTGGCCGGACGATTAATCGGTCGGGCCTTAAGAACCATCAGAATCAATCTCTTACCAAGCATTCCTGTCCCTGCAAGACCATCAGGTATCCAGAGTCCACGATCGTGGCGATAATTTCAGGCTCATTCTTTTTTGCTTCAAATATCTGGAGAGGTTAAAAAGAAAAACAAAAATATGCAGTCTTAAAGAGTACATTGCCATTTTAATTCTTATCATTATGAAAAATAAGTCGGCTGGCACTGATCCTTTCTTGCCAATTAATTTGATATCATGTTTGATCATCAGCATAATGCAATAAGGACACATTACGGCTGTTGGTCAGTTGGTGGGCGAATATGGGCCAGGTGTGACCACCTCCACCCCCACCCCATTACCTCGCACGTCGGTACGAATCAGCAGAATCATGCCATGAGTGACTGTCGTGACAGCTGAAAAGATTCAAAACGTGCAAATGATGTTCCTTCTTCACGGGATGCGGGACTGAGTACAGCCTCTGGAGTGCTGAAGAGGAGAAGCACGTATGTCTTTGGTAGGATGCACACAGGGTGTGATTTGACAAGGAACACCCTTATTTTAGCATCACTCTCCCCAGCGTGCGTAGATTCCATGAAGAGTTCCATGAAGATGCTCAAGTGACACACTTAAGTCAATGGTAGGAATTTCTTGCGCCAGGACATTCATTGATTATTGTTATACAGCGGCTTGTTAATGAAATGCGTCCTCCAAATTAGCCAGAGGTGGCTTCTCACAAGTGCCATTCATTTGAAATCTGGATGCATAAGTCTGAACGTGTGATCTGGAGGTCGCCTCATAGTGCCCAAGAACACACCAAAAGTTCAAAAGTACAACATATAACAAGAAGGCTGCTAAGACACTGAGTCCCGCTTGCTTCGTCGCAACATCCTAGCTCATGTCGTCATTGTACTGTGCCATACACAGCATTTTAAAGTCAATGTGAAGTGTTCTGTATTTTTTTTTTTGTTCTTTGTTTATTTTGACGGAATAATGACAGAGACCCTTCATTCGGACATCTGGGAACTGCACTGAATGTTTGCTTTGCAATGTTTAATTTTATAATCTCTTAATATTATCAGCGGTGACATTATTTTCACACTTGTTACAGCTACAGTATACGTATTACTTCCTCAGGGGAAGAATTGCTTCAATATCCATACAAATCAGAGGTTAACAGCAATCACAGTTAATGGAACCCTACATGATCCCTTTGTCAAATACACACACACACAGAAACACACACAAATAATTGGACGAGTAACCATTGTCTCTTTTTTTTTCCAGGTGCTATTATGATGCGTTTTGGCTTGCTGTCACCCTGTGATCGCTTGCCAAGCGGTTGAGTAAAAACACAGCCATTGTCATTGTTCCTGGTAACAGCTCAGAGGGGAGGAAAGAAATCTTATGCGATGAGGCAGAATACACACACACATATATATACATTTATATATAAAACCATCACCTAATCATAGTTGAGCACAATGAGGAGTCATTTTTAAGAGCAAAAGTGAGACAAACGCTAGCAAGATATCGATAGTCTAAATTTGCATCGAGGTGGTGAATCGGGACTTACTTTCCAGGATTCTCTCTTGGCGGTTTTACCCGAGACTGGAATAAGTCGTCCATAACGTTTCAACCTCCAATTCAGATTGCTGGCCATTTAAAGTAAGTTACTAATGTTGTTATTTGACTTTTTGTGTGCCAAACAGTCAATACAAGGGAGTGTAGGGTGCCGCAGTAAATAGGTGAACGCAACTTCAGTATCTACGTGTGGAAGTGTCTGTTTGTCGTGGAGTGCCAATAAAGTTTTGAAGTTTTCCGGAAAAAAAGTGGCGCGTTTGAGTGACAAAATGGCTTGGTGATTTAACATTTTATTTCCTGTTCTCACTTTAACGCATTTAATCTACACAGACAATATGTGTATTTAGTTCATTTTATATCTTCGCAGTAATAACTACCCACCACAGAAACATAAATTCGGATTCATTTCCGGTTTTTTTTTCATTGGGTTCTATGGTCACAAGTTGCTAGCCAAGATTTACAAGGCATCCTTAATTGTACCCTTGGCTTCTGCAAATATATAATTTTTTTTTATTCATAAATAATTAATCTAACCTGAAACTCGCATTTGGTGTAACAAAAAAAAGAGATTTGGTGTAATTCATCCACATTTTTATTTAGCCCCTGTGTGCTTTATCACGGTTTTTGAAACATTAAATGTGTCAATTTATGTCCTGTGTTGGTGCTTTTGTAAACACAATACAGTAAACAATAAGTTAACAGTAAAGATTTGCTTATGTTTTGGCTTTAAACTGGTGCCTATACCATGGTGGGCCTCTGGTGTCAATTCAACATCAGTATCACATCAAACTCCAGTCTTTAACATAACATTGATGTCAAAATGATGTCACATGCCCGCTGGGTTACCACTTTGCTTATAGTGTTATGTATGTATTCATGTCTTACTTAATTACAACCATACTGCTTTTGTCTTGATTTTGCACAGACCTTGATTTTGACTTGAGATTGCACAGACGGAACAGTGAATACTATGTGCCCACGTTCCCACTTGGGCGTAACGTTGTTAGTATTCACTTCCTGTTCCTGAATATTCCCTGATCTGCATATTTGACCTACATGGAATAATGTTTACACACAATTGAAGGAAATACAATGAACAACAGTAAACTGTAAAGTAAGCTACATTGCACGTCGTTATACAAAAATAATATATAAGGATACAATACAAAAACATAAAATTGTGGCATAGTAATAATTATTTTGAGGAAAACATGCCTCAAAATTTAAATTAAATTGAACATTCAGAAAATCACTCGAGATTTCATCTCAGCTGGCATTTCTATAACTTGGTAACCAACTCACGGAACCCATTGAGTCGCGGGGTATCTACGCCGCTGTATTTTAATACAGGACAACCATGACCCATTTGTAATCAGTTTAACTCGAAAATGATGTATCCATAATTGCACGCAATTATAGCAATTACGCTCAATTAGAGGATCAAGTCTCTGGCAGCATCTCCCACACCATCACCAGTCCGCTTTCACCCGCATGAATCACGTAATGTTTCCACTTCTTATGCGCCACGCAGGGTTCAAACAATGACCTACCTGTAGCCTCCCACCTCCTCTCCCTCCTCGCGTTTTAAGAATGGGAAGCACATTTCCCCTTTAAACAAGATGGGCTGCCCCCACCCTCAACCACCACCACCCCGCGCTCCTATGGCAACACAACCAGATCATGCATATTCACACGTTCACCTAAACACTCCTCGGCGGCGCTGGGTGGATTGGGGTGATGTCAACGCATGAGCCCCGTGGAACGCCGTGTGCATGTTTCCCATCGTGATTGTCGCCTTCACGTCGCCTCGGCGAGAGGAGCGAGCCTGCTGATGACCCTTCCATTCTGCCTCCCCACCTCCTCCTCCTCCATCCGCCGGCGCGTCTCTCACATGTCAAGCAAAGGTGACTTTCAGGCAGTTCCCCCCCCCCCCCCCCACTTCTGCGCGCCATGCAGGCGGAGAGGCGTAAAGATGTGCGAGGTGGCCGTGCGGACCGCCCAGGCTGTGCGTGAGGAGGACGCACGCGAGCTGTCAGGTATAGTCAAGTCGTCATTTCAAGGGAGCCCAAAAGTGTGCAGTTTATTTTATTAAGAGCCACTATCACCGTCCTCGGAAGCGGCAAGGCGAGTGTGTCATGTGTTGCAGGCTTTCAGGGATCGCTCGCAAGGAGATCAGAAGCACCACGCGGTGCTGCTCAGTTTGCCCTACAACTCTAGATTTGGTCAATTTTTGCTCCATGACATAATGGACAGGTTGCATTCTTCCATGCGTAAACGGCTCTACAGTTTGCCCCAGCACATTGGACACAAAACGTCCATCATGGGCGAAGGAGAAGACGCGGACAAGGACACGCGCAGGAAGAGCATCCGGATGAAGCCGCTGCCGTCACCCACCTCCGTGGGAAGCTGCAGAGGCATCGGGGAGACCAAAAGCGGCGAGTCGCTCATCATGGAGACGGACATCGGGAGACCGATGAAGACCAGCTCCAACGGAGACTGCCGGAGGTTCCGGGGCAGCCTCTCGTCCATCACCAGCCGCCATGTGCACGACTCGGACTCGGCGGAGGAGAGGCGACTCATCACTGAGGGGGACGTCACCCCGAGCGAGGAGAGCCCCCCGGGAGCGATCGGCGAGAGCGCCCCGGAGCAAGGCGCGCAAGGGGCCGGCGGAGGTGGCGCGTCCGCCGGCAACGGCGAGAGCGCACCTCCGAGCGAGTCCCAAGCGGACGCCCAGTCCGGGTTCATAAAGTTGGATGGAATTGAACAGATCTTGCCGGACGACGAGCGCTTGTACCAGGCCGGCTTCATGCACCGTCAATTCGGGGCTATGCTCCAGCCGGGGGTCAACAAGTTCTCCCTGAGGATGTTTGGAAGCGAGAAGGCGGTGGAGCGGGAACAGGAGCGGGTTAAATCTGCCGGATTTTGGATTATTCACCCCTACAGTGATTTCAGGTAAACAAATTAGTATACTGTAGTATGCTATCTTGCTGTTTTGACCACCTTTAGGTCATCAACCCTTATTCTGATCAGGGGCTATTTGTGTTCTCATTCAAGTGCTATCATATATGAAAAATTATGCTTACAAATATTTCACGTTTTATACAATATTATATCACGCATTTTTGGGACGAGCGGCATTTGCCTCATAGTTCTGAGGTTGAATCCAGGCTGTGGCCTTCCAGTGTTGAGTTTGAATGTTTCCTGCAGGATTTTCTCTCAGTGCTCGGGCTCCTCTTCAGAAAACAAAGTTGGGCTAATTGATGATTAAATTGTCCATAGGTGTAAATATGCATATAGTATGTCGAGGGTGTGCCTGACCTCTTTAACAAAATTAGCTGGCATATCCAGTTCACCCGCAACCGAGATTGCGAAATCGCTATATAATTAAATAACTAAATATGTATTGTATTGTATTGTGTTTTATAATCAGGATAAGCACTAGAGAAATTGGATCTAGGTATTTTTATTCTTTTGTTCTTCTGAGGTTTTATTTGCTTATATTAGATTGTCATATTGGATCAACTACTCTCACTGGCCATATATGGCCCAGTCGTCCTCGGTTTTCCACCAGTGGCCAATACCGTGTACACACAGCTTCTCTCATATATGTGCAATTGGAAGCTTATTGTTTGTTTCTACCTGATGGTTAAGTATTGTCACATTCGATATTGCAACAAAAAATGAGTGACATTTTATTTTGAAAAGAAGTCAAATAAACTATACGTACGTTGAATTATAAGGCACATTGTGTTCGGATCAACTGAGGCAGTCTTCTTTTTATATTTTACAGATTCCTTAGTGCCCTTGACTTTGTTATTGGCCATATGCATCTTGATTCATGGCCACATGAAGCCTGTGAACAGCATGGCGAGACTTGCTTTAAACGTTCCTTTTATTCGTGCTTGTAAGGCTTTTGTAATGCAACTATTTGTGCTTGAACATCATCGGAGCCCTTTATAGAAGGCACCAAGGGATATATGGGCTTATTTATTGGCAAAAGAAAAAAAAAAGGCAATGATGTGACCGTGAAATCAAAATAAAAAGTGTCCATATAGCTTGATAGGAAATTATGAAAATGTTTTTTTTTCTTTCCTTCGTCTTCTTTCCACCAGCTCATTTCCTGTAGCTCGGTAATTAAGGAGGGAAATATTTAATTACAGCCAGTGTCAGACTTAGTTCACCGGTGCAGCTATTCACTGGAGCTACATTGTGACTCTTGCACATTTCCCCCCTTTCACATTGAATGTTTTCTTATTAGGCCGAACCCTATCATACCATCGCATATGTATCAAAGGGTTTGTAACAAGATGTCTGAGTGTGAAAGATGAGCGCACACATTATAGTGTGAGTTAGATGAAGTTAAAAAAAAAGGCAAAATAAGACGTGCCTGGGAATTGGAAACACGACAGCTTCCTCTTTCATCCCCAACAGTGAACGAAGCAAATTTTGTACATGATCAATGACATCCCGGGTAGGTTTGAGTTTGATTGAAGTGTGATTTCCCTTGTCAGCGAGTGGAGCAAAAAAAATATGGCTTGGCAATTGGACAAATGTGGGACAGGTGACTAGAGAGAAAGTGTGAAGTCCAGCCATCCGTTACAACCTCGGCTGATTCGTGTGCAGGATCACAATGGGGTGGTGGGGATGGAGTGTGTCCCAGTTGACGTTTGGGAAGGAGGTGGGATACACCTTGGACGTGCCACCAGTCCAGTCCTTCCATAGGTGTGACACATAAGACACCAACAACCATTGGGTTGTAGAATTTCCATTCAACTAAATGAGCATCTTTTGGTGTTGTGAGAGGGCGAGAGCTCCCGCTCCAAAGACTGTTGACTGAAAAGTGGGATGGTTGTGAATATTTCACGATGCTTTAGAACGGAAACGAAACATTAGAAAATGTTAATCAAACTGCAGTACAGTGATCCCTCGCTCTAACGCGGTTCACTTTCCGCGGCTTCACTGATTTTTTTGGTGCAGTTTTTTTAATGCTTTTAACCCTTTAAATCAGAACGCGTCGGCGAGGCCGCGTGTCAACAGTACAGTATTTCCAAAAACTATTATAGTTATTTGTTGAAAACGTTTTTTTTTTTTTTTTTGGTAATTGGGCCTGAAAACAGGGGTTGGTCTTTAATTTCATTGTATATATAGTTAATTACTGTGTAATAACTGTAAAAAAATTAAGTTCACTACTTCACGAATTTCACTTATCACTGGTTCTTTTTGGAACGTAACCCCCGCGATAAACGAGGGATTACTGTATACCATTTCCTGGAAACAAGCCCTTGTGAAATTCTCACACTTCAACATATCTTGCCATTATTTATGATTGTATATTTCTAGTAAGGCTGAAATAAATCATTGAGTAATTCAGGTGCCTCGAAGGTAGAAGGTGGAAGTTCAGCTAGTGTAAGATGGCTGCGCCCATGTTTGCTGTGGCTGCTTTTGTCTCGGATAGTTTCGCATGTTAAAACTAAACACTGCATCAAAACTAGTAGAATGCATTCAAACAACTTTAGCAAAACATCTCTAAACCTGTCAATGACTGCTAGTTGATTTTATCAATGGTTGGAACCAGCGGTTCTGGGTCAGTCCCCACACAAGTCGTATCTATTCTATTTATTCAAGTTTGGCCTAAGAAGCAGTGACATACATGCCATGGACTCACAATCCCACTGACTCACCGTTGCAAGAGGTGAAGTCACCGGCGGACATCTTGCGTTGCCACATATGAAGTGCGCCTAACTTAAATACATCGATTTCTCTGCAGTGTTTTACATTATTATCTGTCTCCATGGTGAAGATGGCAGTTGATGAGGAAGCCCTCTGCCCCTTGAATAGTGCTGAGATGCGGCTGTCTGGTTGCAGTCCCATGTGGCAAGGGTGAGGGTTGGGTATACCTCCCACACCTTCTTTGGGTACCTTGGCCGTATCTCCGAATGCTAGTCATATATTCGTGTCCCTCATGTTGTCAGAATAATCAACAATGAAATGAAAGCAAAACATATCAGCACACAATTATCTGTGAAATGTAAACCGAACCTCCTGAAGTCACGATTCATGATACTGAGATCATTTACTCAGAATGGTTCCTTGCTAACAATGAAGTTCGTTCTTTGAGAGGCTCTCACGACTGCATATAAGGATCTTGGCGTAAAACACGTACTAATAGCAGTTTTTTCATCAAAAAACGAACAGAAGACGTCAGTCACGGTGGCAGTGTAAGATGGTGGCAATATTCAGATGCTTTTAAAGTGTTTTGTGAACATTGTGTGTTTATGGATTAAACAAGAAACATTTTAATCACTTTTAGGGGAAAGACCAATATTCAATATTCATGAACATTTGCTATTCCTGCTCAGCTCGGTCACCGTCCTCCACGAATAGCGGGCGTCTCCTGTAATTTGAACCAGTCATAGTTACACAGAGGCCGTGATGGTTATGCTCCTTCCTTGCCGTTTGACCCCCTTGCTCTATCCAGCTCTCTTGCTCTCTTACTCACCGTGTTAAATGTCACCAGAGAGGGTGATTTGGGGCTCGGGGAGAACGTCCTCAAACCGAAAGGTCAGAGGTTTGGCTCCGGCCCTCGGTTTTGAAATGTCTTTTTGAGCGGGGGATGCAGAAATAGGCTGCGGCACTGCTCTAGCTGCATGCAGATGATGCACGTGTGACTCTCTAAGCGAGATGTAGAGATTAAATCACATGAGAGAGGCGATGCTCTTAAAAAAAAAAAAAAGAGGTTAACCAAGCCACAGACTGGGGTCTGAGGGTGGATAATGGGGTCTGCGATTGGCTGTCGAACAGTCGAGGATGTCACCCAAACACACACACACACACACAAAATGGACATTGGAGATACCACTGTATAATTCTAACTCTGGCTGTAAAGCCCAATCAAGCGAACTAAAAATGTATCGTGCGCCTCTATCCCCTCCTCGCATGTTTTTTTTTTCTGCTGCGAACAGGGACCGTACGAGGCACACCACTTTTAATGCACCATTTCACGAGTAAATGAAACTATAATGCACCATAACCATGCTACCTCTCAGAGGAAGTCAGTGCCATTAGTCGTTCGTCAGCATTAAACTAAAAGTATTTTTCAGAAATAATAGCAAAGTTAGACGCGAGGTGGGGGGGGGGGTAATTGCGTGCCATGTCAGGGAGATGACACCGCACGTCGAGAAGACTTTCAGCTTGTAATTGAGTTTTAATGCGCTGAGGGGGAAACGCTACTTTGGACACCTACATTCTCCAAAATTAGGATGAGCACAGGACAAGATGAGTCTAATTAAACTACACAGGGATCTGAGTGGGACCTTTTTAATGGGGGCCGCAGAAGAGAAGGGTCGCCGTGACTAAAAGTTTGATTCCCATGTCTGCTTCAAAGCTTTAGCGCTATAAGCTCAAATTAGAGTGTCACAAGGAATCACGTAGTCGTCACTGCGCCAGAATTCGGCAGAAATCTTCCCGTGTCAAGTATTGTGTAACGCTAAGAAGCGGGGAGGAGCGATATCCAGCCAAGGAAAAAGACGGATTAAAAATGGCATCATAATCCAATCTACACCCTCATTTTCTACATCCAAAGCCCAGTGGCCGCCTTCCGTTCTGAACGAGCATCTTTCAAAACGAGGAGATGCGGTCAGCGACATGGTGACACTGAGCACCCGATGAAAGAGATTCTTTTAAATGAGGAAGCCTTTTAAAACCAGATGGACCATAAATATCGTGCCGATTGGAGCTGCATGTAGTGTTCCTCTGCATCTCTGCATGAGCCTTGCTAATATTTATCACTGCTTTGCTCTTGATCATAAATATTGACAATAAGGCAATGGAAACTTTGAGGTTCCGAGATGCTGTTGGGCGTTTGAGCTGTTAAAATTGGAACTGATTAGATTTTTTTTTTTAAATCCACGGAACTGAAAAGTTCAGTCATATGCATGTAAAAGGACAACAAGAAACTCATGGCATCATCCCATCCCAATTTGAGCCGTACGATCTCAAATAGAATTGTAATCCCTATTCATCGAACCAATAAAATCAAAGCGTATCGCATCGTTCCACTTTAAAATCAAACCGTCTTTGAAGCGTATCGCACCCAATGTATCGACATAAATATCGAATTGTCTTTTATTAGAGAGATGCATACCCCATCATCGAATCCGCCAGTCACATCTATCATGTGTGTATTGCACGAGGACCGACTGTGCATGTCACACTTTTAACGAGTCTATGTTCTGTGCAACCAAACCAGAGATCAATAAATCAATCTAACTGTATACGACTCATCCTGCTAATCTAAAAACAAATGCACAAATATTTTGAAGTATTTTTATTGTAATGTTTCATTTTTATTATTAATTTTGTCCCTTTCACCGTGACTCAGCAGGGTGGGAGTTTGGCCTTCTAATTGATGAGCCACCACTGCTGTAGAAATTGGATCCATCTCATCAGAGACTGTGAGGACAATCACTGTACAAAAATCAAAAACAAAAAAAATGGTTTGGGGGATGGTTGTGGTTAGTAATTTCTCTTTGATTTCGGATCATTTGAATGGAAAATAAGCACATTGGGTTACTACCGGCACTCTACTTATTCTACAGTAGTCCCTCTGACGTAATTTTTTTTTTTTTTTTTTACAAATGACGAAAAGAATTGCTTCACACCTGTCTAGGTAAGTGTTTTGAGCAAACAATGCGCAAGTGGAATAAAAGGCTGTTGAGAGAAAGACGTCTTTGCAGGGGGGATGGAAGGTTTCGCCTGCTGAATGTTGCAAAGGGATTTCACTGATTGACAGAAACTGCAGGACAACCAACCCATCTCTAATAGTGTGTGCAACAGGAGAGGCGGTGGGGGGTTGGGGGGGGGGGGTCTTAATAGAATCTTCATTGCAAAGGGAAGGTGAGAAAAAAAAAAGTTATAATGTATGACACTTTCCTTTCTCACCGGGAAACGTGAAAGATTTTCCAACAGATGTGTCCTCTAGGCTCTGAATCACCAGATAATTAAAAGGCACTCGGCGATCAGAGAGCTGCATTCTAATATCACGCCGCATTGTTTGTCTGGAGCTCGGCACACAGTGCTGTTGCATTGATAGGATTCACCCGGATATTTCTCTGGTGCAAAGAGACAAACATCAGCTGGTTTTCATGCGAACCTTGATGGACATTTCATTGTCTGAGTAGGGAAAACATTTTGTCACTTCTGCAACAAGTGCTTTAAGGTGCAGCTAAAATTCACCATCAACAGTTTTCATCTGTCCGTCTGTATCGATCTGTCTATCATTGACAGTTGGAAATAAAAGCCTGTAAAAAGAAACACAAATCTGAAAGTGGTTTGAAAAGCTTGCAATTTGGCAACAAGGAAACAAAAGCATGCAATTAAGGCTACTGCAGGGTGTGATGCCCCTTTTGGATTTGTCATTAAATCCGATATTTTTATGTACTCGTTTACATTACAAAAACAAATGCGACTTCTAATGTTAATACAATGCATCCCTGATCTGACACGCATGCGCACAAAACACAATGTTGAGTGACTTGCAGCCCCCCCCCAAAAAAAACAAAAACGTCACATGGCACAGTGATTAGTAATTATGGTCCAGTGTGCCGGGGTACATCTTATTTTCTTTCTACCTCATCTTGACAGTGATGCGGGAAGAGGTAGAAATATTTTGGAGAAATGAGCAATACATTTCAAGTTCATTTCATGCAGATGCCCACGAAAGATGACGTCACGTCATTGCATAAACGACAACAGATATCTGCGTGTGTGAATATTTGGGTACGTGTGTCTGTGTAAAGACATCAGATGAAATAACAACATCGACTATTTCACTGGTGTTGATGACACCTGATTTGAGAGTGTTTTGCTATTGATTTGTTTCGGTCTCGTGAGGTGCGGCAAGTGTGACATTGCTGACTATATTGAAAAAAGGAGATGCAGAGACACGTACAGCCGTGGAGAGTGCGTGTGCGGCGGGGGCAGAGGTCACTTTACACAAAAAGTTAGATGTAGACGATAAAAGCCTCACTATACAGCACAATTTGTACGTGGAATGTGTCTTTGTCCATCACGATGCTTTACACGGTATTAATGTCATAACTGCAGTAAATATTTGTATGAAAAAAACACCTCTAAGCCTTAAATATTAAAAAGGGGGACTGCGCCTCCGGCTAAAGCCAGCTGGGACAGGCTACTGCTCAGCCGTGACTCTAGTAAAATGAACAGTAGATAAAATGGATGCATCTGGTCGAGATCAAGAAAGGCATTTCTAACTTTCCAAAGGGCGCAACTGAATTGGGTTTATGGGAGGGTGTTTCGGACCCCTAAATTACTTCCTGTCAATCTTCAACTGGATAAACACATTTGCAACTATTGGTGATAAACAATAATCCCAACTCGGTTTTTGCACTACCTGTTACACAAGCCCTAATGTAAAACAATGAGCACCCAATGGAAACAAAATTCCAGCCTAAATGAAAACTTTTGCGTTCAAGTCGCACGTATGAATTAAACTCCAGCATGTCAACCTTTGCCCTTACCGGCGCAATATTTCATAGTGCTAATCTGCACAGAGGTGTGACACGCTCACATTGCACAGTTTCTGTGTTTCGCTCTTTTTCATCTTGAATAACTCCCCCGTTTAATTTAGCCACAGTTAAACACGGGGATTACAGAGGTTTCTGGCCCAGCCCTGGAAGTGGGCTAGTCAAAATAGGCTGCCCACTCTCATCCATAAATATTGAGCCAAGAGATTATTATGCCACAATTTATTTAATGGAGGGAGCCCTTGCAGAGGTGATTCCAGAGTGGGGGGTTGTTGGCCGCAGGGTAGAAGAAGGTTCCTTGTGATGATTTAACGCTACCGTGTGACCTTCCTTGCTTAAATGTAGCAGTGTGAAAACTGAGCAACTCTAAAAAATTGTTTGGTTTTTTTTTTTTTTTTCCATTTTGCATGTCAGACAGTCAGTTCTCAGCCCATCCCTGCCCCCTGACATCATATAATGCTGCTTCACGTATTAAAAGAGTTTAACCTTGTGACTGTAATCTGGAGGTGAGATTATACTGATTGATTGGACATCATATACATTTTGAAAATGGGCAAGCCAGCTGCTATGCTCCATGCATTTGGCTTGCCTCACAAACGGAATGTTGTGTGTCCTTCCCGCCTCACAATCTCCCATGCTGCCACATCAATTTATAATCTTCCCCAGGTGGATCCACAGCCATATTCGCCTGCCAAGACTACTTTTAACACCTTCAACACCACAGTTACATTATTCTCCAACTCCCCCCACCTAGCCCCTCTTCCCTCATTCTCCATTCTGGACAGTTGTTTTGGTGGACGCTCTGAACAGGATTTGTCATCGCTTTAATTTTGCTCAACATTAGGTATGAGTGTGGGCGTGGATGGTTGTACGTCTCTGTGTGCCCTGCGATTGGCTGGCAACCGATTCAGGGTGTCCCCCGCCTACTGCCCGAAGACGGCTGGGATAGGCTCCAGCACCCCCCGCGACCCTCGTGAGGATGAAGCGGTTCGGAAAATGGATGGATGGATGGATTTTGGTGTCCCAACAACATGCAGTAAGAAATGTCATTACATTTAATTTGGCAATACTTGGGAACTGAAAACCGTATCAATTTAAGCAATTTTAATTACTCAACATGCCATCCGCGCTCACACTCACACCTAAGGACAATTTAGAGTGCTCTATTAACCTGCCATGCATGTTTTTGGAGTGTGGGAGGAAACCAGAGAAAACTAACGCAGGCGAACATGCAAATTCCACACGGGAAGCCAACGAGAGGTCTCATATGACAGAAGTGACCTTCAACCGTTTTCAAAATGTTGTCTTCAAATCCACAAATAATTTGTTAGAATCTAAGTTCGTCTCGGATTTTCAATTTAATGTATGTGAAAAAGGCCCCTAAAGCCAAAGAGAAACAAATACATGGAATTAATGCTACCTGAATTGAGATCGTAGCTGCCTTGCTTGATTTATGAATGACAGCATCTTTTACAATAAGTGTTGTTCAAAAGCCAAAGAAAAAGTGAAAGCTAATCCCCTGATGCTAGAACTGAAGGCTCACCCTAAACCGCAGGTGTCAAACTCAAGGCCCGGGGGCCAGATCCGGCCCGCCACATCATTTTATGTGGCCCGCGAAAGCAAATCGAAGTTGTCAACTTTCATGATGCTTGCTAAAATCTCAACCAAAATGTCAAATTCTCATTTGTAATAAATATGACTGTAAGCATTTGCTTGTTACCAAACCCCTCATGACAGTAACTTAAACAATAGGTGAATAAACCGTTATTCTTGACTTCTTTGTATGGTTTCAGTCATAACGGCCCTCCAAGGGAAATTGTAACTAAAATCTGGCCCGCGACAAAAATGAGTTTGACACCCCTGCCCTAAACTGTGGTCTCAAGCGAAATATTACACTTTTGTGTGACTTTTTTTTTTTGTTTAATCAAATTCCGAATTGTCTTGGACAGAATCAACTGTACGCGCAATACGTTTTCAAACAACTTCAAGTGAGAGGTTGAGAAACGGGTTCTGTCTTGCGTGTGACAATGAAGTGACCAAGAGCTCTGCGGACCTTTTCTTCCTTTGTGCATTTCCGTTGACATGCTCTACTTCTGGCTTTTTGCCATGCATTATTTCAACGCCACACATTCAGTTGATGGAGGAATGAGGGAGAAGGCTGAGAAATGGCAAAACACGCGGGGGGAAAAAAAGAAACCGTGAGCTTGCTGACACTTAACATATTCATTGCGCAGAATATGGCCGCGGCTCTCTGTTAAGGAAATGACACTTCATCGTGAATGTGGCAGTGAGATCACCAGCACACTGAGAATTATGGCGACTTTTTGACGGTTGTAAGTGTTACTTTGCCTTTTTTTCACTGAAACGTTCTGTCATCAATCTTCCCTGTATTTCAATGCATAGTTTGTCTCGCAGTGTATATTCGATGGCATCTTCCCTTGCTGTTGACCTCTTCATGCACGCATGGCTCGCACATACAGGTTAACCTTTTCAGCCTGAGCCTGTGTCCCAGGTGCATAGTCACACCCCTTGTCTCTCTGAAATTGATTTTTTTTTTTCCCTTTCCCCTCCCCTCCACTGACCCTCTCCCATCAGACCAGATGAAAAATGGTCAAGATGTGATATGTCGCTTCAGGGGGTTCGCTTCACCCGCAGAACATTGCATTAAAAAGCATTTAAAATTTAAAAGTAAGTCACCGCTCTGAACGAAAAAGCTTTGTTAAAGCTCAGAAGCAATTAGCGGAATGTGTCCAAAACTTTAATCAGTTCTACTTGTAAGTCAAGATGTCATTTATTGTGCAAATAGTCGTTGAAGCCCCCATTTGCAATGACCAAAATACTTACGGTTGAGTCCAGCCCAAGTAATGACCCTTACACCTTTAAAAAATTAAAACAGACAATGAACCACTAACACGACACAGAGCGTCTTTTTTTTCTTTTTTTTTTTGTTGAGATTTTTATTCATTTATTTTTTAATTACAGTGCAACAGTTTCCCCACCTCAGGATACTAATCGTAGAAACCCATCAGAATAATCCGTAAACGTATCGCATCATCCTCCCGAAAACGTCAAACTGGCTAAGACTTCACTTTGGTGGGATCTGAGCTCTCGTTACACTATGAGGCCGGCCCCTTGTAGAGAAACTCTGCCAGGGTCATCATTTGCAATTGTGTGGGAGAAGGTCTAAATCCGTTGGATTCAGCAGGGTGTCAGCTCCGAGACCTCCAGAGTCCAGTGTGCTAGATAAACAAGTCAGTGTGTGTGACTCACAGGAGATACTTCCCTTGGATCAATTGTGTTTGACTTGGCCACGCCACACGCTGTCTGTCTGCTGCACTCAAACAAATGGGCTGTATTACCACACACATGCAGCGGTAGTAGACAGCGGCTATTTTTCCTGCTCCTCTGCTATGTGGGCGGACTCCTGATTTATCTTCACCATCATCTCCATCATCATTGTTTGGAACATGTCCTAGTTTTTCTTCCCTTCCTCTGTCTCGCCCTCACGCACACGCAAAAGGGTTTTTGGCCACAACTGAATATTACGAGAGAGAGAAAAATAATTGACCAGTGGTCATTTTGGCAAAATTAAACAAGAAATACAAAGTCAGTCCGGGATAGGCTCCAACTAGGGTAAGGAGGCCAAGCGCTATCGAAAATGAATGGATGGACGATCCTCCAAACATTGACTCGGATTGCTCCTCATTTCGCCTCCTTTTGTCATCACTGCTTGTCAGTCTTAATAGGTCGGAAGAGGGTGATTTTGTTTTGGTCCACCGACACTTCTTCTTGCACTTTGACCTCAGATCACCGTTTTGGAGTGAGACACGAAAGGCTTTCATCGCAGCCACTCCATTTGCTGATTACAGTGGCTGGAGTGCTGAAGATAATGGCACCATCCAGAAAAAGGGCGTGAGGTGACATGTACAATGCGAGCAGCTTCTCGCTATTACGCACACTACATTATCTTAGCACGTCATTAGTGTTTGGAGGAAACCCGTCGCTCGTTCCCCAGCAGACCCCCCGGCCAAATGTACTGCGCTGGGGGTATAGTGGTGGTGGTTGTTTTTAGGGTCTGGCTCGTGTGTGTTTCCTCTTCCGCACTCGTCGTCGGCTGCCAGTGGACCTTGTGACTTAACCCGAAGGACCTTTTTGGAGATAACAAGGAATGGTGATAAAAGAGAGGCACAATTACTGGCAGCATGACAGACTGCAAAAGCAGAGAGCAGATCCTGGCACACGCCAGTGGGATAAGAGCATGATGATGGCAGCGGCTGGACATCCCTTGTACCCTTCGTGCAGCCCTGCAACAGTAAAACCGCATGGTATCCGGTGTTGGGCAATCATTTAATAATTACTGTCATTTGAAAACAAACTACAGTAGTACCTTTACTCACGAAATGAATTGGTTCTGAGAGAAATTTCTTAGCAAGAAAAATGTGTAAGTAGAGACGCATTTTCCATATAAATGGCCTAATTCGTTCCAAGCCACCCCAAAATTCAGACATAAATGTTTCCTAAAGCATCAAAATGCATCGAAAATAGGTAACAGATACATTTTACAATTAGATTAATGCACAAAAAAAGAGAGTTTTGCATAATGAAAAAAACAAAGAATAGAGTAAAGAATAAAAAGGATGGTTGTTTAACTCTTGTCCACTTTATTCCATGTTCTCTATCAGAAGTGATTTTCGTCTGGCGTTTTGTAAAGAACGGTTCCAAGGATGTTTGCTTTTGTCGGCTTTTAACAATCCTTTGAAAATGTCCAAGGCAAACATCAGCATAGTGAGCAATCGGCCGACTGCTAAACATTTTTTCTGGGTGATCCATATTTACGTAAAACTATCGGAACGCCTCATGGCCTGAGGGGCGAACGACGAAGATGCTGGATCGACACATATCTATCTATCTACACATACAGACACATACTATCGAAGTCCCTCTAAGACAATGGGATGCCAGGATGATGCTCGGTAATAGCCAATGGCAGAAAAGCTATAAGTATGTTGCGTTCAGGAAACTCGGAGCTGCGAGTAGCAGGACATACTGCATTTTGACCTTTCGTATCTTGCAATTTCTTTCGTAACAAGAGGCAACAAGAGGCAATATTTTGCTGTTGAGACGTTTTGTAACTTGAAAATTTCGTACGATCGAAACTTGAAAATTTCGTACAAAGAGACGTTCGTAAGTAGAGGTAACACTGTACTTGTCCTATTTTTTTCATTTGTTAGCTGGAAAACACTTTCTCATTGGTTATCATCACGTTTCACATCACAATCACGTGTTGAGTGCACACATAAGCATTGTGATGGTAAATATTGAACTGGTTCAACATTTAAGGTTTTGGGGCCTTTCTGTTTTTCGTAGGGCGCTCACTCTTAACCACACCCTACACCACAGGATAAACGCTCAGGATAATCTTTCAGAGACATCCGAGTATTGGGCGTTTGCTGACCTTGACCGAGATGCGAGGGAAACTGGCCCGTCATCTGCATGTATGTGGGGTGCTTTACTTCTCCAAAGTTGGACGACTGCCTTTCTATTCAGATTGTCTCTTGCCTTCATTGACTGATGCTTGTAGAAATAACTTTAGACAACAGTAAACAAAAAAAAAAGCCTTTATATCCAACAATGGAACGATTTATTGATGGAGTTATTTCAGCAGTTGTGGGTAAAGCTCGTTTTAGTTTTCCTCAGCTCCCCGTGGGTTTTTAGTAAATCCCACTGGGTTTTTTTTTCCCTCCTCCGGCAGCCTCAGGTTGGGGAGATTTGCCTCAACTTGTGATGAAATCTTCTTAGCGTTGGCTTGATAAAATGGCGCGCCTCACCTAAATATAGCCACTTGCAAGCGCACAGCCCCAATGTCAGTGATGTGCTCACACTGTGTCTGCTGGCACTGCTTCGCAAAGAGACCCCGGCGTTGTGACAGTTCATTGGAACGGGTGATAACAAAAATAGGATTAACCCTTTTAACCTGTATTCTTTTCCTTGCAGGATGTGTTAAATCTCACCGTGTTTGCCAAATGGCGTGTTTTAAAAAGCAACGAGCCGCTCTTTTATGGGCAGTGTTTTTGTTGTTGTTGTTACAGATGTTCTCCTTTTTAAGTGTGACAGCCTTTTGATAGATTTACTCTGCCCACGGCTAGAATATAGTGCATGCAAAAATCCACCAATTTTTATTCCCCCCTCCCTCTTTCTGCTCACAAAAGCCTCACATGCCTCATTGTTATTCCTTCCTCCTAATTCATTCTTTCAAACATGGCTGCCGATTTAATGGGGCTGCCGCTCTGTCCGTTTTATTTAACCTTAACGGCAATTAGCCATTAACCATTGTTAAACTGCTACGTCAGCAATATATTGTGACAATGAAGGTATATAAATGACTTACTCTTATCATTATTATTATTATTATTATTATATATATATTTTTGTCTGCTAACATTAGATACATTTTTGGGGGGAGAAAGAAACAGCTCATGATTCAAAACAGAGCACACAATTTGCCAAAAATGGTAGAAGGAAGCAGGTGCTTCGGACGGAAGGATGAAGGGCTCTAAACATAATTCGGAACCCAATCAAGAATATATTGTTCAGTAGCTAATTATCGAAACCGAATCGTGCAGGGATCTTCAATTAAAATGTGGCCATTGATTGGCCAGCCCATTAATCGACCAGGCCCTACGATATACTGCACATGTTTGATCTTCATGTAACAGGAAATGACTGTTGCAGTCAAATGAGCAGGTTCACCCAAAGGCTGATGATAAAGGTTACCTCGTTTATCCTCACCCAGGGTGTAAAGTGTTTAGTTTGTTGTACTTTTTTTTGACCAGTTTGAGCAACAAACACTATCTTAGAGGACCTTTCTGCTTTGGTCATAGACCGACACGTAAAATGGCATTGGAATAGTGGGCCAAAAAACTGATTCTGCTATAAAACGTACATTAATTAAATTCTGCTGACAAGTGACCCCTAATGCTAATGTAATTACTCTCATGTCCTGTAGCAAAGGCGAACAAAACATAACATTGTTTGGCTGCCATTAAAGGTGATGTCGAAATAATCTGACTTCCACCCTGAGGCAACATAACTGATGAGATTCTTGTTATGCTTGTGTTAACCCTGTGTTGTCGACCCCTTAACATTTCCTTTGATCACATTTACACTTTTCCAAATTATATCGTGTTCATATACTCTCCATGAAATAGCTTTCATGGCTTGCTTCAAATCTATTGAGGCCAAATTTAGACACAACTGTATGAACCAAGACTAAAAGCAAGAGTAGGGACTATTGACGAGGCATCAACGTGGTCAGGAGTTAAAGAAGTGAATCCGGTGTCGTGGCTCCTCCCCCACTATTATAAACCTCTAAAGTCGATAAATTTAAAGGCGTTGTAATCATTGATCATTACAGGAGTATTTGTCACTTTTGTTACATTGTGGGTCAAATCAACCCAAGTTTACAAATCAAGAAAATAGTGATGATGTATAATTTATACATATACTGTAGACTGTAAAGGGTGATACATAAAATGAAAAAAAAACGTTTAGAATCTTGTGTTTTAGATTTTTTTTTTTACCCCCTTTCATGAACCGCTGACATCATGTAAAAAATATGCATAAAATGAACTGAATTTTGCTAAACCAATCCGGGTTTGACTGTTTTCAGTCAATGTTATTGCTTTTATTGTCCATTTATTACTGTACAAATAGCCTATGAATTGGAAAACAGGGCTGATTGTTGCAAGCACGCTTTCTTTCAACATCTGTCCACAAAAACTAAAATCCAAAGCTACAAGTAACCATTTTCTACCCCTGAAATAGGACGTCACCCACTTTGCAGTTTTGTTTGTTGATATCAAACATAACACAGAGTCGAATTTGTTTGGATGTCACACGGCGCAACAGGCAAAGCTGTGCTGTCGAGGAAAAATTTGGGCAAACACGCACACATTGCAAGCAAACAAATTAATCATTCATTATGCAAAGCCACATCAGTTTCAGTCACATTTGACGAGCGCTGTTTTTTCAGAGGAGCTTGTGGAAGGAGACGAATTGCTGTTCCACCTCGGATGTCAATATTCAGTCAGTGGGTTGTCGTGGTTGTACAAACCGGTCGACTTGTCAACTTCACTGCTCCACAATAATGTACGGAGTCTGATATTTGGCTTGAGGAGAAAGCAGAGCAGCTTACAACAAGAGATGAGCGCCCTGAACGAAATGAGTCCGTCATTTTAACTGATTTAAAATGTTCCGACTACGCAGCTTTGGTTGGTGGGGGAGAACCTGTGATGGGTGGAGGTTGTGGGTGGAATCCGAGCTCGATCGGGATTGTTAGTGATTTTCCTCATTAGAATGTGCTGTGTGATCAGCCGATATGTATTTTTCATTATGTACTGTAAAAATGGCATTCATGAAGTGTAACGTGTTTATTCGGGTGGGAGCCATGTGGGTGGTTCGTAATGGTTTAAGAGAAGTGCCAAAAAAAGAAGACATCTTCCAGTTCATGGAAATTCACTGATCGCGGGGGATCGTGTTACAGATAAACCGTGAAAAGTGAGGGAACACTGTACTGTAAAGAAACCCCAAAAACAAACAAACAAAAAAAACTAGCTGTATTTTTGGGGGCTAAAACAGTAATTGAAGTTGCAACAACTTTAAAATACAAATAATTGACATTTATGGCAACAATGTCAGTTAACACAACAAAGCCAGCAGGTTGTTTGCCCCAGAACAATTTGCTGAGTATTTTTTTTTGTTATATCTTCAAGTTGGGGGACAATACAAGGGACAATTAGTTCCGTAAACTCTTATTCATTTGTTGAAAATACGGGATTCGTAAACCTTAAAATATTTCGTTTCATTGCTCAACTTCAAATTTTATCGACGTTTGTTGCCTTGAAATTTTGAATTTACCAAACTCTAAGTTGAGCTTCAATAAAGTGGACGAGGATTTTGTAAACTTTCATTTTTTTTATGCAAGAAAGAAAGAAAAATCACACAAACAAAACTCAAATTTAGTTCAATTGCCCAAATTAAAATGTTATTGAAGTTTGTTGCCTTGAAAGTTTGAGTTTACCCAACATCTATTTTACAGTGTCTATGAAATAACTGACACGTAGACTAACAAATGAAGAGTGAATGCCATAATAAGCCAGTCTCTGGTAATATACGGTGCTACATGTTCTTATGCTGTAGAATTCCTCTATACTTCAGAGCGGTACAGAGAGCCCATGTAAGTGTCCCCTGTGTCTCCATTTCAATATAGGCCTACCCCAAGGCTAAAATGAGCATCCATTTCGGGCTCTTTGTGCCCGTTCCTCTCAGGTACGCGTGGCTGGCAGGGCGAGGAAACTGAGAGAGGCTTATCGTGTAGTCCGCGGCACTCTGACGGTGACAACATGTGTCCGCCAGAGAGCTCGGCCCGGATGGTACCTTGTCTCTCCAGAGGATGGAAAAATGTCAGGGAGCTCTTCATCACTACTCCAACCTCCCTGTACCGTAACAAATCAAGTAGGAGCGAGTAGTTAGGTTCACACTGCTCCGTTTGTGTCCCAAGTTTGATTGTCCCATGGTATCTACCCCCCCGACATACATATATATATATATATATATATATATATCCATCCATCCATTTTCCGAACCGCTTCATCCTCACTAGGGTCGCGGGGGGTGCTGGAGCCTATCCCAGCAGTCTTCGGGCAGTAGGCACACCCTGAATTGGTTGCCAGCCAATCGCAGGGCACACAGAGACGAACAACCATCCATCACACTCACACCTAGGGACAATTTAGAGTGCCCAACGAGCCTGCCATGCATTTTTGGAATGTGGGAGGAAACCGGAGCACCCGGAGAAAACCCACGCAAGCCCGGGAGAACATACTCCACACAGGGAGGCCGGAGCTCGAACCCGGTGCACTGTGAAGCCGACGTGCTAACCACTGGACTACCGGGCCGCCCATATATATATATATATATACACTACCGGGCCGCCCATATATATATATATATATATATATATATATATATATATATATAATAATATATATATATGTGGGCGGCCCGGTAGTCCAGTGGTTAGCTCGGCTTCACAGTGCAGAGGTACCGGGTTCGATCCCAGCTCCGGCCTCCCTGTGTGGAGTTTGCATGTTCTCCCCGGGCTTGCGTGGGTTTTCTCCGGGTGCTCCTTTCCTCCCACTGCATGGCAGGCTCGTTGGGCATGCAGGTATGAGTGTGAGCGTGGAATTGTTCGTCTCTGTGTGCCCTGCGATTGGTTGGCAACCAATTCAGGGTGTCCCCCGCCTACTGCCCGAAGACTGCTGGGATAGGCTCCAGCACCCCCCGCGACCCTAGTGAGGATGAAGCGGTTCGGAAAATGGATGGATGGATGGATATATATATATATATAATATATATATATATATATATATATATATATATGTGGGCAGTCCAGTGGTTAGCACGTCGGCTTCACAGTGCAGAGGTACCGGGTTCGATCCCAGCTCCGGCCTCTGTGTGGAGTTTGCATGTTCTCACAGCATGGCAGGCTCGTTGGGCACTCTAAATTGGGTGTGAGTGTGAGTGTGAGCGTGGATGGTTGTTCGTCTCTGTGTGCCCTGCGATTGGCTGGCAACCAATTCAGGGTGGCCTAGCCCGAAGACTGCTGGGATAGGCTCCAGCACCCCCCGCGACCCTAATGAGGATGAAGCGGTTCGGAAAATGGATGGATGGATGGATGGATATATATATGTGAAGATGACAGAATTATATCATGTTACTTTTCTACTATCGTGTCTATCCTCATTTATCACCTGCTGCTTGGTGCAGCAAACTGGGTGCATGCAATAAGAACGTCAGAGAAAGCTTGATTTGATAGACAAAAGCTTTCACTTCTCAAATTGATGTCTCACAGCTGCCACCAGGTGGCAGCCTGAACAGAGGGACGTGAACCTTAACATATCGTCATCCTAAATTACAAACGTACGGTGCAAAATTAGAACCACTGTAACAGTAAATGAATAAATAATAGGGTGGGTGAATGCAATTAACGAATGCTACTAGGTTCAGAAAGAATAAACAAAATCCCGTACTTATTAATAAATAACTATTTACAACAACAATAATAAAAAAGACCCTCAAGGCATGCTGTGTATTCCTTCAAACTACAAAAGGCTTGCATACCAGTTTGCATTTTGTGCCTCATCAAAACACAAAGAATCACACAACGGATCACAGTTTTTTTGGGGGGTTTTTTTCGGAGAATTGAACACTGGAGACTGTCCCAAAAAATGTCGTTGGGTTGCTTATGCCACCTGCAAACAGGTAGTCAGCAAATCGAGACGAGACACCACAGCAGCTAGCTAGAGAAACGAGCTTCGGCTAGCTGCAACTGCTCATAAACAGGTTGCGGTTTCGCTCCTAAATTAAATCAAAGCCTACATGGTAGCAGATAAGATACACTTCTTAGAAGCATCGTTCTCACAGAGGTATTACAAGGAGTAAATAACAGAGGGAATTATGAAAAAGCCAAGCTAAAAGCGGAATTAAATGCTTGGGTGATTGAGTACAACTGTGACAGCAGTCTTGCTGGAACCGCGTTAAAGCGGAGTGTGTCCATCTTCGAACAGCAAAATAGCAGGCAATTTAATAAGTGTCTCTGAGAAAATGACATAAAAAAATAAGACTACACAAACTTAGGTCTGGAAATGATTGATATGAATGTTACGGTGTCCCGACATCAGCCGGGATGAGTGGCCTAGAAGATTAAAAGTATATTAATATTGAGGATAAGCAATACCAAAGTTGATAGATATAGTATATTTAATGCACATAATATGAAATCTGATTTGTTTTTACAATACAGTCCCGAGATGAGATTTTGACTTTCGAAGAATAAATGTTCTCAAAATGACATTACAGTACGGTTTATCTTTTTGTTTTCTTCTTTTTGTTTCTTTCAGAAGGGCAATACACTACACCCTTTGCGGGGATTTAATTCCTTTCAAATGTACCACTTTTGTATTTATAAAACAATTGTCTATATCAAGAGTCCCGGTGCATAATAAAACACAGTAGAAGGATCTCGGCTAAGTTTAGGTGGCCTGACCTCCATTAAGAGGCAAAGACACAAGTGGAAAAAAAAAAAGAGAGTCAGGAGCATTTACTCTTCTCATGCGATGCTACACGCACGCAAGCACACACTCACACACACACACACACACACACACATGTTTATATGCACCCAAGTGGTATACCATGGAAGGGCACCTTCCTGCATTCTGTCATTGGAGGGGACACAAAGTTTTTTGAAGCATTGTTAAGGTCCTTTCGAGAGGAAACCCTCATTATCACCCACATGTACTCAAATAAGAATGTACGGCATACCCATCACAATCACAGTATTGAGTAAAAAATAAATACATTTAAAAACTCATTCAACACTAGTTATGTAAAATGACTTACTTTTAAACAGACCGATGAAGATGTCAGGGCTCTGTTTTCGTAAACAGCGCACATGCGCACTGGCGTCAAAATTAGCGCATCTTGAATTTTGGTGTTGGTGCAAGCCCCAATTAGTGTAGCTGGGAGGATGGTAGACCACGCTGTGCCATGTTGGACGTCTTGGCGGGTTGTGTTATTTTACATGTCTCCGGTGCACCTGATGATTTGGTGAATGAAAGTAGACAACATTTGACCCCTGATGGAAGCTGGTCTAAGTTGTGGCGCAGGTGGTGTAAGATGATTTTGGTGAATATTGGCACGTGTGTGGTGGATGTCATCGTATTTCATTCATAAATATAACAACGGTTTGGAGAAAGTACATTTATGCTTTCATTTTTGCGTTTTATTCACGACTGTAATTGTCAAGCAATATAGTGCTTGTTTGCTAATGTAATGTACCCAATTATGATGCATTGATGCACCATTACTAACTTGATTGAGTCATCACATTTCAAGGCAAAAGCAAGGAGCCAATCATCAGAGCCATTGTTGTGGACCATGCACACTTGTATAAGCTGTGTAAGTCTAATAAATATTCATGCCTTACAGTATATGCACTACAAGTACAAATGTCATTACCTGCGTAAGCATTTCCTCTTTTGAAGATTTTCTTGTTCTCCGGGGGCTTCACATCCCAGCACGAGCTAACTCAGTGGTGGTGAGCTCTGTCTAAATATAACGCCACTTGAAAACAAGCTGAAACACCAGATGCCCTTTTACTTTGAAGAATTCCAATTACTGTCACTGCTTTGTCTCTTGTGTGTGTTGTGTATGTGACACTGAGATGTTTCGGTACACAAGGACTTGGATTCTTTGCTAAAATGTAAACCTTGTGCAGTGTAACTCAGCTTAAGCAGCCTGTGCAGCTTTGTAAGGATCTATGTCGTTACTTAGAGGAAGGCAACATTCACACGTTGAGCATGTGATTGGACCAACAGCAACGGTACTTTCCAGAGATTTTCTTGCTTTGGTTGTCATTGCCGTAGAACTTAAGGCAACTCTTGCATAGTGCTGATATTCACACTTAATTGAATACACTTTTTAACTATTTAGCAGAAGTCAAACCTGCACTATTTTACAAATTATTCCTGACAACTGAATGAATGACCCATCAATCAAATAGTCGACGTGTAGTACTTATAAGGACATGTGAGTCACATAAGACGAAGTGTACTTTGACCCTTTAAAGGAGCTATTTTAAAACAAGTTATCAATTCGTTATCACTGGCTTTAGAAGTGTAGTGATTGGCATAAAACGCGACCAGTGAAACACAGGTGACAGAATCATTGAGTATTTATCCATTCATCCATCCATTTTCTGATCGGCTTATCATGACTAGGGTCCCAGGGCATGCTGGAGCCTATTCCAGCTGTTTTCAGGTCGTAGACGGGGTACACCCAGAACTGGTTGCCAGACAATCACAGGACACACATAGATGAACAACCATCCTTGCTCACACTCACAACTAGGGACAATTTAGAGTGTACTGGTTGGTACATGGTTTGAATGGTTTGCGCCGTTGTGAGCGTACACACTTGGTTTCTGGCCAATGGAAGAAGTCTTCTTATCCCCTTTAAATTCAGCGCAGGAGAAGTGCGCAGCCTCCATGGCAGGATTCTATGCAGGAAATCTACACACGCAAAGCACTTTTTTAAGGAACTGCAAGAACGTTACTTGGAGACGGAATTCCAACTGATCGCTTGTGCCCATGGTTTCAAACACACAAAACAAGGCTCACACAGCACAAAAATCAAGATACGCGGGTTTTACCCTGCACGAACGTGCTCTGTCGACAGAAACAGAGCCCAAACACAATAAAACATATTACAGTTTGTTTGTACAGTATTTTACATATTACCTGCTCCCCTATTACATGTGTACAGTTTATGGTGTGAAATTGTAAAAAAAAAGTGGTTTAAAAAAGTTGTTTTCTTGACTTGGAACGGATTACAAATATTTACATTGATTCCAATGGGAAACATGGTTTAGGTTTTCGAACAGTCTTCTGGAACGGATTAAGTACGAAAACCGAGGTTTGACTGTACTACCCAAACACTGTGAATGTACAGTCTGTGATCGTAGATGTTGATGACACCTTCTGTGTTATTTATTTTCATCCTCTTTGTGAACGGTGGCCTTATGTCCTTAGTTTACTGTGGTTCCCTATGACATTTATCTCAACGCCGCATGATTGAACCGCGAAATCAATAGTCATCAGTGGGAAGTGAAAGAGCTGTAATTAATTGCTATAGTCTTGCTAGCTTGCAGAAAAATGGAGTCCCCTTGTTATGTACCTACAGGATATGTACAGGGGCTTCCCGTTTCGAAATTGCTTTAGTGCAGCGACAGACCTTTATGGCCCAGTTAAAGGTGGGTAAATCATATAAAGTCGTTGGTTCGGTGGACAATGCAAGAACCGCACCCTGTTTCCTCATTCCTGCAGGATAAATCTTCCTTAACACAAAAGAGCCAAGCTGGATTCAATTACTGAGCGTCCAGTCGAGCGCAATTTATATCCAAACCTTGCTCGCAAGATGGACGAGTTCACAGGGTTGCTTTATAATTAGCAGTTAACCCTCGCTGACCTTCCAATCCAGATTTACTGTCCAAACACTAAATAGCTTTCATGTTCAATGGTTGTCATGGGGGCAAAGCGGCACATGTGTGGAATATGCATCAGTGTTTACATGCGAACAAAGAGCGAAAATTAATCCATACGTATCCACTGCTGGATTAAATGTCATGTAGAGAGCCTAATACAAGCAAGAATTGGGATGTAAATGGGATGTTTCAAGCTTCTTTAATCCCTGCTGGTGTCAAGTGTGCTGCCCAAGCATGCAGTATTGTTACCATGCAGATTGGGTGGAGTAAAAAGGTAAATAATAAAATTTTTGGTGCACCCTAATTATAAAAAGGTTGTGTATTCAGGAATTATGTGTTTGTGTTAGAACAGAGTCTTTATTTGGCATACCCTCAAACTGTTGAAAAGCGTATTCATATTCCGCTGTAACTGGTATGGCAAGAAAAAAAACCCCACTACAGTATTTGGTTACCTTGTGAGCACTGCTTTCATGCACAGGTGCACATGCGCTTGGTGTAAAAACTGGTGCATCTTCATATTTGTGCCGGGGAAAATCAAGTTTACCGTGTTTGGGAATTTGGCAGATCGCGGTGCAGGTTGCTTAACATTCAGGTGGACCGAGGGTGCTTTTTATTACATGATGCTGGCCTATAAGACAGTTTGGTGACAGGAAGTAGACTTTGGTATTTACTACAGTGTTAGGAATCAGGTGTTTATCTGTATTTTATTATTCTTCATAAGTGCGTGAGAGAGACACCATGGGTGAGATGAGTGTACTGTTTGCTGAACTCTTTTCAGTTCTTTCTCTCAGCTGGGTCTTGAATTGCAACTGTGCAGTGCTTTGAGAAATCTTTTCACACATTATGTTGGAGTGGAAATTTTCATGAATGTAATTCAGCACATTAGAAAAGAGACTACTTGACACTTAAAAGCAACATGTTTATTCGTTTATGATTACTACTAACCTCAAAATTTGAAGTGATATGTTACCAGCATTACTGATGTGATGGTTTTTCATTAAGAAGTATATACAATTGATCTTGTATTGATTTCCACTCAATCCTCCGTTAAGAATCACCCTGAGAGTGAATGACAAGTGGCGGCCAATTCAGTGCGTAGCCTGCCTTTTGCTCGGAGTCCCCTGGAATGTGTTCCAGATTTCTTGCGACTTTGTAAGGGAAATGGATGGATCGATTGATGGATGTTAGGGCAGGGCAGGGATTCAAATATCTGCTTTTTGTGGAGCTGGTTTTGGATCAGTTTCCCAGTGCTCCATTCTGAACGTTACTTTCCATTTGTCTCCCCAACCAGGTTTTACTGGGATTTGACCATGCTGCTGCTAATGGTGGGAAACCTCATCATCATCCCCGTAGGCATCACTTTCTTCAAGGACGAGCACACGCCCCCCTGGATCGTCTTCAACGTCGTATCGGACACCTTCTTCCTCTTGGACCTTGTGCTGAACTTCCGGACGGGCATCGTCAAGGAGGACAACACGGAAATCATCCTGGACCCACAGCAGATCAAAATCAAGTACCTTCGCAGCTGGTTCGTGGTGGACTTCATCTCCTCCATCCCGGTGGACTACATATTCCTCATCGTAGAGACGCGCATTGACTCCGACTTCTACAAGACTGCCCGCGCCTTGCGGATCGTCCGCTTCACCAAGATCCTCAGCTTGCTTCGCCTCCTGCGCCTCTCCAGACTCATTCGCTATATCCATCAATGGGAAGAGGTAGGAAAAGCCCCCCAAGAAATAATACATCTTGTGATTCAGGGGTGGAGGGTGTCAGTTTTGATTTGCGTATCCAGAGATACAGTTCATGTTGCCGCCATGTACACCGTGCGCCTCTCCTGTGGTGAATTTAAAGGGAATGAGAGGAGCTGCTTCCATTGGCCAGGAAGCCAGTAAGTGTGTTCCCTCCCACAGCAGCGCACACGACCGTTAATAACTACCGTGCGTCTTCGAAAAAGAAAGAAAACTCCACCCATGCACACGGTTCAACCATGCTCTGCACTAGACTTGTCCTGGGCATCAAACTAGAGCCCATCAGGTCTAAAAAACATCTGTCCAGTCACATCCATATTATACAAATATCAGATTTTGAACTTTCATATACCAAATAATCTGTAAGTGCATACACACGTGAATTTAAACATCTGTTAGTCCTTCCACATATGCATCTGTCTGCCATTCTGACGCAAACGAACCAATTCCATCAACAGCTTAACAACAATAATGACAGGTCCATCAATTGTCTCGCTTGTGCAATCAAAACACACAATTAGACACCTTCACCCACGTGCATGACAATGGGCAGGTCCTGAATAGCACCTGATTTCCAATCAAAGTACATTTTCACCGGATCGGCCCATCGCACGTCCTCTTAGAGGTTCCCTGTTATTACACATAACATCCAGCCTGCACTCTGCGTGGAGAACATTGTGTGGTGTCATCCATTTCTGGGATGCCATTTCAAAAAGAGGAAAAGTTCAAATGAATCACCGGCAGTATAATCCCCCTTCTTCGCCCATGCATGCCCTCCACAGCTTCCGGCTCCCCCGAACGTAGGATATTCGGTCCGACCTTCGCTTGACAGGGGTCGGCACTCGGGCGAAAAAAGCGGTTGCGTGTTAAGCTTGGGTACTGAGGCAATAGCATGATTAAGGAGGAGGGAATGTGAAGGAAACAAGCTGAGTAGAAAATTAAATACACATTGATACCTCATGGGCAGCACAATAGAGTGGCGGTTAGCATGTTTGCCTCGCTATCGAAAGGTTTTGGGTTGGAATCAACGCGATGTGTGACTTGCATCATCTCCCTGGCAGCGGGAGAGCTCGCCCACACATACCAAGATTTAAACCCAACCCCAAAAAAATGCATATTTCTCCACAAAATATCACAACAGCGCCTACATCAAAGTTTAGTTTACTTCCTTTCATTAAAAAACTGTCAGACGCGCCGGGGGCAAACCCCATCGGTAAAATGAAGGTGTGCCAATTTCTACACAAAGCGCCACGTTGATAAAAATAGAGCCCAGAATGTCAACACATTTGGCCATTTTCACAAACAGATCATGGAAACATCTGTCCGTCCATTCTGATGCGGACGATAGGTAAACATGTATCGATTCACATTTCTAGATCATGTCAAAATCTATCAGTACTCTACCTATGTCCATTCCTGTATTGACTGTATCATCATAAAACTCAAAGGACGCAATCCTTCCGAAACACCATGTGGATACACTCGCGGGCAAGAAAGAGACAGCACAACTTTGTACTTCCAGCTGCCATTTGCATGTTTCATGAGGTTGTGGGTGGCGTGCGAGTGCGGCGGGGCTCGCTGATGAACGCCAGTTAGGCAGACGCTGTAAAAGGCCAGCTTTGCCTCAGTGCCAGCCTACTTCAGTTGCGAGCTCACACAAATGTCACGTGTCGCACTGCAGAATAACTTGTCACCATCTGACTGACTCTTTGACTTTTCCTACCGACGTTTCCCACCACATTTGAATATTTTGGGAAGGATGGAAAAAAAATGTCTCACAAGACACTCCTGCATGACTCTGACTGTCGAATTGTGGAGGTAAAAAGTCATAGAAGGGAGGTTATGTTAGTGTTTCCCATCAGACTGTGAGACGTTCTGACTTCACATTTCCTGGCCTTTCTTTTTATTTTCGACCCTTAAAGGCCATTGTACTTTATGGGCTCCATAGATTCCATCATCAATTTAAATGTTTCACTTATGCACCTTCATGAAAGCGACCGGATGTGATCAGATTTTAATTTTTATTTTTTCTCATGACAGTCTGAATGGCTCAGTTCCACATTTTTCAAATCTGACCTGGGTTACTTTCATCTGTGGTCCTGGATCGGATGCGTATCCAATTTTTTGCAATGCGATCGCAGTCTGAACAGCCGGGTCACATATACAGTCAACCCTCGGTTTTCGAATGTCTCGGTTCTCGTCCAATTCGGTTTTCGACCAAAAATTTCAAGTTTTTTATGCCTCGGATGACAAACAAATTTCTGTTCTCGAACAAACTGAGCGCACTTGAATGCACCATTTTACTCCTCTCGCCTTCCTTACACGAGGAAGTGACGCTTCCTCGGGTAGATGAGGAAGTGACGCTTCCTCGTGTTGCTTTCCATTGTGAGCAGACGTGATCAGTAAACATTTTTATTTTAAAAAGAGCGTGGTTTCCGTTTTCGAACAATTTCGGTTTTCGAACAGCCTTCTGGAACGGATTATGGAAACCGAGGTTTGACTGTATCTGACTTTGACGTAATTTAAAGTCCAAAATGCTCTCCGTGCAGGTGGGGGATGAGTGCGGGGACCTGGGAGACTGAATCCGCAATGTTAATTTGAGTAATGCTATTTCACATGTTTGTCCATTTACTACTCTTAAGTCTTCTGATTTTCAAATACTGTATTAAATTGTCTGCATAGTTATGTGTTCTCTCCACACAGACAGACAGAGTGTATCAAGGCGCATGTTGTAAAAAAAAAAAAGGTCATTTTGACGGTGCTGAGTGAGTATCTGTCGTGATTCATCACACTCAGCAATATTTAGCTCTTGTTAAAACACGGAATACCATCTCGCATCCCTCACTGAAATGACATCAACTTCTTTGGGATGGCAGAAGTGGCACACACAAAAAACATTCATATACAAACACACACAGAATGAAACACGAGATTTCAGCATAGCGTTGTGGTCGATTCACCCAGTTTTTGTTTTTGTTTGAGTTTAATTTTCTCTCTAGTAAGGAGTCACGCAAAGGACACTTCTTGCGGGAAGTGTTTGACTTGAGTAGAGCAGAGCCGAACACTGCACACTGCATCGCTTAATTCTGCAGGGAGTACATCTTAACATGAATTTCTTCTCTCTCTTATGTTCTTTGGTTTTCTCCCTTTTTTTTTATATGGGGGGTGGGGGGGGGGATTCAAGACAAACCAAACAGATGTTACACTGTGGAATACATACCCAAAAAATGCATCATTTATATCACTAGCACGGACAAAAAACCCAGTGACTGATACAAGCACCTTGTTTTGTATTTTTGACACTCATGGTTTGTCTACTGAGAGTTTCAAGGCTGCCTTTGCTCAGCTTAAGTGCAGCAAAATAGGGTTGATTATGAATCATGTGACGATTGTGAACATCTGAAGAGAACTGTCAGCGCACCTCACTAGACCTCATTTCATCCTGCATCAAAGGATTAACTCTGCCAGCGTGTTAGGCATGTTCATTTGGATTTGGGGGATTTTTTAATATAATCTGTCTATCCATTGACACCCACAATGAAAACATCTTTTGGAGTTATTTTTTTTTTCACATACTTTCCAAGCATTCATATCCATCTACTCGTTATACAACTCTGAACTCAACTCAACTTGATATTGCACTTTAAAAACAACCATCGCCACTCTACATGGAGTAAAAATCAGACATAAAAAGACAGTTAAAACAATACATTAACATAATATAGAGTTGACTGACTCCAAAATGAAGTCAATTACGGGAATGCAGCCGAATGTAACTAAGGTATGGATGACTCTTTCTAAGTGCTGTTGAGAAAGGAGAGGCTTTACCTAAATCCTCTGCCTTAGATTTTAAAAAAAAAGAAAAAAGAAAAAAAAGATTTAACAACAGCACCAAATTGCCGATCCAATTTAAAATCACTGTCCAATTTAAAACCCAACTTCGTGACTGCTGGCTTTAGATAAGGCCCAGGGGGGGCTGAGTCAACAGGTTGGGATGTAAAACGGCCACTGGGACCACACGTCGTAACTTCTGTTTTCTTTTCACTGAAATTCAAAAAGTTCAGTGCCATCCAGGTCTTGATTTCTTCCTGGCAGAACAAAAATGTCATCAACGAAAAATCTTTTTTTTTGCTCAATGGGACATCGATCTGACTGTCACCCGCAAAGCAGTGAAAGGAAACAACATGCTTTCTGAAGATGTTACCCAGAGGCAGCAAATACAATGAAAACAACAGGGGCTCCAAAATGGAACCCTGTGGAACCAATCACAAGTGCTCCAAATTTAAACATGAATTTGTCCAAATTGGATGTTTTACATCACTGTGGGTGTGCACACAGCCATCTTGTTTCACCACCAATTAAAGGGGCTCCTCGCATTCCCTTTCAAATTGGCGCATGAGAGGCGCAGTCCTTGACATCACGCAGTAGAAACGGATGATGCTGGAGTCCATGCAGGAGGTTCAAGAATTTTTTTCAAGGAAATGCAAGCAGACTTTCATGAGCGGAGGATATAAAATTGGTCAGGGCCATCTCAGATCTGCCAAGTGGGCATTGATCATTTGTGTGTGCAACAAAGATACACAAAAAAATGATAATGTGCTCAATGAACTGGTATCTGTCATGATTCAGGTTTGATGGATGCCATTGTCATATTTCTAAATGAAATACATCGATATCCACCGCACATGCACACTTGTATGTTTTTCAACAGAGCAAGAAAAAGCAGGCGAGTTTCTTTTCAGGCCTCCGCTGCTCCACTCGCGGGATATAACTGCATGTCCTTAAGAGGGGTGCACTGTGTTAGGAGCCCAAAGCACAGACATGTTGGCACATCATCACCAAAGAGTTGAAGTGTCCTCGCGCATGCTACTTGACCCCCAGAATGCTTCAGTCGGCCATGCCAGGAGATAAAGAGAGGCGGCTTCACGGGCCAAAGCAGAGCTAGACGTTTTTGGCGACAGTTTATCTTCACACAGTGGAGCGGGTTTGTGTTTTAAGGGACACAATCTTTATTCAGTTTCAGATCTGATTATAATTGTTAAACAGTGAATAATATGGACGTTTTCCATAGTTTATTTCCATATTTGAGAGTCAAATTCCAGTCTATTTTAGGATCATCATGATCGGAGATTTGGTGGAATTGCTTCACAGTGATTTGCCATTTGACCAGATTGCTGCTTAATAACCATTTCAAATGTGATCGTTATTCCATCAGTATTATTCACTGTTGCATTTGGCCACAAACATTAATTTTAAAGACAAAATATCACCGCGTGCAGTCACACCGTGGCAAATGATGTTTTGACCACATCCAGGTCTGTAAGAGCTCAGTGCAAGTTTCACAAAAAACTTTTTTAAATTTAAAAAGAAAAATGCCGTTTTTCAACACTTAGTGTTAAGTAGTAAATATTAGGGCGTGCACAATGCTATTTTCCCACGGCGCAAAAAGAAATCACAATGCATTTTGGGATGTGTTGCTAAAATGCAATGCTCTCTTGTCCCCAACACCATCTTATGATCCTCTTTTTGTTTCAGCAGAGCTGTCATAAATTTTCTCCCTTTGCGTCAATTTCAGCCAGACTTCAGGTTTTCTCTTTTACAGCCGTAGTCATAAGGCTTGTTTACTTCTATGACTTCTGATGATATTGAATGGATTTAGACTTTGCCGGGGGGGATTTAGCATAAGACTGACATTTTTCTAACCTCCACTTTCACTCTTTTCCTCCTCGTGCCCATGTGACTGTGGGCATGAATTTGACCTGGGTGTCCCCAATTAACTGAAAGATGTCCTGGAAAAGGGGAATCCAAATCACGACTATAACACGCATACACACATGTGGCATCTTTCTCTTTTGTCAGCTTCCTCTTGTCACTCGTCTCCCGGATAAAAATAAGACTGTGACCGGATATTCTCCTCATCGGAGTTGTCTCCTGTTGATGAACCAGTGACTTGGGATGTGATTAGTCATGCTGTTAAAATCAGATTCCGGGCAGCATGCTAATGACTGAGCTCCGAGGGCGACCTCTCGCCACGGCTGATGCTTTCCTCCACAGAAACGTTTGACTGGCGCAGCTCGTAAATGTTTTAGGGAAATGTTGTTGAGAGGAGCGTGCAAAAACGGGGCAGCTTTTACTGCGAGGAGTCCAGGCGAGTATAGTCTTTGAAACACAAAGGACATTAATGGTGTGACTTAAAGTGCCTGGCTGTATTAAAAAAAGTGCCTGGGACATATTTATTGAAAGGAGGCATCTATATTTGAGGGGAGGCCTCTATTTGTACAATGTTTGTGTTGGCTATTTTTGGCCCCGAAAACGACAAGAAAAATCATAAAAAGATTGAGCTCAGCAGTACTGTAAGTGAAGCACGGTATTTATTTGATGAGAGGTGTGGCGCATCGGGCGACTAATTTAGGTGCAGCCTCTATTTGAAGGCAGGCGTTTATGTTATAATGATTGGTACATGGCAGGTACTCGAGGAGAAAAACGTATTTGATGAAGTGGGTGACACACCAAGTGAGTCATTGAGGTATGGTGTCGATTTGGGAAGAGATTTGTTTGCAGAAGTGGTGACTAAATGTATATGGTGTTTATTTTGGGAGAGCTGCTTATTTATTCCAACAAACAATGCACCTTGTAGCAAATTGAGGCACAGCGTCGTTTTGAGGAGGGGCAATAATGACTTAACCGGTGAATAATCTTTTTATTAGAGGGCATTTATTTCTTCAGCTGGTAACAAAAGCATCAATTTGAAAAGAGACTTCACTAAAATTCAAGTGAACGATGCATCTGACATCAAAGGTGACTTTGGTACATTCTGTCAATCTTGTTAGCAGCTCAGGTTTAGTCGGGGGATTTGTTACGTTCCAAATAAGAACCAGTGATAAGTGAAATGGACCGTAAAGTCGAACTTTATTTTGCCGTACAGTTATTACACAGTAGGCAAGGATTGCTGTCGCCCTCCAACTATATGACGCAAGTATACTTTGGGACGTCTGGGATAAATGTTTCGGTCTGGTTACGTTAAAGTTCTCGTTATCAGTGTCCCTTGTGTGTAACCAATTAGCTCCGTCTTGTCCACCCTCGTTTTGCTTGTATTTAGTTCCCTGGATTCTGTCAGTCCATTGTGAGCTTGACAAAAAAACTGTTATCGTTTTGTTTGATACTTTGATTCATTTCCAATCTTTTTGATTACTTCGACTACTCCTGTGTGTATAATACATTTTGGTCAATCCACTCTGCTTTGCCTTGGAAACCACCACGCAAACGTGACTGTACTGTTGACACGCAGTAATATCGCCGTTCCAAAAAGAACCAGTGATAAGTGAAATCCGTACGTGAACGTTATTACACAGTGATGTTTTCAGGCCCAAGGGAATGACTGTAAAACGCGTTCTGATTTGAAGGGTTAAAAGCAAAATCCGTGAAAGAGCAGCCGCGGAAAGTGAACCACGTTAGAGCGAGGGATCACTGTACAGTGTCCATTTGATGAGAGGCATTCATTTCTTCCACCACCTACTAATTTGGACGCAGTGCCTATTTGAGGAGAGGCATTTATTTCTACTACTGGTGATTTACTGAGGCATGGTGTCCGTTTAAGGAGAGTTCTTTATTTGCTGAAGCAAAAACTAATTGAGGCACGATGTCTTTTTGCGGTGCAATTGGCCACTAAGTGAGACACGGTGTCTATTTGAGAAAATACAATTTATTTATTCAAGTGGAAGACTTATACTATGCAACAAATTGAGGAACTTTTTGAGAAGTGGCACTTATTTCTTCAAACGGCGATTAATTGATGCATGCTGTCGATTTGAGCTGAGGTAATTCATTGGAGGAAAAATGGTTGATTTTTTTTTTTTTTTCACGCTTGGGTGCCTTGACAGACATGGTCCTCCACCATCACCTCCCTCCACCCCCCCCCCCCCCCCCCCCCCCATCCCGGGTTCCTGAAATTGCAGTGACCCCCTTTCACTCATTAAACCCACGCAAAGATATTTGAAGAAGGTAAATCAACTCATCAGCTGGCACTCACTGACCCGTCTCCTCGGTCAAGGAGTGCTCTTTGAGAGATAAGAAAGGCCGCAAGAAAAGATTTAATGAGCCATTATGGGGCGCACAATGAACCTCGCCGGCAACGCTGACAGGTCCCCAACACTGTGAATGGGCGCCGGTTTATGAATAGCCACCCATGTGGATTGAGTTTTTTAAAGACCATTGCAGGTAGACGTGTGATCCAGCTCAAACTGAAATGCGCATCTCACTAGGAAGAATGTTTTGTTTTTCTTTTTTCGTGCGGTGATCAGAGCCCTGTAGGCCTGTTTAGACAGATGATGGAAGGGTGTTCCCTGTGGTCTACTCCCAGGCCCACTTCTCATTCACCACATGCATATCATCCAGCATGAAGCATGCCCATGACATCTTGGTGAAGGCATTTTTTTTGTTCTTTCGCAGGATAGAAACCCCGGCCTTCCCGAAGGTCGGCCGTCACGTTCGCTGATTAAAAATTAACTCTGAGCACACACGGATTGATTTAATTGATAAAGCTCATTACTCGTCACACTGTACTCATCTATTATACGTTGCCCTGATCTGCTGGCATCCATGCTCAAAATTTAAACTGTCATCTGCACAGTCATTATAATAGGTGAAAATTTGTTGTATTCAGAAATATATATGTTTTTGTTGAAAGAAAATGATCTTTCATTCGGTTTCGGCTATCAACACTCGAACCTTCGTCAGCGCTGTTTCCGCTTATGTCCTTGATAGGCACCGATCATTGCGAACATATTCATTTTCAACATTAAAGTGACAATGTGGCAAAAAACACTTACTTTGATGTATTTAGAACCTTCTTTTATTCAAACCATGACTGCCATACAGTCCTTGTTCCTCGCCTCGACCTGTTTCCGGGACAAATCCACTCACAAGGCTGTCATCATTCTATCTATCTATCTATATATATATATATATATATATATATACAGTCAAACCTCGGTTTTCGAACGTCTCGGTTCTCAACCAATTCCGTTTTGGACCAAAAATTTTGAGTTTTTTATGCCTCGGATGACAACAAATTTCGGTTCTCGAACAAACTGAGCGCACTTGAATGCACCATTTGGCCTTCCTTACACGTGGAAGTTAGACGAGGAAGTGACGCTTCCTCGTGTTGCTTTCCATTGTGAGCAGACGTGTTCAGTAATCGAACAATTTTGCTTTTCAAGCAGCCTTCTGGAACGGATTCTGGAAGAAAACCGAGGTTTGACTGTATATATATAATACATACATACATACATACATACATACATACATACATACATACATACATACATATATATATATATATATATATATATATATATATATATATATATATATATAAATTGGTTACATTCAACATTACTTATTACAGTATATTGGAATCTATAAGATGTGACAAAATGTCAATAATTTCAGGATGGTTCGCGTATTTTATCCTCCTTTGATTTTGGATGATTTATTTCCTTTTTTTTTTCCAGCAAAAAAAAAAAAAAGTTTGTTATAACCATGAAATTACAGTTGCCTTGTGAAATTAATTTTATTTTGGTCTTTCATTCAGGAATCTCACCCAATTCTTGCTTGTGAACATCTGAACATTGTCCTTCAATATCTAATCGTGGCACTTGCCCGTTTCGAATTAATTTGTTCACTTGTGGAACGTTACAAACAGGTGTTTTGGGGCAAAGTCTTTTCTTTCCCTTGGCTGAGCTTTTTTGGAATGTGTTGCCGGCATAAAATTCAAAATGAGAGGACGCCCCCCTCGAACCCCTCCAGAAAAAAATAATGCTAATCCGTTTGGACATGAAATATCTTCTCTTTGTATGTATGTGAATACAGTATATCTTGAAAAGGCTTTACAAATCAATCCATTCTGCGGTTTGTATATTACAGTAAAGTTTTTTTTTGTTTGTTTTAAATTGAGGATTTTATTCAAAATGAATTTCCACCTTTATCGTGGAAGGTTTCCCCCACTGCTCAAGACACAAGCTGATACTGTACCATTGCAAAGGCCATACGGGAAGCAATATGAGAGCCATTGTTTTGTTATTGTCATCGCCATTAGTGCTCAGAAGGCACCTCAGCACCACACAAGCAGTGTGTGGCGAGCTTTCACCGTGGCGCATCCATTCTCTCACCTGAATCACACTCTCCTCACTCCATCTGTTTTGCGAGGACTTGACAGCTGCCCTGTATCCTCTCGCCACCCCCCCAGGGCTTTTCGACGAAACACCTCGCAAGGACCTCAGATCCCTGTCATGTGTATTGAATTTTGTTTAGCACCTTTAGTCATCTCCAGAATGCACTCGTGCCTCATTTGGGTCAGTGTTGGATGGAAATGGAGGTAACTACAGTCAGACCTCGGTTTTCGTCCATAATCCGTTCCAGAAGGCTGTTCGAAAACCGAAACCACGCTATTTTTAAAATAAAAATGTTTACTGAACATGTCTGCTCACAATGGAAAGCAACACAAGGAAGCGTCACTTCCTCGTGTAAGGAAGGCGAGAGGAGTCAAATGGTGCATTCAAGTGCACTCAGTTTGTTCGAGAATCGAAATTTGTTCGTCACCCGAGGCATAAAAAACTATTTGGTCCAAAACCGAATTGGTCGAGAACCGAGACGTTCGAAAACCGAGGTTTGACTGTCTTGAGTAAAACGGTGGTCCTTGTTTTTTTTTTTTTCTTTTGCATTTCTGGAATATGACTTACCAAAGAACTGTTGCGTCACTTGCGAACTGAAATTTGAAGTTGAAATGATAACAATTGAGTTCACGTAGATCCCCAAGACGTATATACACGCCTTCCACACACAATTATCGTGGTGCACCCACAAGGCTAATACGGTGTTGTGTTTTGCTCAAGATAGATCGACAACTATGCTCTGTTCCAAATAACCATGCTGATACAAATGGAACAGAGTAACAACATGAAAAGAATCATACCTTTAATTCTTTTTAAAATTTCTAATGCCTCCAAAAAGTATTTGTAACTCACACTCACACACACACACACACACACACACACACACACACACACACACACACACACACACACACACACAGCTTTGCATTTATAAAAGGGCTTCCCTTTTCAGTGGGTTGGCTTGTTTTAGGACAACACTGGGAGACATAAGAGCGGGCTCTCATGCGGACATCTAATGAGCAGCAAGCCCCTCATAAGAAACTGTTGCGTCTTCATCAATCACAGCTCTCCTTGTTTGCATGCTTGATGTTGCCATCCTCAGTCGGCGTCCCTATCAATTACAACACAGTGCTCAGCAATCCATCATCCTTAACATTGACGGGGATTTTTTTTTTTTATTCATGTTCCAGTACATGCTAGGTTTTTGAATCACACTTTTTTTTTTTCACCACCAGTGACTGGAGCGGGAACAAAGAGGTGGAACCAATCTCATTTCTTTGTGTTACAGTAACGATCTTTAACAAGAACCAATCTCGTGAACAAGAATGAGGGACTTAAGTCCTGTTCCTGCGCCCGCCCGCGCACGGGTGGATTTGAATTGATTGCGGCCGAGAGGGAAGGTAGGCCAATCACCTTGTCGTGCTGCCACGAGGAGTTTGGGGTTACAAGCTGGAGATTTGCATGGCATTACCCCCTGACAGCTCCCGATGCTTTATTCTTGCGTGGTAGAGGGCACGTCGACAATAGCAAGGATATTGTTGGATTCTAATGACACAAACAGGCTGTGGTAGCGGGTACCGAAGGAGGAGATTGTCTTAATTTGGAACGACGCGGTTAATGGGTAAATGGTTTAAGAAGACATATTGAAATCAAGGTAAAGGAGGTACATCATGCGATTTTTTTTTCACAATGTAAAACAATTTGAGTCTTTTTTTTGCATGATATGGGTGAAAATACTCAAGGATAAAGAATTACAGTCAAACCTCGGTTTTCGTCCATAATCCGTTCCAGAAGACTGTTCGAAAACCGAAATTGTTCGAAAACCAAAACCACGCTCTTTTTAAAATAAAAATGTTTATTGAACATGTCTGCTCACAATGGAAAGCAACACGAGGAAGCGTCACTTCCTCGTCTACCCGAGGAAGCATCACTTCCTCGTGTAAGGAAGGCGAGAGGAGTCAAATGGTGCATTCAAGTGCGCTCAGTTTGTTTGAGAACCGAAATTTGTTCGTCATCCGAGGCACAAAAAAATCGAAATTTTGGTCCAAAACCGAATTGGTTGAGAACCGAGACTGTATAGCCCAATTTGTTAGTTTCTGAACCGAACCGAATAATGTTTGCGATTCCATAAATGCAGGCTCAGACAAGTGTGATCACAAAAATATTTATTCCAGAAAACCGCACCGACAAAGTACAAACTGAAATCCTGGGTGACATTTGCTTCCATTTTCCTTAAAAGGAATCATTTCCTATCTGAAAATGTGATTCTTAAATGAAAAATCTATCCGGAGCACTTTTACCAGATGGGAAAATGAGGGCTGCCTCATGATTTATTCAATTGCCACTGAGTGAATTGAACACTTTTAAGGTTACGGAATGCCATGCCAGCAGTGACAGGAAATTGGACATCCTGCAACATTGTGCAGCTGATTTTTTTCCCCCCCTCCACCGCATTTAAAAGGAAGATTACTCCCTTAATAAAAGGAAAACAAACAACAGCGCCAAGGGCTAAACATCAGTAGAAAGGAAATGAGCAGGAAAAAGCAGCGTGTTGTTTGTGTATCTGTCATCCACTCTTAAGAAAAGCTGCCCGACACTTGATTCGCACCCTGGCACACTTTCCCAGGCGCTCCTCCATGATGGAGTTACAATGATGTGATTTGAAGGTACCGCGTCGGCGGCGGCTCCTCTCGCATCGTCCCGACCGAAGCGCAACACTGGCAGCCTTGCTCTTCAACACGCAAGCGAATCAACACGCACAGAAATGGCATCAACAAGCAAGGGAGTAAACAGCCACATTTTATTCAATTAGATGCTTGATTTCCACCCCTGAGTTCCAATGAACATCATTTAAATTCATTACAGGCGACATCAAAGATAACACACGAATATTGAGTCACATATTGTCAAACTATCATTTCAAACAAAAACTTTCAACCCGACGCTAATGCCTTATCAGTACGGTGAAAATATCGTACCCATATGAAATGACGCTTGTCACGTTACGAGGTGGTGGTGGACCCCAAAAAGTAGGCAAGAGGGAGGAGCAGGGTGTACTTCAAGAATTGTATTAAAACACAGAAACTAAATCCAGAACAAAACAAAGTCACGAAAACAAAAAGAATCCAAAGTATCAAACAAAAATCATGACTGAATCTAAACCATAACAGTTACCGAAACATGACCGGAACAAACATAACAGCAGCAACAAACAATGACCCGACAATCAGTGGTCGTGCCGGGAGTCCTTTTAAACAGCTAACGAAATGCCAACAGAACGATCAGATGTCAGTAAAACTTATTTAATAAAGCAGCGACACAGTTCACTCAACCAACAGCAAGTTATAACATTGACTCCTTAACGTTGAACTCTCTTGCCGCTGCTCTATTTCCAACTGCGGAACCGATCGCCTTAACTTTGAACTCTGCGTTGTCAGCATGTCTCGAGCAAGGAGCCATTTTGGGGTCCAAATATTACCGTAATGACCATCCACAAAGCGCATCGGATTTTAACGCGCGCTGTGAGCTTTTAAAAAAATGGAAGGCTTTTAGGTGCGCCTTTAGTGCGGAAAATACAATAGCTGTGGCAGTACAGGCAAAACTTGTTGTTCCAAAACAGGCTGTCATAGGCTCCAGCATGACCCTTGTGAGGACAAGGGCCGTGGGAAACGGATAGAATGATATTCTTTTGTATGTATGAGAATTTTCCATTTATTGGAAAATGCCTTGCAATTTGGAACATTTCATAAAGAAATAAGATAAGAAAACCTTTATTTGCCTCACAATGGAGACATTCCCAATTTACAGCAGCAACATTATGAAAATAGAAGACAAAAAGTATATAAATAAATAGAAATGTAAGTTGAATGCTTTTTATTTTGCATGACTGGACACAATATGTTGAACTGAAAGGTGACAGGTTGACAAAGCTGGTGTTGAACTATTTATGGGACAAAAAAAAAAAAAGAACAGGTGAAAGGGTTCATGTCATCATTTCTTCCTCACAAGAAAGATGAACTATGTGGTCTGAGTCGCAAGCCCTTAAAAGGCCCTGAGTGGATTTTAATCAGGTGTAGAGCAGTTAGCTTTGCTCTTCTGTGGGATTAAGAGCCTTTCGAATGGCCACGGCCATTAAAATCTACACCCGCCCACAAGTCCTGCAGTGCCTTGTGAGTATATTTATCATTAGGATTAACAAACCCTGCCTGTGAAACACTCTCGGCCCAGGAGCCCCGTTACCGCCGCCCCGGCTTGCCATTATTGTATTTGGCTGAGTGGCTGATGATAGCGGTGATTCAGCAAAGTCCCAGTTGGGAAAACAGGGGAGCGTCTCCCCGAGGACGCTTCTCACATCTGCATGCACCTGCTCAACTCTTGCCAGTGTAATAAGGCTTTGGCTTTGCTCGGCAGTATAGCGCAGTGTCGTAAATCTTTCACTATTTCACATCTCACAAATGCGGGCTGGCTAATCAGTGATGTACAGAATAGAGATCTAACTATTTCATGTTACTCAATTAAATTCTATATTTCATGGTTTGTTTTTTGGCTTCGTTGTTTGTTGACTGTATTTTATGCCTTTCGAAAAGTAATTGTGCTGACACAACTGCGCAAGTGACACAAAAATCACATTAAAAATAGATAAAGCCATGCAGTTGTGCGCAGAATAATTTGCATCAGCCAGAAATCATAAGGTGTACCTTTGTCTCCTGCTGTATCTACATATACAGTATTTGGTGTGTTTATGCTGTTGTTAGCTTGTTAGCCGATGTGTTCAGTTTTCAGGAACCTGATGTGTTTTCTATTTTGTCTGATGAGATCCGAAACATCATTACATCTTATAATTATGTGCTGCCCACGTCTGCAATACGCTACACTGTCGAAATGGAAGAATTTCTGAAGCGCAGATTCATTCCAGCTCTGACTAAAGCTTTGCAGTGGGATGCTGTTGTTAGCTCAAAACATGTTATTCTACGAACATGAGTCAGCGTTACTTAAATAATGAGGCTAGCTACACGCGAACAGGCCCCTTGCTTTTCAATGTCTGTATTAGTAAATAACTAGCCATCTTTAAAGGAACAGTGTTGCTCCCCTGGAGAACCCACGGGGTCAAATTTGACCCCTATAAATTGTGCTACTCAAATGCTACCCTTAAATCCCAAAGGGTAAAATTTGGCCCTAATCCTAAATTAGGATTAAAATATTGAATATTTGAAAAAACATATATTTTGGTGTTCAGTGAATATATAGCAGTCATTTAATGTAAAATTCATCATTTTCCAAAGAAGAAAAAGGGGTCTTGGGTTCTCCAGGGTTAATACTGCTGTCCTCTGTTTCGATCATTCGATGATGAGGTGCTGAGTCAAATGTTCCTTAATTCGGCTTCGCGAAACATCATCAGCAAGCCAAACAAGTTGGCCAGATGTATTTTTTTTCTGCTAATATCCAAGACTAATGTTTTTGGAACCAATATTATTATTATGGTAAACATAAAAGACAATTTAGTCTTCCGCAGACCTAAACATTTTTCAAATATCAAAGACACGTTCGTCATGATGAACCTAATGTGTTGTTACAATAGTTAAATCTTCAGCAAATCGAATGTGTTTTTGTTTTTTCTTGTTGCACGAGGCTTGTTGCCAATGAGGAGGTGTATGCACCACTAAATTGTTTGTGTCTGACTAGAGATTTACGCGAATGTCGGATGGTGTTGCTTTTCTATTGCTCCACTTATGATGACATGAAGATGCCTCGAATTCATTCAGACATTCCAGCTGGTGACACGAGCCGAGGGGTGTACATTTAATCCCGTTGCTGCCACTCAAAAGACCAAAGAATGATGCGTCATCTAAGAATTTGGCATCCGTGCCTCGCCAATGCCAAAGCCAGCGCCCGATATTCTCAAAGACCCCCCCCCCCCCAGATTGTACTGGAATGCTGGATGCTTTGCAATCCAGTGGGATTCTGGGAATTCTATAACCACCCGTATCCTGCTTTTCTTCTTGCAGATCTTCCACATGACCTACGACCTGGCCAGCGCCATGGTACGGATCGTCAACCTTATTGGTATGATGCTGCTTCTTTGCCACTGGGACGGCTGCCTGCAATTCCTGGTGCCCATGCTGCAGGACTTCCCCGCCGACTGCTGGGTGTCCAAAAATAAGATGGTGGTGAGTGTCTTTCCTGCGCTGGCAGTTCTCCTTCCTGATCCAATCAGACGATCTCCCTGACTTATCTCATCCACCTATGTAATTACTCCTTCTAAAGCCCTTTGGCATCCTGGGAAACCATGTCTTGCGTATCTTTCATCTAATAGCCTGAATGAAATTAAATTTGTCAGCCAAATGTGGCCGCATGCAATCAATTGAGTGATTTTTTTTTGCACAGGTTGAGAAACATGCATCGCTCTTATATTTGTTTAGATTCATATTTTTATCTTTCTCCATCTGTCCAGCCAGCCAGCCAGTCTGCCATCCGTCCAAAAGTGTCATAGCTAATATTAGTAAAATTGCTTGTCTGATTTAATTTTCAATTAAATCCATGAATGAATGACCTTCATGAATGTTTTTTGTAAACATCAAAGACAATGTTGTTTTCTCCAAATCTAATTTGTGTGTTTTCAAAACCATACAATACAATTTTGGCTTGTGTTTTGTTCGCATAAAAAAATATAGTCTCTAGCCATAGAGATTGAATAAAAGTCAAAATATTTTCTGTGAAGTTAGCCTACAGGACGTGTCTGTTTTTTCCGCTGCAATCCGAACGTGTTCTCCAAAACACCCCTTCATTCATTTCATCCACCCTTCAATTTAATCTTCATTTATTCAAATCCAATGAATGCGAATGATGAAAATTGATGGCACTGTGTACTAAATTGAAATTTTAACATATCTGAACGGTATCGGTTCGCAGGCTTATTTTAAAAGTTGTGTTCAGAGTTGGGAGTAAGTCACATATGTGTAAGACATAACTCAGGTGGTATCCTTCAAATTTTTAGCAAGTTACAAGTTGCTGTAGCAAAAGTCAAATCAGTACCTACACAAAGTGTGACATTTTTAAATATTTTCATTTTTATGTATTTTGCTTCAAGTCGTGCAGGATGAACAGGCCTCAACACTATGTATGGTTTAAGTCTGACTCAACTCAAGTCATGTGACTCTAGACCAGGGGTTAGCAACCCAAAATGTTGAAAGAGCCATATAGGACAAAAAAAACAAAAAAAACAAATATGTCTGGAGCCGCAAAAAAATAAAAGCCTTCTATAAAACTTACGATGAAGGAAACACAATCTGTATGTATGTAGGAGACTGGACTGTCTCAGAATTGTTTGTTATTCATTCCTTTGTTGTGTGTTAACAAACACCCCCATAGAATTTATTTTGTGATCTCCTCGCTTTATTTTTTGTTGTGGTGCATTATTTTCGCTTTTCTTAGTGTCAGTGAAGTGATCATGGATTTCTGTTTTTCGGAGGCTGTCTTTGAACGCCTCTCGAATTGAAGAGGAGAGAGGCACGGAGTCGGAAGTTGACGGTCTGTGTTTGTCGAGACTGTTAAAACCATAAATAAAGTGTCCGTTTTTAAAAAAAACAACAACACCACAGCTCTCCTTTTTCAGAGCTGACACATGTATCTATATCTATTTGAGCTATATTAGCCTACTATCAAAATCTTTTTTTCCATTTTCAAACATTTTTTATAAAGCTCCTGGGAGCCACTAGATGTCGCTAAAGAGCCGCATGCGGCTCTGGAGCCGCGTGTTGCCGACCCCAGCTCTAGACCCAACCGCCGTTGTTAGTTTTATGTTTTGACTCGGTAAGACTGATCACTTTCTGATCACACAATTTCTTGGACGACTGCATTCCTATCATCATCATTTACGAAACGTGAGAGGCATCTCACGGCGGTGGAGATGATATTCACATAATTCACTTTCTTTCTCAAGCCGTCTGTTCATTTCGCCACATTGTTTGCAAGAGGCCCCGCAATAGGTTCCAACATGCGCTCCCCATTAAAAGATGCCGAGCGCAGCCCACGTGAGACCAAAACAGCCCTGCAGCCGCTGGCCTCACGTTACCTTAGCATGTGTCAGGTTCGCCGCTGTAATTTATAGCCTATTTGCGTGAGGCGCAGAGATTGATCAGCGTGCTCCCCCTCTTCCCCTTCAGTGGTACATCCCAATAAATCAAACGTACATTTAACCTTCACGGAATGCCGCTGAGCAGAGTCCTTCCCTAACTGATGGCTGATCAATATTTGTGCGAAGGTCACAGTCAATAGGGCACCGTCGGAGTGATTGTGAGCTGCGTGTTAGTCATCGCCGGGATATAAAAAAGAAAAAAAAATGGTGACTGTGTGTGCTCGAATAAAGGCGGTGCAGATTGAATAGGCTTATTGGTTTCGACCCAGCGGGCGCCCCCTTAAAAGTGATTACAGTCGGTGTTAAAAGCAGCCTTTGTGCAAAACTGCAAAGGGATGGTTTCATTACCTCAGCCAAGGTGGTTACATTTTCATTTCTCGGGGTTTGTCGGCAGAATTTGATTTATCAGCAAATATTTGCGTGAAGGGTTTTTGTGTGTGTGTGTGTGTGTGTGTGTGGACAATCTATGCAAGGCGTTTAACATTTATTTGGTATTCTGGCTTGACAACATCCCTTGGTCCCATGCTATTTCCAGGAATATTGTATATTTTGTTCTTATGAAATCATTATTTTCAGAATAAAAGAATTTTTTTCTTGAAAAATCTTTTTTTTTTAAATGAAATTTGACCTAAATCCTTCAAATTAAGGTTGACGTTGTTGGAAAATGCTCGAACATCTATCCATTTATTTTTCCGGCTGAGCATGATCTTACCCCAGCTGACTTTTGGCGGGGTACACCCAGGACTGGTCGCCAGTCAATCACAGACCCCATATAGACATACAACCCATTCTGTTACGGTTCAAAAAACTTCAATAATACAGTTCACTGCTATACCACAAGGTTTTGTGTGTACGAATGGTCAGAGCTGTGCATAAATGTCCTCACACACAAGTCCAAATAGATAAATCCCTTACTTGGCCTGGGAATGTTCGTACGCAGGCTTTGCACACACTTTTGAGTGTATGCACGCTTGATAAATGAGGCCCATGGATAAGCTTAAAGATGATTTAATATTCTTACAAGGAAGGAAGAACAACCATTCAGCCAAGCAGCTTATTCAGTGGTTGTTTACAGAATATTTGTCTGACCTTCTCTCCTATACATGTATAAGTCACGCCCCACTACCTTCACCCAAGGTTGACTGCGCTTCATCAGACTAGCATTGGTTTTGTCTGATTTGTCATCCTAATCAAACATGAACTGACCCCCAAAAAACAAACAATTTAATCAGTTATTAGTTGTCCCATACAGAATGTGAAATTTAAAGTTCCACTCCAACAGTGGTTCTTAACCTGGGTTCGAACGAACCCTAGGGCCTCGGTGAATCTGTCTCAGGGGTTTCACGAAGCCTCTGCCATGGAGGTTAAGACTCCCCCGACTCAAGATGTAAATTAGTTATGACATGCCCGCTTGGCCATCACTGGCTGCAGATGATCACATTAAATTGCTTGTCCAATCAGTGCTGTGGGAAATTTAGTTCACTCAGTAGTCGCCGTGTGACTGTCATGATAGAATTTTATGTTTTTAATAAATGTGTTTTTTCATGTCTTGAATGTGTAAAAAATCAAATTTTTATCTAATAAATCTAATAAAGGGTTCGGTGAGCGTGCATATGAACTGGTTGGGTTCGGTACCTCTAACAAGGTTAAGAACCACTGCACTAGAATGTACTGTATGGAATTGTGGATATTTTCCCTCACATTCATACCTTTGTATAATTTCGAGACCTCAAAGAACCTAACATGCATTTTTTTTGGAATGTGTCAGGAAGCCGGAGTAGGCAACCTGGCACAGGGAAAACATTCAAACTCCACACAGGACTGCGATTCAAAACCAGGACCTCCGAATTCTGAGGCAGTTAACAAACCACATTCAATGTTTTCTGAAGGTGTAGCGTATAGAAACAGTTGGGGAAACACTGGATCATAGCCAAAAACTAATTGAGAATGCCCCTGTCAAATATAGAGAACTTCCTTGAGGTCCGCGCTCTGACTGCCCTGGTTAGCATTTGACGCTAACAAAAGTGGCTGAATAATTGACGTAATCGAAGAGAATGGCGCTGCGCAAACATTACAGCGAGAGCCCGTTCCGAGCGGAATATACGTCTCGCAGTCAACTGTGCGTGCCGGAACAGATGTCACATGAGTAGTTACATCGCTCAAGGTATGATGTATTTGGTTCATCATGCCTCGGTGCGTCGCTGACATGCCAAGCGCTCGCTTGCTCCGTACGCTTCGCCTTCCATCACGAGAAACGACAGATGTTGCACACCCATGTCCCTTGAGATGTTTCACAGTTTAGCTAATTTTAGCCTGCGATATACATACCTGTCTGCACTGGAGATTTTTTTTTTTGGTGAGCTTGCGCAACCCAGTCATAAAACGGCTGCCCTTTTGCCTGGATTTACACAGCAGGTGTATATAAAACATAAAACAACTACCACAGTGTTTTTGTTACACTTAAAAAAAAAAAACTGCGCCGTCCAAAACAACAACAAAAAAGAGAATGTAAAGAAATAGATGGGGTTTTTTTGGTGTTTTTTTATGTGATCATTACAAAACAAAAGTCACATATTAGCTAATTGCCATTTGTCAGAGTTATCAATTAGACATTCATAATGAAGACCCAATGAGGAGACAGGACACTCGAATCTGGTACCGATCTCTCGAAAGGGAAACGAGAAGAAGCGTTAGGGTCTCATCTTTTGAATCAAAACTGCTTTTCCGAATCAGTTTTTGATACAGCCCTATTGTTTTTCTTTAGGCGCCCTGTGATTGACTGGCAACCCACCCAGGGTTTCTACCGCCTCTCATTCAAAGTCAATTGGGACAAGTTCCAGCCCCCCCCCCCCCGTAACTCTCATGAGGACAATTGCTATCGGAAATTGAATGTTGGTATTCTTTTCCTGAGATTTGCACTCTGCCATTACAAAAGCCGTTTCTCGGAGTTTTGCCTGCGGTATTTTGTAACCTCGTTTGGCGATAGGAGAGAAACAAAATGTTAGACGTGCTCTTTCATTCGGATGTCCCTGAGCTGAGCGATAAAAAAGATGCTCTCTAAATCCTGCGAGATGGAAACACGAAGCCTCTCATCCGGCCGCTCTTTGTTTTGTTTCACACAATAAATGCTCTCTAATTAATTACATTAACTAGAAGAATAGTGTGACGGAATAACAAATACATCTGCCACTTTTTTTTTCATTCCATTACATTCAAAACGATTCCAATTGTCTTCATAAAATGTTTGACATGGTCAAAATGGTAAGAAGACTTCACGTGTCAACATTTCGGAACAGTGTTGCTGAGAGCAGATGATTTTGGAAGGGCTCCCCTGTTTCATGCAAATACGCCTCTGCTTATGGACAGAAGGAATTTGGGACTATTCTTGACAAAAACATTTCAGATCAACGATATTCCTGGAATGTGTGGTGTGAGTAACTCTCTGGAGGTCATTCCACACCCTCTTGATCAGGTATGAGGGAAGGACTCTGACTGGCTCGCGACAAAAGGTGTATTTTTAAACTACAGTCAAACCTCGGTTTTCGAACGTCTCGGTTTTCGTCCAATTCGGTTTTTGACCAAAAATGTCGAGTTTTTTATGCCTCGGATGATGAACAAATTTTGGTTCTCGAACAAACTGAGCGCACTTGAATGCACCATTTGACTCCTCTCGCCTTCCTTACACGAGGAAGTGATGCTTCCTCGGGTTGACGAGGAAGTGACGCTTCCTCGTGTTGCTTTCCATTGTGAGCAGACGTGTTCAGTAAACCTTTTTATTTTAAAAAAAAGCGTGGTTTCGATTTTCGAACAATTTCGGTTTTCGAACAGCCTTCTGGAACGGATTATGAACGAAAACCGAGGTTTGACTGTATTAACAAGTGAAAAAAAATGTACATTAAAATTACTGATGTCCTTTTTTACTAATCTTGAATTGGAAGACAGAAGGTCTTTTGTTCCACTGCAAAAATGGTGAGCTAAACATGAATTTTTTTCCATTGATGATAACGATTTGTCCAGGCCCTGCGGTAGCAAATCGTCCCAAACAGTGATGCACCCTCCACCATACTTGATACTTCACTCCCACTCACTGATACTTGCTTTTGAGTTTTTTTGTTTTTTGTTTTTTTGTTTTGGAGGCCGTGCCATTCTGTCTCTACATGCGTCGTGTTGAATGTTCCCTCCAAACAGCTTAACTTTGGTGCCATCTGGCCCTAAAATAGTTTGCCAGTAGCAAAATGGAACATCCAGGTGTTCTTTTGCACACATCAAACCTGGAGCAATGTTTTGGGGGGAACAGCAGTGGCTTCATCTGCGGCATCCTCCACTGACATTCATTCTTCTTTAATGTTTTACTGATCATAAATGTGTCAACGGAGATGTTAGCCCCTGCCAGAGATTTCTCGAAGTAAATGTTTGTGATCTCATTGAGCATTCTGCGCCATGCGCTTGCAGTCATCTGTTGATTACGGTTCCAAGTCGTCTGACAGTCGCAAGGCTGATCATTGCAAAAAAAAAAAATCTGCTTTATGTGAATTCACACTTGATCGGTAGGCAGGCGCTCCAGAGACCCGAGACCCAACTGTGTGGATAGAAGCAATTAAAAAGTCACACTGCCATGCACTTTACAATACCATTTTTTGGCCTCTCTCTACAGTAGCCGCCCCCATTGTTGCACCGGGTCATCGCTTCCTATTTTTCCAACAGTGGTGCTAATGAAATGACTCTCTTTTTTTCCAGTGTGGAAATTAATTTGAAATCAATTTTGACACGTCAACCCACAGGAGAGACGCTTATTGATTGACAATAAACTACCGCAAGGATCTGAAGAGAGCAAAATAAAATAAAATGAAGGGTGTTGGGGGCATTGATCAACAAATGAGAAATCGCATCATTTCTAAATGGCCGACCTACTTTCCTCTCCCGTGTGCGTCACGCTATATTCGCCTGCGCTTGGGCTTGCGTTTTGCGAGGTTGGGCCCAAAATGTTGGCTTGCTATGTTTTGCGTATTGGGACGTCGCGCTTCTGCCAGCTGCCTCGAGTGGACATCTGCCATTGCGTCTTTCAGGATGCGCGCGGGTCTGCTGTCGAGGCGCCCCGCTGACATTTGAACGTGCCGTCGAAAGGATTAGCAAAGATGGCGGCGTTCATCTTGTGTTTGTTTCCCCTCCCTACGCAGAACGACACGTGGGGACAGCAGTACTCCTACGCGCTGTTTAAAGCCATGAGCCACATGCTGTGCATCGGCTATGGTATGTACCCACCGGTGGGCATGACCGACGTATGGCTGACCATCCTGAGCATGATCGTGGGCGCCACATGCTACGCCATGTTCGTGGGCCACGCCACCGCCCTCATCCAGTCGCTGGATTCGTCACGGCGACAGTACCAGGAGAAGGTAAGTGGATGTGGTCCTGAAAGAAAAGTTGTAGAACAGTAAACACGGTTCCAACTGGTGAAAATGTGATATTTAAAGAGGCTGTTCTGAAAAGAATATTTCCTTTAATATTTTACCCTTCCTTTGTATACCATGTGCATTCATATAGGGTTCCCACGGGTCCTTAAAATGCATAAAAATCCATAAAAAAGGAGGTTGTAAAATTATGTTCTTTATTGTCCTTAATTTTCAGGGAAAGCTTCTAAAATCAATAACAATCCTTAAAAATGTATTTTTGTTCGAAAATCAATTGAAATGTTATATCTTCTAAATTTACGTTTTTCTTCGTGTACTTTATTTGAGAATGAATTCAGTTGTTTTTTTTCAATTTCCTACCTGTGATACAGGTAGAAAAATGAAAATTTGACATACAGTATGTCAAATAAAGGGTTAGCTGATTGCCCCTAAAAATAAAGATGTGCCCTTCCTTTTGCAGCAATGATTTGAACACCAGCTCAGTGATATGTTGCTTTCTGTTCAGCCCGCATATTGCTGAGCGGGCATTAAATCCACCGTGAATCCCATGCTGAATGGAGAAAAGGTCCGTAAAAATGGCCAAATTAGCCCTCAAAAGTCCTTAAAGGTCCATAAATACAAAGCAAGTGGAAGAGTGGGAACCCTGTCATAGCCTCGAGGTCTTTAACTCGCTTCCAAAAAAAGCATCTAGTCAGTGAAATGGTCGAAAGGGGCATAGAGGAAATTGTTTGTGAGGCAGTCAAGCGCCATTTAGGACGTGAGACACACACACACACACACACACACACACACACACACACACACACACACACATTCAAAAATGATATGCCACGGCAGGCATTGTACTTCAGCGATGCCGGGAAATACCGCAGAGGTTTCCCGTCTCACTAAGCACCGCCTCTTGATGTGCCCTATCGTGTACCATCAAGTTTAGTTGCGCTCCTTCCGTTTTACTATCGTCAAAAAGGTTTCTCATCAGACCTTGCTTGCCATGTCAAATTTTTTGACGGTTTAAAAATCCCACCGCGCATCCATGCCACGCTTTGCCTGTCACATGAGTCCAGCCCGACCACCCGCGTTTTTCTCACAACCATTTTTTTGTCCGTGGTGGTCTGAAGTTGGACCGGCTGTCTCGAGAAAGACGCTTTTGCGAAGCAGCCATGATCTTTCCATGTGGGCGAGCTCATGCAGCGAGGAACCCCAGCATTCCCACCTCAACACGGTGGGAGGGGAAGGAAAGCCCCAACAGCTGGCTCATTGAAGCAGCCTTCCACAGGCACCCAGCATGGGCGATAATGAGCTGAGCTGCCGGCCTGTCACATTTCTCGCCGTCTGTGGCGCGTGGGAGACAAGAGATGGGAGGGTGACCTCCATCGGATGAGGCGCCCGCTTATATTCAAAGAGGGTGGATGAGAGGGAGTGCAAGAGCTTAGATGATGTAATGGGACTTTCAGGTAGCTCAGAGTGGATATGTTAAATGCTTCACCTTCACACCTTCACCCCTTGCTCCACTCATGCAGCGGATGCAAAAGGCAACATGGTGACACGTGGCTAAATCGAGATGTATTGAGGAGGAATCCATAAGATATTTGTGTGAATCCTGATTAAAAATGAAAGATAACAGGCCAATGGAATTGCGCCACCGACCTTGGTACAAAACAGTGCCGTGTCGTAACCTTACGTCGTCCTCTGTTGAACCAAAAATAGCATGTATTTTTTTGTTCTCTGTGTATCTTCCTCGGTGTAGACAAACAAACAAACAAATCACTTTTTGGGTCCAAGACATGCTGTGAATAGTAAAAATCCACGAGTCTACTGACCTCAGACTCATCAGACCAAGGTAAACCCAAAAGCTTTTTTTCACCATTAGTGTGTGTAGGTTTGTTTACATCGATGATATGCTTGAGTATGACTAGATTAAGCATTTAATCCCCAAATAGGGCAGCAGCAGTGCAAGCTTCAAGGATCTAGGTGTGTATGGCACCTTAGCAATGCAGAAAAATACCAATGACAACTTTCCTGTTTGAAATATATCGAGCATTCCAGAAAAAGCGCCAGAAATATGCCGATAGCTGTGGATAACTGAGATTTTCAGTGAATAGCCGTGTAAGGTTCCACAGAGAAAAACAACCTTTTTGAGAAACGTAATTTGAATATCGTTAATATACTGCTGGCATGTTCCAGCATCCGTGTACCTCCCAAAGCCATATTTTTTTCCATTTTCTGGGTTCACCCTCTACCTAAAGATCCTCAGGAATTCCCATCGTTGCTCACTTGAAAAGAACCCCTGCACTCTCGCAGCCTGCAGACAGGTTATTTCTGCGGCAAGCAATTAAATTTTAGGATGGCGGCTTCTCCGGTTATCTTTTTCGCACGCTTCGGTGATAAGACGCTCTCCGCTGTGCACTGCAAGGGATTCTTTGCCACCGCTGTGTGACTGACTTGAGAAAGGATTTTGTATGGGAAAAGGATTCACTGTGATTAATTCAATGCTTAAAAGTACATTTAAAAAAACATATGTGAAATATGCATCAACTAGAATTAAATATACTGCACATTAAGTATGGATGTAAACTACTGTGTACAACAGCAAATGATAAAATATAACAGTGTTAGTTTATTTGTATGTGTAATTAATCGTGGAATATTTATTATTGTATAATAATATAGTAAGTACATGTCATTAATTTCGCACAGAATGGACTAACATAGTGCTTCACAAGGTTAAAAAAAAAAAATTAAATAAGGGGGGAAAAAAAAGTCTGCTTGCCGAAACATCGTTTTAAAAATGTCGAGAGAAGAGGCAGCTCAAAAATAGTAGTGACACGAAGTGGCCGTCTTCCTCCATTTCCATGAAGACAGGCGTCTGTTTCGAGCCGGCCTGCGGGCTGCAGAAGGAGGTCATGTTGTATACGCTGTCACGTAGTACAAGCAACACATTCACTATTAAAAAGGACCACTCCGACTCTGCATTTCATCAGAAAAAATTATACTGTTGCCCACAAGCATGAACACAAATCAGGGGCTGCGTGACTGAAGATTTTGTTCTTGTCGACTCAATGCGATGAAGTTGAAGTCGAATAATCGACGATGTTGCAGTTGTTTTTTTTACACTATAGCTCAGCGGTCCCCAACCTTTATCGAACCACGGACCGGTTTCATGTAAACTCATACTTTGACGGACCAGTTTATCGAAACAAATGAAAACAAAACACTAAAAATACTACTTACATTCACGCTGACTACATTTGTTGGAGTTAATGGAGCCCTGCGCATATTTCTCTTGGGCAAGCCCTCCAGTCTTATGTCGTTTCCATAACTTAGTGTGTGGGAAGATGGAACAATGTAGCCGAATTCCCCAAATTATTCTGTATATTGAAGTGACGGTGATACTAGTCTCATTTATGGTCAAATATGATAGCATATTACAGCTAGATGTCGTACTGCAACAGGTGTGACCAAGGTTGTTGTTGTGAATGAATAAAGTTCCCATTAGTGTACAGTTGCCCACGCATTGTTGAATAAAGGATGGAGATTTCCTTCCATGCCGGTGCCCTGAGTCCTTGCCACCAATCCCGTGGTGGTGCTGGTTTGAATATATTAATCAGTACCAGCCAATTCTAGACCAAGTCTGAAAAGACGTTTAAAAACGTCTTTGGGAGTGAATGAGTTAAGATGAGCGATGATTTGAATAGCCAAGCTAGTAGTGGGGCTAGTCGGTATTCTCCATCCACAACAAGCTCATTTTTGTAGTTTTTGACTGGCACAGACGACGTACAAAGACGTCACCTTGTAGTTTGCTGCTCCACCGAGTGTTTTAGTCCCGTGGGTTGGAAGACGAGATGCTAAAAAAATGTGACAAGCAATTCGCCGACTTTGATCTTTAAATGTTGATGCAGAGTAAAAATGTCGACTGCGTTCTACCCCTAATACAAAAACACTTTGTGTTGTAAATCCATACGGATAATAAAGCCTTCATTACATAATTAGCGGCGTTTACTCCACTTTAAAAAAAAAATGCATCACGTAAGGCACTACAGCCAGTATGAAGTAGAAACATGGGAATCATCACAGATGCGTTCACACCGGTAATTTAATTTGCGTATTAGGTGTTGAATGTTTTTCCTTAATTGGCCATGAGACCATAAAAATGCGTTCTGTCATGAGCATTTCATGCATCTTAATGAACTTGCAAAGTCGGGCTCAAGGGGAGCACTGGGATGCATGAATTCTAACGCCCATAAACCCGTGTTGAACTGCATATACTTGGAGAGGCATTAGAAGGACGCGCGGGCGAGGTGATGTACTTAAAAGCGCATTTAGGCTGGATAATGTGAGGTCTTTATTAGCGCCATCAAACTAAACACATGTTTGAACTGGCTATGTCAGCCAAGATTGGATTGGAGAATCTTTTTTTTTTATTGCAATGTGTGATTTCAAGTGTTCAAAGAAATTAACTGCATCAAATGCGAAAAACAAAAAAAAGTCTATAAACAAATGAATGAACGTATGAATGAATGAATTAAAATGCGTGTAGTTTACTGTGGTTTATAACTGCACGTCATTACACTGAGAGCATTTTTATTTTTGTGATGGTATGATTTTTATCCATTTCTTCTCTTGCCTCTCGGTCTGTTGTAATGAAGTCTGGGACTCCGTTTTACCGTTGTTGTGCTCGTAGTTGTGAAGATTAATGATCCAAGTAGGTGTTTCATGACGAGATATTGAAACCATTTCGAAATTGAACGGCGTTTTATGGGTTTTGTGTGGCATGGTGGCTGAGAGTTTTGAGTGGCTGATAAGTGGAAGATTGCGGGGTCGATACCGAAGCCCCCAGCCCGTCCTGTTGCTGCGTCATCACTGCTCCACATTCTCGCTTATTTTTCATTTTGCTGCACTCTTGTTTACCTTCATATGTCGAGTAAGTGAAAAACTACCATGCTGTTGCATTATGATAGATAAATACATGATTACAGTATTCTCGCTATGGTATTTATACTGTATATTTAGTTTTGATCCATGCATCCCAACCTCCATAGCAACCCAATATCGAGTCTTTATTGTCATAAAGTCAATCACCTCATCAAATAAGCCGTGCTAGCGCCAAATTGTAGCCAGTGCCAAACCTCTATCAACTGCACAGGCAGTTGACTTAAAAAAAAAAATCACTTCAGCAAATGTGGAAGAAAAAAAAAAGGGTTTCCATATAATTTGTTTTGCAACTGAGTAAAGATTTCCCCCCAAAAGTTTCACATCCTTCTGTCTGGGACATCTGAACAAAAAAGAAAAAGTTGTCTATGGAGGAAGCTCCCCGCTTTTCACATTGGAAAGAGCAGGAGACGAAGGGGGAAAAAGACGCTTTGCTCTCAAAGATGGTGAAAATTATCATCAGAAAGCGACGGTATAATCTTTCCTGAATAGAATTCTATTACAATATGGCACAGGGAGATAAATGCCCGCGCTGTCAGAAGCGAGCAAGCCGGCTTAAATGGGCTCTTAAATAGGAATCAGGCAGCCTGTTAACTGTTCCACAAAGTAAGAGAGCCCGACAATCACACAAAATACGAAAAAGGGAGGGGTTGAGATTGAAGTGTGGCCCCCACTGAGATGAAAAAATTGCATTATTAGGTTCATTTTCACTCAGCTAAAAATACATGCGGATTGCCAATTCTGTGCGGTGTGGAAATAGACTGTGGAAGACCCAAAATGAGCCTGTAAAAATAATGGAAAACTACTCTTCCTTTCACCGACACGTTGTGTGGGAGTAGGAAGGTGTTTAAAGAGCAACACTGCCACCTCGTGGCGTTTTATAAGAATTGCTATGTGTATTCGTGCAAATAAATGTATGTTTACATTGATTTGTCAATGGTATATGTCACAATATTAATATTTGAGCACACGCCCCACTACAGGGGATGGTTGGTGCCTTAGCAGTTGTTTTTTTCCAAATATAATGTGACCCATTCACTTTTAGCCAGGGAACACGAAAAGTAGCTAGCTCTGTTAGCTCAGCTGCCTACGTATTTGTTTAGAAAGCTAACAGCACAATATATTCTTACGGTTAAAACGATGCTATAACTAGGGGTGCGCATACATAAATTAGTCTGGTCTGGTCCTAGTTTGGGGGGGGGGGGGGGGGGCAAACCCATTTATCTACCTCACTGGTGAATTGAACCCCCATGCAGTAATGATCCCAAAATTGGACATTTCGGACACTTTGGACGATTTTGTTGCACATTGGAAGAGGGACATTTTTGGGACGTAATACCCTTCATGCAGCCGCTTAAAAATACTGCATGAGGGTTAAAGACCGACAGTAAATGTTGGTGCTCTTTGCGATTGGTCAATCTGTGCTTCCGGCTGACTATACAGCCTACCACATAGTTTTATATCTGCTATTATTTATTTATTTTTTAAAATAATTTTACAGATAAATCAGATACGTTGCTTGACCTAGAGCAGAAAAGGTATGATTATTGCTTTTTTGACGGATAAAAATGATAATAAGTCAGCATTTTTCTGTGGTAGTTTTGGGATTTTGGAAATGGAGCAAAAAAAAAAAAAAGGAAAAAAAATCCCGTAAAATTTTTAAAACCTACAAAATGTGCTGGACCTCTCTCCTGTACTGTGATTGCATAGTTTACCTTCACGTGCTTCACGTGTGCACAAGGTGCGCCTGCCATTCCGGCTCGCCTATAAGCTGGCGTTTTATCTTCATCTATGAAAATGTACGAAAGAAAGAGGAGATCATCTCCCTCATTTGCATCTTATTACTCATGGGCGCTCTGTCATCCTTGAACTTTTCGCAGCAGAGTTTTCACGTGAGATATGCTGACTTGGTGTTGGATGGTGCTGGAGTTAATTTCCCTTCCAAGAGGGACGCCGTCCATCGAGTGGCATGTTGAGGCATGTCGGTCCCAAACGGCTTCACTCGAAATTGGACATGCTGCCCCTCCCATTCGAATATCCAATTAACACTTGGCAATTAAACATGCTTCCTTGGGATGGTTAAGAAGCAAACTCAAGCGGAGCATTTGTGGCTCAACATGCTCTCAAACGTGGTCAGTGGGAAGATCGGTGTATGAGGCCTGCTCCCTTCTTATAAATAACTGTCCCACCAAGCAGTTACACTGGGAAAAGTTATTTAATTTTTTTTCCCATCTAAAATTGGTTCATTAAAATTTCTAATTTTCAATGGATTCATCTGATATAATAATTAGTTAATGTGTTCATGTAAAAGAACAATATTAGTAAAGTTTAAAAATATGCAACTTAAAATTCTTTCCAATCAAAAAGCATGTTTCTCCAAAATGTTTTATTTTGATCAAAAGTGTTCTTTGTGCAACATAAAATACAAAAATAAAGCTAAGTACTCTATGCGAATGCAATGGTCCATCATGACTAATTTATTATTTGCTCATATTGATCATATGCAATGCTTATTACTGTTATACCTTTATGGAAAGTTTGGTGCAGTACAAATAAAAATTGGCATTGTATACCTAGATTGTAAAAATGTTACAATGTGGACCAACCAAGCCCGGAGTAGATTCCTAAAAAAAAAGTAGTCTACTGCATGTGCGATAATGTCTGCATGCACACATCAATCCCCAAACAAAGCCAGGTGACAGTCAACATCCACTATTTTCAAACCAAAAATGTGTTTTCAATGCGTTTTATGTGTATAAAAGTCCTTCATTGTGACATTATGCATTGCCTGCCAAATATCGAGTGTATATTATCGTGCATCATGTTGAGTGTTCCCATCCCCATCCGTGGATTTGTCCAAGTGGAGTGCCAGAGCAGCGGCCGCCATAAGCTCATTTCCTGTCAGGCAGGAAATCATCGACTCAGCTCATAGGTCGCTTTCTTTACATCTGTCAGCCTTCTGATTAACATACTTGGTCAGTGGCGTGCACTCGAAGGGATTTGAATGAGAAAAGCACGGGGACATTGTCTTGCGTTGTAAGATGAAAGCCAAGGGTAAATGGATTTATTAGACGGTATATTGTCATGAATGTGAATGAAAATATAATAACCTCTGCCTTTGAAGCCTCACATCCACGTGAAGGCCCCTCCATACTCTGGCAGTCAATCGGATGCCTGACGTTTTTTTTTTCTCCCCCGCGCCTTGCAATTTTCCTTTCATCGTCACATCAGTAAAGTAAATTACCCCCGTGACACTGCCCATTCATCCATCATGTCTATGAAGTATTTCATTTACGATGTTTCTTGTATATTTATTTGTCTGGGAGTTGCATCGTGTGTTATTCTTATTCATATGCATTGAGTGGCTGCTGTCGCTACTGAACACCCTTGATACAAACCCCAATTGCGATGAAGTTGGCATCACTCATGCACTTGTTGTTGTTTTGCAGTCTGGTGTCTCCGTTGTTGTACAGTATCTTATATCTCCTTAATCCCCCACACATTTCCAATGGGAGACAGGTCTGGACTGCTGGCAGGCCATTCTAGTACTCACACTCTTGCAGAATGTGGCTTGTTATTGTCTTGCTGAAATAAGCAGGGACATCTCTGTAAAAAAAGTTGCAAGGACCTTTCAGCATGAATGGTGCCTTCACAAATGTGCACGCTTGAAGATTTAAGTGAGCAGGATTACATAAGAGAGATATTGCACAGTATGTTTGACAGATTGTGATGGCATTTGTTTGGGAAACTGATGGCGTGTGGGTAGAATCTTCTTCTTTCGTCTTGTTGTTCTCGCTGTGGCACTCCTGCTGCGTCTGCCAGATGGGAAAAGTTTGAAACGTGTGCTGTGGATGTGTGCTGTCTCTGATAATGTTCTGTGCCCTCTTTGTGGCACGGCTGTCAAATGGTGTATGTGGCGGAGTGGTGTGAAGGCTGTTCCACAGATGTGTTGTGCAGTTTTAATGACACTCTGGATAGCCATCCTGTTCTGTACAGTGCAGTTCCCGGATCAAACAATATTTGATTCAAAGCATGTATGGTCTTCAGATACAGATGTAAGCAAGGAGTGAAAATGTTCACGTAGTTAAAAGACACATTACAGTGATCCCTCGCTATTTCGTGTGTGTGTGTGTGTGTGTGTGTGTGTGTGTGTGTGTGTATGAGTGTAGTGCGCTCTGCTCAAGGGCAAAGGCCGACGTGGGGCAATTTAAAAAAAAAAATATATATATATATGTTAATTGGTCGCTACTTCGCGGATTTTCGTTTATCGCGGGTGGTTTTGGTCCTCATTAACCACGATAAACGAGGGATTACTGTATATTTAGAAAAAGAAGTGAAATAAGCATTTGATAATGGATTTGTTTTTTTTATTGCCGTTAGGATTATGCGGGTAATCTTGGAAATATAAATCATCCTTTCGAGGTCATTGGGGCGCAATATAATGAGGGGTGGGCTACCTGAGCTCAGCTGAGCAGTTCAATGGAGGCATTTTTGTTGGTAAAAGCGAACCTTAAGCATTACCTTATGCATGCAGAATTTTTTTTTCTTTTTTGGGTATCTTTCTTTAGCTGAGGGTCAAGGATGCTACCTGTTATTATTCCCCAAGGGGATCCACGGCACGCTTTGATGTGCATCTCGGCTTCTCCCGTACACACTGTCACGCTTTTGTTCTGAACAAACAGCATAAAGACTAACAGCACCTTTGACAGACAGAGACGCTGTGATATGTCTTCTGGCGTGTGCGCTGTTTGAACAGCTATGTGTCTGATGTCAGCCGCGCTAGGCTACGCGAGCTGTTTTAAAAATAGTTGCGTATCATTTCAATGCTTGAGTGGGTTATTGTTTCCAAGTAAAACAAGCATTTTTTTAATATATTCACATTCAACTAAATTCACCACCAATGTTCCTACAATTACAGAAGCCCAACAACCTGTATATCATATCCATGTACGACTACAATATATATATTCTTAGCCACACACCAGTTTAAACACTATTGAATACAGCAATAAACTACTGCATACAGATTTTCGTAAGTCCTTCAAAGTATTACGACTCACTGGGCTTAAACAACTACATTCATCACTGAAACATACGGTGTTAGACCCCACACGGAATATTTGACATGATATCAAATCCAGCTACCCCACACCCCCACCCCCAGACCCTGTACACACACTATATTAACCCCTCTTACATACAAAACCTAACAAACTACTGTCCTCTTGCCACGATGCAATATTAGCCCCAACTCCTGGACACATTGAACCCCGCTGACTGTATCAACCCTACCGCATAGTAAACCCCTCAACATAGAAATCACAATGTGGTAAACCCCGCCCACTATACTAACCAGTGCGATGTCAGAAAACATTCCCCCCATACTGAAGACGATAACATTTTACGCTGCATCGATTGCATCCATCAGCACTTCCTACTGAACCTAATTTGCTACTGAATATTACCTACAGCAACCTTTACTGCACTACTACATTTTGTACAAAGCCCACCATATCATCCAGCAATTCAGATCGAACCCCACATATTATGCAACTACATTAACTTAACCCCACCCTCAAGCGCTTATACGTATTGAACTCGGCCCGCTGAACTCATCACTGCAAGATACCAAAACCCACCACTCCCTACACTACTAATGAAACTTCACCCACTACAAGAACCACCACACACTGAACCAAACCCACGACATTAACCTACTACACATTGCACTTAATCTACTCTAACAACCACTACAACATATTGAACCCTACCACTATACCAACCCCCATCACCCATCAAACCTCACACAGTATAACAGGCACTACTACTTATTGAACCACTACACAAACCCCAAATCCACAGTACTTTGACCTTGGGCACTATATTAATCTATATTAACCATAGCTTTACTACTATTGGCCTGTATTGGCCCGAATATAAGACGGTGTTTTTTTGCATTGAAATAAGACTGAAAAAGTGGGGGTCGTCTTATATTCGGGGTCTAGACATTATACCCATTCACGAGGCGAGATGGCGCCAGATACTGAACTTGACTCCCCAGGCCAAAGCGAACCCCTGTCACGAAGAATAAATATAAAAATAGCGGTAATAAAGAAAAGAGAAGAAAATCATAGAAGAGATAACAGAAAATGGAGAAACGTAGCGACAATCTGGAGAAAAGTGGGTCGAAGATCGGCTAGGTTGAAGAGAAGTTTTGATGTAAACTTCAAGATGATGGTGATAAATGAGGCAAAGTCTTCAAACAATTGATAGATTCAAATATTAAGATTTGCATGAGGCAAAATAACATGCTTTTTTCTCTCAAATATATTGTGATCATCATTTGTTTCAGATGTACTGTAATCATTTTCTGTATAAAAATTAATTTGGTGTTCAAAAAGTATTTTTTCAAACGAGTGAGAGGGTCGGCTTATAATCAGGGCCATCTTATATTCAGGCCAAAACGGTAATACTCCACACACTACACTAATCAACCCACTTTATTAACCACTACTACAATGTGTACTACACCCACAACAACAACCACTGCAACGTTTTGAACCCCATCAATATTGTGAGATATGTATTGGCGTCCTTTCAGTTGGCCTGATTTTTGTCTGTCTGGGTGTGTCGCCAGTACAAGCAAGTGGAGCAGTACATGTCCTTCCACAAGCTGCCGGCAGACATGAGGCAGAGGATCCACGACTACTACGAGCACCGCTACCAGGGCAAGATGTTCGACGAGGAGAGCATCCTAGGGGAGCTGAACGAGCCTCTCCGAGAGGTATGGCAACCGGCGGCGTCTGGGGACGTGGATAATGGCACACAACCCGGCATATGGAAAATAAACCCGCCCGCTGATTGGCATTCCCCACGGTTCACTTCACATTTGCTGACATTTTACCTTTACACCGGCAGTGATGGAGGATCTCAGGGAAGGAAAAACAAATGTCAATGTTTCCTCTAATATCTTTTCCTTCGTGAAGTTGTGTCAGGTCATTGCCTTTTGTCAACCATTGTTGTTTTTCTCCGTCCGGCAGGAAATCATCAACTTTAACTGTCGGAAACTGGTGGCCTCCATGCCGCTGTTTGCCAATGCCGACCCCAACTTTGTCACCTCCATGCTCACCAAGCTCAAATTCGAAGTGTTCCAGCCCGGGGACTACATCATTCGAGAGGGCACCATTGGCAAAAAGATGTACTTCATCCAGCACGGCGTGGTCAGCGTGCTAACCAAAGGCAGCAAGGAGACCAAGCTGTCAGACGGCTCCTACTTTGGTGGTAAGCAGGCTGCTTTTTGAATAATGGCTATTATTTCGCCGATATGAACTCCCTTTGAGCTTCCGGTGGTGTGTTTTGTGCGGGTGATGGTCACCTCGCTTCAAAATTCGCCCTCATGGTTTATGCAAGACTTCTTCCCCCCCCATTCAATTCACATCACAAGCTGCCTCTTCATTGTAGGACAAATCCTGATGAATAAAAGGCATCGTGCCGCGGCTTAAATAGAGCAATACACAGTTGAAGGTCTGCTCCGTCACCAAAATATGAGCAGCTTTTGTAGTGTGTACAGCGCTATGGCGAGATAAACATTGTATGATTTTTATAAGTTTTTAAGATCCGACACACACCGTTCATCGCCTGCCACTCAAAATCAAAGCTGACATCACTGAACTAATGATTGTGACAATGAGCGTTTCCAAGTGTTGTCCACTGTTCAAACAAATCAAGAAGATATTGCGGAACATCTCATATCGCCATTGCTGCAAAAAAATTGAGTGAAAAATCAGCTTGATCGGGAGCTACAAACGGCTTGAGCCACATAGTAGGAAGGATACAGTACCTACTCTCTTATTTGCGTCATTGTAGTCCATTTATTGTTTTGTTTTTGTTGGACCGTCGCCGACCTATAAATGGTGGTAACGCGTGTCTCTAAATTGTCCACTGTTGAAATGACTCAAGAAGTGAGTCATCAATTCAACCATCCATGCGTTTTTTGGAGCGTTTGCAAACATAGTTATTTTATTATTTTTTATTATTATTATTATTTCTTTTTTTTTTTTAAATCAAAACCATGAAGATAAAAATATTTGTCTTACCTTTTGGGAAAAATGAAAAACCTACGGAATGTCAAGGATGTTCAAGCCCTGCTAATTGTCTGTTTGAATGGCAGCGAGTCAGCAGGAATAGGGATTCACGAATAAATTACGACATAAACACCACTATTAAGGATTCATTTTGCAGTTGATTCACTACTCGATCCATCCATTCATAATCTGAACCGCTTATCCCCACATGGGTGCCCATCCCAGCTGTCTTCAGGCAGTAGGTGGGCGACACCCTGAACCGGTTGCCAGCCAATCGCAGGGCACTATTCTTTACCAATTATAAAATCTGCCATGGAAAAAGCGTAAAAACAGCACCATCTACTGGATTTCAAAGTTTGCCAAGGTCATTTTACCCTCAAGTCGAGTCGACTTCTTCATCGGGGTCACATTACGTGTGGCAGTCGCTTGGCGCGAGCAGGGCAACACGACCGCCATCTTGCCCTCACCAAATATGGATTCATTTGCCCGGCGACGGCGTATCATTTAGCCGGTGCTGTTAAGTAATGAGAAATGGCGGCGAGGCGTTTTTATCGGCGCATGCGACCCGGCTTGCGAAGTTTAATTACGCCTTGGCTGCTCAAGTTCGTCTGCGTGCCCTCTCGCTGGGGGGTTCCAGAGAAATAATGAAAAGATGGCAGGCAATCTCTCGCTCCCTCTTTCTTTCTCTGCACATGCAGAAAAAAAAAAACCTAATCAACATTCTCAGTAAACATGGCCATGCCTCTTTGTGAGGCCAAACGATGTTCTCTCCCTTCGCTTTGTCCTCGTCGAAGCTATAGTTCAAAGTCAAGGCAATGATGCGCCGCCATAGTTTCTGCAAACATTAATCTCGGTAATGCATCCGTCTGTGTTACAGCATGAACACCGACACCAAGATGAATGCCTTAAGCGGGGTACGCACATAACAATTTTTAACATCGAAAACAAATTGCGATAGAACCCGCACAAACACAGTCAGTGTGCTCTTATCTTCTCTTGTGATGTGTGGTGTTCACGAGACGACCAACACACCACACACTTAACGATACAGTATCTCCTCCGACAATCTTCCGTCCCCCCCCACAAACCAAAAGGCTGCTGTAGTACTAGGCCTGACCTGTGAGAGGCAACATTGCGCCACCGGGCAAAAAATAAAAATAAAATAGTCACGAAGAAATACAAGAGGCTAGGCTAACTTTTAGCCTTACGTTCTTTTTATTGTCGTGAATGACGTGCGAGATGCGTTACACAAACAGGCAAAGCCAATCACATGCTCCTTTATTTTTTTGAGCGAGCATCAAGTTGCTTCCGAATAGTGTGAGACGTTGTCAGGTGTGCCGCGGTAAAATATCCAATTTGTATGCCTGTGCGGTCTATGGCCCAGAAAGTAATTATGTAGTACCCTCCCATACCGCTAGGGAGAAGCAACAGCTAGCCAATTGCCTTGTGTTTCGACCACTCGAGACAAGCGAATTTGTGCCGCATGAATGCAGGACGACAGTGAAACAATAAATATGAAAGATTATAAAATATATTTTTCTTTGTGCTCATTTGATTCCAATTCAAGCTGTTATAGCGTCATCCTTCAATGTTAAAAACGGTTATACTAACAATATAACACGTTAATTGTTAAAATAAGCGTTTTTTTTTTTTTTTTTACATTTTCAGCTAGTGGTGTGCCGCGAGATTTTGTACCTTGGCTCCAAAAAGTTTGAAAATCACTGGACTACACACGTGAGGATTTGCAATCGTAAACATTGAACAAGATTACGATTGTTGGCCCCAACTGTTTTTAGTGTATGTCGGGGAAGAGGAAAAAAAACACTCAATGCACCTCACACGTGATCATCATCAAGGGACATCCGATCATTTGTCGCACAGTCGTCAGGCATACTCATCGCACTTACTATATTACCTCAGAAAAACACCTTATTGGTAATAGTGTGTTACTCACTAATGTTTCATAATAAGCAAGGTCATGACACTTGTCTATACACAGTACAGTGATCCCTCGCTATTTCGCGTTTCGTTTATCGGGGCTTCTGTGCATCGCAGATTTTTTCAAACGTATTCATAAAAAAACATTTTTTTTTTGAAGTCCGCAAAAAGTCCGCAAAAAGTCCGCAAACGTCCGCGAGAAGCAGCGAAAGTCAGCAAAACAACAGTGAGTCACACAGAGCAAGCAAGAGAGACAGAGAGGAGGCTTATAAGAACAAAAGCAGGTCTCTTCCATCCTTAATTGTCTAATCATCCTTAATTGACTAATCATAAACAGGTTAGCTGCACTCCCGTGGCTGGCCTGTGTGTGTATGTGTGTGCGTGTGTGTGTGTGTGTGTGTGTGTGTGTGTGTGTGTGTGTGTGTGTGTGGCTGAGAGAAAGAAAGAGAGAGAGAGAGGAGGCTTCTAAGAACAAAAGCAGGTCTCTTCCATCCTTAATTGTCTAATCATCCTTAGTTGACTAATCACAAACACGTCTGCTGCAAGTTGCGGGATCGCTGGTCTGTGTGCGTGTGTGCGCGTGTGTGTGTGTGTGTGTGTGTGTGTGTGCGCGCTCTGCTCAAGCGCGAAGGCCCACGTGGGGCAATTTATATATATATACATATATGTTAATTGGTCACTACTTTGCAGATTTACGTTTATCGCGGGTGGTTTTGGTCCCCATTAACCACGATAAACGAGGGATTACTGTATATATAGTCCATGCACTTCACTGTATAATGCACACGACGCACTGATAAGTTTCAAATGCATTATCTGAAACACAAACTCACTCACACTTTGCTCCAATCTGAAGTCTTATATCCGCAGTCATTCCTCTCCCCCCAACATTTTTATGCTTTTGACTCCCACATTGTGTGTCTATTTCTGGCAGGGCCACTCCTATGGGGTGGGGTGGGGGGGGGGCATGAGGGGCGAGGGGCGGGAAGGCTACTGAGGTAAGCCCTAAGCCACAGGGAGTTTGTTACCAAACATGGGTTAGTCATTCATGAAATTAATTGGCAGGATCAGCACTGTGACTGTCACTATCTGAACGAGTGGGAATTGAACGGTTACTAAAATGGCATTCAGGAGAGGGCAGACCTCCACCAAGACTGAGTTATTCAAATTTGGATCTTCACCAAACTGTACACTCTGTCTTATTGTCACCTTCCTTAAATGCCTTTTTTTTATTTTTTATTTCACCACAGCAAAAACATATTTTTTCTTTGCAGTTTCTTATCACCAGAGGGAAAAAAATATGTTAATGCAAATAACAAACTCTGCAATTGAGCTTAACCATCTCTCTATTGTAAGTAGTTGGTGTGTTGACTCGAACTTTGGGCCGTAACATCCTCAAAAGCTGGTATTTCTTTATATCGTGTGGTGAAATGCCAACAAATTGTGTTTCTATTGGGTTACCAGTACAGATTGTGTTTTAACTAAGGCAGTGGTGTCAAACTCATTTTAGACGCGGGCCAATGTGGAGTTACGTCTTCCCTCGGAGGGCCGTTATGACAGTGAAACCACAAAATTATTACTTGCACACAACAAATGAATAGATTACTAGTATTGAAATCAGTCAAATACAATAGTTTGTTCAATTATTGTTCGAGTATAAACAGGCTAACAAAATTATTGCAGAATCTCAACGTTATTTATTGCACGTGACAATTTAACATTTCGGTGCAGATTTGAGCAGGTTGATACACATGATTTGCTTTCGCGGGCCACATAAAATGACCTGGCGGGCCAGATCTGGCCCCCGGGCCTTGTGTTTGACACCTGTGACCTAAGGGCTCCACTGTTCACTATGTGTCCTGGATGTTGGGGAGCTTCCTTTTTTTTTTTTTTTTCTTGAAGCCAAAAAGCGTTAAGACGGGCCTTTTTGTTTACGCTACAGAGAACGTCCGTTCGAAAACGCACATCGGCATGTCAGCGAAGCCACGTTAGCGTAAGTCATTCATTCATCGAGACCCTGAATTATTTACGCAATTATGTACTCAGCAGTCTGCTCCACTTTGTGCGCTGCTGGATAAGCTTGAGCCGGAGAGCCTTAATGTCTAAAGTGGACACGACATGTCCTGGACGGGAGCGTCAGCTTGGGCACCCAGCGATCCCACCGAGAGGGGGAAATGCAATGTGACTGCAGCGCTAATGCCGAGGGACACATGAAACGCTGCCAAGCCTGCTCTCTGGATGCTGCTCTGGGCTCAGGAAGACAACATGCGCTCGCCCCCACCTCCTCCACGCACCCTCTACCCTCATCCTCTCCACTGCTCTCACTATTGGAACACTTATCCGAACAGCATCGCCGCCGCTGCCCGTCTCGGCGGCCAGCCCAAGAACCTTATTGTGTGACGTTATACTTCATCCTTTTGTTGGCTGCGGCAATTGTGGAGTGCGGGGCTCGGTGACCTTGTGTTGTGCCAGGCGGAAGTGCCTCTCAAAGAGCTGCCTTTGATTGGACCTCAAAGACGGCTACTTTTTGCTTGCGGTTAAAACGTGACATGTCGCCATGCGCCGTATGGCGAGGGTGGAGGAGACTGAGCTAGACTCAATCCTAATGGCGTAAACTCATATGCACTCCATACAATATATGGATTAAAGTGATGGGATACTGACACACTATTTTAAGTTGAATATAAATGGACTCAAAACATCTCTCTGAGGAGCTCCCCACAAAAAATAATGAAATAAAATGGAGCCACCTATCTGTCTTGTGTCGCAGGAATCGGTGCCTCATCTATGTATATTTATGTTTTGATTGTGAATTGGGAAAACAGTTTGGCACTATTTTGGGGCCAAGTCTTGTGTAGTTGCTTGAAAAAAGTTTGACCCCTGGAAATGGCCAAAATGACCTTGACCCCCATGCAGTAATTATCCCAAAATTGGACATTTCGGACACTTTGGACGATTTTGGACTGTTGGACAAATGGACACCACAGACAAAACAGTGACAAATAACTCCACGAAGCTGACATTTTGCATAGGATGTATATCTTTGTCTTGGCCAATTCCCACTGAACATTTTGAGGGGTTGAAAGTGAAGAAAAATTAAAAGTGAAAAAAGTTGTTGCACATTGGAAGAGGGACATTTTTGGGACGTAATACCCTTCATGCAGCCGCTTAAAAATACTGCATGAGGGTTAAAGTGGCCGCTCCAAAACAAAAGAGCGGGCTTCTTGTGCGTTTTTTAGGCAAACATTCTTGAGACTTGTTTGTAGATCTGCTAAAACCCCAAATTTTAGGTTGCAGTGGGAGATCATGGGAAATGGGAGTCAGAACTGAGTTCGTGGTGATGGAGAGTGTGGCTTTGTCAACATTTTAGATTTTACTCACGGTGAAGAGTTCTCTGTGACGTAATCTCCTGTCGTGCAGAGGTAAGGAACTAATAGGCCTTCAATCCCAGAGTTGCGAGCAGAGTTCTCAAGCTGACAAATGGCCGACCTCTTCTAGTTTGTCAGTGAGGCCAGATGTAGTCTTCCACCAGCTATGAACTTTGCATGATTTATTCAACGGCAACATTGCCTTAAATGTGATACACCTGAGCAATCTAATAGAATCCAATACAGGAGTTGCCAAATATTTGAATACCTTCACTCTCTCATATTGCAGGCTCTATCTTGGTGCAGGTGTTGCTGAATCTCTCTGTGACTTTCAATATTAAAAATGACTAAGGATACCTTGAGTTAGTCATCAGTTGTGCCATAGACCTCTTTATTCCTCATCAATATTAATTATTTATCTTACTAAGACAAATCTGGAATTCCAGTTAAGAGAATTTTGCATTTAGTGATCAATGAGTGTCAAAAGTAAAATTATTTTCCAGTATCTGAATCGGAATCGCTCTTATTGTCATTGTATGCGGGATAATTTGAGTAGAGGATTAGTCAACATTTTGTATACGTCCGTGTTTATATTGCATGGAGTCATGGGACTTATTAGTTTACCAGTGAGGCAAGCATGATTCAGTAAAGGGTCAGTTGCCATCGGGGGCCAAACCATCTGCTGCTGGCCTCCTTGTCCTGTGCTCCGCTTGCAGCCACTTCTGTCTAACTCCATCTTGATGGTCGGCTTCCAAAGTGAATCGATCAAACACTACCATGCTGCTATTGTTTGACGTGACTGCACTGCCTAGGCTCCCCCATTTTTTTAAAATTTTTTTTATTTTTTAGCAAAGCAGCTTGAGCAACCTGCCAAAATTGTCCACCATGCTCGGCCATGTCCTCTTATTTGTAGCTCTCCAGCCCTCCGGCAAGCAAAGTGCCTTCTGCTGGAGCCAGATATTACAAATTTTGAGTCATCGGGTTCAGAGTGCCTGCTGTTATTCCTTGGTGCCTCGGGTCTTGTGTTTTCTTGCATGGTGGCTTTGCTTTATTTCCACGACAGAAGAGTTACCCATATCCTTTATTACCATTGAGACAGATTTTACAAGGTCATAGATGTATTTTTGTGCCAAAATAAGATGTTTTCTGTGTCCTGTGTTAGTAATTTAAGACAATGTGAGAGACCAGCAAATACCAAAATACAGTACCATATCGCATATACCACCCTAGTTGTTTTGCGAAATTAATGGAATTAAGTTTTTCATATTTTTCAATACTGATTTTTATTCAATTATTGGAACTATTGAAAATAAGGATAATTTTATTTTTGCATATAATACTCTTTAATAAGAAGTTGACGCAACTATGAAAAAGTCAAATCGGCTGGTCAGTATAAAGATGAAATAAAGTGGGCTGAAAAATGAAAAAAAAGTTTCACAATAATAATATTCTATATTAATCAATATTAATAATTATGTATGTTTTTATGAAAATAAGAAACAAAATTTTACCTTTTTTTCCAATGAACATGTTATCAAATGGATTTTCTATTGATATTAATCACATCTATTATATATTATATAACATTATATAATATAATCATATTGATATTGAATTATCGCCCAGCCCTAATACGAATAAAGTAACTTTCCCTGCAAAAAACAAAGCCAAGTCGTTTAAGTTGTGTTTTAATTCAAAAGAAAATTGATGAATATTAAGGAAAAAGTAGCCTAAGAATATATATTCACTGAAATGACATTTCTTAGGTTCCTCTAAAACAAACACATCTGGTCACCTTGCAATTCATGGAAATCAGGAAGGCCGCCACGCTTGATTTTTTCCGGGTTGGCGGCGACTGTGTCCATTGGCCTGGCTCAGGAGGTCGAGCGGGGCTGTTACAGTGTGTAGGAGACAGATGCGAACTGACAAGCGGGAGAGCTGGAGCCCAGGTGAGCGTTGCCAGACCAGAGCAGAGCTGCTGGAAACGGCCACATTATCACAGTCCAAGCAGGCCCACGCGCATGCACTCGCTCATTAATTCACATCCATGCACCCCTGTCGGCACAGAAGATGGCTGCGGTGCACACCGAGGCAAAAATATACGCACTCAATGGCCAATGTTTGCTTTTCTGAACGATGCAGGTTTTAGGAGCTGGATCAAAAGTATGCCTTTACAGAAAAAAAGAACTGTCAGGTATTGATTCCACAAAATGGGAACTTAGAAATTACTGTGTATTTTGTTTTACTTTATAATGAATGGTATTTGGACATGATTGCCATTGGACACCACCATCAATCAAAACTGAAATGTCTGTAAGTGCAACTCATGAATGGCGTGTCAGGTGCAAAGAGAGAATCCGAACCTGTTAGCTATTCACAAATTCATCCATTTGCATTTCCGGCCCTAAAAGCTATCCTCAGCTATGAGCGAAAAAACTCACCTCAAAACTCATCAAGATCGGTAGTCATAACCAGCAAAGACCCAGTCAGAATAGCACCAAAAACATTGGGAATAGAAAACAACGCCAAAGCAGCAGGCGCATCGCCCCAGACTGTCCGCCATCTTGGCATTCCCAATGAATCATAAAAGTTACGAACAACCAATGGTCACTCACTTCATTTTTGGGATCATGGTATCATGCAACTTATGGCTAAATGCTAAATAATAGCATTTTCTTGTGCAAATCATGACCCAGTGGCATTATGGGAACACATTTTAGCATTTAGCTTACAAGTACGTTCACATGTGTTTAAAGTACGTTCAAACGTATTTGCCAGTCTAAAATGTTGATTCCACATTGGCCGTTCCACGCTTCCGTAGTACCCCCCCCCCCCCACCCCAAAAAAGAATATTCACTTTTTTTTTAACTCATTCACTCCCAAAGACGTTTTTAAACGTCTTTTCAGACGTGGTCCAGAATTGGCTGGTACTGAATGAGTTAATGTAGAGAAGAGCATATTTTAGGCATTTTTGTTGTCTTTGAGGATCTAAAAGAGCAAAAACAGCATGTACTGTATGTTGTATGTCCTGAATCAGTTCAGCCTCTCTGGCGAGTGCATTTCCTCATGAAGAGACAGCTTTATTGACCAACTTTTTGCGGCACTTTTTTTCTCCTCCCCTGCCTCCAAAGCGGATGCAGTCAAGAGAAAGTCAATAAACAATGACGGAGCGATCGTTGTTTGTCCGTAGAGCATGTAGCCCTGTCATGAATGACACACTGAGCGTCGAGTAAGTTGTAAGTTGACTGGTTCTCAGGTGAAAAAGAGAAAATGAAGATAGTGTTTCCTCACAGAAAGATAAAACAGAATACTGTAGGTTGGATTTGGGCCTGAGTGTTCCGGATTTTTTTCGCTCAAACAGATGGAGATGTGGAGATGTGAGCAGCATCTACTTCACTCCAATACCTGTGGATTTTTTTTTCTCCATTTTATTCAATAAACTTCACAGACAGCAGCAGTTTAGGGTGAACAATTTACTACCATCCAGCCATCCATCCATTTTCTGATCCGCTTTATCCTCACAAGGGTCGCAGGGGGTGCTGGAGCCTATCCCAGCTGTCTTCGGGCAGTAGGCGGGGGAAACCCTGAACCGGTTGCCAGCCAATCGCAGGGCACACATATACAAACAACCATCCGCGCTCACACTCAGACTGAGGGACAATTTAGAGTATTCAATCAGCCTGCCATGCATGTCTTTGGATTGTGGGAGGAAACCGGAGTACCCATAGAAAAGCCACGCAGGCCCGGGGAGAACATGCAAACGCCACATAGGAAGTCCGGAGCTGGACTCGAACTGGGTACCTCCGCACTGTGAGGTCAACGCGCCAACCAGTTGACCACCGGGCGGCCATGTTTTTTCGCACGAAATGTTCGGTGTGCGGTGTGGACAATTTGGGCAATGCGGGCACCACACAGAGGGGCGTGGTTGCTGAAATGATGTAGACTTATTCCTGTCGTTAAATCCTCTTTAATTTTGACCTCCACTCCTTTTTCACTTGAGATGTGACACATTCCGAATCTTAATATACCCAAAATAATGGCCTTCCTCCTAAACGATGCCTCACCCTCCATCTGCAGTTCACTAAAACAACACCGTGGCCACTGATAGAGCCCATTCATACTCTATCGCTCCCGCTTGTCACACCGGTCTTTAAGTGCTGGTGTAGACACTAATGGGTAGCTTCGACCTTGGCTTGCTCTCACCAAGGTCAGAGAACATTCTGTCTCTGCTCCTCTTCTTGTTATTTTTTTCATCGAGCAAGATCCAATTTTCCTTGGTGTCATTCAATTTTGATGAATGCTTTGTCTCATAAGTGTGGAAGAAAAAGATTGGCCTCTCGCCAGACACGTTGGCGGGCGAATATCTCCGCCAGGCCAGATACACCAGCAGACACGATGGGAAAATTCATTGCAAAGCCACATTCATTTTCCCCCTCATTTGCGGAGAATACCCCCCCCCCCCCCACCTCCACCCCTCCGACCCCCACTCTCTAAACGCTGCTTCTCATCGGATGATATCACGTGTAATGAGATGTCTACAGCCGGTTATCTTGTATTGCGACTGGTGTGGTGTTCACTGGATCTGTCGCAGCCCCTAATGACGGTCGGCAGCTGGTTACGAATCATCTCATTCGTTGCTCCAGACCGCTCAGAAATGTACGATTGTAGATGAGGATGGAAAAAGAAGACAACGGATTTAGGTCTTGATAGCACGACTGGCAAAACGCAGGCAGCGGCATTGAACTGGTCCTTGTGCCTATTTTGGGAGTGTTGCGATGAGTCACAAGTAAGCGTGTGAGTAAGCATGCAGGAGAAGCTCCATTCATAAATCGAACGATTGTAGCGCATAAAAACATCCGCGGAAGCCACGGAGAGGTGAACGCTGCAGTAATTTTTGCCATTTTTATTAGTTTTTTTGATCTGACTGATCAAGAACATTTGACGCAAGAAGATACATTTGTAAATTAGCAGTGGCACATGCATATATATATATATATACATACATACATATATACATATATATATATATATACATACATATATACATGTATATACAAACATATATACATATATATACAAACATATATACATATACATATATACATACATATACAGTATATACATCATACATACACACATAGATACATATACATACATAGATACATATACATACATACATACACATACACACACATATATATATATATATAATGCAAAATCTTAATCTTTTTTTACCTGTTCGGATTAGATTTTAATATCTTCCAATGCCTCCTCTATGATGTCATTTGAATTTGTTTGTAGTTTGATGACAGCATTATTTATTATTGAGATGACTCATCAATCTAGGCAACCAATCACTGACCGACTTACATGTGTTTTTTTTTGTGTGTTTTTTTATTAAGACAGTCTGACACCGGAAAACGTTTCAAGTTTCTATTGTTGCCCCTTTTGTATTTATTGCATGTTAAGCTTCATCCTATTTTGCTGTCTCTCTTATTTAAGACCCTGTTTCAGGATATTAGTCTTGCTCCAAGGTATCTTATTGTTTCGCCTTGAGAGGGTTTGCTGTGGCTCCCAACGCAACCGCAGATAATTCTTTCTTCGCCGCGCTCCCGTCCGGCCCCGCCAAGTGTGTGAGCTTGACTCGTGTGCAAAGACACGTCCACGAGGCCGGAGGGCTGACAGCCTGCATCCCTAACAGCTCATCTTTGCCCCGCCGGCTTCATCCAGAAAGCCACAGGACAAGAGGATTTAATACAGCGCTGCGGTGCTCCTCTCCAGAGGGGATTACCGGAGCGCTGCCGGCGCAACTACAGCCAGGGCTGCCCCGCTAGCAACCACTTACAGTGCATGCACACACACACACACACACACACGGGTATTTTTATACTCGCCTATTCACAGCCGTCTTCTCCACTCGGCCATGTTCTGCTCAGCCATCTCCTCTTTTCATCTGCACTTCATGTTCCTCACTCACATTCTGCCTTCCCTGCCCATCATATATTCTCAAAACTACTTTACACTCCATTAGAATTTAGGATTCTATACATTATGATCATGTTGTACCACCAAACATTTCTTTTTTAGTGTTTTTCGACACTGTCCTGTCCACCCATTTTCTATTGCAGTTCATCAGACTTACAGGCTCGCTGGAGCCTTTCCCAGCTGGACATGGAAACAGCCAATGTCAGAAACTTTTCCATCATGAACGCTTAAAAAAATGAATTCATCTGAGCTGAGTGTAAAGGACATTTCCTGTTCGACTCTCTAATAGTGTTGCGTTCCAATTTGAACCCATTCTCAACTCAACTGTTTATATCGAGCACTTTAAAACAACCACCACTGTATACGAAGTGCTGTTGTCTTTACCAAATACAGTCAAACCTTGGTTTTCGTCCATAATCCGTTCCAGAAGGCTGTTCGAAAACCGAAATTGTTCGAAAACCGAAACCACGCTCTTTTTAAAATCAAAATGTTTACTGAACACGTCTGCTCACAATGGAAAGCAACACGAGGAAGCGTCACGTCCTCGTCTACCCGAGGAAGCGTCATTTCCTCGTGTAAAGGCGAGAGGAGTCAAATGGTGCATTCAAGTGCGCTCAGTTTGCTCGAGAACCGAAATTTCTTCGGCATCCGAGGCATAAAAAACTCAACATTTTTGGTCGAAAACCGAATTGGTCGAGAACCGAGACGTTCGAAAACCGAGGTTTGACTTAATGGTTCTCTTCCCGATGAAAATTGAATTCTAGCTCCAACCGTAACAAAAATGCACACACTGGAGTTACTATGAAATGGCTTCTTCTTAAGCAGTTGTTACTTTAGCTTTGCCTTTCCCACATCTCAAACATCAGACACTGTGAGGCAGACTTGCTAACCACTGTAAATAATCAAATTACTTCAGATAAGGTGAGAAAGTTAAAGCGAGAAGCCGACGGCCTTTTTCCCCAGCAAAATGGGTCGTGGCGGTGAAGAGCATTGATGTGATGGGCCGTGATTGTTAGCAGCCTTGAACGCAGCCTCAGCATTGTGCTTCACCTCGCGCCCGCATTCTCACGCGCCACCATCATACCCTCGCAGCCAAACGTAAACAGCAGCCGGCGTTGCAAATGTTTTTATTGATTAAAAGAGACGTGGCCTCGTGCGCACCAGAAATCCGGGGGGGGGGGGGGGGGGGGGGGGGGGCTGCCAACATACGGAATATGAAGGGGATAAACGGGAAATGGCTTTCTGAGAAACAGAGAGTGGGATAGCAGGAGAAGCTAAAGAGCTATTGGATGAAATGGATACACACACACACACACACACACACACACACACACACACACACACACACACATACACACACCACACACACCAAATACAATGAAATAACCCAAAAGTTAGCATCTACGGCATCCTCGTAGGTGCATTCATATCTCCATATGCATATATATAGAATATATAGCCTCTATTATCACCGCCACTTACACTGCAAAGCTCTCATGAATAAAACATGCGACTGCTACTCGCGATCATGCATGCATACTCATTCTGTGCAGATAGCAGCACACACACACGCACGCAGACACATGCATACATGTAATTGCACACTGTATAGGCAGATGTGCAAACTGAGTGCAAACCTGTTAAATGGACCATTAGTTTCTTGAGTAGCTATGGCAGATGACATCTGACAGATCTCACTATTTAAGGGAAGCTGTGGTTTGAATATGAGTGTAAATGTTTATCTATGTGCAATTGACTGCCGACCAATTTAGGGTGCATCCCACCTGTCACTCCAAGCCAGATGAGCTCACCCGCAACCCTCATAAATAAGAATGCGATAGATTGACATACATTCCAGTACTGTGTAAAAGTTGCAAAATGTGTTATTTTAGCAATGCTATAATTGCTAAAATATGCTATTACGAAGTCGAGTACCACTCATTGGAATGTGTGTGTGTGTGTGTGTGTGTGTGTGTGTGTGTGTGTGTGTGTGTGTGTGTGTGTGTGTGTGTGTTTGTATTCATGACATATCAGGACAATTTTATGATAACACACCTTCAAAATGAGGACCTGTGTCCTCATTTTTCCCACGCAGTCTACACTACTCTAGAGCTCACGCGGATACTCCCACACCAAAAATAAGTGATGTCCTGAAAGAGCACATTTTTCAGAAATTGTGTGTTTAATTGTGTTTAACTTTCGACTCACTTTTCATTTGGAAAACTAGTGGCCAACTTCTGTACTTTTACACACTTTTAACACACTTTCAGTGACGTCATTGTGCAGGACCTCAAATGTCAGCTTTTTCGGACTTACTCACACACTTTCCCCGCCCTCGTCCTGGTAAGTCACATCAATTAGCAGTCACACAGAATCCAACATGTGAAGCAGTGTGTGTGTGTGTGTGTGTGCTTGTGTTACGTTTTGAGCTATAATATACTATTCACCACTAGGTGGCAGACATGGTTTAGTTGCACTTGCATTGTCTTGTTTACTGCCCTGTACTACAGTGAAACTCCTCTAGAACGAAACCTACATGGCCGAAAATACCCCCTAATGGGAAAAAATCTTCATGCATTAACACCATTCCCATTCTCCTGCCCCCCCCCATACGACGAAAAAAAAATCCTGTTGCGTTATACGAAATCTTTTTCTCTGCTCTTGCCTCGCGAGATATTCACAACAACGAAGTTTAATCCAACAGCGACCTGTTCTGCTTCGTTCGGAAACGGCAAATGCCGTGTAAACCACTGGTTTACACAGCTCCGACTTTTCTGAACGCAACATACTCATAGCTGCTCTTGCCATTGGCTTACCGAGCATCATCCTGGCCTCCGATTGGCCAAGAGGGACCTCACTGTCTATGTGTGTAGATAATGTAGCTTGAGCCATGGAAGATAGCGTGGAATGCATCCAATTAGCTGCTCAGAGTAAATTGCTTATGGTTCGACGGAAATTCAAATAAACAAATGTTTCCTGGAATGATTTACTTGTTATCATGCTAAAAAGCTTACGCTAACTGGAGCGCTAATTAGAGAGAAGGCGAGTTCCATCGCGCTAACTATGGCCATCGAGGATTACGAAGCGTCCCGTGGCTGGTTTAAAAGTTCATTGCATGAGATTAGCTGAGCAACGCAAAAACTGACAGAAACAGTGACGGACTGACGGACCTTGCCCACCTCCGGTAGTAAGGTACATCGCAAGTGGTGCCACAATGTTTTGTCTCCAGATAAGAAAGAAGTAACCAGTGAGGTTAAATTTTTTGCTGTTTGTGTGCAAGGGTCAATCACCCGGTCTGAGGTGCTGAGACCAAATTATTTTTTTTGTCTAGTTCAGTCACGTTCGACCATGTCGCTTGGTGTGGCCGGGGCCTTAGCATATTAGCGGCTAATGATGGGATACCAATGACATCACAAATGTCTGTTTGTTTTGTTTGATTTCATTCCAGAGATTTGTTTGTTGACTCGGGGCAGACGTACGGCCAGCGTGCGAGCCGACACGTACTGTCGTCTCTACTCGCTGTCGGTGGACAACTTCAACGAGGTCCTGGAGGAGTATCCCATGATGCGACGGGCCTTTGAGACAGTTGCCTTAGACAGACTGGACAGGATTGGTAAGGATTCGTCTGATATGACCACATTTCCACCAACCCTAAACCTAACACACGAATCCCGATCGAGCCTTAATTTACTGTATTGAGTACAAGGAGACTATTAGTGACAAAGTTTTCACATATTGTTATATCCATACAGTACATTTGGATCATTTTAATGGAATAAATTATGATTCCTTTTAAGGCTATAAGGCTTTATTCAACAAAACAAGTGAATAGATGATATAGAGAAACAAGAACTGAGATACAATATGTTAAATTATAAAGTCAGCTCTTGGTACTGTTTGTTCCTTCTCATTTTCATGAATGGTGGTTGACAACAGTGATGCCCCCGTGTACCTTAAGCAATCATCAAGTCTGCCATGGGAAATTATTCAATTGCACACACAGTTTCTGTTACTCGAAATAATGTATCTTTGTTCGACTATATGACAGCAATTTATAGTGATGAGCATTACAATTAAATACTCTTCTACAGAACAGAGAGCAATTAAAACAACCCCCCCCCCCCAAAAAAAAAAAAACTAACAGAGTGAAGAACACTTTGACCTGCACAGGGAGCAAAATTTTAATTCAATAAGACCTCCGTCAGCGACTTCTCCACCCCGCCACCCCGTTTTGTGGAAATTGTCGGGCCAACATCACGTTTGAGCACTCGGCCAAGCCGTTGAAAACTTCGCTCAAAGCTTTTGAATTCCCCGTTTGCTCCACATTGCAGACAATTGATATTCTCAGCATATCCATCAGTCTACTCAAAGCCCTGCGCAAATAAAATATTCACAATGAGAGGCACGTCCGTATCATCACTCAGCCGTCACTCGCCTGCTCGGTTTTTATCCTCGGCTATGTTTAGCAGGGAGGATAGAGACATTGCTTATAGGGGTGGGGGGGGACTCTTTGTCGCAAATGGCTGCCTTGAAAATATACGGCGGGCTGATAGTGATCTTAGAGATGGTCTCCTGTGTACAGCCCTTTATCCTGCCTGTACATCCCTCTCTCCCTTAATAAAGTCACCGGCGCACCGTATAGCGCTGACGCACAAATTAATGACTTACTTGATGGACTTGCACAATCTGATTAGAGGTTTTGCGAGCGATTAGCAAGCAGGTGGATTGAGGGTTGTCCTCGGAGGAAGCGCTCCAGCCGCATAGAGCAACCAGTCATAACGGACGGCTTGATCTGCATCTAATTGCATTTGGAATATCTCGGGGTTATTCAGGCTGGAATTGAGAATGGCAGGCCTACGAATTGACCCTGTCATCGCTCGATTATGGCAAATGGACTTAGAGGTCAGGGCTTTGTGCAGTTTCTGGGGGAGGGTGGAGTCAGCTAGTCTCTTTGACCTTGGCAGTCCTTGACAGACTTGACTTTGAGAGCGGTGTTGGCAAGCCAATAACAATTCCAAATCAAGTAAAACTTCAGAACAGCTGCTGTAAAAACATCCTTAAACCCTGAAATCATCACATGCGGTAAATCACAATATATAACAAGAAACATTTGTTGTCTTCTCATATTTCTTCATAAATTTACCGAATTGCCCACTGAAGATAATATTTGAATTTGAATTACCATATCGGGATTTGTTTCTTTATTTCTTTGTTTACTCCACGTTACTCATGATGATCCCCATGACAGATATAGTCATTCATTCATTCAGTCAGTTTGTTTGATTTTAGATGTCTTCTTTTTTGGTCCAAAAGCCACCCAAATTAATATGCATCCACGTGCATAAGGGTTTGTTTGTCTATGGAATCGCACAGTCAGAGTTAAACTGACTCCAGTTTGAGGCTGTCATCCGTCCTCGTTTCTGGGTGGTTTGTATCCCACCTGTCTTTTATTGCTATTTCTCTTTGTCTCCACTCTGTTTGTCTTCCCCGTTGCATTCTGCAATCTCATTATCTCTTTCGTGAGCATTTTGCTGTGATTCCTCTGTACCCTTTTTGTGCTAGCTTCTACAAGCGAGGGATGCTGTAAAATAAGGTTGTCGCTCGAGTACACAAAAAAAAATGTCAGCTGAGCACTATCTGCTGACAAGATATGCTCATTTTTCCCCCCCTCCCTTTCTTTCTCCCCTGTCGCTGTCTGTTTGTGTGTCTGTTTCTCTGTATGCTTTGATAGGCAAGAAAAATTCCATCCTGCAGCATAAGGTGCAGCATGACCTCAGCTCGGGTGTCCTCAACTACCATGAGAATGAAATCATCCAACAAATTGTGCAGCACGACAGGGACATGGCCCACTGTGCCCACCTCCTGCAGAACGCCCCTCCCCAGACACCACCTTCACCCACACCTGTCATCTGGGCCCCACTAATCCAGGCGCCTCTCCAGGCGGCCGCCACCACCACCTCGGTCGCAATCGCTCTCACACACCATCCCCACCTTCCACCGACTCTCTTCAGGCCTCCGGTTTCAGTGCTGGGGTCCCTGAAGGATCCCCCCAGTCGACAAAAGAAGTTTCACACTTTTGGGCCGTCTTCCCCAGCTCCTGGGTCTGCTGGGGATTCTCCCGCCAGCACACCTTCAAAACGGCGCACCGGTGTGGACATGTCCTTACTGTCCTCTTTTCAGGCTCAGTATGGAGAATCAGGTTCGGGGGCAACTAGCTCTAGCCAACAGGGTTCAGGTAGTGGAGGCCACCGTGGACTGAATGAGAACAAGTCAGGGTTTAATGTGAGCGGCTCCTCTGCGCTTCCTCGCAAACCGTACTCATCATCCGGTTCGCCCTCATCGAGTTTGGCCCAGCTGCACTCACAACCACAGCATCAGCAGCCTTTTCGCTCCACCACCCCGCCTTTATCCAATTTGTTCCACCAAACATCGACGGGTGGAAGCACAGGGTCGGGAATAAGTGGAAGTGCGGTCGGCGCCTGCGGCGGTGCAGCAGACTGGTCTCTGAGTGGAGAAGTCGGAGGGTCGTTGGAAGGGCCGAGCGGAGGTGACGGTGGATGGGCCAGTGAGGATTTTACAGCCACAATGACGGAAGTGAGTACGCTGAAACTCTTCAGATTGGGAGCAGCTCCCGGTGGATCAGTGGGGGGTATCTCAGGGGAATCACCGGGAGGGGTTTCTGAAGGATCAACAGGTGGTGCTTGTGGCAGAACAGCAGCAGGGGTCTCAGGCGGTGTTACCTGTGTGTCAGTAGCAGATCCAGCCAGAAGATCTTTGGGAGGGGTCTCACTTGCATCAGTAGGAAGGGCTTCTGGTGAATTATTCATAGGAAGGGCTTCTGGCGGTTCATTCGAAGGGACATCTTTAGAATCAATGTTATCAACCACCACTGGAGGATCATTAGGGAGAGCTTCAGTTGGGACAGCGGGAGAGACCTCTGGAGATTTACTGGTCTCGACAACTGCCGCAGGGTCATTAGGGAGGACTTCCCGTGGTTCAGTAGGTGGGACTTCCTGTGGTTCAGTAGGTGGGACTTATGAAAAATTAAGTGAAGCAGTGACCAATAGCGGATCGCTCGGGCGACCCTCTTTTGGAGCAAAGGTTTCTGGAGGAGCGAACGGAGGAGTCGCTGTGGGTTCCCTTATTGGCATTTCGAGTGACTGTCTAATATCAACTCTTGGAGGAGGATCTCTGGGAAGGGCTTCCAGTGGAGCTGCAGCGAGCTACATCGAGGTAGGTCCAAGTGGGACAGGGGGAGGGGGGATTGCCGCACATAACAGCAGGACAACAGAGGGCGCAGTAGGGGGCCATGCAGTAACTGGTCCTTCAGGGGGGGCTTCTGGTGGCACCACAGAGGGACTTATTTCTTCTACACGCTGTCAGAGCCCAATATCTACTGGCTCTTCCAGCTCCATGCCAGGACAGCTTCTCTACAATCAGCCACCCACCAAGCCTCCTCAAGTGACCCCCTTGCAGCAATTTGCTGGAGGGGGCAGGACTACAAGTGGCTTGAACCTCCTCCACTCCTCACCACACGGCTTCTCATCTTCAAGCAAAGGGGATAATGGCCAGCAGCCCAGCGAGGGTTCACCGTCATCACTTGGGCATTTTAGCCTGGCAGGTCTCCAGTCTGGATATCTTCCACACCAGTTGTCTTTGGAGAGGTCTGCCTTGGCTTCTCTGGCCCAGTACGGTTCAGCCAACGTCTCGCCATGCCTTACTCCGGTGGCACCGAGCCCAACTATTCAAAGCCCGGTGACAAGCAGGACTTTCCACTTCAGCGACCCATCCAGTGCCACAGGATCCCACAGTTCCCTGCTCATGCCTCAGTCCTCTCTTCCTTCACATCCTTCGGTCCAGACACACACCGCAGGAAGAGATACACAGCCCGGTCGTTTTTCTGAGGATCTAAAGCTGCTATCTAGCTCGCATTCATCTCTTCCCCAGGATATGGCCCAGGCCTTAGGGTACCAAACTGCTTGCTCCTCTGTGGAAACCGGTTATTACCCCTCACCTTTCTCCTCACCCACTCTCAAATCCAAAACCTGTAGCTCGGTTCCCGGTCATTTGACTCCTCCAATTCAGCTTTCTCCGGGCCACCCCCATCAGACTCATTCTGTCGTAGCCTCACCGTCCCCGTCGCTCCGGAGGGGCTCCTCTGCCTACTCGTCAGATCTCGAAACTCAAGCAGTCCGCTCAAAGCTTCCTTCCAATTTGTGAGGATTGATCACACCCTCCTGTGCTCCTCCGGACTGAAACGCATACAAACGTTATCTCACGTGGGGTTGCTTTCAATTTCTTTGATCAGATGTCACTGTGTTCCGCTTTTTATTTTACCTTAAACTCGCTGTGATTTAATAGACACTTTACCAGGTAACAAACAATCTTTTATGCTTTGTCCTATTCTTATTTACGTCATGTATATAGATAGAGGTATATTTAAGTAATATGTTAATCGAGGAGGGTGTGATCTCTGTTTAAAGGACTGTCATTTCTTGACAGGAGAGGGCAGTTCAATACTCAAATACTCATTTTGTCTGCAGGCACCTATGCACTAACACCTGCATCCAAGGCTTTTTGTGTGTCTCAACAAAAGTGATCGAGATTTTTTTGCTAAAATGATACATGTCATATGGGATCGCATATTGTTGATTCTCAAATGTATAGACTGTGCTTATTTATCATGTGTATCTGTGTATACCTTTTGAAACCTTATGCCACAAAAAAAAAATTAGGAAACCAAAAAAGACTTCCAGTAAGGTAAATCCCTCCAACCCCTTATTTTATATCACTCTATTGTAATATTATTAATAATAATAATAATAATGTATTTGAATGCAGGGCGAAGAGGGGCGCAAGTGAGCTAGCCTCCATTTCACTGTGGAGATTACTGCAGCATGTGTGTCCCAACAAACTCACTTTGTCTTCCAAAATCATGCCGCTAAACCTTTTTCCAACGCCCGTGTCATTTCGTTCGTCCCGAATGTGTGTGGCTGCTGCGCAAGTGTGCGACTCAGCAAAACAGTTCGATGCAAGGCAAGACGTTGCCTTTTTTTCCATTTGTTTTCCACGGTAAAAAAAAACTCAGACTTTCATGAAGCACGGATTGTCTGTGTTGATTCTCAGCCATCCAAGTCATTCGTGTGACACACAAGCTGCGGTTCATCCTCTAAATTTGAAGTGAAGGCAACCAGAGCATCCGCTTCTGATTCAACTTCAGTGGGTAAACCGCAGCTTGCGTGTGGTGTGGCGTAGCACTTGGACCATTTGAAAAAAATAAATATATATAAAATTTTCAGCGCTGAGAATGGAAATGAACAACGTGATCATTGATATGCTCATTATTTTGTCTTCTATGGCTGCTATCGGATCAACATGGGAACGTCTCTTTAAGATGTTGAATGTATGGACATTTAGCGCCGGTTAAAAAAAAAATGGAATTATTGTAGCACCAAAACAAGACTGTTCTGTCACCTAAAAATGGCAGTCGGGTTCAATATATTGGACACGTTTTCATCAGCAGCCGTTTCTGTTGCTAAAGTGGCCTTTGAAAAGACTTATTGAGCATAATTACATGCTTACGATTAAAACTTGTTAAGTTAAAGTAGCATCTTCCCCAATGCTATCATGCAATACTTCAAGTGTAGCAGAAAGCATGTGTATACTAATGTTGGTACTGTTGAGACCGTTTGGGTGCAGGGAGGCATAACACTATTTTAATTCTCTTTTGTTTTGTTTTGGATTTTTTTTTCATGCTAAGGTTCTTTTGAGGAGCTACCCGGTGGAATTGTACCCTAGAGCGGATGTAGCGCAGCTTCACAATAGCTTACTATTATGTCGGTGTCTGATGGGTACACTCAATTTTCATGCTCTAACGTCAAATTCTTTACCGTCAATCAATTGTCACGCCCTTTCCTCGACAGACTGTAGAATACAGACATAGGCACTTTATCCTCCGAACCAATTTTTAAAAGGTAAGAGATCCCACAAATGCCAAGGGGGGAAGGAATCAGCATGTGTGTTCTTACTGCTTTTATGGGTGTGGTGTACTCAGAAAGCCCAAACACAGCACACATAATGCAATCAGAAACTTCTGACACATTCCATGAGCAGCTCGGGGGGGAGGGAAAAAAATCACTCTTAACACCCCCTCCCCCCCAAACACACCACAGCGTAATCGCTCATGATCGTTTTCGAGAGACTTACAAAGATCAAGCCTTTGCGGACTTTGATTGCGAGGTTTGGGAAAATGCTCAAATCTGGTCCGATTGCCATTTTAGCTAAAAATGAGTTGGAGGCAGACAAGGAGAGGGGATATGTTTAAACTCGATGGTCTGCAGCTCATCACCAACAGGTTCCTCTCCAACAGCTGAGGCCCCATCAACTCGGTCGCGGCAGCCTAATTTAACAAGACGTTTGCAAGGCTAACATGGAGTCACTCACAGAAACACACACACACACACACACACACACATACATCGGCACTCTGTGGCAATCTCCCCCTCATTAAAGCTTCCCCACAAGTCGATGTAATGAGGTGCAGCACACACACGCAGGACGTGACACTGCTGTTTACGAATTTAGACGCATGCAAATCAAATAGCAACGAGGATGCTTCTTAAACACCCTTAAGATTTTATTTCCAAAGAGCGAAGGGGTCATTTCACATGCAGAAATTTGATTGGACATGTAAATACATTCACATCAATGAAATGAGTAACTCGGGGCGCTCCAAAAAGAATTCAGGAAGTATTTTGATTTTCAGATAGACGTTCGATTAGAGGAAGGGACCAAAATGCAAAACTTAAAACGAATTATCTTTGGTCTAAACAGAAACCAATTTAACCCTTTCAGGGACAGCGGTTACTGCAGTGGACAGCTCATTAGGTTACAGGGTGCGTGAAAGGGTTAATAACTGCAAACAGCTCACAGTAACTTCTTCAGTAAATGACAGATTTTCAAATAAAAGACTATAAACATTTTACAATGTATGCCATCTTTTTTTTTCTTTGAAAGGAAAAGACTAAATTAATAGTTTGCCTTTTTTTTTTTAAGAATTGAACGATGCAGATGGATAAGTATCGGAGGTTGTGGAGCTAAAAATTGGAGTACTCATACATGTACCGACACTGTCCTGATGCAGATGTTTGATATGATAATACTTACTTTATGAGAACTAGGAGATTTCACTAAATGTCATTTCATCAAGGCATCTCATGTTTGAAAAAAAAAAAGGAAAATATCTGAATTTTTAAGACCACTTCCCTTTGTCGCAGAACGGAAGTCTAAATTGTCCAAAGGCGTGAATGTGAGCGTTAATGGTTGTATGACCATATGTGTCATGTGATTGACTGGCATCCAGTCCTGGGTGTACCCCACCTCTTTCGACGACATAACACCTGCAATATATGGCACATGAGTGTTTTAATAGATTGTATACGTTCGAATGACTAAATAGTCTTTTATCGAGCAGTGAATCATTTTTGATAACCAAAGTGGGGCTTCATAGACTTGGAACACTTCACTATCAGATAGAAGATGACCACTCAGCGAAGTTGTTGTTTGATTTTTTTACTTGTATTATTGGAGGTTTTCTGTGATTGGCTGGCGACCAGTCCAGGGTATACCCTGCCCCTTGCCCAGTGTCTCACTCGTGTCCCTAATGAGGAAAAGCATTATCGAAAACGGAGGGATGAAAATGTAACACCTTGAACGTTATATTTTTAGCAATGCGCAACGTAGTTAATCGTTTGCTCTTTGAGGCATTCAAATCTTGAGGTAGCATAAAGATCGTATATTATTGGTTCCGCTATATTTAACCTTCAATTTTATCTTTCGTGGGAGTTGAACGGGAACCCAGGCAACGTATTATAAGAGCGCACCCATTAACAATCCAAACTTTCACAAAGCTCAAGTTGCAACTCTCGCCGTGGTTTTCCACAGTTTTGGAGCTGTCTCTACCTTCAAAATGTATCTTCAATTGTATAACTTCAAGGGTGTTGGATATTCTATTAAAAAAGTTAGACCAACACTTGGACATCACTATATTCAAAAGCTTTTGCACCCAGTTACTTTATTCTCCTGGAATTGCATCATATACCTTTCCTCTTCTTGTGGCTCAAACTCCAAAAGCGAAAAAAAACCAAAAAAACATTAACCCTGCTGCAGTGCTAGTGTGACTCATAACTGTGTGCGGAAAGTCATGTCATGAGTCTACTTTATCACCATCCAGTGGACCAAAGGTTGCAGAGACCGAGCCCAGGAGGGTGCTACGACGGAGGATGGAGTGAACGCTAAAAATAGTTTGGATTGAATCGATCACGATTGCCACAAGTGGAATCGTGTGGGAGGGGAGAATTACTTCCCTCCTCACAGTGCGACCTTAGAGAGGTTTGAAGGTGTTGACGTGGAAGCAACTGAGGGAAGACAAAAGAGGCCCGGCGTACTTCTGGGTACTGACACTGATGGGAGACTTGTCACTGGAAGGCATCCTGTAGTTGCTCTGGTGTGGAAGCATGCATGGGAATGTGAGTTAGTAAATCCAATCGTGTTTTACAGGGTGGCAAGGGGTGGCAAACGCCACCCCAACCAAAGTTTTTGCAATCCCACCTGCCGCCCCATTGACTCGATCAATACAAAATGCATCCAACCATTATTTTCTAATCGGCTTATCCTCACGAGGGTCGCGGGCATGCTGGAGCCTATCCAAGCTGCTTTCGGGCAGTAGGCGGGGTACACCCCGAACTCGTTGTCAGCCAATCACAAGGGCACACAGAGACGAACAACCATTCGTGCTCACAGTCACTTCCAATGGCAATTTAGAGTGTTCAACCAACCTGCCACGCATGTTTTTAGAAAGTGGGAGGAAACCGGAGTACCCGGAGAAAACCCACACAGGCACGGGGAGAACATGCAAACTCCACACAGGAAGGACAGAGGCGGAATCGAACCCTGCACCTATGCACTGGGAGGCCGACGTGCTAACCAGTTGAATACCGTGCCGACTCAATAATAAATTGAAATACAGTCAAACCTCGGTTTTCGAACGTCTCGGTTCTCGACCAATTCGGTTTTCGCCCCAAAATTTCCAGTTTTTTATGCCTCAGATGATGAACAAATTTCGGTTCTCGAACAAACTGAGCGCACTTGAATGCAACATTTGACTCCTCTCGCCTTCCTTACACGAGGAAGTGACGCTTCCTCGAGTAGACGAGGAAGTGACGCTTCCTCGTGTTGCTTTCCATTGTGAGCAGACGTGTTCAGTAAACATTTTTATTTTAAAAATAGGGTGGTTTCGGTCTTCGAACAATTTCGGTTTTCGAACAGCCTACTGGAACGGATTATGGACGAAAACCGAGGTTTGACTGTATTTGATTATAAATGTTCCTTCCATTGTCTCTGTAGTGTGCATGAACGGTTTCTAAACAGTTTCGAACGTATTGCCAAACTCCGACGCTTCCCGCCATTTTGACCCTTTCAGGGACAGCGGTTATGACAGTGGACAGCTTATGTGATCTGGTTACACGTTGTCATTAGTGGTGCACGAAAGGGTTAAAGGCAAAAAAATCGTTGCATCAGACCACGGGCGGCGCGGAAAACCCGGACGTGATTGCAGTCGTTTAATGCTGGGCTTACACCGAACAATTGTCACAGTTGTAAGAACGGAAAGTCTTCAGAAAGTTTTCGAGTTTTGCAGGAGTCTCTGCGTCATCTCCCATCATCTTCCATCAATTGAGGGAGTGTCGTTAGTCAGTAAAACTCCCGTAAATTTTCAACAACAACCCTCAACAGAACCTCTCGCCACCCGAGGTATAGCGTCCTCGATTCGCCACTGATGCCGACTATTTGTTTTTGAAGGGTTTCGCCGCCAGAAGGCATGAATCCGATCTCTAACAGAGATCAGCACAAGCTTGGGATCGATTCGTCATCGTCTTCTCGGTTGTAACTTCTTACGAGCGATGACACCATCTCTGTAAAATCTCGCTTAGAAGCATGGAATTTGTTAATGAAGATAAGCCGTTTTTTAAAATGTATTTTTAATTGTACTTATTTATTTTTTAAATTGATGACCGTGCTGGTTTGCGTTTATGTAATGGAAAGAATAAAGAAGTGGGCGGCGGGTGAGGTTTCATAATAATAATAATCCTCCAGGGTCAAGAACATTTCCCAACCGGCGAAAGACTGCGTAATCTGTCTTTGCGGGTCAAAACCATGAAAATAACCGAAACTGGAGTAACACGATTTTCACCTGACAGCAAATGATTCGACTTGAAGGGGATTTGCTATTTTCGCCCTCCAAGACTATTTGCGTAATGTACTCGTATGGCTACGTCAGCTGGGAATTACACAGGAAGGCAAATGAAAGAAAAAGAACACAGAGGCTGAGTCACTTTCTCAAGAGGCAAACGGTTTTTCATGATGTCTCGCCGTCAGAGGAACACGGAGGTTTGAGGGCAGCACGGGAGCAAAACAAAAGCAATGAAGGCTATTGGAAGGATCACCAAAACTGACAGTGTTGCATTCAAAACACTTGCAGGCATCTTATTTGGAAGTCCGCCACACTGCCTTTGTTTTTATTTTATTCTTTAATATTAATGCAAGTTAGTAACTAATTATTCAACAAAATGCATTCATATCAAATGTATATGAAATAGTTTATTTTAATTTAAATAGAATGTTTTTTGTTTTTTTTCAACCAGTTCCTCTCGATTGGATTGATTAAAATTGACGGGTGTGAACTTCAATCCGACACGTATGTGCTTCGCTCGGATCCGAAGTTACCTTCGTTTTCACCTCGCAAGCATTCTGTTTGCTGCACCTCCAATTTCACCATCTCATCATGACCTCTCACTTGCCTTTTGTGCTGCCCAGCTGGCGCGTGACTATCGGTTGATGAATCAGCGATGCACAATAATGGAATCGTTTGCTCTGATTGAGGATTAGAGAAGCGAAATCGAACCTGGGTTTTGATTGCGGAGAAATGAGGCATTTCGCTATCTGTACAGAAGGCTTGGCATACACCTTTAAATTGATCGATCGAGTTGAGTCGGACCAGATGGTTCCTCCCCTTTCGTCCATTTGAATCGTTCTTCTCGTCTGTTCTCATCGGTCCTTAAAAATGACATTTAATCCAGAAACTTAATGTCCACATGTAACAGTTTGGTTGAAAATCACTCTGTTTTGTGAGGGCGGTTCTCTCTCTCTTTCGTTGCCATGACCACTGGGGGGTGGAGCTTAGGCAATACGAAGAAGCGAAAGCCACTCAGTGTTGCTCCCTTTTTTTTTTTTTTGCTTAATTAGAAACTAGCTACAAATCTTGTGATCTTTTGTGGACTTACCGGACACCGCTGGTGAATCTGAGACTCCTTACATTGTACTTTATGTTCACCCCCATAATTGCAAATGAATGGCACTTTAGCGCAAGGCTAAACCCACGCCAACCCCCAAAGTTAATCGGGTCTTATGTATACTCCATGTGGTACTCCAGAGACCCACTATTTGTAAACAAGTTATTAAAAATGTTCACTTTATATCTGCTGCTTAAATGAATCATTTCCTGTTAACAATAATCAGAAAAAAAAGAATGTCACATGCTTTGTGATACATTTTAGCTCGCGGGGATTTTTGGTTTCATAACCAGGAGGAAACAAATGCAACAATAATTTTATACAAGGTTTCTATTGGGTATCAGTCATTCTTTACATTCTTTAGGCATTTGAAAATCTAAAAGTAAAAGTGACACATTACAGTAGTTTGTTATTTGCGTGACATTTTCATGTGAAAGAGAGAGTCTAAAATTGACATTGAAAAAAAAAAGATACACACAAGACCAACAGTTCATATTGTACACCGGAATCAGGCTGCTCGCTCCACGGCCTTTTGTTTAGCGTTGCGTCTAATACGACCATCCTCTTTTGCCGCTCTAGTGAGATGGAATGATACGACGGTAATGTCACGCTGACCGCAAAGTGTGCAACGTATATTTGTGTGCGTGTGTGCGTGTGTGTGTGTGTGTGTGTGTGTGTGTGTGTGTGTGTGTGTGTGTGTGTGATGTCGGGCAGTTTAACCTGCATATGACCCAGTTTAAGAATAGCACGTAGCAATTGATTCAGAGAGCACGGCCGGATCCTTCAGGGTTGTAATGATATTCCGCTGTCAAGATCGTGGCTCACTTGTCAATGTGACACTGTGTTACTTCTAGCGACTGCCTGTTTGTTTCAAAACAAATCTACGTATATACGTGAAGAAAAAGAGAGATGCACATTTCAAATTGTCAGCTGGAGAGAATACAAAACAGAACCTCATTTTTGTGAGGTGACAACCTCTTGAAGCCTCCTTTTCTTTAAGATAATGATGTACTATAACCCCGGTGGTGAGCGGTATTCTTTCAAATGTACTTATACTTACCAAGCTTAGTATTTCCATAGGACCTACTTACTGTATATTTCTGTATTTGCTTTAGACTCTAATAACTGATGTCACCACGTGTACAGTTCTTGACATGTCTATTTATATATATATTTTTTGTCATAACAAGCATATGTAAGACTTTCTACAGGGAAGGCTCAGCCTGTGTGTGTGTATATGATGCGTTCAAGGACACACGAGGAACAGCGCTCTTTTGAACGCTCCTGCTCACGATCAAAGTGATTATTTCAGATGATTTATTTTCTGCTTTTAACACGGGATAAAGCAATAACGAACACGCGAGGCTGGCACAGGACTGTATTCGTGTGTGCGCGTGTGTGTGTGTGTGTGTGTGTGTGTGTGTGTGTGTGCGTGTGTGTGTGTGTGTGTGTGTGTGCGTGTGTGTGTGTGTGTGTGTGTGTGTGCGTGTGTGTGTGTAGGTGAGAGAAGCGGGTTCCACAGATGCATTGTCGATAAGCACACATGCTGGATGAAATCATAAGGTATAGAATAAAATGAAAAAGGAACAATTGCTTGGAGTATTTCTTGTCATATCCCCCCCCCCACACACACACACACATTTTGTTCTTCATTTACCATATAAGATAAGATAAGATGATATAAGATAACGTTTATTTGTCCCACACTGAGGAAATTTGCAGTCTACAGCAGCAAAATTGTGTGTGTGTGTGGGGGGGGGGGGATAAAGTGTTTCATTGCACAAAATAAATTCATTGCACAAAATAAATGTTACAGAACAGAACTGTCCACAGTTACATAAGTGTAATATAAAATAAATCATTAGCAATATATTTTTAGAGTAAATAGAATATGTACATTTATGGTCACTTTATTAGGTACGCCTGCACAGTCTTACATAATGATTTAATGCTCTGTTTTTGGCATTGTTGAGGAAACTTTTATTTAGTTAACATTCACCACAAAATATCCCATTTGAGAATAGTTATTTGCAATTATTTAGTCCAGATTGCACACGACCTTCTCTAATCCAGTCTGCTTTGCGTTTTATTTGTCGGAATCAAACCTTGCACCTCTGCACTGTGAGGCGGACGTGCGAACCAGTCGCTCACCATCCCACCGTATTTTGAAATTCCTCTCTTTAAAATATATATATTTTTAATTGGGTTGTAAAGATTACAGGTCACAGTAATGGCAAAAAAAAAAGATATATCTTGGTGTATTTATGTTTTATACAAATTTGAAAAGGGGTGTGTAGACTTAATATATAATATATATACTGTCCATACACACACAGTGGAGCAGCTGCACACAAGAAGCGGTCAAGAGGCAGGTTAGACTCCTCAGACTGCCACAAATGTCAGACTGTAAAGAAAAAAAACAAAAAACAAAGGAAAGCAGGACAATGCGAATGTGCCCCTGTGAGCAGTCAACCATCTGCTTCATTAGAATTCCCCTTTGAGGTAACCTTCCTATCTCCAAGAGCAACTCATTGAAAGTGAAGGGCTTTGTTTTAGACTGTCTATTGTAATTACACATTATTCTCTTCCTCTGATGCCTGCCTGCCTCGAGACTCGAGGCGACCATTCGCCATGTGACGGACACGGTGGAAGCACACGTTTGTGTCCATGTGCGCTTCTTCCAGGACATAGGGACACATTTTTTTAAATTCATTTTTAGACCAGATAGGTTTGTTTTTTAGGGGTTTTTTCCCCCCCAAATTGTTTTGTTTTAGTTGAATCTTTATTCGTTTTAGGGTTTTTTTCTACATATATGGAGCATTTGTCGAATTAAGAAAAAAGACAGTTTGCCCTTCCTTCTTCTGTATGGACATACAAGTAATACCAAAACAAAAACATTTTAAATTAACCCCGGAAGCTCATGTATGATGTTGAATCACAATTTTAATTTTTTTTAATGCCCATTGACATACAACAGATAAAAAAATACAAGTATTTGTCTGCTCTGTATGTTTTAATAATAACAACGATAATACAGTGCTGCCTTGAGGTACTGTATGACTGATCCGACTGAATTTTTCAACATGAGTCATCATTTGACCATATTGTGCTTTGACTTGTGAGCAAAAATGTAACATATGCGCTTTGTATGGGCAGTGGACTCCAATCAACTTAACTCATTTCAGATCAAGCGCCAGTTTGGCATGTAGTGAACAATTCATCAAAAAAGAAGAGTCAAGCTGTTTTGTGCTGAAATAAACATAGTGATAAGATATTTACTTTTTGTGTATTTAATCAGTGGAGTGCAGTTGGAGTGCGCACACAGGCTGCCTGAAATACGGGAGTCTGTGAGCGTAGTGGCACGCGGCTGTAGACAGACGATGCAGTCGACTGAATCCCTTAGTTCTGAAAGTCTTCTTCGTTTGTGTCTTTGGGAGTGTATTATACCACCCCCTGGTGGCCAAGGTGCAAACACCACCAGGAACCACTATGAAATGATACACAATGTTTACTTCCTTACTTTCCATTTCATAGAGTTAATTCTAATTCTAACTTCTAATTTGTTATCCCGGGTACGATGTGTTCTCAAGTCAATTTTATAGAGTATATATTAATTTTAAAATATTTTAAACGTGTTGGCTGCAATGAATTAAAGGGATTTCCTTTCAGGCGGCACGGTGGGTGACTGGTTAGCACGTCCGCCTCACAGTACAGAGATGCAGGGTGAAATTCCGACTCTGGCCTTCGTGTGTGGAGTTTGCGTGTTCTCCCTGTGCCTGTGTGGGTTGTCTGAGTACGAATGGCGGTTCGTCTATGTGTGCCCTGCGATTGGCTGGCAACCAATTCAGGGTGTACCCTGCCTACCGCCCGAAGACAGCCGGGATAGGCTCAGGCAAGCCCGCGACACTCGTGAGGCTAAATGCATTCCAAAATGGATGAATTGATATATTTCCATTCATGATTGGAAAGATGATTGGAGATTCGACTGTTTTGGCTTCCGTGTGATCTCATACACACACAACGGTTGACCATCAATCTCCATGGATAAAATAGATCAATAAATAAGTGGGATATCCTCAAGAAGCTCAAACTGGATCGGGCCTTGCACTTCCTGCATGACATCCTCACCATGGAGGTGTCCATCAGGCTCTAATGCCCTCTTCTGCATCACGGGGGGATAATCTGCTCTAGTTTTCCTTGGGTCAGACTCAAAAGTAATTAATCCTCACATTACTCTGCAGGCTTTGGGGTTAAAACACTGTAAACGCTTGTGCCCAATTTTTTTTTTTCTTCCTGTCCTTGCGTCCCTTTTCAATTCTCGTCACTGAGCAGACACTCAGAATACAGCCGCTACAAAAATATTGTTTTGAATTCAAGCATTTTAAATTGGAGATTTGAGTCGATTTTATAGTGCTAGAAAGAGGTTATGAGACCTGCAGCTAATTGTAAAAATACAGTATGATTTTGGGTGGGTCTATTTTTACAACTTGCCTTTATTGCATGACCTGTTTAATTTTTTTTTTCTTTGCTTTTTCTTTCTGTTTTCATGCCCGTGGCAAGCGAGCATCATGTTTTTTGGCAGCACTCGGCGCAGAGCACTCAGCGACCGCCACACATTAACTACAGCATATCCGTATTAGTCCTGTTTTTTGGGTGTTTTTTTTTTACTCCATGAAATCCTGTCGTCAAAGCCTTATGACATCTGCCAGTTTGTTCTCGAATGTTGTCCAAATGCCAACATTGCAAGCAGCCTCTGATGCGTGTGGGGTAAAGTTTTTAAATTCCAGAATGTGTGTGTGCGTGTTAGGTATTTAGGTAATCATGATGGCATAGAGCCGACAGAAGACTCATCCATCACATACACATAATGGAAACATCTGTCTGCCCACTGGCACACATGCACAGTTCAAACATGTGACGGACGGACACAAGTTTACATTATTTGTGTCTGTCAATGGGCAAACAGATGTTTGAATGATGTGCGTATGTGACTGGACACATACTGGACATTATTTAAAGACATACTGTAATTTCTGGACTATAGACCGCACCTGATTATAAGCCGCACCACTACATTTTTAAAGGAAAAAAACATTTTGTACACACATAAGCCGCACCTGTCTATAAGCCGCACGTGCCCATATTGTTACATGAGACATTTACAAAGAAAGACGGTACACAGGCGGCCGTTAAAAAAGTCTTTATATAGGCCGCTTCATTAAATAAGCCGCAGAGTTGAAAGCGTGTGACAAAAGTCGCGGCTTATAGTCCGGAAATTACGGTAATTTAAGCACACGTACAGGTTACCATCTGTCTGTCCATTCCTATACACCCATCTCAAGCTGATGTCCAACCGTTTTCTGTCGTGGAGCACAGCTGCTCGAGTGGCCATTTCAAAGGTTTTTGTCATCCTTACCTAGTGTTGCGTTTCAGGCAAAGTGATGCAGGGAAGCCAGAAACAAACTCGCAAGCTCGTCGCCTAGGAGTGATGTCATCTGGTGGCGCTTTGTTATTGGCTGCCACTGGATGGTGACATTTCTCGGCAATATACAGTCAAAGGGCTACAACTCCCAGATGACTGTTTATTTTCATTAGCGAAAATAACCTTGGTGCCAGGTCGACTTAATGACCACGTGATGATGCACTGCAAGCGGGCCAAACCATCGTTGGAATATGGGCCGCAGCATAGAGGACACAGACACATCGTTATGTACACAAGTTGGCAGCGAAGAGACCCTGCCGTCCTCTCGACACACATAAACCAGAAAGTGTGTGTGCATGCGTGTATGTGTGTGTGTGTGTGTCTTTGTGTGTCTGTGCGTGCCCCCTGGGATTCAGTTGATGAAAGCATGGATAACATCAGAAAGATGACCACAGGTTGCCAACCTGATGTCCCTTTTCTTGCTTCTGTTCTGCCAACCCCCATCCCCCTGCCCAAAAAAAGCCTCGATCTCCACCGCCATCCTCTCGTGCTCAGAGATGTGCCATGTGTGCCCTACTTACAGGTAAAATGCTGTCAGTGTAACCAAACTATCCATGGGTGAGTTGTGGGCAAAGGCTTTTCACGTGACTTTAGTCTCATGGCAATATAGTTTGAGCAGAAAAGATGATATCAAGATGATCGAATAAATGATTGTATTTCCCCAAATTGTCATTTTTTACCATTTTGCAACGTTGGTAATATTAACTTTTTTCCCCCAGTGTTGTCGACATATTACCTCATTGTAGAAGGCTGATGTTTACATATGTGTGTGTGTGTGTGTGTGTGTGTGTGTGTGTGTGTGTGTGTGTGTGTGTGTGTGTGTGTGTGTGGGTGTGTGGGTGTTGTGTTTCCCCTCCTGGAGGATAATCTTTGGGAAAAAAAAAAACCTTGACATCTTTGATAAAAAAAAACAGAACTGACTGCAATTTTGGAATCAGCATGCCACTTTTACTTTTAATAAGCATAAAAATGTAACCCAACCATTTTTTTTTTTCTCCAAATTGTCCCCCAGTGTAATCCTCCTTGACAGGTGACTCCGCTCCCCACATGGATGGTCGCTCCCGTCACTCTCCGCCATCACTCACATGGTTAAACTTGTAGAGCAGAAGCTCCCCGCCCACCCCACTCTCAGCCTTCTCCCCTCCCTATTTATCATAATAGTCTGCGCCCTTGAGCATTTTGCAGCCTTGTGCATCCTTTGAACTGCAGAGACTAAAAACAGACGATCCATTGTGTCCATGTCTTGTTCATTATGTGGGTTTAACCCGCGACAGTAAAGGGTTATAAATGACTTAGAGTCTGCGTTGTGGAGTGTCACGACGGCTATGAAGGATAATATGGTTCCCCGTGTAGTTCGAGTCAGAAAAATAAAATCATACCTGTTACACCCATCAAAACAAAACTGAGTGGACATGTTTACCATGACAAAATATACCAAAAAAAAGTCTCCAGGACCAATGCCCATAACTGAATAAGAAGTTGGCTATTTCTCATTAAAGCGGCCATTTTTGTATTCTATTTTGCTAACTGGTGCAAGAGAATTTGCCCAAATGAGCCCCATTTGGAAGCAGGTCTTATTTACTCGAGAAACGCTAAATTGGACCAGATTTTTGCTTACGTCATCCAATGTGGGTGGAGAATAATTTTTAAGTTCGATAATATTTTTGAGGATTTGCATAGAATTAGAAAAGTCATTCCCCCATGACATCAGTTCCACTAATCGGCATGAAACAGGCTGGCTGTGTCTCTAATAAAAGGCATATTAAAAAGTCTCAAACATTCCTGCCTAAAAGGAAGTTGACAATTTTGACATATTTTTGCAAATTCCCGGATGTTGTCAAAGTTCTACCAGGAAATTTGATGAAACAAGCTCCAATTGGACACGAGTATCCCAGACCAAAAAGTGACTCTCATCTAATATAAGCAGACCATGGCATCAACATTTGATGATTATTTTTGCGCGCTTGGCTGCCGCTGCTCAACCCGTATTGTGTTTTATTGTTTTTGTTCCAGATTGTAAAGTGTCCTTGGGTGTCTTGAAAGGCACTTATAAATAAAATGTATTATTATTATTATTACTATTATTTTCGATTCTCCAAAAAAAATGAATTAAATTAAACTCTCAGAAACCAGATCAGCAGGAATTTTTGATGGCCATGTCTATCCAAGGCTTGTCTTAAACTCCGACAAGGAGACGTTTTTGTCAGTTGGAAGAGGGTTTTTTTTCGACATATTATCTAATGTCGGCCAAGCATGGCATCAATAATAAAGTATTCAAGATTTTTTTTTCCTCACTATTTTTATTTTTCCTTCACTCATCACTTTTTTTTTAACATTGATGGAAAAAACCTCAAGCGTCCACTCCATGTGACATCCGGTAGATTCGCCATACATGGCCCGGAAAGCTTTAAATGACTCTCGTATATGTAGAAGCAAGTCTCCTCCTGCTTAATTAAGATAACAGAGAAGTGTCCCGATGGAGTCACATGGCCACCTGAGTGTGCAGAGTGACTCTCGGAAGGAGGAACTTGAAGTGGAAGAGCAATTTTGTCAGGCAGCCAATGTCATGCTTGTTCTGCTGACCTCCACACTTCGTCTCACCTGCAAATGAACGTTATGGCAACAGGTGGGGTGGCAATGGAGATTGATTTTTTTTGGGGGGGGGGGCTGTGGGGGGGGGTAATCCTGCCCTTTCATACATTAATATGATGTTACATACTTTAATCCCTCATTATGCTAATATTTGAAGGTCAGACACCAATTAAAAGCATTACTATTAAAATCCTCCCACACGATCGGCAATAAAATAATTCCAAAACAGGTATCGGAGGGGATGAAAAAGGTGATGACTTAGTTGAGCTTTTTGAATTGGAAAGATTTTTCACAATCCTTTTTTTTTTTTTTTAAATAAGGTTTTTTAATCTCAAAATGAAATGATAAAACAAAGTATATCCTGTAATAGCCACATTACAGAAATAAGAGCAAAAAACAATTTGGTAAATGACTTAGTTTAATGAATGGCAATACAAAGAGCCCTAATTCAAGGCTTATTTACACGGATTGTTTTTCTATTTTCTTTATAGATACAGCATTGTACGCAACAAAATATTTCATGATTGATGATATGTCATTTTTATTTTTCTACTTGATCTCAGATGTGTCTTTATTTGTCACTATTTTTTCCAACCCATAAATTATTGTCAGACATCTTTTGAAAAATTCCTTGACAAAATAAATTCTATGGGGGCGTTTGTGGACACACAACAAAGGAATGAATAGCATAAACAATTCGGAGACAGTCCAGTCTCCTACATACATAGAGCATGTGTTTCCTTCATTCTAAGTTTTATAGAAGGCTTTTATTTTTTTGCGGCTCCAGACATATTTGTTTTTTGTTTTTTTTTTGTCCTATATGGCTCTTTCAACATCTTGGGTTGCTGACCCCTGCTTTGGGAGAATGCTGGAGATTCAACCCGGATCTTCCAACTGTGAGGCAGATGTGCCAACTGCTATACAGCATGCTGTCCGAAGATAAATCCCTTGAAAAAATGTTTTGCAAGCTGCAACTACCGTACTAGCAGATAGTAATCAGAATTCTTACTGACTGCTGCGACTGAGCATTTTGCCCATGTATTAGAATGACTGACCATAAAACATCAAGCAGATTGTATAATTTACTTATTGCAAAGTTCAGTGCCTTACACCAACCTATTTCGGGAGCGCTTCTGTTTGCTTTATGAGATAGTGTGACTAACCGGCTGTGTCCAATCAGCAGGCGGAGTGCCTGCAATGCGACGTCTTCTTAGTCAGTGTGGAAGGAGTTGCCGAACGAATTTGATAATCCCCCCCCCCCGCCACCCCCTCCGGCAGCATAAAACATGATTTCATTTGGAGAGAGATCTTGGTGAGGTGAACTCCCGCTTCCTAATCCCAAGGGCCCAAAAAGAAAACTGGAAAAATGAGAGAACGGATCCTGGGTGGTTTAACTTGGTCAGCAGTTCCATTAAGGATACTTTGTTGCTCCATGACTACAGTCCAAACAGTGGCAGTCCTAATTTGAATGGCACACTTTGCTTGAACCCCCTAAAACCCAAACCCCGCACCCATTTGGCAGCCCCAGAACATTTAACTTTGTGCACAACAAACAAAAAAATACAAATACAATTACAATATGAGGAAACACAACCAACAACTGAGAGCAATCCGAGAGATTGACAAATGTGTTCGGGATGCCTGCGTCAACTTCCCTGTTACTTAGTTATACCATGCTATCATTTTGTCTGAGTGAGATTAATTTTCTTTTTCGTGATTACGATGTTCATTCTCATTGTTTTGGGGATGAAAATAAGGATTCCACTTCAAAATGCAGTGTGGTTAGCACGTGGCTTCACAGTGCTGTTTCAAATCCAGCTCCGGCCTCCCTGTGTGGAGTTTGCATGTTCTCCCCGGGCCTGCGTGGGTTTTTCCTCCGGGTGCTCCGGTTTCCTCCCACATTCCAAAAACATGCATGGCAGGCTGATTGTGCATCTAAATTGTCCCAAGGTTGAGTGTGAGCGTGGATGGTTGTTCGTCTCTGTGTGCCCTGCGATTGGCTGGCAACCAATTCAGGGTGTCCCCCGCCTACTGCCCGAAGACAGCTGGGATAGGCTCCGGCACCCCCCGCGACCCTAGTGAGGATAAAGCGGTTCGGAAAATGGATAGATGGATGGACTTCAAAATGCTTGCATAATTGAATTTGTGCAAAAGTCGCATTTCTGAGCCAGTGTCAGCCCTGAGAATCTGAATTCTGCTCCATGCGCTTGATGACAGACCGGGTGTCACCATCCATCTCGCCTACAGTGGATGGTCGCCATTAATTAACTATGAGCAATTTTTCGGGATGGTGCATTGCCACCACCCTCGCAATGCGGCCTTGTGATGTCACACATGTTGCCCGTGCCAGGCCTGACACCACATCCAAATGTCCAAATGACGTCACAATTGTTGTTCTCTTCTTAAATGTCCAAAATATGAAATCCGAGAGAAATGTGTTCGTTGTAGTTATGAGTTATTGAATGTTGGATCAACTCACAGTGCTGTTGTGTGTTCCCATTCCGCAAATGAGTGAATTAACTTTATGCATGACTCGGCGAGACAGTGGTGGGTCATTGGTGGATGTGTGTGTGTGTGTGTGTGTGTGTTTGTGTGTGTTGGAGGAATGGGTGCGTTGTCAAATAGTGTTGGAAGTAGGATTGAAGTCACACCACACACTTCTGATACCAGTCATAACGGATACCCAGGAAGTCAGAATTTATGTTGATACCCCAACACACATGTGGGATCTAAACTCGAAAACATACTTCTGACTTCTTTGTTGCCCGCTATGACTGGTTTGAAAAAATTGGATTGAAACCACAACGCACCATCTGGGTTCCTGGTTCTCCGCTATAATTGGTGTCAGAAATGGGATAGAAGCCGAACGCGCTGCTGATTTCTTGGTGCTGTGTTACAGGACGAGCTCAAATGGATGAATCCTTGGCGGAATTCTATTTGTTGCTCGACAACAGTGTGGTAATTAGGATGTCATTTTGCCAAATGCTTTTGGCCACATCAAGAAAATAAAACTTGAAATATGAACAATATACAAGTCAATAAGGGTGGGGGCCAAGGGCTGAGAAACTCACTCCATGACATAAGTTGCCAAGTGCAAGACAGTTGATCATATTTGACTTATACAGTCAAACCTCGGTTTTCACCCATAATCCGTTCCAAAAGGCTGTTCGAAAACCGAAATTGTTCGAAAACCAAACCACGCTCTTTTTAAAATAAAAATGTTTACTGAAAACGTCTGCTCACAATGGAAAGCAACACGAAGAAGCGTCACTTCCTCGTCTACCCGAGGAAGCGTCACTTCCTCGTGTAAGGAAGGTGAGAGGAGTCAAATGGTGCATTCAAGTGCGCTCAGTTTGTTCGAGAACTGAAATTTGTTCGTCACCCGAGGCATAAAAAAATCAAAATTTGGGGTCGAAAACCGAATTGGACGAGAACCGAGACGTTCGAAAACCGAGGTTTGAGTGTATTTGATCAAATTCCAACTCCTGAAGTGGTCATGTGCGGTGATAGTTCTAATTCAGACGCCGAAATGATGTGGCATCATCCTAACTTCATCGGCTAGTGATCGTCTCATTTCTCCAAACGTTGGTCCCTCCTTAAGCGAGGCTAAAGGACAGAGAAAGTTGTAAATGAAGAAATAAAATTGGGCTTGTGAGTGTGTATTGTTTATATGTGCTCTGTGTTTGGCTAGCTCTCAGTTCAGGGTGTACCCCGCCGCTAGCCCGAAGGCAGCTGGGGTTGACTCCATCTTACTCACGACCCAAGTGAGGATAAGACGTGTACACATTGGACGGATGGTTTTGATTTAGGAACAGCTGAATAGGTGGGAAGGTTAGTCTGAGTGGTTTAATGGGTTAGGCTTAGTGGGTCGGCGGGAGAGGAGTTTGGGGGTTATGGTTAATGTATTGGTTAGGGTTAGGACTAGGGTTAGATTTTTGGCAGCATTAGAAGTTTGGGTTTGAGTTTAGAAGTTATGTTTAAGGTCGCGGTGTGATGAAGTACTGTGACTTTCAAACCATTGGTTAAAAAAAAAAAATGAAAGCATATTTTCTTACCACCTTTTCAAGTCCGTTGCCATTAAGCAGGCAACACAGTTGGCTGCGTCTCCTCCTGCTTAATTGCCTGATAGGCTTTGTGATATTTTTATCAGCCATTCGTGTGGCGGCGAGTGGCTGAGAGCGGAGATGTTGCTGTGAGTGGATTGTGTGTGTCTTTATGTGTCACGCCTCAGTACGCTTTTGACGGGGAGAGCTGCCTGTTTGCTGCAGGAAAACCGCCACTTCTGTGCACCTGCATATCCAACTGCGTGACCTGGCCTCTCAGCCTTGATATCGCTCAGAACTTTCAAAGTGAACTGTAGCCTTCATCATCATCATCATCCTCATCTTTTATATGCAATCGGCAAGGAATCAGAACTCAAGCACTTTGTTGGAATTCACCATAGATTACTGAGGCTGCGGATTGTTGGGAGAACCAGGAAGTGAAATATGTGTGTTGTGTTTTCAGGACAGGGATAGGTCACTGCACTCACGCACGCACTAATGTAAAAAAAAAAATGGTGTGTTGCGGTTCCTGTTGACGCCAATTGAACCTCCTCAAATTCAAACCCCTCAACCTTAGAACAAACACAGCTAACTCCTTGGTTCTCTGATGTAACCCCTCACTCCGAAACACATATCCCACTGAGGGTTGACTGTACGTAGGTGTTTGCGAGTGTAGTGAATGTTCATTTTTCACCCCGGGTTCATTCAAGGTTGCAAAGACGTTCGCCAGACATTCGCCCACAATTTTATTGATCGCAAACAGTTTTTGTTTTTGTCCAAAACATTTAAAGATGTGGGACTCGATCTTACTCCCAATCCTACCCTAACCCTAAAGAGAATCTATAAATCACCAAACCCTAACCCTGATTCTTACCATAAAACTAACTCAATAATGCTCAAACCCTAACCTACTAACCCAGGGGTGTCAAACTCATTTTACATTGTGGGCCACATACTGTAGATGTCAAGCGGGCCGGACCATGAAAATTCGACCATACTCTGCTATAAACAACCAAAATATGTATTTCCTTTGTTTCGGTCTAAAGACGCACAAGAACATTACGAAAATGTTGAAATTTAATGAACATATCTTTTACGAAACATTTCATGAAGCACCGTAGATTTCCTTAGACAAATGTTCCAATTTACTTTAATCTTTCACATATATGCATTGCAACTGATCCCACTGATTGTCCAAAGGCACAAAACTTGAACAAGTAATTGTTATTGAAAAATATAGTAACGCAATTTAAGATTAAACAAGCTCTATACATTTTTAAACCATTTACACATGTGCATATAAAATCTAAATTTAATCCCTGCCTACACCTTACAAACTAAGGAGAGTGCTATTAAACGTATAAAGAATAAAGTATTTCTCTGATCAAAACAATGTTGTCTTCTACTCTGATCAAAACAGTGTTTCCCCCTAGCGGATACTCCGTGAATTGCACCTTATTAAAAATATTCATTCCGTGTCTTTTATGCATTTTTTTTTCACTTTTAAATGATCCTGCGGGCCTGATCGAACATCCTTGGGGGCCAGTTCCGGGACACCGCTGTACTAACCCCTTAATCCACACTGCAGATACTCGAACCCGAATGCTGCTTCTTCTCAAAACGCGCACAAAGGTGACAGTGCACATTGAGGGCCCCCCTCTAAGACTTCGATGGATCCTATCATCCTCAGTGAGCACAATTCTTATCTTGCCTCTCACGTCAACGGGGGCTCCAAGATGGACTCGGTATCAAATAATGACAAGGTGGCGCCATCCCAAAATGAGCGTTCGGATTCATGCCGCAGCTAATGGAGTCTCACGCCAACTGCACTGATGGATGCGATAACTCGGTGAGCACTCAAATGGCAATAAACTGCCGTTACAAGGCTTTATTTGTTGTTCATTAAAAGCGCCGTTCATGCGCCGTCAGATCGCGGTGGCGTGAAAATACGTCTGAGTGAATTTGGAATCATAAAAAACACTCATTAATAAAAGGCAGCTTCTTGTATTTTGGCCGTTAGCGAGAGCAACAAATCATTAGCTTTTATGAATACAAATTACGAGTCGCCCCAGCGAGACGTTGCAAGTGTTGCATCAGAACAAAAAAGAGATTTTTCATCACAGATATAAAGATGAGGTCGTCGGAGGGCTGCTTAGGGATAAAAATGCTAACTGTTTGCTACTTAAATGTAGATTTTTTTTATTGATTTTTTTTACAGAGACATCGTCAGGCTGCCGGGCAGTGATGACAATCCACTTGGGCGAAAAGTACTTTCAAACAAAAAAACGCTGCCCTTTGTTTTAGTGTGCAATATTACCGTATTGGCCCAAATATAAGACGGCCCCGATAATAAGAAGACCCCCTCTTTTTCAAGACTCAAGTTTGAAAAAAGACTTTTTGAACACCAAATTCATTTTTATACAGAAAATAATTACATTACATCTGAAACAAATGATTATAACAATATATTTGAGACAAAAAGCATGTGATTTTGCCTCATTCAAATCTAAAGTGCAATCACATTCATAAATGAATGGCTTCTGTCATGTAAATGACATCATAACATTTTCTGTTATCTCTTCTATTATTTTCTTCTCTTTTCTTTCTTACCACTATTTTTACTTTTATTCTTCGTGACAGGGGTTCGCTTTGGCCTGGGTAGTCAAGTTCAGCATTCGCTTCAATGATATCTGGCGCCATCTAGTGTCGTGGATGTGTATAATATCTAGACCCCGAATATGAGACGACCCCCACTTTTTCAGTCTTATTTCACTGCAAAAAACACCGTCTTATATTCGGGCCAATACGGTACATCCTCTAACAAACCAAATGTGAATACATGTCATCACTCATATGCAATGTATTATTATTATTATTAATATTATTTAAAAGAAAATGTACTATTTCAGGTTCTACAAATACATGTGTGAAACTGTTCAATCTTTCCGTCTTTTGAGCACAACATTCTTTTCTCTAAAAATATGATGAGCGGCAAAACTGACAACAGGTGTTTGATCCATTCGGCGACCGATACATTTCTAAGGCTGTCCACTCCATGCCTTTCTGTGACTCTTTCAGCCTCTCCGTAACTGTTTTGCAACCCGTTGACGACACAATGTAACACTCCAAGATCAGTGGACACTGTCGATTATTCTAAATCGGAACCGATTAAAGGTCGCGTAGCTGCTTGGAATGCATTGTGTTTCCATTCTAGCATCCATCTCTGAGGGTTCGCGGGGACATGATCATTCCGACTCATCATTCTGTGGCCAATGTGGAATTGGAGCAACCCGGAAAGAGAGAATGAAGAGTGATAACTCCATGTAAGGGCTGCGTGTGCCTTCCTTCGATTCATCCCCCTTCCCATCATCAGCACAGGCGGGCTCAGATGAAGGGCTTCAGCTAAGTAAGCTTCAGTCCAGTCTGCTCTTGCTCCACAGATCAGTCTCCCAGTGTGTGTGTGCTGCAGACAGAGATAGTGACTCTCAAAGGGGCTGTGCGGTGCCACAATGGTTTGCAGCTAAAAAGGTTCGCTCGATCCTCAATCACACTTTTACTCATGGAGAAATTTTTTTTTACTGGCACGACACACTGTAGCATTGGAAATAAATGACTGACTCCCCGGACTCATCCCCGCTGAGGCCTGTCACCCTTCTCCTGCAGTGACCTTGAAATGAAGGAGTTGCTCCCACTGCTGCTGCAATGCAAACCCCCTTCCCCGAAAAAATAAATAAAATTAAAAAAAAGACACAGTGTGCCTCCTGTGACAGCTGGGAAGGAGCGGGGAAGAACCTTCAACATGTCGACATTAATCAAAGCGAGATTAGACCGCCTCTCTCCGGTCCTTTTTATTTCACATTAACATCAAGTATGCTGATGAAATACAGAGCTGATAAATGGTAACTTGTTTAGCTACGGTGCATCTGCTACTATCGGTGTGCAATCTCATTCAAAGGAAGTGTGTGAAAAATATCAATAAATCCCCTTGTTGCAGGCACATCCGAATATATTGGATTTTCAAATAACATAGCCAAGGACAGGGAGGGTAAACTCTAATAGTTTACAGTCTCTGGGGAAACGCCTGTTATATTTTGTATTCGTCCATATCTAGTGTGAGGCTAACAGGAATTCGGATTTCCCTGAGCTGGACAAACACACACTAAGGTGACGTAACTCGCTCATGCGACTTTCACACAAATAGTCAAGGCAGGTTTGGTGCTATTTACGCTGCACCAGCTAGCAAGCGACATGCTTCCGCTAGCTATTGCCGCAGCTAAACAGTGCGGAGTCGCTCCTAAATCAGTATCATTCTCCTAAAGGGATGATGAATAGTAATCAACAGAAGATGGAGAAGCCATGCTTATTGCTAAGCTAAGTGAGGATCGACATGTAATCATGAAACACCAGAATTAAGTGCTTGGGTGATCAAGTACACTTTTCAAAGGTGTCTGGCTGGATGTTCAGCCGAAGTCAATTCAACTTTGAAGAGCAAAATAGCAGGCAAAAGTGTCCTATTCATTAATAATAATAATTAATTATTATTATTATTATTATTATTATTATTATTATTATTATTATCATTACATTACACAGCTAACAGGGCTAAAAACTGAAGTTGGAAATGAATTACCGTACGTCACGGTCATCGGCTGAGAAGATGAAAAGTACCATGTATATACAGTATTATATAATTACGGTAATGTAATATTTATATTAAAGTTTTGATTTTGACTTTTGAGATCTGCACAATAAATGTTCTCAAAATTACATAACAATAGCACTTATTATTATTATTATTACTATTATTTTAATCAATCTGATTTAAGACCATACCGCTGGCACAGAGATAGACTGGTTAGCGCGATCGCCTCATAGTGCAAAGGTCATGGATTCGATTCTAGGCCCCAGTTTGCATGTTCTCCCTGTGCCTGCGTTTTCTCCGGGTACTCCACTTTTCTCCCACATTCCGCTGCATCAACATTATTATTGGAAACAAAAATGTTTGGGTTGACTTCTCCTTTAAGGTCATATCGCTCAACCCTATTCACTACACATTTGAGATCAGAACATTGGATACTACATCGTTGATTAGGAGTGATTCCAAAAGTTAAATTTGAGGCTGGTTAATTTGACGTCACAGTCTTCCCAACAATTTCTCTAAGACAATCTGCTGAGTCCAAGAGATGTCATTCAAATGCATCCCTGCGGAGATGATGCATGAATTCTTAATTAAAAAAAATAAATAAAATTAAAGCAGGGAGACGTGACTTCGGTGGCGGGCCACCGCCTTGGCCGTTGAATTAATGAGACTTCCTACGGCAGATGGATCAGTTGAAAGTCAGGGTCTGATCGGGTTATACGCCTGTTCACTAGATGAGTGTCGACTCAAGTTTCAAATTGGGGGGTCTCCGTGGGGGTCTCCAGCCACCTGAGCCTGTTGGCTGGCGGCATAGAACTGACTGGTCGCTTCACACCAATTTAAAACCCGGTTGCCGTGTCAGGTTACACTTTCTCGCTCACACTCAGCTCACCTCTTTTTCCAATACCTGTGGTGATGTCACTGCATGGCCCTGATTACACACACACACACACACATATATATATACATACATATATATATATATACAGTATATGTGTGTGTGCACGTGCGTGCGTGCGTGCGTGCGTGTGTGTGTGTGTATAAAGGAACCAACAAGTGGAGTCATTGTTCATCCTCAGAACGAATTGGACAAATAAAAATGTGGGATCAGTTTAGCTCTTTATTCAAAAATTACGGATTTCAGAGAATTATCCATCACCCAATTGAAAAAAAGTTTGTCCTCACTTCTACTTTTCTGTTTTCAATTGATCTCATCAATGACTCTAGAAAAGGTGAATATTTATTTGTCTTAGCCTTACGATTACAAAAAATTATATTTTTACATAATTCATCGGGGTTTTTTTTTTCATAAAACTGGATGTTGTTGAACTTGTTTTACTGTTGTTGTTTTTTTCCAACACTTTTTTTACATTCTCATAGAGAATTGAGAAAAGATTTACATGAAGATCCACATTTTGATGAAAAATCATTTACGTTTTTCAAAATGACCAAAACATCAGTACATTTAAGATCGTTTATAAAACAGTGCCCCCTTCTGACGGCATGTGGTAGCATGTTTACCACAAGAGAAAGGTAATATTTAGCTCAAGGGCAACTGAGCTCAGCTGATGATTCCTTTTTTTCACAGTCCTTCTGCCTCAGCTTTCCTAACCTTGCTCAACCCTGAGTGATACAACAGTATAATTATTTGCTTCTTTGATCAAACAGAACTTTGGATTGACCTGTACTGTGCAGTCCCTCCCCACCCTCACTCGTGTGTCACTTTTTACAGAGACAAAATCATCTAATGGAAAAAAGACCCGTGTCAGTGATAAAAGGATAACTCATCAGCATGTGTTTTGGTGAGGAAGGTGACACAAGCACCATGTATAAATACATGCAGGCTCTGAAGCGCGGCGGTTCTTCCCGCCAAGGTCACACCTCAACAGTAGCAAGACTCCAGCATGGCAACCTGATGGGGATTCTGCGGTGCCGGAAAGATCAGTCACGACTTCAACGTGCCTCTGAGGACACATCCACCTCAGGATCATGGGGGTTTGCAAAACCAAAAGCTCTCATTTGTCTCCATAAGAGCCATCGCATCGAGGAGTTTGGAGCGGGCCCAAGACTTTGCCGAGAGGCACGGCGTCCTTGAGGTAGCTTACGAAGAGCTGGCCAACGACCCAAAAGTTGGTGAGTGTTGCAAAAGGTAAACCGTTTTTGAGTTAGCAGGAGTTACAGTTAAGAATGTTAAGAAGTGAGTTGCATGGTCAACGCTAATGTAACATGATGTCATTGACTCACTGGTGACTTGTGTGCAGCATGTGGACAACTGAATGTTTGTTGTGCGTTTGAGAAACAAATTTCACTTTTCTTACGATGAGATATACAAATGTTATGCAACACGTAATCGTCGGCATGAACGGATATTTTGCGATGTTGCGCAACTACATTTCCATACAATCTCTGTTAATACAGACATTGAAAATGTGGCAGTGCGGCACCCGTAACACTGGAGCTTGGACCTCCTCTTCCTCAACTCAGGCGAGAACGATCCATGCGAGGAACCCTTTGCCATGAGCTTTGGTCGAGTCAAAGACCTTGTGAACGCCGCCAGGAAAAACAAGGTCTTCTTGATGGCAGTTGGTGGGCCAAGGGTGATTGTGGGAACATTATCGACTGCTCATCATTCATGTTTACACACGCTGGGCTATTTCATTGGCATGACGTGTTTAGGATTGTCACTTGTCTAAGAGTATCCATTCATTTTTTTTGAATCACTTTGTCCTCACTCGGGTCGTCGGGGGGAGATGGAGCTTACCCCAGCTGTCATTGGGCGAGAGGTGGGGTACACCCTGAACTGGTTGCCAGCCAATCGCAGGCTCATCTAAGTGTAAACGCCTCTCAATTCTTTCCTCATTGAACACCATAGGAATTGTCTTTAATCAAGTGTTAGCTGCAAAACTACCTTTACTTTTTACACATTAAAGCAGGGGTAGGGAACCTTTTTGGCTAAGAGAGCCATAAACACCACATATTTTTAAATATAATTCCGTGAGAGCCATCCAATATATTTAAAACTAAAAATACAAGTAATGTGTGCGTTTTATGTAATTTCAACACTTTTAAAGTACAATAAGACGCTGAATGATTTTTCACAACATTGTTATGCTGATGCTAATCAATGAAGAGTATTTCTTACCATTAATGTGACTCTGCATGCTTCATGGTTTTGCTGATATCTTTGTAGTCTGGTTGATACTTGGTGAGGTTAAGCTTCATGCAGGCATTGAGACTTCCATCCGTTAAACGTGGTGGTAGGTTGGTCTCAATGTTCTTTAGATGTGAGGCACATCGGCCACTATTTTCGACAGCAAATTACGGCAACCCCACTTGAACAGTGTCTCTGCCTCATCTGCGTTGCCGAGGCAATTGATAGATGGATAATTAGACACAACGACATGTACGTTTGCCACTTTCCCGCTAAAATCGCTGGACATCGGCATGTACTGCCTGCGGTTTGTCCCGATGATGCTCAACGGTGAGAGTGCTGGAATTCATCCAGTCCGCGGGGGTGTTGCTCGACTCGGGTATGAGTCGGCAATTTGGGATTAGTGTCATTAACCACCTACTGTAGATCAGTAACCAAAAGCTGCTTGTCATTGGCGTCTCATACTAAACAAACTTCAGAGATGGAGAGAGTACTCACATACGATACAAAATAAAAATATAGTACATGTGTAAAGAAACGTTCTGGTCAAAGTAGAAGTATGATTGCACTCCTGGAATTTACTGGCATTGTGAACGGAGTGGGAAGCTAATGTAGGCTTGTGTACAGTGCTAATGATATCTTAGCATTGCTAGCGCTGCCATTTTGTTGAGGCTGGGCAGCAGTTTGAACATATAATTGTGTTGTATGATGACTGATTTCTCTTTTCCTTTTACTATTTTAATTACCTTACTTTCTGTCAATTTATTACTGAGTATGTTTTTATGTTCAATAAACAATAAACAAACAAACAATCCTATGTGACTATTCATCACAGCTACCCACTTTAATAAACGCTTGCATTTATAAATGGGCATGTTTGAGAATCGCACTTGTGTATGGTGAGAGGAGCGTATCTTGTCTGACTCGGTTGGCGGTTCTACCCCAAACCATCTTTGTAGTTGACTTAACTTCGATTTACATGTTTTTTATTCTGCGTCGTCATCCGCAGAAATTGAAAAGAGTTAGAAACCTATTTTGACAAAGGAGTAGACAATATAGTGACCATTGAACGTGATTTCAAACAGAGGTAGTAAAATTAAAAAGTGCCGATCGCGGATAAATCGACTAAAGTACCCGACTGAATTGCAACCCCCTCGCTCTCCAAACTAAAAAAAAATTAAGTAAACCAAGGGAGGAATTCTTCACATGGAAAATCCCTGAGTTATCTTTTCAAAATGTCAGTCTAATCCAAATCCCTCCCCCGGGAAGCACAGTAATACGGCGCACTGACAGGTAATGTGGACCTGCTCGCCTCGCAGCCAGATAACCTTCCATGGAAGACTGTCACATTAGAACTGTGATTTCCTTATCTTTTGCCAACCGTGGCGTTCCACCATTTAATCATCTACTAATGATGAAGGTGTGAAATCAGATTCATCCCGTCATCTTTTCTCCGCGTTTAGAGCTTATTTCACTTAGAATTGAAACGTGTTTGCTTCAGTGTTCCATGAGCCAAATGCTAACCAACCATATCCGTGATTAACATTTTGTTCCTCACAGGGAGCGGGATGAGTCTCTGGTTGTGCTGATGAAAGAGGATGGCCATGTGCACTTTCCCCATTGCTGTTGTCTTCTAAACGATGATGGCGCCGAGGGATCGATTCAAGTAAGAAATCACAATTTACACAGAAATTGGATGATGTAATCAAGCTGGAATTTCCAAATTACTTGGAAGACTAGAACATCCATTTTACGATCCGCTTTATCCTCACAAGGGTCGCGGGGATGCTGGAGCCGATCCCAGCTGTCTTCGGGCAGTTGGCGGCCCTAATAATAAACCCCAAATCCAAATACTAACACAAAACCAAATTCAAACTTAAACTGAGCCAAACTTAACTTTAAAGCCACTTGTTTTTTTCAGGGTTCACAGTGGGATGATGTGCACGGGCGACTGCAAGCTTGCCCAAATTTGGAAGTGCTTGCAGGGCAGCCGACCAGGAAGTAAAAGGCATTACTGTTAGCACACTTCACATCGCTCTCTTTTTGAATGCGCATTCTGAGACAAACATATGCTCTTTTATGTTCAAAGTAGATTGGCTTCAGATAATATCAGAGCACGAGTTGTTCTTTTCTTGCAGGTCGTATACATCGATTAGTGGCGGCAGAGCTGGAGGTGCTGTTACAAGTTCTTCCATTTCCACAACAGAGGGTGGAACTTCTTTTTTTTTTTTTTTTGTCACTTCCCCAAACTGCTGTTGGGCAACCCTTCTTTTATTCTCTTGGTCTTGGACATCTGTCAACAAATATACTCCACTCAGTCTGTTTTGTACTGGAGTTAACATGGTTTCAACTAGTGTTGATAATACAGGACTGGTTTCAACCTTCTCCTCAGCCTCTTGCTCCCATATATGTATTCGTCGGGTTTCCGTGCTTTAGCTTTTGCTTTGACCCCCCACAAGTCACTGCGATAAAGATCAAATTCAATTCCATGTGCGAAGGGACTTTTCATTCATTGATGTCTGCTTGGATAAAATATGTTCTCTGTTGTTAGTACAGTATTGCCAACACACATCCTTGCTCTTTCCAAGGGCCACTATTTTGCCTGCTGTTTCTTGCTCAAACGCCCTTATCCATTTGTATCCATGCAGTATAGCTATCATCAACCTTTCAAGGTCAAGTGTTTGACAAGGAATGTGTTGTCTTTCGTCCTCTTATAGTAATGGTAATTAATTAACTGCTACACTTACATACTATATACAGTATATATGTATATGTCAACTTCACCAACAGCATCGGACTTCGCTAAGTGCGACAGGGTCTACTTAAAGGTACTGGTAGACAAAAATAGAAAATACAGTCAAACCTCGGTTTTCGTCCATAATCCGTTTGAGAAGGCTGTTCGAAAACCAAAATTGTTCGAAAACCGAAACCACGCTCTTTTTAAAATAAAAAAGTTTTCTGAACACGTCTGCTCACAATGGAAAGCAACACGAGGAAGCGTCACTTCCTCGTCTACCCGAGGAAGCGTCACTTCCTCGTATAAGGAAGGTGAGAGGAGTCAAATGGTGCATTCAAGTGCGCTCAGTTTGTTCAAGAACCGAAATTTGTTCGTCATCCGAGGCATAAAAAACTCAACATTTCTGGTCAAAAACTGAAATGGACGAGAACCGAGACGTTCAAAAACCGAGGTTTGACTGTATATTATTTTGTATTTGTAAATGATATTAGATCTGGTTTATGCAGGCGGTCGTTTAAAACACACAAATGCCCTCCAGTCAGTTGTAGAGGATAATACGACTCCTCTTCGTCAAATCTTACAGAGATCCCACCGATGCCTCTGGCTGACTGCATTTTACTGACAGAAATCACGGATGAAATCTGGGAGGAGGTGGGCGTCGTCTTCAGCCAGGACAGCCAATGACTTTGTTTGGAGTGCCGGCAAGCTTTACCTGACTTGAACCCACCAAGACTGTAACGGTGGAGGAGAAAGCTCCATTGCATCTTTGCTACAAATTACTCACTTCCACTATATGAAGTCACACACACACACATGCACACACATACATTAAAGATACCATTTAGAAAAGTATTGCACTGTGTAGCTGTGTGGTCTAAATACTTATTTTGGGAGAGGGCGTCGTGACTCCTGACTGTCACATTACAGCAGAAAAACAATCTTGTATGTGCAATTGCAATAATGCACACTCTCTGACCATTTTGGCTGGAATTACGATTTTAAAACATGGGTAAAAGCACAATAAATATGCTTCAGTCAAAAATATGCTTTGATGTATTGCGCAATGAATGAGAAGAAAACCCTTTTCAGTATGAGTGAAACTAAAAGAAATGTATCTAATATGTATGAATCTATTTAATCATCTACGATTAAAAAAGAACATCTTGGTTTGTGCCAGAGTAGAAGAAACATTGACCTTAAATATGTATTATATTGTATTGTACTTTAAAAATAGTGTATACCGTAATAAAAAAAAATATCTGACGCTAAAATTATATTTCCATTGTTGTATAATAATCATTATAATCCCGAAATATATTTTTTAAAAGGTGTGCAAGGAATTTCAAGTTTGTGTAAATGGATTTCACTTGATTTTCAAAAGGGAAAAAAGTTCGAAAAATTATCGAAAAGAAAATAATTCACGATATTCAATAAACCAATAAAAATATATATCACACATAATTACACGCAGCCGTTCTTGTTTTATATTATTTTATCGGTGTATACATAAAATTAACGACCAGACAAAATAAATACATACAGTACACTCGTGTACGGCCATACGGTACGCTCTGTCTCCACCTATCGTCATTGCACTGCTATTGCAACCAGATCGACCCTTGCCACTTCCAAAGATGGCAACCAAATGGGGTATTTGCGGTGCGGGCAAGATCAGCCACGACTTTACGGTGGCCCTGAAAACTCTTTCACCGGAAGATCACCAGGTATCAGCACATAAACAGGGAGCGATTTCCCCCACTACAATCAAAACATGTTTACTCCACATTTCTATTACTTAATCCAACGATTCCGTTTAGCGTTTGCACAGGACGTCCGACCAGAACAAAGTTCAACGCCGGTTCACGTTTGTTTGCCGTTTTCTCTTTCTTGTAATCAGTTATTTATGCTCCAAAGTGCACATCAACGACTCGGATGCTGCTTTAATAATGTGGCATTATTACTCGTCAAAGGTTCAGATTGTTGAATGGGATCGTGTAAAGTGCGCACGTTACGGGGAGAACATGCAAACTCCACACAGGGAGGCCGGAGCCGGAAACGAACCCTACTCGTCTGCACTGTGAGGTCAATGAGCTAACCACTCGCACACCGGGCCGCCCGGTCACCAGTCAATGGAGTATTAACAAACAACCATTCACATAAACATTCGCACCAATCTACAGTTTAGCCCTCATCTAACCCAAGAAAGTTAAAACTGCACTTTTTGTTTTGCAAATGATCCGATGAGTTGAAACAAATTAATTCACTTCTCAAATTGTGTTTTAACAGGTTGTGGCTGTGGCCGCCCGCAACCTAGAGCGTGCACAGGAGTTTGGCAAAAAGCACAGCATCCGTGCAGCGTACGGCAGCTACGTGGAACTGGCCCGAGATCCAAATATCGGTGGGTTTGCATCCAGGGTCAAATACGGACAGTCGTCTACCAAAATAAATCATTAACCGCTCTCTGTCTATCTCTAGATGTGGTGTACATCGGTGTGATCCACCCGTACCATCTGAAGAGCTGCTTGCTCTTTATGGACGCCAAAAAAAATGTTTTATGTGAGAAGCCTCTGGCCATGAACGCAAGAGAGGTGAAGGAGATCCTGGACTCAGCAAAGAGGAACAATGTTTTCCTCATGGAGGTGATTTGTGCTTTCAGACAAAACAAACTTTTGACTTAAAGTGTAGCTCCAGCAGCCCATTTTGAGATATTGATGGCAATGAACGTGGCATCCAGACTTGGATATTTATTTATGGATATACAGTCAAACCTCGGTTTTCAAACGTTTCGGTTCTCGACCAATTCGGTTTTCGATCAAAAATTTTGAGTTTTTTATGACTCGGATGACGAACAAATTTCGGTTCTCGAACAAACTGAGCGCACTTGAATGCACCATTTGACTCCTCTCACCTTCCTTACACGAGGAAGTGACGCTTCCTCGGGTAGACGAGGAAGTGACGCTTCCTCGTGTTGCTTTCCATTGTGAGCAGACGTGTTCAGTAAACATTTTTATTTTAAAAAGAGCGTGGTTTCGGTTTTCGAACAGCCTTCTGGAACGGATTATGGACGAAAACCGAGGTTTGACTGTATTTATTTAAAGGGGAAGGATGTAACCCAAACCGCATCACAGACAGGCTTCCACCTTTATTTATTATGCGCCATCTGCATGGGCATTTAAATCCCTTAAGAATCAACCATCACACATTTACCTCATTGATGGTACGAAATCCACTTGTCTTGGCTGTAAAAATATCCTCCGTTTGGAGGTTTAGACTAAGCCGTTCACAACCTTGCTCTGAATGAAAATCCAATCGAATCAAACATTTGTCTGTTCAAGGCCGTGTGGACTCGATTCTTCCCGGCCTCTGTGGAAATCCGACGTTTGCTCGCTCAAGGGGAGCTTGGTGAGGTGAAGATGGTGAGGGCCGAATTTGGCCAGCCCCTCATGCATTTTCCCAGATCGATGGACAAGACTCTGGGCGCCGGAACAATGCTGGACCTCGGCATCTACCCACTGCAGTTCTCCATGATGGTGTATGGCGGAGAAAAGCCCGAGAGCATCAAGGCCACGGGGGTCTGTACAGAGACCGGTATGCGGGAGGGTGTCCATCCATCCATCCATTTTCTAATCTCAGTCACAGGCACGCTGGAGCCTATCCCAGATGTCTTCGGGCAGTAGGCGGAGGACACCCTAAACTGGTTGCCACCCCATCAGAGGGCTCACATAGACAAAAAAAAAAAAACATTCAAACTCACAATCACACCTAGGGACAATTTCGAGTGTTCCATTAGCCTGCCATGCATGTTTTTGGAAAGTGGGAGGAAACCGGAGTACCCGGAGAAAACCCACGCAGGCACCGGGAGAATATGCAAACTAACACAGGAAGGCCGGAGCCGGAATCCAATCCTGCACCTGGGCGCTGTGAGGCCGACGTGCTAACCACTTGTCCACCGTGCTGCCTCGTGAATCAATATGTCCCCTTATAAATATTTACTTCACGGTCGCTGCAGTTGGATCTGACTAGTCGCCCTTTTAGAAAGTGTCACAAAAAGCCAAAGAAAAAGTCTTCATTTGGTTTTTCTAAATCTCAGTGGGGCACAACTTTTTGGTGTTTGTTCCCAGGAGTGGATGAGACCACGGTGGTCACTCTCAAGTTCTCCAAAGGCCGCATGGCCGTGATCACGTGCTCCTCGGGACTGGAGCTTGACAACGACGCCGTCATCGTGGGCACCAAGGGCACCATCAGGGTAGGTCGACCAGCGTGAGGACTGCAACTTGTTGAAACTCGCTTATAAGGAATGTGGAATATTTAGTTGCCGTTTTTTTGTTTGTTTTTGTTGGACACTGTTCAAACTGGAAGGACTAGAATTAGGGTTACTGATAGATGTACATGTCACAAATGGAATTTCATGTACAAATGAAAATCACATCTTGTTGTTTGTCGTACAGATCCCTGCTCACATGTGGTGTCCCACCTCTGTGGTGGTGAACGGGAAAGAGAGCCAATATCCCGTCCCGGAATCCGACTTTACCCTCAACTTTCTCAACAGCACGGGAATGTGCTACGAGGCAGAGGCGGTGCGACAATGTTTGCTGAAAGGTATCATGACAAACTCTCGGAGCTCTTGATGTCATCCCTTTTTTTTAAATTTTTTTAACTGATACAAACTATGTCCTTTCTCAAATGAACTTTTGGTGGACTTCAACATCGAGGTAGCGCTTGTGCTCATGCTGTCATGCTTCTCCAGCATGAAACTACCGTATTGGCTCGAATTTTTTGCATTGAAACAAGACTGAAAAAGTGGCGGGTCGTCTTATATTCGGGGTCTACACAATATACCCATTCACGACACTAGATGGCGCCAGATATCATTGAAGCGAATGCTGAACTTGACTCCCCAGGCCAAAGTGAACCCCTACCACGAAGAATAAAAATAAAAATAGCGGTAAGAAGGAAAAGAGAAGAAAATAATAGAAGAGATAACAGAAAATGGAGAAACGTCGTGACAATCTGGAGAAAAGTGGATCGAAGATCGGCCAAGTTAGCCGGCAGCTGAGGAGAAGTTATGATGTCATTTACATTTCAAAAACCAGAAGCCATTCATTTACAAATGTGATTGCACTTTAGATTTGAATGAGGAAAAATAACAAACTTTTTCTCTCAAATACTGTTTATTGTTAGAATTATTTGTTTCAGATGTACTGTAATTATTTTCTGTATAAAAATGAATTTAGTGTTCAAAAAGTCTTTTTTCAAACTTGGAGTCTTGAAAAAGAGGGGGTCGTCTTATAATCAGGGCCGTCTTATATTCGGGCCAATACGGTACTTTAGTATAAACAGGTTCACATGAATGACATTGAAAATGTCACCTAAAAAAAAACCCCTCCAAACTGAATTCCCCCCGACAAATGAAATATTCTGAAACACAAATAACATGAAATAAAATGAAGCTAAACATTTACTCATATATGTGGTTCGTTCATCTACTTTTTAGAGTTGAAATGTGCTCAGCGTTGATGAACAATGATTAATAGGAACCATGTGGGGTGTTCTCTCCACCGCAGGACTGAAAGAGAGTCCCGTGATGTCCCACGCCGACTCTCTTACGTTGGCCGAAGTGGAGGATGAAGTGCGTCGGCAGGTGGGCGTGGTCTACAGTCAAGACTCTGGCTAATGGTACAATCACAGATAATGGTTGGGAGATGCTCATTTCGATATGCAAATCATTTTTAAAAAAATGTGGGAATCCATGCATCCATGCTTTTATTGCACATTTTGTATTATTAGTTTCTAATAACTCCAGTCAAATGAAAATAATACAGTACAGTACAGTCGTGAAATAAAGCACTTTGAGAAGACGTTTTGGTTTGTCTCTTTTGAAAAGTCAGGGCGGTGGCAAATTAACAATATTTATATTATTTTGGTTAGGGGCCCATAAGTGGGCAGCACGATGATATAGTGGTTAGCACAACTGGCCCACTGTCAGGGGATCCATATTTGAATCTCCACGAGAACATTTTCATGTGGAGTTGATATCCTCTTCGGATAATCCGCATTCCTGTCATTGCTCAAACATTGTTCCCTTGAAGACTCTCGTCCAGTGTTGTTTTTAGATGATTCTGTTGGTTTGTTTCCCACACGGAACATTCATTGCAATGCAGAAGTGTTCCAAGTTACCACATGGAACATTATGTAAGGGACAGGAAGTGTAACTGCCGCTCTGTAGCTACAGATGCACTCAAAAGTCAACAAATAGGATGCAGCCGAGCCTCTTGCTTTTTACAAGTACTTCAAACTGGTATCACTTGTATGCAAATCTTAGTATGAACAACAACAAACCAGGGGTGTGATGCAAACACTCCTTGTAGCAGAATTGAACAAACAACCTTTCCTACGCTCTTCAAAAGGAAGCTCAAGCAATAAGTTACATTTTATAGCATATTTCATACTGTTGCTGTCACGCTTGTCTGAGTCAAACTATTGCACAAAAATATATATATTGTTGCCACATTATTAATACAAGCATTGTTATCACTTGGAAAGTTCAACTGTTTGCTACAGCTCGTGTATTAGATCATATGAGAAGTAGAATGTTGTGGCAAGTGGGGTATTTTTCCACTTTGCCTTTTCGGCCTCTTCGATGTTACATAATTTACCGTATCCGCGTGTGTGTGTGTGTGTGTGCGCGGTGTGTAATTGGTACATGTGTAACTTCCCTTTTTTGGCACACAACTATTTTTTCCGGGGGGGGGGGGGGGGGGGGGGATGTAGAAACCCGTTTACCTTTTAAGGTATAGTGTGTGTGTGCGCTTGAACTCCCCATGTGAGTGCACTGTCAATCATCCTACAAAATGCACAAACTGCATTCGGAGTACCAAGTGGAAAAACCCCAAACAACACATGATGATGATGATGAAACTTTTGAAATGTGACACTTGCTGACGTTTTCAATAAGAGAGCCAATTGCATCGAATGAAACAAGATCACATTGAAGGGCAGCAGGAATTTCCTGTTGCGCCCGAGTCGAGGACACACGCACACCACAATTGCTCACAAGTCTGACTTTTTAAACAGTCGTCGGCTGCCCTCCGATCCACTCACACACTCGCGAAAATGGCAACCAGGTGGGGAATCTGCAGCGCCGGCAAGATCAGTCACGACTTCATGGTGGCCCTAAAAACGCTGCCACCCGAGGACCACCAGGTATCAATACCACCGTGAGATGCTCGGGACACATCAGCGGATGGGGCTAATTTATTATTCGTTATTAATTTAGTTTTTTTTTTTTTATCGTATGTTATTGTATGACTCGTTTTTTTTTTTTGCTCCATGTACAGCACGTTGCAGACAACGGTGGTTGTTTTAAAGTGCTCTAATAAATACAGTCGAGCTGAGTGGAAAGTTGACATTACGAAGTGGGAGTTTAGACTATTGTTCGTGTGCTTCATTTGCTTCATCTGAAGCAAAAAAAAAAAAAAAAAAACTTTTAAAGAGGGGTTTAATATAACCCTTTATCATTGAAATAAATGCAAAAATACGACCCGACATAATCAGGGTTTGGGGTGAAAGAAAGTGTTTGATATTTGGTGCTCAACAAATGTGTTGGGCGAGTCATAAAAAACGAGATGATAGCATCGTCAAGTGCTCCCAGGCGGACTCTTGTCAGCCTGAGTGAGTTCTTGGCCACTTAAATCAATTGCAGCAATGTAAATTGTGGAGATGCGCTGAACGACGAGACGAGTGCTCGTCCTGCCTCTTTGACTCTCCACACAAAACTGCTCACATTGCAAGCATGAAGCTACTGCCCTTTCATCTCTATTCCCAAGAAACTTAATTCTCCCACCCCTCCTTTAAGGGTGCAGGTTCCTGGTGAGTATCTCGCCCTTATGGGTCAACACAAACTCATGTTTTAAGTATTAATGCTGTAAATTAATAGTAACTATTTATTGGGGGGGAATAAATGTAAAATTTATGGATGACAATAGCAAATACAATATACCACTAAAAAAAAAAAAAGCTTCTACATATTGGTGCATTTACCAAAACTATTTTTTTATGTCTCCGTAATGTAGATCATCATTGGCATGCAACATGCATAGGATGCTCGTCAAATACATTTGTTAAGTTTTATACATGCACAGTATATCCAATGTTACTGGAATTGAGATCAATCATATAAACATAAACAGAGGAAATAGAAAACTATTCTGAATGATATTACAAAGTGCATGACTGCACAGGCCGATGTTTGGACTGGATTGAAATCTAACTCATGGAGATTGCATGTCTTACGACATACAACATATGGAAGATGAAAGCGGTGCTAAGCAAAGTTTAATTATTTATTGGCCTAATAGATTGGAAGACGGCCAGTTTATCTGCCTCACTGTAGAAAAGATTTAGGTTTGAAACTCTAGCCAGACGTGTTCCCAACCAATTGAGCTGAAGATCACCATTATTATCGTCTGAGTTTGCTTGTAATGGTTGATTTGGAGCAGTGTTTTTTTCCCCGAATTTTCTTTTGTAATACAGTGAAACTCCTCTACAACGAAATCCTGTTTGCAGCAAGACATTTTTCACAACAGGGGTTTTTTCACTGTCGCAAATTTGAAACAGGAAAGTGGGAATGGTGTGAATGCATGAAGATTTTTTCACACTAGGGGGTATTTTCACCCATGTAGATTTCGTTGTAGAGGAGTTTCACTGTAAATCACATTTTACTATGAATGAAAACCCCTAAAAATCTGCTTGCGCCCCCTTTTGAGAGTACAATCCCCAACAGGAAACGGACGGATGGATTTGAAGTACATTTTGACTTTCACTGACAGGCTGTGGCTGTGGCCGCCCGCAGCTTAGAGGATGCCAAGAAGTTTGGAAAAACGCACAACATCCCTCGAGCGTACGGCAGCTACGAAGAGCTGGCCAAAGATCCCAACATCGGTCAGTGCTCAGTCCCGCTCGATCGATCTATCTTGCGGTTTGTCTGCACGCGCTCCTATGAGTTGTCTGTGTGTGCAGATGTGGTGTACATCGGCACCATTCAGACCAACCACCTGAGCTCCTGTTTGCTCTTTCTTAATGCCAAAAAACCTGTCCTGTGTGAGAAGTCCCTGGCCATGACATCCAAGGAGGTGAAGGAGATCCTGGCTTGTGCCAAGAAGAACAACGTCTTCCTCATGGAGGTAATTGAAGAGCAGGGTGACGCAGCGAGACCACCAAAATTCACCTTTTTTTAAATAAGGTCAACCATTATATGACTGAAATACCACAGTGTCAAAACTGTCTGCCCATATAAACTGAACAGCAACATAGAAAAAAAGCAAGTAAAGGTTTTTCAGGAGTGTAAAAGAGGCTAAGGACTAATTATGAATTGCTTTGAGCAGGAGTCTCAAACTCAAACAGATTTTTGAGCCGCACAACTTTGTCTGTGCATGCATGGGCCGAGACTTTGAGACCCCAGCCTTAGAGGTTCATGTTAAGTATGAAGATCGGAGACGTCATGCGCAAAACGTGCGTGATGTCGCGTCGGCTACAAGCTAAGTTCAAGTTAACTTTCTTATCAAATGTGCAACGTACAGCACAGATGAAATTGCTTTCCTCTTAACCACAGGGGAGAGAGAGAGAGGAGCCGCTGCGGGTGCCCGCACCACCATCAAAAGAACACTTAACATAAACTTCATCTACTAAATTCGAAAGCTTCTCAACCCAAGTCATCTGGGAGACGCTCAAACTGACCAATGGCCCTAGAGAAAATATTTAACTTTGGTCTTTCTTTCAGATGCTCACTGAGGTGAAGCCCCCCCTAAATCAAAAAGACTTCCCTTACCGTGCTTGAATGAATCTTTTCCAGGCCATTTGGGCTCGATTTTTCCCCGCCTACCGAGAGCTCCGGAGGCTGCTCGCCCAGGGAGAGATCGGTGATGCGAGGATGGTCCGGTCGGAGTTCGGCCTGTCTGTGCTGCCTCTGCCGAGACTGGAGCTCAAGGAACTCGGCGGAGGAGCGCTGCTGGATATCGGCCTCTACCCGCTGCAGTTCACCTCAATGGTGTACGGTGGAGAGAGGCCAGTGAGCATCAAAACCGAAGGAGTCATTCTGCCTACTGGTAATGAAGAAAAAAAAAAACAACATTCCAATTGTGAAACACATTTTTTCAAATGTGAATGTTATTTCCAGGAGTGGATGAGACCTTGGTGGTCACGCTCAAGTATTCCAACAACCGGATGGCCGTGTTTACCAGCTCCTCTGGCCTGCAGCTCCACAACGATGCCATTGTGGTGGGCACCAAGGGGTTAATCCGGGTAGGTTACAATGACTGCACTTGTGCCAACTCGCATGCAACCGCCTTCCTGTTCTCTATAAATATCTCTCAGGTTACACAAAGCCACACTTGTCACCACTCACAGAGACTGGTGTTTAGCTTTTTTTTGTTTTTAAATATCTTGATTTGATTTCCGTGTGACTCTCTTGCTCAGTTCCCATCTCACATGTGGTGTCCCGAAGTCATGGTGGTAAATGGGAAGGAGACCAAGTACCCTCTCCCGGAGCCTCACTTGCCCCTCAACTTTGTTCATAGCACGGGGTTGCGCTACGAGGCGGAGGAGGTCCGACAGTGTTTGCTCAAAGGTACTATATATCGAAGACGACAAAGCAAGGGTTGTGAGTGAGTTCTGTACATGAGCACTACATGTAATTAATGGGAATAGCTCAAAAATATTTTTAGTCTAGTGTTAAGCAAGTATGTAAACATTTTGAGAGGATTTTTCTTATAGTATCCCAAAAATGTGGACCTGGTAGCATTTCAAGCAGTATGAATTTTAATGTGGGGTATTTCAAGCAAACTCAGCTGACCAAATCGCGCTGACTGCGCATGTTTATCGCAGTCAGAAGACTTTCCCAATATTAATATCAGATCGGGAAACGGCCAACTACGAGTCCATTCCATGTGACAAGACTCGAGGTGTTGGTTAAAGTTGCCTTGTGTATTTAAACAAACCACAAACTGAACCAAAACACACACACACACACACACACACACACTATTATTGAGTTACCTATTCTCAGGAAGCATTGCGCAATGTGAACAATGCCTTGCCCAGAAGAATAACTGGAAAAAAAGGGCTTAACAGAAGTTACACTGCAACATTATTCTACTAAGTTTTTAGATTAAAAAAAAAATATATATATATTGAATGTTTAAAAAAAAAAAAAATCAACAAAATAAACCCCCCATCAAATACCAGAACTCATTCCTCCCTTTACAACCTTATCTGCCCGAGTATCAGTAACACAGCAGCTTGTTGGTTGATGACTACCCACCAAAACAAACGTGCCATCTTTTCTCCACTGCAGGAATGAAGGAGTGTCCCATTATGTCTCATGCAGAGTCTCTGCTGCTGGCTGAACTCAAAGAGGACATTCTTAAACAAGTTGGAGTGGTGTATGACTGAATTTTTCCTTTTTGGAAAGTTTTATTTTCGGGGTGAATGTCTTGATTTCAAAATGAAGTTTACCCTTTTTAAGACTTTTTTTTTTTCCCCTTGGATGATTTGGAAAAAAAAAAAAAAAGAGAGTCTTATGAAAATAAAGCACTTAGAAAAAAAAAATGTTTTGGTACTTGCCTTTTTATTGATGAAATCCTGTCTGGTGACAACAACCAGCAACACGTGACCTCTTCACACTCACATCGCTCAGTGTAACAATGAAAAGCTTGTCAGACAACGACAACTTAGAGCAAAAAACAAACAAAAAAACAAACAAAAGTTCCTCACTTTTGTTACCCATCATCCACTGAGGCCAACATCGCAACCCCCTTCAAAGTGCCATTTTAATTCTTTTTTTCTAAGTGAGACTTTAAGTGCCAATTTAGACATATGATCAACTATATGCGAGAGACTACATAACACATCTAACTTAAATACAGTAACCAGTTCCGACAGCAGACATCCAGACTCTCTCGAGTTAGACAAAATACAACTGAAATTCCCAAACCCAAACACCATAATAGTCAAGTATAATAGACTGTAACACATTGAGGAGTAAGCTTAGGCGTGCTACACACAGTGAAAGCATAAAAGACGCTTCTTCCACACACTGACACGATGATCTGTATTGGGTGGCGCGGCAGGACGCCATTTTGTTCGCTTATTCGGCCAGAAACGTTTCGTTAAGAAGAGGGTGAGGCTCGTGTTCATGCGGCGCCACCCAAACAAGTGTGGCGACGCCCAAGCATGAGGATCTGCCAATAGGTTGGGAGGATATCGTTTAATACAAGCATCTCGAGTGAATAAATACAGCAGCTTCTGTTTGAGGGCATATTTATCTGATTGGCTCTCTGAAGACTGGTTTCTTGGAGGAATTATATCATGAAAGGAATGGACACAGGAAGTGAAAATTGCTAAACTACCACCGACGCCCACACGGAATGGTTGCCGAGAGGTTTTGGTCTCCGATTACTGTTGTTTGATTGCCTATAATATTTCGTAGTTCACGCAGCAGCTGGTGGAAAGAATGGTGGAGTGTTAACAACAGAACAGGCAGAGATGGAGTGGATGGACCCTTGTTCAGGCAACCAGAACGACACGCATGGTGTTGGTGAAACCAGAGCCTGGACGCCAGCCGGTCAGGACGATGACGACATCACCCTCCTTGAAGAAGCCTCTCACCTTGCCTGGATTTTTACACACAAGCACACGCAAACACAATGAGCCAACCCAGCTCTGAGGAAACATCCAGAATATATCTTTGTGACGTGGACTGCATGGGTTATCGCTATCCAAAGGCGCCACTTGCTGTTACATTTGAGTACTGCATGTGAACAACTGAATTCGACTGAATTCACAACGCAGCTTTTTTTGTGTAATCTTGAGTAGGGTTCTGGGACTTTTCAAAATTGGAAACTTCCCATGGGAATTAACAAACAGCGGCGCGCAGTTAAAGATACACAGAGATCATTTAAATATTGGTGTGGAAAATAATTTTTAGCCTCCTCCTGACGGAAACGACTAGATTTCATATAAACACATATTATGCAGCAAGGAGCTCCACTGCACACGTGCACATTTCCTGGTTTTAGACAAGCAAGACAGAGCTGCCAGCCAGCTGTCACAAAAAGTCATAAAAATATAGCATATACAACGAACATAAGAGTGTTTTGCAACAACGGTGAAGCATTTTGAGACTGTCAAATGGACTAATAGATGAAGCTTGGGTAATCGTTATCGCAAGAAAAAAAAAAGGCCAGGTCTTTAAAAAAAAAAAAAAAAAAAGATAGCTGAGACTGGCTGTGAAATGTGATGGCTTAACCCCACATGCTACGAGAGGCTTGTACAGTTCAGTCCAACGCCTGTTGTAATGGAGAAGCAAAGGGGCGGTGTGGGGTGGGACTGTTTGGGGCAAATGAAAAAGCAACAATGCTCCATGACAACTGTTTTTTTCCCCCTTCAAGTTATTCCCATGACCTGCCTCTTTTTCTCCCGATATTTAGCGCCACCACAAAATTGTGCAGCCCTAGGCACCCATGAATTTCATGACACCAACGGATGGGGCAATCAACTCAGGCTGCTTCAGAAATTAATTCAAAACTACAGCTGGGTTGACTTATGACTGACTTTCGTCCCTACGGCACTGAAATAACCTGAATTTGTAAATTAAAACGCACCATAGTCTAACACTAACCTCCATTAAAGCAGTAATTAAGTCATAATTGCCGTAAATATTTTCATTCAAAAACACTTCGAGGCTACGGTGCTAGTTTATATTGACAATGTGAATGTTATCTCAGAGCTTTAGGCTCCACTATGTTCCACTCTTGCATAGCTAACATACGAAATGCATCTCAAGGATAACCAACACTAAAGCAAAGCTTTACCCATATCCATGGCAGAGTTGACACGCATGTCGACATCCTCGGCCCACACATCATGGGCGGGAGCAGTGTAGAGGACCGGAAAGATGCCACGGTACAGGTGAGCTTGGCGAGCAGTCTGGGCGTTACGGGTTACGGCCAGGATGGGGGCGCGAGGCCTGTACCTGGAGATAAGGTGGGCAGACCTGCAAAAGAAAAAAAAAACCAATAAAATATACTGCAGGTCAGCATATTTAAAAAATTAGGAATATTGTTAAATTGTAAGTATAGTATAAATAAAAAAATGCTACTTTTCCATTGTACAGCACTGGCTCAGTTCTACATGCCTCAGTTTTCCACTTTAAAATAATATCGTATGAAAGCTTGAAACCAGGAAAAACAAGTTTCACTGAACGCTTAGGACAATGGTGGTTTGCATTAACCTCTTGGGAAGGAAGAAACACATTTGATCTAAGAGGAGACACTGGGTAGCAAAGTGGAAACTGTGGAGTCTCATTCATTTTAGTATTTCAGTATTCTTTTAAATACTGAGTTAAAAGGCACAGAAAAATGCTAAGTTTAATTTTGTAATTTGCCTTATTATCCTTATTTGTTGCGATTTATTACAATGAGCGACCAGCAGTGTTTTACACGCCTCATACGGCATGGACCAGGGACTTTAGTCAATACTGAGTTGCGCCATGTAGATTGGTGAACAAATTACAGTGGAAAAGCAGCATTTTAGAACACAAGGAGTGCGTTAAATCACAAATGTCTAAGCGTGAACTTGCTGTCAATTGCTGTCCTCTCTCACCTACATCACGGTGCAATCAAAAACACACATTCATTCTCTCACACACACGCGCACACACACTATATGGACAACTAGTTCATATAGTGTGTAGTGTACTTACCAGAGATGACAAGGTACAGCCCCATGTCTTACCTCCCAGTCTTGGTGAGAACAATAATTGCACTAGCGCAGCACTTGAAAGACGACTCCACGGCTCCGACAGCCGCCACCTCGGACGGATCTCTTGTCAGGTGGGAGTGTCGCCTCAGCTCTTCAAACAGCTTCCTGTGGAAAGTGGCTGCCTCTGCCTCGCGGGCGATCTAAGCCAGCCCCGGGGGGGAACCAATTGAGGAAGGAGTGGTGGTTACTTACTATCACAGACACACATCATTCACACATCTGGGAAGGGCTTGAAATCAACCCATCAAGTCTTCCTGGTTGATATATCAGTTTACGTGTGTTTAAATAGACCTTTGCATAAGGTTTGCAAAAAGAAATATCTATATAAGTGGCAAGGTACTTCGAGGTGGCAGAATGCAAAAAACTTGTTTGACCAGATAGTTCCCAAAAGGCTATGTTCTTTTTTTCCCCCAGCCAAAGTTCCTTAAAAAAACCAACATCTTAGCCTGTGGGTGAGGAGTGAATGCCAAATAGTTGTAAAAGCAAAACTGCCCAGTGGCATTATATCCACTTCTAAAGGAACAGACCGTTGTTTTTTGTTTCTTTGATGCATGTAGCAAAACATAACAGCTAGCTTGCCAACCAACAAGGCTACTTTAGTCAGTGCTAATGAAAGCTAGCATCTGCCTAGTTCGGAAAACAAATAAGTACAATTAAGGTTCAGGCCCAGCTAACAAACAGTGCCATTATAAATAAATATATATATATATATATATACACTGTATATATATATGTATCAGTATATATAAAAAACTCAAAATTTATATAGATTTTAAATGCTTAAACAGAGTAGTTTACAGTGCATTATCAATTTCACCGTCCAAAGACCAAATCTGTACCATTAAGTTCATGTTAATTTAGTCTAAATCTCCCCTCCAGACAATTTAAAACAAACAAAACATCCTTCATCCATTCAAACTTGAGCGGGGGAGAAGACGGCTGCAATTATCACTCAAGCCATTTACCTTGGTCACTTTTATACATTTTAGGTTTTCTTTACGAATATTACCATCGGGGCTTCTGCTACCTGGAAGTACACGTGACATCATGTTGAAAAGGTCAACTAATATGAAAAAAAAAAAAAACAACCAGCAGATTTGTGAATGTGATTGCCAGCCTGTCCCCAAGTTTCCACCAGTTCCTGTCTGGCCCTAACTCTTCCTCTCATCGCCGACACGAGCACCGCACCCGACGAGGACCATTGCCCTACCTTCCGGAGCCCGTGAGCACAATGATGGCTGAGGCCAAACTCTTAAAGGAGGCCTCGACGGCGCCAATGGCGATGGCCTCGGCGGGGTCTTTGCAGTGCGGCGTGGATCGACGCAGGTCCTCAAACACCTGACGGTGAAACATTGCTGCCTCGGCTTCGCGAGCAATCTGGCAAGCGAGCGAGGGCGGGATGCAACGAGCAAGGAGCAAACCGCCACCACACACAGGTAAGACAATGAAGATCGATGAATTTAAATTATAATAATAATGATAAAGGGAATGTGTGTGCAGTGGGGGCGGAGGGAGAGAGAGAGGAAGACAATTACTACAAAAAAATCACCACAAACCTTTGCTTGAATCATTATCTAGAAACCTATGGCGCTAAAGCAACAGTACATGCTCACACAAGCAGTAAGTAGTGTGATTCAGATGATCAAAAAGGCAGAGAAAGACAGCCGCCTAGAAGGTGGGGCAGGTTGAAAGCTTCATAATTCTTAAAACGACATGCCCATGCAATTATGGAGGATACAGTATCTTGGGATTGGGGATGTATAAAAGGACCGTTTTTTCGAAACTGCTGCATCACTCAGCATTTGAAATGAAGCGATGGACTGTAACAGTAAATAATTAATTTGCTACAATTTGAGGCACTGGATTTTACAGCGGTAAGCTGCAAACAGTGCAAGTTAAAAAGGCGCACGCAATTTGCTACTGTCCAAGATGTATCTTACATCCATCTATTTTCCATAATGCCTGTCCTCATTTGGGTGGCAGTAGAGCTGGAGCCTATCCCAGTAGACTTTGGCTACTTAAACCCTGCACAAGCCAACACCCAATTGTAGGGCAGAGAGTAATAAACAAGCATTCAACATCTCACTGAAATAATGAATCATTTAGAGTCTGCAATGAACTGCATGTTTTTGAAATGCGACAGGACGCCGGAATACCCAAAGAAAACCCACGCAAACACAGCAACAACAAAAACATGCAAATCCAGCACAGGGGCCAGAGCCAAACATTGGACCCAGAACCACAAAACTGTCAGGCAGCAGAGGTAACCAATAGTCAACTTTGCTGGCCTGTATGAATATTAATAAAGTAGACTCTATTAATGATGTGATTCACACATATGCTAGCAGAATTTTTGTCTCTGTTAGAGGAATCTACGAACAGAATGATATCATGTTTAAAGCTCCATTTAATTTGGGCCTGTCTAGACGGGTTGTGTATCTAGTGCCCCCATATGTACTGTCTGTGCGCAAGGGTGTCGGCCCGAGCGCTCTTTGAAGTGCACAGGGAGTCAGTCGCCTTACAGCTTGGGAGTACAGTAAACAGTTTAGGAACGAAGTGTTTTAGAACATCAAAAGACCGGGAACTGGTAATAAGTTGTAATAAGTCTGCAACTTGCTTATTCATGGGAGACCAGACATAAAGGTGTCAGAGTATCTGTGGTTCAACCACCGAGGGGCCGGACTGGGAGCGTGGTATGCAAATATCTGGGGCAGTGTTTTTTTTGTTGTATTTTGCATATGTAAACAATAAAAGACCAAAGATGAGCACGAGGAACTTTTGAGTGTGATTGTGGAGCAACTGCCGTCGGCTGCATCAACAATCTTCCCTGAGTTGAGTTGTTTTGTTTAAACTTGTTCGGGTATAACTCCGACAGTCTCTCATGTATTGTCCGGAAATACGTGACAATCCCTAAAGAAATTGAAATTAATATAGTTCCATGAGGCAAAGGATAGAATTTGTGAAATGAAAGCTGAAAGTCTACACTTGATTGTTTCAAATCCACTGTGGTCATGTCTAAAAAGGTCGAATTATGAATACCGCAGGACAGACCTACGTGTATGATGCTGCATCCACTAACATGTTTTAACTGTCCCTATTACTGACCTTCATTTTAGATTTAAAAAAAAAAAAAAAAAAAGACAACCAGGCGAGCCAAGATTTCAATTAGTAAAAGGGGTTAATTGTTATAGAGGAGTTAACCGTGTTTGCTTCATGTCTTCCTTTGATGTGAACTGACCATGTGTTGCGTGCGCACAGCCTCCAGAGGGTAGTCCCCCTTGGCAGTCTCGCCGCTCAGCATGATGCAGTCGGCCCCGTCCAGCACAGCGTTGGCGACGTCGCTGCCCTCGGCGCGCGTGGGTCGCGGCTTCTTGATCATGCTCTCCAGCATCTGAAGACAAATCATTTGACAGGTGTAATTATTAAAAAAAAAAAAAAAAAACCTAACTCTGAAAGTAATAGCATATAACAGAGCACACATGGACGCACAAGAAATGCTACAGTTCTGAAGAGGCATTCAAACATCTGACCTGAGTGGCACAGGTGATTGGCTTGCCGGCTCTGTTGCATCGGCCAATCATCATCTTTTGGGCTACGAAGACTTTTTCAGTGGGGATCTCAATACCAAGGTCACCACGGGCAACCATGATGCCATCGCTGGCCTCCATGATCTCATCGAACCTGAAGACGACACAAAATGGCTATTAGTCAAAACCGTCAGAAGATGGCGTAGTTTGCCTTTCGGGTGTAGTGTCACTACACGGCCACCAGGGCGCAACATGTTCACATCACTGGATGTTCAGAATGACAACTCGCTCATCAGATATATGAACAACACAACCATGCCTTAACTTGACGGCACACACCTGCGCACGCCCTCGTGGTTCTCCAGCTTGCTGATGATCTTGATGTTCTTGCCTTTCTCGCCCAGCACAGCTCTGACCGCTTGGACGTCGGCGGCCTTGCGGATGAAGGAGGCGAACACCATGTCCACGCCCTGCTCCACGCCAAACGTCAAGTCCTGGATGTCTTTGTCGGAGACGGCGGGCAAGTCCACGGCGGCGCCGGGCAGGTTGACGCCTTTCTTGCTGCCCAGGGTGCCGCCGTTCTCAATCTCACACATGAGGAAATCAGGGCCTGGGACAAGGGCGAGTTCATTAAATAGGATGAAATTCTCCAAAGAGTTGTGATATGATCTGCATCTAATTGATGTCCATATAGTCGGTTACTTTCCAATGTGACATGGCTATAACTACAGTTCTGTCAAACGTATACTGACAATCAAAGCACTTATTCTGGTTTTTAATATACAGTCATACCTCGGTTTTCGACCATAATCCGTTCCAGAAGGCTGTTCGAAAACCGATTTGTTCGAAAACCGAAACTCTTTAAAAAAAAAAAAAAAGTCTTTATTGAACACGTCTGCTCACAATGAAACGCGACACGAGGTAGCGTCATTTCCTCGTCTACCCGAGGAAAGGTTACTTCCTCGTGTAAGGAAGGCGAGAGGAGTCAAGTGGTGCATTCAAGTGCGCTCAGTTTGGTCGAGAACCGATTTTCGGTCGTAATCCGAGGCATAAAAAACTCAAAATTTTTGGTTGAAAAGCGATTTTGTGGAGAACAGAGACGTTCGAAAACCGAGGTTTGACTGTACTGAGATTGATATGATGACAAATCTATACTGTAACCCAAATGTATATTCCATATACCTGGTCTATTGTTTACACCCAGTGTCAGTACTTTTCCCATTAACATACATTCTCACATTGCGTCCATTGAATGTATTTATTAATTTTTTTAAATGTGAACAAATCTTACCAATCTCCTTGACCTGCAGAGCTATGAGCCCATCGTCAATGTAGATATTGCTGCCGGGTTCTACTACTTTGGTGATGTTCTTGTAGTCGAGCCACAGGATCTCTTCGCTGCATTTCTCCTGGTAGCTGTCATCCAAGGTGATCTTGATCATTTTGCCCTTCTTCAGCTCTACCTCAGCCGTGCCGCTCTGTTAAAACCACATAGAAGTCCTCATTACCACTGGTGTGTTTTTCTTTCAAGTTGAGTTGCCAACCAACATGGCCGTTCGGCATCACTGTACTCACTCCCTGGATGAGGCCAGTTCTGATCTCTGGCCCTTTGGTGTCCAGGGCGATTCCGATTGGCCGGTATTGGATGCTACCTGGCTCAAAGCTCTCACATGCCTCACGCACGTTCTTGATGGTCTCAGCATGGTACTACGGAAAAAGGTTCAGACATGAACTCATCATCAAAGGCAGACATGTTTTTTTTAACACAGTTGTAAAGCACACAAAGTGCGGCAATCAAAATACATGCTGCATGAGTAATGACTGCCACGGTGCGGTCATTGACCTTTTTCCACCACACCCTACTGAACGTGCAGTACAACTATGAACAGTCTGTTGATGCTGTGGTAAATGAGTTTAGGGAAAAAAAAAAAAACGTCTTAATTCCAGTTTATAAAACAACTGTCAGGTTGAGCTCTGAGATGACTCCTGTTAATTCTCCAGCAGCACCAACCCCTTGTAATGTCAGGAGAATAATCGAGGAAGATGTTCCACCAGCAGACCATTGATCGTCTCATGTTTAATTCAGAAATACTGAGGCAAAGGCAGCTAACTCGAGAGCAACTTGTTAATAAAACGACGAGAACAGGGTTAAAACAGAAATCGGTCTGTGTGTCTCTCAGAATCTGTCTTCACAGTGCAACAAATGAACAATTGTGCCACAAACCTGTTGTATTTGAGGCCGAAACAAAAAAAAGCTAACCCAACCCTTCAAACGATCAAAGGGCCCACCCAACATTCTGGAAACATTTAATGAAATGAAGAGAAGGTTGAGTACACAGGAAATCATTAATCGTGCATATTTACACTTGCATGGCACTTAAGAATGTTCAAACACCATAAAACATTGTTGTACATTGTCAACTGAAACAGACACATTCAATTTTCTTTATTTCCTATGAAAGAGGCAAAATTGTTTGTTCATTTAGTTGTGCCTTTGCACATACAGCAGCTGGCCTCCGCCCTTGGACCATGTGGGGAAGCACGGCTTTCACAAATACTGTAACTTAAAAGGCAAGGAATCACACTGGCTGCCTTACACACACACACACACACACACACACACACACACACACACACACACACACACACACTTTAACCTACTTATTATTGAACAAATGTTCAGAATTTTTCACAGTTTCTAATTTACATACTAGCGTGAAGGTTTATTTTTAAAGAAAAAAAAAAAGGTCGTGTTTGAGCCTGTCCTCTTCCAGTCAATCATTTTGGAAACAACACCACTGTAGGATGCCCGTCAGGAACAGGGCGATGTGATTGAATTTCCTGCTAAACATGTTTAAAAGGTTGCAAAATTTGTCAGGGGAAGATGCAAGAGGCTCCACTTGCACAGGTATCAAACTCCGATTCGGACCGCACCGAATTCAAATGATCAGGATCGAAAGCGTTATTTCTCAAAATAAGTCATCGAAGTGTTTTTAAAGGTTAGGGTTAGGGTTAAAGGTTTGTGCTAGGTTGATTCCCAGGCAAGTCAGATGCGCACGAAGCTCGTTTTGAAGCTTATTTGCAGTTTCTTACGTGTCACAAAAGGTACTACATCTTTTTTTTTTTTTTAAACACAACTCTTCACATAAATACTCAAACTACAAAAATAACCGACCGTGAGTAAGTGATTTGCTTCATTGTAACAAATACCAATCTGTATGTTTGCCCTTGCTTTCACCTTGAGCAGTCGGTGTCTGGCTGCATCATATCCCCCTGAATATGATTATATTATGAAGTTGATAATCTGTCTTGCCCGATTGTCTTGAAAGTTACCGTATTGTCGTTCATCATAAATACATGCCGGTTTACGAGGAGCCATTGTATCCACAGATGTGCAATGTTTGCCAAGCTGCAAAAAGCAAAGATTGCAACAAAAAAAAAGGAAAGGAACACACCTGTGATAAGGACTGAAATGATTTGTACAGGTTGAACGCGATGGCCTTTCAGTGGCAGTTGGCCTCGCCCTCGCTGGGTTCAAACATGCCAAAGAGGGAAGTGATAAAACTGCCCACCTCATGTGTGCCGTGTGAGAAGTTCAAGCGTGCGATGTTCATTCCGGACTTGATCATCTCCTTGAGCATGTCCACAGAACGAGAGGCTGGCCCTGAAGAAAAAGGAAAATAAATATGTTAAAAAATAAAATTAAAATTAAAATAGAGTAGCGTGTCCAAAGAGCGATTTAAGTAATTCTGCTGATGATGCCAGTATTTTCTCAAACTTGAGTGAACTTGGGGGTGAAGCTGGTATGTTGCATCAGGCATTTACAGTTCTCCTAAAAAGTGTGTAATTTTATTCTTGACCGCTAGGTGGTAGCATACAAGTTACTTTCGGACAGTAAATTTGAAAGCTGAAGAATTCTCATCAGAAAGTCATCTGCAAGGCCTAATTTCACAATTTCAAGTAATGCTCTGTAATCCTGCTTTTAAATGCTACGGAAAAAAATACCAGTAGGTTCAATTAATGATGTAAATATTTGGACATAATTATTGCCGCATATTATCATAGGTTTGTTACTTTTGGGCGTGGAGGGCGAGATTGTTCACATTTCTGTAAACACAGTTATTACTTAGTATGGCAATGGTTTGGAATGCGTTATTATTTTTAAATTACTGTACTGAAAAGTGAACCTAAAAAAGACAATGGATGGATACAGGGAAAACAACATGGCATTACAGTCTTCCCTTCTTGCAGGAGAATTTTCTAATTTTGTTGATTTTACACAACATATTGTCCCACAACTTCACCGTCACATTAGATAGAACCACTATGTAGCTATACAATACATAGACACACCGATAGTGCAGATGATGCCAGTGTTGCGAGCTGTGGTGGGCTTCGAGTCGATGTCCAGCAGACACATGTGTTCCAGGAAAGTGTCGGCCATGGCGGCGTTGAGCTGCTGCGTCTGGATGAAGGCAGAGCCCATGTCGACAATCTTTGGCTGAGACATGGCGATTATCTTGGAGTCTGGACAGGTCCTGAGGGACAAAATGAAGACACGGGTTCAATTAGATTTCTTTTTTTTCTTTTACTTGGAGTCATCTGTATACTTGGCTGGACACTTGAGCCGTTCTTGCAATATGAGTTTATAATAAATGGCAATAGCATAGTTTGCCATGAGCATTACATCTGGGTTAAAGTCAGATATCTGTAATTCACCCCACGAGGTTCGACAACTTACAGTCTCTAGAGTTCAGAAATGTGTGCTGTTGAGAAATTAGACAATGTTGAAATATAACAGGTACTGATAATAACAGAAACTGATAATAATAACAAAAAAACCTGGTGAGCAAAAACCAATAAAAATGAAGGAGGGCATTCAACCTATCAGCAAGCAAATTGGGAAATCAGGTTCAAGATTTTGCGAGGAAAAGTGTCAAGATTTCTAGCCCTAAAAGACTGAATTGTGCCATTCAAACAAACTTGGCATCATCAAATGAATAGTTTTCTTTGTACTCGCTAAGCCAACCAGTGTAATTAACCCAGTCAGGTTACATTTAGTGTTGTCACAGCACCAAAATTCTGACTTAAATACTCTACACGTAGAAAGTAACGCAATACTGTTCCTGAAACGATACCAAGGAAAAATAAATAGTCATTGGTAAAAGCAGTGGTATCATAGAGTAGATGGGAAAACACAGATCTTCAAATTATTTGTAGTTGTACAAATAGAAAATATTATGAGGTAGTAGAGCTGGAAAATCAATCCAAAATGGAACCGCAATTTTGATTTTGGCTTCTCACAGTTATAAAATCATTGAAATTAAAAGAAAAATGATTACCTGAGCGTGATTTAAATTTTTGTGTTGACACAGTCGCTGTCACTATCAAATGGAATTCCATCAATTAATCAGACAACATTTTATTTTGCATTTAAGGGTATCACAAAACAATTTGTCTCCGATTACTGTTTATTCACCAATTTTTGTTGTGCGTTTGGTATAGTTTGATGATTAAAAAAGAAAAAAAAAAACTCACAAGAGGGAGCTTGTACTCACCAACCTTTTGAAATTGATTTCGTTTCTGGTTCAGTCATTGTTGTCCTAAATAAGAGTAGAATGTTTGCAAAAGCTTTGTTTTGATGAAACACAAAAGATAAATCTGCTTTCATAAAGGAATACAGATATCAATGAAAAAAATCTTGTTAAGAGGCTGAAAATAGATGATTCAGATCATTTTAAGCTACACATTATTATATTAGTAACATAACATTTTTGTTTTATTTAGAAATTTTTTTCATGGTGAGTGTGGTAGCGTAGCACTTTTTTTTGGACTACCGCTAAACCGTGCAGCGCTAGTGTCATTATTTTGAAAAAGAAAATGTAATTATTTTGCATAGTCTCTTTTTTTTCAGAAAAAAACAACATACTTTACAAAGAGTGCAAATTTCAACATCCACTGTAGACCAGACTGTGCATGTATAGTACACTCTGTTCTCCCCTCGCCACCCCACCGGGTTGCCAATGGCAACAATTCATTTGGACCCATTGACAAGACTCAGTTCACTGCTTTTCTCAGGCGGATTATTCAAGCTTTTAATTCAGGCATCCGCCTGTAACAAACAAGCCTCAAGGTGTACTGAAAAAACAATAAAAAAAACAAAACAAATATGTGCAGGGTGCATTGCATCCTCGCTTCTCTTTAACACCGACTCTGGTTGCATAACCTCACAAAACAATGGCACATTACTTCCTTGTTGCCATCTAATTAAAATGGCCATGATGGGGGTTCCAGTCCTCAACCGTCTGCCTCCATAGTGCCTGCTGACTGATGATGTAACATTGGGAGTGAAAGGAGCAGAGCAGTCGGTGGCTGAGGAGAGCTGTACGTGCTCGCAGTCACATTCTGCTGTACCGCAGCAATACGTAGCGACGCAAGGGGGAAGGCAGCAGAGTGGGCTGAGTCACAGGGAGCCTCCGCGACAACCATTTTTGTGTGCTTTGTCTTGTTATGAACACTGACAACCTCTCGACCACCACGTCTGCATTATTGTTATGTGGCACAACACATTATTGTCATTCACAACATTCAAACCACAGTGGTTAACGTCGGCTTCACATGCCAGCGATTCAGCTCCGGCCTCCCTGTGTGGACTTTCTCCCCGCCGCTTTCTCCGGGTGCTCCGGTTTCCTCCCACATTCCAAAACAATGTTTGCGCTCCAAATTGTCCCTAGCCTGATTGGCTGGCAACTGATTCCCCCCGCCTACTGCCCGAAGACAGCTGGGAGTTGAGGATCAAGAATTCAAACCACAAACACATCCAGCGCAACTTGCCGCTTTCGAGAACAAGTTGCAGCCTGAACCCCTAATAGTTGAATGAATGCCACTTAAAACAAACACAACATTCACTGCACAGCTTCCTGGATGATACTACATCCAGTGCTGCAGAACGCACTAACATGCTGGGCTCAAATTGACCATTGGGTGCATACTGTCAGATCAATTAGCTTCACAGCGGCGTGGCACCTGTTACGCTGTTTTGGAGTTTGTGGTGGCGATTAAATGTAAAGTAGGGGGGAAAAAACAAGTACTGTAATTTCCGGACGATAAGCCGCAACTTTTGTCACACGCTTTCAACTCTGCGGCTTATTTAATGAAGCGGCCTATGTAAAGACTTTTCTAACGGCCGCCTGTGTCCCGTCCTTCTTTGTAAATATCTCATGTTCCAATACGGGCACCTGCGGCTTATAGACAGGTGCGGCTTATGTGTGTACAAAATGTGTTTTTCCTTGAAAAATGTAGTGGTGCGGCTTATAATCAGGTGCGGTCTATAGTCCGGAAATCACGGTATTCACTTTGTGCAGCGGTATTTTTTTTATTCAGGAAATCCTGCTTGCTGTTTTCATGGGGAAAAACAAACCGTTACACGAATAACAGGATTAGCCCTCCATGGGAGACATGGATCTCATGTTTGTGTCTAACAATGTCAGCTGAGTCCTTCACTGGTAGTTTGGAGTCACCCTGACACAGATGCAAAGCTAATTTAAGAGCTGTCTGCTAATAATCCCCTCCAATCCCTTCCTGACTGGCTCCAGCTAGTGACATTCTGTTTTAGACGCTCTTGGTCACATGACCTCCTATCTTTCTAGATACATGCTTTATCACTTTTTTTGATAACTGCCCAAGTACAATCATGGCCAGGAGTACTGCAATCAGGGCGCCGTGACATTTCCGACGGTGACACAACATATCCAAGATGGCTTCTATCATCCACTCCACCAACTTGTTCCGTGCACTACATACCCCCAGTAGATGTTCCTGGTCCTCTTGGGGAGAATGAGGCATGACACTGCCACAGCTCTCCAGAGGAACCCCAATTTGTTGGAGTGTGCACCACATTGCAATGGCTGACTAAACCCCGCAGTAGCAGGCCCTGCGCAACTGCCAGCCGAAGCACTCGTCCACGATGACAACGCTTTCAGGAGCTCAAGAGTAATAAATCCTTCCGGTGATGATGAGGATAAAGGGCAAAGAGAGCGCCAGCGTTGACCGGGCCATCGCCATGACGTGACATTACGGCCGTACATGAGGCAGCCACCGCGAAAGTGCAGTCACTAAAATGTCACTGCCGGCCTTGAACATACAACACCCCCGGCCTAAAAACAGGCTCGGTCTAATAATAACATACAGCGGGTGTTCACAAAGCCGATATGCAGGACGCAGGACTACTCACTCGTTTGGGATATGTTCCTATGGATTGGGCGATTGGGAGGCAATTACTTATAAATGACTTTATTACTCTAATGAAGCTAAGTGCACAACTTGGTTATATTTGCCTGTGGTGGCTTTGCACAAGTGCCATTCATTTGTGCCGACGCAAACTAGTTAACACATTCTTAGTTTCAGAGTCTCCAGAAGACCACAAAAAAGTCACAATTACAGTTTTGAGTATTTTCATGAAAATGGTTATCGCTTCCATGATACCCAGGTTTTGCATTTTCGGTTCTGCATATGTGCGCCAGGTTAATGATACAGCAGGGCACCGAATGCCGTCTCACGTGGTTCTGTTTGTGCAAATCCAGTTAGTCTGCACTGGTAAAGGAGGACGTTTGGTGAGTTGTAGTGGGAAGGAACTGCAAATGAACAGATGTTAACTGTGCACCACACAACCCAGTTCGTGACCAGGGAAGCCAAGAAACCAGAAAATCCAGAATCTAGCTAATTCTCGTGTAATTACTGAACGTACATGCTCAAGTTAACTTAAAAATGTAATTAGTTACAAAAAGGTTTGTTCGAAAGCAGCTTTCCTACAAAGTAATTAGCCATTCAGCAGAATGTTCTTCCTTCAGCCAAAAATCAGATTAGTGAAACCAATCACATTCTTTCTGACATTCGATTAATAATTAAAAAATGACATATTCCTTCTACAAACTTTAAAGATTTGTGTAACACAGTGTCCATTCAAAGTCAGCCCATCAAAATCACCAGACTCGAAATGCATTATATTTTTCTGACATTTTATACATATCTCTCTGAATGAATAGTTGCCGTTTTTGTAAAGAGAGTATGACTAGATGCCTCAATTCTTTAAGAGCCAAAACACCATAAACATTGCAACCACCTACCCCCGGAGTTGTGGCACCACTCTAAACCAATTGGGTTTTTACTATTATTTCTAACACATTAGGTTTTTGAGAAATAATTCTGTCGTCTGCTGAACCTAACCTTCAATTCATAAGAGTTAACAAATACCGAATATTTGACGATATTATTATAATACAATCCAGTCAAATGTTGACACACGCGACTGTTACCGAGTGACGCGTCTAAGGAATAGAGCGGACGGCTATATTTCAAAATCGTTTTTAAAGTTATTAAATGTTGTCAAATTAATTATACATAAAATGTTAACGTTTTACTCCTGCAAATTGGCCACATAGGTAAAGTATCCCTTGAACATACTGTTATTAATTGCATCATAAAAGCTATTTAAAAGATCTTACACGGGAGATGTGTGCTCTTCAACACATGCGCAGTCTTCAACACATGCGCAGTCTTCAACACATGCACAGTCATCAATAGACTGACCGTCCTTGGAAGCCATTTCTAAGCAAACGACGAGTTTTATAACTGAACAATACAATGGGAGCAACTTTAGCCAGCAGTTATCTGCATAATAGTGGGCGAGAGAACGTGACTACGGCGTCGTCGATGCGTCAAAAGTCACGATTGCATCACTGCGTCATCCTGTCTCGCGTCTTTGCCACCGGGAGCAAACCGACCAATCGGAGGCCGAGGAGACGTCGAGGCCGCGCCCACAACGGGAAGTATCTTGAAGCAAGTCGCCAAAAAGGAAGTTCTGCAGACATCGCGGCCGATTACCATTTATTCTGAAGTGAATTTTAATCAACAAGTGATGTACATTGATTCAGACTAAAAGTAGAAAAAGATTTTCCGAAATATGCAGACCTTACAGCCTATCCGCCCACCAACACATTTATAATGACAACGCTGTCAGGAGACGACATAACACGGCGCGCAGCAATGTCAGACTCTCAAGATGGCTGTAAAGTTCAACACGTACGTCCACTTTCAACACAAATTGCAAAATGCGTGTTCTTTGTTAAAATTACATTAGAAGACATATCTAGACATCCAGGCATTATATTTGACACACATTTAAACACGCCAGCAAACATGTCATGATGAGCAAAAAATGCAACCGCATTTTAGGACGTACAGAATGTGTAGGAAAAAGTAACATTGTCGACAAGACAAACTTGAATTCAGTCAAAAGACGAAACAAACGATCGTGAGGTTAGTTGAACCCACCTTTTCTCGCAGTAGGACGCTCGAATTGATGTATCAGGCAGCACAACAGCTCAAGGTGATCCCTCTGCTCCTCACTCCGCGGAACTACTTTATCGTGATGCTATGATGTATCCCTCCGAGGCAGCAATCACGCTCGCATTTAAAAATAAACACCGACTTCGAATCTATTCCATCATATTAATGCTAGGCATTACACTCGTGCGATTGAGAACACTGATATTTTCGTTTGGTTTTTTTTTCAATTGAACGCCAGGAAAACAAGGGTTAGCACGCGCTAGCGGAAGGATACAATGGATATAGAGCTGAGATGGGGACGTGTGGTGCATTCAGCCAATCAGACCGCGGTAATTCCTCAGCAGCGCGTCGGCGTCAGCACGTGACGCATGATGGCGAGTCGGAGCAAGTTTCCTCAAAATCTGCAGCGTGACTTCCTTATACTGTATTTCATTTATGATTGTGTATCTATTGTGGTTGTTTTACATGATAGTACTGACTGTTATATTTTCAGGACGACGCATCGCCTTGAGCATTGTAGTTTGTCAATACACGCTGTTTGAAGAGGTAAATAATCCAGCTGTGTAACATTTAGGAGACAAGACAAAAAAAAACAGCGACATTGTTTCACGCGATTTACACGGCGTGTAGATTCAAATGTAACCTTTGTGGAGAAGATTACATGGGGCTGTGTGGTTTGGTCCCAAAATTTAGGTACAGTATATGGCTTCATCTAGCGTTCGCAAAATAGAATTGCACTTTGGCGCCCATCGGTCACAACATAATGCAGGACCGTACTGTGGTCTCGTTTATTTCCACTGCTTTTTAACGCCTATAATGTTTCAAGTTACGTCATTGATGCCAAGAGACGCTCATATTTTTTACAAACCCAACTCTAATTAAGTTGGTACGTTGTCTTCAACATAAATAAAGACAGAATATAATGACTTGCTCATCAATTTAAAACATTTGAAAATTTTGTCACCGACACATATATTATTTGTGCAATCAGGCCTTGCATGCAAAAATCGCAACACTAAATTACACTAGATGATTTTGAAGGTTTCACTTTCTTCTTCAAATTGAGCAGACAGTTGACAAACGTAATCCTTTCAGTCTGTGGCCAGCCTCCAATAGACACGAACTGAGATAACCAGGGCAAAGACAGATTAGCCCGGATAGCATTATCACTATTGTCTCCAACATATACCGGATGACAGTGCGACCTTTATTATAATTTCAATGTCATCAGTGGAATTTTTGTATGGAAAAAAAAACAGTGGACTTCCAAGTACCAACGGATGCATTTCATTACACGACAGATAAAAAAATACGATAGCGGATCTTTATTAAACATGAAAACTGTCAGAGCTGGTTACAGCCAGGAAGCCATGCCCATTTCATCCGATCAGCCAATCACAACCAATGAGAAGTGGAACATCTATCAAACGCAGGCTTGCATTTGATGAACCGGTCAGTCTCAATCCATTTTTTATTTTGTCTTTCCTCATTAGGATGTGCTGGTGCCTATCCTTGCTGCTTCGGGTGAGGGGCAACGTGCTACTGGGTAGTCACCGGCCACGGGTCTTCCTTCCCACGTTTTTCTGTTCCCGCGGCTGTTAGGGATTTTGCTGTAACGACAACAAACTGTGAGTCTTCCCCCTTGTGATATATGCGAATTATGAATCAAAACGACAACAAAGTTTAAGTTTCCCTGTCTGGCTTTCTGTAGATTAAGGAACATTAGTTGACTTGGGCCCAAAACTATATTTCCCTACCTTCAAATGTTTTCTGTCTGGACTTTAAAGCTTAACAGGTCTGTATCTGAACTTTTGAAATAAATTGCTCTGTATATGTCTGTGAAGTTAACCGCTTGGTTACTCACTCTCTTGTCACTGGAGCTGTCACAGCTGGTATTAAAAGTGTGTTTATCACAATTATGGTGATTTGGTGTACAGTATTGCACTTGGAGTTGGATATAAAAATAGGAACCATAATAGACAACTAGACGATTTGTCAGTTTGGGGCTTCATTGAAACCAATGTTGCAAATCAGGTTGAAGAGAATTTTGGATTGTTTTCAAAGCTTTTTATGATGCTTCAATCACTTCCACACCACTCAACAATGCAACAGCAAGAAAAAGAATATTTGATATGAGGTCAAGTTCATTGTTGTCGTTTTTATTTAATTTTAAAATAATTTGGTCTCTCCTTGATATTTGATATGGCATGAAAGCCCTGATTCGAAAATCACCTATAGACACTTGGCGTCATAACTTATTATTATTATTATTATCATTATTATCATTAATTTGTTTTGTTTTGACCCTAGTGAGGATTTACTACTCCTTTTAGCATTTTTACTCTTAAGGAGAATGGACAGCAGAGGGTGGCACTGCCTCACTTGCCTACCCTGACTGCAAATCCCTGCACCCTTCAAGGGCCATTCTTCACACACAAATTAAAATAGAGCAGCAGCATCTAGATCACTGATAAGAACTAAAAATGGAAATGAGACACCTCTAAGACTGTTCGAAATAAAATGTAAAAATAAAAGTAAAACAACATTTTCTTTATTGCTGTGTATCATAAGAAATATGTATTAGAATGACATGCTTATCTCTGCTTTGTATGAACATAGAGATAACATTTCACCGGTGTCTTTGGAATCCTCTTATCACCAAAACCATCACTTTTCAGGAACGCCCCCTCCCTCCACTCCCCAAAAAGGCATGTTTTTTCGAGCCATTAGCATTGCATCGTGAAAGAGAGCAAGCCATTTTCAATACCTGAGATGTGTTGATCATCTGCAATTGTAACAGACCCCGATGGGGTTGGTCATGATTTGGGAACAAAAAATACTAAACTGACCAAAATTTGAAAAAGGGTTGTTGGTTGTCAGCCTGAAAGCAACGATATGGAATAGATTCAATGCCGCATGCTCTGTATTCAATATCAAATATGTATTAAGGGGAAAAAGGTAAACAATACTATTTATTTGAGCTCCCTAGCGCTGACTCGTCATGTTCAAATATTGTGTGCGCCAATACAGTAATATTGATTGTAGATTACTTGAACACACTCAACAGCAGCAACATGATTACTCATCAGCAGACAATGACTGACATGCGCATAAGCCTTTCCATCCTCCCCCTGCCCCCCCCCTTTTTTTTTCATATTTATTTATTTTATCCTTCCTCCTCAGCAGCAACAGTGCAGTCAGCTGCGGGTCACATGACTTGGCTGTCTGCTCTCACTGAGCATGCTCCAAACCCTTTAGTGTTGTCAGGCAAAATACACGAGACGGCGGTCGGCGCGGCTTGAGCTGACGTTGACAAGCACACTGTCTCAAATCGTGGAGTTATTTTTGATGATCTTGCCGTCGTCTGTGCTTGCAGGCGCCAGGCAGGAAGAGGCTGAGACAAGGACAGCATCCTGCGTCTCCATCCTCTGTGAAGGTAAATATGGAAGAGGGTTTTTTTTTTGGTTGGGGGTGAGCAGGGTATGTAGAGAGGGGGAGGGGAAAATGTGCCTGACTGCATTTTGTGCTAAATAATCTTCATGAGTGGAAATGAGGACGATGGTGCTGCGTCGGTATGTGACACCACAAAGCCTTCGGGGATGAGGATGGTGATTGGGTGGGGGATGGGGGGGGGGGGGGGGTTGTATGTCAGGACATGACAAGGTAGAATTCTGCTATGAGGATGTAGGTCTTTAAAGCGGCGCGGCGCACAAAGGCAGCATGAGGAGTCTGTATTGATGCTTCTATTTGGATTCTGGTATCAGCATTCTCTACCGAGATGCTCCGCTGTGCTGCCGCTTTGGTGTGTACAACACTAAAGTGGTCCATGTTTTGGTTTGGTAATTGTGTATACGGTCTTTTGTGTCACAGCCGCACACCCGCATTTGACATTCATAGAACTCACTGAACCAAAATAGGATGGATCGCTTTTTTTCTTTTTCATACATGATAGCTTTATAGCGAGAGCGGATCCTTTCACAATGCCGTCTGACAGACGATTTATTCAGAAACAATGCAAATAGTAGAACAGGAATCATTTGTTTTGAGGTCAAACGATCATCTGCACAAACCCCTTTTGAAAGGGGAAGTCGAGTCAAACCTTTTCTTGACAATAGAATGTTGTATGCGCTCCCACTTGACTAAACACAATTATCTGATGAATATTGTATTTGTGGAACATGAATTAGACAGAAAAATAAGTTTGTATCCATCTCAAGGCGCGGCCATTTTGCCACTTGCTGTCGACCGAAAATGACATCATAGTGCCGCGGGGGTCAGCTTGCGAACGTCACATGACCAAACTCAGTAAACAGGTGACCCGCGACAGTGGTTATCTGAGCCCCTTCGGCACTGTGATATGATTTTTTGTTGACAGCAAGTGGCACTTGAAGTGTGTCTTCGGCCCATATTTAGTCATGGCTGTATAACTCCCTCATGTCCGCAATGAAACTCTTGTTTTGTAACCAGATGTTGTCCTTGAAGCACGCCAACTCATCAGTTAACCTTGCCGAACTGCTTCTCGGAGACTTTTTGGTGACGCCCAGGGCATAGGAATGTGCCAGTTGATACCAACTAGAATCGGTTTAGACAGAAACGTATTGCCTTAGTGGAAAGTTCCGATGTCGCACAACAGTTTAGGTACCGCCCTTCTGATAAGATAAATATGTTGTGAGTCCATTGTCTGTAACTCATTGGTGCCTGGAATATTCTGTAAATAAAAGCTTCGAAGAAACTGCATCGTCTCCAGCCTGTATTCGGATAACCAATAATCTCACTACCCGAAATTAAACGAAACACGCGGAGAAAAAGAAAAAGCATCCTCCTCCAACACAGCACAAAGCAAAATGGCCACCCCCTTGAAATGGATAAAAACGGGTGGATTTTTCTGCTTAGTTCATATTCCACTAATGCAATATTTATCAGAATAACGTGTTTAGATGAGTGGGCTCTAAGAGAACACATAATTGTAAAGACCATTTTTTATTTGGCCTCAGTTTACATCGACATGCAACGTTTCGAGGCTGACGTGCTACATAATGAACTAGTCTGTGCAAAGGCGTGAGAACAGCACAAGTTCCTGCTGAACTTGGGTTTTGTCGTACAAGTGTCAAAAGTTATTTCTGCTGTTTAAACAACAGATCTCCAAATACTCTTGTTATTTTAATCACAAATTAGGAGAGCAAAACAGAAGTTACCTCATGTCCACATTTTTTTATGAAGGACTGTGAGACAAATATAAGTTAGCCGTTGTAGTATAAAAGTCAATAATCAATATACGATTTTCATCAATTATAAATGATTCCTTTGATAAGTGAGGACACAAAGCGACTACTCGCTCAGCCACATGCAAAAAAAACCAGCTAACCGCTAGCATTTGTTATTTTTACTAAAATAAGCTGACGTGGCACCAACCAACACTGCACATCATTCCAGTGAATAGTCTTCTTTTCTCGCATTCATCCATCGTTGAGCCCTCTTTAAATGTTGCAAAACAGCCAAAGAAAACCAAAACATTCTTTTGTTCTTGCTGATTGTTCTTTTGGAGAACTGATGTCTGTGGAAGTATGCTCAACTAAATCTCCTCTGGGAATATTTGTGGCCACTTTATACTCCTCTTTTTTTAAAATATAATATATTGATCTAAATGTTCTTAACTCCTGTTTGGAGGTATTACTTGAGTGAATAAATAAAGACCTCTGTCGGTTGCAGCCAAAGGGTGCACACCGTTTTGACTCAGCTCCTTCAAGACACGATTAATCAACAATGAATTCCATGTAAATCTGCAGAATCCGTTGCAACCATTGGATCGACGATTATGCACATCCTTAAATGTGACGTTAAAAAAAAATTCAATTCACCCTACCAGCAAATCAGGAAATGTTAGTTTTTACAAATGTGTTCTCAAAAGCAGAAATACTATTTTTTTTACAAGTATCAAAAGTTGAGCCAACCTGACGACGTAACACAAAGACAACCCGAGTGATGAACATCCGCCCCCCGCCCCCCACACACACACACGCAGGCTCCACAGTGATTAATGCCACTCTGAAAAGGAAGCAGAGACGGTTGTTGCTAGGAGACAGCAGGAAGGTGAAGTGCAGACATTTTAAAGGAGAGCGTGCCGACAAAGAACAAGAATAAGAAAACCTTTATTCGTCTCACAATGGAGCGATTCCCAATTTACAGCAGTAAAGTTATGAAAGGAAGAAAGTAGAAGAGCAACAATTATAGGAGCTGCTGTAAAGGCAGCCACTCTCGCAGCGCCATCTTGAAGTCATTACATAACAACACATAAGACAGACAGTCATTCCATCATAACCACTGTTCTGCATACTCTTTTTGTTGTTGTTTGAAGCAGTTATAGATGAAAGGATCAAAGATGAGAGGATCATAGTGTCTTTTCACCAGTGGATCAGGAGAACAGTGTCATCATAAGAGGTGGCCGCACCTCTTTGTTTCTTCATAGCCATCTTTTTCTTTCCAGTCAAATTGTTGTATGTCTGTCCGTTGTACCAAGGCGTGCAAGACATCCTGGCTTCCTTCCTTCCCAGCTGCGATGGTTGGCACGAGGCCTAAAGCTGTCTGATTGAACCCGGAGAACAGCCTAACCAATGGTAAGCTAGTGAGTCTCCTATTTGATACTCGCTTAGCCAAATGCACTTATTCTATGAGTCAACTCCTGAGTATATCAAATAAAGGCTATTTATTCCACCAGACCTCTGGAGACTTTGCTCGGTTATTTTTAATCACGTCGTAAAGTGTCATCTCTGGTTCTTTGGAGATAGATGTATAACGCTCTGTTTTGAAGCCCTCGAACAAACAAATAGTGACTTTTGATGAAAGGCCCAGTCGGAAATGGTTGCAGTTTCTACCTTTACAATGCCCACAGGACATCAAAGGCCAGAGTTGGACCGACGAGGAATCTGATGGGGAAAACGAGCCGGAGCAATTCCTGTACGGGATCCAGGTACGGAGGGACGGGTTCAGTCGTTTGCTGCTGCTGGCATTCGGACATAATTAACCTTGACATGCCAGATGGATCGTTTTGTGAAGGAGATTGTGGAACAAATCTGTGTGGAATAGAGCCATTAGAGTAGAGGAAGTTTGTGAAGGTGTCAGCAGTTTAAAAAAAATATGGAGGGTGATTAGATGAGCATTATATGGGGTATTCAGATCGTAAAGCACGGTCTTTTTTTGTTAGAGGCAGAAGAAAACTTCTTTTTCACAAAAGGTGACTGACATGTTTTCTCAAGTTCTGATCAAATTGCAGCTTTGTAAGCAACACCCATTTTACTCAATTTAGTGGCTGCCGTTACATTTACTGCAATCACGTTTCCTCTGACGTGTGATGTACTCCAGATGATCAATACAGCACACCACACACATGCAAGGCCTGGAGTATTCCTGCTGAAACGCTCGTCTTTTCACAAGGATATCCTGATCAAATGTTTTAAGTGTTTTCTTTGTTCAAGCGATCGGTGTTACTGTCTGCCTTTGCAGGACTGTTAACCTGTCACCATCAGACACCTTTTAAAGCATCGTCCCATTCCGCCAAGATTCCATATTTCACTGTAACTTAGGGACGATGCCTAACTGCGTTATCGTCCAAGACCTGTAATTGAAATGTAAATCCAGTCAGGGATTTCGGAGCTCGCCTCTCTTGTCGCAGTAGAACATGAAAGCCCAGAGGAAAAGATTAGGATGAAGGTCTGCGAAATGTCTTTGTGAGCTGAGGCGATCAAGAGTCTAACTTGCCGTCTCGATGGCGAGAGATGTAGACAACAGTCAGGCCCCGTATTATCTACATTTTTGAGCCAGCTAGCAGAACTGCATTGCTGCGCTTGATGATAATTGTCCCAAAACACAGCGTTGAAAAATACTTTCAGCACATTCAACTTGCTAGGAAGTGGACTGCTGAGAATCGTTTCACATGTTGATTTGGCCCCTCTTCAAGAAAATATGAATGTAGCTGTTCACTAACAATACCTGTATAGTGATTTGCTTGCCTGACTTTGGTGCAGACAGCGCGGGCTCAGTTTCCACTTAGTGACGCTGTGAATAGCTGTCTGACTATATGTCCTGTGACTGCCGAGCATTCCGCGGCGTGGAATTACATTCACAGTGATCACGTACTGGCTCTAAAACGCCAAAATAATGTTGTCATTATGGAAACTGATGTCATCTGGTTTGTAAATCTGTTGAATGGCTTTTGCGTAGTCATAACGATGTAAACTTGATTTACTGCACTATGTTGCTATTGCTATTGCCATTTACATGTGTCCTATAAAGAAAAATGGAAGTATTAATTTCATGACACCTGCTCCTCCCGTGTTTATGTGCTGCATGGTTGACGGCCCAAAATGTTTGTGACAGGGGAGTTGCGCCGCTGACCTCTACCGCCATCCTCAACTCGATGCAGACATTGAGGCAGTGAAAGACATCTATCCTGACAGTGCTGTCTCCTTCAGGTACACGCAAGCGCTTGCCCATGTGCGCACACACACACACACACACACACACACACACACACACACACACACACACACACACACACACACCACACTCCACCCTGGACTGAACAGTAAGTACATTGAGGGTTGATTAAAGTCAACTACGGGAACCTCTGCAAACACTAAGCCCTGTACTCGTTGCCAAGCAACCACCAGGTAACAATAAGCAATGCATGGGATGGAATTGTTTCCTACACCAGTTGCATGAAAGCCAGCTTTGAAAAACTGGAGAAAAAAAAAATCACACCTGGTTTCTTGTCAATTTTAAGGCGACCATAAACAGCACCTGCAATTCAGTTGTAGGTCGATGGACCACCACAAAGACAAACCACCGGTACACCCTGGACTGGTTATCGATCAGAAGCACTCTGAATGGGAATGATCCCTTGTCAACCCCATGAAATTTGGGTGCAAGATTTGTGTGTAATCCTGCTGAACAATAAAAAGAAGAAACCAGTATACATCAGTGAAAACAACACCTCATACTCACCCTTTCATGTTTTGGACCTTGGCAGAGGTAAACATCTGTGTTTAAATGAACGCCTATAACTTGTGTCTTTGAACAGGGAGTATGGCAGCATTGACGACGTCGACATCGATCTTCATATTAACATTGGCTTCCTCGATGTGAGTCAGCATTCTGATAATTGTGCATCGCCACTGTTATTCTTCTTTTGCACGTCCAGCCAACACAACGCACAATAGTCCCCGTTTAATCATGTGAGGAGAAATTATAATTAGCTGGCTAACATTGCATATATGTGCATGTGTATGTGTGTGTCTGACTCAGGAGGAGGTTGCGACAGCTTGGAAAGTTATCAGAACAGAGCCCATTATTCTGAGACTTCGCTTTTCTCTTTCTCAGTACCTCGATGGGCCCGGTGAGTAGAGATGTCGTTATTGATGTTGATGGCGCTTTTTAGCAATTTGTGCCACGCGCCTGAGCGTGGGAGGTGAGTAAGCACGCACGCAGCACGACGAGGCAGCGGAGGCTCAGGAGAAACGTTTGCGTGACTGCCCTGTGTAATCATGTCAGTCGTTTTCCTGCAGAGCCATCAGTCGATGTTTTCCAGCCTTCCAATAAAGAAGGATTCAGCCTTGGCTTGCAACTCAAAAAGTGAGTTTTGCCTGTCTGTATTTTCGAATGCTTTCATGCTATACCAGTAGTGCCATATGCAATTGTCGGAATCCTTTGACATAATCTCATGATAAATTGTGCATATGGGCTAAGAAGTAACTTAATTCAATTTTAGTGAGGGTGTGGATAATGATGTGTATGCCAGAATTATAATGCATCTCAAACTAACGACTGTTCTTCCATTTTGTCATACGAACATTTCCCTGCTCGACACCTTCACTGCGCACTTGTTATAATTCACAGGATCCTGAGCACATTCACATCCCAGCAGTGGAAGCATCTCAGTAATGAGTTCCTCAAGGCCCAGCAGGAGAAGAGGCACAGCTGGTTCAAAGCCGGCGGAACCATCAAAAAGTTCCGTGCTGGGCTTAGCATCTTCTCCCCAATCCCCAAGTAAATTTCTCATATCTGTAATGCAAGATGCATGTATGTTCGTCGACAGTTTAAAAAAAACAAAACATTTCTGTCTCGGTTAGCTTTTTGTGTCGCTCTCAGGTGAATATATTTGAAATATAAATGAAAAAAAAATCTTTAAATTGGCTATCACAGAAATTATTCATGAAGAAGCCAGCAGATTTTTTTTTCATTTTTCAATTATATTTACGAATACAATTTGACATTATAGGACTGTTAACCGTTTGTACAGAGAAGTATCCTCTTGTCATTCTTACTCGTCAAAAAAGCGTCAAAAATAATTTATAAATATACCCAACCATAGCTTTAAAAATGAAAACAATTTTATTTTATTAATCGTGTAAAAAAAGTCGCAAGTGTAAAAAAAGTCGCAAGTGTAAAAAAAAGTGCATTATTTTTTATCAAAGACTGTTAACCGTTTGTACAGAGAAGTATCCTCTTGTCATTCTTACTCACCAAAAAAGCGTAAAAAATAATTTATAAATACACTTAACCATAGCTTTAAAAAAGAAAAAAAATGTCTTATTAATCGGGTAAAAAAAGTGCATTATTTTTGATCAAACAATTCTACTTTAGCACAAATGGCACTTGTACAGCATTATTCAAAACCTCCAACGATGCATTGTTAATGAGGATTTTGTTCGTATGGAACAATTAAACATGTTATCAGCGACAAAACGCAGCATTTTGTCATAGATAGCAAGTCAACAGGAATTGCTGTGAATGTTTTGTTTGTTCTCCTTTTCTAGGTCCCCAAGCTTCCCCTTGATTCAAGACACGGTCCTGAAAGGGAAGCTGAGCGTGCCTGAACGCCGCGTGACCCGCCTCATGAGTCGATCCATCTCATGTACAATGAAGAACCCGAAAGGGGAGCTCTTCAGCTATCCGCCAAATAGTCAGGTTGGTGTCTCACAATAAAAATACAATCAAATCTGTCATTCTCCACTTTTCCTGTATGGACAAATTATGTGGACACCCCCATGAATCAATGTTCTGTTAATTTTCACTGTGCCCAGATGCTTTTGTATACGTAGTGGATATCGTATTTCCTCATATAGTGGTCTGGGGAATTCAAATTGCTTAATTTTTACTAAGTATTTTTAACTTGACTACAGATTGAGGAATGCCTTTATTTGTATGCATTTTTACAATATTAACAAATACTTTAAGTCACACTTTTTTTTTTCATAGTTGCTTTTTTGTTCATACCACGACCCTAACCCTAACCCCCCCCCCTCCTCTGAAGGTGTTTGATCGAGTTAGTATGCACATTGTAATCTTATTGCAAGAGGTGCACTGAGGCGCAGTGCTGCACAAACAACGCAGTGCATTCAAGGTGCTTTCACAACACATTAACTTGCATCAACACACCGCGCCATCCTGGCTCAATAATCGGTCTTCAATTATCATGTTTTTATGATGAGAAAACAAAATTGAAAGCACAATTACATTTTGATGAATTGCCCCAGCCCTTGTGTATGTGGTGTGTGAACTCGCCGCCAACACAAATGATGCGGGAACTGATTTGCAACATCTGTTAACACTCCGCAAATTAATTTATCGGAGGGATTGTACATGCAAGTGCTGCCGTTTTCATTAGTGACTCAGGCTACCGCTCAATCTTTTTTGAATTGATTATCCAATTGATTATTCCATTGATTGCTTGAATAATCATTTGGACTGTTTTATATATTAATGAGTACGCAAGAAGTAGCTTTCAGTTTTTAAAAAGAGTGATGACTCCTAAGGTCAACTATTCGAGGGAAGTACGGTATATCTTTGTACATTGAATTCAAACCCACTGTTTGATGTTCTCATCATTCACCGCCATCCCTTTACGTCTTCATGTGTGACTGTCGTACCGTTACCTATAATACTCTCTGCACTTGACTCATCAGACGGTGGTGGTCCCGGCGGCCAGGGCCCCTGCACAGATCACCACCAGGCAGCTGATTGAATTGTTTTTCTCATCCCAGGCGGGCGGACACTGCAAGAACATTCCCACACTGGAGTACGGCTTCTTAGTGCAGGTGCAATACAAACACACTCAGGTTATAACTTGCTGCGTATTAGACAGGAAGCAATAGTGACTGTTCATCCATTCATCACAATTGCTGCATAGGCTACTCAGTAGCTCTCAGTGATCTTTACATCTCAACACTGGATGAGAGAGTTGAAAGCAGGAAGACAATTGTTTTTCGCATGTGTGTGCTTGTTTGTGTGTGTTTTTTCCCCCGGCCAGATAATGAAGTACTCCGAGCAGAGGATCCCCACGCTTAATGAGTACTGCGTGGTATGCGATGAGCAGCATGTCTTTCAGAACGGATCTATGCTGAAGGTATCAAAAGACACAGATTCATGTTTCCAAGTCCAGTCGTGTCCAAGGTTATAACAGGCAATTAGCCGCTAATGGCGATGTGAAATTTTAAAACATAGCACACACACACACGCAAAACTCTTATTCCTCTCCTTGATCATAGCTGTCTATAGCAGTTAGCATCATAAGCTCAATGTACAACACTTTCAGAGTGCTCCTTGTCAAATCGCACAGACAGATGGAACACACAAACACCAGTCACAAAGGCCCACCTCACAGAAGTCATTTGCTTACAAAATTTGGTTAGTACCAGCTCCCAATTGCTCATCATAGGCCATAAGTAAAAACCGCGAAAGCGTAAACATGGATAAATGGAACCACTAATCATGAACATCCTGGACTATCACGCCACTATTTTCACACTGGATAAATTTACCCGACGTTCTCTTTGTTATGAATGAAGCTGAATAATTGAAACCCCTGGTGCCTCGCCTTCTTAGATCACTTATATAAAGTACCAAACAAAAAATAGAAACGTATCCATGCAGAGAGTTAATGCTTTGATGCTGGCTAAAAAGAGATGTAGTGAAATACATTTTTGATGACATGCTTTGTTCCTAAATGTTGGTTAGACGACCAACTTTAACAAGCTTTAAGATACTCGAGTATTTAAGTAAGTGTGTGTGTGTGTGTGTGTGTGTGTGTGTGCGTGTGTGTGTGTGTGTGTGTGCGCGTGCGTGCTTGCGTGTAGCCGGCCGTATGCACAAGGGAGCTGTGTGTGTTCTCGTTCTACTCGCTGGGCGTGATGTCAGGGGCTGCAGAGGAAGTGGCCACCGGTGCAGAGGTGATAAGCACACACACACACACACAAAAACGCAGTGTTGCATGGGTCCATTTGTTATCTAACAGGAACTATTTGTTCTTGCTGTTTCTCTGCATTGTAAAATCCCGGTAGCATTGTTCAATATTACAAAAATGCATTTGTACGACAAAAGGCCTCTTAACCCGTAGACGCCTCCTCTACATGCATTTGAGTAAATAAGCATCCCCCGGACACTATTTGCGGACAAGATGGCAATCTCAGGGAGAATAACAGTAATCATATTTTCCTTTCCGTTCCGCAGGTGGTAGATCTCCTTGTGGCGATGTGCCGCGCTGCACTCGAGTCTCCGCGCAAGAGCATCATCTTTGAGCCCTACCCCTCGGTGGTCGACCCCAATGACCCCAAGACTCTGGCCTTCAACCCAAAGGTCAGCATCCGTTGAAGTACTGTTGTTGGGGAGGAGGAGATAGTGAAAGGGGGCAGGGGACCTTTTATTGCTTATTCTGAAGCCAATTGATGTAAATGATGACACATTTTGCCAACCATTGTGATGACATTGCAACACAAAAATTCACCTTTGGAGAACCAGATGTGTTCTTTAATCCTTCTTAGATGTGGTATCCTTGGCAAGGGGATAGGATATTTTGATTTTGTTTTTAGATATTAACAAGCCGCACTGGGGTTTTTTTTTTGGGGGGGGGGGGGTCGTTATAATCTTGAATAATTAAATACGAATTGTTTTGAAGGATTTTTTGCATTCAAAGCATAATATTATTTCTTCAACGTGAACCCACAAAGTACAGTGTCGCTCTTTCATATTGGTGACATTTTTGCAATAGTGTGATGAGATTTGAATTAGCCAGCTGCGCTGCTAGATAGAGCAACTTAACTGTAAAACTTAATTGGTAAATGAGGGCTATATTTTTGTCCTTTTGTCCTGCTTTTAAATGTGTGCATGTTCCTCCCTCTCTTTCATCACATGCAAATGCTGCTGGGCTCCACCGATGAACACAGAAGAAGAATTACGAGAGGCTGCAAAAAGCGCTGGACAGCGTCATGTCTATACGGGAAATGACCCAGGTACAATAAGTAGCGTATTATAAAACAGACGGAAAAAAAGAAAATTCTGCTTTATTGCAGTGCTACGCATTCACTGTCTTCTCAGCGACCTTTGCATTTGTCCTCTTTGGCAATAAAGGGTTTATATTCGAATTGCTGAACAGAGCACATTCTTGTGTGTTTTTGCCAGGGCTCATATTTAGAGATCAAGAAGCAGATGGACAAACTGGACCCTTTGGCCCATCCCCTGCTACAGTGGTGGGTGGAGAGAACATGTAAAAAAAAAAAAAAAAAAGGAACATTTGCTCCAAATTAGCAGATGGACACATTCAATGAATAGAAAGTTGAAAACCTGTCCTCTGTATATGTTTCACAATGAAACGCTCAATGAGCACACAGCAATCAGATATAATAAGGCGGGATTTGCAGCGGGCACAGTTCAGTGTGTTTGATGGACTCTTCTGACAGCCAATGGCAATGCGGTGGAGTCTTAGGAAGGTTTCAGACATAATCTGTTCAAGGCTCAAACGGTTCCCTTTAATTTACTTGAACCTTCATTAACCGTACGAGCAGTGTTACAAGTCACACGTCAACTGTCTTATCTGTCCGTTTTACAAGTATGAAAAGATATTGACTGACATTTAGTAAATTATTATATTAGAAAACGGCAATATGTTACTTCTGATATCATCAACGATTAGGAATCACTTGATTTGACTTTAATGCTGCATGATTTTTGTTTTCATTTTGTCTTTTTGCAGGATTATTTCCAGTAATAGATCTCACATTGTCAAGTTGCCTCTTAGTAGGGTAGGAAATCAAAATCACCGCCTGTCGATGACCAAACAGGTTTTGCATTGTGTGATGTGAGGGTTCACTTCTCTATTCTGTCTCATTTCGTTTCTTCTTTCATGTGACGACATGATCCTCATCGTGATAGCAACTGAAATTCATGCACACTTCCCACCAGTTCCTGCTGCTCAGCAGCCCTCCAGCCAAGGAGGCTCGTTTCCGCACTGCCAAAAAGCTCTACGGCAGCACCTTTGCCTTCCAGTGAGTCTTGTTTTACTCCCTCCCGTCAGTGACACGCTTTGCATCCGTTCAATGTTTTTTGTGTGGCATCACATGGGACAGCCTACATTCTTAGTGTTATATAACAACGTGAGTCCATGCCGGTGGGCTACGGTCAAGTAGATTTAGATGGAGCAACAACAAAACACCACCACTGAGCAGGTGCATTTTCCTGGGACGCGTGTACTGGAGTGTGTCAGCATCAAAGGCAAATGTTAGACTGCTAGCTAGGAAATAAATGCATTATCAAGTAATTGTCTGCTAGCTTGTCATCAATAGGTATTTGTTGATATCGTCAGTGGAAAGGATACTACCGTGAGTTGCATAATTGTAAAAATATTGATTGAATGTCGGCACATTCCTTCCCGTGATAGGCCCGCAGATGACTGCAAGGAACCGTATAAACGAGAACAATAACCTAAATATAGCACAAACCAATATGTAGCTACTTGCCAGTGTAAAATGATAATTCCTGTATTCCCGCAAATAGTAGTAGGTGTGTTTATGTATTCAACTTCAGAGTGTACTGCCATCGGTATGGCGTTTCTTGAAGAGGAACCCGTTTTTTGCTACAAATACAATTTAAAATAATGTGTTAATGACTTTTCCAGGTAAATATATCAAACACAATACGCTTAATCAGAATATAATCCAAAGTATATCATGAGGAATGTAATAATAATAATACATTTTATTTATAAGCGCCTTTCAAGACACCCAAGGACACTTTACAATCAGGAACAAGAACAATAAAACACAATGCGGGTTGAGCAGCGGCAGCCAAACACGCCAGCGTTCACTCAACCCGGAAATCAGAAAGAAACCACAAGGGAGGGAGAAGGGGAGAAAAAAACCCCACACTCGGACTATCCTCATTTGAGGATAATTTGAGAAAAAAAAACTCCAGCACGTAACAAGCGTATGACAATTACAACAAGTCACAAGACATGAACAACGAACAATGAATGCTGTGTATTGTTTATTTATTGTGGCCTACTCATTGAAGAGAGTACGGTAGTAGAAATCTGCACATGCCATAAATGTTTATTTTTTGTACATATATAATTATATAATGTACAACTGAATCCATACAGAGTGATACATTGAGGTATGGCTTTAATTAGAGTGGTGGCTGTTGTATTTTAGAAAATACAATATTTGAGATTGACGATTGTAGTTATTGGCTCCCTGATACTTCCAGGTCATTCGCATTGTGACACCCCCTCCCAAAAAAAAAATCATTCCCATGACTGAGAACATGATAAAAAATGAACTTTGCAGCGTACATTTTGTTCAGGGCATCATTCACATGCCTCTTTTCTCTCATCTCCCTCTACACTTGCTCTAGTGGTTCCCATATAGAGAACTGGCACTCTGTTCTGAGAAATGGACTAGTCAATGCCTCTTATACCAAACTGCAGGTACGTCATCCCCGGCAGTTTGCCTTCTCGGACCGTCAGTCTGCTTTGCAACCGAGTAGGCTGGCTGTCCGGCTGATTCATTTTTGCAGTTAATAGATGCCAGCTTCCCTTTTCGGCACTTTGAGCCAGCAGGGTGTGCGAGCAGAATTTCTCCCCGGCCAGTGTGTGCAACAGGGGGGATGGATGCCACACCTGTTGTCCCATTAGCCGGGAAGCTACCTGTGCACCCTCTTGGGGTGAACCACTTGGAGCACAGTGTAGGCTAGGTCTGACGTTGCAGAATGCAAAGGATAAGGCGACCCGTAGTGAGTAAAGACTTCTAAGAGAGCTTCCGTTGGAGGAGGTCAATAACGGCTCAGTGAGTAAAACCCAATGTGCTTCGTGAAGACACACCATCTTTTGGCTATACGTGAACGCCTTTTGCTCGTCTGTATTAACGGGCGGAGGTAGTATCAGACGTGTAACAGAGGTGGGATGAAAACAAGATCAAGAACATCCCGCGGTATCAGGAGTGGAATGAGAATTTTGACATTCACTTGCTGTGCTGAAAGCAGTTGTCCCAATCCAATAAGTGTTTTTATTGTCACACCATACATTGGCACTGACTGAATTTTTCCATTGTTTTTTTCCCCTGTGTTTCTCTTCTTCTGCAAATGTTGTGCGTTCAGACATAGAACGTAGTGAATTAAACAGTACACGAAAGCGTTTGTATGCATAATTACCAAATTTCCAACATTAAATATCAGATCAAATATCTCTGGGTGCCTCGCTCCATCCGCTGGTGTATTTTTTCTATTTACTTTTCCGACTCTTTTCAAGGACGTACGTGATCAAATTAAAAGAGATGAATTCTGCGGCAGAAATGTCTCCGTTTGCACAACACAACTGCTTGGAGGAGCGCCGAAGATAGATTTAACTTGCTTCAAAGTCATATCAGGAGGTTGATTTTTAAACTTGGATGATCCTTCTTGTGGTTCTGATGGCTGTAATTTGTGCCTCCTTTGTCTCAAACATTTAAGGTGTCGAATCGCCTCCTCCCCGCAATTTGAGTATCATCGTCACCTCCACTCATTCTGTCCGCCTCTGAAGCATATTGCACTAAATGTCTCAACTTTAGAATGGATTTTCACTGGGTGGTTCAAGTGACAAGAATCAGATATATTTGCTTCCAAGTGGTTCAATTCAACTGGATGTAGATGGAAACGTTCGACTTACTGTGCTCCGTACTCCGCCTTAAATCATTACTTTTAATGTGTCGACGTATGGCAGGGGTTGATTTGAATCCATGTGCCAGCACTTTGAGTTCCAATTTTTTTTTTTTGGTCTGAAAAGCAATATAATTGAACTTCGATTGACTGTTGAGTTTTTGTTCCGCGCCACACTGATCCTTCTTTCTCTCCACTCTTTCCAAACCAAGCTGCATGGCGCAGCATACGGAAAGGGCATCTATCTCAGCCCCATCTCCAGCATATCTTTTGGATACTCGGGTAGGAACGACTCACTTCTCAGCCCTTTGTTTTCTCGTCTCCACCCTATCCACTTTTGAGTCCTTTACAGCGACGACTGCATGGGGGGGGGGGGGGGGGGGGTTGATTCATGCAAGTGCTGGGCCTTGAACTGTCAAACCTTTGTGTTGTGGCTGTGATGTGATGATAGCAAGTTGAGCCCTTTGTCACTGTCATGTCATTTTGAGTTGACAGCAAATGACAAAATGCTGCTTAAAGTCATATTGCACAAACTCAATATTAATGAGAGTGCCGCGTTTCGATGAGTGCAGGCGCATAGAACAGATTATTGCAAAGAATATTTTTGACTTGACTCACCCTTTAAAGGAGGGCTGTTTATGTTCTACTTGGTGCAGGAATGGGGAAAGGACAACACCGCATGCCCACCAAAAAGGAGCTGGTGCAGCGTTACAACTGCATGAACACCATACCAGAGGTAAGGCGCGGACTCATGCTAAACACTCCCATTGGTGTTTATCACGCTCCCGTTTTTGCGATTTCAAGCAGAGTCGTCCAATCCAATCGAGATTTCTAGAAAGTCGAAACTTGAACTGCATTGCACTTTGTGAAGGTAAAAACAAAATTAATGACACCCGACTGTAACGAAACGCCACAGCTCATGTCGTACGCCCGCTCCCTCTTTTCAAACAGTGATCACATCCAAGGATCTGCAGAAGCACGGCAACATTTGGGTGTGCCCTGTGTCGGACCACGTTTGTACTCGCTTCTTTTTTGTGTGAGTAATGGCCTTTAAACTGCTTAATCCTCTTCTGTTGTGCTTGTTCTCACTCGAGTCTTGAGCGAGCTGACTTACACCAAGCATTCACATTTAAGCCTACGCAGTGGCCGCCACCATCAAGTCAACAGTTGAGAATCGATATTTGGCAAGATGACACCGTGTGCAGTTTAGGTGTTAAGTTGGTCAAACTTGGTCTGCAACGGTTGTGCCCTGATCAACCAATCAGAAGACAGAAAAGTACTGACATTATTGCGGGCCAGATGGGAGTCATACTTGAAATCTGACTGGTTAAAGAAAACAGTCCCATTGCTAATTTACAGGCAAGTTACATTGGGCAGCACTACTGAGACCGTGGGCAGATGAGACTGACACGGCAGCACGTAGAAGCTGAAATCTTAACGTACTGAAGATACTGTACAACATATGCGGAAATATGGTGGTTCTTACCAATTTTCTTATTTCATCGACTAAATAAGACGGCATCGGCCCTAGTAGCATTGAATGCAAGTGAGGTCAGAAAAGAAAAATACATGGGGTGTGTGGCTAATCCCAGCTGACTAATTGATCGAAGTACTGTACTGTATATTTCTCCCATTTCTTGTACCAGAATATAATCAATAGTGGTCTGACAGTTCTGAGGTTTTGGGTTTCAATCACCTGTGTAGAGTTTGTTTTGTTTTATTTTTTGCATTTTCAGGTATGAAGACGGCCAAGTGGGAGACGCCAACATTAACACACAGGAGCCCACGGTGCAGAAAGAAATCATGCGCGTGATCGGGACCTAGATCTGCATCATCAGGCTGATGGAGGCTTTTTGCAAGACAGGATGCACTTCATGTAAAAGTAGATCCATGCATCGCCGTGGGTGAGAGGAGCGCAGAGCAGCTGGGGGGGGGGGGAAAGAAAAAAAAATTCAAGCAAGTGAATGTCTTGGAGGAAGCGAGCTGACCTGAGATCTATTGGGAGGACATTATTGTGTTCTTTTCATTGGACTATCTTACGCTCTTGCGGACACTTTACCGTAAAAATGTTTACCGTTTGGAAAAAATAAATCTGGCATGGTTTTTCCTCAGTTATAACCTGCTTCATTTCTTTTCTTGCCGCACATGTATCTCCCATCTATATTTTTTTCATTTTCTGTATACAATTATACTGTATATGTATTCCAATGATCGCTTCATTCATTTGTGGGTCACCTGTAAAGGATGTAAACGCACACGCATTTTCCTTAATCCTCCTAGGAGCTTTAAAATACGATGCAAAACAAATATTGTGTATTGGGCTTTTTCAAATACAGTAGTTATGTGCAGGGCAATCGGAATACATAGCATCGTCGGTTCCCCGCCAGAGCGATGATCAATAATGTTGGCACCAATTACGTCTATACAATTGTGATTTACTATTTGGCCCTTGGCCAATGGAATTCAGGCAATAAGGGCTTTGAACTATGAGATTCATCGATAGTGTTATTTTTTGTCATGAAGAATCCTTGCGGCCAAACATTGCACGAGGTAAAATGTCCTTAATAATGAAGCGAAAAAGAATGTGTTTTTTGGTGATTTGTTCCTCAGTTCCTACACATAGCAGGCAACCTCTAGGGCAGATAAATCTATGATACTGGAATTTGATTTTTCTGTCCATTGTTTGAGCAGTACATGTATTACACAAAACTATTGTCTATTGAGCACCAAGTTGTTGGTAAAATGAAAAATGTCAGCTAATTTTGACATCAAAGATATACTGAGTTGCCAACCAAATGAATAAATGACAAGATTGTGTTACTAAACAGTACCTTACAGTAATGTATTCATTTTTCCATGATGGATATAATGTTGTGCTTGTGGGCGGCATTACTTTGTCCTGTCAAAATCAACTTAAGAGAAAATACTACAAAATATGTTCCGGGAGTCCAGCTGAAACAAATTGGGATGTATTAAGTGCACATATTAGCAAATTTTAATTTATTGTATGTCGACAATTTGTGGGCAATCATTTTCTCTACATTGTATGAGACATTTCACTTAACCCTTGCCTAAAACGACATGTCCTTTGCATCCTGGAGGAAAAAGGAAAAATAAGTACATTGTAATATTCTGAACTATGTATGTCTGTACAGAGAAAGGGCTGTAAATATGGATGAAATATACCCAGCAAAGAACTTGTTTGTTTTTTTTGGTTTTGTTTTTTTTAATTCTCTTGCCGCTTGTCTCCGGTGTGGAAACTAAAGAAGATGGTCAGTGATGTGACGTGGGTTTAAGAAAATAAAATTCTGATTTTGCACAGTTTTATATAAACTCTCGTGTCCTTTGAGAACTTGACCTACAAAAGGATGATGGGCAGTACCCATCTTTCAACAGAAGGGGGCGCTCCATCAGCATGGAAAGAGTCAAATGTGTCCTATAAAACGATATGAATAAGGTCACAATGTAAACATCCTTCTGCAATATTAATCACCCTATATCAGTATGATTGTGTTTGGGGGTTATTTTGTATAACTGCATACTTTTATTTTGTAAAACAAATTTTTTCCTCCTCGTCACATTGGTGTCATACATAACTTTGTTTTGGTGAAATATATATTTTCCCCCGGTCGCATTTGGTGACAGCCCAGAGTGTGGGAAAACAAAATGGCGGCATTTAAAGTGTCTTCAGTAACGGAGGCATCACTTCATGCACTGCACAGTGTGTATGTGGCACATGAACACATTACCTGTCACAAACTCCACTTTTGATGTATTGTTAGAGTGAACCCCTGCCTTCTTGCATTTCGCGAATGACGAATCCAAGTTTTATACTGTGGAACGTGTCATCAACTTGAGATTTTGGTGTCATTTGTATAACGTTCTTTAAATGCCACAAGATGGCGCCAAAGCACTAGCTAAGAAGGAAGTGTTAACTGACGTCAAAGTACTGTAGTATAAAAGCGATACATACGCCTTGATTTGAGACTAACATCTTTTCATTATCGAGAAGGAGCGAAGTCTAGCTTGGGTTGTTAGCGAAATGTAACAGAGGGCCTTCGCCACATGTCAATGTACACGCACACTTAAGAGTGCATGTTTTCAAAATCCGAGCATCTTTGTTCTCAAGGGTCGTGTTGTCAAATGAGTTTGACTCCATGTGCCCCAACTTGTGATTTTGTGGTGTTGTGAATGTAACAAGTTTGCTCGTTGTGCTTATGTTGTTGTATAATAAGCAGATGACGTGTTACTATGATCCATGCAAGTTCTGCCCCGACCGTTTTGGCCTTAGTAGCCTTCTCCCCTATTGCGTTTATTTATTTATTTATTTATTTATTTATTTATTTAATACCTTTTTCTAAAGCTGAGCCAGCTGCCAGTGTAGAAGAAGTGTAATTTCACAATCGGCCAAAAAGAGGAGCTCTTGTTTTATAGTGATCTACCTTTCTTTGCATTCTTAAAGTGAGTACTAGACCCATAAACACACTTGGCTGTGGATGTTTTGTAGAGTAAGAAGAGTAGCAACACCAGAGTCAACGAGGTCTCTGGCAACTTGGCGGGCACGACCTGTGGACCATCGAAGGAAGTGCGGCAGTTCGATTCACGCACAAAAGGAGCAATTACCAGGGGAGTTGTGTTAATCAAGCTCTCTTTTATCGAGCTCAGGGACACGACCCCGCAGGAGGTCGGCGGGTTTGGCCTGAGGCCGTGCGGAGATTCACCCCTGCAGTGTAAGAAACGGAATGTGAATGTTGTGCATGGCAATTAATGTAGAGCCATGGACTGCGCACGTTTTGTGTCGTTAGGCTTGTTGGGCAGTTCCTCCCCGGAGAGCACGGGAAGCAAGCATCTTGATTTAACAAGTAGATGCCTGACTTGAGCTAGAGAACCAAAAACAGCAGTTACGGGTGATTACTGAGCAAAGTAGCTTGCGGGCTGGTTTGAGCGTACAAACTGTGTGTCAGTTCGTACCAGGTAAAGACAACAAGATTCAATTCCCCTGCTTTACAGTCTGGCCCTGCGCTTCGGCGAGCCCAAACAACCGATTAAAGTCCGTCATTTTATTTTTTTCACTCCCTAGTTGGGTGTATGCACACTTCGTCCTCTGTCATTTTTTTCCAGCAGGCGCATGCTAGTTTTCATTGCGAAATGCATTGCATATATTTTATATATATCTCATCAGCATTAGTTCGGATTTCGCCCATCCCTCCCTGGTTCACTCCATGGGGCGACCATGCTTGAGCCCCTTGAACTCCCCTTGGCAACAATTGATCAGTAAACAAAATCGAAGGACAGCAAAACTATTTGTGGGAGATGTGGACCAAGCCCGAATGGGAATATCAAAGGTGGTTGCACCAAAAATAAATCGACTGGATACAGATACAGATACAACTTTAAAAAACTCCCATCTATTTCCATATGATTTTGCTGTCTGAAGCGACTTGATAAAATAAAATAAAGCAAATTCAACACACCATTTTTTTTTTCTCACCATGGTGTGAGGCGACCAAAGCGAATCAGGATGTGGGGGCATCATAAGCCGGTGGGGCTAATGCACCATTGACATGAAGCCAACAGCTGTGTGGGTAATGTCTTGTGACACGGAGCCCTTCTGTTTCTCAGAGAGCGTTACAGGAGATGCCGTGTTCCATCTTCAACAAACGGCTTTGAGGCTCTTGTCATTCACCCCCTAAGTCTTAATTATCACTCCCTTCTTTTTTGCCCCCCCCCCCCCCCCCCCCCCCCCTTCCATATGCACTCTGTATTATTCCGTTGCGCAATTTGCAAGTGGTGCAAATGGCATTTATGACAATGGGCTCGGCCAGCCCTTCCCAAAAACAAAAAGGGGGGGCGGGGAGGGGTTGAGGGGGGGGGGCAATAATGTGGTGCAATCTGGCAGCAACAGTCCCCTCCCTCATTTGTCTCTTTCTCTCTCCACCTCCCTACCACTTCTGTTCCTGTGTGCGTTTTCCCTTTTGTTATTAATTTAATTTTTATAGCATTCACACTATTCGCACAACCCCCCCCCCCCCCCTATCTGCCTTCAAGCGGTGGAAAAGGAAATAGCTGATGTTGATTTTTTTATTTTGGTCCCCCCACCCCCTCTTCTCCCTCCCTCCCTTTTTCCTCTCTACCTCCCTTCATAATTCATTTTGGGATTAATTCCTCCCCGTCTTTGGAGACAATCCTAATTCTTTATTATTTCCACTTCACAGGCTTGATGACATCCACGTGTCCGCATATCATATTCAGGAGGAACTTTATACCCGGTAGACCTTCTACTTTAATTCCTTGCGATACATTTTGTGGTAGTGCGGCGCGGCGGATGACAAGTTCGCACGTCTGCCTCACAGTGCAGAGGTGATGGGTTCGAGTCCGGGCCCCGGTCTTGCTGTGTGCAGTTTGGATGTTTCTGACAAGGTTTAGCATTTCGAATTAGAGTTTCAAGACAATATTCGGATTAAGAACATTGACGTTTTCGAGACGTGGTTAGGGTTTCAAATTAGGATTTCCAACCGGGACTTGAGCTTTAAGTGAGGGTTTCGAACACAAAATTTGGGTTTCAAATTGAGGACAGGATTTCTAATTGGGGTTTCCCATTCAGTTTTCAAGTATTATTAACGGTTAAAATGAAGACTTTCACTCGATTTTTGGGTTTCAAACACGTTTCAACCCTCCAAATTAGGGTTTCAAACCAATATTTGGGTTTTAAACCCATGGTGACGGTTCCAAGTTGGAGTTTCAAACCAGGGTGCGTGTTTCAAGTTAGTCTTTGAAGCCAATGTTGCAGGAATTTCACCAGGGGTCAAATTTTAAAGTTTGGGTTGTTACAAAGGATTCGGTTTCAAATTGGGGTTTCAAATGATTCATTTGAAACAACCGTGAATGTTAATTACTTTCGCCGTGGCTCCTTTTCATCTTCCCTCCTCCACTTTCTTTTCGTTTTTATTCTCATTTCGAGGTCGTGCATCTCCATCGCGCTATCTGCCGTGTTCCATTTCTCTGGCTCTCGTTTCGCCTGTGTACCCGCTCTCCCTCCCTCCCTCCCTCCCTCGATCCATCTCTTTGTTTTTTTCTGCCAATCTTTTATTTCTATCATTCTTTTGTGTCGTGTCTCTTTTTGTGTTTTCCCGCTGTCAAACACTTTCTCAAATGGCCACATTTTTAGGGGCCATTTTGACTTGCCAAGGGCGCGCTCCCTTTTTTCCTGGCATCTGGCAAACGCAAATGCGCGCGCTCACCTGCACGCGCACGCACACACACACCCACACACACTATGTCTCATCTCCAATTCACTATTAAGTGGGACCCCGAATTTCCCCTGAGCTCTGTTATGGCGGCGACCGCCTCGAGAGTCCGGCTGGGCTAGATGTGTTGTCTGCTCCCTTACCATTCAATTACACGGCTGTAATCTGACAGGCTCCTCATGGCCTGTGTATGTGTGCGTTTGTGTGTCCCGTCTCCATGCATTTTGCCTCATATCGTCTATTTGTGTACATGTACTCCGTACTATTTTTTTTTATAATGACATTGACATTGTCAATGGCTTTGATGCTTATAGTGTGGACTGGGCCCACGGTTGCACCTCTAGTCGCTTGGGAAACTTTCGTTTAGGAGAATGAACTTGCATAATTCTTCCTTGCCGTCGTTTTTGAGTTGATGTGTATTAGATGTATGCAGCATTTTGGGTGTGTTTTTTTTTGTGTAATGTTTGCTTTCACTCTTTTGCTGTGTTTGCAGAATTTCTTGCTTTCTTTGTTGTTTTTCTGCTTTTATACGTTTTTTTTTTTTGTTGCATCATTCATGTGTCTGCAGAGTTTTTGCTTTGCAGTTGTGTGTGTTTGTCTTTTATTGTTTCCATCTTTTTCCCCCCCCCCCAGCATTCCTGTGTTTGCAGCAGACGGCTATTTGCAGCGTGTTTGCCCCTGTCCGCCACCGTACAAAAGACTTTCAAATGGCTTCACATGCTCACACTTGTCAAATCTTAGCAATATCCACTGGTCTTAACCTTAGAGGAGGGTAAAGAACAAATCCCCCCAAAAAATGGACTCACAAAGGGTAGCAGTGATGGAAAAAAATAGATTTGAGATGTGAACAGAGCAACTGGAAATAATCCACAGGGGGGAAAAAAAAAGCGCCAGACATGCACCGGCATATTTGCGATGTTCATGCCCGTATGATCGCATCTCTTGGTTCATATTAATGAAAAACGCCAACGTGCACAATTGAAACTTTTTATTTCTTTACTTCTATTTGACTTTAAATCTTTTGTCTTTGCGTTACCTTGTGTATGAAATGCGCTATATAAATCAAGCTAGCATGCCTTGCCGTGAAATGATCTACAGAGACACGAAAGGCACATGTGGAATGTAGGTGCCAAATGATTATGTGTGCACTCCATTGTGCACTTTGCACAATAGAAATAAAGAGAAAAATTCGAAAGAATCCACAGAGGCAAAAAAATATCCTGTTGTGAGATGTATGTGTCTCGATTATACAAGCACTCCGCTTGCTAGCTATTCATTGTAACCATCATCTTACACAACAGAATTAAGCAGAATATATGGAAATAATCCACAGAGGAGAAAAAAGTTCCTGGCTCGCTCAATCATGTGCACAATTTTATTTTCATATTATTCTGTCATTATGATGGCTGTGTGCCATCACTTCTTTTGCCACTTATTGATGATAACCGCCATCTTGACGAGAAATAATAAACACCCCCCCCCAAAAAATATCTGTGGAACGCTAGGTTTATTGCACAATGTACAGTTTGCGTCATACGATATGCAATCTCTGCTCTCTACAAATTATTCATGACAACCAAGTTGCGCAAAAATTGAAAATAATACACAAAGTCAGTAAAGTGGCAGTGCAGATCATTTTCTGGAGATGTCCCAAAACTTTTGTTAATATCTTCCCTGTTTTGTTGTTGGTGGTTTTTTTTAATACACAATCTTTGCAGTCTTCTATGTTCCCGTTCATTATTCCATACTATACAAGCCATTTTATTTCTTATCAGTCCATCAAGTTCTTCCTTCATCAGTGTCGTCATGTCTTCGCTTTTATCTTCTTCTACTCCCACTGTCTTCCCTTCCCAATTCTCTCTCTCTCTCTCTCTCTCCCTGCATCAGACTGTCCTATGCAAGGCAGGCTCGCTCGCTGGCAGTGTTGACCTGAAAAGGGCTGACATTCAGGGGCCGGTCCCCCGCCTGCAGCACTGACATTTCTGCCAGACTTTGATGGCGCCTTTGAAAAGAGATGTGTAGAAGGGAAGAGCTGCCATGTCTCCCTTCCACCAGAGCAATATAACTCCAGTTACTGGAGCGCCCGACTATACGAGTACCGGTACTCAAGAACAAAACTACAAAGACAAATGGTCATCGCTCAGGCAGGATATAACAACGTCTACTCTTCAAGGAAGCTTTTCTATGCAACAATTCAAAAGGTGATGACAGGATTTTTTTTTTTTGGTTCTGGTTCTTTTAAAAGTTGTGTGATGGGGTTGAGATCAGGGTTATGTGCAAGTGTCGACACAATTTGGTAGAATAAATTGGTAAATTGAAGAGGGTTTTCCCCCCCCCTTTTTTTTTCTTTCATGCAAAAATGTACAAACGTGAATTTTTTTTCTTTTTTTCTTTTTCTTTCATGCAATAACGAATAAAACATGAAAAACAAACAGAAGTTTCATCTACAGATGGCAAAGTTCTCAAAGCCATTCCAGATTATGGAAAATGCTGTAATTTACATGCCAGGCCAGTAGTTGGCGATGTTTAAACAACAGCAATTGACCATCCATCGTTGGCAATATTTGCTGGTGTATATTTAGGGACAAGCAAATGACAAGCAGAGTAGAGACTATGTCACCCAGCTGGCATGGGAACGCCTCGGGATCCGCCAGGAAGAGCTCGAAGAAGTGGCTGGGGGAGAGGGAAGTCTGGGCTTCCCTCCTAAAGCTGCTGCCACCCGCGACCCGACCCCGGATAAGCGGTGGAAAATGGATGGATGGATGTATTTAGGATGTCAAAACATGCACTAAAAATAAAATGTATTATTCTTATTATTATTATTATTATTAGAAAGCAAATGTGTCATAAACACACAGAATGAAGTGCAACACATCCAAACAGAAGTATTTGTGAGAAGTGTAGGAATGTTGCATAACTGGCCCCAAATGCAAGCACCACTCCACTATGTTGCTAAAACCAGGTATTATGAGGTCCTATTTTTTTTTAGTCCTTGGTCAGCCAGGGTTCTGAGCATGACACCAGATGGGTGCCCTGAACCACTTCTACTTGTTCAGTTGATGTTTTACAAAAATAAGCACAAACATGCTAATGTTAATTAACTGTGTCTGTGCGCTATACTTTCTCACTAGCCCCGTTAGTTCGAATGACCACAAAACATTGAAACTAATGTTCGTTAACCCTCGATGCTGCAGTTGTGTACTCCGCATTCTTACTGTCCTAAGTCTGCTCTCAAATGACATACATAAACACAAATAGTAGTTGACTATGTTGCTGGAGTATCATATTCCGCAGTCGCCACTTTACTGCAGCGCCATTTTTTTCCCCCTTCGACAGCACTGGAATAAAAATGGTCTCCTGACTGCTGAGAAGTAAATAATGGGGACGTTGGATCGCCATTTATTGGTTAGCATGTCAGTTCTGACCGATGCCTTCAAAGCAGCGTTTTCTTTTGTTTGTGTGTGTGTGTGTGTGTGTGTTTTTTTTTTTTTAGAGTCAGTACTGTACTGTGGCATTCGACTCAGATTGGAATTTAAAATGTTGGGCCATTGCCTAGTTGGTTTTTAGTGAGTTACTGTTGTCGGTGTGTATACAGTATGTGAGCAAACTACACAAAAATCAAAGAATCCCCCGCCGGAAGGCCTTCAAAGTCACGTTTTACTCTTCGATCCGATAAAACCGGCGCGAAACGCGGAAGGGGACCGAGTTATCTATTCACCCAGCCCTTTTCCACCTGGCCACGCCCCCCTGCTGTGTTGCCTTCAAAGACCGCTATGTCACGCCACCCGCCCTCACAAACCTTTTTTTTTTTTAACACTCATCTCTGGTGCGCACGATTCACAAGGAAGCCTGCTGAAGATAAAATAATGACCAAAAGAGCGGCTTGATGTGTGTTATTTCTCTGACAATGATTGCAGAGTGATGTTTCGGAAAAAATGCTCTGTTGTACAGTGAAGGCAAGCTGCTTGTCTTGGCAGAGTCCCTGTTCTCTGCTGCCTTTGAAGTATCCCCCCCCCCCCCCCCCCCCCCCATGTGTTGGACGATGGGAGCAAAGCACGATTAAAACGACTGGGCTGACATCGACGGGGCGGACGCGAATCGAAACACTTCAATTTATTTTCCTCAGAGCAGTTTTGGGATGTTGATGGCAGATTCCACCGCTACACAAACGGCAATTCAAAGCGCCAGTTGATCGCAATTTTCGAGTATAGCGTTAAATAATTCCACACTTCCACTTTCAAACAGCGACTTTTTTTTTGTGTTTGACACACAAGATGGATTTAAGTTGACTAGAGATGGGTTTTAATGATGAGAAGCTTGACAAAAATCGTGTTTCCATTTCATCCAATTATTTTTTTAAACTGTCATTGTGCATATTAGTGCTGTCTTTCTAATGCAGCTCACTTTCAAGTTCCTTGAAAGAAAAACACAGGGAGGGGTGAACATTTGTCTGCATCTCAATTCTGCACGTTCAACACCAGCTGTTTTAATTAATGCTTGGATTGTATACTTTTTGCCAGGTAAACTTTTTAGATGTGAAAAATTTCAAACAATAATTTAAAAAAAAGATGATTTGTACAATGTATGTAAAGCCCGTTTTTGCATGGTTCTCATTCTCCAAAACACAACGCTTTTTAATGAGTGTAACTTCCTCCCCAACAGGTTTCAAGCTATTTGGGATAATGAGCCACACTGACATTTAACCATCAAACTTCCTGTCAAAACCACACATTTTGTCATGGAAACCCACCATAGGTGCTAATTACTAGGAAATGTATTTTCAGATGAAATAAGTTTAGCTGTTTTTCTTTTTTAAAGCAAGCCATAGTTAGTTACATGTCATGATGTATGCTTTCCCTCCTCCCCATTTGTTAAGAAATTGTATTCATTCAGACAAGCTCAGGAAGAGTGACCAGATTTGAATGGGGTCTTTCCACCAGTTGCTTTTAAGAGTTCATAATGCAGGACTCTATACAGACCTCCCCATAGCCCAAATGAAAAATTGTGATATAACAATGATTTCACCCTCCAGCCTTTTAAAATGTGTGATTGGTCCAGGAAGTACCCTGCCTCTTACCCGAAGGTTCCAGCACACCTTCATGCGGATGTTTTTTTTCTTTTTTTGTTTTTTTTAAATGACAAACTTGAAGCTCATGGTGCTGTGCCCCTGGACAAAAAGCAGTATCAGGAGGACAGACTGCCCTGTATAAAATATAAAACCTGAAATTAGTAATGCAGGTGGAGCACCGACGCTAACGTCGAGTTGAGAGCATCCAACATTGTGATTTGAATCAAATCTGCTCATTTAAAAATATTTCCACAAATACTGTCTTGGAGCATGAATTGGATTAACTCAACCAGAGTTGCTATGAAAAAGATAATTACAGCTACTCTAGTATTTCCCCCCCCCCCCCCCCCCCAAATGGGAACAACCAAGAATGACTTGTGGTTTGCACATTCAAATCTTTGAAACTGCGGCTTCCTCCCTCATGTCAACATCATACATGTCAGGTTCAATGAAGTCTCTCCAACATCCAAATATGAGTGGCTTTTTTGTTTGTTTGTATGTGTACTATGACTGCCTGTACAAAATCGATGGATGGTACAGAGTCAGACCCTTCCAGCATTGCACAACAATCCCACCGAACAGGGATCTCCCCCACCCCACTTCCAAGTTGCTGATGGGCCCCACCGAGTGCAGGGATTTTGCCTGCACTGGGCTATTGATTGGGTACTGGGCTGCAGCTCACCTGCTAATTGAAAGCCGATTGGGGGGCCCTGGGGCAGAGCTGTAAAACAGGCCCCGCGTGGCATTAAAAGCTGAAGGCTGACAGGCAACTGTAAATCCAGTGCTGCTAATAGCGCCGGTGTACATCCATCTGTGTGTACATCCACGCAGTGCACGTGCAGGTGTTGGTTCTATACTTTATGTGCACATATTAACCACGTGTGTAAAAGTACGTGAGTGTGGCGGGGACCTGAAATGTGTGTATGGGTTGTCCCTGATGACTGTAAAATGTGTTTTTAGTCGATATTTTTATTTGAAGAAGAATCTGCATGGTTGTAACTCAAAACTTCTTTAGACCACCAACTAGACTGAATCAATAGTGCATCTGATAGTTGCAGCCAAGTAGTGCACTCCATTTTGCCTCGATTATTTCCGAATATGATTGATCAAAGGCCGATTTCACACAATTGACAGAAATAGTAACAACTATTAAATGACTAAATGAGCATTGCGCCCATTCCGAACACATACACACTTTTCATACCCTGGATCTTTCGAGTTGATTGTTTTACATTAAGAAACATTTCATTCCCAAAGGTGGGGGGGAAGAACGCCACACAGTGCATGTTTAAACAATGTTTGATCAGGGAAACATGAGTTTAAAAGCCCCGAACCATAAAAGCAGACTAAGACAAACATGAATTAAAGCTGCGAGTGGCAATGAATTAGCTCGCACTCCCGCTTAGTTGCGGTGAATATTCAAATTGAGCATCAAACTTTGAAGCCATGCTCCACCGCCAGTGGGTGGCAAGAGCAAAAAAAAAAAAAAAAAAAAGCCACAATTTCGCATCACCCATTTAGTATACGTCCTTCTGATCACATTTGTACAAATTTAGAAACCTTGGAATTAGCCCAAATTAGCTTTAAGTAAAATAAACATCTTGCTAATGAAATTAGGAATAAGTGCTTAAGACCGCACACATGTATAATACTGTCCACCCAAAGTTCATGAGGCTCAATTTTTTATTATTTTTTTTAAGCTTTCCAGATGTCCATTTCATGTCCATTGGTGAAATGCTGTCAGGGGGTAAATCTTTTCAGAATTGTGTCCCTTCAGCACCTTTTTGTAAAAAAAAATCACACAATAATCACTTTTAGACACCATGCTCCACCATCTATAGACACAAAAATGTGGTCCTGACCAAGACTCGTGCTTCCCATTGAGGCTGATTTGGTAAAATTACTTCATAGGAGTGCACCTTGGAATTCCACACAAAATGGCCGCTCTAAACCAAAAATGGTTACCTTCCTGTTTGGAATGAGTCCTTAATTAAGAGTTTTTCATGTCACCCGTCATGATGGATGCGTGCATAGAAGTTTCTGGGGTTTTTGAAAGCTTTTCAGGAAATGTTTGCAAAAATTGGTGAAATTGCGAGCATGTTAAGGTCTCCTGAAAGGCTCCTAAGTCCTCCATTATTTCCGACTCTTCTTTGAACTCACTGTGTGATCATGGAAAGAATGGAGGATGGTGGTTGTGGTGGTGGTGGGAGGGCCCATGAGGGGCTTGGGGTCGCTGGTTGTCCTGCAGGACGTCGCGCGGAAACAGAGGTTAGTTGGATGGTAATTAGCGGCGGGGTGATTAATTGATAGCGCCAGTACATTTGGATGTTTCCATTGTGGACGTGGCAAATGAGAGCAAGAAAGGCCAAGGGAAGACAGGCAGAGGGAGGAAGATACACCAAGAACGACATTTATACTCCTGACATCAGCTTTCGACTCGACAGCTCTATTCTTTAAAACAACTGCTATAAATTGCCAATTGCTAGCATGTTAGCACTTTAGCCATTCTCATTACAGTAAGCAGTGACAGAGTCAAATATAAAATCCTGATCAATCTAGCCCAAATTTCCTTGCATTCAGTTTTAATATCACACTATTTGCTCGTATACAAACTGCTAGCGTCACATCCCATTAGTGTACTAGATGACAAGATAAAATGTAAAATCCTTGTCAACCAACCATAGCAGTTTCCCTAATCACATTGCTATATGTTAGCCATTCAATCGCGATCATGTTAGCGTTTTATCAAATCCCATGAAACATAGTAACTGATGATAGGCTGAAATAAAAAAATTAAAAATTAAATCAGCCCGCAGCAACTCTTAGCATATTAGCTTTTGACAAATCCCAATATATGAGCAGTAATTCATGTATGTTTTTTACAGTCATACATTCACAATGTTTTTTTTCTACATCAGTTAATGATGCAAAAATTGCTCACCATCTCTCATGTGGTGCAAATTGTTCATTAAGTGTGGGCCCTCCTACTCTAACGAATGTTGCAGCCGTGGTCCACATGAGGATGGAATTAAGCGTAATCAAATGTGCCTCCAGTCGGGTCCTATCACGCAGCTCCAGACTCCCACCAATGAGCCCGCATCGCTAAAATTACATTTCATCTTCTTCAGGGGAAAGGTACTGGAAGGGAGGGTGTACACAACTTCCAGCCCCGCCAGGCGATGCGAACAGACCGCACATTACGAATCGCCACGAAACCCCTCCTACCACTACCCAGGCACACTTCTGATAAATAAGGGGGAGAAAATAGAGGAGATGACAGCAGGGGAAATATTTGCTGTTGTATTTGGAACGCTCCTCGGAAGCAGAGAATGTGGGTCGGAGTATTTGCGCAGCTGCCTCCCAAGCACTGAGTGTTTGAGCGTGTGCCCGCTGGAGTCTATTTGTTTGTCAAAGTCACTGCGCCTGTGTTCTCCAAGATATCTGGGCCTTTGGTTGTGTATTAATCCCACCCGTTTTCACACTCGCTCTCTATATATACAGTAGTACATTTGTGTGTGTGTGTGCACGCAAAGGCGTTGCAGTGTGTGTATGCAGTGCGCGCGCGATGGGATATATATCGAGGGAAAAGCAAATCCATCTGTCTTTCTTGGATACAGGCACCAGAGACAAGGAAGACAGAGAGGTTCTGCCGCTCGGAGCTTCCTTATCACCGCTCGCTCACCACATGTTCACCAGCTTTCCAGCTTCCATCTTTCAAACAAGAGTCAAGTCTCCGGGGGAAGCATTCGCATCGTATGCAAATCTGCAATTACCTCCGCCAAGTGTAAAAGTGTGAACATTAAAGGTATTGTTTGATCGCTGTTTGTCACTTGGTATGGAAACAGGGCAGGATTACACTCCCAAGCAGTTTCTCGAGAAAATTTGCAGGAGGGGCGTTTCGGGTAACCCCCTGCTCACTCTTCGCGGGGGTTACCCGAACGCTTATACAAACGCTTATACGAAAATGATTTCAAGGGGAGAGGCAGGCTGAATCGTGGACTGGTCGCTTTTCGCATCTACGGACAATTCAGAGTCTTCATGGAACCTGACATGCATGTTTTTGGAATGTGAACGGAAGCCAGAGTAAATTCACGCAAGTGGGCTTTACATGATCAGGATTTGGGAGGTGATCAGTAAGCCCCCCCCCCCCCTAAAAAAAAAGATAACCGATCTGATTAACAGATGGACCAATCCATCCAATCCATTGAAACAACTTGTGTTTTCCCCACAAATCGCCAAAATTTGCGCATTATTGATGGCCATTGAAATGCATCAGGGAAAAATAATAACAAATTGTAAAGATTGAAAATTATGACAAATTACAACCAATCACCGATTTTGCATAAAATGCCAAATACCCACCAATCCGCTTCAGTCATTTAAATCTGTGTCAAATCTACACATAAGCATAGGAAGGCCAGAGCCAAATTCAAATCATTTTGCCAAAAGCCTGTCAAAGCCATCTTGCCACTTTTGAACCATGGGAGCAATACAGATTATTTCCCCTCAAAGTTTTAAGATAAGATAATAAGATACATTTAAAAAAAACAACTTTATTTGTCTTACAATGGAGAAAAAAATATATATTTTTTTCCTGTTAACTAACTACAAGGTAACTAACTCACCCAAAAAAAAAACCATCCTTAACAATTGTCCACAACCTAGTGACTTGTGCATGGCGCACGCAAGGTTAACAAAACAAAGCGGGCGATTACGGCCCACTGTCGCGTTATTAAAATGGCATACTTACACACAATTGTACCGTTGACTGTGCTTGATGGTTTCCCAGTTCATTACACTTGAGGAGAGCGTACGTACTAATAACCATTATGTGGAGAGTGCTGTATAATGTAACCAAAAAAAATAAAAATAAATCAAAAACACAACCGCCTATTAAACTATGCTGAACATGGAGGGTGACGGATGAATGAGCGTGACTGCGTTTTTACATTGGTGTACCCCGCATGGATGCTAATGGCAACTGGAAAGCTTCCAGATGAATGGCGTCACGTTTGTTTGTTTTGTGTGTGTATTAACATGCACATTTTTAGGGAACGAATTGGACTCTGACAGAATTACAAATCCCTCATCCTTGCAAATGTGTAAACCGGACAGATTTAAAAGCAAATGCAGAACAAGCCTAAAAAAACCCCAAAAAAAAAAAAAACAAGCCCATCAATCACGTCAAATGCCATCCTTCATAGGTCCATTGCGTATTTGTATGGTTATTCCCTACGCTATGATAGCAGCTGTCGCTTCATCCATTCCCCGGGCGTGCCGTGTTTCTTTTATTCTAAGTTTCTAATTAACATGTAGAAATATAATTATTGTGACAAGGTGTCTAACACGGGGGCTGTGGAGTTGACAAATGGATCGTGACACGAAGAAGCCTTCCTTTACTGTCATAGTGCTCCATCCTTAGCGTTTGTAATTACTGCCATATTTTCGTATTCAGAAGTGATGCATAAAAATGATATGAAAAACAGCTTTTGTATGTAGTCCTACGCTTTTTCACGAGCACAGACTGAGGGCTGCAGAATATAACCTTCCCACGTACACAAAGTGTGGGAAGGTTATATTCGAACACTAAGTCGAGGACATGATGCAGGAATCATTCATTGTGTCCTTAACTTTAAAGAAGAAATATGCATATTTTTTTCACCATTTAAAGTAGTTACTAGGTGTCTAAATAAAATGTTCCGAAAAATTCTGCAATATGCTAACACACTTGTCACACCCTCCTTGAGGTCACTTGGTTTTGGGGGCATATTGTACAAGTGCAAAGTATGGCTTTTGTTACCCTGGCAACAACGTGGCGATAGGGCAATGTGATAAACTTTGTGTTGCCAACTTAGTAACTTGGTGGTGATATTCGGCGACTTTTTGGACCGCTTGAGTGACATCTTGACCCTCTGACCTGCAGCTCCTGGTATCCAGAGTCGAGACTTTTTGACCCGAGAGGGCCACCATAGTTTTTGCTCATGGTTGGATAAACAACAGCGAAACAAAATCAGTCTGGACCTGTGAGACCTCATCGCTTAATATGGGCATAAAAGGGTAGGGTGGCGAGAGGTGGTCGTTTTGGGGGGGGGGGGGGGGGGTGTCTGTTACGCTTTTCGTAATTGTGTGTGTTTAAAAAAAAAAAAAAATTGTATATATACATATTAAAATCAAAACATAACCATTAGCATTAGCATATTGTATATTTTGGACTACAGTACTTTTATTTTTTTAACACAAATATTTTATATATACTGGTAATAATCTAAATAAATATCCACAAAACTCTATTTATATTTAATTTATTTAGCTACAAAAATTCATTGGAAATCCGAACAAACATGCGTGAACAGTCATGATTAAGTCCCAAAAACTGACAAGTCTCACAAGTACAAATGTCTTTTAATGTACTCCAAGATGCACGTACGGTTTAAATGATTTAAATTTACAGGGCTTCCACTGAGTACCCTGTAAAAGATTCAATTGGTGATTACAGCCTTCTGCTTTGAATGCAATGGCTGATAATGGACCCATATACTGTACTTGGGACAGATGTTTGATGCGAATGCTTGTTTAACAACAAGCACCAACCCTGGGGGAATATTCTGTCCTCTCCTTATTAAAATAGAGATCCATAGGAGAAAAACAGAAGGTTTTTCTAAGGCTTTCCAGTAAACAAAGTCGAAGCTATGTACTGTTGAAACGCTGCACATCATTAGGATGCAAATAGTGAGCTATGCACTGTGTTTAGACAGCACCAGTGGACCATGTCTCATTTGATTACATGATGTCCCCCACGTTGCTCACCGAGCCCACGGGCCTTTTTCATCTGCCCCGTCGTTGACCCCTCCGTTTCCCCTCAAACGACCTCCCCGTGACACAGCGGCGGTTCGGCGGTTCATCCGCTACGTAGATTCGCCACGTCCTCCCTTTTTCCACTCCGACTGCATCTGCCTTTGCTCTCTGCTGATTTGTTTCACCTCACCCAATACTGAAAAGTAAACAGGATAAGACAAAAAAAAAAAGCAACTCGACGTTCAGCTAAACCTTACCAGCAATGGGAAGTTTGCATCAGGGAGTGCACCCAGCATAAGATCTGAGCTATCCGAATCATATAAAAATAATTCAGTAAACAAAACTTTGGTGGAAAAAAGTGATGGAAACAGCAGAGTAAACTCAACACACCATTTGGAAATTCATCCATATATTTTCTATTTTGGGGCAATAGGTGGGGACAAAAAATACATAAAAATAAAATAGAAGTTGGTAAAAATGTTGGAACGGGACACAGCTTTTTTTTTCACGCATGGATTATTTGGCGGCTGAAAAACCTGCGAAGGTTCTACAAAATATGCCGCAAACATCATGCGGAGTCCACTAGCCCAACTAAATCGGAGAGAGACAAGAGAAATCAAAGCAGTTTTCAGGCTAGGTTGTTCCATGAAAAAGAATAATTCCCCGATAGTCCTGTAGGTGGTGCTGAAAGAACAACTGACAACTGTCAAAAGTAATTAAAAGAATAATCCTGGTTATGCCATCAAAATTTACACCCAAAACTGTGTGACTTCATCTCTTTTTACCCTCCACACAGTTTTGTTTAAAACAAAAAAACAGAACCAAAACCAGACAGAGTATATTTTGGTATCACGACGAGATTGTAGAATTACAGATCTCGCTTTGGAAAGAGGCAGTGAAAGAGGAGAGAATCAAAGTGTCCTTACTTCTGCTACAAGCTAAGTTTCAAAGTAAACAAGAAGCTGTTGAGTACATTGACGAAAAAAGAGATTGGTTTGCTTCTCCTGTCCCGTGTAAATCCGCTTCAATTCCAAGCGGCGACTCTCCGTTCTAAATACGCATTTGCTACGGCATATACAAGTCGTATACAAGGCTTTAAAAAAATAACATAAAATTCGTATGTTCAAGTTCCAGCGGCCCGAACTTTTTCTCACTGAATGCCCAACGAAGGCCTTCATCCGCCCTTCAATTCGTGACACTTCACTTTGCGCTTGGCGGAGGTAATGAGGGAGACACGACCTTGCAGATGAGCGGCATCAACTCTCCTGGCGTTCATCCGTCTTTCACTTACAGGGAGACGGCACTGTAGCGGAATCAATTTGCAAAAGGCAAGTGAAACATTAATTTGGGGAGGGGATTCTCGGCACGGGCTTTGGTTCACTTCCTTGGCGACATCGAGCTGAAAATGGGAAGAACACAAAATGCCCGCTGGGCCTCAAGATAATGGTCCTATGCACATAAATTATGGCAGAAGAAGGATGGCATTTGACAAGCAGCGGTAACTTACTATTATTGCCTGCAACCCATGATGACAATTCCCGCACTAGCCAACAGGTCGGAGCGATGTAATATGCATGGGATTCATGCAAATGCTTCCAACACATGTCAGAAATATTGCCGCCACCGGCTCGAAGCCTTGTATCTTGGAAAAGCAGCCTTATTGTCCTACCGACAGCCATGCATCATTATTGTCCTTTACGAATAGATTTGGAGGTCCCCCGTCGAGTTGGGGCGGGGTCGCCCAGCTGGCACCGCCGCCCTATAAACAGCCACATAAACTTTGCCGCCCAGGTAGGAGCCTGGAAATTACAAGTGGTGCTTACGAGGGTGCCCTGGAACAGCAGGGGTCAAATCTCCCAAAGCCGGCGTCACCGCTTCCATGAATAGTCAACGGCGTCACAATAAAAAAAAGTGGTATCATCGCCACCAAGCGCATTACAGCTTAATGGAGACACATCACTTATATTCCCTCCACAATGGGGACTCCTAACCTTGTGAGGAGAGTTGTTCTCTTCTGGCTATTTATGCCCTACTTTTCTTTTGTGTTTTTTTCCGTGCGGCTCGGCGTCGATTCTGAAGAGCCATCATGGCACGATGCCGCCGATATATTCCCAGCTAATGGCAAAACGGCAGGGGCACCGTGACATCCTAATGGTGTTGATGGTTAATGTTTTCATTTGGCGTGAGAAGGAAAAGTCGGAGTCCTGTGCAAAGGGCATTTTGGTCTGAAGACTGTTTCAACAACAGCATTCATGCAGAGCAGACAAGAGCCGGTTATGAGGTCACGTTGTTGCTCTTTGTGAATGGATGCACAGATTTTTACATGAGGTGTGTATATGAATAGACAAACTGATGTTGACTAGGGAGCGATGTAATCTTACGGACTGACATCTGTATTGTGAGTGTCTATAAATGCTTAGTTATTATCTGTATGTGACGTGTATGCGATTAGACGGAAATGTTTGCTTTTTTTGGAGTCCATGTGAACGGACACGTATCCACTTACAAGATAAAATGAACTAACTAATGAAACTAATAAAATTGACGGAACTTAACATACCATTTTTTTTAAGTGTCTTCATAATTAGCGGATCGATGAATGACATCATTGAGCAGATCTGCAAAATAAGACTGCAAACACAATCTTGTGCATGCCAGGAGCGTTCTGTGCAGCTATCGATAATTACCTCAGGATACACAGTCAGATTTCTCCTCCACAATTTTTTGAATTATGTTGAGTTTTTATCGAAGCGTGTCATGTGTCATCCCACCACCCACCCAGATTTTCCATATCGTGACTGTTTCTCTATGTTTTTGGGAGAATTTTGGCTATTCGTGGGCTGATCCCAATCCAGTAAGGTGTTTAAATCCCATGCATAAATTGGTCAATCTTTTGATTGGCTCAGTGGTAGGTTATCGATTAAAACAAATGAATAAATAACTCACTGATCGTTGTTTGGTGCCAAAATCCTGAACATATCAAGCCTAATTTTGAATTATTTCATATTGATGCAATAATCGGTTATTGGAAAAAAGTGAGTACATATGTCGGCAGCAGTACATTTGCACACACCCCAGCAGATTTATAAATCATTGTACCCTGATACTCACACATACAATTTTCAGTACACTCAAATTCTTACGTCCCAGAAGTTCCAACATTTTTACCAACTTCTGTTATTTTTATGTTTTTTTTTTTTTTTGTCCTTTGCTTTTGAATCTCTGTTTGAACACAGAGTCCTTTTTAGGTCGGTTCCAAAATTTTCAGAAATCAACAAATGTTTATATTGTGATTGTGTGTGTGTGTGTGTGTGTGTGTGTGTGTGTGTGTGTGTGTGTGTGCATGTTTGTGTATAGACCAACAACTATTTACTATATGTACGTGCATGGACACACAGGTGAACAGAATGTGAAAATGTAAACTGAGAGACAGAATTGGTTACATTATGTTTATGTATGTGAAAGAACAGCAATAGATTTACCTACAGTGTGTGTGTGTGTGTGTGTGCGCGCGTGCGTGTGTGTGCGTGCAGTGTGTGTATGAATGGCCTGAGATTGTGTGTGTGTGTCTGTGTGTATGTGAATGGACAAAATATGGGAAAAGGCAGGTGGATGTTTACATTGCGTGTGTATGTGACCGTTTTCTCGATTCTCATCGTTACCTTGCTCTTCAGTCTGTGCGCCGCCTCATTATTTGCCTACAGGGTTTTCATTAGATTCCCCAACTAGCAATTAGCGCTCCTCTCCGAAACGGAGGTGAAACAGTGGCACTCAATGCCCCTTGCCTTTATTGCATGGTTAAGTAGCCTTCATGTGGCTATTAATAACACCGCCGCTATAGCTTACAAAAAATATGCACTAACTAGGTTATTGCATTGTTTACTTTGCCTCCAAACATCACAGTGAACAAATGAACCTCCTGCTCTTTCAGTCTTATTTCCTTCCCCCTCCAAACCTCCTCTTTCCCCAGTTTGGGTACAAAGAGATGCAGGGAGAGGAAGTTAATTAGAAAGACGTCCACAGAGGGGAGAAGGGGTGTGGGGCTGTGTGTTTGGTAATGGAAAAGGGGCTCTGCATGGAAACAGATGGGCCAGAATTTATTAACTTGCAGAAACGCTGGAAAGAAGCCGCTTGCGACCAGACCAGACGTCGGGCCAGTCGGTGTCTGCGCCCAAACGCTCATAGGAGGCTGTCTGGGGACCAAAAATAGAACGTATATTTATCTCTGGATTGTTGCAAATGACCCGTCAGTGCGGAACAATGGATGCAAGCCGGCTCAGTGGTTGACATCTTTTGGTACACGGCTTGACAGCAAAGACGGATAATGGAGTCTTTATTCGCTTCAAAAGTTAGTTTTAGAAGGTGAGGGGACTTTCAATTTTTTTTCCACACACTGAATTTGATAAACACTCAAAGACTAGAAATATAGTCACTTATTGGCGGAGTGAAATTGAGTGTATGGGCTGGAAACAAAAGAATAACTTAAACCGGGGGTCGGCAACACGCGGCTCCAGAGCCGCATGCGGCTCTTTAACGACATCTAGTGGCTCCTTGGAGCTTTATAAAAAAATTTTGAAAGTGGAAAAAGATTTTGATAGTAGGCTAATGTAGCTCAAATAGATATAGATACATGTTGCAGCTCCGAAAAAGGAGAGCTGTGGTGTTGGTTTTTTAAAATGTACGCTTTATTTATGCTTTTAACAGTCTCGACAAACACAGACACGTCTGCGTCCGACTCCATGCCTTGGGTTGCCGACCCCTGTCTTAAACAAATCACAGGTACCCGTACTTAAAGAAACGTTGAGATTAGAACTAGGATATCATCCAGCCATCTATTAAAAAAAGACCCATCAATCAAAACAATCACATGGACAGGAAGCATTGTTGTGCTGTGTGCACGTATTCGGACACGGCTCAGCAAACTAGTTCAGCGCGCAACTTTTGCAGGATTAAAATTATTATTATTTTTTTTTTTTGTGTGTGCGATCCACTCACAGCAGGTCTGAAGCCCACTTATGGGTCCCAGCCCACGTTTTAAGAAACAATGCTCTAAATTGTTATTCGTTGGGTATGTGATTGTAAATGTGCCCTGAAAACCAGTCCAGGGTTTAGGCCACATTTTGCCCCAATGGCCCTAAGGAGAACAAGCGTCATAGAAAATGAGTGAATAAATGTTTCCTATGGGTGGAAAAAAGGTGATTGTATCTATTTATAGCAGTATATGGTCAGTAGTTGTAAAGTTTGGCAGAGGTCCTGTGCGCACTCCCTTGACGCTCTTACTGTTTACATTTGGCAGAGTGCTGGAAGCATTTAGCAACACAGGCTGGCCTCAACTCTAAAGTGTGCACTTCTACATCCCATTTTAACTCTCCTAACTTCCTGTAAATTAGATGGATCCACTTGGTTCTGCTCCAAACCCCTTTTTAGCTTTAGTTTAAATTGCACTCGCCTGCCCATTGTATGTGAATATGCTAAACCAGAAAGAAAGAAAGAAGACGCCATCCTCGACTGATTAAGAACGCTGTGAAAAGCGTGTTATCTTGCAGGAAAGCGGCTGCTCCTCTTCTATGAAAGGCACAACAGCCCCCGCAGCCTGCTCAACCCAACGACGGCACTCTTAATTGTAGCATCTCCAAAACATCATTTTAAGTCAATCGTATTGCCAATTCTGCTTTCGCCTTGGGTTACACATTAGCTCATCACTTCATGAAACACCCGGCGGAGCAATTGGTGTGTAATTTGCTGCCGTAGCAAGGTGTGAGGTGCTGAATTATAACCGTAATTTAGCAATACTCCAGCGACAAATGGAGTTCAATGATCTATTACAAAACTATATGTTTTGGCTTGGCACCTTTCATCAGGCGTGGAGGATATGAAAAGAAGTCAAATAAAAATTTCATAAAGAGCGAAATATGGAAAACCAACACTTTTTATGACCATACCGGTGTGTGGATGCATCGGTGCAGTTTAACAGGAGAAACCACATTTTGTGTGTGTGTGTGTGTAAAATGCATTTATTCGACAGGCAAAACAAACTCTTCCTGTCTTTCAGGCTCAATAAAGCGCATACCGGATACGAGCACACTACTGGGAAAGGAACCTTGTTTGACAAGAAGGAGAAAATGGAAAGATTACAATGGATATAAAACGTTTACACACTTCTGTTCCAATGCCAGGATTTTTCAATATAAAAACAATGTGCCCAAGATAAAAATCAAAACCTTTTCCACCACTTATGTTATCTTGAACCTGTACATCTTAAAAAAAAAAAAAAAAAAAAAAAACTATTAGAGATTAAGGTGAAATACAGTAATCCCTCGTTTATCGGGGTTAATGGGGACCAAAACAACCCGCGATAAACAAAAATCCGCGAAGTAGCGACCAATAAACATATTTTTTTTAAATGCCCCACATGTGCCTTTGCGCTTAAGCAGATCGCACTAACACACACATACACACGCACACACCAGTGATCCCCTGTGTGCAGCAGACGTGTTTATGATTAGTCAATTAAGGATGATTACACAATTAAGGATGGAAGAGACCTGCTTTTGTTCTTATAAGCTTCTCTCTCTCTCTCTTGCTTGCTCTATGTGACTCACTGTTGTTTTGCTGACTTTCGCTATTTCTCACAGACCGTTTGCGGACTTTTTGCGGACTTAAAAAAATTTTTTTTTAATGAAAAATCCGCGATGCACTGAAGCCGCGATAAACAAACGGCGAAATAGCGAGGGATCACTGTAAACGACTGTGAAAATGATTGCACAATTTTGAACGCTTTCTTACCACTAGGGTGGCGTTCAGAATGAACCGATCACACTGAAACTCATGTGAAATGGGAGTCAGCATCCACCTGACAGCATTTAAAGTGCCTCGAACCCCAATCCATCCATCCATTCCGAACTTCAACGAGGGTCGCGGGGGGTGCTGGAGCTATCAGGCTTTTCCTGCCGTTTTTGTAGTCGCATCGGCAGCAGAATGGTCCGCTGAGATCTTTGGTAGCAAATGTTCTATCAGAAGGATGGTCCTCGGAGATCTTTGGTAGCATCAGAAGGATGTCATTGTTGAAAAGGAATCAATCAGGCGGTGGCGTGCCAAGCACATTTGATACCCACATGGGCGAACGACCATTCTCGAGGGTCCCCAAAAATGACATGGTTGACGTTGAGACGGAGGTTTTTAGAAGTTCATTTCTCCTCCATGCCGCTTCAGTGTGTGCATTCATGCACATGGTCCGAAATATTTTTGACATTAGTGGGATGCGTATTGAGCCCAAAAGTTAAACAAGTCCAACATTTTTAACAGCTTTTCTTCAACTTCAATTCAAATCCTCACCCGATCAAAAGGACGACATGCTGTGCATGAACAGCTTTTTTTTTTCATCCTCATCTCCATGAGATAAAACACACAGTAGTCAGACCCGTTTAGTCGCATCAGCCCATTTTTAGCCTCACGAGGCATTTTGTCACATTTAGGGTTGTTCGCATTAAATTTTAGGGAACATTAAATGTTCCCCTTCTTCTTTTGTCTAAAACTGTTGCAAACTGTCAGGTTGAAGAGATGTGCAGCCCCCCCGGCAGCGGCAGAAACATGCGGTTAATGGGGGTCTTTATGGCACCACAGAGTTGTCACCACGGTCTATTTTTACTTCGGCGCTACGAACGCTGCGGCGTCCGCAGCTCACGGCGTCGACACACAAACGTTGACACTTCACATCGCCTTAGCAAGCGGCTCACAAGCTGCTCTGCCTTCCTCTCATGGCGCTTGGCAGAGCCTTAAATAAAGCAACGAGCCTCACACTAAATCTATTTTTCATTAGCTTTTAGCACTGTGCTGTGCGCGTTGTTTGATTCCGTGCGGCAGCTTTTGGCTCTGCTCATCTAAACTGATTGGATGACAATCATATTCTTGCATGAAACTTTTTCTTAAACTCTGCAGGGAACCTTTTAAGTAACATGATTAGCACTCTTAACTGTTGCGCGAGCGTAGTTAGCTCACCAGTTATTATGACAACATTTGGATAATAAAGCAAAATAGTCCATCGCTACATGTAACACTGGTTCATTACAAAGTACTGCTTGATCCTGGGTATATCCCAGCAGTAGCGTTTGGTATAACAAGAGACAAACAACCATCCACCCCAACTCACAAACAATTTAGAGTGCCCAACGAGCCTGCCATGCATGTTTTTGGAATGTGGGAGGAAACTTGCAAATCCACACAGGGAGGCCGGAGCTGTCGAACCTGGTAGAAAGCCGACGTGGGACTACCGGGCCGCCCTTTACAAAGTACTGCTTTTGTATTTATTGGAGATTGAAGCAAATACTGTATAGAAACTGGAAGTTGGAATGGAGAGATGAACACTCCCAGGTTAGCTTAGCGCTAGCAAGCTGATATGACAGAAGACGGACGGATTTGAAACTTTACCAAAAGGAAATATGCGTCCTGGGTTCTGCGGTTGGCCAGTGTGTGGTGAGGAATCCTGGAAGTTTTTCTACGTTAGAAAAAAAAACACCTTTCCGTAAATTGACACTGCTACGTTAGCCTGTCAGCCACTGCCTTGGTAAACTCATTTTTGTCGCGGGCACATTTTAGTTACTATTTCCCTTGGAGGGCTGTTATGACTGAAACTATAGAAAAAAGTCTAGTATAACAGTTTATTCAACTATTTAGTTACTAGTTACTGTAATGAGGGGTTTGATAACAAAGAAAATGCTTCCAATGTCTCTGATCTTTATTACGTATAAGAATTTTAAATTTTGGTCAAGATTTGATCAAGCATCATGGAAGTTAATGTATTTGATTTGCTTTCGCGGGCCACAAAAAAATGATATGGCTGGCCAGATCTGGCCCCCGGGCCTTGAGTTTGACACCCGTGACTTAAATGGAAAATGAATAGTCGAATGTTGATTTTCGGTGAATCCGAACTAGAATATTATTAAAGGTAATTCGGTAAATCTGTTATTTCAGATGGGTGTATCAAAATGGTAGTCTTTCGCATAAATCAGTACCCAAGGAGTCGCTCTCAGCTCCCAAAAATTTGGCGACTCCTGGTCTATACTCTCTATATGCCCTGCATAACACATAATGACAGTTCAGGGTGTATTACTCAAACTCAGCGGGGACAGGCTCCATCTACTCGTGACCCGAATCAGGGGAAGCAATATAGAATCTAAATGGAGGGATGTCTCTGTTAAAAGAAGTTTTTAAAAACCATATATATTTTTGGGCGACTGGGCTAGTGCCGTTGACCCCGCGCTCTCTCCTCTCTCTGTAAAACTTTGTAAGTTGTCAACTTCTGTGCATCAACGGCACCAAGACAAATCCCTCAACGTTTCCAATTTGCAGTCGGCGGGTCTGAAAACCTTTGTACTCGTAAAACTGCGCAGCCTAGCGAACGCGACGCTTTGTGACTGTAAAGGCATCGGCAAGGGTCCTCGAGAGGTCCTTTTACTCGCTGTATTTCATTATTGTGTAATGACTATGAGTCGAAAACCGACGCTTCCTCTGCTCAAAGAAAAAAATACAGTCGACTTGAAATCCAAGGACACTGCAGCATCCGTCCGTGTTGGTTGACTCTAATTTCATTAAAAAAAAAATAATTAAAAAAAAACATCTGTTAAATGATGCCTCTGCGAATTGAAACAGCCATTTTATTGGAATGCTCTCCGAATGTCGGTGACATTGCGCTGATGTTATTGTTGGTAATGGCGAGCTCAGTGGGGTGTTTATTTGAGGAGCGCTTGGCCTGACAGCTCTTGGCAAGTGCTCTTTTTCCAAGCTGTTGTTTCCCAGCGTTTGGCCGGCGCCCAAAAGAATTAAAGTCCTAAGCGTCTGTATATTCAAATAAAGGCTTTGATTACAAGTACGATTTGTCACCGTGATTAATCTTTGCATGGACTGACTGGAGGAACATGTTCTATTTATTTCATATGGTGGTGGTGGTGGGACCGGGCGGGGGAGGGGGGGGGGGGGAATCTTCTTTTTGCAGCCGATTTGTAGTTTGTCCTGGATGGATTCCAGCTACCAAGGGCAATGATAAAAAACAAACGACAGTAAAACATAAAGAAAAAAAATAAAGTATCATCTGTATGGTTACATCTGTATAAATGTGCATGTATAAATAACAGAACAGGCAAATCATTTTTAGAGTCTCTGTCCGGATGCATAGAGTCAGGGGTGGGGGGGGTGGGGAGGGGGAAAGAAACGCACACACAAATGAATACAGTGATCCCTCGCTATTTCACGGTTCGTTTATCGCGGCTTCGGTGCATCGCGGATTTTTTCAAACATATTCATAAAAAAATAAAATTAAATTAAAAAAAATGTCAGTGTCTAAGTGTTGTTTACTAGGCGTGCTAGTGTGTGCACACTGCTCAAGCACGAAGGTCCACGTGGGGCACGTGTGTGTGCGTGCACGCATGCTCGAGCAGGTGAGTGTATGTGTGTTGCTGAGAGAAAGAGAGAGAGAGAGAGAGAGAGAGAGAGAGAGAGAGAGAGAGAGAGAGGAGGGTTATAAGAACAAAAGCAGGTCTCTTTCATCCTTAATTGTCTTAATTGACTAATCATAAACACGTCTGCTGCACAAGCGGGATCGCTGGCCTGTGTGTGTGTGTGTGTGCGTGTGCGTGTGTGTGTGTGCGTGTGTGTGTATGTGTTTTAGTGCGCTCTGGTCAAGCGCGAAGGCCCACGTGGGGCAATTTTTAATACAGTATGTTAATTGGTCGCTACTCCGCGGATTTTCGTTTATCACGTGTGGTTTTGGTCCCCATTAACCGCGATAAACGAGGGATTACTGTAGAGTCAAACACAATCCATTCTGTTCCACAGTTACAGTAAAGTTCCTGTGCAAGTTTTTTGTTCTAGTTATTTATGTATTTTATTTTTCTCCTTTTAACCCTTGTCCGAAACATTTGGAGAATATAAGAAGTCAGATCAAAGCAAGGCCACGAAGCGAGGCTCAATCCGAGCAAATTTGACAAACACGGACACAGCAACAATTTAATGCATCCCTGATAGATTACACAACATTCCTCCGAGATGTTCCCCTTTTGCAAGTTTTGTTTTTAATGCTATTCTAAAACACAACATGGGCATAAGAAACAAAGAAACCAAAAAAAAAATGGTTTCAAGAAAAAAAGTTGTGTGAACTAAAGTTACAGATGCTGCTCGTAACGCCGCCGTGGGTAGCGTTCAAATCCATATCAGGGGAATTGAGGTTGACAGAAAAATGCCATCACTTTTGCAACAACAGCCTCAGGGAAGGGGACTGGGGAGGTTGCAAAAGCAAAACACACACAAAGCATACACAAAACACAGCGGTGGGCCCGCCTTTGTCACTTAGCCTTATATGTTTGCCGCTTAAATATTTTAGATGTTGGTTTGAGATCCACAAAAGGAAATAAAATGCAGCTGCAGACTGTCATGAACCCATTGACGGTTTTTCGTTTACTTTGATTGATGCAGGTATGACCTTGTGTCACGGTCGACGTCTGTTTCATAGCAGACAAAAAACAGGAGTGACGCTGAAGTTTAAGCAAATGTGCTGCTGTAGTGTGACGCCGAAAATGTCTTTTGTTGTACTGTATAGTACACGTAGTTACACATTTGGTAACAGTTGACAGTTTTGGGCCATGGCCGAGGTCTATACACCGGTTATCTGTCTGGTTATTTTTTTTACAGGCAGAATTGTTGAGCTAGCTCTCCAAATTGAGATTAAAGCCACACCAAATATTTTTAAATAAATAAATAAACTGGAGCATGGAATTTTTGACAATGCCAAAAGTTTTCTAACACGCCCGAGCGACTTGCAATTTTTCATTCAATTACTCCTCACTGTGCTCGACTAAACAGTTCATTCTACAATTTTAAATTGCCCATTGTTTTGTTAACCCTTTCAGGCACAGTGGTTACGACAGTGCACGGCTTATCATGTTATCAGGTTACAAGGTGCATGAAAGGGTTCATTTCACCCCCCAAAAAATTGTCATTTGAAACATACCCAATTTAATGAGTTCAGTTCTACGCATACAAAGGGTAAACATGGTTGCAGATGAGGAGCGTTAACGTTCAGCATAAAACATGACTTTGAGAGCACGTCTACGCGTATTTAAATTCAAGTGCAAACAGTGAGTGAAGAATCAGAGGAGCAATGCGCGTTTGTATTTTGGGGATTCATTAGCAGCCAGGAAAAACATGCGATCCACTGACCTCTCATTTGTTTTTGTTTTTGTTTTTTTCCATTTCATTTATTACCCACCTTGCTATCCGGAGCCCATCATTATTCACTGGAGCATGAACAACACACCACACAGAGCATCCATATGAGGCCCCGCGACCCCCCGCCCCCTGAAAAAAAAAGCATTGAAATAACAATGAACCTCAAGTTAAGAAAACGAACTTCTGCATGACCAACCACGCCCCCCGACGCTCTAAGAAGAAACGACGTGTTATGACATTGTTATACAGTAGTCGCAAATGATGGCGTCTGAATGAAAACTGACACATGCATACATGCATGTGCACTAGAAAGCGTAACCCCCCGCCCAGGCTATGAGGTTTTCAGGCCCCTCTGTTGCTACACACACACACACACACACACACGCATGTCCATACAAAAACTACTGTCACACCTCATTGTGCATGCGCCGTGAATATCAATTATTGCTCCCCCTTTCGAACCCAGGGCCAGTGGAAAAATGTTCATGCATGACGACGCACCACCTGGCACCCCAGCTCCTTATTTCCACTTGAACTGCGGAATGAATACACCGTATAAAGGAATTGTGCGTGAGACTTAACAGATATATTGTGATGTTACAATAAGTCACCTTGACGGAACTGTGAGGGATTCTATTAACAAGAATAGCGGAGCTTCGCATTCTGCCAAAATGATTTTTGCCTATGAGGCTCGGAGCTAATGGTCGAATGGAAGTTTTCCACCCAGAGCTAATTTGAGTGAAAGGCGCCTCTCGGTGAGCCGATGCCCTCGTGGGATTTCTGTTTCCTTCCATGTCCAATTCATCCAACCATTCCGAGTACTCTTTTTGAGACTGAAAAAGGGAAGAATTGTCACATGAAGAAGTCAAGAAGAAGACGAAGACACGCTTGCTCGTGTTCCAACAAAGATGACACTAACGCGCCAGCCGCAATTGAAGAGCAAAAGAGTGCAAATGCATCTTTCCTTACTGGAAATGACAGTACAGTGAGTCCCCAGTTTCTTTCTCTGTTTTGGTTGATCATTATCTCACTAACGGAAGGTTTTCATGGTGCTGGAGGATCGAAAGGAGTACAAGGAGTACAGGAATCTCAAAAAAATGTTTATATTTTTAAAACATATGCATAAAAAAATTTGACGGTCCGCGAGAAGCAGCAAAAGTCAGCAAAACAACAGTGAGTCACATAGAGCAAAGGTGAGGGGGGGTTCTGAGAAGATGTAAAGCCATGTTGATTGGCTGTGCATTTTCTTTCTGTCTTATCACGTGGGTTACTCTTTGATCTTTAATCAGTGTCTACGTGTTGTTTACGATGCTGCAAGTGTGCGTGTGCGTTTGTGCGCGCGTGTGCGCGCGCGTGTGTGTGTGTGTGTGTGTGTGTGTGTGTGTGTGTGGGAGAGAGAGAGAGAGAGAGAGAGAGAGAGAGAGAGAGACAGAGAGAGAGAGAGACTTATAAGAACAAAAGCAGGTCTCTTCCATTCTTAATTGTCTAAACAACCTTAATTGACTAATCATAAACACGTCTGCTGCACACCGCGGGATCGCTGGTCTGTGTGTGTGTGTGTGTGTGTGTGTGTGTGTGTGTATGTGTTAGTGCGCTCTGCTCAAGCGCAAAGGCCCACGTGGGGCAATGTTAATTGGTCGCTACTTCTCGGATTTTTGTTTATTGCGGGTGGTTTTGGTCCCCATTAACCCCGATAAACGAGGGATTATTGTGTGTGTATATATATATACATATATATATATATATATGTATATACACACCTGTATATACATTTGGAAATCTGTACAAATGACACGTTTAATGACGGAAAACAATGGACCAACAAACTCAAGGATATTCAAACATAGCACGTGTGTCAATAGTTTGTAAACTAGCAGGCATCCCTCATTAGCAGCACTCTTAATTGACTTGTGACATGCAATCAATTATTGATACATGATACGATGCCATCGCATCTAACTTAATTACCCGTATCAGCGTGGGGGCCTCGCTGCCCTTGTATTGACGCCACATCCCCGACTGTGCTAATTATGACGCTTCTCCATGTGCGGCTTGCACACGCACACCGACAGGTCACGTGCAGGTTTAAATCATCCATCCCTCACTAACAATTTTCTCTCGACGTTACCTGAAAACAAGGGCTTGCCCGCAGTGATCTCTCAGGATTTAAATAAAAGTTTGGAATCGAACTGTATCACACACATGTAAAGTGGAAGTGAGACACAGAGGGTCTGCGGCCCATACTGGAATCCTGGTACCCCCAAAATCATGACTTTTTCATGATTTTGAAAGCCAAAACATCATGTTTGTTCAACCATTAACATCGCATCATTGAAATAAAGCAAGACATTTTGTTATTGGCCAATAACTGTTAAATAACACACATGTATGTTAATTGATCAATAGTATACATTTTGGAAACAATTCATAAATTGTCACATCAGGTTTGGCCCACAGAAATATGTTTGTATAAACACGGTCATGTTATGTCATGAAGCAATGGCAACTAATTGAATTTTACCCCATGACAAGAACATGCAAGGACTAAAAATTTCAGCCCCACCAATTTGCTGCCCAAGTGAGTTGCCGGAGGAATCGAAAAAGGTAAGCAGCTCATTTTAATGAACGATAACACTTTTTGTTTTTTATGTGACTATTACAATCTACAGCACTCACTGGAGGGAACCAATTGGCATGAGGTTCCCCAAGCTAGTTATTTAAGAAGCCCCACTTTCTCAAGAATCAGTAGGTTTATTTAGTGACATGTTTGTTGATAGCAATGTGAATGGAATTAGCTAGGAGCCTCAAGTTCCAGAGGGTATAGGGTCCACAAACAGAGTGCCGAGCTTAAAAGCAAGTGAGTGAAACTTAGTTTATAGGATGGACACTTGAAAGTGGTGACCCCTGTACAGTGGGAGTCATGTTAGCATCAAGTTATTGTGTGATAACATTCCGGAGCGCTCCTCTAAAAATGTGATGCGCTGTATCTTCAAACCCTCCGGGGATGTTATTTATGAGCTGACCTTGAGTCTTGAAGAGGTCTAAACACATGTCTGTCTCCCCCCAGTGTATGTAAGTGTATGAATTGGTGTGCCACATGACCTTTGTCTTTATTTTCATTTCTTTTTGCTTTTCAGGGGGATTACATCGGCTCGGTTGGGTAAGAATTGATACGTCTTTGCGAGAGAATGTCACATTAAATCCCCCCCCCCCCCAAAAAAAAGACTTATTGTGTATTAAGGTCTTCTCAGAATTGTGGCGGTCGAGTCAATTGTTGATTTCAAATATCATAACATGGTATATGGATGTTAGAAGAGGTGAATCAACGAAAATGATATATAATACTGTGTAAAACACCAACTAAAGTCAACAAAGCAATAACATTTATTTGGAAAAAATGTGCACAATTAAAAAATAAATATTACTTTTTTTGCCTGTTCCAGAAAAAAAACCCTCAATTGGCTGTCATAAGATAATATAAGAAAAGAAAATCTTTATTTGTCTCAAAATAATATTAATAAAAATCTATCTATCTATCTATCTATCTATCTATCTATCCATCTATCTATATACTGTATATATATATATATATATATATATATATATATATATATATATAATTATATATATATATACTGTATATCTATCTATCTCTCTCTCTCTAGAGAGATAGATAGATAGATAGATAGATATAAAATAAATCAATGATTGATTCATCAATCAACTATTTCCCCATTTAAAACAATATTTGTACATTAATAAATGTAAACGGTGTCTAAATAAATAGACATGTTTATAGTTAGTATAGTTGGTATTTATTGCATTATGAAATAAAAAATGGATACTATTTTATATGCACGTTATTATCTCTCTCTTTCTCTCTCTCTCTGTCTCTCTCGCTCTCTCTCTCTCTCTCTCTCTCTCTCTCTCTCATTATTATTAAGCCAATAATATGAAATGAATACACTTAGAAAGGTATTACATATTGTCTATTTCAAAGGGAAAATGTACACGCAGTGGAGTATACTGTACACGACGATTTGCCTTCGGTGCTATACCCCGCCCCTTGCCACGCCTTCCCGCTCTTCTATTGGCTCAGGGGCGGGCGCCTTTTATATGCAAATGAGACTCTGGGTGGCCTGGTCTGTTTGTAAAAGTGACGACACGAAAAACGACGAGGAAGAGGAGTAGGACAGGGAAGTGGAGGGGATGAGAAGGGGGGGTTGAACGTAAGAAAAAAAGAAAAGAAAAAGGGAGGGGGGAGAGAGACAGAGAGGTAGAAAGGCTGAGAGAGAGAGAGAGAGAGAGAGAGAGAGAGAGAGAGAGAGAGAGAGAGAGAGAGAGAGAGAGAGAGAGAGCCGAGCCCCGCCGGCGGCCCATTGAGGAAAGATGGCCACAGTCAGTGCAAACGGAGTGCTGCGGGAGAATGGATTCAGCACCACGGACAGCGGCGGCAGGATGAACGGGCTCGGCCTCGGTAGTCAGAACACCATCCCCATGAAGGACCACGACGCCATCAAGCTCTTCATCGGCCAGATCCCCCGCAACCTGGAGGAGAAGGACCTCAAACCGCTCTTTGAGGAATTCGGCAAGATTTACGAACTCACGGTACTGAAAGACAGGTTTACCGGGATGCATAAAGGTTGGTTCTGGCCGCTTTTACTTGTTTGCCATCTTTGGCGTAACTGTGTAAACAGGAAACTATGACCTCATTTTTTGTTGTTTGTTTCTGTTTTTTTAATCATTATTTTTAAAGGGGGGGGGGTGAGAACGCGAGGAGCGGACCGAACTATTTCACACGTGTGTGTGGTTTGGCGCATGTTAATTGCAGAAGCACTTGAAGGGAACTACTACACACGCCTTTGTGTGTGCGCGCGCGCGCGCGTGTGTGTGTGCGTGTGTGTGTGTGTGTATGTGTGCGCGCGTGTGTGTTTACATTGACAATCATGAGCGTGGAAGGGGGCGGTACCCCGCTGCGAGGCTTGTGCGGTTTCGCGACACAGAACACAAAATACAGTGCATAAAAGAATGGATGGTGATAAACTTTTAGGGCAGGGGTGACATGAACAGAATTAAAAAAAAACCAACAACATACTAACATGCGCACACGCTGCACAATGTGTCCAAAATGGATGGTGGGTGAACTTTTAATTCAACATTCTCCCCCCTGAAACATCCGCACAACGAACGTGTTTTGCATGGTGGATATCATATTAAATAGATGATATATCACCAAATAATAATACAAATGTCATTGTTATGTCATTGCAATCAAGTCACCATAATGCCGAATAATGATCGTAAAGAAGCAATGAATATGCCCTTCTTTTTGGGGCGGGGGTTTCGGGGGGGGGGGTTCAATTAGCTTCACTTTGTCTGATTCCTGCTGCATGGCATAAAGCGATGGAAAAATGATCAAGATGCAATCATAAAAAACGATAAGTAAATGAAAACATGTTTAATTAATGTTTGGAAAAAACTGTTAGAAAAAAGATATTCCCCCCACCACTCCCTTTCTTTCTACCCAGTCGTTTTTGAGGATCACACTATTTGCTCATATCATGACCGGAGTTGTTCATTTACTCAACCGCAGATGGTAGAGGCATTACTTAGCGGGTCAGGGCATCAACAAGGACAAATGCTTTGATTTCCATGTACAGTATTTAACCGTGCTCAAAAAAACAATACATGAGGTGGACTGATTGGAGCTAAAACGATGTGAAACATAAACCTGTACACACACAAACACACACACATACACACACACACACACACACACACACACACACGCACACGCACACGCACACACACCCTTGTGGAGTTACCACCAATCATAGTTTAGACATAACGCAAGATCACTTTTATTACAGTTGAGAGGAAAAGGCAAGGAAATGGCAATAACTAAGGCAGACTGGGCAGAGCTAATAAGTCACGTAAGTCCCCAGAACACAAACGCGGATCCGCACGACATAGTGAAGTGAGTATATATCACTCCGCTGGGTATCAGATCGTAGTCAAAGAGGCCTTCTCAACTTTACATACGATCACACAAAATGTTCGACACAGGAACTCATTAGAGAGACCTGTTTACATATCGGCAAGTGCTGTTGTTTTGGCTAGCAACTTTGTCCATGTATGTGGGAATTTAGCATCTGAGATAATGTGATTCGCGATTGTTGTTTACCCTCATGGGGGAAATGGGAGGTGCCTATTTGGGGTGTGGCTTTTACTTAAACCGATAACATAGTGGCCGCCGTTTGACGACTTTTACGCGGCACCTTGACTGTTCGGCAACGCGGTGCTGCGAAACACCGGCGACACGTCCCCCTCACCGCCCCCGCCGACTGAGAGATCAGTAATCACCTCTTAATTACGACGACAAGCCGCTGATTACGCAGAGATCGATCACTTCTTAATGATAACCAAAAAGCGAGGGTGCGAGACTGTTTCGAGGCACAGGGAGCCATTAAGTCCAAAGTCCATTAGGCGGAACTTTGATTGCTTTCTGCACTTTTCCTATATGTTCAACGCAAGTCTTCTGCCATGATAAATGGAATGAGTGCATTTTTTTGGACAACAACAAATGAGCGTAGTGCATCCCATGAGTGTTTCTTACCCTTGTTCCTTTTTCTCAAATTTTCAATTATATTTGTGTTAATTATATATGATTGTAATCCATTTTCATTGGTTTTAAATGCTAATTTTCCAATATAATCACCACCTCTCTTTGTTGGTGGTGGGAAATAATTTGGTTGTACTGCCTTACAGTGAGATGTTTCACAAGTTGCTAAATAAGCGTCCTTGATCTGCCAGTGCTTCCCTGAAATAAATACAATACGAATTCTTATACTGACTTGAGGACATTGACCTTCTACCTGTCGGTATTTCTGAACCTTTATTAAAGTAAATCATGAACTTACAGGATGGTTTTTTTTATGTTTCTATAGCTCTAACAAATAATTGTAAAATCAGGGAAAATGAGCCTATATATTTCACTTTATTTCAATAATACATGAATAATTAATGCAGTTAATTATCTGAATAAGTAATCAAGGACATGACAACCGGTTTTTGAACGAGACGCTTTTTTTTTTTCAAAAATGCGACAAAACTATTCATTCACTACTCAGGAATTTTTTAATTTGCACTGATACAAAGTAATTGTACTTCTTAAAAATACCTTTGCTATTTTGATAGATCATGTACATTTCTTTAGTTATTTTGCATGTAGACATTTGGAGCCAAATGTGGTGTCTTGCCCCAATCAAGGTCCACAGAACTGCCAAGTAATACCTTTGTACCTTCCGTGTAAGCTGCTATAAGGAGTTCATTTCCCATAACTTACGTGCCAAATAGGGTTCAAGTCAAAGCTTCATGTCTATGCAGTTTTGAGCCGACAGGTTATCATTTAGTTATTAACATAACTTAAATGAGATGTTCATATTGATTTGCCTTAAATCTCGAGCCGGTCCCACAGAGACTTTTTTCCCGGGATGTGTGTGTGTGTGTGGGGGGAGGGCGTGGGGGGGTTAAGTTTAGCATATAGCTGTTTAACGTAAGATGATATTTATTATTACCGGTGTTTCATTGGCTAAGAGGAATGACATGAACTAATAGTGAGGCGTCCATTTCAGTTCCCAAATGTAGTTTGTTGGCCTAAAATGGCCACTTGTCAGTCATTCACACATCAATATTGGCATTAACATTCACAATAAATCCCCCTCAGCGCAAACTGTCAAATTACGTATGATATATAAGTCGGTGGCTACAGTTCATGATCTTATCGATCGCATTGAGATGAGTTCAGCTCAAGCAGCCTTGAAAAGTCCCCCACCCACAACCCCCACCTGTTCCTCCCGCGCTCCACCTCTTTTCCCGCCGTGATCGATTAAAACAATTTCTCCTGTTGCCGTTGTTGACGCACCGTCCTCGGCCATCCCTGAATGTCAACACCAAGGATGAGGGAGGTCCGACTCGGAAAGAGAGGGATAATCCTGTTCCGAAGACGGACCAAAGCGGGAGCCCCCCCCCCCCCCGCCCTCGAGCCGAGGCCGCTTTGAGGCAGACATTCATTTATTCCTGCCGATCTGTCCTGTATGAGATTCAAAGTCACTTTGTGCGCACTTTTAATGAGATTTCACCAATGCATTACAGGGATGAGATTTTGCCCATGTAACACATGTTCATGTGGTCGCACAGACCCGAGCAGAATGCAAGAAAATGGGATTAGTGCCATTAAGGGAAACCAAAGCAGGTGAAGTGAATAAGCAGCTGTGTCGCCCCCAAGGGTGGGGCGCCCTCTCAGGGACAGGCACAAGCTCTCATTGGATAAAATCAATGCCACCTGTAGAATACTGTTTGTATTAAGAGCTTCTGTAATGAGTATACATTCACAGTCTTTGCAGTGGTATTCAGTATTCCATTATTATTATTATTTGGTTCTTTTGTAATGTTGTGCCACCCATTTTTTTTTAACCCTTTAAGACCTCATCATCAAATCACTTGTTGGGACTCTAGAATTCATATAAAAAACAAAAGGCAACTGTATTTTTATCCTTTTTAATGCTCCAGGGTGGAACACGGCTGTGAATGCATCATGCGTTGTTGCTGGGTTTCATCGGCTGTACCTGGGACCAAAGACAAACTGGAAGGAATTCTGAACAGTTCCAAATAAAAGTTGCTGTTAGCACTGTTGCTTCTAGCAGAACCCCCCCCAAAAAAAGGAAAATCAAAGCCTACTAGATCAGAGGCCAATCAAAGTCCAATTTAACTTGAGTTGAGTGTGATGGGTTAATTCGGAACACAGCCACATTCTTTTTACAGGTTGGTGTGCACACTTGCGCAACCGCATTTCACTTGCTGATTCCTTCTTGCTGTATTATGGCCATGACCGACATGAACTCTTGAACAGCTAACGGGTTAGGGCGTCTGAAGCATTAGGTGACAAAGGGGTTGTGACAGCCAACGCTGCCAAGACTCAAAACAACTCTAAAATTCAGATATTTTAAAACATTTATAACTAGTGTTACGACTGCTGTATTTTTTTTTAAGTTTCGTGACCTGACTGCTCCGTGCTATGTCAGTGGGCCCAGACTAGTTTTTCTGACTTGTTTTTCTGACTTCCAGCGCCTTTTAAGCATTCCTCAGTACCAAATACAGCAGTCGGCTACGGCCATGACCAATATGGACTCTCGAATAGGGATGGCGTGCAAAACTGAGTGGACATGATAAAGTCAATGCTGTGGAGTCATTTTCAACGCTATGTCACCAATAGTGCGTCACCCATAGGGCAAGATTGGGTCATAGTTGTATAGATGATCGAAGATATGAAAAAAAATACTGAAAAACAAAGCTCCCAAAAAAATCTGCAAATATGCAAATCTGTGGGTGCCAAACTTCGAATATGCAGATATCGACTATGGTTTTAAGTTGTAATGTCACCAATCACCACTAGGTGTCTTGGTTGAAGTGGGTGAATGTTTATTCACTGAAAACAGATATAGTCAAACCTCGGTTTTCAAACGTCTCGGTTCTCGTCCAATTCGGTTTTCGACCAAAAACTTCGAGTTTTTTATGCCTGGGATGACGAACAAATTTCGGTTCTCGAACAAACTGAGCGCACTTGAATGCACCATTTGACTCTTCTCGCCTTCCTTACACGAGGAAGTGGCGCTTCCTCGGGTAGACGAGGAAGTGACGCTTCCTCGTGTTGCTTTCCATTGTGAGCAGACGCGTTCAGTAAACATTTTTATTTTAAAAAGAGCGTGGTTTCGGTTTTCAAACAATTTCGGTTTTCAAACAGCCTTCTGGAACGGATAATGGACGAAAACCGAGGTTTGACTGTACTTTTTTTTCAGTAGCTGTCGAGACAATGTTTCTAGCCACTGCAAGTGTGTTTTTGTTGTCAGGTAATTTCAAATAACTCCGAGCTGTGGAGGTTTGGAGGGGTTGACTTCACACTACGGGAGGGCATGGCGCTCGTCAGCCCAGGTCGCGCTGTTTAACATCCATCATTTTGGCCCGGCACTACATTATCATAACACTTAGTGTCAGCAACGGAGCCTGTGTGCTCCGCTCAGACATGCTGAATGATGGCGGGGGGCAAATCCTTTGCTTGAGTAGCGTTATTTATCAATCCGTCTGCGATGCTGAGAGGAGACGCGCCGCACAGCACAGCACAGGGGGAGCAGATACAAAGAGAGACTAAATGTCCTCATCCATTCTCTGCGCTCATTGGAGGTTCAGCCTAGAAATACACCGAGAACATAAAACCCTCACAGGCGTTCCGGTGCCTACCATTAATAAAATATCACCTTTCAAAAAAAACATGACACGGAATGTTTTGTTGGTGCTACTTTTTGATTTGGGGTTTGACAGAACGCTGGCGCTAAAACTGGAGGTGTGATGAGTGATGGGTCATGTATGTTGTAGTCAAGCAAATTGCATGTGAACCAGATTGCTTGCGTTAGAATGGCCGAAACTGCTTGTTCGAGACCGGAGGATGTAAAAACAATTCATGGGCGAGGCTGCAATGTCTTGCCAACGTCTGGATCTCAGCGGTCACTTGTCATTCAGGGCCGTTTGAGAACAATACAGTTAATAGTGTTCAACGATGGGATACCAACTGTAAACTACGTCCCAAAAAAACAAACAAAAAACAAAAACAACACCAAAAAAAAAATCTTAATTTTGGGGTGGTTTTTTTTACATTTACCGTGGGGCCACTCTCAGTGTGGTCTTAGTCCGCATTAGGCCCGTGGGCCACCAGTTTCCCATCCCTGATCTACAACATGCTGGAAAGCGAAAGTGTTGATTTCTCTGGACTAACACTATCAGCTCATGCCTTCATCCTTTTTCAATATGTGTCTCGAAAGCGAGTATAACAACCAACCAACCGGCCGAACAAAGCAATCAACCAAACAAACAAGAAACTGATTGATTGGTTGATTGAATATGCTGTTTCCATCGCAACTTGGATATAGAACAGCTGGGAAAGGACAGAGAAAGATGACAAGAAAAGATGTGAAAAGGCACATCTATGGAAAGCGGAACCTCTGCGACCTCTAGTTAGTGTATCATTTTTTTTCCCAGAACACTACTCTGTTGTGATCAGACCATCATGTGTCAGCATCTTAAAAGCAATCGACTGTAACTCACGTTTTAACATTCATTAAGGTCTTACAGGTATCAATATTTGACTACTTTTATGAGGGAATTATGAAAGCAAAACCAAAAAAATAACACATTCAAGTCTTAATTTTAATTCTGGTCTTCCCAGGGGTCCTTCCAAGATAAACTGATCCTTGAGATTTTGCCTGATTGCTCTTAAATTTGAATCACATTAACTAACTCGACGAAGGGGGGGGGGGGTGATGCTAAATTGGTTAAAAATATCCGGGACTGTGCGGTCCGAGTGAGCTGCTGGACTACATTGCCTGAACTTTTTTTCATGAAAAGGCACCGTCATGCAGAAATGCTTTACTGGTGCGACACCCCCTGCTTTGGTAAAGAGTCCATGGACCACATACACACAGTGTAGTACTATCTGCCGAAACTGTTTTTTCCATGAGTGAAAAATGCTCTGATTGTGTTTTTGGGTGCTTGCTTTTATTTGAAAGTCCACACATTGTAAAAGATGCTTGCTTGCCCTTCAACTCCTCTATGGTAGTCAAATTAATAAAATAAAAAGTATGTGGCAGGGTGTAGCTAATTTCAGCTGGGCAAGAGATAGGGTGTGTAAAGTGAGCTTTAATTCATAATCCAAGATGCATTCGGTTGAAGCACGTGTGATTTAAACATCGGGGAACTGCAGTAAATGGTGAAAAAAAATGGTCTTCTTTAACATCCACTTATGCCGAACAGACTTGATTAAAAAAAACATGCATCCTTTCTAGTGCTTTCATTTGCATCATCTTGTCCACTCGGATGATCATTGTAGAAAGCCAAACAAATTGGCCATTATCTGTTATGCCAGTCTTAACAAACTTTGATTTTATACCAATGTGTTCCGGTATCTTTTCAATTAGGGACACCTGCTGTCTTTCCGAAAAAAAATACATACAATATAATTACGATGTCGGCACGGATGTAATTGGGAGCTCATGCTTGGTTACCGTTTTGACAAACAAGCTATTATGACAGAAAGTTTTAAAGTAATCACACAAATTTTGTTGGAACTACTTTTGCTTTTGAAATGGAATTTGTGGGACTTTTGTTGGAATGATGGAAATGGAAATTGTCCCCCACCCCACTTAACCTGCTCATCACAGCCGCCACACTTTATTTCCCTCATTTCCCAGCCTTTGTCCATTTAACAGGGCCAACTTCCACATCTAATTGCTTCACAAACTTTAAATATTGACATGAAATATTGCGTCTTACTGCACTCGGTGGCTGGCAGCATATACTTGTGTAATTAAGTGATAGTTTTAGTTTGGAATCAAGAACAGCAAACCCTTGTCACGATTGACATCAAATACATACGAAAAAGAAAAAGCAAGCATTGTGTTGAAGTCATATGGCAATGATTACCTGATGATTAATACTTCATTTTAATGTAATAATATTATAGTACTATATCCAGTCAAACCTCGGTTTTCGTTCATAATCCGTTCCAGAAGGCTGTTCGAAAACCGAAATTGTTCGAAAACCGAAATTGTTTGAAAACCGAAACCACGCTCTTTTTAAAATAAAAATGTTTACTCAACACGTCTGCTCACAATGGAAAGCAACACGAGGCAGCGTCACTTCCTCGTCTACCTGAGGAAGCGTCACTTCCTTGTGTAAGGAAGGCGAGAGGAGTCAAATGGTGCATTCAAGTGCGCTCAGTTTGTTCGAGAACTGAAATTTGTTCGTCATCCGAGGCATAAAAGACTTAGGAAAAGTGCCGAGTGCATCGATGGACTGCCCCCTATGTGTCCAAATTCAAATCAATCCTTCATTTTGACCAGTATGCATCAGAAAGATATGAATTTTCTCTTTTCATCTCTGCAGTTTACTTAAAATCGGCAATATGGAATTAGCCCACTTTTGTTCTCAGTAGCTAAGTTCACAGTTCCCAAGTTACTCGAATTGCATTTCTATCAGCGCAATATAGCGATTGATTCTGGGTGACGTTCAAGCTAATATTGCCTCACCTGGATCCATAATACAACACATCACACCTTTTTTTGATATCGCGCTTACACAACAGCTGCAAAAAAGCGCTTCACATCGGTTGTATACTTGAGGTGGAAGTCAACCTCAAAATGTTTATTTTTTTAAACATACAGTGTAACGCAAATGCCTAAACTAATCTTTTCGTGATATTGCAGGTCAGAGCAAGCATTTCAAATCACACTTGAATTCTTTCGAACATGATGCGATTATTTTTTTGTCAATGAGCAAGAATTGTAGATATTTTAATTGCAACATATGCAATGTCAGGTTAGAACACAGGGTTTTCGTACGACTCAAACCATCCATTTTTTTCTTATCAGAGCAAGAATTCACTTGAATTCAATCCGATTAAAGACAAAAAGAGAAGCACAACTTCAATAGGAAACACACTGACAGCCAGATGTGACCTTTCCACAATAAATATATTGTCATCATTGGATACATATTTGCCTCGCAGATTTCTTCTTCCTTCGCGTCATGTTGTCGAGGAGGCATCGTCATTAGTCAATTCGCACGTTTTACGCTGACAGCGACAACCTGCCACCAGCTGCCGTGTTCCACTTAAATGTCTCTTCTCTTCCCATCGCTTCCCAAAACAAGCTCGCTCGATCATAGTCCTTTGGGCTTAAGATACCAGAACCAGAACCACAGTACATAATGGACACAAATCTCACCGGGAGCCTTGCAGATGGTCTGGCAATGTAAATACTTCATACAAGACATTTTCAAAATGACACAACAGGTGCGAGAATACGGGTAATAATGGACATGCTTTGTGATGGAACGGTCGGGAATTGCCGTTCTTTATTCAATCAAGAGTGCGTTGCATTTTTAATGAAGATGATCAAGATTCAAATCATAACTGAATTGATTTTGGATCAAATCCAGTGCTTTGAGGTAAGTGGAGCTAAAGGGTATGTGTGTTACTTTTCTACCAGCTCACCAACGATATATTTCACACTATTCTGCAGTTTGGCTCAAAATTAGAAAACAAATTGATTTTAAATATTTTCCCCGCGGGACAAAAATCATGACGTGTTTTTTTTATTTTTTATTTTATTTTAATAGTGATGTTTGAAATTGGAGCATACAGTTTTCAAGCCTCGAGCAAGATTTGAATGAAGATCATGGCACCATTTTTGAGAATGACCCCCTTCTTGAGGGGGGCGACAGGGGGAATTAACAAAGGAAGTTTCCATCACTGGTGAAAAAACACATTTCTATATGTCAGAGGAAATCAGATTTAAGCCACCTGAGGAAGGAGTTCAAAGGTGAAATGAGTTTTCTGGACAACTTCATTCCATTTCTAAAGAATCGTAAAATTTTCTTCGACTGTTATGGAAGGGCAACAATTCCATCACTTTTGAATTAAATGTTGAATTTTTAAGTAGCCGAGTTTGCAAGTCAAATATTTTTTTGGTCAATCCTGAACAAATGATTCAATGAAATGATCCTAATTTTTTTTAGATGCTTTTATTGATTTATTTTTGGGCGTTAGCCACAAGAATCCGACGGATTTTGGGTCATACACCCATTTGGTATTGTACAAACTAAAACTAATACTACAACTAATAAAAACAAAACGTTTTCCAAAAATTTAAATGACTCATAAAAATGGTACAAACAAACCTGCGCTAATAATTAATTACTGAATTTTAAAAACAAAAAGTGAAGGAAAACTAACTGTGACGAAAACCCCCAAATTATTATTTGAGCTAGCCGGCATTCTTTTTTTTTTAGTCAGTGATCATCATGTGAATCACCTCATCGGCATGGCACGCTGATATTAACGGGGATGTTTGTTATTCCCGGGGTGAATCCCCACCCCTCAAGTGAGACGCGTCCTCTGATGCGTTTCCAATCATCTTATTATTGCGAGTGTTTGTCAAAGTTAACCGCATGTGACACCAACACATCTGGGAATCGCCTCCCTTGGCGCTGACACGCCCACCCGAGCTCCTCCCGAGGACTCAACTCGCGGTTTTGTAACATAGAAGAGGATGAACAGCGTTTTCCTGTCCCCGGGTGGCTCACAAACTTTTTCCGCTTTGCTCGTACGGCATGCCGTTTCATCAGTGTCTCCGGGGGTGATTTTTTTTTTTTCCCTCCCGACAAAAGTGCCTAGTAGATGGTGAAGGTTGTCATGAAAAGGGAGTACTCTTGGCTGGGTGCCAATTGCTCGGCTTCAGGGGCAACCATGTGCTGTGAGCGGGTTATCATCCCCGTGTGTACGTGTGTGTGTGTGTGTGTGTGTGTGTGTGTTGTGCTTCTTCTACTCTCGTGGGAATGCTTGGCAGCCACTGTGACATGTAGTAATGGGAAATTATGCCGCACGGTGCAAAACCTGGAGCTGAATGGGGTCACCCACTGTCAGCTGTGCACCCAACACACATGACACGCTTCCTGACGGAAGCTGTCGCCCATTTGTTAGCGCCCTGCTTATCCGTGCATGTTTACCTCCTGCTGCAACTTTTTTTTTTTTTTTTTTTGTGCTGAGAAGTCTCCAGAGATGATGCAATTTCCATGTCATCACTGTTTTTATTTATTTATTATTTTAATAATGACTCATGCGTTTGAAACTACAAAGGGAGGGGGAAAAAAGGCCAGATCTGGCTTGACCCAGTCGAGCGTTAAGAAATGTAGCTTCGCATTATATGAAGTTATAAGGGGCTTAAAATTGAGCCTTGTGACAAAGGCTACAGCTGTATTATATCAAATCGAATCGTAATCTCAATGAAAAAAAAAATACCGTACTGTTCTTGAATCCCATTGTGCCACATGTATAGAGATACAGTCAAACCTCGGTTTTTGTCCATAATCCGTTCCAGAAGGCTGTTCGAAAACCGAAATTGTTCGAAAACCCAAACCATGCTCTTTTTAAAATAAAAATGTTTACTGAACACGTCTGCTCACAATGGAAAGCAAGGAAGTGACGCTTCCTCGTGTAAGGAAGGCGAGAGGAGTCAAATGGTGCATTCAAGTGCGCTCCGTTTGTTCGAGAACCGAAATTTGTTCGTCATCCGAGGCATAAAAAACTCAAAATTTTTGGTCGAAAACCGAATTGGTCGAGAACCGAGACGTCCGAAAACCGAGGTTTGACTGTACAAATGATCTTTTAGAGATGCACACCCCTGCCTTGTTTATTAACTTTTTTAATAAAAAATGTGTAGCGTGAGGTCTCAGTTGCATCGGTCATGTGGCCCCCGAACCACAACTAAAAATACCTAAGAATCGCTGAGAACAAAAATACAAAAAAAAAAAATTTCTATTAAGAAACATTGTCCAATGCACAGAATTCTGATGGGATTCCTGCAGCAGCTGTGGGGGTTTCCCCCCCTACATTACAGGTACTTAGAATGGCGGATTCACATCTTTCTTTTCTTTGCAGGATGTGCCTTTCTAACATACTGTGCCAGAGAGTCAGCACTGAAAGCCCAGAGCGCCCTCCATGAACAGAAGACTCTGCCAGGGGTAAGTTGATCCTCCCATCTTATCGTCCGTGAACCTCGGGCCGAAGCCCTCCTCCAGTCCCTGGTTGAGCAGGTTGGCATGGCGACCGACACAGACATCAACCTGTCTCCCACTCATAAGTAGGAGCGGCCTATCTCACCTTGTGGGGGGGATCTTGTTACACGAAATCACCTGAGTGAAGATATTTGATCAGCGCTGTTTCATAACATCCGTCCTTCCGCACGTCCTCTCACAATATGGCAGCCTGCAAAAAAACGCTAATTGCCTTGAGGAATCCCTCTCTCATTATCACATATAATCAAACAGTAAGTATAAACAATTATTTTAACCGTGGATATCGCCATCTGCTGTTTTCGTTATTTCCTCCCTTTGTCCTGCCTTCAGCAAATGGATAACTTTTTTTCCCCCAATTCAAGTAATGCCTGTCGGACAAAAGAAGCACAGGTTGGAAATAAATAAATTTAAAAAAAATAAAATAAAAAAAAAAAAACAGGCCTGATGCTGGGCGCCTCTTAAAGCCTTCGATGCAGGTTGTGTGTCTGCACTCCGTGTGCGAGTACATCACATCAGGGGAATTATTGAAGTGTGATTGAATTATGCCCGTGGGTCCTAAAGGAGAAGATCCCCCCCCCCCCCCAAACACACACACACACACACACACACACACACACACACACACACAATCCCTCCCCAACCCATCCCCTTTTAGCCTCCCTGCCAGGTTGGGGCTTGAATCAGAGCTGCGGAGTCTTAAACCACCAGGGGGGCCGGAGGAGGTTGGGGACCAAAAAGAACTGTGTGAAAAGAAGGGGGCCAGAGGTGTTTGATGGTCTTGGGGTGGTGGGGGGGGGGTGGCTTCGTCTCCCTCCTGCTTTTGGGTTAATCACGTTTGCACTCAGCGGCGTATCGCAGGTACTGTACTTCAACCCGCAGATGAAGAGCCCCCCTGGGGGGAGGCGCGGGGACAGCGGCTCGCCGCTGCACCATCTCCCCACCCCATGCGGCTTAATAATGAGATGATTATCGTGATGGTTTGTGTCTTTATTGGCCTCAAGATGGGACACTCTTGTTTGTCTTCTATCTCAAAAGAGGTTAATGGCCCCCGCTCTGCCGGCGTTGGGTAAACATTGGCCCTGTACAGAGCACAGTGAGGGGTCAGTCCTGCAATCTTGTGCGGAGCCCAGGCTGTGCACTGAGGGCTAATAAAGATGTCCTGTCCTTCTCAATGTGTGTGTGCTGTAAAAAAATAAAGCCATAAACATGAGGAGAAAAGACAAGAGGCCTTCTAGGCAAGCCTGATTGTTATTGTCATGGCCTGATGCTTTGAGATGGTCGGTGCTTCGGTGGCTTCTTCTTACTGAGCATGATTGAGTCTGCGTGTGTGTGGGTGTGTGTGTGAGGGTGAGCGTGTGGTTGTCAGGCAACACAAAAGCCTACCCCCCCCCCCCCCCCCGCACCCTGCCACTCACACTGCCGCCTTTCATTGAATGTCTTATGAAATGAAAATAACCAGCTGTGATTTAAGTCTTATTGGCAACTCGATTCTAACCTTCACTATGGAAGTTGAATGTTTTCATGGTTAAGTGGTAGTTAGGGGGGCCCCGGTGGGTCAGTGGTTAGCGCGTCAACCTCACAGTGCAGAGGTACCGGGATCAATTCCAGCTCCGCCTCCCTGTGTGGAGTTTGGGTGTTCTCCCCGGGTTTTCTCCGGGTACTCTGGTTTCCTCCCATATTCCAAAAATATGCATGGCAGGCTGATTGGACGCTCTAAATTGTCCCTAGGTCTGAGAGTGACCGTGGAGGGTTGTTCGTCTGTGTGTGCCCTGCGATTGGCTAGCAACCGGTTCAGGGTGTCCCCCGCCGACTGCCCGAAGAAGGCCGGGATAGGCTCCAGCACCCCCCGCGACCCTTGTGAGGATTAAGCGGAGCAGAAAATGGATGGATGGATGGCGTTAGTTAGCCGGTTTAAGCTAAGATGCTACTTGACCGATTTATGCAAGACCGGAGCATCAACGAATGCGCAGAAATAGACGTTTGTTAACCGTATCTATCAAACTTTTTTTCTTTGACCTCTTACTAAATGATACATCAATCTTTTACTCGGGTTATCTAAGGTTCGCTAAGGTCTGATCGGGTGACAAAATAAAATATGCCAGCTCTACTTTTTCACCTTCCATGCACCAATTTGCCGGGAAAACAGTGTGAACGGGGCATGTTAGAGACAAATAATGCAGTCAAAAATATTTTCTCTTCATGTTTTTGAAAAGTTACACGATGTACACCAAGTGTCTTTCCTTCCGAGTCATGCCTAAAATGGTATCATTCATGCCCGTTTTACAAAACAACAAAGTATAGGGTCATATTCATGCAGCTAAATGTCAAAATTTCCTCACCCAATAATATTTTTAGTGTGGTTTGAAACAAGCCACTGAATGTAACCTAAAAATGTCCTCATAGTATTATTTAAAACAAGTTTGCCTCATCACATTTGCACTCATTTACACGTTGACCTTCTATAACAGATCTGCTTGATTTAATATCTTTCACACTTTTCCACACACGACGCTATATTCTTATGAGCACTTTGCACGCCTCTCACAACATTCGAGGTAACTTTGGGCCAAACAGTGAGATGGAAAATAAGCAGAAATATACACCACGTGTGTGTGCATGCTTGTGTGTGTGTGTGTGCATGCTTGTGTGTGTGTGTGTGTGTGTGTGTGTGTGCTCAAATTCACAGGAAGTCCCGATTATTACATCATCGCTGCACTGACTGAGAATGTTCACGTTTTCCTTAATTCACTCTTATTTAATTTATCTTATTTACTTAATCTCGCAGAGTTGCGGGAGTCGCATAAGAGGGAATGATTCTGCTTATCTTGCAGAAAACTTCATTAGCGTTTCTGGATGAATTGTTTGTAAATACCGTCATGAGCAGCGTTGAATAAATAATAAATGCATTCAACGGAGTGTAGTATACAGTGCGTTTTCCCACTTTTCTGCATCGTCTGACTGCATGAGCAGGCGCTCACCCTTCATGCAGTATTGGGCGGGGCGGTCTCATATCTCAATCAAGCTGCACCACAGACTAGTCATTTAAGAAAGCACTCCGACAATTTTGAAGACTGCAGTGCTTCAAAGTCAGTCCTCGTGCTCAAATGCAGTCACACACAACAATTATATTCTGACATTTAGTCATTGCTCATGTAGTCATGGGGCAATCTCTCTCGACATTTATGATAGCAGAAACATGGATTGGTCACTACGACAGACATCTGAGTGGCCCCTTGATTAATTCACCACCCCACCACTTTTTGTTGAATATTCCCCGCACCCCCCAAATATTTTTCTCCAAAATTGAAAGAAAATGTAGTTTTAATGTGTAATATCATCATTCACCACTAGATGTCAGATCGCTTACACCGGGTCTTATTCTGCTTTATACGACCTGAATCGGCTGAATGATTTATTTTCGGCATTGGAATGACATGCAGGAGAAACAAAGTACGCCAATACCATTAAAATTTTGAGTGAGTTTAACTTTTTTTTGTGGAAATAAATGCACAAAATCGGTTATTGCATTTATGTTGATGTCTCGTTCAGCAGCTTGTGCCGTCCTTGAATGGTAATTTTTATGCACTAGGAAATATGTGGTTATTTTGTTGTTTGCTTCATGCCCTTTGACAGATTTTTTTATTCATGCATTGAGAATTGTATTATGAAAAATGAAGTATCATGAGCGCATATTTTGTGCTTATAAATGTCATTTTTGTCTGATATCTGGTGAGTGTGTGGTCCTACAACAGCCCCACCCCCCACCCCCCAAGTTGAACCGATGAAAATTGCCCCAGCCTTTAAATTGCCCCATCTGTGGCTTAGATTATTAAACTAATTTTGGAGCATATGTATATCTTTAATTTGTCTTTTAATTCAATTTAAGAAAACATGACACGGTGTTCCCCCCAGGTCTATCTTAGGGCCTGCATACTTTATCTTTGATTGCTCATTCTACTCAATATAACAATCATATTTGTTGTTCGGTTGCTGTTCATGTTGTCATTGGGGCGGTCTCACCTATCAGTCTTTGTAGCAGCACTACCGATGGTGGTATGATACAGTATGTATGAGCACGTCTACAATCAGTGTTTTAACTACAGTGTTGCTTGACATCGATGTTGGTGAGTACATCCCGAAAAGTGTTTTTTTTTTTAAATTAAAGTAATCACAAGGCCATGATGATTGAGCAAACTTCGTAATTCTTCTTGGTGATCGACATGAATGACATAATGCACGTTTCAGTAGATCCATCTCAACAGGTGTATTTGATTGATAAACAAAATGCTTTGACGAAAACCCATTTGAATGTGGGAGGAAACATGCAAACTTGGGATGAACCCGTCTACACTTTGCTCCCCCCCCGCCTAATCCAGTATTTGATTGGCTTTGCGAAAACCCATTTGACATGTTTGAAGTCTATTTTCCCCCCCAAAGTAAGGGCCAATGCCTGTTTGATTGCCCAAACATTCTACAACAATCATATCCTCTCATTCGCAACGCCATCTGGCCATAAAGGCGGCACGGAAGTGTGACTAATATTTGCAGTTGCTGCTGAACTGAAATGTTACTTACAAGTGTTTGCCAAACACCCTCCTGACATTGGAGGAGCTAATCTTCAAATGAATGCTGCGCTCTCCTCTCGGGGGCCACGCCACTCTCTCCTCTCGGGCCAATTAGCTGCCAGTGTTTGCGTGTAACAAGCATGCTAATTGGGTGCGAGTGAAGCCCAAAAGCCAATTATAATGTTGGAGGATAAAAAAAAAAGAAAAAAACATTGCACACGTTGACTTCTCTTTGTTTATCTTCCTCCTTCCTGCACAATATCTTGTCTGCTTTTACTCCTACCCCCTCTCTTGACTACACACAATGTGTAGTGTGTTGTTGAGTTCTCATATATGTAGAGTTGCAATATCTTTGTTGGGATGGAAGGCTGGGGGGGGGGGGGGGGAGTAAAAGCAGCACCTGTCTGCTGTGCTGATGATGAAACGGCCAAATGAGCACACTGCAGGGGGAAATGTGTCACAAATTCTTGCCATGCTCCCCCCCATCACCCCCCACCGTGAAAAATTCCAAAGATTGACTCATGTATGCATCATACGAAAACGAGGTCATGAGGAGATTGGGCGCGTGTCGTCCCATGCACAGCTCCTGTAATCATGTGCACTTGCTGACGAGCTGTTGGCATGCGTGCTATTTGCAAATGTCATTGTCATTTTTTTTCTTCGAAAATAAGGAACATAAGCCACACAGAAGTGGATAAGTACTGAATGTACTGATTGGTGGATGTAAAATTTCTGAACCCGGTGCAAGTAAACAACTTCACAGGTAGGTTCAAATGCAATTTCAAAAGCAATTAATGTCATTCATTTATCAGAATTTGAATAGAAGTGTTCAAACATTTTTTTGATCGATTGAGTTGATCTGAAAGTGCTACATTTTGCTATTCCATGCGTGACTTAGCACAATGAAACACACACAGTGTCAGGTTTCTTGTCTACAGGCGTCCAGGTGTATGTTTTACTCAGACCTCCAGCAGAATCATTTTTCCTCTTTACTTGGACACCAGAGTTCCTTTATGTATCCTTTTATGGGACTAATTGTGTCTGCTGCTGATCAATTTGTCCTGAGTGTGAGATTATTCCACCCCCAGAGCCCTCTGAGCAGTGGCAATTATGCTACAAAAGGTCCAGTTTAAAAAAAACCCAAAAACATTGAGAAACCGGAATGCGAGAACTCGCCAAATGATCCCAGTGCTCTCCTAATCATCAATTAATTCGGTATCATTTTCCTTCTACTGTCCGCTTTAGAAAAGAAATTAAAATGGCCTATTGTCTTTCTTATCCCGGCGGGATGAAGGCATTTACTCTGCCGCTGTGCTGTGCAGAGCCATTCCGCCTATTTCGGGAGCAAATGGACTCACAATTGCAGTACGAACTCAGCATTGTCCCCCCGTTATGTGGCCGGTGGCCTATCTTTTTTGTGCAGGAATTAATTTTGTTCCATCTGATGGGATTTTCAACCTTGGACAGTGTTAAATGGTAATCCTGACAAAGAGGCGGGTATGCGGACATGGGCGTGAACGTTTCCTTTTTTTTAATGACAAAACATTTTAGAGGCACCCAGTAAATGTGGCAGGCCCAAAGTACTGGACAGACAACAAGGACAGCAAGAGGCTTTATAGGCCGTGAGGCTCAAGATTTCTTAAACTGGAGACAATATCGAGCCCCATTCTGTCAACTTTTTGCACCTTATGGGCAGTTCTGCCAGTAACGAATTAGAGAGTACCCTAATATCAAATTTTTTTAAAGCCAAAAACTAACCTAACGCGCTGCTTTTCTCATTTTACTAATCTGACTCGAGTAATTTTGCAAATCCACGAATCGTTACTGGATCGCAGCACATTCAAGCTTCCAGAGAAAGACCCACAAAGCAGTGTCGCTGTATGAGGTCCCCGAATGTTAATTACAGTAATCCTCGTTTATTGGGGTTAATGGGGACCAAAACCACCCGCGATAAACGAAAATCCGCGAAGTAGCGACCCCCCCCCCACTTAATGCTGTATACTATTAGATTTAAACTTGTATAAGTTAGGTTAGTTTATGAATAACAAAATACAGTAAACATATACATGTAGTACTGTATATGTTGCTCTATGTTGCTCGATGTTGTTTTGCTGACTTTTGCGGACCTTTTGTGGACTTTTTGCGGACTTAAAAAAAAAAATTATGAAAATGTTTGAAAAAGTCCGCGATGCACTGAAGCCTCGATAAACGAACCGCGAAATAGCGAGGGATCACTGTATTGTATTCGTAAACAATGTATATTATTTATATAACCAAGGAACCGTTTGTTTTTTTGCAAATAAAAATGAGCACATCCGCCTCACAGTGCAGGAGTCTGGGGTTCGATTCCGGGCTCCCCACTTCCTGTGTGGCATTTGGATATTCTCCCCGTGCCTGCGTGGGTTTTCTCCGGGTTATCCGCTTTTCCTCCCACATTTCAAAGATATGCATCGTAGGTTAATTAAACAGAATCAGAATCGTTGTGTAGCTTACAACGAAATTTGGGTGCCACTCCTTAGTGCATTTCATTAAAAAAAAAAATAGAATAAAATAAAATAAATAAAAATACTAAATATATAATAAATAAATAAATATATAAATAAATAAAAGATATATAAATAAAATAAAATAAATTAAAAAAAATAATAAAAATAAATAATGAAAATAAAAAATCAGCCTAACTTGAGTTAATTTGCTTGCTTTTCAAGGGGTTTGTATTTTTAAGATGAAGAAGATGAGCTCCGAGCCCCAGGTTTTGCTTCCAAGCTTGATCGATACTGTAAAGAGAACTGAATGAATGCAGGCAGGCTTACTTACTTCTTATAACATCTTTTATTTATAATGCAGATCATTGTCAGGTTCTCTTATATTATCCACGAATCATATCAATTTTGTGCTGCACTGTACTGGTATTAAAATATTAAAAGGGATTCTGATTGCGAGATAGAAAAGCCCGCATGTAATGTCCTTTGCATAAAGAAGCGGGGTCGCAGCAGGTTAATTTATGACAAGTTCTTACCCTGCGCTTATGAGACCGACCCCCCCCACCCCCCCGAAATGACCACGGGGACAAATTAAGAAGGGATTATCGACTAAATCTTTCAAGATAATAAAAAAAAAAAAAGAAAAAAAATGGGCCAGACAGTTTTGATCGGTCAGCAAATATTGCCTCTCCTGTAGAAACGTCGCCAGTAATGAAGCAGACGCTGGAAGATGAGAAGCCGGCCGAGTTTGGTTAATAAGCGTGTTAAAGTAAGCGTTCCCTTTACCTTCTCTCTCCTTCGTCGCCACCCTCTCTTCCCCTCGCTGACAGGTGCACGCTCTCCTGCACTAATTTAGCCGCTTCTTTAGCTGTAATGAGGCAGAACTGGTAAATGTAGGGGGGGACAGCATTGTTAACATCCCTGCTTCACAGAGAGAGCGAGAGAGGAAGAGTGGGGAGAAAGCTGACAAATAGCACGGAATGGAAATGAGGGTGTGGGTTGCTGTCATCCTTCCAGGAAGGGACGCTTCAAAGTTTTTTTAACTCTACTTTCGCTCGGGCTGGGCCGCTGCTTCTAAGCCGGGCTGCCAGCTGGGAGAGTCCACTTCCTCAACCAATTAAAAATCAAAGCCTGTACTGCAGCAAGATCAGCCGGTTTACAAGAAATATGCCAATAAAAAAAAAAAAAAAGGACTTTCTATTTGAGATTCTTTTCCTAGTTTTCCGACAGGGAATACAGTTGCCGATTAAGGTGAACCCAGGACTTTGTGTATCTGAGGTCAACATGCTAACCACTGCCAACAGTATCTCTGACAAGGCAAAAATAAAGCCCCATTCTTGTTTGGAAGAGAAAACGGGGGACGATTGGGATTGGTTACTCTACTGCTGAGTCACACAGAGAGGGAGAAACAAAATAGGAAACAATTAAAAGCACAGCATCACTGTGACAAACTCCATCAGCCTGTCCGAAGGATTAGCCGCATGCGCGTTCCTTTTATTCTTCCTCCATTTATAGCGAAAGGAAGACAATGACCTTGCGCTTGTTTACGTGCTGATTAAAGACAGGAGGGCAGACAAGGAGGAATGGCGGGAAAGTCAAACGGTAATTGGAAGTAAGTTTGTTCAGGAAGTCGGTTTGTGTGGCGGCACAGCGAGTGGCCGCAATATACAGCATGAAGATAAAAAAAAACAAAAAAACAAGCACGCCGCGTAGCAGCTAACGAGCACTGAGTGGGCTGGGACAAAGCGTTTGTGCGCATGTGTGTGTTGTTTGTGAAAGTTGTGTGTGATTTAAAAAAAAAAAAAGTATGCTTTGTGTGTGGGTGGTTCCATTAGTTAGTCTGCCTGTTTTATTGCACGGGGAATAACTGCTGATGGTGGGCTCATATGAGTCACACTGTACACTACACTACACTACACGCCACTACAGTGTGTGTGTGTGTGCGTGTGTGCGTGTGTGTGCGTGTATGCGTGCTTGTGTGCATATGTTCAAAAGGGTTTGTTTCCTCAGGCACGTCAAACTTTTACAGGCAGATATTGCATTTTATTAATGCTTATTGTCTTGCGTAATGATTCCTAATGCATTGGTAAGGCAAAGAAAGTGTTTCTTTGACATATACAAACTAATGATTAAAATATATATCCATCCATATTTATATATATATATACAGTCAAACCTCGGTTTTCGAACGTCTCGCTTCTCGACCAATTCGGTTTTCGACCAAAAATTTCGAATTTTGTATGCCTCGGATGACGAACACATTTCGGTTCTCGAACAAACTGAACGCACTTGAATGCACCATTTGACTCCTCTCGCCTTCCTTACACGAGGAAGTGACGCTTCCTCGGGTAGACGAGGAAGTGACGCTTCCTCGTGTTGCTTTCCATTGTGAGCAGACGTGTTCAGTAAACATTTTTATTTTAAAAGGAGTGTGGTTTCTGTTTTCGAACAATTTCTTTTTTTATATATATATATATATATATATATATATATATATATATATATATATATATATCTCCCCCATCCATTTACTAATCTGCTTGTCCTCACAAGGGTCACGGGGCGTGCTGGAGCCTATCCCGGCAGTCTTTGGGAAGTAGGCGGGAGACACCCTGAACTGGTTGCCAGCAGGGCACACATAGAAGAACAACCATCCGCGCCCACACTCCCACCTACGGACAATTTGAAGCGTTCCATTAACCTGCCACGCATGTTTTTTAGAATATGGGAGGAAACCGGAGTACCCGGAGAAAACCCACGCAGGCACGGGGAGAACACCCAAACTCCACACAGGGAGGCCGGAGCTGGAATTGATCCCGGTACCTCTGCACTGTGAGGCCGACCTGCTAACCACTCGCCCACCGTGCTGCCCATATACATATCTCCATTGTCTAATCCGCTTTTCCTCACAAGGGTCGTGGGCGTGCTGGAGCGTTGGTGTGAACGTGACTGCCACATTTGTCTCCATATGTTCCCAATGATTGACTGCATTCAAGTGTGTATTTGTGCATTGAACAGGATACGCAGTAGGAAATAGACGGAGGAGGTTAAGGATGGATTAATTCAGTCGTTTGATTTACACATTATCGCGATCAAGTTTGAGAGAAACTTACCATATCTGAGGGGAAAAGTGTTTATGTTTGCCTCAAATGAGTTGAAGCTTTGCAAGAGGTCCGGCACATTGAGTTTTTGGTGACGACAGAAGCTCCTGCTTTTCCATTTAAACCGTATCATTAAAAGTGGAGATGGCACCTCCATACCTCATAAAGCGCGTGCGCCACGGCATCCGAAGAGCCACGCGCGGCTGCTTTTACAGCGAGCCAAACTTCCCCCTCTGCCGCCCCAGCACCCCATCCAAACCCCACTCCTCAAATCACTTTCATGGCGATGCCTTTCGATGATCTTACTCACTCGCCGTTCTCCTACTTTTGTGCTCCTGCTAAGTATTGACCGATATCTCAACTGCCCTCTTTCGAGTCCTGCCTTTTTCTCACTGTCAAATTTCCCCCGACGAGGAGTCAGAGCGAAACATTGTAAGGGTATAATCAAGGTGTGTGTGTGTGTGTGTGCGGGAGGGGTGGGGAATGGGGGGGGGGGCAGCACTCACCAAGCCCATTTGAAGCATGCTGCAGGGCAGAGTTGATTCAAGGGTGCAGAATGAGTCAAGCCTCATTTCACATCCCCCCCAATTAGTCATCCAGCTCGTGCCCTCCATAGCGCCCCCTCTTCTTCCCGCAGCCAGGCGTCCTCTCGTTTCACACTAAAATACCGCCGAGTTTTATTTGAGTTCTTTACCGCGCTATGAGACATAGCCGTTTAGTTCCCCTCCTCCCATCTCACCTGCTTCTCACCTTCGCCGGGATAAGCCCGAGCAAAACCCTCCTTCTTCACAAACCCTCCTTGACTTCCTCCTCGTTCGCTCGCGCCTCTCCAACTTTTGCACCCTGCCACTCGTTCTCCCTCCGTCATAAATCTCCACTCAAATCCTACTTAAACCTGCATCGGCAGCTGTCCTTAAAACTCCATTATCTACAATTACTCCAGCATTAGGGAGCCGGAGCACTCCTGCCCCCACATAAAAGCGGCCTTGCTGAAGAAAAAAAAAAAAAAAGTTTAAAAAAAAAAAGAAGAAAAAAATATTAAACCTGCCCAAAAGGGATTTTATGTTTTTTTTCATTATTTGTAGTACCTGGGCTGTGGGCGCCCCCGCGGCAAAGCTCGGGAACAGAAAAAATGCCAGCAGTCGGGATTAGCGTGGTGAGGAGTGGGTGGATGTATGAGTGTGCATGCACAAAATGTAGTGGGAAAAACCTGCCCAAGACCATGGACGAGTTGTGGACTCTATGCATTGTCATAAAATGTGTTTCCAGCTCCAAAATGACATCTAAATAAATATTCCCTTGCAAATTATGTTTTTCATTTTTATTTCAATGATATCATATAATTATTATTGTTTTGTAAAATATGTTTTATTTTTCTATTTCCAGGCTTCAAACCCCATTGTTGTGTAAACCGAGGGCCAAAATGACTTCTTTAAACATTTTTTTGAATCCTTGTTAAAAAAAAAACTAAAAAAAACATTGTGTAAACTGCCTTTTTCGGTGGTCAGGTGGCCTGATCTGCTGTGATTGACAGCAATGGTAGATAAGGCGCAGAGCTGCAAGCAAAGATAACAGCCAAGATTAGCACCTTGCCCTACTCCCCCCCCCCCCCCCCCCCCCATTGCTATGCCCCCCCACATACAGGGGGAAAATGTCAACAGTGAAAGTGAAAGATTGAGATGTCGATGCAGAAAGGTCCCGGCATAGGGAATGCAACATGATCCAAGACTTTTTTATTGTACGCGTTGTGCTATTGTGCATCAGATTGTTGAGTGGCCGCTATGAGGAGGAGGAGAAGGCGGAGGCTCGCTAATGAGCTCATAATCCAAGCGGCTGCCGTTTCCTGGGCAACGCTGCTAGTGCACACTCATGAGTAGCAAACAGATGCGCTCGCTCGTCTAATTCTGTCTCCTCGTCCTCCCTCGCCCTCCGCCGCCACCACCACCACCACCCTTCTCACCCTGTTGCTTCCTCCTTCCTGTCAGCGCAGGCCCTCCTGTCAGCTCTAATTCTCAGCTTCCTCTGTCATTCCTAATGTCTCTGTACACTTTTCCCCTCTCCCGTTCGCCTTTCCCGTGATCACAGAGCCCCCCACCTTTGCCCTAGCACTTCTCCCAATTTTCTTCTTCCATCAAAACAGGTCTCCCACTGGCCTCATTCACCTTCTTCTTCCTGTATACACTCTTTGTCTTTGCCTACCCCCTTGTCCGAGGTTTGTTGGAGCTGTGCAGGGATGCTGGGGGCTTGGATGAAGGCTCACTGGAAAAGGATTAGGCGGTCAGAATCATGCAGCCTCGTCCTCCTCCTCTTCCTCCAATGCCCTGCACCGTAGGAGCTCAAATGGGCTTTTATTTACTCCTAAAGTGTGCATGTATGCAGCACGGAAACTGTATTTTGGGCAGGGAAAAAAAAAACAAAAAAAACAAAGCTGATTTGATTATTTCTGAATGTGGGCACGAAAAGGTGCGGTTGTAGAAAGGTCAGGGAGAGTTGATTCTATGTTGTGATAGGCTCCAAAACGCCCCACGACTCTTGTGAGGATAAGCGGATCAGAATATGGATGAACGGATGGATGGATGTACAAGAAACTCCTTTTTAGATACATTATGGTTCTTTCTTGTGACTTGTTGTAACTGGGGTTGTTTTTTTTTTTTCCTGGACTCAAATTATCCTCAGATGAGGATAGTTCGAGCGTGTTTTTTTTTCTCTCCACCCTCTCCCTCCCTTGTGGTTTCTTTCTGACTTCCGGGTTGAGTGAACGCTGGCGCGTTTGGCTGCCGCTGCTCAACCCGCATTGTGTTTTATTGTTCTTGTTCCTGATCGTAAAGTGTCCTTGGGTGTCTTGAAAGGCGCTTATAAATAAAATGTATTATTATTATTATTATTATTATTATTATTTCTCAACAAATGTGTCGACAATGTGTATCACAACACATTGCAATACTTTGACATGTCATGTCATCGTTGCGTCATTGTAACTTTTGACAAATTGTCAAAATTCACATGCTAACGCTAGCTTTTTTTCCCTGTTTTTGTGCTTTAACTCCGGACAATCTGGTATTGTAGTCCCGAGTCTCCACTTTGCCGCAGTGCTACTTTTTCTGGCTGCCTCCGGTTCCCTTTCGGATAAAATAAATCTCCTTACTGAGGTGACGTTGAGAAATAAATACAGGAGGAGGCACTTGTTCACTTCAACGTGATTGTCTTTGCAGTATTTCAAAAAGCAAAAACGTTTCTGGCCCAGTCGCGCATGTGTCGCCTGTCCCTTGATTCCTTCCAACTGGCCATGTATCACGGCTAATGACCCCTTTTCCACTCAGTTCTCAAATTCTTCACGCTATTTACGTTTATGTCTAAAGCAGGTCGTACTGAGTACTGACAGTACCGAGGCAGATATGAAGTGCCGAGAACATAATATTTGGGTGAGGTGAGATACTGCTGGTTGCTTAGTTAGTAATAGAGTAGATTTCTCATCCCGGCGTCACTATAACATTTGACAATACAAAAACAGATACATTGTCTTAGCTGTGAATGGTGTTCTGGTCCAGTATACATTCACACCCCGTCTATTTGCAATTTGCTTTTTATGAATTCGCCTATTCACATTTTTTGAGTACTTTTTCAGCAATTCCTCGGAATCCCCAAGATGTCGCCAAATCCTTGGCTACTCTGAAAGTTGTGATTGTTGTCAAGTGAGTATATTAAAGGACACATCTCGACTGTTATAAGATCCGTGTTAGTTTTTGCTGTGCTGAGTGCCAAAAAAAAATGCTCAAACTAATAAATGATCATGGTCTGATGATTACTTTACAGTTTCATTTACGGGTTGCAAAGTGGTGACATACGCACCATCTTTATTCAAACGGCAGAGGTTAACAATAGTCCACCGTTTCCACTATGCCGCGATGCTCTGCTTGCTGTCCGCCCTCACAGTCTGTTCTCTGATAAATGAGTTTCCTTACTGTGGTGACGTCAAGACATGAATACGGGAGACGATCTAGTTGGTGCACTCAATGCAGTGATATTTTGCGCAATGTGAAATCGACCACCCTAAACCGAGATGATTTCGACTAGAGCTGGTACTGCGCTGTAGAACCTCGGAACTGTGGATGTAAATACAAGTGATGTATTGGTCACGGTGTTGCAGTCAACTAACTGACCTTCCATTTGTCCTCTTGGCCCAATTGCACTTTGACCTGCGGAGCAACAGCGAGCAGAGGTTGGACTGAGCCCCGGGTGCCGCACAGACAATCGACCGCCTTCATGGAATAGAGTCGTGGACATGAAAGGAGTTTGATAAACGGCCAGCTATTTGGCCTCTTATTGCAGCCCTTTAAAACGCCTTTGACTCAAGTTAGCCGGATCAAAGTAAAGAGAGGAAGATTAAAACACGCGAGGACAGCTGCGCTTCAACTAACGGCGCGTTGTCCACTGCTGACCCTGCGTGGCCTCTCCGGCGCCGGGAATGGCCAATATTCTACGCCTCACAGCTAGATAAATCAAAGTTTTGGCGGAAAGCAATCTTATCATGAGTTATGCCACATCCCTTGATCCTGTTGTAGTTAATCATCATTGCTCAACTTCAACCCCATTATTACTTACTAGAGCTAAATAAATGTGCAAGTATGGCAGGAGGCGGAGATGGGCAACGTGAGAGTTGGGAGGACTGCAGTAAAATATATATATACCGTATTGGCCCGAATATAAGACGGCCCTGATTATAAGACGACCCCCTCTTTTTCAAGTTTGAAAAAATACTTTTTATACAGAAAATAATTACAGTACATCTGTAACAAATGATTATAACAATATATTTGAGAGAAAAAGCATGTTTTTTGCCCCATTCAAATCTTAATATCTGAACATTTAAATATGTAAACTAAAGTGCAATCACATTCGTAAATGAATGGCTTCTGGTTTTTGAAATGTAAATTACATCACAACTTCTCCTCAGCTGCCGGTTAACCTGGCCGATCTTCGACCCACTTTTCTCCAGATTGTCGCTACGTTTCTCCATTTTCTGTTATCTCTTCTATTATTTTCTTCTCTTTTCTTTCTTACCGCTATTTTTTATTTTTCTTCTTCGTGCTACCGCTATTTTTATTTGTATTCTTCGTGACAGGGGTTCAGCATTGCTTCAATGATATCTGGCGCCACCTAGTGTCGTGAATGGGTATAATGTGGAGACCCCGAATATAAGACGACCCCCATATTTTCAGTCTTATTTCAATGCAAAAAACACCGTCTTATATTCGGGCCAATACGGTATATTTTTTTTTAAATGGCAAAAAAAAATCAATTTATGAGATTATGAGATCCGCCCCGACACAACTGCCCGGCGCCTCAGGTCTGCGGACCAGACATTATTAGAAGTACCAAGATCTAAACGGAGGCTCAGAGGTGATCGAGCCTTTTCCGATGCTGGTGCCTCTCTTTGGAATGACCTCTCACTGAACATTCTGCAAGCCCCCTCACTGCCCATCTTTAAAACTCGTCTCGAAACTCATTTGTATTCTATGGCATTTGACACGGCATGACTCAGACTTGATCTGAGTCGTACTGTTTGGTGCTTTCTACTGTCTTTGTTATTCATTTGTTGTTTTATTGTTGGATACATGATATTTGCTCCATGTACAACACTTTGTATAAAGCGATGGTTGTTTTAAAGTGCTCTAAGAATACAGTTGAGTTGAATTGAGTTGAGATTTGGATATCTACTGTATCAATGTCTCCTGAATTTAACAAATAGGTTAAAAGACACTTATTTTTTCTGTGCCATTTATTCACCACTCTGCCCAATATCCAATTGATTACAAATGATCTGACCCCTTTCATATTATCACTAAATACAAATTTACTGCATGTGGTTTGTACTGTAGATACCATAGGGACTTAAATGGAATATACCCAGGAGTCCTTATTGTTGCTTTATATGAAAAAATATAACCAACAGACATGGAAGCTACGGGGGGAATCCCCCCCCCCTTACCCCTCAAAACAACAATAAAGACAAATGACAGTCAAACAAAGGCAACATCACGGTTAGAGTGCCGAGTGTGTGCGTGTTGGCTTGTGATGGAGACAAATGGGGTTAGTTCACAAGGAGCCATTAGGACAACGGAGGGGAGGGCGAGCCCAGTCAGGAGGAGAGCGAAGTGGAACCGCTGCCGCCGGTCCGCCCCGGCCTCCCCCGAGTCGTCTCGGAGACCATGTTTAATCGGGCCCGTGAACTCGCGAGGCTGAGGTCACGGCGCAGCGCTCATTAGATGTAAAGGGAACGCTGCGCCACGACGGACGGGGCGCAATCTCCACTCTGTTCATCCATCTTGAAAACACACATAATCACCTCCCACACACCCCTGAACTTTCATCCTATTACTTGCATGTCAACCCAGGGCTACAACAAATACAGCTACGCCTCACACATACACACACAATGAGGCCTAGCTTGTGTGGCGCGGCTTTGGCTGGTCTACAGTACGCGCTCTGGCCAAGAGCCAGGCATCTCCAGGAAAGATGAGCCTCTCCATTGATAAAGTGGGCAAAAGGAAATTACTCCATAATGGATGGCACAAGGCTTGTACGGACAAACAAATACAAAGCTCCGACAGCAACAGGAAGTCACCCTTTCCAAAATGCTCGGATGGCCACAGCCGGGCCAAAAACACACACTATGTTGAACCAATACGGTCGACCGCATTGAAAAGATTATTACTCTGCTTCGGACCCAACAGGGAAGTTGATCAAAGCGAGACGGGCGTGTTTGCAGAAGCTAAGCACACATACAGTTCCGCGCGCTTCCTCCACCTACGGTAAGGAGCGGTGAGATTTATTACCATGCAAATGACAGCCCACAGCGCATGCAAAGGAGTTAATTACATGCCAAGCTATCAGAGGAGAGACACCAAGAAAGTAGATGTGGCATTGGTAGATTACAGGATACGAAGGGACTGGGTGGGGGTGAATCATGGGCGAGAGGAAAGGACGGGTCATGGCGGAGGGCACAAAAAAAAAAGCGCATTCATTTGGAGGGAAGACGCAATGTGAGGGTTCAGTTATATACCGAATTGGCCCAAATATAAGACAGTGTTTTGCATTGAAATAAGACTGAAAAAGTGGGGGTCGTCTTATATTCGGGGTCTAGACGTTATACCCATTCACAACGCTAGATGGCGCCAGATATCATTGAAGCGAATGCTGAACTTGACTCCCCAGGCCAAAGCGAACCGCTGTCACGAAGAATAAAAATAAAAATAGCGGTAGCACGAATAAGAAAAATAAAAAATAGCGGCGAAAAGTGGGTTGAAGATAGGCCAGGTTAACCAGCGGATGAGGAGGTTATGATGTAATTTACATTTCAAAAACCAGAAGCCATTCATTTACGAATGTGATTGCACTTTAGTTTACATATTTAAATGTTCAAATATTAAGATTTGAATGAGGCAAAATACCATGCTTTTTCTCTCAAATATATTGTAAGAATCATTTGTTTCAGATGTACTGTAATTATTTTCTGTATAAAAATGAATTTGGTGTTCAAAAAGTCTTTTTTCAAACTTGAGTCTTGAAAAAGAGGGGGTCGTCTTATAATCAGGGCTGTCTTATATTCGGGCCAATACGGTATTGAATTCAGTTATCAAACTTGGTTCCCCTATAAAGTGCGACAGAGTATGGAAATTTGTTAAAATGTTAAATTTATGCCATGTCAAAATAAGTCAGCTGATAAGTGCTCTTGCTACTGTTTAGACTAAATAAATCACTATTTTGAAGGACTTTGTGTATCTTAGTTTTTTTGTTTAGTTTTTTTTTGTAGGGGAGGGGCACATTTGACTTCTGCGGATGTGTTCATTCTGTTGAATTTCTTTTTTTTCCTTCTGAATATTCAGCCCCCGAAGCTAGTTTCACTGGGCAATATGAAATACATACCAATTTTAATCCAACGGAACTACGGTAAACAAATGGGAATGCCACTTGCTCGCCATTGCGTAAGGCTGGCGCATGTCAACAACTTTTGAGGTCATTGGGAATAGGCTTTAATGCCAGGAACTCTGCTCCACAAGGGCCTACAGCCAGTATACTTCACAGCTTTTGTGCCTGCCAATGGGGGTAGGGAACCAGGGCCGATTGTATTTATACCTGGTGAAGCAGCATCTGACACCAATGGGATGACTTTGCAGGCTATATCCCAATCATGTCAGTCAGAAGACCTTCTACGCTCCATTCCATGCACACCCGCACGATGCAGTTTCCCCTTTTCGTGCTCAAGGATGACCTAGAACAGGGGTCGGCAACCCAAAATGTTGAAAGAGCCATATAGGACAAAAAAAAACAAAAAACAAATATGTCTGGAGCCGCAAAAAAAATAAAAGCCTTCTATAAAATTTACAATGAATGAAACACATGCTAATGTATGTATGAGGCTGGACTGTCTCAGAATTGTTTATGTTATTCATTCCTTTGTTGTGTGTTCACAAACGCCCCCATAGAATTTATTTTGTAATTTCCTCGCTTGATCTTCTGTTTTGGTGGTTTATTTTCGCTTTTTTTAGTGTCAGTGACGTGATCATGAATTTCCGTTTTTCTGAGGCTGTCTTTGAACGCCTCTCGAGTCGAACGAAAAGAGAGAAGGCACGGAGTCGGACGCAGACGTGTCTGTGTTTGTCGAGACTGTTAAAAGCATAAATAAAGTGTATATTTTAAAAAACCAACACCACAGCTCTCCTTTTTCGGAGCTGCAACATGTATCTATATCTATTTGAGCAAATTAGCCTACTATCAAAATCTTTTTCCATTTTCAAACATTTTTTAGAAAACTCTAGCGAGCCACTAGATGTCGCTAAAGAGCCGCATGCGGCTCTGGAGCCGCGTGTTGCCGACCCCCGGACCTAGAAGTACAAAATATGGTGTTCCCAGCTACTGAATTAATAAACCTTACAGAGAGGGGTGCCCAATGTAGGAATAAGTTGAAATAAGAGGCTTGTATAGGCACCGCTATTGCCTGTATAAAACTAACTTTCCCTTAGATCAAGAGGAATGGTTTATCAATGGGTTTGACACCAAATATCCCAGAGGTGGTCAAGAGAAATAAGTGGATTTGGACAGCTGGGGTTCTCTTATTACATCAAGTATTGAACAATAAGCTTTTTGGCAGAGTTTTTATTGGCCTCCCTCCACTTCGCCAGCTGACCAGTTGCAAATAATAAAATCCCTACACAGCTTATTCCATCCCTGGGGGGGTCGAGGAAGGGGGGGGGGGGGGACAAGAATTGTCAACACAATGAGACAATATTTCCAGCGGGAATGCAGCGGCAAGAAACCAGGCAGAGGTGAGATGCATAGTGCAAAAGGAGAAAGTAGTATTTCTCTTATGGGGGAAGAAAAGAACTGCTCCTATAAATCGCGCTCATGACAACTGTGTAAATATTTATGTTCACAAGCCAGACTGAGACGAACAGCGGAGAACAATGCGAGTGGGCAAGCGAGAACGAAGCCCGACGCCGCTCGGCACGTTAACTCAATATTCATCTCCTTCTTCTTACCCCTCCACTCTACTTCTCGCCACCTCATCCCTCCCGCTGAAGACCGCACATGTATATTCATTACTGACCTCCGACTGTCTCGTAAAAGTCATGAGCCCCGGAGGCTGGCTGGGACGCTGCCGTGAAGCCCCTCATGAGCACTCGACAGCGGCGGTGGTGGTTTCACTTCAAGCTATTGTGTACGGTAAAAAAATAAATAAAATAAAATAAAATGTATAAAAGCTAGGTAATGGATTCCTGAAAAGATTTTCTGGAGCGCTCATTTGTCTTCTTCCGGCAGCTCTGTTTCTTTGAGTTAGCGTCAGGATATGGAAACCAAAGCACATTGAAGATTCTGGGGTGAGTTTGAAAGATCAGGGAATGCATCTTCGGATTGAAGTGGCAGTTCATGTACTTGTAGTATTAACTAGGTGAGATACTGCATTTTTTTAGGCTGAAATGATGGAAAATTGCAGTGCTTTTAATAGGGGGGGTGGTCAGGGGGGTATCACAGTTGATGAACGTCCACTCACAAATTCCATTTGGGTCTCATTTTGAGAAAATTCCATCGTTCTATCTACGAGCTCTAGAATTCCGCTAAAAAACCAAAAATGCCGAATTATTTCAAGCATGAGCACTTCAGACATGTTTGCCAGGCTTCTCATCAAACACGTGAAGTCTCGGAGTCATCACTGCATGTTGCACTTGACCTCGTGAGAATGAAGCGGTTCAGATAATGGATGGATGGGTAATATCGATAGCTTTTCATTGTTTGCATAATAATAGTTCGGGTAGCTGAGGAATATGGTTTGAAAGTGGCCCAGCGCAATTTGCGACTCATTTGAGGTTACAATAAGTGGCACTTACTCGGTTGCTCGGCAACATCGTGGACACGGTGGAGGCATATGAATATGAAATGACTTGATTTCCTTGGCTCGTTATTGATGACAGTACAAGTTGGATAACTTTGAGATTCATAAAGCTTATGCATTGATCCTCTAACATAATAGGAAACAATACATAATCATTATATTTTGTCCCACTTCTACTTTATATGCAAACCCTCATGTGGGATTTGGAAAAAAAAATCCTCTTCATAATGATGGCGTATGACTCATCTATTCATCCATCTTATCCCAGCAACATACACCGACGGGCAGAACAAATAAATGCTCTTCCACAACGTGGCAGAAGGTACAATTCACATCTATGTCCACTTGTTGTCATTCATAGAGCAGAATGATAGCCCAGATTTGGCTGTGTGCCGTGAAATTTTACTCATGTAAAATATGTTGATTGACTCAATAAAGGCTAAGAAACGCCATGGTGAAAGAATAATAAAAACAATATACTGTCAAACCTCGGTTTTCGCCCATAATCCGTTCCAGAAGGCTGTTCGAAAACCGAAGTTGTTCGAAAACCGAAACCACGTTCTTTTTCAAATAAAAATGTTTACTGAACACGTCTGCTCACAATGGAAATCTACACGAGGAAGCGCCACTTCCTCGACTACCCGAGGAAGCGTCACTTCCTCGTGTAAGGAAGGTGAGAGGAGTCAAATGGTGCATTCAAGTGCGCTCAGTTTGTTCGAGAACGGAAATTTGTTCGTCACCCTAGGCATAAATAACTCAGAATTTTTGGTCCAAAACCGAATTGGACGAGAACCGAGACGTTCGAAAACCGAGGTTTGACTGTACATTAAACCAGGGGTAGGGAACTCCGATTCCTCGAGAGCCACATCCTGCCTGTTTTAGATCCCACCCTACTCCAACACACCTGATTCAACTGTTCATGATTGTTTCAGGCCTCGACAGGGCTTGCTGATGAGCTGATGATTTGAATCAGGTGTGTTGGAGTAGGGCGGGATCTAAAACAGGCAGGATATGGCTCTCGAGGAACTGGAGTGCCCTACCCCTGCATTAAACCATCAAAGTAAAGTACTTTGAATTGAATTGAATTGAATACAACTTTATTGTCAAATGTGCTGTGCGTATGTCTAACATACAGCACAGATTAAATTTCTTCCCCCTCAACATAAAACAAGAGGAGCCGCTGCGGGTGTCCGCGCCGCCATCAAAAGAAAAGTTGACCAAAAATACTTGTGACTGTTAGGCAGCCATAATCAATATTTGACACTTTTGTATTGATGCTATATCTCAACAACAACAACAACAAAAACCCAGACATAGCAATATCACTCTTTTGATTTTATATGCAGTCCATCATATGAGAATTTTAAAAACAGTACACACATGTTTCATTAGGGCGATGATGGCAGAGCATGTGTGTGTGTGTGTGTGTGTGTGTGTGTGTGAGAGGAGGGTGGTGGAGATAAAGGGGACTGTTGTGACCAACTGTAGACAAGAGGCCTAACGAGGATGTATGGCAGCTCCAAGCATACCCCTGAAGACATTGTTCTGTGCTGTCAGTCAACTTCGGCCCTCTTACTTTTTGTCTCTCCCCCCCCCCCCACACACACACACACACACCTGAAACCTAACACGGACCAGTCCATTTGAGCAGTTTCACTCAAGGGTGTACTCACTTTTGTTGCCAGTGTTTTGAACAATAATAGCTTCGCGTTATTTGAAGGGAACAGTAAATTTGCATTGTAATCAAATCTTGGCGGGTTTTTTTATTATTTTTTTTTAATTCAACTTTTAAATTTTGTTTCTAATACTGGGCGTCTGTGTTTTGTGAGGAATTTTAGAGGTTTGAGCAAACAACTCCCACCTGAAACTTTCCTCCTCCAAATGCATTTCTGTGGCCCGAGTGCACTCCCTTTTATGAGATACAGTACAAGTAGCCCAACTTTTACAACATTCACTCTTGAATCCGGTGCTGGATGGAAAGGTCCGAGTTTGCCCCTGAAACGGAATTGAAAAAAAACCCCCCTACCTTTTATCAGACCTTTTTCCTGTGTTTATCCATACGGTGTGTGGGTGTGTAGGTGCCTCTGTGTGTATTAGCGCATAGTTATTTAGATCCATTCAGCAGGAAGCCCAGCAAAGGTCGTATTATCATCTAATTTCCTCGAGCAGCTGATTAATTAGCTGATAGTTTGGTATTCTATTAATAGTGTGCTCATTTTACACACACAAACTCACCGGGCCAAAACATTTAGGTACACCTGCACCAGCCAATGAGATTCAATACAAAGGCATAATCAACATTTTGCCTTTGGAAAATATAATATTTAGTATTGTATTATATCTAAAAATGTGATTTTGTAGTCGCTACATCATAATGGAGCATTCTAAATTGTCCCCAGGTGTGATTGTGAGCGAGCTGGTTTTTCGTCTATGTGTGCCCTGCGATTGGCTGGCAACCAGTTCAGGGCGGACCCCGCCTACTGCCCGAGGACAGCTGGGATTGGCTTTCCAACGCACCCGCTCCTCTCGTGAGGATAAGCGGTTCAGATAATGGATGGATGGATGCATACATCATGCTGAGAGCTGTTCTTTCCTGCTCTCATAATTTAACCGTATGACAAATAAACAGCTGTCCGTATTACGTCATGCAGTTTTGCACCAGTGCACATCCACAATTGTAAACAGATTTACAAATGTGTTGCTATACTTCTAATTACATAGTTCATTGTTTTAGTACTCTCGGAGTTTATTTAGACAGAAAGTATGAAAATAAAACGGAATCCTAATCTTCTCGAGAACAGAACACATTTACGTGGCGTGAATTGTTTTCTCCCTGTAAAAGACTAACCTGACATTTTTTGAAAGTCACTTTCCATCCTATTACTTTCTGAGAATTCTTAGGGAATGCTTTCATCTTTCATCATTAGAAATAGAAGAAATGAAATAAAGAAGATTGAGTTGTAAATTGAATAATACAGTATTGTATTGTATTGTAAGTCGGGAGTAAAAATTTGTATGTTCCATGTTGTCGCCCAAACTTTATTTCCATTCATTCCTGTCAATTCCCTCCATTTTCCAACCACAATCAAAAGTGAGACTGACTATTTATTTCATTCTTTCTTTCTTTCTCGCATTTTAAATGTTTTGGACTGTTGAATGATGTTGAACTCGCGCGCTGGAACTCAGCAGTATGTGTCGGTGTACCTAATGAAATGTCTGACAAGTGGAATCAAACTTAAGTTTGCATGCAAGCTACTTAGTTATTTTCCTTACTTCCGAAGTTATTTCAATGCATTTTTAAAGCCAGGATGATCAGGGTCTCTTCTTTCTTGACATAACAAAATGCCTCATTCCCAGCCTATATAGTTGAATACATCCATGATTGACTAATTATTTATGGCCAGAGGATTCTAATCCTTCCACAGGCAATCTTTTACTTCACGAGGTCCAAAAAGGAAAAACCCAGTTTATATTCATGTGCACTTTTTGTGAACACTTGTTTTATTAGTCGTTCAATCGGATGGGCTTGAACAATGCCGCCCCCGCCGCATGCAGCGCATTCTCACAAGTGCCGACATTATTTGGATGGATTAAAGGCGGCATGCACCACCTCAAGATAAGACATGGCAGTTCTCAATTAACTCCACACAAAAGTTAAAGTGGAAAATGTATTTGGACAAAAAGCATGCAAAAAAGTCTCATGTCAGAAATGAAAAGCTTCCTGCTGTTTAAAAAGCAGTTTTGGCAGAGCAGATGTGTGTTGATTTGAACACAGTTGCAATCGACGGTGGGGGGTTTTCATGTCATTCACTGGGGCCCAAAAAAAAAAAATAGAGTGCAGCACTTGACTGCAGCCAGCAGAGGCACCGTTGGCTCAGTCTCAATTAGTTTGCCGTCTAAAGAAGAGAGCATGACTGATGGAAGTTGAACAAGATCCAGGCAGGAGGATCACGCTGCTCATTTGGTGACTGAAATAAAGGCGGGAGCATTCAGATAGAAATCAGCCCATTCTGCCGATGAATTTATTCAAATTGTTGCATGATTACAAATATTTTAAGTAATAGTGTTTTAAGGAACCACCAAAATAGATACTTTTTTCAAACTATTTTAATATTTAAATAAAAATGTGAATGAAATTAAGAACAAGATCAAGTATTTATGCTTGGCTGTCAGATGCTGTGCAGGAAATTGAACAAAGACTTTCCCGCATTAAAAAAAAGCCATATTGTCAATTAAAAAAAGTGTACAATAATTTATATTTTAAAGTTGTGAATGGTCATGGTTTTCCAGATGAAGTGCTTGCTTATCTGTATTGCTATAATTGTTAATTGTGCCGTTAATATTATTTGATGAGATTATATTTATGTGTTTAGTGCATTTCTAATGCCAACCTTGCATTTTACTGGACAGCAACAATAGTTTTATTCTGTCCATTAAAAACTTCTGATATTCTTTGTCTCTTTCTTCCCGGTACCACGTATCAGAGGATGATGCCAACGGAGAAAGCATTAAATGCATTCCCTCTCATTGGAGATTGAATAAATACATAAATAAAGATTAAGTTACTACGGGTTGAGGTTGGATGACGGGCTGTTTGAATAATTTCAAGCTTCGCATACCCCCTTGCAGACTTCCTTACAAATTCAGTGAACAGCAGTAATAAGGTTTCAGGGAGCTTCCGAGCAACAAACACCCCAATACACAACACTGCACACAGACAATTAACGGTATTCAAATGTTTTAACAACACACATAACCACATGGAAAGAAGGATGATTTTATTAAAAGTTTGGAGCTTATTTTACACATGTGTTTTGAAGATGGATTAAAACAAAACAAAACAACAACAAAAAGATGTGACATTTACAGGCTGTTTATAGACCGCAACTAATCCAAGTATCGAGTCGAGGGGTGTATTGTAATAGAAGCAGAGTTGTCACAGCATGCAGTTGAAAAGGCAGAAAGCATTCTGCACCCCACACCAGAGGCCACTAAATCAATAAAGGGGCTGATTTGCATCTGCTGTACAAACATGATCCATCTTGTTGCTGTTTGGGGAGGCTGGCGTGCAACTTGTGCCGCTGGGAACCACTTGCGGGATGACACAAAGACACTATTGACAAATATCATGGCATTGGAGGATGATTACAATAGGATCAATTTCATCAATTCTGTTGTTTCATTTATCCATCAATTTTCGACAGCACTTGTCCTCATTACGGTCATGGGTGAGCTGATGCACAGAATGAAACTTCATTGTTTTGGTGGTTATTTTTGCTTGTTTGTCGCAACGTCTGATTGGATTGGATCCCGCTCACCTGCCACCATAACGACGATTTGGATGGATGCATAAAATAAGTGAAATTCGCAGATGCGGGTTTGAATGTGTGGGGACTTACATCGACACCCTGTTGCACTCCGTTGCCGTATGCATTGTCATTATCAGCAGTTAACCAGCATGATAAAAAAGCAAAATGTTATCAGCTTGTTTGTAGCCTTTCAGTTGACCTTCCTCATCACTTCTTTTCCTCATACACCCACTCGGCATCCATTGGATCACATCCCTAAAATGGCTTCATCAGAACAGGACTGCATGATGCAGAGCACCAACCAGTGTTTTTGTCTTGTACCTTTCGTCGATAGAAAGTCGAAACCCCCAGCGTGTTTTGTGGTGTATCGACTCACATCGACTTGCACATTCCCGCAAAGCTTATCGCGCCCCCTGCTGGCAGAGACGCGCTTTCAGTCGTGATGAAGCATTTCCCGGCTGAGCGGCCCACGCCGAGCCGCCCTGGCCCTTGTGTCTCTTCCCATTTCCAACAAGCAAACAGCCCCTGGTTAAGCCGAGACGGCCCACCACCCGAGACGAAGCCTCCATCCTTCCCGAGTATGAGTCACAGACACATTTATAGCAGCGATTGTTCCTTTCCTTATGTGCGTATTTAAGTCCCCAGTGTACTTTTTTTACATATCCATACCAACCACAAGTGTCTATTTAAAGTGGAGGTTAAGGGCTGTTTCTACTCCAGAAGGCAATTAAAAGATGAGGGGAGTCAAAATAGCACTTGAAGGATGTGGTAGCTCAGCTGGCAAATGAACGGATCCCCTTCCTGTTCAAGGGTCCGCTGATGACTCCCAATTTTTCTAATTTTTTTTTTTTAAAAATGCACTTGTACTCATTTAGGCATGATGGGCTCACTCCCCTCCCATTCAACCAATCAGAGAGCTGATCACTTTGAAGCTCATCAGGACAGAATATGATTTCAGCTACTCATTATAGTTGAAGACGGTGAAGAGATTAGACCTTGGACATGAAATTAAGAATGACGAGAAATTAGAAGACGAGTTCAAAGAAAATGCATCCTGAAGAAATTGCTAGAGCTTCATAAAAAATAACGACAGGAAGTGAGTGAGACAGACTTTTCCTACAAGCAGTGGAACATCCAGAATGTACGATCGTGTCAGCAATGATCAAGATTATACAGTAAATCCATTTTGATTGTTCTAAGCAAAAATATGACATTTAATTACCTAGAACTGCAAATTTGACAATGAATTCAGTCAAGCCGGAAATGCATTGCAGAGCGTTAACTCAAAAATGTGCTTGTTTTCCAGTAATGACCAATCTCACGCATTACTTTTCCCAGTCAAGTAATCAGATTACAATTCACAAAACATTACTCAGTAGTACATATTTACTTTGACTCGAAAGTGCTGACGATATTTCAACGAGTAGCTCCTATCACCAAAGGCAGTTGCATTTAACTGTGTCCACGTTGCAGCAGCCGACTAGATATAATAAACAGTACTTCTCAGTTACGATGCCTCCCTCCCACACACACACACACACACACACGCACCCATTGACGATTTCTCACGTGCATGTTTTTTGTAGAACGGCGCGAAGCTGTCCACATAATTGCGAATCAGGGTCAATTCAGTTCGAAATTTCACTTTCCTGTTCAAAATTGGAAAACGTCGAGCGCTCCCTGTAACGGGCAGAACCCGCATCGAATCACTTCCCGATGATAGATTGTCGATGAGACAAATCAGCCACGGTGGTCTAACGCATTGTGAAATAGCAGCCTTATTCTGATTTTTCAGCTACCACATCATATGCGCCCCATCAACAGTAATAGACAGTTCACGCGTACGCAGCGCCCACAATCCGCCAAGAGTTATTTCCACATGATATCGGAAGCCAAGGAATTAAAACTTCAGCCAGTGGCGAAGGGAGGAGGCTTGTGTGAGTGGCAATAATTGAGGGAATATTGCCCGAGTGGAGGAGCGAGCCCGTGTTTTTCACATGAGGGCCCTGAAAGTCATTTCATTTTTCTGCCTATTACTTTTTTTCCCGCTTCGCTGTTTTTTTTTTGGGGGGGGGGGGATCAAAATGCTGTTGAGCGCTCACTTTGAGAGCCCTGCTCAAGAGAGTACAAGGAGGGCAATATGAGTAGGACTGATGTGACCCAGGGAATTACCTGGAAGGAAGATAAAGGCGATTGGGGGAGGGGTCAATGGGGGCCAAATTTGGCATCACAAGATGGGCGTGATGTACATGTCACCAATATGAGTGCTTGTGTGCATGTGTGCGCGCGCATGTGTCTGTGCCGACTCTCGCAGACGTTCCCCATTCTGCTTCACTCCACTCATCCATCCAAACTCTTCCCCATTTCCGACTTCCCGTCTCCCCTCCCTTGTAGTCGTCTCTGACAGTGATGCGACAGACAATGAAGGAGGCAGGATAAGTGATTGTCTGGCCCGAGGAAGCGGCGATGGCGATTGGTGAAAAGGCCGACCGGACCGGGCGGTGATGAGTGGGTTGAGGCGGGAGAGCTGTCGCTACGGTGACACGTCTTGGCGGGCTGTGGGCGAACTTGACATCCCTGTCAGTGTTTTTTATGCTACATCTTCTAAACCTGGTCCAGTCCTTCTCGCGCAGGGAAAAAAAAACTTTCCCGGGCATCATCATGACAAAATTTCCACATGGAACCCTAACAAGGTCCAATTCGATACAAATTGTCACCTTTCCCCCAAAGTACTATAATAATATTTTTTCCACTTTAAACTGCTCAGTCTTAATCCTGAAGAAAGTTAGAAACACACAAATGCTCTTTGCACATACACAACATAAGAAGAATTGAAATATCCAACTTTTGAAGCAGCACACGCTTGTCATTTCAGGAGAAAGGCACCATTGCGGAAAAGATTCAGTGTGGAATTTAGCTGCTTGCATTGGATGAGGAAGAGCAGGGTCATCCAGCTGACAAAATATACAAAATAAAATTGAAATCAAGTTGTCAAATTACAACTCTTAAATCTTAGTTAATGTTAACCGTTATTTGTCGTTATTTGTCGTATATGTATATATATATATATATATATATATATATATATATATATATATATATATATAATGATATCAGGCTTCTCAGAGCTTGAATCTGGTTTGTTCAAATACAGAGCAAAGTCAAAAAGGTTGGAAATGAATAAAACAATCTTCCTACAGCAAAAACAACGACAAATAACGGTTAACATTAACTAAGATTTAAGAGTTGTAATTTGACAACTTGATTTCAATTTTATTTTGTATATTTTGTCAGCTGGATGACCCTGCTCTTCCTCATCCAATGCAAGCAGCTAAATTCCACACTGAATCTTTTCCGCAATGGTGCCTTTCTCCTGAAATGACAAGCGTGTGCTGCTTCAAAAGTTGGATATTTCAAAATATATATATATACCGTAATTACTGGACTATAAGCCGCGACTTTTGTCACACGCTTTCAACTCTGCGGCTTATTTAATGAAGCGGCCTATATAAAGACTTTTCTAACGGCCGCCTGTGTCCCGTCCTTTGTAAATATCTCATGTTACAATATGGGCACCTGCGGCTTATAGACAGGTGCGGCTTATGTGTGTACAAAATGTTTTTTTCCTTTAAAAATTTAGTGGTGCGGCTTATAATCTGGTGCGCTCTATAGTCCGGAAATTAGGGTTAGGGTTATATATATATATATATATATATCTCCAGCAAAAAAAAAAGAAAAGAGAAAAAAAACATGGAAAATCTGTATCAGTGTCAAATCAGATTTAAACAAAATTTGCCATGAAGGAAAAGCTAAAAAAAAAAGTAAAGCATGCAGTAAATTTATGTTGAAGTTTGAAGAATTGTCATAATGTTATTAAAATGGAATGTTTTGATATTCCAAGAAAAAAAATGCCATGGTCGAATAACATGACATAATATCCAATTTTAATTTTAAAATCCTAATAAGACTTATCATTTTGTTGCAAAGTGACAACTTTATTTAGAGGGGAAAAAAATCAAAGATGGAAAAGCAAAAAAAAGTCATTTTTGCATCAGAATGGACTTTTCGCGCCATGTTTTAGTGATCCTTGACAGAAATGAATAAATTCAAATAGAGCAAAAAAAAAAAGATGTTTGCGCAGACAAATTCAAAACAACCCTCAAAAGAGAAAGATGACCCATAGGAAATGATCACAGCCAATAAAAGAGGTACGTGCTGGAGGGTCCCTCAAAGGGTTTGCAGACGCATGCAGCAAGCTTTTCCTCATTCACATCCATGATGACTAACTCTGCTCAATCAATGCTCTCTGTGTGCCAACTTGGTCTCATTTTATGCAGTGCACAAGCAAACTAAACACACCCTGTACTTACACACCTCAGCAAAGCAAACAAAAAATGAACGACACCCAAAAAATAAATAAAATAATAATACAGACAAAAAAAACAAAAAACTCCAACGCCAGAAAGGCAAAGGTATTCACCATCAGCACTAGTGCCGTACCTGCGGACACATCAGAGGGGTTTATGGGATCTTTATTTCTGATTGCACCCTTGTGAGCTGACAGCGGCATAAATCTCAGCGGTGCTTTAAGCAAGAAGCATATGCAGCTATGAAAAAAGATCAGTGAGGTTGTTACAGTGGGGGGTAAAAAAAAGAAAAAAAAAAAAAAGAAATTCCTTTCATCACTTTGGACCGCGGCGGGCGTATCTGCGGAGAATCTCCACTGACTTCCACACTCTTGCGGATGTTGAAGCTTAATGGAGGAATTTGCTCAATCTTCAGGTATACTGTGTCATATATTGGAATCGAATGGCCTCAGACATTCAATATTGTTGGTGAAATTACCTAAACAACCTGGGTAGAAAATTAATGTGAGTTTAACCCACTCTTCAAGTAAAACTTGTGTAAAATCTTTGTGATTATGACATGATGGTGGGCATTATTGACAAATACTATTCTTACGTACATTACCGGCAATCCCTGTTTCGATCAAACGGTTCAGTCCGGTTCACTTTGATACCTCACACACATTTATTGTCATGAAATATCCAACCTGATCTACAGAAGAGAGCATATTAAAACTTACAAACCCAGTCATATGCCACATGTACATATACACAAACATTCACACCTATCACCCTTATGAATGAAAGTAGAAAAATGCACGTTCAAGAGTTTTTTTTTTTAAGTCCACCAACGGTCTGCGAGAAGCTGTGAAGTCCCATAGAGCAACATATACAGTACTGTACTCCATGTATATGAAAAAAAAAAATATATATATATACATATATTTTATTTGTATCGCCGCTCTTGGGATTATAGTTTATTTTTTTTAAGTCCACAAACCTCATGCATCTTTTTGAAAAGAGGAGCTGCGAAGTCCCGCATAGAGCAACATATACAGTTACTTTGAGGTACTCCATGTATATGAAAAAAAAATATATATATATACATATATGTTATTTGTATTTTTTTTATATTTATTTTTTTTAATTTATTTGGAAGTCCGCCAAAAGAAGCTGCGAAAGTCAGCAAAACAACAGCGAGTCACATAGAGCAACATATACAAGACTGTACTCCATGTATATGAAAAAAAATATATATATATATATACATATTTTTATTTTTTTTTTTTATTTTTTTAAAATTTATTTGTATTTATTTATTTATTTTTGAAGTCCGCAAACGGTCCCCGAGAAGCTGCGAAAGTCAGCAAAACAACAGCGAGTCACATAGAGCAACATATACAATACTGTACTCCATGTATATGAAAAAAAATATATATATATATATATACATATATTTTATTTTTATTTTTTTATATATTTTTTTAAAATTTATTTGTATTTATTTATTTATTTCTGAAGTCCGCAAACGGTCCACGAGAAGCTGCGAAAGTCAGCAAAACAACAGCGAGTCACATAGAGCAACATATACAATACTGTACTCCATGTATATGAAAAAAAAAATATATATATATATATATATATATATATATATATACATATATTTTATTTTTATTTTTTATATATTATTTTTTTTAATTTATTTGTATTTATTTATTTATTTTTGAAGTCCGCAAACGGTCCACGAGAAGCTGCGAAAGTCAGCAAAACAACAGCGCGTCACATAGAGCAACATATACAGTACTGTACTCCATGTATATGAATTTTTTATCATTTTTTTTTTATGAATATGTTTGAAAAAGCCCGCGATGCACTGAAGCCGCGATAAACGAACCGCGATAAACGAACCGCAAAATAGCGAGGGATCACTGTACATGTCTCACGACGGAAATGCCGGCCCGATCGGGATTTACTAACAGTGGCAATTGCACTGAGGTGCAATGCATGGTGGATGCATGTGTTAAATTATACCGGACAATCTATTTAAAAACTATTTGACTGGCCCTTTGCCTGTGAGCAGTTCCCCCCTTTGGTTTCTTAATCAACATTGAACAACAGTGAGTAAGGCTAACTGGGTCTGGCAGAGGTAATGACGCCACATGGGAGCGTCGCCCCTCGCGTTCAATTCAGCAGAATTCCTTCGGCTACATGCTCACCTTGTCAGTACATTGCAGAGAGGTGGGAATGTTCTAAGCTGCGCGGTGGACTCTCGTGGTTAGCACGTCATGTCACGTCAGACGGTTCTGAGGTTTGGGTGTGAATCTCGGCTATCCAGCGTGGAGTGTCCTCGCCCATGCTTGGGTTAGGGTTAGGTCTGTTTTTTTTTTCTCCCCTCTGGACACTCTGACTTTCTCCTGGTTCAACATTCCAAAAGCATGCAGGGTGGATCTCACGATCACTCTAATAAGAAACAAACAAACTGATTTGTTGCGACTTATTTCTGTGCAGCCAGGCCGGACGCAAATCCCACTCGGACTGACATGGTTGTGCCTGACCAGTACAGTGTGTCGAGTCATGGAGGATGGACTCTGGCCTCCCCCCTCAATCACTGAACAGCAAAAGCAGTGTTCTGTAGCCCAGTTACTTTATCACTCACGAGGAAGCTAACCACACCAAAAAACGGAGCTCACGAGCCATAATCCATTCCTGCTCATGTAGAGGACAGTCAGGCGGTGGTTCTTTGGTGAAGCCGATCCTTAATGAGGACTTAGCCTCCCTGCCTGCCGCAGCATCTGCGCTCTCGCCTTCCCGAACGCGTACATCATGTGGCCGTCACCGCTCCCTCGCAACCTGCTAGGCCGTGCTTAATCCAGCCTGCCGAGACGCTGTCCCTTCTCGACCCGCTTGCCATATGTTCACCTAAAGATCAACTCTGGCAGAAAGGCGATGGAGAACAGTGTGGTGCTTTGTGGATATCACGCTTCTTTCTCCGTTCCTCTGGTGTTATTCAGTAAAGTAAAGAAAGTCGTGACAGGATAAAGATGGCCTCGCTCCTGAAAGAAATCCGAGCAGCTCCCTCACGGCCCAGTTCGCAAGCCAGGTTTATCCTCGGATAGTTGGATGCTTGACATTGACATTATGAAACCCACATACTTGGACAGCAGGACTCCCCATAATATGGATTAATGGCATATGGAGAGAAGGTGGATAAAGGCCTTGGGGGGGCTGGATGCTGAGGGCCCACTGGTGAACTAAGCCCTTTCGGCAGCCCCTCATCTGATACACCAGAGAGGGGCTTAGCATCACAGGAGTTGGACGAAGAAAAGACCCGCAAAACAGTCACATGTAAATAATAAGGCAAGGAAGGCCAGTGACAACAGTTCAGTCACTCAGACGGCTTTTAGACACACCTTCTACAACTCATATTGTATATTAATTATGGGTTGAAACTGGACATCAAGTTCTGGACATCCTGCTTTACAAACAAAACTATCCGTATTTTCTGAACTACAATGCGCACCTAAAAACATAAATTTTCTCAAAACCCGACAGTGCGCCTTATCATCCGATGCGCCTTATATATGGATCAATATTCTGATTTCTTGGGACGTTGTATTTTAAATGTTCTGTAAAGCACTTTGTTACAGCTGCAGAATCTCTAAATGAATAAAGCTGTATCGTATTGTATTCTCTTTTGTGTAGCTCCAACTCTAGTGGATGCATAACACAACATCAGCCACCATTGTAGATTCTATTTTATGCACTGTATACTGCGGGGTGCACAATATATGAAAACGGTTTTTAAACTGGCCGTTCATTGAAGGTGCGGCTTATAGTCCGAATCCCCCGATATTGCGGAAAGTACGGTAGTAAGAAAACAAATCTTTTAAGACCACAATGGATTTCCTTGTGAGGCAGCGTCAACAACAACACTCGTCCCATTTTATTTATTTATTTTTAATTAGGTCGAGTTATGGGAGATTCATGTTTGATGGTGAATCAACTCGCCCGAATAAGCGCCTTGGACGAGTAATGCCAAAGACGGTTGTGTCGAGTAGCGAAACTACGATTTTAAGATAAGATAAGATAACCTTTATTTGTCCCACACTGGGAAAATTTGCAAGATTATGAAAGGGGGATACAAGAATCCAAATGCCACTGCAAAACATCAAAGCAACATTTATCTATGTTGTATTTGAAATCAAGTGGGAAGTTCAATGACTTTAATTATTTGTTGTCACTTTCATTTTGGAGGCAGTTTGGGACATGCTTACTTCTTTTGCCGTGATTGCCTGTTGGAAATTGCTTCCGAAATGCAAACAAATTCGATGTTGTCCAGCATTTTGTTGACGCTTGAACATTTCACTGGATTTTTGTCCTGTAACATTGAAAGGCTTGAACGGAGCCTGCAATCAATGTTGTCAGTGGACCATCGCCACCTTCCTTTGCAGAATTGTTAATGTTACTTTGAGCCCACTCAGGGAGAAATTCTCTTGTCTTTGTCTCCATCATCATCATCATCATCATCATCATCATCCAGCTCCCCACTTCATGTCTCCTTCAAGCTCCATTTTATCTGTTCATCAAGTTACACTGAGAGCGACAAAAGGAAGAAAAAAATCTTGACATGATGACTGTACTTGCACTGGAAAAGAGTCAAAAGTGAGTGTGCGTGCGTGTGTGTGTGTGTGTGTGTGTGTGTGTGTGTGTGTGTGTGTGCGCGCACATGTGGGGAAGACGTGAACATTTTAAAGATAGAAAGGTCAGGATGGTAAATTGCCTCTCAGTACATGAGTCTCACTCGTCCTTTGACTATAATGTCGGGGTTTAATCCGTCCTTCTGCCCTTTGTGCTAACACAGAACAAGAGATTGTAATTCCCGACGGACTGATTTTTATAATTTTTCCATTTTATTTTTTGGGGGGGAACGTTGAGTGAATGTTTGCGCCTCCCCCATCTTCCGTCCTCTTTGAAAAGCAGCCTTTAGAAAGCGGAAACGAATGGATATTCAGTCACCGCATATTTAGGCACGCCTGCGGTCAAAGATCTAATATATGAATGCTTAAAAAAAATTATCTTCAGCCTCATAACCCATACTTTATTGCCTCTCAAAATAAATTAATGTGTGCGCCATTTAAACGTCAAATCATGTCTTTGACATTATTTTTAACGTGTTATACCGTTGCGCTCTGTTAACATCCAGCATCGAAAATTACAAATTGTCTTCAATTGAATTTTTTTTTCTTCGATATTTGAAACATGTTTGGTTCCCAGCCCTCTCTTGGTGGCTGAATTAAAACTAGTCATTCACCTGTTTTGCTGTTTTTACGTAATATGAGGCGATCCTATTTTATTTTATTTGGTTTCACAGTCATAATGTTCCTCCGAAGCAAACCATAACCACGATGTGGCCCGTGACACAAATGAGCTTGACACCCCTGCTTTATGAAGTTTCACTAGAGCTGAGATTTAACACCCGAACGTTGGCACTGTGAGGCAGACGTGCCGACAAAATATACTGTTCTCGAAACACAGTGCATTACTGGGCATCCTGAAGAAACATCATTTTGCAAGAAGCATTTTCTCAAAGTGAATTTATTATTATTATTTATAATTTTTTTTTAGATGTTTTTAAATGTGGCCAGCGATAGCACGTACGGTACTGCTGGATCGGTCTTTTGTCTGAGGATGTCTTTTGTTTCTTCGCTCTCATTCTTCTCGGAAACCGATACAAGCGTCAGGCTTCATTTTCATATAATTGAATCGCGCCGCTCCCCACGGCGAGCCGGGATTCAGTTAAGCTGAGAGTCCTCCTCGACTACTGTTACCTCGCCGCCGATTTGGTTACAGCTGTTACCGTGGCAGAGCAGCCTGCCAAAGCCCCGTCTCGGCGGACGCCTCCCCCTAATTGCTGTGTTTATTGGAAATTAAAGATATACCAGTTAATGAAACGCGGCAAACATTAGCGCCGATGGAATGTCATTAATTCTAGGCCGGCTTCTCCATCTCTCATGTGAGGCGCCGAGGCGGGGAGGAAGAGGGATGCGAGAATATTAGCATGAATATGATTTGTTTTTGTCTGTGGGAAGGCACTTGAATATTTTTTCATATTTCCAGCGTGAATGTGAATAAAGTTGGTGGAAGCTGCAAGCTTCTCTTTGTTTATGGATAAGGGGGTGGGGGTGGGGGGGACATAAAAGGAAGGGCCTGCAGGGCGGTGGCATCTGCGCAGCATACGGCGTGGACGGCAGTCACTGCCCCCTAACCACTTTCCCACCAAGGACACATACTGTATAGGCTAGAGTGCCTATATCATAAACAGCTTGAGTCTCAGGAGATGGCACAAGCTGCCAGCGAGCCGCTGATCAATGTTTACTGTCTGTTTGGCACTTACTGATGCGCTATAGTGGTTCATTCATTCATGACCATGAATATGCAAAAAAAAGGTGGTTATTTCGGCTCCAACGGTTGGTGGTGCACATTCAGTCGAAAAAGTCCAGCCCAACGAACGCGAGATTGGTCCTGGTTGAAAAATGCACTTTTAAGTCAAGTTTTTGTGAATAGCTGCTCGGGGACCACTGTTCGATCGCCGCTTCCATTTTTTGCAGCCGTTTGTTTCACTGCCTCGGCACGTGTTTGCGTCTCAGTTGAGTGATTCAGTTTGAGATGTGAAATACAAAAACGCAAATGGATAAATGTTGCAATGTAGCCTTTGTTTTTGTTTTTTTTCAAACCTTAGTTTCACCATTTTTTTTTCATGCAGCTACATTTTTAGAGCGTCGTGTTTCATGGCAAGTCATCAAACTTTGCTGACATACTTTGGCACAAAAAAAAAAAATCAAAATTTAACGCTCATCTAGGGCGGAAAATCTAATAAAATCTCTTTTTGTTCAATGACCCTGAGAACGGGTTGCTTCAAAACAAAATGAGAGATCCTGTGTTTTTTTATGATTTGGCATTTATAAACTACAGTCAAACCTCGGTTTTCGAACGTCTCGGTTCTCGTCCAATTCGGTTTTCGACCAAAAATTTCTATTTTTTTATGCCTCGGATGACGAACACATTTCGGTTCTCGAACAAACTGAGCACACTTGAATGCACCATTTGACTCCTCTCGCCTTCCTTACATGAGGAAGTGACGCTTCCTCAGGTAGACGAGGAAGTGATGCTTTCCATTGTGAGCAGACGTGTTCAGTAAACATTTTTATTTTAAAAAGAGCGTGGTTTCGGTTTTCGAACAATTTTGGTTTTCGAACAGCCTTCTGAAACGGATTATGGACGAAAACTGAGGTTTGACTCTAACTGTTTTTTTTTTTTTAGATTTAATCATTTCAAATGTCCTGTTGTCAAACTTTCTTTGATTATCACAGAAGACATTTTGTCGGACCTCAACCTTGCCAAGCCCATTTTTGGTTTCAAATTAGCCAAAATGTTCGGGCCACACATATTTTTTTATTATTGTTGTATTTTAGTGACATTCAATCTTTTGTGACGATTTCCGACTTTCACTTTTTAACAGGATGCTTCAAACTGATTGTTGTTGGGTTAAGACTGTGGACCTTTTATCCATACGCTGAAAAATATATTATCCAAAATGAAATATATGGATGTATTTTGTTAAAAGAGCATTTTTTTACCCATTCCTGGTTTACCTAATGTTGCGGTTGCAAAAGAAAAATATCTTTTAACAGCTTTCAAGATGAACATTCCATTCTAAGTACCAACTTCCATTATTATTTCCTCCACTTTATTTGCTTTTGAGATGACTGCAGAAGCATTACAGCAAAGAACAAGAGATGAATGCCCCCCCTTCCCCTTCTTTCTCTGCCAAAGTGAATCGTGCCTCCCTTGAGGCCTTCAGCTGCGTCATTCAGAGTGGACGCAAGAACTCAAGAGACGTCCTCGCTGTGTTTCAACAAACTTGTGAAAAACTACTTTCCCCGACCGGGAGAATCGCTTTGCTTCCATTTTCCTTCATTTTCATGTCGAAGACAAGGCAGAAGGTTGTGGAAGGAGATGGAGATCAGAAGACGAGAAAGACAGACATGTAGAGTGCTTTTGTTCTGGGAATTTCTTTTTTTTTTCCCCACAATTTGATGCTTTGCTGCTAATTACGCTCCCCGTGGAAAGTTAGAGTCTCTCTGCGTCTTTAAACTGTAAACACAAGCAATCCTGCTTGCGTCGCGCTGTTAGTTAGCCTCCCTGTGGTGACGTATACATATTTTTTTTCCCCCTGGTATTACTTTTGTCCTACACGTTTCCTCATGTGCAAACATTTTTCTTTTCACCTTGAGGCTCAGCTGTTATAAGATTAAGGAAGAAAGTCGTCACCGCCACACGACCGCCCTTCGGAATCCCTACGATGACGGTGATGACACCAAACACATTTATCAATGCCTCTGGAATTAAACAGCGGCAATTTCATCATCTGACAGCCAGGCAGCCTGAAAATAACAATAATAACAGTGAAATCCAATTTGATAAAGGGATAATTGAATTTGCAAACATCAGAAGAGAGATGTGATCCCAGATTGTTGTTGTTTTTTTTTTTTTTTTTTTTAAATGAAGTCGAGAGATATTGGCCATATGTAAATTGTGAAACGCTGAAATGGATACATGATTAGAGTCCAGTGATGATGAAGTTCGGTCGCTTTGGATGTCAATGATGTAGGCTGCTGGGTGACGTTAGAAACTGATTAAAGGGAATGAAAAAAAAAAGTATATGAGCTGGGGAATTAAGGCTGTCATGGCAGGTTACAGAGCAAAAGTCCTGCAAAGTAATCTTTGTCTTCATCACTTTGAAATGTTACTCCTTCATTTTCCCTTTTTTTTTTGCGCACCTATCCGTCGACACTGGCTTCAATTTACCCGTGACCCTGAACAGGATAAAGAATTAGTAATTCTTGGACAAACAACCACCTACGCCAGCTACATAACAAGAACATGGCGGCACTCCTCCTCACGGTATTATTTATCCTTCCAACGGCAATGGACCGAATTGTGCAGAGTGGTTCTGTAAAATTTCATTTTATGTAGCTAGCATGCATAATAAGTGACACCAACATAAATCATCAAAATTGTGAGTAACCCACTTGTGGGCTTATGCACAAAATTGTGCATAAGCCCACAAAGGGCGTTTGAATGGCAGGAGCAGCAACGGGAATAAACGCACCATGAGGGAAAAACTAAATAAAATACTAAGGGGTAAAGGTTTCAGGTTTGGAGAGTCTATTTGTCCACATCATTTTTTCATACGCTTTGAAAAGGGCAAGTCAAGTCAAGCATTTTCTTTACAATAACGTGTTCTGTGCACCAACACTCCATACATTCCTTTGGTTTGTCTTAGTCTTGCTGCTCATTCATCGTAGAGGTAAGATCGGGCCAAAAAAATCCAGCCCGACCCGACCTGGCCCGCTGGTATTTAAGCCCGACCAATTAACTTGATTTGCAGGCCCAAGCCCGAAGCAAACCCGACATTTCCTATTTTATTTGTGATGACTCAGGAGGAGGAGGGGTGATTTGTGATAACAAATTAAAGCCTGTCTTTTGTCACGAAACAAGTCTGTATACATATTTACATCTTTTAAACATGCATTTCTGTTTCTGCAGAGGGTACATCAACCGACAATTTCCCATCGACAGATTTTTTTTTTAAGAGTTGTAGGTAAAATTTAAGGCCGTCCGTCATTTTGACGGTTTGAAAATTGGGCCATTAACCACAGCAGCAGTACGTCCTTAAGAATCTAGCGCGGCAGAAGAGAAGCAGAGAGACAAAGAAAAATAATGACGGCTGGATAATAACATTTAATTTGACAATAAAGTTGTACTCAGTTCAATTCAATTCAATTCAATAATAGACAGAGACAGGAAGGAGTTCTTTGAATTGTCATTGCAAGAGTTTAGCACAGTATGTGTTGTGATGAGGCGACTTCTGTTTTTTTTGCGAACCACGGTCTTACGTGGCCAAAACTATTGACGGCCTCGAAACGAAAAAAAAAAAAAGTCAGTGAGAGAGAAGCTCGTGCCGCCCGGTCTTACCTCTAATTCATCGAACCATTTTATTGGTGTAATTAGCAAGTGAGGTAAAACAACTGACAATATCAATTAAAGCGGTTTGCTTGTAGGTGTCAGTATCTGGTGTCAGGTATCAACATTAATCAGGAAGACGTTTGTCATTTGTAGACTTGGATTGCTAATGACAAAAAAAAACTGCGAATAAAGAAGCATTGGGTCTTGCTATGATATTAGCATTGCTCGGGGTTTGGCTAACCTGTTGGCTATTCTGCTTCAAATTATCGAATTTCTGACACACCCGAAATTTAATGGATCGTCGCATGGCTGATTTGCCAAATGATCTCTGGATGTTGACCAACTTAGTTCACTCGGCGATACCTGAAATTGGAATGACAATCATTTTTAGCATTAGCCTTCTATGACATTGACTTTTGCTAACACTTGACACCGAAAACAGAAGATGAAGAAACAATGGAGAGTCTGCTGAACTGTCCACACCACCATAACCATGACCACAATAACACGTCCAAGACTTGACGTCTTCATCTGGCCAGCTCCCAGTATAACTGTATTCTGTTTAAAGGTCATCTGGGGGGAAAAAAAAATAGGAGACCCTCCATTCATTGCCCCTTTGCTGTTGTAGTCTTTCCACTATCCCGACAGGTGGTCTACTAGCAGCGTGACCCACTTTTATCAGCATGTCCTCATCTGACCTCCAGGCCAGACTGCGAAGCACACTCAAGGAATATTTGCTTGCTGACCCAAAGCATCCGTAAACCCTCTTTGTCTTTATTAGAGGTCATCGCAGCGCGGGCTCACTTGCCGTCATGCCCACGCAAGGACGGGTCATTCTCTGCGATATACTTTACGTGGTGGCTGACGCGTCGAAGATATTAAATCAACTGCATGTTTTATTGTAGTTGGGCCTTGGGGCGTTTTTATCAGTCGTTGCAAGGCATTCTCGGATAATGCGGAGAACCACAACAGAGCTGGGTTATTTTTTCCGAGAGAACGGGCCAACATTATAAAAGGCTGGTGCGTTTTCATCCAAAAGACTCGGCGTCCTTTCAGCCTGTAAGCGTACCTCCATTTTCATCTCCTTTAACCTCCTGTTTGCGCATGAACTTTCATGCTGGACTTAATATAAGGGTTTGCGGTACGGTGTTTTAGAAAATGGGGAGGATGAGAATCATTGGGGCCTTGGCCAAGCATTAGTAAAAATCCCTGCCCTATTTAGGATGGGACTGCTCTGAAAATGGTTGAAATGTGATTCCCCTTGAATGATGCTGAGTGTTTCTGAAGACGTCTTACATTACGGTGGTTTTCTAAAGGATTATGAATGATGACGTGATGATGAAGTCGAGCATTCACCGATTTTCGTTGCTGATTCGTTGGGAGGAGTATACCCGTGATTTCCCTAGTATATAGTATTCTGAAGAGGTGATATGTAATGACATTTTGGTGAACATCAATTTCAAAATGTGGAATTGTATTTTCTTTTAGTGGAACCATCTCCTCTCCTTTGCTCTAAATGCAAATGTCTTATCAAAAGGGGATTTTATGTGACTTTTCAGATCAATTAGTAATTCAGTGAGATTGCTTTGATAATTATTTTTTTGAAAATCGCCCTTTGGGGTCTTCATCTTGTGTGAAAAATTAAGCGTTTGTATTCTTGTGAAAATGCATTTTCAAAGACGTGAAAGCAACCACAGAAAATGTGCTTTTTTTTAGCAAACCCTACAAAGTTAGACAAGAGAAAAAAAAAAATCCCAACATCAGTTTCACTAGTCGACAAGAAATTGGGTGGACGTGTGTGTCATGACAGGGCACCCAAAAGGTCACAAGGACTCATCCCCAAAATGGAACATGAAGTCGGGCATTTTGGTTTCGAGGAGCAAATTTCACGGCTTGTACGTTGAGAAACGCCTTCAAGGGAATTGGCCCAAATAAGCCATAAATGAAAGCATCCTCGACAGATGATCTGTGTGCAATTATCAAGACGTATTTATTTTTTCCGATGCAACCTACTTTGGGCCATTTGAGGCTCTCAAAATTTAGATGACCATTTTGACTATTTTCCAGGACAATACGGGTGCGAGGGGCTTTCATAACGACCTGCAAATTTGATTGTGATTACATTTTGTTGTGGAGAAGTCCAACTGTGACAATACCTATGGCACAAAAGAGTTCGTTCCCGGTTGTCTGGTACCTTAGCATTTTGTTTGCCTATTTCATAGACCCCATAGCAACTTGGCTGAACGACTTCATATAATTTGTCTTTCATAAATAAGAATTAAAACACAGAATACAAACATTTGCTTTAAACTTATTGGCGATACTTTATGTTGATATGTAAACCAGAATCCGTCCACCTTGGTGAAGGTCTGCACTCTGTTGTGTGGCTTTCTATTTGTAGAGCCTGTATAGAATTCAAAGAAATCGATGCATTTTATCGCCAGCATATTTTTACCAGGACAAAGAACCTGCTCCTCGGCAACAGGATCACTTTGTCAACAGTCCCTGGCAACAAGCACAGCCCCCCCCCCCCCCCCACCCACCACCCACCTTCCCGCTTTTGGAGGGTGATTTTTCAGCCTCCAGGTGTTTACCTGCAGGATACACATTCCTCTTGAGGAGCACATGAGTGTCACATACGCCAGCTGTGAGCAGACACATCGCTCAGTGACATCGAGGAGAGGGAGGCGGGCTGGGCCAAACAAACAAGTGAATGGAGGGCAGCGCCGCTTTTATTATGCGCGCGACAAAAGCTTTGACTCATTAGGTATGCAACCATCCCGGGGCAAGCATCCATATCCGGAAAGCGATCCCAGCAGTGGCTATAGGCTAATCACTTTTTCACAAGTCCAAGGTCAAAAAGAACATTGGAAAGTAGTCATAACCACAACTTGGAACTTTTAGCCGGTGAGTAGTATCTGGGGGAAAACGAAACTTACCAAAAATGATGAATCAAGGAAAATAATGTGTGGAGTGATCGTGAGGTACAGCAGCGGTTGATGTCTCAAGGATTAATCGACAACTAATCATTTGTCAAATGAATCCATCATTATGTTTGATTGGTTACTACAGTGGACAGTTTATCATGTTATCGGGTTGCAGGGTGCATGAAAGGGTTAATTATTTTGAATATTGAAGTTCCTGAACGTAGTTAAATATCAGAACACAGCCTTCTAGAGTTTTCTTGACACTACCCTGTGATTTTTTTTTTCTTCCAGGCAGAAGACCGAAATTTAAGAAATCAAGTTTCCTAAAAGTACCCTCAAAATGTCATCAGGGAATGAATAACTTCCATATTACAGTCACACCTCGGTTTTCGAACGTCTCTGTTCTTGACCCAAATTGGTTTTTGACCAAAAATTTCGAGTTTTTTATGCCTCGGATGACGAACAAATTTCAGTTCTCAAACAAACTGAGCGCACTTGAATGCACCATTTGACTCCTCTCGCCCTCCTTACACAAAGAAGTGACGCTTCCCCCGGTAGACGAGGAAGTGACACTTCAATGAAGATTTTATTTTTTTTTAAAAGAGCGTGGTTTCGGTTTTCGAACAGCCTTCTGGAACGGATTATGGTCGAAAACCGAGGTCTGACTGTATCTGAATTTTGTTTCTGGCAAGATGAGTCAAAAAGTTTGACTGCATTTTCTGTGCACAAAAGGCTTAAAACACACAGAACAAGAGAAATGTTTTACACATTGCATGTTGGCATGGTCATCGCAACCACTTTGCATGACCTTTTTCCAACACAAATCGCAAACACCCACCCATGCCCTACTCCCTATCTTCCTTCGAGATCCCATCAAAACGCAGAATGGAAATTCCGGGCTGCCTAAGCCTTCTGCAAGCTGCCTGCAAGAGGTGAAAGATAGGCGCCTTCGGTCAACGTGATTTTGCCCTCTGCGTGCGTGCCTCAAGTTGCAAATGGAAGAGGGAATAATAGATGAGTATGCGCTCGCGTCTGATGAAAGGTCTAAGTGATACAAATGCGTCCCATTCCGGTGATCCATCCCGGGCCGTGTCATCGAGGTGATTTGTGGGAAAGGTCGAGCAAGAAATGACTTTGGCCGAGAAGGCGAATCCCATTGTTTGTGTTTTGGTGGCTCCCGCCGAGCGACGGGCTGCGGCGACTGGGCGTCTGGCGCAGGTGGTGTTTTCGGAGGATCGGCCTGATATATCATTTTGCCAAGGTCGTACTCAATTAGGCTATTTGTTGAGCATGGCGGCATGAGGTTGGTTTAATCAAGCGAGCGACGGAGACAACAACGACAAAAGAGGAAATAAATTAGGCATGGCCAGGCGATGCTGTCAGGCTGGCGGCAGCCGGCTGGAGAAATGCTCCATTTAGCTGGTCTTCTCCTTTGCGAGAAAACCGACCATCCACACACACAATTACACTCAGAGAAAGCTTAAGCGTCGTCTGCACATACTGCTTTGAAACATCTTAATCAATCTTTCAAATATTTAAGACCCCGCACGATTTGGTTGACACTTGTGACTCTCCTCCCCCTAATTAGCTGTCTTGAGAGACTGACATGAGAGAGGGACAAACCAGGCATCAGGGTCTTTTTTTTTTTTAAATATATTTTTTTACACAGTGCTATTTTTTCTTTATTCAAAACAGGTAATGAATAAATGGTGATGGTGTTGCGGGGGAGCAGGAGCTGGAATGGAATAATGGAATTTCACTTCATTTCAGTAGACAAATTTGATTTGGTAAAAGCATACAGTGAAATCATGGAACAAATTCGTCAAAGCACCACTATAGTGGAAACCTCTTCATTGCAAATACTTGAGTACCCTTGAGCAACAGCCAACAACCTCCCCCCCCCCCCAACCCTTGCCCAGCCCATTATGGTCGTACATAGGGACCACTGCATATTACTTGTGGATTCCCTGTCAAAGGACAACATTAAAAAATAAATACATTGTGTTCCTCTTGGTGACTACATAAAATTACCTCATCAATGTACGCTTTTGTTATTTGTCGGAATATGACACTGTGTTGATTTTGCTATTGCCTGAAACATACATACATACATGCATACATGCATACATACATACCTACATACATCCATACCTACATACATACCTACTTACATACCTACATACATACATACATACATATTTACATACCTACATACATACATACATACATACATATTTACATACATATTTACATACCTACATACATACATACTTACATACCTACATACATACATACATACATACATACATACATACATACTTACATACCTACATACATAAATATTTACATACATACTTACATACCTACATACATACATACTTACATACCTACATACATGCATACTTACATACCTACATACATGCATACCTACATACATACATACATACATACTTACATACCTACACACATAAATATTTACATACATACTTACATACCTACATACATACATACTTACATACCTACATACATGCATACCTACATACATACATACATACATACTTACATACCTACATACATACATACATACATAAAAATTTGAAAACAGTTCCCAGTTGTCTTCACATGTCTGACTTGCTTTCCATCAAGAATTACAACACACTACATACCATAAAGGGGAAAAAAAAAACCTTACTCAGATGAATCTTAACTATAGATGTCACAATGGCGCTTCCTGAAATTGCAAGGGAAGGAAAAGGCTCAAATTTGGCCCCATTACATTGTCGGCCGGCGTGCACCTCACTCAACACTCACCTTTGGTGTTTGCTTATGACTTTCCAACGTATTAATAACCTTTTTTTTTTTTGGGTTGTTGTTGAAGCACAACAGGCAACACACCAAAGGTTAATTACACCAGATGGGCATTATTAGTAAATGCGTTTAAATAGACCCGGGCCGGGGACATTTAGGTGTGGCTGCAAAGAGTGGCATGCATCAAGCCAAGTGACAACAGTTGTTTAGTCTGATTAAGCTGAGGCCTTGCAGGGCGCTTAAGCACCTATGCCAGCGAGTTGCAGCCCTCAAGGAAAAGAGTCAGGCTGTGTTAATAGCGAAGCAATCAGCGGCCATTCAGGTTAATGGGCTTTCAGCGAGTCGGCTCAAGCTAATGTGTGATTTGCGGGGTGAGCCCGTCCGTAGCTCGGCATTAAAGCCTCGCCACACTCTCTGCCGACATGGCCCCGGCTCCACTTTTCCCCGCCACACCCTCAGGCGCTGCGGCATCTTATGGCGGTAAATATTTGATCGAATAAAAAAAAAAAAGAAGCGGTTCGATTTGCTCGGCCTTTGCTTTCATACTAAAGGGAGCGCTTCTTTATTACCTCCTGTCTACACTGTCATCTCTTCGGGCTGTAAATAAGTTAAGGGCGGGTGAGATGGTGGGTGGGGAGGAGTGACGATGATGAATTGATAGTACAGAAAGTCAATGGTGACAAAAATGGGGAGTAGCGCTTGCTTTTCTCTGCACTTACCTGTCTTTTCTCTCTCTCTCTCTCTCTCTCTCTCTCTCTCACTCACTTTCCACGAGACCTCTTAAACTGTGACATTTCCGTTTCCCTGGAGACAGAGCGTGCCAGGCGGTTGCCATGGCAACTCCCTGCACTTTAAGCGCACACGCACACCCCAGGCGGGGATGGTGCTAGAGGAAGGAGGGAGATCCAGAGGAAAAGCACACCTGCTGGCTTCCTGCTAATTGGCTATTTCTCTTTCACACTTTTTTTTTTTTTTTTTTTAACACCCCGTGTCTGCTTTTAACTTTGTACCCACTCCCTGAATTGCTTCTTCATTCCTGACTTTAGAAGTTCTTTCTCCCCGCCTATTGTGGCTACTTTTAGATTGCTCTCTTCTGTAAGTTCTTCTCACTTTCGCAAGTACTCAAGGCCTCCTCGTCTTCGTCTGTGAATGGGTGTGTGTGTGCGTGTGTGTGTATATAGAGTCGGAGAGCAACTCCAGAATCTGACATTTATCTTCATCTGACCTTGTCACTCCCAATCATCACGCTTAGCTACATGCTACATTGTTGAAGCCCTTTTATTAGCTGCTCGTCATAGTGGCTTTTTTTTAACCGAGGTCGGCAATTTACAAAATTCTGCTGATCCGTCATTTGTTTTTCACCAATGTCCTAAGCACCCGTCGATCAACGTACGTATTTTTTTTAAGCCCAACCAAACTGTAATCATCAGTCGGTCAGTCCGTCTTTTTATTTTAACTGTGCTTCCGTCACCTCTTCATTCAGTAAATTTAACTGGTCCGCCAGTACGTCTAATGTCAATTCGCCAGTCAAAAAACAAAACAAAACATAAAAATCAAGTCAGATGAAAAACCCACTTTGCTTAAAATGGTAAACTGAGTGCACTATTTATGGGTGTATCTACATCATACAGTAGCTCCTCAAAAACTCACAGACATATCACATATACAGTCAAACCTCGGTTTTCGAACGTCTCGGTTTTCGACCAAAAATTTCGAGTTATTATGCCTCGGATGACGAACAAATTTCGGTTCTCAAACAAACTGAGCGCACTTGAATGCACCATTTGACTCCTCTCGCCTTCCTTACACGAGGAAGTGACGCTTCCTCGTGTTGCTTTCCATTGTGAGCAGACGTGTTCAATAAACATTTTTATTTTAAAAAGAGCGTGGTTTCGGTTTTCGAACAATTCGGTTTTCGAACAGCCTTCTGGACGAAAACCGAGGTTTGACTGTACTTATTTGCCAATCTTTTAAACTGTTCAGTACAGCAGGAGCACGCTGGTAGCTGCCTGCCACTGTTTTAACTCATAAAACGCTTTGGCTCACCTTAAGCCATCCCGCTCGGCATTGTGGGCAAGGGTAGAATGCAATTCAAGTCACTCCTGTTGCTGTCCATCAAAGCAAGCCACCATCATCATCTTCTTCTGCTTCTCCCCAGTCTTCATTCATTGGTGCACAACTCTTTGGTGCACTGTGAAGGAGGCACAAAAGCATTTCCATCTATAGTCAATGGAAGCATCCCCGCTGTATTCACACCCGCAAACAAACACACGAGAGAGGCGGGGCATGTTTCTGTCAGTCGTCAGCGAACTGGGTGGATTGAGAGGTCCGTCTGTACTTGACTAACTAGCGACGAACAAAAAGCCGCTTCTCTCAATTCGTAGTCTGGAATATAAAACCATTCGATGAAATACAGTTGTATGAGGCTAAGTAAGCCCGGCTTTTTGTGCTACGTGACGACTTAACGCCAAAATGTCAGTACCATCATTCAACACAGTGTAGGGTAGCGATCGAATGGGGCGTGTCCGATGAGGACCTCCTGGACAGGCAATTTAAAAAAAAAATACTTTGCCATAGTACGTCTCCTTTCAGGCTACATTTCAGCTCTCCATATTCGACATAACAGCGCTAACCTCTTCTGTGGAGGCGCTAACCACCGCCATGCTTGAGACCCGTGAGCACACTGTGTGGATGTATGATGAGCTATTTGGCATATTTGCTTGTTTACGGAGCGTTGGGTAAATCCTTTGTCCTTCCAACCAAACATTGCCTTTACCCTTGCATAAAGACATCAATTCATCTCAGACGCCAATAAACATGGATGGCTGCACTCGGAGATGGTTGAATTCTCCTCCCAGTCGTGATCCCTGGCTTTCACTTTGAGCTGTCCTTTGGATCCCTTGTGGAGCTTTAATGCTCAACCCTCTATTGCAAATATTACAGATAATCTTCTCCATCCTTGCGCTAATCACCATTTTGGACATACCGGGAATATCATTAGCTTCTTGGCATGGTGGCTTGTTTTCTGGTGGAGGACTCATGGGTCAAGCATTTAGTAGACAAAATAGTTTATCCTTCCACCCAAGTTTAACTCTAATATTTACCAATGGCGGGTTTACGCTATTTTGGTTGGCTAAAAATCTTACCTCATTATAAACAGTCTCTCTTCACTGTAAAAATCAGCACAATTTTTTTTCCTGTTAAACATTCTGCCTGATTGTCCTTCTGCACTGTCCCAAAGTGACTGACCAACAACTTCCTCTGACAAACGTGGTTTATGAAGTCAAAGCAGCTCCTCCGGGTTTTTTTTATTTTTATTTTTCTCGACTTCAGCCAAGTTTAAATGATCCAACTCTGAGTTTGTTTTCTTCTGGTCGGCGCAGACCTTGTCACAGGGAGACTTGACAGGAGACCACGATGAGCCTGCCATCGCATCCGCCGGTGACATTTGAACGGCATGGAGCTGACTTTGCTCGCATGACGCCGGAGCGCAGCTATCCCTATTTAATTAAGTCCGTGAACAAACCTGTGTGTTTTACTGCTGATAGAGTCATCGCTATTGACTCGAGGAAGGGACGCGAGGAACCATTATGAAATCTGTTTGCCACCACATAGTGAATGTTAAGTCGTTTCCTGTTTGCCGAGCAGCAAATATTGTTTAAAACTAAATTTAAAACAAAATTTAAAAAAAACCCAACATAATTTAAAACAAAACATAACAGTAAGTCCGAAAAGGCTAAACCACTCCTCAATTGCCAAATGTGCTGTCATTATTTATTTATTTATTTTATTGCCCACCGACATGTCCGGCAAGATGTTTACTCCAGCAACTTTCTCTGAGTGAAAAATAGATTTAATACAAAAAAAGACAACGTGGATACAATAAGTCCTCTGACCTTTTATGGACCGATGCGGATTGGGTCCAGTCCCCCTGACCCATTTAAGCTTCGCCACATGGAGCTCACAATTACACTATTGATCCGACTGCTGGCCAGGCTTCATCCGTCCAACTCATCCACCTTCGAGCACTTCAATTATCAAAGCCATCACGGCCGCGCCGCTGCGAGTGGCAGCTTGTCCAACACTGTAATCTGTCAGGGAATGAGATCCTGACCGCCTCGTCATATGCCAGATGCTCCCCTATATGTCACCTTGATCATTAAGGGCCGTCAAGCACTGACAGGGTTGTGAAAGGGCCCCGGGTCCCTTTAGAGCAGCCATTTTCAACCGTTTCTGTTCTCAGGAGCACGAACATGCACAACAATATTTCTCTTTGGTAAGCTTGAGTGATGTTTGGAGGGGCTGTACGTGGTAGTCCAATACTACATTTACCGTGGTTGTGGACCTTTAATTTGGAGAACGCTTTAGGTCATCTTATCTGGATGTTTGGGAAGTAGTGAACATTTTTTTTTTTTTTACCATAGCCAAAATTAAGCAAACGCATATGCTTATAGAACCAGTTATGTTATGTCTTCCACTAAATGTTGCCAGAATGTCTTTTTTTTGGTGTTTGTTTTAGTTTTGTACACAACTTACTTAGTTTTAAAGTCAACACAACACAAGAGGTGGATATGCTCCCCAACCATTCTGCGCGGACTGGTACCAGGCCGTGGACCATTTGGAACCGTGCCGCACAAATAGCTTGAGAATTTTATTTATTTATTTATTTATTTGCATTGAGCTGCACCACTGTTTCAATTATTTTATGAGTTATTAGACTATTATAATCTCGGTGATACTTGAAAGTGTTTTTCATTGTGTTATTTCATTAAAATTTACAGTCAAACCTCGGTTTTCGTCCATAATCCGTTCCAGAAGGCTTTTCGAAAACCGAAATTGTTCGAATACCGAAACCACGCTCTTTTTAAAATAAAAATGTTTATTGAACACATCTGCTCACAATGGAAAGCAACACGAGGAAGCGTCACTTTCTCGTCTACCTGAGGGAGCGTCACTTCCTCGTGTAAGGAAGGCGAGAGGAGTCAAATGGTGCATTCAAGTGCGCTCGGTTTGTTCGAGAACCGAAATTTGTTCGTCACCTGAGACAGAAAAAAATCGAAATTTTTGGTCGAAAACCGAATAGATCGAGAACCGAGACGTTCGAAAACCGAGGTTTGACTGTACCAAGGAGTTGTCAGGATCTTTTCCGAGCCAAAGGAAATAAATGGCTGTTAGACATTTTACTTTTTAGTTGCTTTCTCCGACACTTTTGTGTCAAACATGAACCACACACAAAAAAATTCATTTAGCACGCATTCATTTGAAACACGAGTGCACTGATAGGATGTCCTCAGACTACCAAGAGTCCGATAATAATAATAATAATAATACATTTTATTTACAAGCGCCTTTCAAGACACCCAAGGACACTTTACGATGTTGTTAACTAACTCATAGAACAAATTTGGCCACGTCCAAAGCACAAGCAGTCGAGTGGGATGAATGACGACCAGAGTGTTAAAGACATATTTGAAACCTGCCGAGGCTGAACTAGCTAGCAGGTCGGGGACGGAATATTGATTGGATATCCTGTTTGAGCCAAGTGAAACAGCACGGCCTCAGCGCTGCCCACGCCTGACATACAGCTCCATACAAAGATCCAGGCTGTTTCTAAAGGCTGCTTTTCTTTGTGCAAGAACCCCCCACCCCCGCCTCCCAATTCCCTGCCAGGAATGCTCCCGCTGACCGACAAAGGTCTGCAGGTCTGTGACACAGAGCTGCACAAATGGACCGAGCTGGATTGGAAGCGAGGCCGACGCGGAACAAACAGCAATGAATGTAGAAAACGACTCTCCAGTTCTTTTTTTTTTTTCACAAATTGATGACTAATACACTACAAAAGCACAGTTTATCCATTTGGGTTGTGATTAAGTGAAGGGTTTTGTAAAACGGTCTCAAAGAAAGTTTGAATGAAGGTTAAAGTGGTTTGCAATGGGATGTTTCACAAACCGTTAGACATCGGAATGTTCGCATCTCGTTCTCGTATCCATCCATCCACGGCGTTTCCTTGGGAGGACTTTTTCATACGTTTTGCTTCCATTTGAATTCCTATCCAGCTGTGTTCGCTCCACTAAGATTGCTAACTAGAAAATACAGCGTTCCCCCTCCCCATCACCCCCGCCCCCCATGCCAATTGCTCGCGGAAACTTTCCCATTCAATTGTTTCATCTCCATAATTTCACTGAGCAGTAATTACCATAACAAAGATTTGGCGTCCTCCGGTGACATTGCTCAGACAACAAATGCCATCCCAATAGCTCTAAAATAGCATTTAATGTGAATGAGAATTGGAGGGGATGTTGACAGCTTTATGATATGCAGCGCGCATTGGTGGGGCGCGCCAGATCCGAGCTGTTTTCGCAGCAAAGTGCCTCCCAAGTCTCATCTTCACCATGTCACTCCAGATAGCTTGTGCTCGCTAGGAAGGAGCAAAGTGGTGCATTTGCCCCATAGTGTGAAAGTTAATCATAGGCTTTTTGTTTTTGTAGAATGCCCCAAAGCTGAAAGAGTCATCATCATTTTAGTGTTGGATTTTCGTCCAGTTAAACAATTTAAACAAAGAACTACAGTGAAACTCCTCTACAACGAAATCTGCATGGGTGAAAAAATCTTCATGCATTAACACCATTCCCACTTTCTTGTTTCAAATTCGCTACAGTGAAAAACCCCCTGTTGTGAAAAATTTCTTGCTGCAAACATGATTTCGTTGTAGAGGAGTTTCACTGTACATTGAAAAAAGTGACACTGATTCTTCAGTTTTCCATGATAAAAAAAAAATGCTATGAAGATGGAGCAATAATTTCGGCATCCAAGTTCATGAAACACGGAAAACTGTTTGTCAATGAACACTGATTTATATAGCCGTCTATATACCGCCAATAATATGATGTTGTTGACAAAGGTTGTTACAACTGCCCGCAGCGCAAACAACATTCGCAATGTGAGTCATGTCTGGTTCGCCCCTGGTGCGACGCAAAGCGAAAAAGACATTACAAATGCAGCTGGGACAAGGAAATAACCAAGTCAATGTCAAGAGATTAGAGAATCGCTTTAAATCATAAAACTGGAGTGACAAGGCTCAGAAGGGAATTATCAGGATGAGCAAGAGCCTCCTTTGGCCCCAGTCTTTCTTAAACAGCCACTTTGAGGCGAAAATTGCTTTAAGCCACTGTATATTCAACCCTATCTCCCACATATCATAAAACTGTCAACATCCAACCCCATTTTCATTCATATTGGATTTTATTTTAGAGCGACTGAATTTGAAATCCTTCTGCAAGGGTTCAAAGTCTTTGTCATGGGAAATTAAGCTCGGTAGCATCACTTGGGATAGCACTGCAGAGTAGTTGCTGCTGTCCTGTTGTGGTTTATTTTTCTGCGGCGTTGTGGTTTTTACCGAGTGGTCCAGTTCTTTGCTGAGAGACAGCAGCATCGGATCACTTTATACCCCAGGAAAACTCAACAACATAATTATTAGAGGGTTATATTTTTTTTTGGAGTAAGAAAGCATTTTGGACCTTCATTCAGGACACAGGCAAAACGTGTGCACAATTCCGTTTGAGTACAAATGGAATAAGACTCCCTATTCGAAACTCTGCCATGCACCCAAATACAAAAAAAAACAATGTTCAATTCCTTGTGGTTTTTTCTTTAATAATAAAATATTAAAGGCTAATATGATGTCCGCTGATCTACGAAACAGCATATCTCAGCATATTTCCTGGACTGCAGACCCAGGAAATGTTATCATTGTCTTCAGTGATTGCCACACTGCGTCCCCAAATTGCAAAGGGTAACAAAAAATTCATACTACTCTGAATTGATCGCGTCAATCATAGTGTAACCCAGACTTGTTAAGACTGTTGTTATACAGTACAGCATTGTTATTTTCTGTTGGGGTGATATTTATTAGCGATAATGCTGTTTCCGATGGGCATTGAACGCACCGCAATTCTCGGCGCGATGACTTGTTCGCAAGGGAGAGAGAACTTTCGAGCACTTTTTCATGCGGGTCGAAGGAGAAACGGCTACAATTGCGCACACGTAGACATACACGCTGACATTCACACTAATTAATCAAGCCTACGTAGCTGCACCACATGTACCACCCATACAAAAAAAAAAAAAACAATACAAAATGAACACGGAACAAGTTTTGTAGCACGCTGCATGTTCTGCAACATGAATGCCGTGGAGTCCACACAAGCCGACTCAATTACCGGAGCACGTCGCCACTAATCCCCGCCCTTCTTTACCCCACCGCCATTATTCCCGTACATAAACAGACTCACTCGTACATTCATGCCCGTGTTTAGTTTACCGTCTGTTTTTAGAAAGCCTGCCCCTAATTAGAGGGAGCTGGTGTAGAACACAAGCATAAACGGCAACATTAGCGCTGATGGCTAGTGAGAGAAGCTATTGTGGGTATAGCTTGGGGTAATTTCATCCCATATTTTTATTATTACTCTTTCATTATCATCTCGGTAGATGACCGACCCCTCTGCCTCTTAAAATACCAGAGCTCAAATCTATTTCTGAGTTTACGGAGATGCCACTGGCATGTTCTCATATTGTCGAGTGCACATAGGCTTACGATAAAAATGCTACGTGGGCGGGGGTGCATTAAATAGCTTTGCCTTCCAAAGATAAATTACTCCTATTTAGTCAAGAGTGCAGGCCCACCATTCCCAATTTGGATTCTCATCATCATAGATGTCCGTCCATTGCATATGCCTGAAACCATTTAAAAAGAACTGTTGCACCAATCGGAGAACATTTGGAAATAAATGGGGGGAAAATAATCTAAATCACTTGGCGCGCAGGCGTTGACAGCCCTCTGCAGTGTCGCTGTGAGACGGAGCAGTAGCGCAAGGTGGCCCACGGAGGCGGAGCAGTCGGACGGATTGCTTTGGGCAGTCGGCTGTGTAGAGCTTGATGTGAACCGGCGCTGTCACGGGCTTGTTATCTTTATCATTTTCCCTCATAACACGCAGGGGCAGCGGCGAATCGTCTGTGTCTTCCTCAGGCCGATATCTGTGATACGTTGCACTTTTCATTAGTGTGCAAATAGGTGCACTATCCGCTCTCTGTGCTGTAATTTTCTCACATAAAAGATAAGTCGAGGTACAGAAAGATGGTTAATTCTACTTCGACATTTACGAGGTCTGGCGCCCCAGTCAGACTTACACCAAAATCGTAGCTGACAAGCTTGATAAGTGTGATGGAAACTTACTTACATGACCGAGTATTCTTCACCTTTTGTTCAATATTAAGTAAAACATTATTCGATAGATTCAACATATTTTCTCCAACACTGGCCGTCCCGCTAAAATAGGTACGGTGCTCCCCAATTAGTTGCCCCTCTCAAATAAATGCCTCTCTTCTCACATCAAAAAAAAAAAAAAAAGAGTAATAAATGCTTCTGCTTTTTGCCGATATCCTGTATTAATTTTTTTAAAATCCAATTTCACTTGATAAGCACACAAAATACTGTGTGTAATATACGTGCAATATTGTTTCATAATACAGTCAAACCTCAGTTTTCGTCCATAATCCGTTCCGGAAGGCTGTTCGAAAACCGAAATTGTTCGAAAACCGAAACCACGCTCTTTTTAAAATGAAAATGTTTACTGAACACGTCTGCTCACAATTGAAAGCAACACGAGGAAGCGTCACTTCCTCGTCTACCTGAGGAAGCGTCACTTCCTCGTGTAAGGAAGGCGAGAGGAGTCAAATGGTGCATTCAAGTGCGCTCAGTTTGTTCGAGAACCGAAATGTGTTCGTCATCCGAGGCATAAAAACCGTTACATTTTTGGTCGAAAACCGAATTGGACGAGAACCGAGACATTCGAAAACTGAGGTTTGACTGTATTCTCCAAACACAATACTGAAAAAAATCTACAAATTAGACTTGACCCTGATCTGATTGACTGGATTGAAACTGGTCGATATTTATCATTTTATGCAAAATTGCTGATCCACTGTCATGTCAGTTTGCATAATCTATCAATGTCACCATTGATTGGATCCGTGAAATAAGACATTTGAGCAAACACAACTTTGTTCACACCATGGTCGTGCTGTGCTGCCAAAATGTATCATGTGAGCTCCAAAGCTAATTTATGTTTAGCCTTGTTGCGTGTCTCTGAAATATACTGCAGTCATGCCGAACAAGAGTTGAGCCATTTTCCTGACATGATACCGTTTAAAGACAATACAGTTTGCGTGGACATGGGCAAATTTGAACAGCGTCATCAGAGCCAAACGGCTTTGAGAATACGCTTACTTAGTCACCTACACGGCACATGCACGCCAGATAAAACATGGACAAAAAAAATGGAGAACAAAATAATCATTGCGGACTGTGGGCACTGAGAATTGCACAACACCGTCAGCTTCCAAAACGAGCGAAATAGGAGGGCTACTCGGCGTAGTTGATAAGTACGTCTGAACTCGTTTGCAGCTGTTGAACCAAGATTGCATAAATTTGAGCAAAATGCCCGGCAACCTGAACATTGTCATTGACTTTTAAGCATCTCACTGAAATGGTGTAGAGTGCTTCGGTCTAACTTTGTGAGCGAGAACTCCAATTTCCAATGAAACTTTCATGGTGGGAGTCAGCATGGGTCTATATCTAAAAAAAAGATTATTTTTAATTTCTTTGTCTTAATTTGTAGCAAAATGTTGGCTGAGACAAAGATTACATGACAGCGAGTTACCATTGGTTACCTGAGCAAGGAAGCTCACGCACCGTCTCGGCTGTCTCCCCGCTGACCCTCACGGGCCGAAGCCCCTCTGCGCACGTTCACCTAATCAGGCTACTCAGTATGCAAAACAGCCTTCCCAGACGGCCCCTGCACTGAGCCCTCAGTCGCTGACCTCCCCTACAGCAATGCAGGCGAGTCGGGCTGAGCTGTGCCCAGTCAGCCGGTGCCAGATGTCAGACGGGATGGATAGTTATGCAGAGGAACAGGCGAGGGCTGGATCAAGTGGTCCTGGTGAGGATTTTTTTTTTTTTTTTTTATGCCTTGCCTACTGGGAAAAGCAGGAAATGATCTGGGCTGATAAATCAGCCCGAATTAAATTCTCCCTTGGCCAGTTTGTAATAGCCACGAATGGAACTTTTTCATGGATGTTTCATATACTGGACCCAACGTGCACCTTTTTGCATGCTTAATTAAAATGAAAGTCATATAAATATATTCAACGTTTAAATTTGCTGTAGTTAATATATTCACAGCTCAACTGGTGAAAGCAGCTGTATAATGAAAGCTTACATTTACCGTACATGGTCTGTGAGCAATTAAGGGGTAGGGGGGAGGGAGCACAAAGGAATGAGGAGAAGAAACCTCCACAAAGGCCAATTATTTTAATGTGACTTCATAGATTTGGCTAATGCTTACACATGTCCACCGAGTTTTGTGAAAATCACCTCTGTGTTTTGTTTTTGGTGAAGAAGACCAGCAAGCACATTCTTTAGATGAGCATCGTCAACTGCTACTTTCTAAGGATGCCCCCTCCACCAAAAAGAAAAACCCTCATGAAAAACAAACACAAAAAAAATAACCACAAGATATAAGAATATTTCGCCAATTACGAATTCTCATTGTTTCCTTTAACTGAAAACAGCATCTGCATTCTTTAATCACGAAATTAATAATCACTAAAATAAGCAACAGTTTACGTTATAAATTGAAAAACATTTCAAAATCTGAATGTCATGTATTTTTGTATATTACAGTCAAACCTCGCTTTTTGTCCATAATCCGCCAGAAGGCTGTTCGAAAACTGAAATTGTTCGAAAACCGAAACCACGCTCTTTTTAAAATAAAAGTGTTTACTGAACACGTCTGCTCACAATGGAAAGCAACACGAGGAAGCATCACTTCCTCGTCTACCTGAGGAAGCATCACTTCCTCGTGTAAGGAAGGCGAGAGGAGTCAAATGGTGCATTCAAGTGCGCTCAGTTTGTTCGAGAACCGAAATTTGTTCGTCATCCGAGGCATAAAAAACGTTGAAATTTTTGGTCGAACACCGAATTGGTCGAGAAGCGAGACGTTCAAAAACCGAGGTTTGACTGTATAAGTAAATTTATACATTACAAGTAAACTGGCGCTCCGGAGAAGTATTGTAAAATCTAATCTGCAGGTACAGTTTCCCGGAATACGAAAAATGGACGCACACAACACGTAGCGCAGACGCTAATGGAATGGTAATTGCCAGACAACGAGCCTCCAAAAAAATGTGTTTCCTAATCATGTTTAACACAAAGCAGGGATCTTGTTTACAACCAGAAAGACTTCACGCTCAACTTCATCTAAGAGACTGTTTACGCACTTTACTTTAGGTGCTGCTGTTTTGGTTCTCCACAAGGTTAGCAATCTATTGCGGGGTGCGGCAGTTAGCTCAATTAATTGCACCCAGATACGATGGGCAAACAAACCCGGCGATAACTGAGACATGCCGTCTGTGAGAGAGGAGGCCACTATTTAAGGAAATAGGGTTTAGGTTTTGAAGAGAAAACACCAATGTTCACTGTAGGTAATCGCGTACTTTGGTTTAAAATGGGAACGCTGCCTTGATTGCAGTCGGAGCAATGACACATTATGTGAGCACATATCGGAACAAAGGGGGCCCCTCCCTCTGCAGGCTGATGTAATCCAAAGCAACACGGCGCACACCCATATATTCTAAAATCCCCCTCAGAGACGCGAGCAGAGCAGAGGGGAGAAAAATCACTTCTCCGAGGGAATTCAGGAGCGCAATTCCTCGTCTGCCCCTCAACATGTCACCCTTAAAAAAAAAAGGTGGCTATTGATCCCTGGGAAGTGTCTGTCAGATTTCAGCCTGCGCCTCCTGCCCCCCGGCTCCCAGCTCGGCTGGATCCCAGAGAGGGCGGTATCCCCCGGGGGCTGATTAAAGACGTTTTCCTGGGAGACTCCTGGGTCAGCTTTTAAGATCCGTCGCCCCTTTTTACAGCAAGTCTGCTATATTCAACACTTGGAGAGTGCTCTTCATTCATACTTTGCCAAGGAGGGTAGTGGAGACACTAAAGTTGATCGCGCTCCATTTGAAAAGAAATCATCGAGAAGTTATCCACTGACAAGAAATGAAATAAAATTAAAATCAAGTGAAACTACACACCTACTGAAGATCAATGATAGACATGGAATGCAGAGAGAAAAGAAAAAATGTTTGCACTTTGTCTTCTTTGGTCACTTCTTTTGCTTTTAGCTACATGCTATATAGATGTGGAACTGAGAGTCATATAAAACATGAAATGCGGAAGTCACATCGCTGACATGACAGAGGTTCACAGTATGCCTTTGTCATTCATCAATCAAAATGGGTTCCTCGTGATTAAAAGTTAGGACCATGAGTTCTATTGGTGCGGTGACAGTGTGACGCAAGAATATCTTATTTCCATTGAGTTGGTTAGCCTCAGACTTGGCTTGTGTTTGCCCTTGGCATCGCGTGCATAGTAGCAGCTTTATAGGCAACATGCTGTCTAAATGGCAACTCTTCCAGTTATGCTTTGCAGTGAAATTGTCTGGATGCGGACCTCCAATTTGAGACCCCGAGGTTGCATTACCTGCAGTTTTCTGTCTCTCTGACGGGACCGGTCGACCGCGGGGGGCCAAGCCGACCTTTACTTTATCGAGTTAACCATGATGAGATTATAGAACAACCTGAACTGCCACGGCCATTACCAGCCTGTTGTCCATTAGTGACCTGTGGCTACGGCTACATGTGCACGGTGGATACACACGCACAGACACAGAGACCCCCCCCCCAAAAAAAAACCCAGTAAGACACCACACAAGCATGTACTATAGGCAAATAACGTATCTAATATTTGTACGTCACATATTTAGTTTTGCTGATCACATACAATGGCAGAGATGAGGCGGAGGGTGCTCTGCCTCACCAAAGTGGACAAAGCATAAAATAAAACCGGTTACACTGGTCAACATGTATTTATTTATTTATTTAGTTATTTAAATCAAGTAAACTTTTAGATTTTTTTTTTTTGCACTGGTTCTGAATTTGCCCTGCCGTTTCTCTAGCCTACCAGGTTTTGATAATAATAATAATCATCATCATCATCATAAACAATAATATTACAATACAGCAATATACCTGTATTAAGTAATACAGTATCAATAAATTAAGGACTAGGTTGAGCACCTGGTGGAATTGTTTTCTGAAACATAGCAAAAAATTACAAAAAAATCTCAAATAAAATATGTGATAAATCTGATGTGCTGGAAAAAGGTGATGCCATTAAATCAGCATCAAATAGGTTTAGGACACAAAGAGCCATCTCATGAAAATTTGCTTTAAACAGGTGTTATTATATTAAATAATTTTTAGATTTGAAGCAATTGCTTTTTTAAATTAATGCGCTTGAAAACGTTAAAAAGTTGAATCTCTCATCGACGTTGTGACTCCCAATGAAAGCCAAACATGCAAGATATTACATCTAACCATTCCTGAAAACTGGGCAACCATTTGAAACAGGATCTAAATTGATAAAGGAAGACCATCACCGGAGATAAAAAAAACTCTGCTTCAAATATCCTCCTTTTGTCTTACGGCGCAACAGGTCACCATGACTTTACGCGTGTATACTTTGAGGCAATCTCCGCATGTGTCCCAATGAAGGTTGATTTCAGTATTTATTACAGTGTGGGCGCGCGTGTAATTGTCTGCACGTGGCGAAAGCATCGTTGCTATGATATAAGTGACTCGCCGCGTGATTAAAGAGTCTCTCTCTCTCTCTCTCTCTCTCTCTCTCTCTCTCTCTCTCTCTCTGTCTGCGTAATGAACACAGGAGATCCATCAAGTGAGCGCCTTTGAGGAGCGCCAGGCTCATCGGCGGCTAAAGAGCCTGTGATCTCTCACTGTTTCAAGCAACCTTTATTAACTTGGCGGCGTATTAAATGGGAAGCTATTGAGCGAGGCAGGTGAGACAAAAAAAAAAAAAAAAAAAGACGCGCGTCAGTTTTGCATTAGGTATGTAAAGAACACGTCGGTGCGGATACTGTCAGGGGGTTTAGTGTCAGATGAGTGTCGCTGGGTATTTGTGTTTACCCTCTCGTCTCAAGAAAAGGTGAAAATGGAGGGGAACCGGCGTCCATCCATCCGTTGTCTGAGCTGGAGCCTATTCAAGCTGTCTTTGGGTGAGAGGCAGAGCGAGGTTCACCCCAAAATGGTTGCCGGGCAATCACATGACACACGCAGACAAATACCCATTCGCACTCACATGCACACCCATATGGAGAACTTCATGTGCACATTTTGGTGCAAGCACAGGGAGAACGTGCAAAAAGAGGGGCAAGAGGTTTCAAACCTGAAGTTGTACAGTTCTGAAGTTTACCCGCAACTTGATGAAAAAAAAAAAAGCTCCCAGTGTCTCACATTTTTTAACTTGGTACAACCACACAAGACGTCTGAAAGGTTGATCACAATTTCCAAGTCAACAAGCAGCCATGAAAAGTGACCCAAAAAAATCTATACCCAAAGCTACAACAGCTGTCTTCGAGCAGATATTAGTGATCCATGAAAAAAAAAGTTTTTTTGGGGGGGGGGGACTTGAAGCTATCTATCTCTTTGACGAGCAACCTTGACTACATTTGACTGATATTAACATTGACAAAAAGAAAATCCTCTGAGTTTGGAGCTTCCTCTGAAAGCAATAAACGGTTCATGCAAGTTATGACAATACTAATGCACATCCTCCTACATTTTACTTTGAGTTTCTTGAGATCCACGGTATCAGGTGCGACAGGTCTGGAATAACTGGAAAGTTCTCGAGGTGTTGAGGGCAAACGGGTGCTCGATGGGAAGGTAAACTTCAATCAGGCAGTGTGGGGACCAGTCATCTTATCATTTATTGGCCGGTGCTTTCGCGGCCTGCAGGGAGTTGTCCCACTTACTCTGCCTTATACGCACTGCCACTCAGGTGAACTCTTATATAGGATCGGTCGCTTCTTCTTAATCTGATCGCGGGCCTGTGGGAAGGTTTGCAAGCGTGTTCATTCCGATTTATTAATCCGGATGGTGTCACCCATACATTGAACCCAGGGTCAGTGAATCTGATTGAAAAGCCGAAATACTGCAGGAGTCCCACTTTTTTCTTTTGCTGTTGGAATTGCCATCCCTAAATAGTGAGTGGTCCTTTGAATTGCTTTTTCTGTAGTCAGTCGTGGACTCTCGCTCCCATACTGTTGTGGGTAATTTGTTCCTTCATGTTAACACATCCCATGGTATCAGATGATGTATTTGGTGTTTGTAAACACACTCATTTCAAAGTGCAAGAGCTAGAGCATGATTTCAAATGTTTAATCATTTATAAAGTGACCTCTCGACCCCGGACATGATTACATTGTGAAATGCATGGATTCAAATTGTAATTAAGTGTGTTACTGTTTTTCTTCAAAAATAGCTCAATCGACACTACGGGGAGAGTCTTGCTAAGATTGCATTTGTGGCTAGTAAGCTAATACCCCCTTAAAAATACAATCAAATAAACTAGTTAAGAGTGAAGTTAAGAACTTCGACCTGATCATTTTGACCATCATAAAATTGACAGAGAGCTAGTGGTAGGTAGTTTCAGATTAGATTCCATCAATTACTCAAAACGTCAGTGTTTCTTTATATCATAATATTATACATATAATATTATAATAATATATAATACAGTCAAACCTCGGTTTTCGTCCATAATCCGTTCCAGAAAGCTGTTCGGAAACCGAAATTGTTTGAAAACCGAAACCACACTCTTTTTAAAATAAAAATGTTTACTGAACACGTCTGCTCACAATGGAAAGCAACACGAGGAAGCGTCACTTCCTCGTCTACCCGAGGAAGCGTCACTTCCTCGTGTAAGGAAGGCGAGAGGAGTCAAATGTTGCATTCAAGTGCGCTCAGTTTGTTCGAGAACCGAAATTTGTTCGTCATCCGAGGCATAAAAAATGCTCGAAATTTTTGGTTGAAAACCGAATTGGTCGAGAACCGAGACATTCGAAACCCGAGGTTTGACTGCATATTCTTTATTTTATATATACTGTCTGACTAATTCAGAACTCAACAGTAGCATGTCTTTAAGATATCCTTTATTTGTCCCACACTGGGGACATTTACAGTCTACAGCAGGAATTTTGGGGGGTAGAAAGAAGAAAAACTAATTCTTAACACTAAATAGGTGTTATGATAAAATAAAGTTAATATTTGTGATTTTTTAGAGATCCGTAACTCAAGTGGGGGGCGGCACAAGCAAATATGGTGGGCGGGCTCGGCCCCCTATTGCCCATCCGTGGCAATGTGTCTGGATACAGGCTAACTTGAGCTTACTCTGTTGCTTAGCACCGGATGCTGGTGTACTCGGTGTGTATTAGGAGCATCTTGGTGTGCGTTGTGGCCTATATTGCTCCATGCGAGTGTTTTCGTTTTGTGTAAGTGTTGTGTAACATTTGTGACATTCAGTAATCGTCTAAAAGTGCATCGGTGACAAAGGAAGGACTCGTGGAAAAGTGCCATGAAGTTCGTAAATGCAAGATGATCAGGATTGTTTTTTTTTTTTTTGTCGTCAATCGAACTTAACTTGAATTTTCATTGCGATGCCATTTGCTGGTGCCGCTGATTGTTGGCCATCCTTTGTGGCAAACATTGGGCCATTGGCGCTGGCTCATGAATGTTAAGGGTCACCTTTGTGACAGAGACGACACGCCTGACCAAAGGCTGGCCATTTGCCGCTGGGAGGCCTTGGACTCCCGCATCCAGCTGTGTGTGTACGCTTGTCTGACCTTGGCCTCACATTGCTGTGGTGCGTGTGGCAAATAATAGCTAATCTGACCCCGGCTAATGCTCCTTTGGTGTCCCCTTCATCCCTTGTTTCATCCCGCCGTTCTGTTTCTCCAGGCTACATGAGGGAGTCCTGATGAGGCTTGTCAAAGACGGAGGTTGGACACTGGAGAAAATGGTCACAGTAACAGTGAGCGGATAAAAATAAAATGTTGCCCAGACTGTGTCCACGCATTTCTGGTGCACTTTGCCCAAAAGAGGGCACTCTGTACCACCGCCATCTGCCCGTGACGGCTGGACATATACCACCAACATTAGTGACAAATCTTCACACCAGCTGCCTTCATCTGCACCATTTTTGTCTCTTTGTAGGTGTGAAAAAGCATTTATTTTCAAATACATTTTAAAAACAGCTTGTCATCTCAGCACAGAGGAAAAGGGTTTGACACTGCTTTTATGCGCTGAGGCAATTCTACCAACTTCCTGTGAAAAGCCTATTATTTATTTAATTTTTTTTGTGTCTTTCGAAAGAACCCAGCAAGGGATTCATTTGTAAGGCCTCCCCCAGCAAATGCCAAATGTTTCTTTCCATGTAAACCACTCAGCCACTTTTATTGGGGATCATTGCACTGGCAGTATCTTTCGGCGAAACATCAGCTTTGGCATTCAAATGCTGAATTTAATTCCACAGAGAGAGTAAAGAGGTGAACAGTCATAACACTCTGTGTTTTCCCATTTATTGCCAAGAGCAGTTTGATAATCTCTTTTTGTATGAGTGTGGGGGGGGGGGGGGGATGCATTAATGCACAAGGCAGGACAACTTGGCTCATTGAAAAGTGTAAAGTAAGAATGGCATTCAAAAGAGCATAGGCTTTCTGCCAAGGCCAAATTGTTAAGAACTGGAATGGAAAGAGGTGAGGTGTCTAATTTATGCTGGTGTAGAAGCCGATACCAATCAAGCTCGAAGCCGTTATGAGAGATGGTGTAAAATCTTGAGGATGGTGTTTGAAGCTTCTGCTATGAGAAAAAGCGATATAAAATGGTTCAGAATTTAGTGTAGAAGCCGGTACTAGAAATTGATGCTAACAACTGATGAATAAGTGCGTGCTATGAGCTGGTCCTTGGAAGCTAGTCCTTGAAAGCTGGTGCTATGATTCTAGAAACTGGTGGAGAAATATCACTTGATGTGGATGCCTCAAACGCCTGCTTGAAAATTGTGTTCAAAACTGATCGACGCTTGTGTGGATACGGGTATATTGTTGTTGGTGGGTTACATCATGTAGAAGCTAGTACTAGGGACTGGTGTAGAAGGTGATGCTAGAAAGTGGTCTAAAAACTACTTTTGTAGCTGGTGTAGAGTCCAAGTGACATAAAAGCCGATACCAAGAGCAGATGTACAAATTGGTGTTAAGAGCTGCTTTAAAAAACTGAATATGTCTCAGGTGTAGAAGTTGGGATGAGAAAACGATGTAGAAGCTGGTACTTCAAGCTGATGGCAGAAGCTAATGCTAGAAACTGGCATAGACACTGGTTCCGAAGCTGTGACAGAAACTGGCTTGTAGCTGATGTACAAACTGCTGCTGGAAGATGGAACTTGAAACTCTTGGAAGGATCGAGTGTTAGAAACTAGTGTTGACATTGGTTTGAAAGCTGGTGTAGAATTTGGTGCTTGAATCTGGCTCTCAAGTGAGCATAATAGCCAATAGGAATGAACAAATACTAGATTAGAAGATGAAACATCCAGCCACATTTTATCCAGATCTTCAACGCACCTGTGAGATTTTTATTTGCGCATCTCTGCTAACAAAGCATCTCGCATAAGTGTGTCTGTGCTCGTCGGCGTTAAAGTATTACACAGCTCCAGCTGTCTCACAGCGTAGGCACCAAAGGAAGATTTATTTTCCGCCTTGCGTTTTTGCTGCCACTCCTCCCGACCGGCCAACTCTGACCCTGCCCTGCCGACACAGCAGGGACGCTTAATCTCCTCTGACAACTTCATTATGAATACACATTTGTCAAAAAGCCCCACAACTACTTTCCTGGTAGTTTGGACACCAGTGACCATCAGGAAGTATCAGGCCTATCTCCTCCCTGTGGTGCACTGTGCTATTTTACTGTCATCTGAGAAGTGGAGAGCTTGCGGAATGAAGTGAAAGCGTTGCCATATGGTCGTTCAGGTTGAAACAGAGACAGAAAACAGAGCAGGTCCCAGTAGTGAGCTTTGTTAGTTCCACTGAAGTCGGATAGAAAAAAAAAAAAAAAGTCAACTTGAAGCTATGCTGCAATGTTTCCATATTTATTCCTTGCCAGGCCAATACAGTTGTGCTGAAATTCACAATTTACCTGGATGTTCCAACAATAATTGTCTCAAAACAGCCAAGAGGAGGTTATTTTTGTTTTATTTTTGTGATGAAGCAAATATGGCTTGAGAATCAAGATGATAGCAGTTGTAGTACCATTTGTATTACCAGCTATTGTATTATGGCTATGGGTGACAGGATTACTGTACTTAAGAGACGAAAACAGACCTTAATGTGCAAAAAAAAGAAATTTTAAGAACCCTGGAAATGATACAATTTCACAAACTAATTTACTTAATTGTTCTGGGATGGGAGGGGGGGGGGGATTACCTTGTTCCGCTGTAAGGCAGTGCTTTAATGCTGCCATCATGCGGATCGCAAATCGTAGGGCAGAATTTGAGTTTGTCATGGGTCATGTGTCAAACCACGAAAATAAAGAAGCGTACGATATTTCGGTGATGAAGTGCTGCATGTGATAATGCAACGGGGTCTCAATGGGGGGGCTGTGTTTCAATTAGTCACTGGGTGTGTCATCTCCCCCTGAACAAATTAACGCCTCTTTTCAAACACACACCCCTTTATCTCCTCTAGAGAAAGGGGGCAGTAATGATCTCAATTCGTAGATGCTATCATTTCACACACATTCTGTATTTGAACTGACGAGCCCATTTGGTCTCCTTTGCTCACCAAAATAGCAGCACCCACGGAGACGCGCACAGTAATTTATTGGTAACGGGATGTGATCTTTTCTATTTTAATTTTATTTTAATGCTGTTTCAATGCCAGAGTTGTATTGATAGAATATGTAGTACACTTTAGAATATGCAGTACTTCACCTCTTCAGGTACAAATATTGTGATTATCTCTGATCACAGACACCACTGTCCACACACTGACTATGTATTTACTCTGTACGCCTATTTGAATGCTCTTGCTCAACAAAACAGCAGCACCAAAATAAGCAAATTTGATTTATATGCTTCATGTCATACACAGTTCTGATAATGAATATACTGTATATATACAGTCAATCCTCGGTTTTCGAACGTCTCGGTTCTCGACCAATTCGGTTTTCGACCAAAAATGTCTATTTTTTTATGCCTCGGATGATGAACGAATTTCAGTTCTCGAACAAACTGAGCGCACTTGAATGCACCATTTGACTCCTCTCACCTTCCTGTTGCTTTCCATTGTGAGCAGACGTTTTCAGTAAATATTTTTATTTTAAAAAGAGTGTGGTTTCGGTTTTCGAACAATTTCGGTTTTCCAACAGCCTTCTGGAACGGATTATGGATGAAAACCGAGGTTTGACTGTATGTATATATATATATATATATATATATATATATACATGACTGTATATATACATACAGTATATATATATATATATATATATATATATATATACATACACACACACGTTGTTTTTTTTTACAGTGAGTTCAGCAACAATCTGAGCTTCAAAACGGGTATTTTGAAAAAAAAAAAAAACATGAGAGGGTCTGACAAGTCTGTGACACATGAGGGATGTTTCTCTTTCTGGAGATCAGTGAGGTTGGACAAAAAAAATGAAACACAGAGACTGAGTTGGGAGCGTGTAACAAAAGCCCAGATGCAGAAAGAGACATTCAAAGGCAGCCTGTGATGAAGCTCATGCGTTGGGATCGCTGCTCTCGACGAGCCGCTCTGATGGAAGGATTTCATCGGTTTCATCTCCTTTGTCTTCTTCCCCCCTCCGCCCTCCGTTCTACGTTATACAGACCATGTCCATCTTTCCCCCCCCCCCCCCCTTCCTTCTCTTTTCTTTGCTTCACTGGGGCAAAAGATCTTAATCGCGCCTGACCGTAATCTAGCAGAGTGGAACACTTTTCTTCAATAGACTAAGGGTTATTGTCTTGCAAAAAAAAAAAAAGGATGTGTAGTTTGTGTGTGCTTCATCCTGTGTATTCCTATTGTGGTGGAAGAGGCAGTCAATGTGCCAGGCAGGAATGAATAAGTCACAACCATTCTCTCTTTGAGGAAAGAAATGTGGCGTTTGCTATTTGTCTGTGCTCAGTCAGCGCGACACTCAGACAGAAAAACAAAGTAGCACAAATCATTTGGGCAAAGCGATGCGCTGATGGGGCTACGTGTCTTTCTCACGCAAGAGGATCTGGGTTCAAATCCTCGCTCAGGTCCTTTCTGTGTTGAGTTTACATGGTCTCTGGAAAATGTACAGACAAGTCGATGGATGTCTTTGTTGTATGACGAAGTCTGCCACGATACACGTTTCAAGCCTAATGCACACAATGTGATTTATATCATATTATGATTATCATGAGAGCCAAAGAAAATATTCCTTTAAACTAATTAACTGCAAATAAATTATCACAGAGCGCCGCAATATATCTCGCCGGGCATCAATCAGCTTTGCTCTCACTGTGGAACATTTGACGGACGGCGGGTTGACCTCTGTGTGACTGGATTTTTGAAGACCGTAATTTCTATAAGCGGCTACTTCTTTTTTCCCCACATGCTTCGAACCTTGCAAGCGAAAATAATGACGTAAACAATTTCCGGATTCAGCCATCATGTCGGCAATACATTTCGGACCGATCCTAATTCTACCACTTAGCCCTTGATTCACGTTTCCTTTTCGCATTGGGGTTTTGCAAATCAGATGTTTTGTTGAACACTGCAGAAGCTGCATTGAGACATTCTTTTACACCCCAAATGTCACGAGATATTCTCCAACGTCGCCCCCAAAATCTACGGCTAGCAGGAGTCGACATAAATTTGCGCTTTGCTAGGCTGTAAATAGCTCAGTGGTCCTTAGTTTAGCTCTGCTGTACTGAGCTCCCAATTGACTTATCTTGCGTGCTTTGGCCTCCAAGTTCAGCGGATATGTTTGGTTGAAGGATTCTCGTTTCCTTATGAAGTGCTGCTTACACTTAACTCTTTTTATTCAAGCAACAGTACTTCTGATCGTTTGAACGTAATCTGTTTTTGCACTGGCTTTAAGAAGGATAGAAATGCAGTGGACGGTCTATTCAGATTTCATTGTAGTCACATGATCACAACTGTAGTCGGCCTTCTGAATATGCGGACACGGTCTATGACAGTGTTCTTTATGAGAAAAATAAAATGGCTGCGTTACATTGCATATTCTGTGCTGTAGCTCTATTTATCAACATCTGACCGTGGGTCCGCATAAAACTATGACTTGGTCCGCAACGGACAGATATTCAAATTGGACTTTCGAGGCGTCATTGTGTTTTCTCAAGTATTCATCTGGTGCCCGTCAAGAGACTCAAAGTGACAAGAAAACAATGTCGCGTAATCATCACACAGTACTCGCTTTTAAGTTTGACTTTCTCCATTGCGATGGCAGATCCCCCCCCCCCCCCCCGTCCTTCCCCATTCCTCCTTTTGTCACTGTCACCTCATTTTCTTCTTGTTGCCTTTTGTCACTTTGCCTCGCTCGCTCTTTGGCATTTTTCTTGTTCTCTTGTGTCGTTGTCACTTCCCATCTCGGCTGCCTCATTTGTCATTTCATTTTCAGCGCTTGTCTTTTGTCGACAAACATGGGAACATTCTAGTTTGTTTGTTTTTCAAGGCTCTGATGTTTGAAAGAGTTTCAAAATCTACAAAAAGTGAGTAGCTCAGGAAATGTGTCATTATTAGATTATTTCATTTATTCTTACAAAGATGGGGACGGGGTTTTTTCGATCAATGACCAGCTTTTTTAAAGTCCTCTCGGGGCCACACTAAATTGATGAGGAACACACAATGGCATATTGTGGGACAACGTGTTTACCTAGATGTGAAGAGCATTTAAATGTTTTGCAGCTTCTTATAACAGTTCCTCAGAGGCATTTTGAAGGTTTTTCCCAAACTCAAAAACTTGCAGTAGACCCACAAAAAAGTTTCAAAATTGAAACGGTTTGGTTTGAAGCATTCTCAAGATTTTGTCTTGATTGTTCAGAAATTTGGTAGAAGTGTATTTTGTGAGTACACCTGCCAAAAGGTTTCATGAACCCATGCCTCAAAAGACAAAGTAAGTCTTTCATTTTTTATGTGATTTTAGCCTTGAGGGGGCGGGGCTTCAAAAGCAGACTAGTCCTGGAATTTGGTTCAAAGCAGCTATTAGAGTCAATTAAGAATCATTTTGGACATTTCCAGGAGTACTTCAGAGGCAGAGATTTGGGGTGGCTGCTACCAAATATGAACCACATATACAAGACAGACAGTGACGCTCAATCACAAACTATTTTAAGTTTTCTTAATTTTGAGCATGGCAGCAAAGTCTGATGACTCCACAAGGTCAGAAACGACCAAATGTGTTGCGTTTGTGTGATCATGGTCAAGCACCGGAGACATTTATTGGCAGCCTCTTTTGACTGAACATTATGAAAACAAATAATAAAAAAGTATCTTCACTGGGGCTCTTCCATTTGAGTGAAGCAGCAGCATCATTTGTTACTCATATGAAAATGGATACATGCTAATATCAAACGCGAGCGTTGCGTAGCATAGCAATGTATCCTTCATGTGTGTCTCACGAGTGCGCTTCTGATGTTTCCTCGTTAAGCGCCGCCGCGGAGCGTCCAATTGGAAAGAGTCTTACCGGGCGTAAATAATGGCATCTATGTGTACGGAGTCGCGGAGCAAAAGGGGAGCAAAGGCTGCCTTTCTCCCCCTTCGCTGAGTCTGCTCACTGCATGCTGCCACTCACATACTTGGCTCCCATTAACAGGCATCTGTATTAATTCTCTGCATATAAAAGGAAGAAAGGATGAATGAGGATGCTGATAAAGGAAATGAAAATATACCCCACTGAGCCATGGTTCAATGTGTTCCTTAATGTCGATGCCGTTAGGAGCATATCAGCGAAAAGTGATGTGATATGACATTTACGCATCCATCTTTAAACATTTGAGCCACTCAAATTCAGATGGTCATGAGGCAACCTGGCTTCCATTGTCTAATTCCGCTCAGGTCACTAAATACTACGATAACGTCGTGATTTTACAAGATGTTAAATGTTATCATGAGGATAATGTTGCATGACTAAAATAGAGAGAGAGAGAGAGAGAGAGAGAGAGAGAGAGAGAGAGAGAGAGATCCAATTTTATGAGCGAAACACAATTTCGGGAGAAGTTTTGACAGTATGAGACTTAAGGGGTCATTTTAGGAGACAAAATGCAATTTTTAGAGAACAAAGTCCTGTTGTTATAAGAGAAACTCATAATTTAATGATGAACAAGGTAATTTTACAAAATTTAATATGACAATAATGTCAGACTATAACAAGACAAAAAGTCATTTTTATCAGCATAGTTTTAAAATGAAGAAAAAATGTAAAGTGTAGTTTCAAGAGTTAAAAAAAATCTGATTTTAAGAAGAGTCAAACAAAAATGGACATTTAATGAGAATGTTAATTTGATAAAAAATGTCACTTTAACATAAAAAATGAGAATAAAATTGGAATATTGCATACCAGTAATTTTCTGAATAAATATTTCATATAAAGAAAATAATTTCATCATTGTATTCATTGAATGCATTTAGCAGTAAAGGAACATGAACATTTTTTACCCTACAACAAAAAGGCGTAACTCAACAAGACTTAAGTTTTAATATGAGAATGAAAATGTAGAATTACACAATGCCATTGCCATGGAAATAAAAAAAGTAATGTAAAAAAAAAATCTAAATTTAAAGGTAATATAAAAGACCAATCGCAACATAGGGAACAAAGTTGTCATCTGATGTAAAATAAACAAATCCTGAAAAAGTGATGTGAAAGGAGCTCCATTATTCTAGCTTTTGTGGTAAAACACTTTTCTCAGCATGTTCTGCCACGTCAAATGAATAGAGCAATCAAATCAACAAAAGACGTGTACGGAGCTAACCACTGGAAATGATGCAACCTTTCATTTAAGTGCAAGAGCCCGGTGTGACATTGTGCACGTGTTCTGTCCACAACAAACGACCCAGTGAGCTACAGCACTTTCCGCCACACACCTGGCGTATTCGTCAATAGCCTGAATAAAAGCAAACGCTTCCCCGCGTCCAACGAGCCTTGTATCCTCTCATTGATTTCTCCCCGGCCGTTTGCTCGCCCTCCCTAGCCGAGACCCGGATGCAATTTAAGTGCTGTGTGGGGACGCGTTTGCAGCATAGAAGCTGACACGGTGTGGTCAATAGCCTCGGGCGTCGAACGAGCTCGAGTACCGTACAGATGGAGCAACGTCGACGTACTTCCTCTTTCCAGCTCACCTCACGCCTCCTTGTCAAAAGAAATGATGGAGGCCGGAGGGCTTTCGACAGGTCCGTTTCCGTCTCCGAGTGGACGAGGCGGGACGGTGACGGTGACGCGCCACGAGAGGACACTTCAATTGTTCCGTTTAATACGCTGTTGGCTTTCAACGGACTGCTTCAGGTAGTTGTGTTTTCCCAAATGGATCGTGTTTGGATTGGCAAAACAAAAGCACGTGATCATTATGATGGTTGGTTTGAATATTGCCACATTTTTGCTCGAGTGCAAGGGGAACGAGTACAGTAATTTTCATGATGTGTCTGAGGATCAACATTCGTTTTTTATAATCAGACTTCATCCATTTGCTCAGTGGCGATGGATTTGCTACGAATCCCCTCAAGCCAGTTTCATGTAGCTCGTCAATCGTGAGTAGACCCACAAAATTCTCAAGAACCAATGCCTGAAAAGGCGTAGGATGTCTTGTCTTTAGGTTGATTTTGGCCTCCTAATTTGACCATGATATTTTGTACCATTCATAGAATGTTTTTGAATAGTCAGCTCTCTGAAGTGAGTTTCACTACCTATTCTGTAAACAATTCATACCCATGATAAGTAGATCAACAAAAAATTCGGAAGAACCCGTGAGACTCAGGAAGTCGGCCATTTTGGTTTGAAGAGGCCATTTTAGCTTTTTTGGGCGGAGGGGACATTTCCAGGTATCAAGACTGATTGATTGAATTTATTTGGTGAAAGCACAGAATCGAGCATACTAAAACCCGTCATACAGTCAAGCTTCATCGAGGGTAAAAGCGCAAAAAACCTCAGGCTGTATTTTCAATGTGGTATCACTATAAAAAAGCAAACAAGACAAAATAGTTTGAGAGATTTTGTACGGTTACTCGAATTCGAACCATGACTAGACATGGCAAACAAATTAAAATGTATTTTTCCATTCGGTGTGGGCAGTATTCGGCAGCAGATGATGGTGACTAACGACATTTTTCCGGTGTCTCGAGTTGGGGTTTGAGTCCTCAAAATGGGCTTCAGAAATTCCACCCTCAACTGGAAATTTGGTAGCCATGATATTAGTGCAGCTTGTACTACCGGAGACAAATTCCTTGTGTGTTCTCCATACATGGCCAATAAAGATGATTCTGATTCTGATGTCTATAATGAGTAGCCCCACGAAAAAATCTCAAAAAAGAAGTCTGTCATTTTGGTTTGAAGCTGCCATGTTACGGTCATTTTGCCGAATTCCAGGATTCCTTAAAAACGAATTTGCCCAAGAGATTTGGCCTGATTGCTATCACATTCAATCCTCGCACACCACACTCCTAAATGACGCAAAACTGCAAATAAATTGAATTTCCATCGTAGAGTCTGAATGGAGCATGGCTGCAAAGTTGGACGACTCTAAACTATTCTAACTCATCCCAACAAACATGTGTGTGACGACGCTACCACAAATGCGTAGGCGCCCACTAGTGACGTGAAATAATTCTGCTTCAAACAAAACCGACTTCTGCCTGGTGCAACTTCACCTGGAGGAAAGGCTATTTGCGTGCGTGCAGAACAATGGCGGGGACGTGTTGATAATGCAAAAAGAAATTCATGAATGCCGGCATAATAGGGTAGCCGCTCGACATCTTTCTTGCACATTTATGATATATTTACAAAGCATTGGGAAAGAAAAACACATTTATCTGGGCGAGGATGAACCCATTACTTTGTCTATTCCTCATTCACGTGAGCCTCCGGGCCGATGGAGGGAAAAGAAAATGGAAATAGTCAAAGACTCCGGCTACGAATACTGTTCATTTGACGCTCGCCTCTTGGATCCGTTCTGTGGCGGCAAGCTTCTCGCCACACTGTTTATTTTATTCCTCGACATGAGCGTGCAACGCCGCTCATGCATGTGTGCTCTAAACATTACACTCCAATGTGCAGCCATGCTTGTCTTGTCCGTGTACTCACATGACCCACAACAACCAACTCACCAAACACACACACACACACACACACACACACACACACACACACACACACACACTCCACCACCAACACCCAAGGTTTTTTTTTTCCTCCGCTCAAGCCGAAGCAGAAAGCGTCGACAATTATACACTCTGCAGCAAAATTATTCAGTTGGCATCGATGGCACCTCGTAATTCCTCACGCGCCGCCCCCTCATCCCCCCCCACCCCCCCTCCTCTCCAATCTCGATGGGAAATAAAGCAAAACCATTTAGACGACGGGCTTGGAGCTCAACCTTTTGTTTGTCACACTTGGGGAGCACAAATGGATTCTGGTTGTACGGAAGATTGAAATTGTATGCTTATTTACAGCATTCTGATTTATTAAAAACATTAAATAAAAACAAAAATATATGAGAGCACCCCCCCCCACACACACACACACACACACACAAAAACACCCACTAGTGTTTGCCCGAAGACGGCTGGGATAGGCCACGCCCCCCGCGATTGAGGATGAAGCCTGGATGGATGGATATATGAGAGCCCTCTTCTAACAGTGTTTTACCACCTAGGTTGATATTTTACATAAAAAGAATCTCATGGCAGACCAGTGAACAGAAATGATACAAGGATCAATACAGAAATCGCATGTGGTGGTTGTGGAAGAGCCTGTCATGATATGTCGCTGGCATAAATAGAAAAATAAAGACACATTTGGAGCAATTAAATCATGTTTTCAGACCAATTACCGTAATTTCCGGACTATAAGCCGCGACTTTTGTCACACGCTTTCAACTCTGCGGCTTATTTAATGAAGCGGCCTATATAAAGACTTTTTTAATGGCCGCCTGTGTACCGTCTTTCTTTGTAAATATCTCATGTAACAATATGGGCACCTGCGGCTTATAGACAAGTGCGGCTTATGTGTGTACAAAATGTTTTTTTCCATTAAAAATGTAGTGGTGCGGCTTATAATCAGGTGCGGTCTATAGTCCATAAATTACGGTAACTGATCATTTCTAGCAATACACACCTGTGGAATAACAAGCAAACACGGACATCCCACAGAAATTATTGTCATCGCTAAATAGTCAGATGCCAAGACTTTTTTTTGCATCTATGAACTGATGTTTGAGTGTTTTTATTTTTTTCCTGATGGGAAAAGGGATGTGTTTTTATGCAGCGTAACAAATCTGTGCTATAATGTGTCGAGCAACAGAGTTCAAACGGCTTCATAAACCATGATTGGATGACAGACAGAGAAAAATACTTTATGAGGTTGGTCTATCTGACCATTTCAAGCGCAAAACCCAGTAAAGAAATGGAGGAAATAACCCACAAATGTGCATAAAGGCACATCATAACAGACATTGTATCATATTTTCTCATAAATGTGTCATGGTCCTCGAAGGACTGTATAAAAACTGACAGAAGGATGCAAGCCCTCTGCATTCAGCCCGGTCCCCCTACTTCCTCAAATAAAGGGGGCGGTCCTAACCGAGACCCTTTCTGCCCACTCGCGATCGCGTAGAGAAAGGGAGCGCTGCACGGATGCTTGCGTTCCTCTGACTTTCACAAACACTCGCCAAGAATTAACATAAACAATCCCAGGACAATGCTAACACACAACCTCACACACACGTGCGGTACATGCACAGAACCAAGGCAAGAGCGGGATTGATTTTATGATGATGCCCTCGGCTGGTTGCAGCCGTGGAGGAATTGGAGGCGGCAGAGCGTATGTGCGCATGTGTGGATTTTTTTTTTTTTTTTTGTGTGTGTTTTGATTTTTGGGAAAAGAGGAGAGCCGCTGCTTGCTTTTTGGAAGCAGTTTTGTGGACAGGCGAGGCTGTGCTGCTGCTGCTGCTGGATCCACAGCTTGTACAACATGGATGATGTTTGGGGAAAGGGTGTTGGGAGGTGAGGGAGCGGGGGAGCAGCCATGCCCAACACAACTGCCAAGCGTCCCTTCTCAGCGCGCGCGCACACACACACACACACACACACACACACACACACACACACACACACACAGGCAGACCTGCAACTGCCAATCAAAGCCGCCTCGGGCGCTGCCACTGCCATGTATGCATAAATTAGCATTCATTTGCATGAGCAGCCACTCATTTAGCAGGCCCACTTGGACCCCCCAACCCCCCTCCCTCCCTACAAGCAAATGGCACTTTCTCCCCCCGGTTCCGTTCTCCTCAATTGCTCACTTTTGCTCTCCTTATCCCATTACAAGCATCGATAAGAGTTAGTAAATCGTCAGTTAACCCTTTTTATACCAAATCGCTCTCATGACACGATATTGAATGTGCAGGCTCGTTTGTTTGTATTCAGGCGTACAAATGAGTCAATAGACATAAAGAAACCAAACAGGAATCTAATGAGATCTGTTGGGGGACGAGCGGCCTACTCTCCCCCGCGTGTTCGTTGTCTTTCGGACGAGGAGAATGTTGGTTCTTCAAATACAGGCTGGAGGCAATGAACAGTCATCTTCGAAGCTTTTAATTTAGTTTACTGTAGTTTACGAATCGATTCGGGCTCCTGAGGGGTCCAGATTTGAATCAGGAAGCTCAGAAAAAATACAGTCACACGTCTATATAGGCATAGTATGTAAATGAGGGGCAGGCAGTCCTTCCCCTTACGTAAAAATCAGAGACAAAGAAAGGTCAATGCAGTTCAATCTTGACATGGTGACAAAGTACAGACCACATCTGCTGTGCACAAATTATGAGATTGGAGCTCCTTTCCCAGGCAACTTGACAGCCTTGAAAAACGTGAAAGGATGGGAGTACTGGGAGGAAGATCTTTGGGGCTGTTAAGTTGCCCAAGGACAAGAGGGGAGTCAAGCAAAACACGACCTGTTTGTGCTTCAGCAGATGTTCATTATAGAGATTAGTATCAATAGTTCTCATGGTAAGGCGAAATTCCTCAACACAAGGCATAGTCCCTTAATAGTTGCAACACAGATACTTGAGACAACAGTTCTTCTTTTGGTGTTAAACAAGTCCTATGGAGGGGGGCCCTAAAAGTGGTGGGGGTGAGGGACACTAAAGGTGATTGTAAACACAGTGAGCAGGAAATACCTCCAACAGCATTCTATATTCTTTGTTTCTTTCGAATCCAACTAACAGATAGGAATCCCATGTCAACAGATCCAATAAAAGAGCTTCATCCAAAATTCAATTTAGGCAGGATTTTGATTGACAAAGTCAAATACCATGGAAATACTATGGAAACCTTTATCTCGGCGTTTGCTACAGCACATGTCTTGAGGGTTGCATGAGAGCTGGAGCTGATCCAGGCACATTCCATTATTCGGTTGCTTTATTTACATTCATTCATTCATTTTCCCATCCGCTTTATCCTCACGAGGGTCGCAGGGGGTGCTGGAGCCTATCCCAACTGTCTTCGGGCTGTAGGCGTGGGACACCCTGAACCGGTTGCCAGCCTATCGCAGGGCACACACAGATGAACAACCATCCACACTCACACTCACAACCTAGGGACAATTTGGAGTGTTCAATCAGCCTGCCATGCATGTTTTTGGAATGTGGGAGGAAACCGGAGTACCCGGAGAAAACCCACGCAGGCCCGGGGAGAACATGCAAATTCCACACAGGAAGGCCGGAGGCGGGATCGAACCCACGACCTCTGCACTGTGAGGTCAACCCGCTAACCACTGGACCAACGGGCCACCCGCTTTATTTACATTGGGAGTAAAATTATTTTCTATAAAAAGTTTGTTATTAAAACCCTTGTGATGCAGTCAATGTAAATAATTTTAAATAACGCAACATACAATTTTACAAAAATTGTATTATTCCTGAATATTTATTTTACTTTACCACTCGAAATGTTGAGTGGCATCAGCGCGATACATATATATATAGTTCCTATTTTTTTCTTTGTATTTTTTCTTTGTATTTTTGCCCTCTATGGACAATAAAAGCGGTACTGTGCTCTGACCAAAACATAAATGTACATATCTATATCTATATATATATATATATGTATATCTATATATATATATATATATATATATATATATCTATATATCTATATATATATAATATGAATTGGAATATTTCATATCACACACTTTGTCTTTGATTTAAAGATGACAACACGCAAAAATCTACAAAAATTGTAGGAATTGTAACAAGGGTTTTAACACTGTCATCTCTGACATTGTCAAAGAAAAGCATTAAGTTGCTTTTCACGACTCTTATATTGGATCTCATTCGATTCGCCTTTGCCAACGCAGTCAAAACTCTTTCAGAAGCACTCACAAAAGACTACTTTTCCACCGCAGAGCTGCACAGGCACTAAAAAACACGCACCGACCAGGCTTCATTATCCCGAGAACTCTGAAGTCTTGTTTCACACCGGGAGCAGCGGTGCATGTATGGCTGTCTAAATTACACTTTCCTCCCAACAAGAACATTCAGCATAACGGTCAGCAACAGTTACACGGGGGTAGGTAAGCCAGTCAGATCGGGGAATACAGCGGATAAGATGACATGAATTTTTCACCACAGATAGTCGAACATGACGCTATACAGGGTTGGCCTGCGTGGGGATTAATAAGTAAAGAACAGAGAGTCCTTCTATCTGCCCTGTGCACAAGTTTTGGGATGAAGTAATTGGCTGAGATTGTGCATTCCCAGTCAAGTCAAAGCAGCGCACGTGACGCTAATGAAAGTTTCCTCTGCTGCTCCGTTGACCTTTTCCTCGCCTGTTGTGCATATTTTCAACAGGGTTTATATTTGGTAAATTATTGAAAGTGTCCTTTGGTCCATATAGTTGCTTACAAGTGTATTTTTTAAAAACTACTCCCCAGGTGATTATTCGATTTAAAACCGCTTTCAGCCATAAATGTGGTTCCACTTTTTTTGTCAGTAAATAAAATGTATTACAGTCAAACCTCGGTTTTCGAACGTCTCGGTTCTCGGCCAATTCGGTTTTCGACCAAAGATTTTGAGTTTCGTATCCCTCGGAGGACGAACAAATTTCGGTTCTCAAACAAACTGAGCGCACTTGAATGCACCATTTGACTCCTCTCGCCTTCCTTACACGAGGAAGTGATGCTTCCTCGGGCAGACGAGGAAGTGGCGCTTCGTCGTGTTGCTTTCCATTGTGAGCAGACGTGTTCAATAAACATTTTTATTTTAAAAAGAGCGTGGTTTCGGTTTTCGAACAATTTTGGTTTTCGAACAGCCTTCTGGAACGGATTATGGACGAAATCCGAGGTTTGACTGTATTATTATGATGAATACAGTCACGTTGGTGTCTTTTTCTTGTATCATATGCACTTAACAGAACTACTGAACTGATTTTGCGAAGAAATGTATTCAATAACTATCAACCTCCCGTAATGGAAATATTGTCATCTGCATATCAATACAAATGATTGGTTGGTTGAAAAGTAATTCTTTTTTGGTTTGTCCATTGACACACCGATGATATTCCTAAATTTCAAGGTGGGTCATAAAATGGAAAATCCATTCACACCAAACGCGCTCACTCGCGCTCACATTCGTGCTTGGTACACTTGTCCTGGCATATTTGCGGTTGACTTTTCATAAATTCACAGATTCCCGTCATTCTGCCAAACATATCTTCAGCTATTCATTGAAAAGAAAATAATCACATTTTCACGTTCATTGTGGTCTTTCTGGAGTTAATATACAGAAGATACCAGCAAAGCCCTGTCGAAATGGAAAAGTATTACAGAGTCAAGGGAGAATGTTAACGTGATCTATCTTAACTGAGAGGAGCTGGGTCGTTTGTGGAATATATGGAGAACCTTTGCCGCGTGTGCAGATACTGTACATGCGCACTTATAATGCCTTTTTTTTTTAAAAATCAATCTGAAAGCCATTTTGGGGTGGTTTAATGTAAAATGTGTTCTAAATCATTATAAATTATATGGGATCACAGTTTGTGGTTTATTTACAGCTCTTGAATTATTAATAGTCAGTTATAAACATTTTTAGGTGGTGGTATCAATTACTCTGGATTTTTCACTACTTGCGGTACACCTCGCGATCCCCCCACAGGTAGTGAGAGATCATGTTGCTCTCTTTAGCAGGTTTAACCTAGGGCATGTAGCTGACACATATTAGCATAACGGTACATATGGAGTATGTATAGTGCCGTGTATACATTGTCGCTAGCTAATCTGGGTTGTGTACCACACGGGGTGCTAGCATCTGCAAGCCTCACAGACACAAAAGGGTATCGCATGATGTTTCAAGCGCCTACGGTTGGTTCCAGGAAGAGGCTGTGTTTTCCTCCCCTCAACCTCTTTTTGTCCTCTCCTTTAGCTGAATTCAACTCACAAACATTCTAAGAAGCACCACTAAGGCAACGGAGCTGAATGCTGTCTCATTCGATTTCCATATCACCTCGCCCAAAATACAGCTCGCCCTTTTTCCCGTGTGCACTTTCTATTTATGTTGTTCGTGTCTGCTGGGAGTGAACTGAGCTATAGTTAAGGTGCCAGTTTTGTAAGGATAGTAGGTCACCATGTCTTCAGGGGGATCCACAGGTTAAATACGTCATTTCTTCAAGGACACGGATATTCAAAGTTAACTGCTGAGACTGCGGGAACCCACTTGCTAACCCAAACAGCAGTACTTAAGGAGGCACGTAAATAGTCCCTCGGTTTACTTAAAGTGTGGAGTAAATGAGTTGCCAGTGCAGGAATAAAGATTGTGTCCTATGTGGAGACAAGTTTGTTAACAGGACGACTTTTAAGTTCCACTTTGATTGTTTTAGTTCCTCGACATGGATTCCAGTATCCCTTTACTTAATGACTATTCAATACATTGGTTGGGGGCCAGTCCAGGGTGTAACCTGACACTTGACCAAAGTCAACTTGAATAGGCTCCAGCACACCTGTGACCTTAATAGGGACAAGCGCACTAGAAAATGATCATCAATTTTGTTGGTGAAAGTATTATACAAATCTATGATCAGGGGTGCGCATAAAAATGTTGGCATGGTTCTCGAATGAGCACCAGAGTTTGTTGTTTGGTGCAATTTTTTTTCCCCCCAGACCTCATGGGTGAACTTCAAAACTCATCTTTTTCAACACCAATTGTCATTGAACCATGAGATGTGTCAATCAATTCACAAATCAACACCTGTTGAGAATTTTGTCAATTAGCTCCTCGTTAGGGAACAGCAAGTTGTCCAAAAAGTACGAAAACATCGAACAGACGCGCATTCAGAAATTTGGAGAAGGTCGAAGCTCGCATGTAAAGGTTAAAATGCATTTTCAGTTCATCCTACTGAGGAGATATGTCACGGCCAAGAAAGCGTCAATGTTCACAAACAACTGCTGCTACGCGTGCTAATGATGTCAACCGAGGGGGTCCTCCGCTTGTTGATTAGCCTAAATGAAGGGCTAATAGAAGTTGCCCGAGCGTAATTAACGACTGAAGGGTCGCCTAGCAAAGATGAGAGCGCGCCACCGTGGCATGCGGGTAGTCCCGGGGTTAAGTGCGCCAATAGACAACACGGCAGGGCAAACCTCATCAGCTTGGCCATGCTAGCTAACCCGTGATGCCCTGCCACCGTCAGCTACGCCGATGCCCAAGACAGGCCCCGCAGTCCCGACCGGGGCCTAATTAGCTGTCACGGCAGGTGGACCGGTGGCACTGTGTGGTCTTGTATCTCTGACAGTGTCGGACCCCACCGAGCTTCCCCTTGACACTCTGCACCGCAGTCGACAATGTGTGTGTGTGTGTGTGTGTGTGTGTGTGTGTGTGAACATAGAATACAAAAAAAATTGAGATGGGCATAATAGAACTAACTCTTTTACTGATGGCGTGGCGGGCAAACATACACTTTTGGTTTAATTTAAAACCATTTTTAAGGGCATTGACTATTCACGCTGTGCTCGCCACTTCATCAATATGCAGTGTAGGAAGGATAAAGTAGATTTCTAAGCAAAATGAATTATGCAATGTGATGCAATGTGGCAAGGTTTTTCACATGTTCCTTTCATTCAACAATGTCCAAAGTTCAGGCTAAGGGCAGCAAGCGACGATAGATCATATTTGCCTTGGTCCACGGCATACTCCCAAAAAATAAATGTCATATAATTACCATTACTTTATCACAATAATGCTATTTTCATTTGAAAGTTATTCAAAACAGCTGACATCACAGAAATATATCCAGCGAATACAAAGTCACAAACGTCCGCAACACGGTCACCGTAGCAACATGTTATATAATTAATGAGAACGCCGCTTGCTAGTTTTTCATGATAACTAGCACTTTGCAAAATCAACAGAGTGCCCTAAAAAAAAAATCGACAGAATCGAACGTTTCCATGGCAGCAACGTGCACACACGTGTAGAATTTCTGTGTTATGTAGATACTGGAATTTGTCCACGATAGCTGCCACTATGCCCAGCAGAAACAGAATGATAAGAAATAATGCACAAAACTAAAATTAAAAAACAAAAAAGTCTGAGGCACTCAAGCACTGCCTCAGTTTACATTAGCTATATTGTAATTACTGCAAGTGTTCCTCCTGCCAGTTATTCATGGTACCCGGCAGGCGCGATCAATACAAATCATCAGAACAAGTATAAATAATCCACTGTCAAAAAAAAGTCCACACCACTCAAATATTGATGAAAGCCGACACCTTGCGCAATATACTGTAAACCCTGTCCATAACGTAAAAACAGCTAGAAATAATTTACAAAATAAAAACAGGGTCGCAGGAGCACATGCACAATTGATGTGTCCAGCATGATCTGATTTCCAGTTTTTCTTGAGAACTGGGAACTTCTGAATGGCCATGACGAATCCACAGAGTCAACCCCCCCCCTCCCCCCCCAAAAAAAATCCATGGCATGCATAGGCACATGCGCGCTCACAATTAAGACTCCAAAATCAACTCAATTTCTCTTCTCGCCAATATTTTTATGAAAGCTACTCTTTGCACAATAAAAATAAACAGAAGGACTACAAATAACCCACGACGTAAAACACAAAGTCCACAACAGGCACGATCAACGCCGTAAAGTAAGGAAAGTTGCTCAAATAGCCTTGTGAGAACACATAAGTGAGTATGACAACTAATTCCATCGATACATCATTTTTACCATCAATTCGTACACAACATTCCATCATTGGCCTGCGTGTTGTTGTTTGTATACCCTTCATCACTTTGGACGCAACGCGCATGTACACAGCGTCAAGTGTTAAACACACACGCAGACACACACAACAGCGTGCACAGTGATGTATGGCTCATTTGCGGCGTGATATGTTCTACACGCGGTCACTATACATCAGCCACTGATGTTGCACGAACGGGTCCATTTGATCCTCTTTGGCAGATGGATCCAATCGGCCGTATTGGCCTGTGACAGAAAGCAATCTAACGGCGGCCTCATTGATGATGATGAGTTCTGTTCCATTGCGCCCGAGATCCAGTCCAATTTCAAAAGCAAATTCACCCATTCATCTTCCAAATAATTGTGGCACTTTATCAATTGCTCCCGGGTCTTTTATCTATCATTTCGATTGATGTGATCATTTTCCAAAATAGCCGTCTGTCCCGAGTCTGGTCGTGAGACAGACACACTTGTGTGGTTTCGCTGGCGTGAGTGTCCTTATACTTTTCAAGATATGAGCCATAGAATGTGAAAGGCAGAGGCGCTTTTATAAGGGTGAGCATTTTATTATTATTTTTTTTTTTTAAGTCTTTGAGAAAATGTGTTGGTCCAGTGGTTTGTGCGTCAACCTCACAGTGCAGAGGTACCAGGTTCAATTCCAGCTGCGGCCTCCCTGTGTGGAGTTTGCATGTTCTCCCTGGCCCTGCGTGGGTTTTCTCCGGGTACTCCGGTTTCTTCCCACATTCCAAAAACATGCATGGCAGGCTGATTGAACACTCACTAAATTGTCCCTAGGTGTGAGCATGAGCGTGGATGGTTGTTCATCTGTGTGTGCCCTGTGATTGGCTGGCAACCGGTTCAGGGTGTCCCCCGCTTACTGCCCAAAGACAGCGGGGATAGGTTCCAGCACGCCCCGCGACCCTTGTGAGGAAATGCAATTAAAGGTGTAAGTAACAATAAAGTGACCCTTTGCGTCCAATGGAGGATTGGGGTGAGAATTCTGAGTTTGATGGAAAATCGAAGCAACCGTAGCTGAGCTTGATATCTGTATGTATTTCTGTGGCACGTGCAAATCCCTTCCAAGCCAAAAATAAGTTTGACTTTGTAGAACTGTCATGAAAGTTTTGAGCTGACATGCTCCACCCATAAACAAATTTGGTAGCAGTCTGACAAAATATCTCAAAGAAGTTTCCTTTTGAAAAGACATTGAGAAATGGCAAAAATTGTCCTAAAATGGATGGAGACAGCCACCGTCCCGAGTATTTTAGGGGATGAGTTTTTGAGACTTCCTGTATTGGATAAACATGCCTACCAAATTTCATGCAGAAAAGTGAAACCAGCCTTGGGGGCTAAATGAATATAGACTCGCTTATCATTCATGGCTGCGTGTGTTTACTCAATCTTATTCTTGTGAGGACGCATGAGTGACATGCAACCTTGTGTTTTTGTGGACCTTTTTACAAGTTCACAACAGGAAAATGCATGGATGAGGTCATTTTTAAGTGTAGTTTGAAAGTAGGTATTCGCAATATTGAAGCGTGACCTGTTGACTTTTCTACGGCGTAAATTTACATACCAGCTGGCGTCCACCATTCTTGGTTCATTTGCATGCACATGCAAGTCAACACTTTCTTTGATTTTGTTCTTTGCTTCATGAAGATATTACATTGGCGCCCCGACCGACAGTTCGGATTTTTGCATTGTAGTCAGCACCCAAACTACTTAGCATTCTAAGTGAATGTACACTGGCTAAGTTAAAACAAATGCGGTATTATACGACAGCCCTGTCATAAACCCCCATTTCAATGGTGGTAGTGGTGGGGGTCGGGGGGGGGGGGGGTTTAAGCATTTTGTTTGAGAGAGATCTTAAATGTTACACTTTTGAGTTTTTTTGGACCGTACCATATTTGATGTATTAAATACGATCAACGTACATTTGTTTTGCTCATTAAATTGCCAAGTAGGGGATATTAGCGTCTACTCCATCAACACGGCTGCATGAATAGCTGATATAATCACTCAGTTTCAAGGTGCGTCAAGGGAACAGAGCAGGACATGGACATACATGTACGTCTGACAGATCCATGACATAGCATTGCTTTACATTTATTACTCCCGCCAATCGCTTTAAACTACTTCGGTCGTTTCGCAAAGCCTGACTGGAAAATATTTGCGCCGTGGCCTTGTGGAGTGATTGATGCACCCGGGGAGGTAACAAGTTATTGTTATGGCTTTGCATTTATGTGCAGGGCTTGTGTCTGTTAACCTAACCTTCTGTGATGTCGGAAGTATTCACTGGAGTGGATGTTTATTGATTTCATCTTCTCTTGATTAGTATGCGTGCAAACCTTTTATACAGTATATGCTGGACACGTGACCACACTACGCTATTAGTTGCGAATCAATCTGTCGTGAAATCAGCATTCAAAGACGGGATTTCTTTGGAATTACATTGTATTTTTTTTTTAAAAAAATGAAGAATGCACTTTCCATATCACTCATGATCAATCTACGTTCTATTTTTACGTTGAAATCAGACCGACAATCAGTCCTTTATTGCTTCTGCTCAAAAGTCAGTTGGGAGAGGCTCCAGCTCAGCCGCGACCATGATGAGTAATGGTGCTTCCCAAAATAGATGGGTGGACATTGAAATCACCATAACTCGGCATGATGTTTGACAACTGTATGTTCATTCATCAGTGTGAGTATACTGAAAACATAGCTCAATAAGATTAGAACATGACGTTCATTTTCCAAGGTTGTCAACTTTTAATGAACAAAGTTAGGGCACTGTTCTTTGGTAAAAGCGGCTAAAGTGTCTCTCTTCAGTGTCGGTTTTGACGGACATACCTAGTTAGAAAAGATGTATTCATTGGCTGTTTTTGCTACTTGCTTTTAACACGTGAAAAATCTCCAAATCTTAAAAAGTCCAAGTCAAAGTGGAGATACTGGATTTGCATCTAACACCCTGTAACCTGATAACATGATAAGCTTTAACCACTGTCCCTGAAAGGGTTCCATCCATCCATCCATTTTCCGATCCGCTTTATCCTCACAAGGGTCGTGGGGGGCACTGGAGCCTGTCCCAGCTGTCCCAGGGCAGTAGGTGGGGGACACCCTGAACCGGATGACAGTCAATCGCGGGGCACACAGAGACTAACAACCATCCGCTCTCACACTCACAACCTAGGGACAATTTGGAGTGTTCAATCAGCCTGCCATGCATGTTTTTGGAATGTGGGAGGAAACTGGAGTACCCGGAGAAAACCCATGCAGGCGGAGAGAACATGCAAACTCCACACAGGAAGGCCGGAGCCGGCATCGAACCCACAATTTCTGCAGTGTGAGGTCGAAGCGCGAACCACTGGACCACCGGGCCGCCCCCTGAAAGGGTTTATTACAATAATAGGAGGGGTTTTAATAGAAATACAAAGAGTTCAACATCTGATTTGTTGCCCTTAAGAACTGAACAATGTTGGAAAAACAAATGCAAACATGGTTTGCTAAACATGACCCCTTTTGCACTGCCTACCGTCAAATTAATGCATTGGACGTGTGGCAGGGAACTGATTTGTGTCTTTTGGACCAAACTCACCGAAGTGGCAACAGCTGAGATATATCAGTGTCTCTTTTCCGAAGTAATTTGTCAGAGTAAAGAAATCGATGGGGTCGTCTGTTTTCATTCTCACCCACGCAATTTTGAAGTCATAGTCACAGTACATATTTGTACGGAATTGCATTTATATTGTCCAGTTCTGATAACACTGCAGTTAAGGCAACGTCCATGCTAATCGCATTGGTGGAGTCCCTTGCTGATGAGTTCACTTAGTCACATCCGATTTAGTTTCGGGTTTGGCAAGACAGGAGTGCATTTCACCCCTCAGCAATTTGTCTCCCTTGCAAGGCTATGGAAATGTATTACAAAAAGAGAAAAAAATATATGCACTTGGTCCCACCCCTATTATGCAAACTAATTTACCCCTCATCTCACTTCAGTATGCTAATGCTAAACAGAAGCGAGAACTTGCTGCAAAAGTGAAACTTTTCCATAGTTCCCTGATCCCCAAGCTTCGCGTAACCGTGATTTCTTCCTCTAATCTCGCGTCTTTAATCTTACTTCCTTGGCGTTTGGTATTTTCTCTCTCCCCCTTTACCCCACCACTTTTACTTCCTTTTCCAAATACTTTCTGCAGGCGCGAGGCGTTCCCCGCGAGAATGAGTCAGAGACGAGCAAGGGAGAGCGGTCGACTCACAAGAGCAGACCTCATAAAACTCTCTGTCACTTTGACTAATTTGTTAGTCTTATCGCTCTGTGTCCAATCGTCACCCCTCCGCTAGAGGAGGAGGGAGGGAGGGAGGGAGGAATATAGGGAGGCAAAAATGGGGCAGTAAAGGTAATATAGCAGCCTGTCCATTGGGTACATGGACCTCCACGGCAATCTATCTCCAGTCCAAGAAAGAAAAGAGGCTTTATGGAGCAGAGGATAACATGATGGCTCAATTTCTCATTCGTTTTCTGTCTTGTAGTTCAGCCCGGCCCCCCTCCACCTCCCACACCCCCACCTCAGGTCCAACCAAAATTAAGCTAAAACAGAAGCTTTATGAGCACGGGCTAGCCCCGCAATCCCACAAACTGAATTCGATGGGATGACGGTGCGAAAGCGGGCGGAGCCTCTCCGAGGGCCAACACAGGTAGAGAGAGATAAATAAATGTCAACGCTCATGCCTGCTGGGCAATTACAGGGAATGAGAGGGAGATTACAGAGACAAAACCAAAAGGAAAAACAAACGCACAAGAAGATGTATCGCCAATGCAATAGCACCAGCTCTATGTGACATTTATCGCAACGACATACGGTAATTTGACCGAAGAGTAAAAGCTTCAATGTCATGTGGAGCATTTCTGTTCTTGGTATGACAACTACGAATCGCCAACCACTTTCTCACATTGTTAAATGAGCAGAGTCCCAACTTCGGACTGTGTTTTGTGATGTTAGGCAGCACCTAGCGGTTATCACATCGGCCTCACATTTCTTTTGCTCTTGGTTTCAATCTCAGCTCTGGACTTCCTATGCTGAGTTTGCATGTTCTGTTCAGCTGGGGCTGACTCCAGCTCACCCATGACCCCTATGACAAGCTCCTGCTGGTTGCAGCCAGGTACTGCGCTCATTTTTGCCTGAATTGCTTCCGGACACCATTAAATTAATCAACAATAATTTCCACACAATCCGAGAACAAATCTGTCCAATCTTTAGTTACGTCCCAATACGGGATAGGACAAGACGAGCATTAAACCAACCAGCGTTAGCGGTGTAACGTGGGAGTGTCACACTAAAAATCAGACAATGTTGAACAATGTTGGTGCGTGTCCATTTATGGACTCGACTTCCATCACTTTTGATCACATCTTTGTTTCACAATTACAAACTGACCACTCTCCATTTCACTTCAAAATGACATCACACCTCACAAGTGGCCATTGATATGTTAGCGGTTCACATAGCTGACTTCCAGGCAGCCAGCGTCTAATGGATTCCCAATCTATGGTGACCAATATAGGGTTAACTACATCCTGGGATAATAAGGACAAAATTGGATCGGCGAACTCGAACTGTCACGTTTCCTTTCTGTGACTTCAAAGTGCTGATGACTTCCCAGATCGAGCCCGTCTCAAACGGCATTAAAAAGCAGAAGGGGTTCAGAGCTAAGAATAGCCCGAATTTTTCCGCCATCCACCCTTATGCCAAGCTGTCAGAGCCCATTCCCTCTCCCTGCGACTCCACACTGAGCTCCGCTCGTGTGTTTCCCCCATCACTCGGATTCTAACCCCGTCTGCTCCAACAAACTCCGCCGACTGAAACTCTCCCGACTTCCTGGCCTGGCGGGGAGGCGGCGGCGAACACACGCTCCAATTTGAGAGAGAGCGATGTTCCCGCTGCGCTGGCCCTGTTTCTTCTTTCACGCCGGAATGAGGGGCAGGGTGTCCTGAAGTGTGAGTGATGGGTGATGGAAGGTGTAATTTGGGCCGGTACAGCGAGGCCTCTGCTTGATCTAGTAGCTTACCTGTCAGGGAAATCGGCCCCGAGGGAGATAATTGTTTTTTAAACCAGGGTGGATTTGTAACAACTACATCATCTGAATGGGTCCTAAAAGCCTTTTTGTGGGGTGGCACACATTTACTCTAGATTTTTCTATGCTAATGCAGACTAGTTTTCTCTCATTGTCATCAAGAAGAGAAGGGACTTGACCCGGATCTGCCGACAAGCTGCACTTTTTTAAAACATTCGCTCTAACCTTTTCCAAGCAAGAGTTCTGAACCAACACTGAAATCAAATAAAGTTAAGCCACAAAGTGTTCATACCCTGGCCGGATTTTGAATGAAATGTATTTTATGAATGAATATATTTTCCCGCTGACAATGACAAAGGAAATCTGTAAAAGATTAAGTCGCCACTACTTTCTTTATTGTTTACTTTTGGACCAAAATGATTCATACGTTTAATACTTTCAAAACACAAACCTGTTCATCTTCAGACCCGCATTCCAACACCATAACATATGACAGCTTATACAATGCATAAATATTGCTAAAACATTTTATTGAATCAAAAGCCATTTATCAAGAAAATGTATGTCTGCTATCCCGAGCTTGACAAATGCCGCTGTAGTTTATCCGAGAAGTCACCAACGTTATTACAAATGGTGCCAAAGATTCCATTGTGTCTCCCAACAATTGCAAAGCATATCAAATAATGTAAGTTGAGAATATTTTTCTCTTATTTTCCTGTGATATTTCCATCGTGGGGACATCCACACAACCCTTTGTTCGCAGTTTAGCACAACTGTAAAAAAAAAAAAATACGATCGAGCTTGATTTTTTTTTTTTGGAATATCTTCAAATATGAGTTAAATCACGAGTCAAACAGGCTAATGAAATACAAATCCACTTGAACGCTTGATTTGACCAGAGTATCTTAAAATTTCTGGAAACCAGCACCATAATCAACAACGATCAATAAAACTCAAAAGATCGGGCGATTGTTTCATTGTTCTTTTTGGAAATATGCGATGCCTAGTTGTATGTGATAAAAATGAGAAAGATGTTTGTTTCCTCCTTCGAGTAGGTTCCGTTTCCACTACAGCTTGTTTGCCCGTCTGGCAGTTGGATTGCACTCAAACGACCACCGTGGTTTTCAATTTTCCATGGACATTGACACAAAATGGAGTTTTATTGGAAATGTTGGTGCTCAGCGGTAGTGCGCTGCTTCTGTATTTGTTTTGCTAGCCGCTGTCAATCAAGCCCGGCAGGACAGGATAACCAAGCAAATCTTTACAGGATAACCAAGCAAATCTTTTGCCAGCTGCCTCTTCCTCAAAATGTGTTTATCTCTTTGAGAACAGTATTTTGGATTGTTCCGGCCATCTCTCGGAAACTGGGCAGGGTGAAGATCTGACATTTTTAAGCATCCGTCCGACTACAGTATCTGATATATTCTCATGTCAAAGCCAGAAGGTGAGCATAGCTACATTGTTGGATACACAGATTGAATTTATTTTTGCAAACAGCACTAACTTCTGAGAACCAATGATTCCTTGATTGCTTGAGGAAGTTGTTGATGTGGTGGTGGTGATAAGGTACAGTGCCCGCTACTGAGACAGGGTCGCTACCTCAAAACTGTACAGTTTTAGCAGAACAAAAAATAGGGTGTGTAAAGTGTACTCTAATTCTTTACTTTTATTTCGACACAAATCATGTCATGTTATTAAGACATCTGGCCACTGTTTTATAAAAACATGTTTCTTCTTGAAATCGCGGGCCACCACTTGTAGTAATTTTAAAAACAATTTAAAAATGTTCAATGCAAGTTTTTAATGAATTTCTTTGTCATTATTATTTTGTCATTATTCCCATGCTGCTGCCAGGAAGTGTGAAAAATCTTTGAAAATTGCTGTTCTGGAGAGACTAATTATACTGTTCGGACTGATATATTCACATATGGTTAATCAATTGATCAGTCAGGCTTCGTATTATTGATGACTTCGAGCATCTGAATTGATGAATCCATTTTAGAGAGGCTCATTATCTGCCATCAAGATGTACTTTTTCTTCACTTTCATTTTTCCTCATGGAGAACTTATATTTGTCATGCAGCGCCATGATTGGCGCAGCTGTTTAAAAGTTAAGATGAGTAATGTGATTGGCTGAGGAGATTTATCATGGCGCCTTAAGATAAATACAACAGTTCACGAAAAAGACAGTTTAGGGAATACAGTACCTGAAGAATCACAGGTGCGCTGATATCCGCACAAGAATTATTTTATTTTTTTTCAGCATTGGAAAAAAAATCATCTTAAATGCTTATTTCACATAATGTGCAAGGGTAGCCCTTGCATATTCATAAAAGACAAATGGCGAAAAACTAGCTATGCCCCGGCAACCAATTAGAGAGCTACTCCATGTGACGCAATTGGAAAAGGTTTTCTAGTTTGGGAATACAGTTCAGTTGGAATTAACGTTTAGGTGCAATACTTATGCAGCAAATCTTTCAGAAGTATTTTTAAACATTTATTGATACATTATTTATTCCACTTTTATGTGCATGCGTGTTTGTTGACGTATGAAGTGTGGCTGACAATAATTAATATTTAATAAAGTCGTATGGATGTTTTAGGGAATACAATCTCTGACTTGTTTTTTGATGAACCTTTAGGCCTACAACACTACTGTATTTTAGTGGTACTTGTGCAGCCAAGCATTTTCTGTAGGTGTAGAAAGTTTGAGACTGCATGTGTTGTTGTTTTTTTCAGACAAAACGGAGAAAAAAAAATGTAACAGATTTGTCTGGAAGGATGGATGGATGGATGAATAGATAGATAGATCGATGGATACACGGACAGACACACACACACACCTGTCTTTGTTTACTTTAAATATCCCTTTAGACAAAACATGGTCAAGCGTGGTCAAAGGCCAGCACTGACCTTGTCTCGCTTCGTCTATGCCGCACTTGTCATCAATCAGACACACTAAGACCGAGGCATGGTCATGCAAACTCACACTCATGCACACAGAGTAGAAGCCCTTCAGTGGAACAAGGCAAGCAAGCTCCACTGTTCCACACTATTGCTTTTCCAACCCTCCATGTCTTAAGGACACTTTGATTCATCATAAAATAATGAAAAATATAGATTTGCCGCCGCAGAGTGGAGAAGAAAAAGACAAAAAGTGAATGTATAGACATAAAGCAAATAGAGCATGAAGGAGGGGAAATGTAGGGAGGTTTGGATGTAAAAAAAAAGAAAAGAAAAAGAAAACAAGTGGGAAAATGGCAAGGATGAGGAGAACGAGAGATGGGCTCTCTAAGTGCGCCTGCGTAGGCGCAGCGCTGAGAGTTCCCAGGCAGGACAGCATGAGCTGCCTATTTGTCAGCATTGATCAAGCCATTAAAGGGGCTACGGAGGGAAGCATATTGGTTTTGGAGGCCAAAAGGGCACTGAGAGACAAAGCAAGACGTGGACGGGGGAAGTGGGGTGTGTTGTTGTGGGGGCTTCTATCCCCTGCAGCCAGACGTCTGCCGGATGAAGAAGCCCAACGTCTTCTTCCAAATGTTGAGGCAGCTTATTTTGTATCGGCCCAATGGGAAAACGCTAGAAATTGTTTCATTGAGGCTGGATTTATACTGCTAAGTGCTGTCGTTTGATCTATCACCGGTATCTGATTTTTAACCCCCTTTCACACTGAATGCGTGGATGAAAGCTACAACCCAAATTTCGTGTCTACAGAGACACATCGGCAGCTTTGTGAAAGGCAATGGCACGAAGCCAGGACCAAGGGTAGGACTTAAGCCGCGGCTGATGAGGCTACTTGTAAATTATGCAAATTCAAAATGGCCACCCAAGATGGCTTTTTCATGGCTTGACCTTTGGCTTTTGTGTGGATCTTTCACAGCTGTGTGAAATGTACCAATGGAGGATACGATAGTTTAAGATGACACACTTATGTGCCAGATTCGATCCTCCAGCCGTTTATCCACTGGCACATAATTATAAAATATGGTTAAATACTGGTGTAAAATACAGTATATCTGTACCGTATGTACTGTATTTTCATGGCTTGACAGCGCACAACTATATCCCTTGCTTATGAGACAGAAATTGATTCGTCAAGTGATGATGTCACATCCTCCCTCCCATCATCAGATTATTGTGATTGGCTGGTTTCAGCTGTCCATCACTGACTGGTTCCCTGAGCTGTTCCTTCAGCTCAAATGTGGAAAGCGCACGACTGATATAGTCATTATTTTCAATGTGAACATGTTGAATGTCCATATGTAGATATTGGTATGATAACAATATATCGCCAAGCCATTAAGGATACACATGTCAACATTTTGCAGCGATAACACAGTGGTAAACAAAAATAAACAATAGAAATGTTTAATTTGAGGGCGGCCCGGTAGTCCAGTGGTTAGCACGTCGGCTTCACAGTGCAGAGGTACCGGGTTCGATCCCAGCTCCGGCCTCCCTGTGTGGAGTTTGCATGTTCTCCCCGGGCTTGCGTGGGTTTTCTCCGGGTGCTCCGGTTTCCTCCCACATTCCAAAAACATGCATGGCAGGCTCGTTGGGCACTCTAAATTGTCCCTAGGTATGAGTGTGAGCGTGGATGATTGTTCGTCTCTGTGTGCCCTGCGATTGGTTGGCAACCAATTCAGGGTGTCCCCCGCCTACTGCCCGAAGACTGCTGGGATAGGCTCCAGCACCCCCCGCGACCCTAGTGAGGATGAAGCGGTTCGGAAAATGGATGGATGGATGTTTAATTTGTGCCAGATATTGCGAAACTGCTGCTGGATGGCCCTGTTAGCGGTACATGAGATCAAGAGTGTAATGGTGGTGTGTTATAGTGATTATGCCTTTGCAATTTTGTTTTGAGATTTATTTATTTTTTCGTCTGTGTGCGAGATAGTGGGGGTGCACCAGCTCCAATCTGATCCGTGTGTTTACACTGCATTTACAAAGGCAAATATCATATTTTGGGGGTATATCTGACATGATGTTTTTTTGCCCTCTTTATGACCCATATATGAATTGCGGAACATGGAGGAACAAAAATTGGAACTTCAACCATGTTGTGTAAATCCATCTTTTAAAACAGCGCCGCGACACTAAAATCCTCATTAGCCTGCTACCCCGGATAGACCAAATGAGACTCATCTTCATTTTGTGTGAGCAAAAGGGTTGGTGGTTGGTGGATGCTTGGCCCAAGGGGGAAGGCAGGCTGCCTCTTTGCCCAGCCTCTGATGAATTCATATAATTAACTCAGCCGTGATCTGTTGGCTAATCCTACACGCCGTAATAAAGGATTAAAATGTCACCTAAACCACCTGCTGTTATTGAGCCCAAAGACTTTTTGTGCTGTTGTAAGAGAGAATGAGGGTGCAGGGGGTGGGGACAGATTTCTTAAAAAAAAAAAAAGTGTACATTTTGCGAGGGGGTTATTTAAGAGAACTTAGCTGGTGCCATAAGCAGGTGCATGCAAGCAATGACTCAATAGTTGGCCCAGAAGTTGCAGTAAAAGACTTACTCGGAAAATTCCCGGTCAAAGTCAGTGAAAAGGGACAGGAAAGTAGGACATGCTGAAAGGTGTGGGAGTTTACTGAATCTTTCTTGCTCACTCTCGCTCTGACCTCCTTGGACCGAGCCGAGGAACAAAAAAAGGAAAAAAAGAAAGAAGTGCCAATTGGTTGGCAGACTGCCGGCGGACTGACGGGCCAGCTCGCTTCGTCTGCCTGCCGGGCACCCTCCAGTCTGTTGCCTAGCAACCCCAAGTGTACTTTTGGTACGACTAATGACTTGCTTCAGGGTGGCGGGGCTCAAGGCCACTAATGAAGCTTCTTGCCCAATTGTTGCCGTTTAAAAGTCCCACAAGCTGACTGATCAGCAAGCGGAGAGATCTTAGGGACTTCAGGCTTTGCCCCTTCTGCCAGACCAACTGTGACATAACATTTAATACTTACAATGCTACAACTGACCTACATTAGTCTTGATGCACGGCGGTTACATCTAAAAACAGTCTTTTGTCAAGACACAAAGAAGAAACGTTGGTAAGTAACATTCAGGCATGTACAGTGTTGGATAAAGCCTCTGTGTCCTAACCACTGAGCTTGTTTGGACTAAAAAGCAAAGGGACTGGTGCACCAACGTGTGGACTGTGCGTCAGCGTCCAGATTGAAAGCACAGCAACCGGATGTGTCTGCTTCATTTTCAAATCTGTTTCAAATCTGACAGGGGTTGTTATATGGCGGACTACAATAGTAACTGGTTTTCGCGAATCGTAACGTATATACAGCAAGTCGAGCTGGACTCAGCTGACTTGGATGCTCATCAACTTTTAATGAAGTTTGTCATCGGAAGCATGTATAGCTGTTTATAATTGCCTTCACGCCTTCATCTATGCATCGGGGCAATCCATTTTGTTCCAGTGTCGCAGCATATTGCCGGACGAGTACATTGTGTCCTCGGGTGTCTCTGTGTATTTGATGGTCTATACATGCCCACCAGACTTGGCTCTATTTTTAGCTCTACGGTCCCGGCTCATGTCAACTACTGTCAAGTGTCACACTGCCTCGAGGCCAGACACCCACCGTGCTGCCCAAGTTGAGTGATCTGAGCGGGCAGCGCCTTGTGCTGTTCACATGTAGTTGCCGAGATGGGCCCACAAGTGACAAAAAATCCCCCCACCAGAATATGATGCATGTGACCTGGATTAGCAAGGGACTGCAAGAAAAACTCCAGCTCAGGGAGGGACAAGCAGACCTTAAGTGCTTTTCTGCTTCCACATCCGAACTCTTGGGAGTGACTCAAGATGAAAACGACAGACATGAGCACAAGAACAAATGGGAGGATTTTTCAAAGCCGTTGTTTTTCATCTTTGCACGGCCGCATTGTGTCTTCAAATGTTGTCTATTGATTTCTATCGTCAAATTTGTACGAGCTATCCATGGGGGCGGTTGGGCTGACCAGAGTGGTGGCATACTGGCAGCGATTCAGGGCAGGAAGGAGGAACGGATGATGGCAGGGAAAAGGGGGGATAGCTGAGGGTCAGGGACAAGCTGGTGACTGGGAGTCTGGAGCCGTGCGAGAACAGGAAGAGTGAGGGGCAGGATAGAAAGGACCTCTGCCTGGAGGTGTGGGAGTGGTTGATGTAATAGCATTAATCTCCGAGTGCCATCTGACACCCGGTGTGGCGCCGTCATTGAAAAGTGCGAACTCTGCTGAACTGTGAGGGGAATTCGGGCATCTCTGGAGGCAGCACCCTGCATTAATTAAACCCACTGGCTGGGATTTTTGTGTCGAGCTCACAAAGCACTCATTACACACCAAGGCCGACTATTCACATCTTCTTCAACCTCTTGATGAATTAAGTTGGCCCCGTACCGCTAACCATATCTACTTTTTTCTCCCTCCAGATGAATCGACCCATCCAGGTGAAGCCAGCAGACAGCGAAGGACGGGGAGGTAAATAACCTTAAAAAAATACAACAACAGACCCAAATTGCACAGTGGTACAAGCACAATCCTTAATATTCTCCTCTCACTTGAGACGCGCTGGGAGTTAGCAGCGCGGTCCGTAATATAGGTCACTTGCTTCTATTGACTTCCCATCTGTGCCAGCAAAAAGGGGGCTGTCGCGGTTCACAGTCACTGCGAGCGGGTCAAAGACAAGTGAGAGGAACACGGCGGAAAGACGAAAGAGGATGGCGAGCAATAAGTAGACACTGAACCTTCTGCATGAGGCTTCAGGGAAAAAGAAGCCAAACAAACTCGGACAAAAAAAAAAAAGGAAAACCACTGAGTTTGACAAGATGAAGACGCTACCTTGAGATGTATTATTGAATTGGGGGTTGGTGTGTTGAGGGAGGGCTGATCGCTTTGAATAAAATAGGAGATTCGATTTTGTTATTCCCTATTGCTCTTCCTACCGCAATTCTAAAAAAACAATGATATCTCCCCCCGCTCCCCCCCATATCATGCCCTATTCTGAATCGCTAAGTTTCACCAGGTGCAATCAAGCAGCAATGAATGGGCCTTTTGGCACCCCCTTTACATGGTAAATGCTTGAAGTTATGATCAACTTTCATATCAGTCTGCGGCCATGTTTAAAAAACATGGGGAAAAAAAGCACACGACTCCAATCTCATGTCATTCGAACCCCATGGAGACACAGACCATGAATGGCAAAACAGAATGACGATAACAGATATTTATCCATCTATCTTTATTATTACATTCATTTATTTGTAGAAATAACTTCACGGAAAACAACGTAACTTTTACTGCCTGCCTGAAGAGATTACGTGATCTCCATTGCATTGCTGGTTCAAACTAAGGTAGACAACGTTCTTTCAATTTCACGTGTAAGTCCTTGACTTTTTGGTGTGTCTGTTTACAAACACATGTTTACAAGATTTCCTGTCGAGAGATGAAACTGGTGTCCAGGGGTCATTATACTGAGTTGGTTTTGGACGTTGTCTTGTTTGGGACTCAAAGCGTAAATTTTCAGCAGGGTACACATGCTGAGAAGAAAAACTGGTGACGATGATTGAGCACCTGAAAAGAAGATCAATTTCATAAGGATATTAATCATTGCAACAATTTCAATTGTGCATGACGCCTTGGCACAAACTAGAAATACATCTCAACATCTTCAACAGCCACCATGTATCCCAATGCCTAATTCAATTTGTGAATGACAGACTATATTAACAAGGCACCGGTACCGGACTCCAATGTTCCAATGTCAAAAAATGGGTTGGAACCAGAATTCTTTGCACCGGTATTTCTTTAATGTCAGAATTATCTTGAAAATGACTATTATTAATAATAATAAATGACAGCTCTCCTCTGTTTCCTCAAAGCTGGTACAACCAATAGTGTTGGCCGATATGGCTGCCTGTCTGTCGCGAAGTGGGAAATGCCTTTAAGTGGAACCTTGTGCTTGTTTGCGGGAGGCGCAAGAGCTACAAACTCTCTGCCTGCAGACCCTCCATTTATTGTGGACAACCAAGATGCACAAAGCCGAAAGTCTGTCTGAAAGTTAATTGTTAAAACTAATCTGTCTGGAGGGTGGGAACACATCCTTACTTGGCTTAACACCTCACTGACCGGCAATGTGATTTATATCACTAATTTAAAGAGTGACATGCTTTGACACATTTTCAAACACTTTCAAATATGTCGAGTGTGGTTTATTTTGTGATTATGGTGTTATCAAGTGGTAGCATTTGATACGGCATACTACTAACACACAGTCCGAATCAGATCCCCCCAAAATTCTGTAAACTGCATTCTGTGAACAATGGTCGTCACTTTCCTACGCTAAAACAATGAATTTGACACATAAGTCGTAATGTTTGACGAACTGACACTAACACAGCTGTAAAAACATAATGACAGAACCTTTTTATAGTGTGTTAAATACAAAAGCAAACAAATGGCCATGACATCAACTACTCCATTGGGTAATGCTTGTAACTTTGAAACATTGTATGTTGAGCCCGTCTAAACACAGAAGCCCCAAATTTCTGCAGATTTGACTGACCTTAACATTTATATGTGCATTCATCCATCCATCCATTTTCCGAACCGCTTGATCCTCACTAGGGTCGCGGGGGGTGCTGGAGCCTATCCCAGCCGTCTTCGGGCAGTAGGCGGGGGACACCCTGAATCAGTTGCCAGCCAATCGCAGGGCACACAGAGACGAACAACCATCCACGCCCACACTCACACCTAGGGACAATTCAGAGTGCTCAATCAGCCTGCCATGCATGTTTTTGGAATGTGGGAGGAAACCGGAGCACCCGGAGAAAACCCACGCAGGCCCGGGGAGAACATACAAACTCCACACAGGGAGGCCGGAGCTGGAATCGAACCCGGCACCTCCGCACTGTGAAGCCGACGTGCTAACCACTGGACTACCGGGCCGCCCCTATGTGCATTCAAAGTTTAAATAATCATCTCATGAAAAAAAAAACCCCCACAAATCCTCTCACATTAAGCGCAATCTCACAATAAGACACGATGGCAGGATGACTGACCACATGAATTCCATGACTACCATCACAGGAGGTTAATGCAGATGAAGCCAGTTAAACGTGCACACTGGGTGGAATTGGCTCTAATTGAACCAGTCAGCGTCTGCTTGAATTTCTCGGTGGCGCTTCGGATGGGATCAGAGTGAGCCACGTTGGTGATTTATCTGCCCCAAGTGTGAATCAGATGGCTCATTTCCATTGGCGTGCACACCCCCAAAGTCGGTCTTATTTTTTGTCATGGTGGCACTTTTAATTAATGGACATCTAAAAACGGGCAAAGTCTGACCGACAAGGCTTGTGTGAGAGCCAATTGGCATTCTCACCAAGATATATTAGATCTCTAGGCTTAAGAGGGGAGGATGGATGCGTCCCAATATCAATTACTACTCCTCTTTCACCGAAAGGGAACGGAGACTAACAGGCAGTGTGAATGAAATACAGACGGCTCTTAGGCTGGCACAGCCGCCACTCGTCTGTTAGATGAAGTTTCTATATGGGAGGACAGGCTCGGCAACAGAACGGATTGAAATAAGACCGAGCAGACAGGCCCCAGCAGAGATATTGAGCTTTAATGGCAACAGGAAGTCGGCCGCCCAGAAAGGGAAGTAAACCACAGAGCGCAAGTGGAAAAAAGATCACCTTCTAGTTTCTCTAGAACTATTCAGAAATTCCCTGGCTGACTTCCAAACTGCAGCAAAAAAAGCTAAGGCTAAGCATTTCTCCAACATCATAAGCAAACATTCAAATCGCCCTAGAATATTATTTAACACCATCAACTCAATTGTAAACCCCCAAGTCTCTCCAGAGGTCGTGGCATCTCCCAATAGCTGTGAAGAGTTCTTGAAGTTTTTTATTGAGAAAATTGACCACATCAGAGCACAGTTCACACCTTCTGCAGCAGACACTCCACCCCATATCCCCATTACTACAGCTACTTTTGACAAGTTCCAAGCAGTGTCCTGCACTGATCTATGGGACATTGTAAACCACATGAAACCATCAACAGCTCCACACGATCCTATCCCTTCACAGATCACCAAAGATGCTTTTGATGCTATTGGTCCCTCCATCCAATTTATCCTCAACTCCTGCCTTGCCACCGGCACAGTTCCTATATGTTTCAAGCATGCGGTTGTCCAGCCTATGCTTAAGAAGCATAATCTGGATGCAAAATGTCTTAATAACTTCCGGCCAATCTCAAAACTGCCATTTCTCTCGAAAATCTTGGAGAAGGTGGTGTTTACACAGCTGCTTCCATTCTTCAACTCAACAGAGATCCTCGAGCCATTCCAATCTGGTTTCAAAGCGCGCCACAGCACTGAGACAGCCCTGTTGAAGGTGACAAATGACCTGTTGCTCACCCTTGACTCAGGTGATAACGCCATTCTGGTCCTGTTGGATCTCAGCGCTGCATTTGACACTGTGGACCATGGCACACTACTACAGCGTCTTGAACAGTGGGTTGGCATTAAGGGTACAGCTCTTAACTGGTTTCACTCCTACCTCCACCAAAGAACTTTCTCGGTATCCATAGGCCAGTACACTTCATCATCCGCCCCTGTGTCTTATGGTGTCCCCCAGGGATCCATTTTGGGTCCAGTACTGTTCTGCCTGTACATGCTCCCCCTAGGTAACATCATCAGGAAATTCAATATTTCATTCCATTTCTATGCAGATGACTCCCAGCTGTACATCCCACTGAAGTCTGGCAATTCCATGCAGCCTCTTTTAGACTGTTTGGAAGAAATAAAAATCTGGATGGCTGACAACTTCCTTCAGTTAAACAATAACAAAACTGAAGTCATTGTCTTTGGGCCTTCAAGATCAAAAAATTCCATCCCTGCCAACCTTGGTCCCCTTGCCCCCTATGTGAAATCCCATGCACGTGACCTGGGTATCATTTTGGACTCTCATCTCCACCTGGACAAGCAAATTTCATCTGTTGTAAAGACCAGTTTTTATCAATTAAGAATAATCTCCAAACTCAAATCTGTTCTATCATACAATGATCTGGAAAAAGTCATCCATGCCTTCATAACCTCCCGTCTAGACTACTGTAACTCCCTCTATCTTGGTCTCCCTCTGACACTGGTGGCACGGCTTCAGATGGTCCAAAATGCAGCAGCTAGGTTGCTCACCAACACAAAAAAGCATGAACACATCACACCTGTCCTAGCCTCCTTGCACTGGCTTCCAGTCCAGTCACGAATACGATTTAAAACACTGCTGTTGGTTTTTAAAGCTCTTCATGGCCTGGCACCCACCTACATAGCTGATATCATTCACCCCCATGTAGCCCCCAGGTCCCTCAGATCCTCCAGCCAAGGCCTCCTCCATGTCCCACGGTCCCGGCTTAAACAAAAAGGTGATAGAGCATTTTCTGTTGCTGGCCCTCAGCTATGGAACCAACTGCCACTTGATATCAGAAATGCCCCCTCAATAACACTTTTCAAAACTAAGCTCAAGACGCACCTTTTTACATTGGCCTTCCCTGTGCCCTAATTGTCTTGCCCTGCTGTCTGTAATTAAGTGTTGTGTTGTTATCATTTTAGCTTAAATCACTGTGCTGTATGTGTATTTTATTTTTTTTACTTATCTATTCTATTTTTAACCTGTTTTAGCTTATACACTATGTACAGCACTTTGGTCAGTGCAAGCTGTGGTTAAATGTGCTTTAAAAATAAACTTTACTTACTTACTTACTTACAGTCATGGCTGACAATGAAATGAGATTTACTATGAAGCTGTGCAGTTAAAGGGAAATAGACAGCTCGGGGTGACTAAGAGAAAGATGAGGAAGCACAGGATTCATTTGTGGAAGGACCAGTCAGGTATAATTACTCGTGGGAGCCACTCACTTGTCATTTGGGACATTTGCACTTCAGTAGGAAGTCACTTCCATCCTTCCATTTTGTGGGTGCAGAAGATCCTCTTTTATGGAAGCTCTTTCTTGGAGACATCTGATGCCTATCGGGATGCATTCGGAGGAGTAGTCATGCTAAAAGGGCAGAAAACCAAGGCCCTGGCTACCATTGCAGACATTAGATGTATCCCAATACAGGGATTGCATCCTCCCAAGGATGCAAATAAAAGGCGCCCCAGCACAGCGAGGCTTAATCTGAAGACTCCTTCATATAGTCTTATATATCTTTAGTGGTCGGCGATTTAACACTGTGTGTGGAGCTATGCAGCCCTAAAAATAAATTTCAGTATGCCAGCACTGTGAAATTATGCCCCCAAAAAATGATTTTACTTACGTATTCAGCATATACTTTAAAAGACATGATGTAACACCTAAACAGAAAAATTTGCCGAAGACCAGACCATCTGATTTGATATGGGTTGACGTGACTCTTGTCTCAATTGACCATCGAAAGTGAGTCATCCAATTGGTCACATTGTATTACACAATTTAGTAAAAAAAAAAAAAAAAATACAAACAATCCTTTAGATCAACCAGAGAGATTTTTTTACATGTATCCAAAGCTTTTTAAGCTAAATTACTCATAGCCTAAGAACATCAACTGTAGGTATTATTTTTGTTCTTGTATGTTATGCATGAATGGAAGGCTTGAAAGTTCTGCTGTTCTGTCACTGTTACTTGAGTAATCCTAATGTGTAGGTACCTTGCATCAGGAGATGATGCGCGTGATGCAACTTTGAGGACTAGCCCATATGACTGTAATTTACCAGAGCAGACTGGATAAACATCCAAAGCCACTACTCTTCACAAAATTTACTGTAACTGTAAAATGTCAGGGTGGCACGATATATGGGACAAGGCCTCAGCACGCCCGCGACCCTTGTGAGGATAAGCGGATTAGCAAATGGATGGATGGATGGAAAATGTGAGTCTCAAAAGTTATAGCCACAACTTTTGAAGGTGTTTTCTCCAGAACACAGATAAAATGGGTCTTTGGAAGGGTGCCGCCACTGAAACCGGTCAGAACTAATAACTCATTTCTCATTTTTGTCCATGGATTATTGATATAGAAAGAATCATGGAAGCAGCGCTTCATATATTCTGATAGTGTATAGTGCTCTTCTATCAATTTTCTTCTGATACGAATAAATGAAGAATGGAATCTCTACTCGCTTGCCCTGTTGACAGCCCATGGAACGGACGAGCTATACGTCTCCATTCAAAAGCCTTGGCAATTTGCTTCATTCCAAAATGGGGCAATAATCAGAAAATGTCAATTCCTCTTTACCTTCTGCCCCTCTCTCTCACTATTGGCTTTCTTCTTATGCCATCTCATTGGTACGCCGATGCGAGGAGAAAGATGAAGAAAGCGATAGCGAGGCGTACCGGGCCCGTGGAGGAATTTGAGAGATAGAAGGCGGAATGAGCAAAAGGGCCAACGACAACAGGATGAAAAAGTTAACGGAGAGTGATAGAAGCAGCTGAGTGAATCTCAGTAGTAAATCATCTGCAAGCCGCCCCCATTCCCTATCTCCTCGCCCGGGAATGTTCTCCCTCTGACCTTGTCTGTGAAGAAAAGATTGGAGCCAGATTATCTATGATTGGAGATGCCCATTATCTAAACACAATCTCTGAGCCGGAGTCCCACTTCGTTCGCCACTACTGTCAGTTAGGAGAAAGCTCTATGATGATGGGTCAGCCGGCAACAGCATCTACTTTCGATAATGCCGATAAGGGTTCTGAGACGTCCATCAATATATATGTATTTGTTCTCAGTGTGCAACCATCGCTACTGTCCGTCTATCATTGTTCTACCTGTGGGCCTATTGTAATGAAGTGATTCAAATCCTGCACAGTGCAGTGTGCGTGCCATTCATGACCACCCGTGATTGACTGGTGATGAGCCAGAGGCGTCATCAACTCGACAAGGCATCAACTTGACATGATTTCCCCTGATGAAACGGTGAAGACACTTAACTCGGGAAGCGTTTGTATTTTATACTCCACGGTCTTCACTTTGCTGATTTCTTGCTGTCCTTATTCTACTCTTGGGTTCCACGTTTCTTCTTTTTTAACCCTGGGGAACCCACGGGGTCAAATTTGGCCCTTATAAATTCTGCTACTCAGATGCTACCCTTAAATCCCAAAGGGTCAAATTTGGCCCGAATCCTAAATTAGGATTAACCCTGGAGAACAGACAGGGTCAAATTTGGCCCCTAGAAATTCTGCTACTCAAATGCTACCTTTAGATCCCAACGGGTCAAATTTGGCCCTAATCCTAGGGTTAACCCAGGGTTAACCCTGGAGAACCCACAGGGTCAAATTTGGCCCCTATAAGCATCAAATGAATATTTGCCCTATTAAATTAGGATTAAAGCATTGAATATTTGATTAAACGTATATTTTGGTGTTCAGTGGACATATAGCAGTCATTTAATGTATAATTCATCATTTTCCAAAGAAGAAAAAGGTTCTTCTTTTTCCCAAGAACCCACGAACCCAAAAACTGGTACTACGCGATGAAAATGTGGCATAGATCAACTGGAAAAGCCTTCCAGCCCTACCATAAACCCGAACAGGATGAGCGGTATAGAAAATGGATGGATGGTTGTCCTCGTTTATTAGCTCCCCCATCCTTTGGCTTTATTGGATGCTTAGACAATGCTGGGAGCATGGCTGTGAGTCTTTTGGATATTTCCATGCCTTTTTGGTCCGTCTATCCGAATGGGAGTTTCTGTGAACGGCTCACGTTTGTCCTTGCCATCCTGTTCTTCAGAAGAATGACCCCAGACGGGACAGTCTGCAGATTGACAGGACCTTAAGATGTCGCGCAGTGTGCTGTCATAGCCAAGCCCAGCAGGCATGGGATAAGTGAGGGCCTGCTGGCTGGCGCAGTCTGGCAGGCCACACGGGAGCGGCTGTCTTTAGGCACCTCATGCCGTCAGAGGACTGTGTTCCACTTTACATGCAAATGAAGCCAAAATACCCCTCTGTGCCCCGAAACTACCGCCCAGCAAAAACTCTACTGCGGTGGACAGTTTTGCGTATGAGCAGAACAAATCAGGGGTTGCAGGACATCAATTAAAGGTTTGTTTAACATTTATTGATGGAGCTTTGGGCATGAGCATTGGGACAAAAAAAAAAAATGCAACAGGCAGTTCTTCCTAGGTTTCCCCCAACTGTTTTGCATGCAGTCCAGAGGGCTTCAGGCAGCCGACGGTATACGAGCGTGTCAGCTCGAGTTGTAAGCGTTACGCATTTACATGTAAACAACCTGTTGTTGCGTCAGAACACTGACAATTGATATGTTTGTTTTCATCCCATTTCCATTCGGTGTCCACAATGAAACGCCAGAGCACTCGGCAGGATGTTACTCTCATTGCGCTTATATTCAACCAATTAATTTCAATACTGCAGTTGAATCAGGCATTTAATAACGTCTTATATGCATTCAACTCCTGGCAAGTTGGCAAAGGAACAACATTCAACCAGAGGGATTCACAACTCCATCAAGCGTGAATAATTATGAAAATGAAAAATAATGATTCCCTCCAATGGAAAGGTTTCATTCGGCTTGATGCGTTCCGAGGCTGCTTTTCCCATCCAACAACCTCATTGACTAGAACACCTCTAGAGAAATGTATCTGGAAGATTGCTCATTCAAGAAAGCAACCATCGCAACATCGAATTTAAAAAAAATGTGTTTTGACCTTCAGATCGACGAGATGCTAATCAACCTCCAATTTACGTCAATTTAGTCCGTTTTTTCCCCCCATAGAAAATAATGGAAAGTGTTGTAAGCAACAATTTAACATTGAGAACCGTGACAAGTATAAAAAGGAGGGAAGTGACGGATAAAATAAGTCAAATAAAAAACAGTAGTTTTGATGATGCTCGATAAGGTTTTAAGGGAAGTGCAGGTTGCTGAATTCAAACTTTCACAGTACAGTCAAACCTCGGTTTTCGTCCATAATCTGTTCCAGAAGGCTGTTCGAAAAACGAAATTGTTCGAAAACGGAAACCACGCTCTTTTTAAAATAAAAATATTTACTGAACACGTCTGCTTACAATGGAAAGCAACACAAGGAAGCATCACTTCCTCATCTAGCCGAGGAAGCGTCACTTCCTCGTGTAAGGAAGGCGAAAGGAGTCAAATGGTGCATTCAAGTGCACTCAGTTTGTTCGAGAACCGAAATTTGTTCGTCATCCGAGGCATAAAAAACTCTAAATGTTTGGTCGAAAACCGAATTGGACGAGAACAGAGACGTCCGAAAACCGCGGTTTGACTGTATTGGTTTTCAGTGCACGAAAGGGAATTGCTTCGGAGGCGAATCTCGAAAGGAAAACATTCCTGACATCCCTAACCCTAACCCTAACATATTGATATTGACTAAGCAGCTAGGACCGAGTTTTAATCATAGTTTTTGTTCATCTCCATCATTGGTAAACTTTTGTGGTGGCATCACACACACATACACACATTCGCACATTGAAACATAAATCTCCCCCCAAAGAAAGTAGCCTTCAAAATCCCTTTGAGGCTCACTCATCCAAAGTCTCACGAGGTATGCTGAAGTCTCGTGGGATTTACTCAAGGTTTGAGATACGCCTCATGCATGACGACAGTTCGACTTTGAAAGTTTTGTGAGGAACTTTTTGGAGTCGTAGTCAAAACCATCACTCCCATTTAAAAAAAAAATCTGAATCTGCCAAGGTTCTTATGAAAATCAGTAACTAATACGTTATTCACATCATATAGACGAAGCCCGGCCTCAGATCGAAACAAACCTCCATTGATGAACTCACCACAAATATAAATGCCTTTCGACAGTTTAAACCGTAAATAAAACACAACCTATGATCTCCACAAAAGCAAATAGCACTTCAAGCTCATCTTGTATAACCCTTAAAAATAAAGAGCTTACATCTGCGTAAGCATTTTCATAACCACTCAGCAGAGTAAAACAAGACTCTCTAACATCCACTTTCAACCAAGGCTAAACTTAGCTCCTCCACAACATACGAACATTTTCAGTTGACTTTGTTTCACATCATTATCATACTTCCTTGACAGCACTGACTACTTTCCTATTAGACACGGTCCTGGCGCTATCTTGTGGAATCTTCGGGTGTGACAGAGAGGACACAAAATAGTTTTTTTTCAGCTGAGGATACGTGTGGAAGGTGGTGGAGGTTCACAAAATCAAACAAAAAAGAAGAACATTAAGAGCTCCAGTTTCCTTATTTTCATTAACCATTACAAAATGAAATGCATTTTTTTGTATCCTATGAATGTGACTAATTTTTTGCCACTGCAGATAAAGACTGTCCAACCGATGTGGGGGTTATTTCAGAAAGCATGCAATTTTAGCGTGTTTTGGTCATTCATTGAAAAAGATTAATAACATGGAACAAAAGTTCAGTTGAAGGCTTTTTCTTTTTCACGACGTGGAAGTGAATGGAATGCTCATGACACCCCCAAGCCTCAAAATGGATTACACCAAAAAAGCAAATGGCGCGATTTACTTCCAAACTGATTCCCATAACTATCACGCAATTGGGACACTGAGTAGATGATGTGAAACAAAACCCAACACAAAGCAAAAAAAACCCACTTTTTAACATTTTATCGAGCCATTCTGTGTACCTTCATGAGCGAGTGTGTCCGGTGGCAAGCCTCGCAAGCACACCGGGAAAAAAAAAAAATGTATTAAATAAATAAATAAAGAAAAACCATGCTTTGCTAATGAGTCCATAAGAATTACAACTTCTCTGTTGTGCTGCCTGGGACATTACGCCGCATCTGAAATGCACCCGGCGGCCTGGTAGGCATCTTTTATTGTTGGGTGCAGCTGTCCATGCTTTGTGAGCACTTGCTACTACCAAGCCTCTTCTGACAATAGCCAGCAGGCATGATGGGATGGAATGGTGAAAACAAAAGATATTTAAACAGGAGAGCAAAGATATTCTTTCACAAAATAAAATAAAAAAATAAAAAAACATGATTACCAAAGAAACACAATTGAAATAGAAGCTTTATTGCAACTAATTATTTGGCTAGAGACAGAAAAGAAAGCCAAGGATGGCAATTCAGGAGAAAGAGAATGATATGATGCGAGAGGAGTGTTATGTTGAGAGAAGCATCAATCTTGGGAGCACATGGCTCGTGTGAAAAATCTATTAGTTTTTAATATACCACGGGGATGAAATGATGGAATCCCTGCGGTACGGAATGACAAGGCATCCTGCAGACAAGCGACTGTCGGATGACTGTCGTATCCTGGTAACTTTTCTCATCTCCATTTGTATGCGCATAGCTTAGGGGAGACATTGCAGCCGTCGGTCACTATTTATTATAGTTCCCAGGTGTCTTCATAACATGTTTGTGACTTTCATCAAAGCTTTCATCAAAATACTTCACGGATTAGGACAGATAGAATTCTCCTTGGCTTTACCCTATTCAGGGGTCATGCAGCAAATCAAAGATGTCTTGTCCAACGAGCTGCAAGTCTTCGCTCGCTCACCACAACCATAAATCTCCTCTTTGCCTTCTACCTGGCGACGCCATTTCTCGCATCCTTCTACCAATACGCCCTCGGTCGCTCCTATGCACGTCTTAAGCATCCATATTTGGCCTCTCTTGCTTTGTCTTCAAACCTTCCAATCCGTGCCGTCCCTCTGATGAGCTCATCCCTCATCTTGTCCATTCCCATCACTCCCAAAGAGAATCTCCTCATCTTCAACTCTGTCACTGCAGCTCCTTCTTTTGCATTCTGGTTATTGCTACCGTCTCCAAATCATACAACATGGCCGGTTTTCCTACCATCCTCGTTGTACAACTCTTCATATACCGTATAGGCCCGAATATAAGACGGCCCTGATTATAAGACGACCCCCTCTTTTTCAAGACTCAAGTTTGAAAAAAAGTTTTTGAACACCAAATTCATTTTTATACATAAAATAATTACAGTACATCTGAAACAAATGATTATAACAAATTATTTTGCCTCATTCAAATCTTAATATCTGAACATTTAAATATGTAAACTAACGTCCAATCACATTCGTAAATGAATAACTTCTGGTTTTTGAAATGTAAATTGCATCATAACTTCTCCTCAGCTGCCGGTTAACCTGGCCGATCTTCGACCCACTTTTCTCCAGATTGTCGCTACGTTTTCCATTTTCTGTTATATCTTCTATTATTTTCTTCTCTTTTCTTTCTTATTTTTTATTTTTCTTCTTCGTGCTACCACTATTTTAATTTTTATTCTTCGTGACAGGTGTTCATTTTGGCCTGGGGAGTCAAGTTCAGCATTCGCTTCAATGATATCTGGCGCCATCTAGCGTCGCGAATGGGTATAACGTCTAGACCCCGATATCATGTCTTATTTCAATGCAAAAAACACCGTCTTATATTCGGGCCAATCCGGTACATTGAACCCAAGGTGTTTGTGTTTTCTCTGTTTTTATTTTTTAATCATTCCAAGTTGCTTCTATATGAACGTCCTCTTAATACAAATATACGAGCGCACTTCAGGGCTCTTTGTTTTTTCGTACCTCTTCACTTTGAATGGATTGCGTTCTGAAGTCGTGGTGTCATCCCCTTACACAGAGGGTACGTTACATGATATTCATATTCATAAAACGGCAATTTTAAGTGTGCAAGTGTCCATGGGAGATGTGGTTGTGGGAGGGCCGGGAGGGGGGGGGGGGGGTTGAACTTGTAAAAATCCAGCGCGAGCAGCTTCGGAGACAGGTGCAAAGAGGACTAATTAATAGCAATCAATACTCGGGGCCAGGGCAGGCGGCTGGCCGGCGGAGACTCTCTCAGGTCAGGCAATGAAAAGATAGCAAGCACCAAATTCATTCTGCTCTCCCGGAGGACGGCGCTGAAGTACACTCACACTTCCTTTAATGCCGTCGCAGGGGTGTCATTTATTTTTGCGTTTGCCAGCACATTTGGAAAGTTCATTACCTCGCTCATGGCTTGTTAATTAGCCTTGTAAAGCCACCATTAGATCTCCTCGGGCCAGGACCAAGATGAGATTTTTTTTTTTTTTTTTGGTCCCACAACATTAACACACAGTAGGGGGGCCTGTAAAACTGCACTCTGCCCATTTAACAGGGACCCCTCAGTGGAAATCTGAAAGATAGAGGGGCCTTCACGACAAATTAGGTCACATGTGCTCTGGACAAGCTGTGGCCTTCCTTCATATTTCCTCTTCACTTCCTTGAACAGAGGTCAGCTTAATTTCCCCTAGCACATGTTCAAGCTGAATGTCCAGGGGTAAACATTTGACGGCATTTCCTTGATCGACTCAAATTTAAAAGGGACATTTTATGGAAAATTGACTTTTTAATTGCTTTTCTAAACAGAGTTCTCTGGAGTGCATTCCCAACCCTCAAGTGTGAATTTAAACAATTTCTGTCCGTTTGCGAGCTTTTCTCAATTTGCGTCGCACTGTAAAACAAGAGTGGGGCCCCACACATGGTTTCTCTTCCCATGATATTACCCGTTCATGGGGGTGAATATCCAAAGCCACTTTCGACAAACAGTACACACGCTCATGTAATGCCCCTTTTATTACATCAAAACTAAACGATAAACATAAAGGAGTTTATGACCTGCTGCAGGACAAAATTGTTTACCCTGACCCCCAAGCTGCACCTCAGTCGTCACTGTAATTTTTTTTTTTTTTACTGCTTTCAAAAATAAAAATCAACTTTTCGCATATGTTTTCACTCGATAAAAAGACCCTTGCGATGCAATCCACGTCGAGAAAAAACCCAGCGAGACACCAGGATTACTGCTGCAGCAGCAGAGCCCAGGGCACCGAAGCCTTATTGATTATGCAGGTGGTCATTTGTGTGGCCAAGCGGGTAGTCCGCACGTGTCTCATTTGAACTTTACAGAGATTGGAACAGGATCCGATTTCCCCGCCGCAACGGAGGCGGCCGCCCCCGCTGCTTTATTTTTAGACCAGATGCATCTAATGGGGCCTGGCAGGTACAGGAGGCGTCACATCTGTTGAAGCCCAGGTGATGCTCTCGCCATCCTCACCTCCCCGCCACCGCCACACCTCCCTCCGCTCTCCATACCAGTCAAATGACTCACGTGGAAGATCAACAGTGTCATTTCCAATCAAGTTCTCTTCCTCTCGCTGCCACTTTCTATCAGAGCAGAGGACGGGGCTCTTGTTTGTAACCATTTTACTCCACAACACATGCTGAATTGGATATGAATAATGGAAAAGATGTAAAAAAATAAGATGAATGCTCTGTCTATACCAGGAGGATAGATTGGGAGAATTCATCTTTTCTATACTGTCCAAAATGAGAGTGGAGTGCAGCTTTTACTTTGAAAAGAGCACATTTATTAACAAGCTGAATTAAATTTAAAATGTAGTCTGCTTTTTACTTAAAAAAAAAACCAGATGCATCACTGTGCTTGTGATCAATGTAATTCTTCGAAAAAGTGAATAGACTCAGGACGTGCTCACAGAAATAGACTCTCTCTTCGACTTGGTGCTATTGTTATGAACCGTGCTCATAATTATCCGCAATAACAAAAGAACAATATTCATCATTCCCGTACAGCGCCCCTGCAAATTCCAATAGCGCAGTGATGATCTTTTCTTGCACTCTAATTGACTTGTTTCATTTGTTGGCGAGAAGTTTTCCAAAGTTGCCACTTGTCCACGAAGTTCTCTACTTGCGTATTGTAATTGCTCAATCTGATCATATTATGTTGATCAAAATATTATTCGGGGGGGCATTCAAAATTAAATTCATATTGCAGGGCTTTTTTTTTACTTACTAGGAGCACAGTGGGGCCGAACCAGAAATGTTAACGGTTTAAATAGAAAGTAGTGTTTCACGGTCACATCGTGGCTCAGCAGAACGCTACCATCAGCTGCTGTTTTTCCCCCTTCTCCTGCTGATCCAGAAGACAGGAAGCTGTTTGTGGGGATGCTCGGCAAGCAGCAGAGCGAGGATGACGTCCGGCGGCTCTTCGAGACCTTTGGCCAGATCGAGGAGTGCACCGTCCTGCGGGGTCCTGATGGGGCCAGTAAGGGTCAGAGCACACACACACACACACACACACACACACACACACACACACACACACACACACACACACAAACATACTCATACAGTCCCTTGTCATTCCTTTTGCGTGTCCAGCTTCGCTTCAGACGCCTCCGCTCGAGCATCCTTGAGGGAGCACAACTCGACGCTCGCTCGCTCGCTCGCTGTCACGGTGCTCCAACACTTCCTTCCTTTTCGCCGCTACGCCATTTACACTGCCGTCTTATTTCTTATGTAGCAGCTCATCTCCCTCCTCCCACACCTGTTATCTGAAACACGGCATGTTTGTTCCCCGCGTCGCCATCATCCCTCCCCAGATGATCATTATGTCATACAGTAAATAAAGCAGCCAGGTTCGTAGTTTAGCTGCCGGTCACTCTCGATAGAGCAGAAAACATGTTCACGGCTTATTACATGATAATACAAGGTAGGCTTATATCGGCTTGATTCTTAATTTTCTCCGATGGCGAGCACACATGTTCAAATGCTCAAATATTTGCTATCCATGACAACTTGTCAAACCAAAATGAAGTGAACTGCACTACCAGCGCGTGGGGCTCGATAAGCATCTGTAAGCTGTGACATGTCCATCTCGACGACGATGTGCGTGACGGCAAAGCGCCGCGAGATAATGCATGCGTCCTCTTGTTAAATCAATGAGAGAGGCTCACTCGTATCGAACCACGGGCCTTTCAGCATCTACATGGCTTGCTTTCACTAGGATTAACCAGCTCTTTCTCGTTGTGTCCCCCACCACATTCGTCCACCACCCCCTACCCCCCACTCGCACTCTCCCCCAACCGCTTGCTTCCACTCTTTTCATGCCCCCCCTCCCTTTCTCCTTCCTGTCTGCTCAGATGCCTCGGGCTGATTGACAGCACATAAAATGAAATCGGGCCGGTGCCGGCGTGTTCGACAGGAGCTATACTTTCGCTCCTTTTCACCCTCCTCGCGCCTTCCTCTCTCTCTTTGTGCGCCATATGTTTCCTCAAGTGGCATTCGTCTCTCACTCGTTACCTCTCTCACACTTCTTCTTTACCTCCCCCCCCCCATAGCCTTCCACTGCGACAAAATCAAGGAACATTAGCGAGGATGGTGTAAACTCGAAATGTCGAATGCCCCAAAGTCATACAAAAGTTCAGCTCACATTTTCCGGGAAAAAAAACACGTCTCAAAAGTTGGACGGAAAATTTGAATGAGACATCGACAAATGTAGGGAGACACTGAGCATCAAAAGGATTATCTCCCAAAGTGGGTTTTGAGATGAAAAGCGTGATAACCATAGAAGCTGACATGTCCCTTTTTTGCAACGTAGCTCCAGACATTGTCCCGGCTGCTCATTACAATAAAGCCATCATCATCCATTCAGGAAAAACAGAATAGTTTACACTGCAAACAGATCTATTTGCTCTTGAGCACTTGAATATTTTCCCTGTCCATCAGCTCAGTGAACAGCCGAGACATTTTCAGACGACCGCTTCACTTTATTTGCCAAACGAATACCATCATACACAATTTGGAATCATCAAACACTGTGAAAACTTAAAATAAAAGGAGACAGAATTTCTTCCAAGATCTGGACAAAATACAGTGAAGCAAAGCAAGGTCTTTTTTAGCGCACAAAGAAAATTACCTTGCAGCGCTTGCCAAGAGAGAACATTTCGAGACTCTAGCTTGGTTTCTTCTTCCGGAAGCTTTCGTCTGTCCTGGATATTGTCTTAAGATTCAGAATTTAGGTTTCTGTGCTTTGTGTCTTGAAACTCCTCTTTTCAAGTCTCAGAGATCACTAGTTAGTCCCTGGGACCTCTCAGCTCAATTCAATGCAGCATCACTTTCAAAGCTTTGCAACACGGAGACATTTCATTTACCAAATAATTTCGACTGGAAGTTTGTTTCATAATTCGAACAAGAAGGTGGACAGGCTTCTCAGAACATATCATGTTCAGCTGTTAAGTTTAAAAACTGTCTACTTTAGTCCGGTCCTGTTTCTCGCTGTTCCGCACATTCAGTATAAACGCAACTTATTTTATCCATGCAGCAACAAGTTCCGGACCTTGTACGATTCAAATGAGGCTGACCTTGAAATTAACTGCGCTATCTTCTCCACGATACGGGCCCGACTGCCATGTTGATCTAAACGCGTGCTACTCGGAAGCCTTTCAGCAGCCCCCTCGTCACAAGTTTCACACCCAGCCCACATTCGCCAGCCCATCGATTCTCTAAACTACTTTCGGCGTTTGCCGCCAGAGTTGAATAGAGCCCTGAGTTGTCAGGAATAATAGAGAGATGGCTTTTAGCTCTATAATTAAGTTGTGTTATAAATGTCACCCATCCAGCCAGATGGAATTCATGCATACATATTACTACCCAGGGAATTCAAAAGGCAGTGGCGAGATCCCCTCACTTGAAAGCAATACAATCTCTCTCCTCGCCGCGTTCGCCCCAAGTCATTCGGAGATGTCAAATTGGGAAGGAAAAAAACTCAAGGCGTGTGCTATAATTCATGAGGCTCTGGCACTTCCATTTAATTGGAGATGTTTTTGCAATGCGTTACCCTTTCTTCCTGGGCTGCACATACGGACTAAGGTCCAAGCGAGTGGATGTTTGATATTCAGAACTTGAGAATATGAGTGGGAACCTTTTTCTTTTCAGTTCCATGGGGGATATGCTGCATTCATGAAAAAAATGGTGATTCAACCAAGCAGTATGGTATTCCGGTGGTTAGGGCGTCTGCCTCAAAGTCGAGGGGTCCCAGGGCAGAATCTCCGTACGGGCCCCTCGCTTGAGTTGATTAAAACTCAGTTCATGTGAAAGGTTGTTTGTCTCAATGGTATACTGTACGTACCCTTCTGTTGTTGTCTCAAGTCAGCTTGGCTAGGCTCCATCACAACCACAACCCTAATGTGGACTGCCGATGGATGTCGTACAAGTATAATAATCAACGTCTCATAAAAATGAAAATGCTCAAATGTAATTCATGCACACAACACTCTTTGATCACAAGCAGCAAGCATATGGCAGCTAACGAGCTAGCATCGACACACACATGGGCTCAAATGAACCACAATTGTTGGCAACCAAAGTCTTGCCAAGTAACACTTTAGTAAAAAGCAGTTCTGAACAACTTGACCACGGGGTCGTTCTGACGAAAGCCTGGCGTAGACGTTCAATTAGGACACCTGAAAACTGGACAAGCTTCTTTGTGCATGTTCTATTAGCAACAAATATGTTGGACCAAAATGCCTGTCAAAACCGCAAATTGTACAACTGTTGGGACATGTGAGCTTCAAAGATGCACTGTACACCGAGTCCTCGGTTTGCAACTGTCCCAACACACGTCGTTTTGAGGATACAGATGTTGTTCAATGAATGACGTTTACGCTGCATTACAAGTGTTTTGAAGACACTGTGATTCAGTCTTTAGGTTTGTGAAACTGGTCGTCGACAGCGCATTCTTACATGCAAAATGTCAGATTAACAAAAATGTCAAAAAACTGAGGACCGCCTGTATCTGTCTCTAACAATTGCATGGTCGACCAGATCAAATATTCTGTCGGGCCATACATCGTATCCTCCAGATGCTCACTGGCATTGCGGTCCACCCTACGACTCCCTGGTTGTAGAAAGAACCAGTCTATAAAACCAAAGGTTTCCTGAAAGAACACACTGAACCTAATAATTTTCCTCCAAAAGGTCAAATGTGTTTGTTCTTTCAAAGGCAGACTCCAAGTCACATCTTTCAGTCAAATAAATGAAGACCCTTCCTGCCTCCAGTCCCCCCCCCCTCCCACCACCCCCGAGAGCTCTTCCAGTGAAGTAAAAAGGCCGGGGACAGAATCAAAGTGTTCTTTGACGTTTACAGTTCCCCTCTGTAGATCCATTCAGCTTTAAGGACATTTGACACAACAACAAAACACACTTGAATGCCTCCACACAAAACGGTTTACACTGCTTTTGTAGTGAACGGAAAGCCTCAGGTGAAAGTGGATTTGGTCTTCTCTTGATTGAGGGACACAGCGCAAGAGTCCCCAAGTTATGAAAGCTTTGATTTGGAAAAGTTACCTACAAAGTCAGAAAAATAACTACTTCCAAAAGTTGAACACGATACATTCTAGGGATGCTGACCGACCTCAAATGTGTGCGCATTTAATAAGATCCATCCCGCCATCCATTTTCTCGAGCACTTATCCTCTTTAGGGTCATGGATAAGCTGGAACCCATCCCAGATGACTTGAGGCAGGAGGCGGAACAAACGCCGAACTGCTGAAATGCTCACCACTCTACGGCATTGCTGCCCCCAGTGTACATTATGTTCTTTCTTTTTGATTCATTGTCGCTTTAGTCATATTGGACTGAGCAGCGACAAAAGAGACTTTACTACATCGCTATAAATTGCATTTCTGGTTCTACGGTTACCGTTGCATTTGTTCCTTTCTGGTGCACTTCCGTGGTGGCATAACAATATGAGAGGGGAAAAAAATAGAGTAAACACTTTAGCTGCTCACCGAGCTGACATCTCGCATGATTTGATTATGTCTCATGTGACACACATGACAGTTTGACTAGATTTAGCTTTTTAGAAGTTTTTTTGGTTTTTGTTTTTTTTAATAGTCACATTCAGCCAATTTAATTATTGGATATTTCCCTCCATCCGTTTTCCACAAAGTAAAATATATTCTTATTATGGTTGCAGTTTAGCTGGAGCATCTACAAGCTGACTTTGGGCAAGAGTGGGGTACACCCTGGATTGGTTACCAGCCCACTGCAATTTAGAGTCTTTTTGGGGGAATGTGGGAGAACCCAGAAAGTAATTTCCTCAGAGGGGAACTTCATTCTTTGATGGTTTCCTTGACTTTGTCTCATCTGTAATGCCTCCTCCCGTTTACTAGTGGACAGTAATCACCCAAGTATTCCAGTCGAGATCAAAATCCCACAGCCAAAACCACAGTAAAATCATCAGCTAACTTGAATACAAAACAATTTCAAATCCGATTTCCCAACATTTCCCCAGTGCTCGGCTCAGGAAACGCGTGCCGTTCGGTGAGCACTGCTGTTGCTCGATTAATGAAAAGCAGCTGAATAAATCCGCAAGGTTGTTAATTAGATAGCCTTCTAAAGTTAAAACATGAGCGACCTGAGGCCAAGGATAAAAATAGGATAGAATAGAGTAGTCAATGATGGTAAAGCTGATTAATTCAAATGCCGTTTGCAAATTACCATTCACTTCCGTTTTAGTGCACCATGGTGCAGTGGTGTAGTCCTGCATCTGTCCATGGTTAAGGACAGGCATATTAGGGTCTAAATGTGCCAAAAGCTGGACAACTTTGGGATTCATTCATTGATGTCATCACATCATGTGAGCTGCAAGTACACCTTGACATCAAATTTTAATGCTGCTACTCCTTTTCTTTTGGTTGTCTGCAACTTCCTCGTCTCATTCCCATTCGCATTGTTACTCTATTGGACTTGCGAGGCCGGTGGGGTCGAGCAGCTTTTTGTGAACAGACACATCACCAAACACACTCTCGCTGATAATGTCGTGACACAACGCTAATCTGTGCACTGAACAAAAGTACAGGCCAGTTTCGTTTTGACATGATTGTGGCCATCACTTGAAAATGGCAGAGCTTCACCCAGCTTAGCCTCAAAGTCATGGCCATAACAGTTAGGCGTATTTAACCGTTGTTACCAGCCCGTATCCACTGGAACATTAAAGGTAAGCAAAACTGCTCAGAGTTGTGTTGGATACCCAAGATTATAGTTAGCTAACAATGTTCGCCTCTAATAAGAATACTTTATACTTTGTTGAAGTTCTCAGAGCAATGGGTGGCATTTGTAAAACTGCAATTATAACTTTTTTGGGGGGCACTCCCTTTTTTTCACCATCCCCCGTCATCGCGGTAAACAGGATATGGATTGGTATACAGAGTTGTGCATATAGAGTTGTGCTTTAAATCTTGACTCTAATGGGTATTTTTGACAAAAATATCTCGCAAAAAGCTGAACATTTTTTTAAACTGTGAAGAATGGTTTTCTCAATGTCCTCTCTGAACATTGCCTGCACAGTAAATAAGGTATTATGATGGCATCAGGTTGGACTCTCTGACAAATTATTCCGAACACAGTTGATCTCAGTGGGAATTTGTGGGGGGGATAAAAAGTCCACAAAAACTTTGAGGCAACACTTGATCTTGCGGCTTGCATATCTAAACAACTAAGTTGAATTAATATTATCCACTTGAATCACTTTTAATATCGTTTGAAACGTTAATCCAGCAAAGCTTCACGACCCTGCTGCTGATGCTTACTTCTCATGTTCTGGCCAACTTCTCATGTTGACTCTTCCTTCCTGAGCCTTAGCCACACAACAGATTTAAGACGATTTCAATGTCCTTCGAGGCAAAAAAAAAAAAGCCATCCCTTCCCAGATTGCCTCCTTCGCCACCACCGCCAACGTCTTAAATTTGAAGCGAGCGACGATTCCGTGGGATAGGCCGATTATAAGACCGCGCTATTGTCGTGCTAATCTCCTTTATGAGTGACTGCACACAAATCACAATGTGTAAATATTAAACAGATTAATATTCACAAACAAGTCTGTGGAATTAGCGCTGCCGGGGCGAGGGACGGGATGTTCCAGGCCGCTAATGCCTTTAGCGACGATCCCAACACACAAGTGACCAGAATATATTTATAGATCAGATAACGTGAAGACAATAACTGGTGATTTTTTTTCTTTTTTTACTTGATAAATCCAAGGCCATCTGCCTGATGTTGTTTCGCTTTTCTTTGTGTGTGTGTTTACAGGCTGTGCATTTGTCAAATTCTCCAGCCACGGAGAAGCACAGGCTGCCATCAACAGCTTGCACGGTGGACAGACCATGCCTGTAAGTAATGCAGTCTCCCAATACACAAATAACAGAATTAGCATTTAATATCAATGCTAATTCTTTTGTGGGTTGAATCACCAGAAACATCCGATTTTTCACCAGTCTGGACATTTTATCAAGCCATGCTAATGCGATTGTAATGCAAGTTTTATCTGGTTGAACAGTCCAAGTACAAACACTCTTTGTTACAGCCAGAGAAAAATATGAATTACAGGACAAGATGGAATTTAAAAGTTGGAGCCACTAAGTAACCTCCAATTGTTGCTTATGACCTGGTTGGTTACACGCAGAATAGATTTGTATTGTGTTGAGTAGCACTCGTCTGCACAGAAATGTAATACCAACGTGTTATAATAGGGATTAATATGCCCCCAGGTAAATATATATATATATGCTGTATATAGTATTTTCAGTATTTGAAGACAATGGCCAAAATTATTCATATCCTCGCTCAATATGGCAACATACCATGCTACAAATCATTATTATATTTGATTATTTATTTTTTATGATGACAGAAATGAGCAATATTCCTTACATTGATGAGAAAAAAAATTCCCTGCCCCCCGGGGGAAAAAAAAAATCCTCGTCTTGTCACTTTGTTTTATTTTCCATCCAAAGAATAATATTTAGCCAGGATACAAGTAATTTGCAGCTCAACTGCATATGTTTAATAATAGTTAATTTTGTTCCATAAAACAATCATGTCCCCATACTGCAATCAACTCACTGTCTTTTTAATGACATTGAATATATGGTGACCAAATGTCATCAAAATGGAAGTGATACCATTTTTGACCAAGGTGGAGCGCTCAAGAACCGTTACAAACATCAATTTTTAATGTCGGCCAAATTCAATTGTCATCCGCTACTCAGGCCTTTCATATTGCGCGAAATGCTCACCTTTCCTTCAGAGAGTTTCGTTATGTGTCCTGGGGGAATATTGTGTGTGTGTGTGTGTTCACATCGATTGTGAAGGCAGACAAATCGAGAACCAGAGGCGGGTCGGTCCCCTTGGCGGGGAGCCACTCCTGTTGGCTCCCTGTATAAAATTGCTCTTGGCAGGCAGCAGTGGCATCCATCAGACATAAAGTGACCCAGCCCAGCAAAGACGACATGAGTGAAAAACGGTGGATAAATCAGAAGCTTTGGGAGACTTTTTGCTCATCTTTGGTTGACACATTCAAACACACAATAACTAGGCAAGCCCAATTTGGGGGGAAAGAGCTGAAAGAAAGTGTTTGGAAAAGCCGAGTGGAAAAGTGATGGGACAAAGGGTTGTGTGTTATAAACCGAGCTAGAAAAGTATCCTTTTGATGTCATAAAGTCGTCTTTGCTCTTTTTGTGAAGAAAAAAAAAATCATTTTTATGTTTCACTAAAGAAGGGTTTGGTGAACGTGCATATGAACTGGTCGGGTTCGGTACCTCTAACAAGGTTAAGAACCACTCAATTAGATCGTCAGGGCACAATTCAATTCCATTTAATGATCCCTTAATTTCTTGAATATAAATACATGTTGTTGGCAAACAGCTGTGCAGCAAGTTCAAACGCAAACACTTTCCGTGGTAACACATAACTTCAACATACGGGATGAATAGTTTTTCAAAGTCCAAATACATAAGTGGCAAATAACTTGCAAGCTAACCAAGGCACGTGTTCAAGTCAGTCATAGCATAAAACGTACTTTCAATCAAGATAAACTTTCTTTTCTCTTTTTTTTTTTCCTCATGAAGGAATGTTAAGTTCCGGTAAAACGACAACATCCATGTTAATCTTTACTGTAATGGGCACCATTGAAAGTTTGAAGCCTTTCAAGCAGGACTGGTGAAAAAAAAAAAAAAAAAAAAAAGGTGACTTATAAAGAAAGGATTCTGCAGTGTATAATACATCATTAGAGCAAATGTTCTCGACCCAGACGGATATAGTCTGTCATTGCTTGGACCTAAAATATACAATCTACAGACATGCTGCAGACATTTTTCACTGTTATCGCAGACAAAAGATCCCAAGAGTCAGCATCGGCCTCCTTAAAGTGCACGGCTCCTTTCATTTCTTTGCACTTTATCTGTTCTTTATGCATCGATTCAACCGCGCTTCTCAGCACACAGATCGCCTTTCCATTCGAGTCATCCAGAAGATACGATAACTGCGCACGCGCCACGCGCCTCCTTAAATGTGTCCCCGGGAGACATTGTGCCGCAAATGTCTTATACGGGATGTTATTTACGAGTAACGGTTCAATCAGCGGTCAAAGAATGATGCAGAGGCTAATGCGAAACGGTTCTTACATAATTCATGCAAATGACAAAGATGAGACTTTGATCGGAGGGAGGTTGAAGAAGACTTGGTGGAAGAAATGTGTGTGTGTGTGTATATATATATATATACATATATACGTATGTGTGTGTGTGTGTGTGTGGCATTTCAACAACTTAGTGTTTTCTTTCAATTTGTTTGATTGTGATGCTTCAAACACGAGACAAAATGCTCTTTTGAAATGACAGCAATACTTAAGTGAAAAAACAAAAAAAAGCAATGCGTTAATAATATTAAACAGCATGAATGAGCCTCGATCATCACTACTTCAAAGTGCAACTAAATCACATGGTTAGGACTGCTATGTCGATGAAATCTTGAATGGAAATGTTCATGTCAGTTCACCCTCAAACGAAATATGCTGCTTAACCTTTCGTGGGATTTAGTACTTAATTGTCACAAGGGCTTGTTGATCTACAAAGTGCAAAGCGCGATGATGGCGTGCGTGTGGGAGGCAAGAGAAAACACTGCGTGAGAGAGCGCACGTAAGTATTCTCTTATCACAAGGAGATAGGACTGTTTTGGCATGCAGGCTAAGAGGCCTCCGTCATAAGATGAACGCCTCTCTTCACCTCCTCTTGAAAATGTAAATGAGTGTATAATTTGGGGCTTTGGGTTGGACAATGTAGCTGGCAACCGTGAGCAACACCATTTTTGGCTATGCGGGTTATGCTCACCATCAAATACAGAGGTTACAAAACAGCCCTGTTCAAATTCAAAGTTGTTGGGGTTTTTTTTCATTTTGGTTTCATGGCACATTTTTCCACTGGTGTGCAACTGCTCTCCAGCCTTCGCGAAGGTGATCTTCTGGGTAGTGGGGCGGGACTGTTTGCTGCTTGTTTGTTTGTGTTGCTCCCGAATCAGCTCTGTTGTCTTTATTGTCTCACCGGGTCCCTGGTTTCGTGACGTCTGGGCAATCAGGTCGGGCTTTCCATCTTTCCCCAGAGTTTGAGGGCCAGTCTCGGGTTGGAGGTCAGGATATCTGATGGCACTTTCTCGGTTGTCCTGTGAATGCTTGGGCAACTCTACATCACATGTTCGGCTGTTTCGTCCCCAAGTCCATATTTTCTGCAGACAGTGCCCTCTGCTCGGACGATTTTGTGGAGCCATTATTTCAGCTCCGGGTGGTGTCCGCTGCGAAGTCGGTTTAGGGTCGTTTGCTCCAGTCTTGATAATGCTGCTTCTCTCTTGGTCGATACCTTCTCTCCTCTCTCCCCATACACCTGCCTCAACCTAGCATGTTGGATGGGGGGGCCTTTGGTAGCTCGTCTGATGGCTGCCTTGGCAGTGTCATAGTGGATGTTGACTTTGGCCTGCTCAATGGTCGTGCCTTCCTTGGCGGCTAGTTCGTTCCCTGGGATACCACAGTGGCTGGGGCACCAGGTGAAAGTGATGCGACAACCACGTTGGTGCAGTTTCGCCAGGGTTTGGAGGATTTCGGCTTCGTCCCTGTTGAGAGAGACGCTGCTGCTGCTGCTGATTCCCACGCCAATAGCTTCCGCGATGGGTTTCAGAACCTGTTTGTGGCGCCGAGTATACGGCCCCTGCCCAAGAGCTACTGGACAGCAGCTCAGAATGTGCTCCAACGTGCTCCTGCCTGGGGACTGCGGGCAGTTGGTAGACTCAGTTTTTCCCCATATGGAGAGTTTTGATGGGCTGGGCAGAATGTCGTATACCGCCTGGACAAGCAACTTGATGTGCTGTGGCTCTGCCCGCCAGAGATCTGTCCATGTGACTTGTCAGTCCATGGCCTGCTCCCACCTTGTCCAGGGAGACCTGCTGCCTCAGGCCAACAGCTCTGCGGGTCCTTCGCTCCTCCACCGCTATCCTCACTTCCTCCTCAATTCCTTTCAATTCCATAACTAATAGAACATAGCCAAACACAGCTGTGTAGCAAGTGCAGTTGGTCCCACCTCCAACTTGACGACATTATTGATACAAGGACACACAAACATAAACCACACCTATACTTTTTTAACACACAAGTAACAATTCTCCGGCAACCAATCAACAGACAGCAGCGGTGCCAACTTCACCCTTACACGACTACTTTTACAGTGCAAAGGCATCCGCTAAAAGGCCTGATGCTCTCTGCAGTTCTGTAAATTAAAAAAAAAACGCCCCAGCCACTATGAGGAAATATATTTTGCCATATTTTTTCCCCCCTATATTTACTACTATAAACCAAAATCTCATCGCTAGCTGGTGGTTAGATGATAGAGACGCTCAAAAAGGGGGAGGACAAACCCTTGGGACCAATCCATTACTTGAAGAAAAAATACTTAAGCCAAGCATAGTGTGTTATAGATGAAAGATAAAGTGCCGTTATTGACTACTTAATAGCAATACAACCGGTAGGAAGGTAAAATGCTTCACACAAGATGTAGCACCGATGGAAAAATGGCTCGCAAAAGGACCGTCACTGCCGAATTGTGGGTTCAGGTTAGCCAATGTCATGGAGCGTAGATGAAATATTTAAAACGGTTATCAAGGGAGGTTTCAAGGCGGCGACTAGACGGGTTGGTGAACAAGTATGTCAATAATGTTGACAAGTACTCTCCGGAGTTGAGATTGATCTACAAAACAAGGTCAGGTTATTAAGCTGGACTACCTTAACGATTTGGTTTCTAATATTTTAGCCTGGCTGTTATGAAGCCATTAGATCTTCATAAGAGTGTGCGACACGCGCCGTTTATCAGTCTACCTCCACCACTGGCAACAATATTACACTGTTGCTCCGAAGCAAGGACGAGGCTTTCGTAGTGAGCTGCAGTATGCGATACAATAGTTGTCCTTTTGCTTTTCTTGGAGTGGACGTAGCAGCAAATGCAATGCAGTAGGAACTGTGAAGTTAGCGGATGTTTTTTGTTTACTTGAACATAATTTGCAATGCACCGCACTGGTTAGTGTTTATTTGGGAATTGGAAAAATGGGGCCACAAGAACCGGAAGTTGTCGTCGAGCGGCAGTTAATTATGAATCCGATATGCTTCCGACCCGCTCAAACAAGACCGTGTAAGTACTGTATATGAAATGATGTACGGCAGGACAGGCGCACACGCGCGCGCACACACACACACACACACACACACATCTCTGGCAAACATTCACTCTTCACACACTTCACTGATGTGCCGCGATAAATATTTACGGATGCTTCCTGGCAGCCATGAAACCAGATATGATTTACACTTCTTTTTGATGCAGCCTCATTTTTTTGCATTATATTGAAGGAGCGAGAGAGGGGAAATAAGTCTGGTTAACTTTGCACCCAGTTGCGGCAAAACATTAAGATCAAAATCCAACTCAATAATTTCAATTGTGATGTGAAATTGATTTTTTTTTTTTTTTATCGTCGATGTTGTAAGGATTTTTTTTCACCAGGGATTTTGTGACGTGTTTTTTTTTTTTCAAAGTAGTGAAGCAACCAATAAAGATGTTTTAATAAAGCCTTGTCTTTCAAATATCGCCAATGGCCCGCAGAATTAATTGTTAATAAAATATTGTTGTTACGATGTTTTTAATATAAAATATCAATGCGGTGCTCTGAGCTTTGTGTTAACGTCACCCTTTTACTTTCATACTCTTTTTTTACAAGCTGAGCGGAACATAAAAGTATCCATCAGCAGCGGCCATTATTACATTTATACATTCTTGTAAATCCAATTTAAAGGACCAAAGTGACATGTAAAACACAACGATAGCTGCGAAAAGGTTGATTTCCGGTACTAAACTTGACAAACAACCGTCATTTGTGGTTTGCTCGTATGAAACAATGTTTTTTAATGCTTCTGAAAAACAATAAAAAACATGGAGAACATTTAACACTCAAACCCTTATGATAAACACTTTTTCTAACGTTGGTTTACCTTCTTTCATATTTTTTATACAAAAACACTGGTCTACATGGCCCATCTAGTCCCCTTATGCCACGAATGAGGATAGATGTTGATGAAAATATATGAACGGATGACTTTACATGCTCCTGTCCAGTTCTGTCATACGTCTGCAGCCTTGGCGAAAGTTGCATTAGCTTGAGCCAGTTAGCCGCTTGAGTTCTGCTGCAGATGAACTGTCCACGGAAACAAATGGCTCCACAAAAAGACCATCGGGCAAATCAACAGCAGCCATCCATAAAGTTTACTAATACTCTTTATTAACTCAATCTCCCTCCTCTATCCCTGCATCTGTTATCCTCTTTGCACCCCAAATCCAACTTCCTCCCGGATTAATAGGCACCCAACGACGGGTACGCTACAGACAGAGAGGGGGGTGCGGTTAATTTGGATAATATCGCTGCCACATGTCGTCAGCAACCGTCGAGCACGAGGCACGATTTGGCGTGCTGCTGCCAGCTGAGGTTTGCATGAACACCCAACATAGAATCTCTTAATGTTCTCCCTGTCGTATCTGCGTTACCTGGCACATGCATACAAAGCCATAAATATGCGTGATGCGCCCCCCCCCCCCAAATAAATAAATAAATAAATAAATACCCAATGGAGTAAAATTAATAGCGGGAAAGATACCGGTACTCAAAATCTGACTGCACTGTAAGCAATAGATACAAAATTTGCTTCAAGCTAAAGTAGAAGTATTGATTCAAATCCGTTAGTCAGAGTAAAAAAGTAAAAACACAGAAATGTACTTCAAGACACTTTTGTCTTGAAGTACATTTCAGTGCTTTTCCTTTTTTTTTTTTTTTTACATTCGGGTATGTAAAATTCCTATTTTAATAAAGTGGCACACAGAAAGAGAAGGCAAAAAAATTTAAGCACACAGAATAGTTTGCATAACTTATTAAAAACGCCTTAAATGGTGTTATGAACAGGCAATATCTTGCTTCTCTTAATCCGCTGTTTTTTTTGTCTCTTAAATTGTCGACATCAGCGTCGGATGAACAAGTAACAAATCTAGTTTGACAAAACAAGAGAAAAAAAAGTTGATTTCAAATACGGGAAGTAAAGGTAAACCGTCCTCAAAAACAAACACGCAAGTGAAGTACAGAAATATCTCAATCTTAAAAAAAAAAAAAAAAAAAAAAAAAGAAAAGTGCTCCACCTACTAGCAAAATCGGGTGAAAGTTTAAAAAAAAAAATTCTACCGCAGACTGTAGGTGCTTTCGGAACAGCCTCAAAGGACAGACAGTCTCGGTTGAATCACGCTAAAGAGACACATGTGGCAGAACTTCAAACTAGACCGCGCCAAGGGTACGTACGGCAGGCGGGCGGCGCGCAAATTGCCGCCATTGTCATGTTGGCTGTCACGGCACGGCTGACGGGCCCCGTGGCGCCTCAGCGGCGTTGGCAGCGACAAGAGCGTACAGGTGTGTGTGATAGTCAACTTGTGGATTAATGAGTGATAAGACCGAGCCAGAGAGTGTTGTCGTGGCAACGTGGAGTGGATCAAACGTCACGCCGAGGTGTTGTGGAATTTCAAGCCGTGACAAGCTACAAGAGGTGTTGGATGTCCTCAGTCCGAATGTAGCAAGACTACCACGCACGGTTTGGATTGATGCAAAGTTTTGATTCGTTTATGCTCGACTTTGTTTGATGGGCTGTTTACTTGACAGCGTTGTTTTGTCTAAAGATGGGCTTTTGAAGAAAATGTGTTGTTGGAGCGGTAAAAAAAAAAACCAATCAATGAATCATTTTTTTGTTGTTGTTATCAATTTGAATGGGATGGGGAATGTGCGCATTGTGATTATAGTGGTTAGCATGTCTACCTCTAGTGTTTTCTCAGCTTCATTGAATCAAGGCCTGATTCGGAAATCTTGATCACGTTCCCCTGTTGAAAGAAAATCAAAATGCAAATACAGTCAAACCTCGATTTTCGTCCATAATCCGTTCCAGAAGGCTGTTCGAAAAACGAAATTGTTCGAAAACCGAAACCACGCTCTTTTTAAAATAAAAATGTTTACCGAACACGTCTGCTCACAATGGAAAGCAACACGAGGAAGGGTCACTTCCTCGTCTACCCGAGGAAGCGTCACTTCCTCGTGTAAGGAAGGCGAGAGGAGTCAAATGGTGCATTCAAGTCCGCTCCGTTTGTTCGAGAACCGAAATTTGTTTGCCATCCGAGGCATAAAAAACTCGAAATTTTTGGTCGAAAACCGAATTGGTCGAAAACAGAGATGTTCGAAAACTGAGGTTTGACTGTACTGTTTCTAGCCCCATCCAAATAAACACCTAAATGTGTTTTGTTTTGTTTTTTTCTCACAGCACAATTAAAATTTTGTCTCCTCGTAACCCGCAAACAGCAAATGCACATACAAAAACACAATTGTATTTGTAATATCTTGTTTTTCCTTGGCAGTTGGCAAAATTTGGCACCTCTGTTACAAGTCAGCAAATTCAAAAGATTAACTTCAAGCCCGCACTTCACATCTGTGTACCTTACACACAGTAAAGCAATCTGGGGACAAGACAGCTTAGCTTTCGTGAACATCTGCTTCCATGCCAGTGTTGCATTGAGCCAAATGCTGCCTTGATACATTCGTATGAAAATTAATTTCCCAAAGCTAACGCCATATCGACTTTATTATGAACAAAAGCTAGTAGAGAGTGAATCAACAGCACCTCTGTTGAGACCATAGTTCCCAGGAGAAATGCGTTTCCCCAATTACTACTGTATCGGAAATGTTCACGTTTTGTATTGTCAAATAAATTACAGGCTAATGACCGATCTCATTTTGTCCAAAAGTCTAAATGGCAGTATCCCTTTTTTATTCCTTTGTGTTTCTGGGCTTTCCGCGGCATCATTCAGCAGCTGCAGAAGTCTTTGGGGGCGGGGGGGGGGGGGGGGGGGGCGGAAAGGCCAAACCGAGACAGCAACATGCACCGCTAATGAGCGACAACTTTCCCGAGTGGTTTTACCAGCCGTGCAACGCTCGGCCCGGTGGGAGTTCACTCATTTACCAAAGAACTCTATCATATATTCAATTAATTCATTACACATGCTCAATGAACACCCTGAGAGTTTAAAATGTGTCAACAAACTTTTGCTTATCCTTTAAAAGTATTTGGCTCCGCAGGGAGGTGCAACTTTGTTATTTTTGATAATGTGTACGCTTATTTTCCCTCCGGAGAACATCCGGCTGTAATATTACATAATGTTGCTCAAGATAGATGAAAATGAGGCGGTTTACCTGTTTGCACATATTTTACACACAATTGAGTCGCGAGGACAGCAGCGATAAAGACTAATGCCTTTCCACGGGCGTAGTCGAGTTCTAATCCCTCAATTACCGTTGTGTATTGTTCCATCGCCACGTTTCCCGGCCTCTATAAAATCCAATATGGGGAGATTTTCACAAGTCAAGTGTGTTGTTTGAGAAATTAGATTAGTTTTTGAACCCGTCGCAAATTCCTTCGTTGTACCTGTCAAAAGTGACGGCTCCCTGTTGGCCCTTATCAAATTCAGCAAATTCATTTTCTCTCCAGGTATGAGGACTTGTGTGTGCTGCTGGAGGTTATTATTCTGTTTGTTTGTCGGCTTGGGATTTTCTGCATCCAGTCAGGAGAGTTTTTTTTTTTTTTGTCATCGGCAGCCACCTGTTCCTTCATTACCGGGACACATCTCGCTCGTAATTTTTTGTTAATGGAAACTGTCGATCCACGAGATAAAACCCGCATCTCGTCGGAATGCATCAGAATCCTCACAGACGAGGGTGAAATTTAGGCTTGAGAAAGCGGAGCCCATTTTTTTTTTTTTTTTCCGACAGCACAGGCTGCCTTATTCTTTCACTGTTCCAATTGTCACAACTCATTCTTCCCAAGGTATTAAATGAAGATGAGAAAGCAAGGGGGGAAGGGGCGAACTAATGCCGGGCATTGTCGCCGCGGTGGGCAGGCTTGACTGGCAGCCCCGCAGACGGACAATGTTTGCTCATCGTCAGCCTCATTAAACCAAACCGCCTGGCACCTTCAAATGGCCACCAAAGTTGAGAAAGTAGTGGGAAAAGGTCATGAAGTGCAGTGGAATCAAATTAGAAATGGAAAATAAAACCGTTCTGTGAATGCCGCCATGTCGCAGTATTGATTTAACTAATTGAAATGGCACAGAAGGAGAGGAATCAGACGGCTGTCTTCTGGCCTCAGGAGCAGCGCTCGCCGCTTACAATATTGGATCTGATGTGCAACAAAATGTCCCCTGGGGGCCACGTTGATGCTCCCCAGCATGGTTTTACTGTACAATTATCAGCAGACAGCGAGCTCTGTGTTTCAATAGCCACTAAAAATAATATAATAGGAGGGAAGCTGAGTTCCAGTCATACAATTACCATTTATTTTAAGTTGAACATCAATCACAGCCTGTTTGAAAACTGATTCCCATGTTCCACTTTTGAATCAAGGCTAAATTCGAGTCTAATCCAACATGGTTGTACAAAATACGCAGGCGTAAGCTCCCGAATGCTCTCACGTTGATTGGATACATTTCTGACTCAGACTTTATTAATCACTGCACCTACTGTCACATTTTGAATGAGGTGCTTGCAGCAGCACTAGCGATGCATGTTCATTTGTTTCAAGCATTTATTTAGCATTAGTATTCCGAGCCGAACGACAGCTGAAATGCCGTCTTGATTAGTTCTAACAATCGACAGCAGTTTGAAATGAATGCCATTTACAAGGGCCTAAGTGAACCATCAAGGACTCAGGCTTTACGTAAAGCGTGTCTGTCATCCGTTAGCTTTTAATTTTACATCACAGGCATCTAAGGAGTAAGGTCCGGGGCAAGGTTCAGCAGCTTTAGCAGGGAAGCCCGAACTTCACTTCCACCAGCCACTTTGTCCAGTTCCCTTGGAAGGATTACAAGGGGCTCCCAGGCTAACCGGGAGTCAGTCTCTCCAGTCTGTCCTGGGTCATCTCGGGGGCCTCCTCACAGTGGGATGTGCCCGGAACATGTCACCAGGGTGGTGTCCAGGACGCAACCTAACCAGATGCCCAAGCCACATGATCTGATTCCTCTCGATGGGGAGGAGCAGCGGCAATATTCTAAGTCACTCCTGGATGACGAAGCTTCTCACCCTTTTTCTAAGTGAGAGCCTGGACACCCTGCAGAGGAAACTGCTTCTATCGGGAATCTTGTTCGTCACCACAAAAGACCAAAACAGAATCTTCATCACTGCAGACACTTTACAGAAATCTTCCTGTCAAACGCTCCAGTGGCCTCTGACATCCCATCCACAAACTAAAAAGCATTGCAATGAGAAATTGGTAATGAATCCAGACAGCAGAGATGGTTGACAGAAGCCACCAAACTGAACCCTCAACACCTCGGCTTCACCTAGTAACAGCATTACTAGGTGAAGGGTTACGATCATAAATGGTGGAAAAAGGGCAGCTTTGGCTGAATCCAACCATCACTCGACACATGTTTGACATGCTGCTGGCAATGCGGACCAAAATCTAACAGCAGTCACACCAGGACTGAACAGGTGGTTCAGTAACACAAATTCTCGAACTCCCCTGAGGAACATCCTCAAACACTGTTCCAAACCCACACTTCTCCTGAATCTGAGATTCTACTCCAGACTATAACCACCTCTCCAGCACTCTTGAATAGACCTTACCAGCATGGCTGAGGAGTTTGATCTCCCAGTAGTTGGAACTCACCCCTCTGGTCCACCTTCTTAAAAAGGGGCGACAACCACCCTGGTCTGCCAATCCAGAGCCAGACGTTCATGCAATGTTGGAGAGGTATGTCAACCATGACAGCTCCACAACATCCAGAGCATTTTGCCCCAGACAACTTAACTGCCAGGATCATTGGGATACACAGACCGCAATAAAGTGACAACTCGCTGCTCTGTTGCATTATTTGGTTGTAGAGGGCAAAGGCATCCATGTTTCTTTGCTTTTCCTTTGGGATAATACTAGTACTCATGCTCATGTAATCTGACGGGGGAGCATCTGGCACAGCTTTCTCAATTTCACTTCTTTCACGCGTGAGAAACTTGTGTACGGCAGCGGTGAGCAGTTCACTCCCATTTTAAAGTCCACACTCCAGGAGACAATAGAAATCTGAACCAAAGCCTCAATTTGAACTGACCCTGTCGGCGTGAGTCATTTTCTTACAGAATCCCAAGTTTTTGATCTCATCTCATCACCTCTTTGCTTTTATGATCTTATTAATCATATCTCAGCTGATCCCCTGGGGTTCCAGCACACTACCATCCTGCTACTCTTTCCAAGAATACCGTGCTTTTCATTAAACAGCAGGCCGGTCACGGTGAACTTTCTCCGCCCTGGATGTCACACGAGGAACTGATTCTGGTCTCTGTTTCTGAAATGATTTAATTGGATGCAAACTCAGGAGTGCGGACATCAATACGGAACTAGATATGCCGTAAGTTAAAGCCATTAGTCAATACTTCATCCTTCATATGCCGAAGGCTCTGGTCAGATCTAATTACCCGCAACTGTATGCAGCAGAGCTTCACCGCCGGACGACCGGAACCCCTGCGGGATCTGGTTAGGATCACAATTCTGGTGGAGTTTGAAAGTTTGCAAAAGCATACATCAATCACCATTGTCTTCCATTTAATGCTGACAGCTAAATGACTGACTCATAATGGTTGTATATTCAGTTCCACTGGCTTCCTTGATGGATGTCAAGACATCCGTTGGAAAAAAACAATTCTCCACGCTTATAGGCGCTGTACAGTCTTAATCACATTTAGTAGAGATGGGCATCACCTCGCATATATAGAAATAGAAATATACAACAAGACTCAAAGGTATTCTACAGAGTCGAAGCTCGCACATAGCTTTTAATCAATTTGATCACTCATTCCATTACTTATCAGTGGTTACGACAACCTTGCGTGGTGGAGCCAAACAACAAAGAGCAAGTTACAATTCAGCAAACTTTCATTAGGCTCTGTTGGATCATGAAGTGAGGATAAATGCAAACTTACTCAACTCGTAAAAAGGCTTGATTTTTCTTTTTCTTTAATTTTGGCTTGTTTTCCTTGAAGATACAATATATCAGTTTGGGTCAGATGCTTAGATAATGTTATCTACATTTTAGTATCATGTGTTAGAAAGCTAACCCAAAAGCAAAGTAATAAAATGATTGATCCAAGGTTTTTCAGGGCACAGCAACAGTAATGTTTCCTAATTGACATGTACAGTCAAACCTCAGTTTTCCTCCATATTCCGTTCCAGAAGGCTGTTCAAAATCCGAAATTGTTCGAAAACCGAAACCACACTCTTTTTAAAATAAAAATGTTTACTGAACACATCTGCTCACAATGGAAAGCAACACGAGGAAGCGTCACTTCCTCGTCTACCCGAGAAAGCGTCACTTCCTTGTGTAAGGAAGGCGAGAGGAGTCAAATGGTGCATTCAAGTGCGCTCAGTTTGTTCGAGAACCGAAATTTGTTCGTCATCCGAGGCATAAAAGATTTGGTCGAAAACTTTGGTCAAGAACCGAGACGTTCGAAAACTGAGGTTTGACTGTATCTCAATTCAAAATTACATCCCTTATCTTTAAATACGCATTTGCGTTTGTATATTCCTTCCAACCATTCTGGCAAATAATGAATTTAAAAAAAAAAAATGTGCAGTGCTTTTTCCAATTTCATTCAAGCAATTTTCAAGAACCATTTATATAAATTCTTGATCTTTCTCATCCGTGTGGAAAATTATTTTGGAACATGTCTTTGCATTTTTAAAAATATCCTGCTTTATTGTAAGAGCAGAACAAGAAGATGTAGAAAAGAAAACAGGCTGAACTGTGAAGTCAACTGTTCAGATTCAAATTTAAGTTTGCTGTTCAAGACTTGTATTTTCACTTTTCAAGCCACATGAACCTAAACGCAACCAAGAAAACGGACAATTCACCTTGAAAACAGAAGCCTGTTGAAAAGCTACATATCGCCATACGTATTCAACACCTCACTACAGTTAATTTGCGCAACATGAAACCTAACAAAACATATTCGCATGTGTGTACCTACCTACAGGGCGCCTCGTCTAGCCTGGTGGTCAAATTCGCAGACACCGACAAGGAGCGGACCTTGCGCCGGATGCACCAGATGGCCGGTCAGCTCGGCATCTTCAGTCCCATGACAATCCAGTTTGGGGCCTATGGCGCCTACTCTCACGCTGTAAGTCTCAGCCCGGCGGGGGAGGAGACGGTGAGCTTGAGAACAGAAAAGAAAAACACTTGTCATTGAAGGTTTGACCTCACTTCTCTTTCCCACTAGGAACGTGATGACGACCGTTTGTTTGAGTCATACACCTCACTGGCCACAACATTGGGTACACTTGCACAGTCTCGTCGAATACAAGATACAGTACCAAATATTTGCCATTGGTTTAGTTATTGTGGTTGGGGTTTGCGGTGGTGTAAAATTGCACTGCACCATACAAACACCGCTTTGTATTTTGGGCCTCTCTTGCAGCTAATGCACCAAACACTTTTTTCAGCATTTTTCCGAACATTAGATATATATATATATATATATATATATATATACACACCGTCATTTTCGGACTATAAGCCGCGACTTTTGTCACACGCTTTCAACTCTGTGGCTTATTTAATGAAGCGGCCTATATAAATACTTTTCTAACGGCTGCCTGTGTACCGTCCTTCTTTGTTGATATCTCATGTTACAATATGTACACCTGCAGCTTATAGACATGGTGCGGCTTATGTGTATACAAAATGTTTGTTTCCCTAAAACATTTTGTGGTGCAGCTTATAATCAGGTGCGCTCTATAGTCCGGAAATTACGGTATATATATATATTTTATTTTATTTTTTACCATAAGCAGCAAGGGGTGACGGCCACTTTAGATTTTTAAAACAAACAGATTGGCCATTTCTTTTGTCGATGAAGTTAAAAAATAAAAAATAAAGCCACGATACTTTGCCCACCCCTGGCCGACAGTATAAATATGCCAAACTGTTCACTATAAGTGGAAGAAGCAGTTTATTTCCTGATTCCTGGCAGATGATGAAGATTCTGGGGAGTGGGTGATTCAACCGATGTCAGAGTGACTCACAACATAAATTCTTGTATCTGCACCTCGATCGAGATCCCCACTAAAACGTTAATTGAGACTCATGAATCAACAGCACCACTGCTGAATGCACCATTTTGCTTCAGGTGGTCCAAGACATGACTAATAATCAATTCCACACAATTGACAGAAATCCTTATCAGTTAATTGGTTGTGCCCATTCCTATTTGGTACAGTGCTTGTATTGCATATACACTGCACAAGGGGCCTTCGGTTTGTGACGGTTCTCATGGCGCATACAGGACTAGTTTGGACAGTGTTGTAAAAACACATTCCACTGGATTGGAAGGCACACTCAGTTACAGCTGCATGTACTGGTTTTCACTTAACTTGTTTTATATTCATGGCCTACAAGTGTTATCATGAATTCAAAGTAAGACAGTGTTAGCTGTTCCGACTTGGAAACAATCAAAAATAAAAACTGCTCTAAACCGAGGACCCCCTGTGATTAGATAATGTAAGTGTACCTAAGGTTTTGGCTAGTGCATCGGTAATACATTTTACAGAATGATAGTGTCCTTTTACACAATTATTCATGCAATGTTTTTTATCGGGTGTATGCATTGCTGTGTTGTGCGTTTTGCGGCACTTCCCATTCAAGTCCATTTTTTAAGACTACTTCTGTGAATCTCATCCGCCAACACATTTTACCTTGCACTCAAAACTCAAGTGAATGTCATTACCAAGAACCAACACCGGCTCACCCACTACCCCTGCCAGCCCCCTGCCACCCCCCCCCCCCTCCCGCCACCACACCACCACCGTTTCATATTCACACATGAAAGTCACAGCCCGAGTTAGAAGTCTGTGAGATTTTGCACTCACATTGTAGCTGACAACTCATTCTGACAGGTGAGAATCGCCCACTCACGCATTTGCAATCCCTCCACGCCCTCCCTCGTTCCAGCACATGTATAATGCCTATAGATGTAGAATATTGAATCATCATCATCATATAGTCTTGATCATGAAGCAGTACAATGAGGCGAGAAGTGTGTTACGGAACGGTCGCTGTAAAGTGATGCTGAGGGGCGATGCGATCCAAGAACAAGGCGCGGGCCAAGTAAACAGAGATGTGAGAGTAAACACGTTCTGCTCCCGCGGCTATTTCACCCTCCTCTCTGTCCTTCCCCTCCTTCCCCCGCCCGCTGATCTCTAATCCTACAGCAGATGATGCAACAGCAAGCAGCCCTGATGGCGGCAACACAAGGGTCCTACCTGAACCCCATGGCGGCCATTGCTGCCGCACAAATGCAGCAAATGGCGGCATTCAATGTCAACGGTCTGGTGGCGACTCCGATGACGCCATCCTCAGGTATGAGGGGGAGTTTTCTTTCCACTTTGCCTAGCTGAGGCCTGGACAATTTACATATTTATCCAAATTGATCAGTTGTTGTCTGATGAGTTGTTGACTCGTGAGATTCTATGAGGTCTGCTGTTAAAAGCTTGGCGCTAACAGATTTTTACCACCAAGTGTCTATGTGGACCACGTACATACTTTTCCAAGTCACATTTGGAACAATCACCTGTTGGCCTTTAAAAGAGGTTATGGGGGATTTTGTAACAGCAACACACTAAACATCAGGAACATAAGTCAGAGTCAGCCAAGATACAGTTGCAAGATGCACAGTGTAGCAAATGAAAATGCACTTTTCTCTTTCACTGACGGGTGGAATGAAGCATTAATAATCCATATATGATTTCAAGAAGACTATTCATACAGTTTGAGTTGATCTTTAGTTCCTAATTTCACATTATAGACCGGATTGAGTGAACACTGGCGCGTTTGGCTGCCGCTGCTCAACCCGCATTGCGTTTTGTGTTTGGGTGTCTTGAAAGGCGCTTATAAATAAAATGTATTATCATTCTTATTATTATTAATAATAATTATCTGGATATTTTGGCCCGGGCCAAAATTGACCCAAAATGATACTATGTGTTCATAAAAAATCAACGTGCGTGCTAATAAGTGACGTGCTAAAACTATTTTTTTGCTTCCTCATCTAAAAACACATGTATGACACTTTTCAACGACATGGGCTGGTTCCGCTGATTTGTCTGATCACCAAAGTAGTTGGCAATTGATGTATTAACCCCTGATAGGGCAAGGAGTCAAGCTATCTTGGTTTAAAATTGAGTTATTTTGGATGTCACTATGAGGCAATAAACCCATAGATTTCTCCAACCTAATCACATAAAAGTATTATTATTATTATAATATACAATTCTGGATTGCCAGCAACTCACCAGTGTTTGGCAGAAAAGCTAGCATTCAGAATTCAAGCATTTTTTTTTGCAAGCCTTAAAGGCTACGTTAAAAAAAAACAAAACAAGTGGCCGGAGGAATATAGTTTTTTACAGGCAGCATTATGAGAAGAAGCAGTGGTAATAAATTCATGCAAGGTCCTTCCTACATATGCCCTTGTTGCATTTTTTAAGGGAGGCGATGATGGTGGGATATGTACGGCATTCCTTCTACATTCATTGGCAGCCGCGTTACACTCTTCCTCTCGCTCTTATTATCTCTCACTGCCTTGCTGTCACTCGCTCTCCGTGACTGTTTTTTTTTTTTTTTTTCTCCTGGGAACGCCGCCAATCCCAATGACTTTGGATTCCGAGTCCTTGGTTTAGCAAATATAAGAGCGATGACTCAAACACGATAATCCCGGACCTCGGTCTGAATTACCTTCTCGGCCGTTGTCACAAAAGACTTTTTTTGACGGCTCGACACTAAGTAGGCAGGCGGCCTGAAAGGCAGGGTCATTGCAAATACATGAAATAAAGTGTCTCGACGCTGTACGGTGCATTTGTAATCCACAGGGCGTACACATACCAGGTAATGCCTATCAAACGTAATCCCAGATGTTTTAAATGCCCTTGGCCTTGGATGAGAAAAATAATACAAATCCATCGGCACAAAAGGCCGCTTACAAGGTGACACGAGTCAGCCTTCTCCATCGAAAAGATGCAGCGCATTCTCCTTCTTGAGACTCATATTTGGGTCATCGGATGATTATCATCTTCAAATATATTCATTTATAATTTGTTTGAATTAGAAATCGCGCTAATCCTAGTTTTCCATGCTGCAATGGGGATTTGAGCTGCTAGTTCAGCGAGAGTTTGAGAGAGTGAATACAGAGAAAATGAAGAATTTGAAGCAAACCCATTCAGATGTCTGGTGACTAACTGTAAATTATTACATGCATTTTGTTGCTTTGTTTTGAGTCTCCAACGTGTAAATTCCCTCTTTTTCATTTATTTACAAAAAAACAAAAAACACCACCACATATTGTATATATGTTTGCAGGCACCAGCACACCCCCAGGCATCACTGCAACAGCCGTCCCCAGCATAGGCACCCCCATCGGGGTCAACGGCTTTAGTGCCCTCGCGCCACAAACCAACGGGCAGCCCACGTCCGAGCCAATTTACACCAACGGCATTCATCCTTACCCAGGTGAGTTAGAAATGTGTTTTGGGCTCAGGATGTATTGTCTTTAAAGCGGAAGTCAATCCCATTTTTCTCTTCACAAAAATATGTTCTATGCAGCTCCAATCGTCTAAGCACGGTATTCTGATTACAGTGAAACTCCTCTACAACGAAATCTACATGGGCAAAAATACCCCCTAATGTGAAAAAATCTTCATGCATTAACACCATTCCCACTCTCCTGCCCCCCATACAAAGAAAGAAAAACCTGTTGCGTTATACGAAATATTTTTTTCTGCTCTTGCCTCGCGAAGAGATTCACTACAACGAAGTCTAATCCAACAGCGACTTCTACTGCTTTGTTCGAAAACAGCAACAGCAAGCACCACACTGGTTTACACATGCGCAGTAGTCCAGGAAGTACTTGTTATTGTGAGTTTCAGACGCAGCACGAACGTTGCATTGCTAAAATGGCTACAAAACGGACCTTTGGATGTCAAGCAGCTAAGATAAGAATAAAAATAAGAGTACAGATATGTTTGATGTTCGTGTACACATACGTTTGTGTGTGTGTGTGTTTACATCTGAGATCAAATTTGCTACAATGAAAAACCCCCGTTGTGAAAAATTTCTTGCTGAAATCATGATTTCATTGTAGAGGAGTTTCACTGTCATATCGCCTATGTGGAATATGAGTTAAGTAATAAAATCCACTCGTTTTTGTCCATCTCTGTGCGGCCATTTTGCCACTTACTGTCGACTGAAAATGACATCACAGTTGCTTAGGGGCTCCGCTTCCCAAAGCAGATGAGCTTAACTCATACCTCACAAATGCAATATGAATCAGAATGCCCTGTTTAGACAAGTGAAGGTGCGTAGAACATATTTCGAGAAACAAAATTTCGGGGTTGACTTCCCCTTGAACGACAAGTGTCGCATGTGACACGATGAATGGCGTCGCCATGTTACGATTTAAAAGCTGACAGGTCTGTTATCCAGTTTACCCAACTGTGACATGTCTTTTTGATTTGAAGTCTTTTAAGCTCCGGGCGCCATTCAACTGCATCTTTGGCAGATTTCAGAGCGGCCAACCTCTATATGATGATGAATCAATCATTTCATCCTTCAATCCATTCTGGTTAATTTGATGCGCGTCAGCCTGTCTTGAACTCCTTGATGCTGTCTGGGAATGATTCCTGGAGAAGTGACAGGACTCGCGCTCCCTTGCTTGTGTTTTATGCAAAGAGAGCGGCGGTTGTAATGAACTACAAAGTGGTTTGTTTGGCACGTTATTAATATTTGATGGAAACATCTGGGTCGAACAGGCAATTTTGAAGAACTGAGGGTGATGACAACCCAAATATCTGCCATCTCTCAGTCTGATCTTACCCCCGATGGCTCTCCATAATCAGTGAAGCCAGATTTCCTCAAAGTGCTACAGTTCACAGTAGCTCACCAAAGGCCTGAGTAAAAAAAAGCAACATTTTGTTGCGCTTTATTCTAAGATGATGTCGTTTTCTTTTACATTGCTTTTGCAGACCGTTTCATAGTCGACTTCCATCTCTTCCGCCGATTTGCTAGCTAACAGCCAACCACAATGATCAATCGTCACAGATGGCCGACAATCATTTTGAAGACTGCGATCAATAGCTCAAATTTTATCTAAAAAAAACTGCATGAACAAAAATCCTCTTAACTTCATCACAATTTGAAATGTTGCTTTTAAGTTCATGAACCCATGAATGTGGATGATATTAAGATATCCTTTATATGTCCCACACTGGGGAAATTTACAGTCTCCAGGAGCAAAATTGGGGGGTAGAAAGAAGAAAAAACTAAATGTTTGCTTGCACAAAAATAAATGTTTCAGAAGAGAGCTGTAGGGACTGTCCATCATAGCTTTTAGCTTAGCTTTTAGCTTAGCTAGCTATGATAAACAATGACTTCCCAGCCTCGTTGTTTGCTTACTGTTGTGTGAAATTAATGACAAATGTGCAGTTACCACAAATGACTTGCAGTATCTCGGGATCTGAAATTCCTCAATCCATGTAAAAATGGCAGGAAAGTCAGAGATGTCAAAATCTCCACCGATATATTGAAGTGGACAGAGAGTGACCGCCAGTAGCTCCGCCCCCGATAATGAATCTTATGTCTGTGGTATGCGCGAGACAAAAAACCAAAGGTAGCACACGGAGATTTGTCCGCAATCAGTATTTGAAACACAAACCTTCTTACGCACTAATCAGTCCAGCTCATATTTCTTGAAAAATCCAAAGGGTTTTCAACCCTGATTTTCAAATTCACAAAACCAACCAAATTGGAGTGAGTCATTGCAACTGTACCACGCCAAACTGGACTGCTGAGTGGAAAGCGAAACATTTGTCTCCCATCTTTTTGTCTTTGTCTCAGAGCCTCGCTTGACCACTCTCCAACCTCTCTTTGTTTTCCACTCCCGCCTTTTTTCCACCCCACTGCCTCTCTTGCAGCACAGAGTCCGACGGTGGCCGACCCTCTCCAGCAGGCTTATGCCGGGGTCCAACACTACGCAGGTGATCCGTCTGTCGTGTCTCCTCTCCCTTAAGTCGCTCGCTCGCTCCATCTGCAGCTCCCTCTCTGTTTGTCACACTGGTAGACACTCTGACAAGTCAAGATAGCCGGCGCAACCGGCTAATTTCCACCAGGATTAGGCTGCTTCACATTCGGATTGTGAAAGGATTTGGAGTTGACTTGATAGTACGCCCCCACACACACACACAAAAAGAAGACTTAATTCCAAAACTACACAAAGAGATGAGGTTCTGAACTCGCCATAGTCTATACTAGAGATGACATAAGGCTTCTCCCTGTTGTCTGACATTGACTCTCATGAACGTAAGTCTTCATGGACGGCTGAATCGCTGCTTATTGACGCTTTAGAGTACATTGGCAGCTCGCAGCAAAACGCCAATCCATTCAGCGACATTATCCCGTGCCAGAAATCGGAAAAATGTAACCCGGCGATTCAGAAGCCCCAAATATCGTTTGATTATCGTTTTTCACCCACATTGTGTGCCACTTTTGAATTGTTTTAATACAAGCCACCATCGTATTTGTTCCATCAAATATGAAAACAGAGAAACGATTATTCGCCCCCCTCCCCCCTCTTCCTTTCTCCCCCTTTTGCAACAGCAGCCTACCCCGCCGCCTATGCGCCAATCAGCCAAGCATTCCCACAGCAGCCGACCATCATTCCCCAGCAACAGCGGGAAGGTAAGAGCGGGCGAAACGCGCCCACCCAGGATAAAAGGTGATAATTGCTGTGTTCCATTCTAATGTTGCTGCGCCGCTTTGAATTAGCGACGGGAAGGGGAAAGAAAAGGAGGTGGGGTCATGGTGCGAAAAGAAAAGACCGTCTTGGAGTATGAAGAAAAAAAAAAAATAAAGTGATGAAAAGGCTCCGCATTTCAAGAACATTAGCGACGAGACAAAAGTTACTCTGTCATTATTCAAAAAGCGCACTAATTCACACTCGGACTGCTTAATCAGTCCATTACAATGTATTTAAGTGGTTATAAATATTCATCAGATTAATTATCTGCATGCATAATCATTTAGCGCCATCAGTAGAAGAAGCGTTCACATTCACACGCACTCACATGCAGGCACATACACACACTCGCACGGGCCCGGCCATCAAATGTAATAAAGCAAAAGGATTCACGCTCATGTTAAATGACTCTTTTCTGACATATTTCCTCCGTCTTAATTATTCATCCGTATGATTGTATGTAGGAGACATCTTACTGGATATTCTATGCAGGAGGTATGAAACGAAGTGCTTTCAGAAGAACTTTATTGACCACAGTGGGAGCGCAAGTGTCCGGAATTGAATTGTAGTGCGCCAGTCGCCTGCAACCACATATTGGAATCAAGGGTACATATAGACAAACAACCATTCGCAGTCAAATTGGACAATTTTGAGTCTTTAATGAAGCTAACATCCATGATTTCATAATGCAGAAAGTACCTGGAAGAAGCTTTTGCAAATACAGTCAAACCTCGGTTTTCGTCCATAATCCGTTCCAGAAGGCTGTTCAAAAACCAAAATTGTTCGAAAACCGAAACCACGCTCTTTTTAAAATAAAAATGTTTACTGAACACGTCTGCTCACAATGGAAAGCAACACGAGGAAGCCTCACTTCCTCGTGGAAGGAAGGCGAGAGGAGTCAAATGGTGCATTCAAGTGCACTCAGTTTGTTCGAGAACCGAAATTTGTTCGTCATCCGAGGCATAAAAAAACTCAAAATTTTTGGTCGAAAACCGAATTGGACGAGAACCGAGACGTTCGAAAACCGAGGTTTGACTCTACAGGGGAGAACATGCACACGACAAACGGAAAGGCCAGAGTCGAGATTTGAACCCCAGAACTGTGAAGCAGACATGCTAACCAGCCCCCCGACACACTGTTGAATTCCAAACATTGAGAGAGATTGCATTGTACAAGATGGGCAAATTCAAAATTTTTTTTTTTCTGTTGGGATTATTGCTGGGCGGCACCGTGGTCGACTGGTTAGCACGTCCGCCGAATCAATCACGGGGGCGATCCCTAGACCACTGTGCTAATCAATACACATTTCTCACCACCATAACTTTGAATCTAGGAGAAACAGAAGTCAACTTCAAACTTTATCAAGAACAGAACACACCTGCAAAATATTTTTCTGCATTCCTACATACGCTTTGTTGTTTGAAGCCGTTCTACTGTAGATGAAAGAGGAGCGATTCAAAGTCTCCTTTTGACCATTTTTTACAACAGGACGTGTTCACAACATGTATGGTGTCACTTGAGTCTGCTGCAAGCTAAGTGTGAAAGTCTGGAAAAATAGTATGGATTGGTGACACAATAGGAAATTTTGCAAATTGTGTGGATTCAGACTGACAGCGAACTAAATACGGCTTCCCCCTCGTCTGAAAGTCTCCTGCGGATGTCACTCATCTCCTCTGTGCTGTCTCCTTCCCTCACCAGGGCCGGAGGGCTGCAACCTGTTTATTTATCACCTGCCCCAGGAATTTGGTGACGCCGAGCTCATGCAAATGTTCCTCCCTTTTGGCAACGTCATCTCGGCGAAAGTCTTTGTGGACAGAGCGACCAATCAGAGCAAATGTTTTGGTGAGTTCCAAAAAAAAAAAAAAAATCAACAGTGGAAGTGATGTGGATGGGGAAAGCAGCTTTAATTATGCGACAGTGTTGTGAAACGTTCTCATGCTTCTTCCTGCTTTTCTGCAATTAGCATTTGCATTTTTCCCCCCTTAATTCCCACTGTCTATCCTAATCAAGCTGCAATTAACATTTTAAAGGTGGTGTTTCAAGCCACTGAGCGAGAGGGAGTGGGGGGTGGGGGGGGGGGTTGTATATCTCGTTATCAATCAACCCTATCAGCGAAGGGTAATGCAGCGATGGGGACGAAATGAAAGATCAACACTTTGAGCAAAAATAAGGAATACTGCAACGTTTTATAAATGCTGTTATGAAGGCTAATTTATTTTTTAATGAACCGTGCTCAGGCAGTAAACACACATTTGTAGACAATTTGATGGAATTAAGTTTGATTATGATATTGAACAGGCTATTAATCAACCACTGGTGTTCGGTATTTCTTAAAACCTTCTGAACGTTTCTTTCATTAATTCACATGAGCGCACACACAGTGGATGGTTGATTCATTTTCTGATCCGCTTTATCCTCACAAGGGTCGCGGGGGGTGCCAGAGCCTATCCCGGCTGTCTTCGGGCAGTAGGCAGGGGACACACTGAACCATTTGCCAGCCAATCGCAGGGCACACAGAGACGAACAACCATCCGCGCTCACACTCACACCTAGGGACAATTTGGAGTGTTCAATCAGCCTGCCATGCATGTTTTTGGAATGTGGGAGGAAACCGGAGTACCCAGAGAAAACCCACACAAGCCCGGGGAGAACATGCCGGAGCTGGAATTGAACCCGGTACCTCTGCACTGTGAGGTCGAAACGCTAACCACTGGCTCACCGGGCCGCCGTGGATAGTTCATGTACCATTTATCTCAAATAGTAGCGTCCACTCTAACAAACTTATCAATAAATTACCTTTACTTAGACATCCGACACGATCAAATGGCCGTAGTAGACAACTAAAGTAAACATGTTCGTTGTAAATCTAACTTTTCCACTACTTTTTTGTGGAGTAAATCACACTGACGGACAATCGAGAGCAGTGTTTCTTAACCTTGTTCGAGGCACCGAACCCAACCAGTTCAACGAACCCTTCATTGGTGAAAAATACAAATTGGATTATTTTTTTTGAAATTCAAGACATTAAAAAAAGTTTAACAACTTTGTTTAATGTCTTGTCTGTCTTGTCTTGTGTAACCTGTTTTTTGACTATTTTGTGTGGATTTTTACAGTACGGGTCAAAATGACCCACAACACAATGTGATTTTTTTTCAACATAATATGAGGGTTAAAAAAAACACATTTATTCAAAATAGAAGAAAACGTAAATACAATTGTGTGTATACGTTTTTTTAACTGTGCACAAAATGAACCAGCCAGTGATGGCCAAGCAGGCGTGTCATAACTCATTGACATGTTGAGTCGGGTGTGCCTTAACCTCCACTTTTCGAATACAATCAGCACCCACATTCCCCTCTTCCTAGCCTATTCTAGCACTTTTAATGAACAGCATCTCACTTCGCCCTCTTCCCCCCCACGCAAGCATTTCATCAGGGTGGAGGCCGGTTGAGGTGGACTCCACAAGCTTAAAGAGATAATAATAGACTGTTGTGGACCTTGCTGTTGATTCAGTCGGACAGCAGCACCCAGGAGATAGCGCACAGAAGACTCCCGGCATTGGCTTTCTTTCAGCATCTCTTCGACACGCTTGTCCATGAGGCGCTCAGCAACCCCCACCCGCTCACCCGTGCGTCCTTCTCAGGACAGAGAACCCCTTCCTCACTATCCGTCACGCTGCGGGAGACGACGTATGGTAGCGGACGGCAACCCCGTCAGTCTCGGGCAGTAATTAAAATCATGTCCAAAAAAAAAAAAGGAAAAAAATGGCACATTAATTCTTTGTGAAGGTTTCCATGTTTTAATAGTATGGCGAGAGAGTGCAGGCTAAGCCAGAAACAAAGTAGGCAGAAGATTGTGTCTAAAAAAAATCAACAAACAAACACACACACACAAAAAAGGGTGTTTCAAGAATATTTCCGCTTCATATTCTGGGCTGGTTAAAAGGCAAAAGTGTTAACACGAGCGGCTATTATGCTCAACGGTACACAGGCGTCAGAACGAATAGTAAAGTGAGGTGGAAAGGATTCAGAGATGAGAATGAGCCTTTCTAAGTCAGCCTATTCTTGTCTGAAAGCAGGTGCTCCCCCCACCCCCCCAAGAAAAAAGAAACCTTATACAGTCAAACCTCTGTTTTTGTCCACACGTCTCCTCACAATGGAAAGCAACACGAGGAAGCGTCACTTCCTCGTGTAAGGAAGGCGAGAGGAGTCAAATGGTGCATTCAAGTGCGCTCAGTTTGTTCGAGAACCGAAATTTGTTCTTCATCCGACGCATAAAAAACTCGAACTTTTTGGTCGAAAACCGAATTGGTCGAGAACAGAGACGTCCGAAAACCGAGGTTTGACTGTATTTGAAAAATCTTTTCCCCAGAAAATTCTCTTGTCGCAACTATGTATGTATCGTTTTCTGTCTCTACCGCCCAAATGATTTTTAAAAACCCTTCAAGAAAAATCGTACAAACATTTTCTTCTGACTTGAGATTGGGAGCATTTGACCACATTTCCACGTCAAACAGCTCTGTAAATGTCTTGATTGTCTGTCCCCATGCCAGAATGATTGAGCAAAATGATGCCGCGCGGAAGAAGAGTTGACACAGCGCGGATGTTGCTCAATTACCCGTAGCTGACATCTTTGGACAGCAAACCAATTGAGACTCTTCAGACAGCCTCAACTTCTGGCACCAAAAATAATTCATCCTGATTATTGCTTCTTTTTTTAGGTTCCTTTAACCACATGAACAACTGAAATTCAATGTGGCTTTTAACATGTTGCCGTGTTTCTTTAGTACAGTCAAACCTCGGTTTTCGTCCATAATCCGTTCCAGAAGGCTGTTCGAAAACCGAAATTGTTTGAAAAACGAAACTACGCTCTTTTTAAAATAAAAATGTTTACTGAACACGTCTGCTCACAATGGAAAGCAACACGAGGAAGCGTCACTTCCTCGTGTAAGGAAGGCGAGAGGAGTCAAATGGTGCATTCAAGTATGCTCAGTTTGTTCGAGAACCGAAATTTGTTCGTCATCCGAGGCATAAAAAACTCGAAATTTATGGTTGAAAACCGAATTGGTCGAGAACCGAGATGTTCGAAAACAGAGGTTTGACTGTACCTTTAAAAAAAAAAAAAAAATGTCCCTTTATTTTTATCACGCCCTTTTTATGCGCTAAATCCCTCACACAAAAACAAACAGACAAAATGAAACATTATCGTACAAAAGTAATTATGTATCGACCTAATTCGGGGAATTCAAAATTGATTAATTTCATTTTGAAGTGATTCAGGCAAACCAGAGAGCACCACTTGATTCACTCTCAACTAGTTTGCCGTTTAAAATAGCCAACCGCTACGTCAGCTGTGGAAAGCTGAACTTAGCACTCATTGGCACGAACTGGTAACATTTTCCAGCTCAATACAACACAGGCATGAACACCCACTGAGAACATTCAAAGATGGGAAAATTCCCCCCAAATTATTCCGTTTTTTATCGTCATGGAAATAAAGTCAAATACGCCTTCATACTTCCTACGACATCAATTCGACAAACTCTGCAGCATCCCAATATTCTGATTCTTTTTCAGAGATCCCTTCCCAAACAAACCGCCCACATTCGCCAAAGCAGACCCTAAACTGTCTTGTGAAAACAGCCAATTAAATGACGTCCAGAAATCTTCCAGTAGCTTTTAGACTTTCTGCTGGTCTTCTAACAACGCTTTGCCTCCTTCCTCCCCCAACTTGCGATCAGCTCTTTTGGCATGAGGATGTAAATGTAAGGTATGGCGATTCATTAAATCCGGTTGGTAGGATCACAAGCGTGTGTGTGTGTGTGTGTGTGTGTGTGTGTGTGCGTGCATGTATGCGTGTGCTTGCGCGAGCGTAGGGTGGGGGGATTTGGAGGAGGGATCACTGCCAACTGACAGGCCCTTGCCTGCTCCGTTTGTTTAAAAGGTTTGTAAAAGCAGCAGCCTTATCTCATCCGCACTGACAAAAGCCTGCCCTCTACCCCCAAATTAAATTGGACCCGTAGCAGTGCGATGAAATCAGCTGGCAGGCGGAAAATTCACGCCGTCAATCACCGCCGTGTCTGATAAGAACGGGCACCGAGTCCCGGTGTGGAAACCTGTGCTCTCATTGCGCTGTGACACCCAAGTGATAACTCAGTGCTGCAGGCGTCTAAAGCCCATCACCACCCGCCAACCCCCCGCCCGCTCGCCTGAACGCTTTTTCACGTCTAGCGAACATTTACACGGCAGTAACGGATTTGCCGACAACATTGTCAAAACCGTCCCCCCATTCATACCATCTTAGGAAGATGATTATGATGTGCATGCCGCCGCGGCGGTCGCCGATACTTATTTACGTTGAAAACAAACACGATGTACAGTATATTTTTGCGTTATGTCCCCGTACGGGAGGCATGGAACTGTTTTTAATCGGGCGACCTAAGATTCCACGAGATGCCACCAAAACCCTGGCTGTTTGAAAACCGAAATTGTTCCAAAACCGAAACTACGCTCTTTTTAAAATGAATATGTTTCCTGAACACGTCTGCTCACAAAGGAAAGCAACACGAGGAAACGTCACTTCCTCGTGTAAGGAAGGCGAGCGGAGTCAAATGGTGCATTCAAGTGCGCTCAGTTTGTTCAAGAACCAAAATTTGTTCGTCATCCGAGGCATAAAAAAAACTCTAAATTTTTGGTCGAAAACCGAATTGGACGAGAACCGAGACGTTCGAAAACCGAGGTTTGACTGTACAGCATTTGGTGTCAATGAAGTAAAGTGAGACATCACAAACTGTTCTTAGATGTTTTATCGCAGATGAGGGGCTAAAACGAATCGTCATTATACAGTGAATGATTCCGTTTTCGAAACGTTGCAAAAGATGTGTGCAGGCAGTTTTTACTTATGCCAAACAGGATTTGTCGTTGCCAAGAAATTTTGACCATGTTCAACCTTTTACGAAACTCTGCTGAACACTAAATATTTGCTACGTTCGCAACCATCCTTCGCAACATTACTTTTTTGACGGTCATTTGCGTTTGTATTTCACAGTTTGTTTTGTTGCACTTTATGTGAATTAATAAAGGCCAAAAGGATATGGGCAATGCATATTCAATGATATATATTTTTTAAATTTGAAATTAATGTGCACATAATTTGGGAAAAGATTAATTGAAGCAAAATAACACATTCTCTTTTAAAAATCATTATCTCAAAAATACACCCAAATAAAAAATAAATCTGCATTTACCTGATGCAGACTTGGGATCGGCATTTCCGTGCCAGGGTCGTACTTCAGCCTTGATTTTGTGCGAGAGGCCAGGTTCACCCAAGACATGTTGCCAGCCGAAGGGCACATAGCAAGCCAACCATTCACACCTTTAGCCAAAGAGAGTCTTCACTAAACCTAAAATGCATGTTTTGGGAATGTAGGAGTAAGACATGAACATGAAACATTTTGTAATAAGCTCAACTTTGTGAAAGTGTGGTTCAAATGATGATATGCTTCTTTCACATGCCCTATTTAATCTGTTCACACCTTTTTATGTTTTTTTTTTTTGGTGTGTGTGAGTGTGTGTGTGTGTGTGTGTGTGTGTGTTCACTGTCGCGCTCCCACTTTGAATTTCTAATAGCGCCTTCTGTTTGATTGTATTATCTGCCTTATTAGCCTTTGTGCTATTTTATGTAATCTTTTTTCAATTCCCGGATTTTCAATTAATGTGCTGAAAAGACAAAACAAAGCGCTATTGTCATCTCATTGTTCCAAGTTAAAAGGGGGCCTCCTTTCAAACGCCGTCTCATCTCCTCTTCCTCCCGTCACCCCTTCCCATCTTTGCCGATATTCCTTTTTCCTTCCACTTTCCCGTTCCTTTTTGTCACCCCAACCCCGCACCCGCCGTACCCTCTGTGTTCTCATCTCAGGCTTTGTGAGTTTTGATAACCCGTCAAGCGCCCAAGCCGCCATCCAGGCTATGAACGGCTTTCAAATAGGCATGAAGAGGCTGAAGGTGCAGCTAAAGCGGCCAAAGGACGCCAACCGACCTTACTGACTGGTCTGCGGTCCTAATCGAGGTATGTTTTCAGATGATTAAAATTGTCATTTTAGTTGTCATGTCAATGTCAACCGTGTTGAACAACAGCACATTGAGGACATGAATTGAAAAAAAAAATACAAAGAAATATCAATATGTTTTTTGTTTGGTTGTTTTTTTTTTTTTTTCATCAGGAGTGTCTAAATACGCAATTTGCCCTCTCAAAAGAAGGTTCGGAATCCCATTAGCGACTGCTGGACTTGCCAGTGTGAACTAAATGACATCATCAATACCCAACTGTGCATAATTACCTGACAACCGGAGACGGTGCTCGCGATCAATGCGAATTGTCGAGCGGACAAATCCCCCCCCCCCCCCAAAAAAAAAATGACAGCCCGCAGAGACCATGTCGGTTGGTGGAAAGAGAGCTTGCGGCAACTTGCGCTGTGGTACTGTTGCAGCAGCGTGATTTGACGTGACAATGATGAAGCCAAACAATTTCAGCTCACATCATGAAAAAAACAAAACAAACAAAAAAACACAACTTCAACGTTGGTTCCCTTTGGTTCGAAAAGAAATATACTTTCATATAATGATAAATTCTAAATCCAATTGTATTCCTCTCTGATATGTACTTTTTGTTGGGGAAATTTTAAGGGGGGAGAGGGGGGTGGGGGGGGGTTCAAGTGGTGTTTTCTTCTACCAGTGGGAAGGTACTCAAATTGCGTTTCTGTGCAGAAAAGATAAACTTAATGCAAAAGATAAATACAGAAATAAAAAAGAAACAGTGCGGCCCTCACTGTGTGGTCGACCTCATCGCAAACAATGCAAGGCAAATCCAATTACTGTAGACAGGAGGGTTTTTGAAATATGCATTTCTGCCTTCAGGGTTATCTTTGTGCATAGACAAAAAAAAAAAATAGACGGGGAAAAATAAAGACATCAATTCATCCTTTTCAGACGGCAAGTTGTCTATGAATCTGTCCTCGGCACCACAAAAAAGAAGCAAGTAATGACTTTGTTTGGTGGAGCGCTGATAATTATTTGTCATTTTTATTTAACATGTCAATCCTGTTATTTTGTGTTTTCGTTTACGCACCCATTGCCTTGCTTAGCAATAACAAGAAGAAGAAAACTGGGCGCTTTATGATACAAATCAATCACATTGTGAACGTGTGCGAGTGCCTCCTTCTTTTCCACCAACCTGGCAACCCAACTGGCCAAATAAAGTGCGAGACACCCTTGCTTCACCGTAGTCACGCCCGTCGCGAAAGCCAGCCAAGTTGGCGGAGCTGTAAGTTGGCACCATGGTGTCATTTGACTTGTGCTGACATCATGAGATAGGAGTGTGACTGCGTTGCATGACGTAGGCGTTGATACCGGCGCAGCTTGTGGAGTGCCGTGCAACTGCTGACTTTATGGGCGGGTATCCGTTGCGGTAGCTGCTGGGTCACTGGGACCATTTCTGGAAACGGCCTTCATTAACCCTTTTATGCTGCTGAATGGTTGTGCCCTTGTGATGCTTTGACTTTCTTCTATGGAGCTCGTATGTACAGTGGAAAGTCCAAAAGAAGCTGTTCCTTGCTGCTGGTTGACTTCTAACCAACTCATAGGAAATAATTTAAAGTAAATGAAATTGTTGCAAAGCCTCATAAACCTCTATTAAGGGTGCAAACAATGTTTTAAATAACGTTTGGCAATTCAAGTGCAGCATTCACTTGAAATAAAATGAGTTAATTCATTCCGAGCAACCGCATACTTTGTAATTAAATGTACAGCCACTGCTTCGACTCTCAGCATATTTAACTCAAACTCTAATGAAACTAAAATATTCTTACAAAATGTAAAGAATGTGCCACCTCGTGGCATTGCCAGAACAAATAGATGTTGCGATATGATGCCACCGTATGTGATCTAAATGATGTATGGATGATATATGATATTTAGATATCATCTACTGTGCCCGCACTGAAACAAAATTGTGGTTGAATTTACTCAATTTTATTTCGGCAAGGGGTTGAACAAAATCAAATCATCAGTGTCCAGATACATTTTTACATAGATGTAGATTAGACTTTGAAATACATATCTGATTCAAATGGTTGTACAACCACTTGACGAAATAAAATGGGGCAAATGCAGCACATATTTTTTTCCGCGTATGAAAGAAATTGTGAAATCGCACATTGCAGAACAGCACGATCAAATTAAATATGGAAAACATTTGAAAATGAAAGTAGTTTTATCATTAACCCTATCAGGGACAGCGGTGACTACAGTGGCCATCTTATGTTATCAGGATACGGTGTGCATGAAAGAAGTTAAAATATACAGGAATTTGACGAAAAGTGGATTCAATATTTTTTTTCCAGGGATCTGGAAAAAAAAAAGTGGTGAAAGTATATAATCCACAGTACGTAATGTCAATATGTTGTACATTGGGCAGACAAGAGATTTAATATATTTTATTTTGAAAAAATACATTAAAAAATGTGTATGCACTGTCTCATGGTAAAATTGATTGCTATTTAATTAACCGTCACTCACTTAGTAAAGTCTATGGTAGTAAAAAAAAAAAAAAAAAGACAACCCCTTAGCCACCAAAACAAGCAAATCATTTACGATTTCACAGAGTTACAGCATCAGTGTGAGACTGCACCGTATGTCTTTTAGGATGTTCGACATTGGCGGTTTCGCTGTATTGATGTTTCCCTATCTCACCATTTCCTCGTGTCCGCAGTGTTTCCTCTGGCGAGCAATTATTTGTGCTTTTATATGAAAGTCTTTGCAAAGAGGACCTTTTTTCCAGACGCAATCAACAGCTGTTTAGCGGCGAGATGGGTTGACGCCGAGTTGACCCCGCCGTATTTGCGCAGGCCAATTAAATCTCGCCAAGAGCGCGGGCAAATGTTGACACTCCACTTCTCGGTGGATTTCCATCTGCGCAGACCTCGCTCACGCAAGATTGTTTCGTTTGCCCAACACCAGAATCACTTCTCGTTTTATTTATTGATGTATTTATTTAGGAGGCTGAAAACCGATTACACTGTGGCAACAGAGCGGCTAGCGTCGCCGCCTAGCCGCATTAGCCTAAAAATATCACCGCCGCGCAGCCACACTGAACGGATCCTGTTTTCATAGAGGGGTGCATTGTTTATGTGCCGGCATTATATTTGCTGAGAAAAAAGGTCCTTTCTTTGCAAGTTTTCAGTCTGGCCAGGTCAGTCCTAGATAAGGTTAAGTCAATTTCAGTGAGAGCGTGTTCTCTCAAAAGGTAGGTGATTCTGCCCTTCCTTTTGTCTAGCCAGATGCACCCATGAGACTGTCTGAGCCGGGTGGGGAGGGTCACCGCAGGCGCCTTTGTGGCTTCGAGTATGCCTCTTAATGTTCTAGGAGCCTTTTATGGAGGTGTCGATGAAATGCGGCAAAGTGAGGTGCAGGAATCTGCAACAAATGCAGTAGAAGATCAAAGATCCAAAACGAATCCACTTGTGCTGCTCTTCTAACTCCGGTTGGTTTGTGTTTTGAAACAATAAAGCCAACAGCAAGTGATATGAAGAGAAAAGAAACATTGGTGTCAAACTGTTGTCTTGTAAAAGCCTTTTTAAGGGGATGCACAGTATGATTAATGGCAAGGCATCTCAAATTATTTAACATGACATTTTCATTGTTCTTTTAGCAACCCAAACATGTTTCCATTTGCCGTCTTTCTCTTTCCTGTATTAGTTCTTTAAATTTGAACACACACCAAACTATGATCCCAAATTGTTAAATCTCTCAAACTCACCTCACAACATGACCTCACTAAAAAAGAAAATGGCTTCCACTAACAAAACAAGCTCCTCCAAAGCTGGTCTCTCATTTGACATCCTATCCTGTCAAGATATTTTCTGGACACCACGATTTCTATTTCACCTTTTCCATGCACCCTGTAACCTGATAACACGATAAGCTGTAGTAACCGCTGTCCCTGAAAGGGTTAAACGGGGTTTTGGCAGCTTCTTGTTGAATCTTTGGGGTTAGTCATGTCCTCGGTCAGGGGTCGGCAACCCAAAATGTTGAAAGAGCCATATAGGACCAAAAAAACAACATAGAATTTATTTTGTACTTTCCTCGCTTGATTTTTTTTGTTTTGGTGTATTATTTTCACTTTTCTTAGTGTCAGTGAAGTGATCATTAATTTCCGTTTTTTCTGAGGCTGTCTTTGAACGCCTCTCGAGTCGAACGAGAAGAGGGAAGGCACGGACGGAGTCGGACGCAAACGTGTCTGTGTTTGTCGAGACTGTTAAAAGCATTAATAAAGTGTATGTTTCAAAAACCCAACACCACAGCTCTCCTGTTTTGGAGCTTCAATACGTATCTATATCTCTTTGAGCTATATTAGCCTACTATCAAAATCTTTTTCCATTTTCAAACATTTTTTTATAAAGCTCCAGGGAGCCACTAGTTGTCGCTAAAGAGCTGCATGCGGCTCTGGAGCCGCGTGTTGCCGACCCCCGTCCTAGAGTCTCCGCATGCTGGAGCTCCAAAAAAAAAAAACACACAACATTTGGGGAAAAATGCATCACAAAACAGCACATAAAAAAAAACATGACAAGACGAATTTGTTTTAAACCAATATTAGACGCCTACTTAGTTTAAATTCTGAATTGTACGACCTTTGGAGCAATACAAGTTATCTAGCAAAGTTTCAGAGCTGCAATGTTTTCCCCAGAGTTGTTAGCATAGAAAATAAAATAAAACTCCATTAAAGCCATTGATCTTGTGCTCTGGTAGACGTACAGCTCGAGTCAGTTGTTGCCTCCGAACCAGAATCCATAATCAGAACCGTTGGACATTTGTATGCAGCTAATGGCTGGCCTCGATTTGACTAACATCTAAAAAGCAGATCTATTATGGAACGATAACAAGCTCATTTTACAGGAGGCGGACGGTAGAACAAAGAGTGTCTGGCGGCGGGTTCGCATCGGCGAGTCGCGGCCTTTCATGTTCGCTCTTTCGAAGAGCAATTTGCTGTGATATCGCAGCCTTTCTTCACCCACATCATAGCTCCCAACATATTAGAGATAAACTAGATCTTTTATGTCCAAATCTCCGGCGCATGGATACATTTATCTGTCATGCGTCGACACAAAGGCAGAGCTGTGTCTCACGGGCTCTCTCTCTTTTGGTTGTAGCTGACATTGTTGTCAAGCTATGAAATGTTTTCTTACTAGTTTGTAGCCAACGGACAAACAAACAGAGCACTTTTAGCTTCGAGAGATGCAGGTGTCAGTGTCGAACGTCAATAGAAAGCTTATAATGTTGTGGGGTTTGTATAAACGTGGGCATCCATTGTTGTTTTGTCCATTATAAGGCACATTACATGAACACATACAAAGGAGAAATGTTTCACATTTTGGTGTCTCAGAAAGCTTGACTTTAGTAAAAATCTCTCGTCATCAGCTATCCGATCGAAATCATTTCAAAGTCAAACCCCAATGGGCTTTTGGTTGTGCTCTAATTCCTTGGTTGGATCACAGATTACACAAGAGGTTAAAATAATCTGCACACAGCCTCGAGCTCACTTATTTTTGGATTTGATTGACGCACGCAAACACACACACACAACTAATTTTGTTTCGGGTTTTTTTCCCCTCGCCATCTGTGCGTCATTTTGTTGGCTATGCCTGCGAATCAGTCTGCGTGATAACTCCCTCGCTCTCTCCCGTCTCTGTGTGTCACAGGATGAAGGCCCCACAACACCTTATTTCCACAAGTGCAGTCAAAGTACAAAGACTCCTTGCTCTGCTACATATCACGACGGTCAGGTGGTCCCTTGAACCTGCTGGGACCCCACTGGAAGATTGAGTGACTGAGTGAAGATCCCAAAGTTTTTTTTTCTCGTTTTTTTCCCTTTTGTTTTTTTGGTGGTTTTTTTTTGCAAATGCGCCTTTTTGTCTTATCGATCTTGTTTTTTATTTATTTATTAATTTATATGTTTTGGTTTTTTTTGCTTGGGCATCCGTTGGAAGCGAATTTTTTGCAAAGACCAACTTTTTTGCTGCTCTTTTTTAGACGTGATGGGTTGAAAAGAAGAAGAAAAAAATGATCGACTCATGATGCTCAAAGCATGCATACCATCAACACGCGTACAAACAAAATGCTATAGCTAATGGAAAATAGCAACGACAACAAAAAAACAAGTTGTACATAAGTGCGAATGCCAATTCAAGTACTGAAGCAAACACAGATACACACGCATACATGCAAACACACATGTACACACACCAGCCTGCTGCCATTTTGGTTTTTGTGCCTACACAGACGTTGTGTGCTCTGTGACAGGGCTGAGCACTGGATGGATGACGACGGCAAGGAAGAGGAAGAATCCAGGATAATTTACATGCATCATTCCTTAGGAAATAGGGACCAAAGGACTACAAAAAAAAACAACAAAAACAAAAAAAAAAAAAAAAAAACGCTTTTAAAAGAATATAAATATATAAATATATAAATATATATTTAAAAAAACTCATACCTTGTAGCTACAAGTATTACTCTTAGTCCAAAAAAAAGGTAAGAAAAAAAAAACATTAAACCAATATCCAGTGGCCTACTGTAATAAAAGAAAATGGACTATGTGTCGGGGAAAAAAATGGAATTGTAGCATAGGGGCTGATTTTTGTTTGTTCTGGATGCTAATCGGGCACCACGTTGTATCATAGTGGAGTAGGTAAAAAAAAAAAAAAAATTGTACATTTGCTCATTTTTCCTGTTGTTAAAAAAAAGAATACTTGAAGTTGCAATGATAAGGGAGAAGAAAAAAGAATGAACAATGGACAGTGCTGTCTATGCCACTGGATATTACGATCATCATGATGTCGGAGGCACCACAAAAGGAGAAACTGTTTCCCCGGAAAGGGCAAAGACTGAACTTACTCGTGCCTGTGCTGGACAGAGTGCAGACACTCAAGGCTTCTCCTTAGCCTTTACGTTCAAGCGACAATCCACTGTAAACGACCAAGCAACACGGACCCCCGGGGCGTCTTTTCACATTTTTTTTCCTGACCTTTTTGTATTGCGCAACGTGAAAAGCTAAATGGTTCAATGAAGATTTTTAGGGAACAGAAAAGCTACTGAAACTGCCAAAAGAGTGAAAATTAAGTCACGTTTCCACCAAGTGGTATTGTTCAGTTTGCCACGGTATGGTTCTGCAGGCCTTGATTATGCTTTGACAGTGACATCCAGAAAGGGTGTAATCAGTCATTTTTGTTCCGCTTATTCTATTCTATCCTAGCCGATTTTGGGCGAGATGCTGTGTGGGGCATAGACTTGTTTACCAGTCAATCGCAGGACACGCGGACAAACTAGTCACACTCACGTTCGTATCCATTACTGAAATACTAACAAAAGTCTTAAATACCTAACAAGCATGTTTTTAGAAATGTGGACGGAAATCAAATCCACAAAGAGATCAAGCTAAGATTTAACCAGATCTTTGGCTACGAGGCAGCCACATAGTCCACCATTCTATAGCATCACATTTTGCCAGCAAATTAATCCAAGAAATTACACTATAGTGCTACACCGAGACAGTACCTTCAAATAAATACATTTTCAAGCCTTGATTTATCTGCCTTTTTTTCTGTTCAATGCTCTGTTTAAACGACAAGGACATGTAATGGGGTGACAAAGAACCCGCCTATAATCTGCCTTCTAAACTAAGCCTGAATCCGAATCCGAATCTTCAAAGGTTGCATCAGTGCCGCAAAGGAGCTGTTATGATGCGTGCAAATCATTTCCAGGAAGCTCAGATGGGTGCGAAGCTACGGTGCATGCTTGACACTCACGTTTCCCGCTGCAGTTTGTTCAAACAATGTAGGGTCGCTTTGTAAAAGCGCACACAATTGCAATCGTATCCCGCATTTGTTGGGTTGTGGGTAACGAGCGGATATTTGGTTCTTTTGTTCCGGCTCTGATCCGACAAGTGTGCTGCGCAAGAGCGATGGAGAACATGAAAGGGAAAGCGTGTGTCTTGCTCCATCTTACGCAATCGGACCGAAGTTATCGCAGTGACACCCCTCAAAACATGACCGTAGAAATGATCAAATCCATACCGAACTGAACAGAACCATACTGCCTGTTGGAAACATGACTTCAAGAAAAAAAAAAATGTATAGCTGTCTCCAACGTCCCCTCAAAAAACATCAAACAGTGTTATGATATGAACAACTACCTATAGATGTAAGACATATGACCAACTATTATACCACATCGTGTACATTCCACTGTGGACATGTTCCTTGACCTAATTTCTTGGATACGTTCCATGTAGATTTCCGAAAAGACGAAGACACTCTCCTTCAGAAAAGGCCAACTTGTAAATGAGGTCAGATCGCTCCCCAATTTGCTCGGTTGGAACGCTGCACCGATACGATCAACAGCGTTGGATGGCAGGCAGGAAGAAGAATGGAGGCAGGGGGTGGGGGTGTAAACATCCTTCAAAGTAATGCTTCTAGGATGAAGCCCAAACACTATAAAAATAGAAGGTGTAACCAAGCTCCCGGTGACAAGCACCATATATCTGTGCTGTGCGTTTCCAAAAAAGGGAAGAGGATGAAAGGGTTCAAAACGTCTGGAAGCTTGGTCCAAAGAGTTCGAGTATTAAATCCTATTTTGTCTCGAGAGAAAAACAACTAAAACCAGATTTATTGCAAATAACTGACAGGCGATGTGCTGCCGATTTGTAGATTCATTGTGATAAAGCCCCCGTTGCCAAGATAGTGTCAGAGCCCCGTTCCTCAACTTCTGCTCTTCTCATTCAACTCAACGTCTCTTCGCGCTACTGTTCAATTATGCCCCCATCCTTTTGTAGCCCATATTGCACCGCAATCACCAGCTTTTGACCCAGCATCATTTTAAAAAGAAGAAAATCACCAGGATATTCACCGGGACCAAATGGTGAGGTGGGGGCGGAAAATTCAGAGGAAAGATTGACCAAAATGATGTTGGTGCCTACCCCCACATTGGAAAGTATGTTGATAGCTGACCTGGCAGTTGCAACAGTGACAAAATACCACCAAACACAAGTTAGCAGATACGGTATAGAACGTATCATGTTGTCAATCAAGCCATTTTATATTACCTGTGAATTTCTCACCCAAATTCCAGCAGATGTTTAAAAAGAGAATCCCGCACATACAAATAATTGTACATTTATCTTGCCTGGAGTCATACGAGGATACAATTGTGTTTGTTTTGTTTTTTTCAAATTCAAATTGGCTGAGGAACCAAACATTGATTTTTCCTCCATAGACACCCTGCCTCGATAATTGCAAGAAGCGCCATCGACAGACCTTGCAAAACTAAACCTTAAGTGGACACCTCCTGCTAGCCTAGTAAAAATGAAAAAAAAAAAAAAAAACAAACCTTTACTCTGACGGATAAGACCTCGTGGCTAGGGGAAACATATTTACCATGGAGTAGACATGGCGCCTGTGAAACTAAGGTTTATGATCGGGTTTAAAGAGAAAGTGCTTCCAGGGGCAATAGTTTTAAACAGTGATGCAGAAGGAATTAGGGATTGGAGAAAAAAAAAAAAGAAGAAAAAAAACAGCCCTCGAAGAAATGCCTAATTGATACCTCGTACTCGTTGCGGTTGAAAGAATATAAAACATCCCCGGCCACAATGTGTGGAAATGCGTTCTGTCTTTGATTTGCTATCAGGTGCATCCATGGAGCAGGGAGTCAGTCAAAACAAAGCAAGGCTCTGCAAAGTGCTTCCCTTCATGAGAGACAAAACTAATTGATGGCAAATCTAATGTTCCATAAGCAAGGAAATTTCCTGTGCTCACTTTGGCCTCGCGTTGCCGTTGCACACCGTCGGCGGAGAACGAAAGCTCGCACAACGACTCTCGCAGGGTCTGTACCAGATGCCGTTTTAATTCCCGGTGGCAGGTTGCGCACCCAGGTGAGCTGACACCCACGCTAGTCTATCACGCTGCTGACTAACCAGCGCTGAATTTACGACACGTAATTTCCTCCGGCGAGGTGAAATGAAAGTGTTAGATGGGCAGCTGGAAACTTTCAACAGAGATAGTCTGTATTACTTTTGCCCCTCGAGGACAAACATTTGAAAGTGATGGGTAGTAAAAATAGAAGGAGCAGTGTAGGGATTTTTTTTTTTTAACCTAAAAAGTACTAAAGCATCTACCTGTACAATGCAATAACATACGCTGAGTCACTCAAGATGACACAAGATGTCTCCATATGTACACAGGTATTTTTTTTTTTACAAAATCCAAAACACCACAACCAAACCGACCACGGCATATTAAAACGTCAATCATAAGGAGCGGTTTCAGTGTCATGATCGTGACAAGGCAACAGTTGGTGCTCAAAGCCTTAAGCAGGAGGACATTTTACCCATGTCAAAGCATGTCCGTGCAACTTGTTCGTTTTAGGGGGTGGACACCTCTTAGAATAATTTTAGGATCAGTTATTACATTGATTAATCAAATCATCTGATTAAAAGAAAATAAAATTGCATTAAAATGGATGACACGCTCTTTTCTTGACAAGTGTTTATTAACCCTTTCAGGGACAGTGGTTACTACATCGGACAGCTCATCATGTTATCAGTTGACCGGGTGCATGAAAGGGTTAACTAATTATTGCTGTTCATTTGCTATTTTAGTGATAAAGACAACAACTTAACACAAATAAAGCGATATTACGCAAGAGGGATTGACATCCTCGCTAACCTTTTTGAAATAACCGGTCCGGGTATCGTTTTCCAAAGGATAGGCAGATATTAGCAAATAAATTATTTGGAGAAAACACAAAAGGGAAATCAGTCTGATTTCATGAAGGACTACAGAAATCAGAGAATAATTACGGCTGACAATTTTAAGATAAGCACGGCTCTACTTGATTAAAATAATTGTCGACTGATTTGCTAATCCAGTCGATGTTGCTTACACGGTTAATTTTGACACCTCCAGTTACTTCTTGAATTTGCGCCTTTATTCGGATCCTAAATTATATTTTATGTGCGTCTGTTGCCTTGTAGATAAAGGCCCATTGCAGGTGGACTGTAACAGCCAAAAAGGGAATACAGATCCCAGTGTCTGTACCTGTCACAGGAACTGCTTTCGCTGTATGTCGTCAGTCACTGCCCCATGTTGGACACCACAAATAGAATGTGGTGGCAAAAAAGTTCAAACGTTATTGGATCCAGACTATTGGTTTTACCATCACCAAAAATGTGCAGGTTCTCGTTTGTCAGATGTACTCACCTTACACACAAGTTAACTGAAAATTGTGTTGTCCCACAAAAACAAAACAAACAAACAAACAAAAACATCAGACAAAAACAAACCAAAAAAAACCCTGGTCAGCTCATCTTCATTTCCAAAATGCACTTTTGAAAGCGCACTTTTTTAATGAAAAAATTTTCAATTCCAAAATTAAATCCCTTGGTTCATGTGGACACAGCCTACAGTTTTGCATACTGTATATACTTCTCAGTTTTAGGTGTACCTTTAGCCTTTGAGGTCCCCTGCAACCAAATGTCAGGACGGCCATGTCAACCAGTCACCCGAAAATAGAGATCGTCAAGCGAAGGAAGTGACATGTAATTGAAAGCGTAGAGATAATTAAAGTAAGCGGTTGAACAGGAGGGAAGAAATGAATGGCTGTCATTTAGGAGCTGCTTCGAGACAGAGCTTTTCCGTCATCTCACTCGAGTTGGGATGGCAAGACTGCTGTGGAAATTGATTTTTTTTTTAGATGGAAATAGGCACTGGGTGGGTGCTCGTCGGGAGGGGGGGCTGAAACCTGAAAACTCCACAAAATCACTCCTGATACTCAGGGCATCGGGGCGCGATGATGTCATGATTAGTGGAGCGGTTGAGAGCCTCGCCTTACTGCCTCATCCTGAGATAGGAGATTGCATCCCATCATTGGGATGCAGTGCGAACAGGCCGATGAATTCTTATCAATTAAGTCATAACAACAAAGAGATTACAGCGCAGGCTAAGCCAAGAATGCACAAAAGTCGCTAAGGGATGTACGCTGGTGTTTGACTCCGGAACAATAATGACCTTTTTTTTTCCCCTTCTTGTAAATAGCCTATAAATAGAGAGATTGTACAGTAGTGTGCTCTGAGAAGCTCCACTCTCTGGTACAATGATGTCACTTGATACACCACAGCAGTACTGGCATCTGCGAGTCACTTTTTCAGTCCCTCAAGTTTTGAATTTGTCCTATTTTGGGAGTCAGTGAAGTTATCTATCTATCTTATAAAACAGAACTTGTTTCCACCAAGCAGTTCAATTCAACATGGTCCGATTCTGATATGTAATCGCCGATTGGAGTGGGGAGAATGGGGGTTTTGGTTGTGACGGCAACGATGCTGGACCAAACAAGGGACCACAGCATTTCTTGTTGCACTTTTAACAAGGGTACCAAAGAATAATGGAGCATACTGAAACCCGCCATTGGGAATGCCTAACTGACAGATTGGGTTGGATATTTTGAGATCCTTTACAATGCGGAGGGTACGGGGGAGGGGGCTACATGAACTTCAAACAAGACTGGACTATACTGCTTGGTGGAAACAAGGCTATATAGTCGCAGCGAACCATGGGAGGTACAGTACCTCGGCAGGTACATATTAAAATGACACCAGATCATGTTTTTAATCTGCTTTGAAACATTATAAAGCAGTAACGGACCCCAAATCGGCGGCTTATTGGAGGAAGGGGATGAAGAAGTGACCAATTCTTGTTGAAACATGTCACCTTCCACGACTCTAGACCACACTGCTGCTACATCTCTCTTGTACATACAATATAGCTTATTTTTCAATTTTGTTCAGCCTACCTTTATGGGCTACGTACAATATCTCATGTTGAAAAGTGAAAAAAAAAAGAAGGAAAAAAAAGAACGCAAATAATATATTTCAGTCAAATAAAGAGAACAAACCTATGTAATAATTTTAACAAAAAAATGAATAGATAATACAATAATTGTATTTCTTGTACAGTGATGCACACGGATTTTATACTCATGTTGGAAAATTGGTGATTTTTTTTCCAATGTTTTCCGAAGCTGGGATGAACTCATTATCATGAAGTTTATTATGATGTTTTTGTTTTGTATTCATTTATATTTTTCAGGCTGCATATGTTAAAAAAAATAAATAAATAAAAAACAATAAATAACTAATAAAAAAAGCAACAAAAAAAATCCTTAAGGGATTCCGCATGCTGACAGCTTTTGGATCAATAATAAAATGGACAAAATGCACTTATGGTACTGGTCATGTGGATTCAAGGAGGAAGTCCAACACACTCTTGTTTATGTTGCTTTTGGGGACCCTGCAGACTTGTTATCCCCATAAGCTAAATTGTGGGCTTTATTTAAAAAAAAAAAAAAATGTCCACCTGTTTTTTCAGACCTGTTAAGAAAATCGCTTTTGACCCGTGTTAGAAAGTCTCCAATTTCCTGGCCCTGGGTCAAAAAGGGGTCCCTGAAAGGCTGGAAAGTCAAGAAAACCCGCCATCATCATCATCATCACATCAAAATGTATGCTGTAACCTTGACATTAAGACATGGATGAATTCTCTTGGTTTGATTCCGTTTCTTTTCTTAAGGGCTGGTGGTTTGACACGTCTCTGGACTTCATCGCCTCTGTGTTTACATTCTTGTTTTCTCATATTTTGCGGCGAGGGTTTTGCCTCCCAACCGCAGTCCACTGGAGATGTTGATTTGCCAATGTGACGAGGGACTTCTGCCTTAAACCCAGCCTTTTCCCTCTCTCTCTCTCTCTCTCTCTCTCTCTCTCTCTCTCTCTCTCGCGCGCGGTACTACCTGTGAACACTGCTTGGACACCCTGTATTGTAAAAAAAAAAAATGGGATACCAAATCGCAAGGGTCAAAAAAAAAAAAAAGGTGTTTAATTTACCTCAAGCCCATTCCTTGCATTGAATGACATTGTTGCCATCGCCATTGGTTACAAGGACCAAAATGTAGAACTCAGACGAGTGAGCGGTTTGCGCCAACTGAGAATCCAATCAGAGCCTTCATAGGAGGCCCATGGAGTCACCAGACATTTTTGCATCATGGATTTTTCTATCACGAGTCATTCCCAGCTTTGCCGTCTAATCCTATTCATCGTTTTCATGTATTTATTCAAATTAGCAATGAATAAAATGGTCTTACTCCATGACTCGAACCAACTGAAATTGCATTTTTTTTTTTTGGGGGGGGGGGGAAACAGAGATGTCATTTGAAACAATGTTGGCTCGGCTCCGATTCCCCTAGTTTTGGAGTGATATTCTCCCCATAGTGCTGCTGAACGCTGTAGTTCTCTTAGTTCATTATATTCTGCTTAGACTAAAATAAAGCACAGTCCTGTAGAAAAACGATCAACCTCGTTGTCCGTTTTATTCCTTCACATTGCAGAGCTTGTAATGCTTCAAGTACACTGTGTTTGGACCGATCATTTTATAAATGATACAAGCACGGCATTTGGTGAATATACTCCAGAAACCCCTTTTTTTTTTTCCTCCCCAAGACGGCCATCAGAGCATAACTGAAGGTTCTTGAACAAGTATCAGTTATCTGATATACAATGAAAGCGATGAGATAATAACGAACTGTACGATTGAAGGACATATTGTGATTGTAGTTCAACGATGTTGGTTCAACGATGTATGATAATGTATGATAATACATCGTTGAACCAACAGCTACAAATTATAATAAAGATTGAGTTACAAAATTGGAACAGATATGTCATAATACCGAGAAACTTTTACATATTAGGCGGTCACTTGGCCATCATGATGATCGCTGCACTTGGGCTATTGCATGGAAAAGAAGATGCCCTCACATAGTGCAAAGTGGTCTGCCAAATTCCCAAACAATGGTGTACTCGACTTGCCCCGGGACAAAAATGAGGCGCCGGTTTTTACGCCAAGCACACGTGGGCCTGTCCGTGAAAATAGATCCCTTTGTGTTGTCTGGCAAACCTCATGTCACTTGTCGGGCATATTGGACACGTCATTGCATTACCTAACGCAGCCAAATAACAAATCCGATGAGATGGTTAGGAGAAAATCATTGAAAAAAAAAAAGGACGAATAAAGCATAATAAATGGGAGGGAGATTGGAAGGAGAGCAGAATGAATTGATTAAAGAGAAATAGATCTTCATCTCTACTGATTGAGGCGTTACCGCAGACCGAAAACCAGATGCCGCTGGTTCTCCCCTACATAATAAGCGGGAGGTCAATTGATTAATCATGCTACAGTTTATTGATGTCGACTGCATGCCGAAGGAGAGTAAAGGTCACATTGAAAGCTTTTTGTTTAGTTTCCTTGAAATGGCCATTTGTCTCTTCCGCACTCATTAATCCTCATATTTAACATTTAAAGCAGAGGTTATGCAAAGGTGGCAGGCCGGCAGGTTCCTGATTTTCCGGTTATATTTCTGTCCAGCAATTTGTTAAAAAAAAAAAAAAAACAGTATATTTCATTCTACTGACTGTAGTCAGAAGCTCCTTGAGATTTTATCCAGAGCAGTATAAAGTTGTGTCATCGACAAATATATATGTATACACTCTATACCTTTTCAACTTTAGAGACACAGCAGATATCATTGATGCAGTACAGTAAGCTTCCTAGTTACTGCTCTTGATTGGCAATGCTTATCCATCCATCCGTTTTCGATTCAGCTTATCCTGAAGATGGCGTGCTGGAGCCTATCCTAGCTGTCTTCGGTCAAGAGGCAGAGGACACCCTTGAACTGGCTGCCAGCCATTCGCAGGGTGCACATAGACGAACATCCATTTGCAAAGACAATTTAGTGCGTTCCATTAACCTGTCATGCTCGATTTTGGAACGTGGGAGGACACCGGAGCACCCGGAGAAAACCCAGGCAGGCACGGAGATAACAATGCAATCTCCTCACAGGAAGTCCGGATCCGGAATCTCACCCTGCACCTATGCACTGAGAGGCCAACGTGCTAACCAGATGCCCACCATGCCCCTGCATTGCTTATTATCTGGAGAAATTATGGATGACAGAAATGCTTGGTATCAACCAAGCTGCTGAGCTCCGTTTCTAACCCGGAAATTTGAACCCTCCGAAAATGTCGGGCTAAGTCCTCAAGTGAATCCTCTCTCTCACAAAGGTTGGTAGGTGAGATGTGCAGGCTCTTTCTGAAACATAAATCGACCAATTCCTACAGCACACAACTGCCCCCATCATGGTGGAAACGTCGAAACTCACTTTGACAGTTATTGTTCCCTGAATGGGGCGTTCCACCCCAGGGGACATCAATGACCAAACTATGCTACAGACACCCCTCATAAATTCTTGTTCATGGCTCTCCGTGGTATATCTGTGACCTAGCATTGGTGCAGAAACAGATTTAGAGTTGCTAAATTTGCAGGTGATCTTAAAAAAAAAAGTGGGGGGGGGGCAAAGACTAGGCCACTAACTCTCGGCTATTCCCGCGCTCAAGTCTCCCTAGAGCCGCCCCATTGTGAGTGAAGACAATCCATGATTCCACATGACAAACTGGATCGTTCCTCGAGTGGGTCTTGCTGAATTATTTTGGTCGCTTTGATTGAATCTTCCACCCCGGGAGAATTTCCCTCCACTGTTGCCTTTGAGCCGTAAGGCTCGACAGCCACCCGATGTCGATACTCAATCTGCTGTGTGGCCCCTAAAGCTGAATCAAAAAGTGCTAACGGGGGTGGAATGGAGGTGGGGGTTTGTTTGTCTCCAGGAGGGGGGGAGTTGTGGGGGGTAGAACAAGACCCTTTTGACAGCTCCATTTTTCCAATGTTTCAGAGTTGGGGATAATCAAGGAGTATGGATTGGACAGGAGACGGAGTGCTGTCTTTATCTGTGTTTGACTTGTAACAAAAAGGGAGTGACAGATTGTTCCAATAGGTTATTTTTGGGGGAGGAGAGTTAGCCGAAAGAATTTCGCGTCTGCGATGTCATTTACATTCGGAGATATGGTCTTTGAGATCAATCACACATTTTTAATGACAAAGATTTCAATCATCATGCATCTGGATCATGCATGCATCTGGATCCTTTCCCAAAGGGTATTCCTGATCATTTTGGAGACGAGTCGTCACATGGTGGACGTTTAGAGCAATACGCCAATTTGTATCGGGCTTATATCTCGTTTACTTAACACCTGAAACTTTTTGTCATTGCGTTACCTTTTGGGAAGTCCAAATGAAATTCTCTTGTGTCGAATAGAACCTCATCATTTTGAGTTTTTTTAGCAGCATTGCAAGTAAAAATGATAGGTGATGATTTGTTTCAAGCTGATGCGAATGTCAATATAACCCAAATGTGCCCTCGAGCATTTCTTTGGAATTGATGCCCCGTGTTTCATTGGAGTGTCGGATGGCTCGTCTTTTGGTAATCCTGAATAACGACCTTTCAACTTCTTAACTATGTCCTATGCAAATATTTATCGCATTGACTCATCACTTGTCACTTACCGCGCATTTAGCGCCTGACTTTTATCGTCCATTAATCTATCAGTGCATCCATTAGGGACACTCAAGCACTTGGATGCCTGTGCACTTTCCAGAAGGCCCTCTTTACTATTCTCTGCTCTAATGGCAAAGCGGCTCGCAACAAGTGAAGCATAAACCAAACCCACGGTCGGAACTTAAATTGGAGATGATGCATGGATGAGACTCGGGTATGCCTCGTGATATGCTCCCCGGGGGCTTTTGTGCGACGAGAGGTCCCCAGGCGGAGAAAACGGAGGCTCTCGACAAAAGGGTGGCAAATTCCAATTTCATTACATGCAGATTCTCAGAGTAGCCGAGGATTATAACTAAATGAAAGCATTCGCAAGATGTCGGTAAGCAAATGCAGCAGAATCCCCGGGATCCCATTATGTATTACAAAAAGCTTAATCAATATCTAATCAAGGGGAATACAGCTCGCCGTGTCTTATGCAGGTCTTTGTTGTCCGAGGTGAGGGTTGCCATGGCGATCGGACAGGTGCGGGGGACCTAGTGCTGCAGCGGTATTGATGGAAATTAAGAAGCATTGATGAGACCTGACGAGGGCAGGATGGAAAAGGGAGATAATTAAACAGAGATGCGGTGGCGGGGGAGGGTGGACGCAGAAGAGACTCAGCTGGGCCAACCCGGGGAAATTGATGACAGTGTTTGTGCTCGGGTCAAGAATTTCATCCATCCATCCATCCATCCAATTTCCGATCCGCTTTATCCTCACAAAGGTAGGGGGGATGCAGAAGGCAAGGGACACCCTGAACCAGTTGCCAGCCAATCACAGGGCACACACAGACAAATAACCATCCATGCTCACACTCACACCCAGAGACAATTTAGAGTGTTCCATTAACCTACCATGCATGCTTTTGGAATGATGGGAAAAAAACGGAGTACCCGGAGAAAACCCACGCAGCGCCAGGGAGAACATGCAAACTCCACACAGGAAGGCCTGAGGCAGAATCAAACCCTAAACCTCTGCACTTTGAGGTCAACGCGATAACCACTGTACCACGGGGGAGCCTGACCGTGGTTAACTTATTCATGCACCGTTCTTGTTGTTTGCCATGTTGGTTTATTTCACCATTCTACTGATCAGTCACGCTGAGCTTTCAGCTCAAAATCAGCGGCGCCTCAGAAATGATGCAGGCTTTAATTTCGAGGGCACACAGAGGTATGCGCGCAAAATTGAATCTGGCCCTTGAAAATAACACACCTTGTATTTATATTTTAGATATACTCAATATTTTAGTCCTGTTTGAGGAGTTTGGCATTTGGTCAATGCCATCACATGTTGAATATTGGACAACAGTTGATACAATGGGTGAAAGCCAATTTGCATCCATTTTAACTCATGGTTGCACTCTAGTGTGCAAAAAAAGAATGATTAGGATTTTAGAATTAGAAGTATGAAGTGACTCAAAGGTTTGATTGACAAGCGCAGTGCCCGTTCCCATTCCCAATAAAACTCGCGATGGGTAATATTTCTAGGGGTTAAAATGGGCTCTCTAAATTGATGAAACTTGCATGCAGGCTACACGAACATACAAAATTACCATGTTGGTTCCCTGCTCACTTGTATGCAATTCATAGGGTGATAAAACTGTAAAAGAAGATTGAAAGGAAGCCTCCAAATAAGAAAAGGGTACGACTTTGTGCTAAGAACCAGCTCTGTAGTTATAGGTGCTCATCCTGCAGGGCTTTTGCCTGCTCGTACTGTATCCACGTATTGCATGTCCAGTCTGTCGACACCTGATTAACACTCGAGATAATACGGTCATTAAAGTTGGCCCTCAATCAATACGCCGATAGAGTAATCAAGGCAGAGATTGAATGAACTCGGACCACCGTGGAGCACATCGGAGAGCTTTTTAATCAGGGACAATGGTGCAACTGTTTCCTTTGTTTAACTGACAATATACTGTGGGATGATTTGCCATAATGATCCACTTACAGTCACGTAATGAATGAACAAATAAGGAGTAACTTGACCTTGAAATCACATCTTCAGGGGAAAAAAAAGACAAGGATGCCAGACTGGCTTGTAATAAGGAGCATAACATGTCTGTCACTGCTACGGTGAACCCAGATGACCTTCCGTGTGACAGGAAGGAAGAAAAAAAAAAATCATGCAGGATGATAGGAAATATCACAAGACTTTTTTTTTGTTGCTATTTTGTACATTCTTTGGCTTTCGTGGTTGTCACAATAGAAGATCGCCAGGGATGGCAAAGACCAATAAACAACAATTCTGCAAATAATGCAGAATTCCGATGCTACTATACTGAATATGGTCATACCATCAAAAGAGAGAAGTGCAAAATTGGCCCCCAAAAAATGTCAAAATGCCGCTAGGAATTGTCAATCAAACATTTAAGGAGTTCATGTCATGAAAGAAGGGGCTATTGGAAAGTCTCCTAGTTTTAGTGCGCATTGTTTGAGAGTGCCTGATGTCTGCCAAATGTTCCCGTATCTTGTTTGTTGAGAGTGTCTCTGTGCAAGGTGAATTAGAGTTCACTCGATTCTAAGAGAATTCAAACTCTTTATGACTGCATTTTAATCCCAGTTACCATCCCAAGCAGTTACATAAAAGCAAACACTAGTAAAAGAACAAAAGAAAATCAGGAAGAAAAAAAAAAAAAGACACCACACACCTACTTGTGGGAAAGAAGTGTCTTCCGTGATGTGGAGGTTCCAAGAAGATTTTTTTTCCCTTCCTTGTGTAGTCCACGGAAACTTGGCTTGGCGGGTGCCGATGATTTCCTCAGCAGTCTTAATTGTCCGTTGCAGTCGGATTTTTTTTTTTTTTTCTTTGTGGCAGCACCAAATTGGACTGTGATGGGGACTGACTTAAGTGTAGAGCTGCCACAACAGCTCCAGTGGCAGGCCATGATTCTTCAGCAGCCATCATGATGTGACGATAATGTAATTTACAGGCACAGAGGGAATGAGTCTGGGCTGCTCAGTGTACTAATAATTTCAGCAACACCCCCAAAAAAATTATCTTCAAAGGCTGAGTAGGCTGTATTTTATTTCTTTGTTTTCATTTATCCCCTTTGGATATTTAGGTGAGGCCACCACGGACGGCCGTGAGACAAAACGCAATGTGATCATGGATACTCCAAAAAGTGTTCTCGGTAAAAGTAGAACCCAAGCAGCACAGCGGAGTAATTAAAAGCACCTGTGTGCCCAGGTGAGTGGCGGAGCTAATGAGATGGGCGTGGCTGCAGACTACCAGAGTGGAGCGGTGAATGGAAAGGGCACACACGTGCAAAACAACGAAGCACTGCTTTGCAAACACCTCTCTTTTACCACCTAGTTACAGGGCATCCAGAAAGTATTCACAGCACTTCAATTTTGCTACACTTTAGTACTGTATATGTTAGACCAGGGGTGTCATTTTGGGGTTACGTCATCCCTCAGAGCAGTGTTTTTCAACCCCTGTGAGACATTGTCAGGTGTGCTGTGCAGTGGTGTAGTGGAGATTTTTTTAAGTGGGTGTACGCGATTCTGGGCTGTTCTAACATCAATCATAGGCTACAACACCAGTTGAACTAACGTTAAATTTAATGTTTTACTACTCCAAAATAATCACAGGCCAACGTTATTAAGCATAACTCGCATTAGAACAATGATCAACAAACATTTCAATAACCCGCAGACAGTGCAGGGCTAAAACCGAAATAAAAATTGAATGTGGCGTCGGGAGAAGTGGGTGGACGGCGTACCCCCGCGTACCACGCCCACTACACCCCTGGTGCTGTGTAAAGTATCCAATTTGTATGCCTGTGCGGTCTATGGCCCAGAAAGTAATCATGTAGTACCCTCCCATACCGCTAGGGAGCAGCAACGGCTAGCCAATTGCCTTGTGTTTCGACCACTCGAGACAAGCGAATTTGTGCCGCATGAATGCAGGACGACAGTGAAGCAATAAATATGAAAGATTATAAAATATTTTTTTCCTTGTGCTCATTTGATTCCAATTCAAGCTGTTATAGCGTCATTCTTCAATGTTAAAAACGGTTATAGTAACAATAGAACACGTTAATTGTTAAAATAAGCGGGTTTTTTGGTTTTTTTTTTACATTTTCAGATAGTGGTGTGCCGCGAGATTTTTTCAATGAAAGAAGTGTGCCTTGGCTCAAAAAAGTTTGAAAAACACTGCCTCAGAGGATGCGTCTCAGCTTGAACAGCTCCAAACACACCGGTCGGTTTTGACTGTCTGTGACGTCACTCCCGGCAAATGCAAGACCCGATGCGCCAGACAGGAGAGCGCCAATCGAAGTGCCGAGCAGTAAAAAAAAAAAAAAAAAAAGGAGCCTCATCCGGCATCTAAGATTTTCTGCACCTCTACTTGACTGCAACGAGGCCAAAATACCTTGTTGACAAACCTCCCACGTTTTTCCCTTGTTGCTGTTGCCGCTGTCGCAATCAAATGACGTCAAACATCACACGTGCTGGATGAAACCTCCGTTCCATCGTCATTGTTACAGCAATCTTTCAGTTTGGTCAATCGCTTTTGCCTGCGCTCCAAAACAGCATATAGGTGAGTTTTTCAGCCGATAACGGCAGATAGGCTCCCCTAACTGCAAAGATGCAGAAGTTCACGACGTATCACTTTTCTCTCCAAAACTTGAGCAGGATCAAACATCATCATCTTTTTCTTTGTTGGCGCACAGATCGAGTCAGTGCACTTTTCACCCAGAATAAGAGTTCACCAGAGAAAGAGTCGAGAAGACAACAACAACAACAACAACTTAAAAGTCCCCACCATTCCTTTTACCAACGCCGGTCCTTGATATCCGATTTCATGTCTCTCCGAGGAGTGAATCAAGCCAGCTGTGCTATTACATCACCTGACAAGCAACAAAAGGATCCGCAAAAGCATCTCTCCTGGCAATTTAACAGCGGTTTTCCCCTGCAGGAGTTGGCATACGATGCCAGTGTGGTTCATAAAAAGGCCCGTCACTGCGGGGAAGTGAGGCTAATTCTTCTCCGAGAGAGTGGCTCTCGTAAAGAGGCATTGCGGCGAGCCCCGACTTTAATGGAGCTGATGCAACTCGGAGGCAACGCTTTGGCTTTTTCCGCCCTCGGTTCCCCGCGCACGCGTCGAGGAAGCAGGCCGCCGCCGATTGGCCCGCGCGGCTCTCGACACGGGCCAACCGCTCGTGAGGTCGTCGGATTTAGCCAGTTTGTTGTCATCCCACCTCGAGTGTGGTCCATGACAACAAGACAAGCGCTTGTCTTGCTTTGCGACTCATTTCAACCTTGCCGCAGAAAAAGTTCATTTTCATCAAAAGGGTGCTTGAGCATCGGCCCGCCGGGTGCAGGATGCTGCCGGTATCCAAGCAACCTGTGCGGCAACTGAAGGAGGAAAGAAGAAAAATCTTATTAACCTGTTGCTATGACTACACTGATAGACAATAAATTTCCCTGAGCACCGTGATCAGAATAGCTTGTAAAAGAAATATGTTTTCTCCTGTGCAGGACTTTTCTGGATCGCCATTGCATTATCTTTGCACAGGAAACTGATGCAAACCCTAGGCAAGCAACTCTGGGAAAACAAAAGCCTTTTGTGTCCCTCCTCTGCCTGGGCGTGTAAATGCGGCATCCGATCAAGGCTGATTTGAAATGTTATTCCAGGAAAAGAGAAAAGAAAAAAATTTGCATTCGTTTTTTTTTGTTGTTTTCTTTGCAATTACGCCCCTCGCGTCAATTCATCAAGAGATTTGCATGAGGTAATTGTCGGTTCGCTGTCTACTGATGCATTTTTATTACGTTTCAATTAGGGTTTGAATCCAATTAGGGCTGTCATTCCCATCAACCCGACAAGGGGGTTTCTCCTTTGCCAAAGACAACCGCCAAGGCTGAAGGACGCCTGTTGTTCTTAAGTAAAGCATATCGTTGCAGTCCAGTGACAACAATGACAAATCTACCATTTCAAATGGCATTTTCAAACTCATTTCGAAACCCATAGAGGGAGGTCGGAGCCAAGGTTCAAACTAGTGATCTCGACTGTGAGTCGGATGTGCTAACCACAACTCCACCGTGCTAACCAAAGCTATATTGTGAAAACGGACTCATTTTGGTGGGCATATTAAGATAGACCTCATAGTCTGTTTGTACATTTGAACATATTTTGTGGTCTTAGCACGTGACTATTGCATCATACCCCCAGCCGAGTGATTCTGAGTTTGAATCTTCTAGTGTGGAGTTTGTCTATACTCGGATAAACTGGTGATCAGTGCATGGCGTGACCCGCCTCTGCTCCCAGAATAGGAAAAACTGTTATGAAAAAAAAAGAAAGAAATGGGTGAGTGACATTGTATTGAAACTGGATAACCAAGACATAGCAGAAAGGGCGTTGATAAATTTCAAGTGTAAAAGTTGATTCTTCAAAGACAAAAGTCTGTATGTCGGGCGAGAGTTAATGCGAAAGCTTGCCACCGTTTTTATAAAGCTCAGCACATGAAAGCGCTCACCTCAAACCAACCCCGACATGTTTCGTTCCCTTGCCAGATGACACAATACTAGCGAAATACGCTAACAAATCAGCCAACCTGAGAGGCAAATTCACGCGAGGTGATTTTTGTGTGCGTGTGTGTGTGTGTGTGTGTGTGTGTGTATGTGTGTGTGTTTATTCGCTTGTGAATTAACACCCCAGTAATAATTATGTCAGAAGCGGAGGAAAGAAAAAGAACTGGACATCCATTCAAAGCGAGCCTTTCTTTTGGAGGTCGCCCTCTCATCCGATGACATTGTGTTAATGTCCCTTTTCTTTAAAAAAAAAAACAAAAAAAACTGTAGAAACTTGTCTTGAAGTAGAAGTGAGATGGTGTGTGTTTGTGTGGACTTTGGGAAACAGTCTTGGACAGGCTTTGGGTATTGTCATACTGCCCCCTAGGGACGGGCTGATGAATTGCAACCTGACGCTTCATCACCAAAGCACCAGAACGGCTCATGAGGAAGGACTCCCATGGGTGTCTGTCATCAACACACTAATTGGATCTGCCTTAAGAAAATAATGATGAGGGGGAAGAAAAAAAAAGTTGCAGCTTGTCTAAGTTGCTGTTGATGCGGCGAAAAGCGCGGAAACAGTAGGAATCTCTGAGGGCTATCAATATGTTAAAAAGAGATGAAAAGTTTGGGGACACACCTCTTTATTAATGAATTAAAATTAATTTTACAATCATACGTCCAGATTATGGTAACATGTTGGATGTATAAGCAGTAAAAATTGGTTGAAACGACAATGAGCTGAAGGTGGAGTCCATCTTTAGCCCTCAACCCTGAACCATAGAAGCAGTATAAAATATGGACGTGATAGATGGGTTTCTATGTCGCAGTAAGGTTTTCTGCTCATTATAAGTTTACTTTCGACATCTCAAGTTACATTGTGTACCTAATCGTTTCATTCATTAATTATGAAATGACTCATTATGTTTTGCTAGTACCTGTTCAGAGATCTCTTAAGCTAAGTTCAGTTTATTTATCTATGGTTAGCATTACACTTCTCCTTTGTCATCAATGGACCATGCTGAGGTGTAATTTAAAAAAATAAATAAATGTTTTGTTGGACTTTTGAGGCATTTTTCCCAGGCAACAATGTAATGGTTTAACTGCCTCTATTGGTCCAAGAGTCTGGACACACACATTTGAATCAGTGAATCAATCAGGATTTGAACTGTGGACCCCTTAGCTTTCCCCATGAATCTTAAGTCTCCATCTCCATTTTAGTAGATGGAGTTTGGGGAAAGCCATATTAGAAGGTTCATCCACGGAATGATGACCCTTCTGATCACAGACCCTTCAATGACCTCACGCATGTTTATGCACAAGTGTTCCCATCGACACCCTTCAAGATCTCGCAGGAGATTGGGAACTGAGGACCAACTCCAAGTTACCTTTACTCAATACTGGGTTTATCCAAGTGTAGCAACCACAGCTGTGCAGCTTGTCATGTATCATTTAAGGGAGGACAGCTATCTTGCAAAATGCAGACCGTGCGAGAAAGTTTTCTTCGCCCAACCCCGCTGAAGAAAACCCACAAAGGACAAGGTTGATTGAAGTCGTCCGCACCTTTTCCGACTTTGATTGTGGTTTTATTTTTCATTCCTTTTTAAAAAAAATAAAGTAAATTTAGCGTGTTCGGCTCTGCTTCTGTTTCTGTCTTGCACAACTAATACGCAATAAAATGCAGCTGCAGCAGATTGCCCACTTTGGTTGCTGCGTTATACTTCCTTAGATCTCTCAAGCGCGCATTTCGCACCACTGCCTCTTGTCATTTTTTCACCCATTCCCCTTATCTCACGGCACCATTGGCGAAGACCCTGCGGCCTCCTACGTTGTGCCGGCGGCAAAGCGAGGGGTTGGTATCTCGGCAACGCACCTAGCAACCACTCCTTGTAACTATGGATGATAACCTGTTGCCAAGGGAGACAGAGATGGAGGATTGATTTTTTTTTTTTTCACTAAAGTTTCACATTCAGAGTGAATGAGATGTATTAATAAGCAATACAGCAGTACGGTCAACCATTCATGAAGTTATTAGTATTGCTATTTGTGGTAAAAAAAGTAAGTACATTCTCTTTCTAGAGTATTCACTGTTCAGAAGGCTCAAAATAACTTCACATACTGTCGTTAAAGAAGACAGTCATACGTAGAAAAAGAAATCCTGAAACATTTTTCATTTCATAGTTACAACAAGAAAAAACATAAATCTGATATTTTAAAATTAGTAGCAATAATAATAATAATAATACATTTTATTTATAAGCGCCTTTCAAGACACCCACGGACACTTTACAATCAGGAACAAAAACAATCAAACACAGTACGGAGTAATCATGTATCCGAACTGGCCCATTTTTTTGTTGTTTTTGTTAAAAAAAAAATAAACTACTGCGGTGGAGGATTACATTGAGACATGAACATTGTTGTTAAGTAGGAGTGTGAAATAATTGGAATGTTAACATTTATTCTCCTATATGGCAAAAAACAATTAAATGAATCATCCATCCATCCATTTTCTGATCCGCTTTATCCTCACAAGAGAGGGGTGTGCTGGAGCCCATTCCAGCTGTCTTCGGGCAGTAGGCGGGGTACACCCTGAACTGGTTGCCAGCCACAGACAGATGAACAACCATTCATGCCCAAAGTCACACCAAGGAGCAATTTAGAATGTTCCATTAATCTGCCAAGCAATTTTTTGGAATGTCGGTGGAAACAGGAGTACCCGAAGAAAACCAAAGTAGGCACAGGGAGAACATGAGAACTCCACACACCAAAGACGGTGCTAGAATCGATGCACCTCTTTCATATTTTGGTTAAGTTTTGTATTTTTAGTATTTTAATTTTATACAGTGATTAAAAAAGGCAGAAACACACACCCACTTTACCTGTTGATTTTGGTGCATGGCAGGCAGCCATCAAGTCATGTGGACAGCAGCCCCCTCACCGACAAGTGCTCTGCTGTGGAAACGACAACTTGTCATTTAAACGAGGCCATCATTTTCCGCAAACTCTGAGCTGAAATCGCCACACTTTCACATGGCGTCCTGCGTACTGGCTTTTGTGAATGTGAAAGCCCACAATTCCCCCAATGCCGGCCCATCTCGCAGGCCCCGGCTAATGATAGGCTGCCACCGGAGAGCAGGCTGGAACGGAGCCGGCGTGTCCTTGGAAAGTGCAAGCTGGTAAAGCCACCTGCTCTGTGTCATGCTCGCTCGCTCACCATTTAACTCTCTCTAGGGTCAAAATTAATGGGTATCTTAACCCACTTTGGGCTTCACTTTCTATTAAAACATGCACTTTAAAGTCGACAAACACGTTCACACTTTACATCACAATTTGGTCGTCTACCAATGGGTCTTATTAACCCTCATGCAGTATTTTTAAGCGGCTGCATGAAGGGTATTACGTCCCAAAAATGTCCCCCTTCCAATGTGCAACAACTTTTTTCACTTTAAATTTTTTTTCACTTTCAATCCCTCAAAATGTTCAGTGGGAATTGGCCAAGACATAGATATACATCCTATGCAAAATTTCAGCTTCGTGGAGTTATTTGTCACTGTTTTGTCTGTGGTGTCCATTTGTCCAACAGTCCAAAATCGTCCAAAGTGTCCGAAATGTCCAATTTTGGGATAATTACTGCATGGGGGTTAAACAGTAGGCAGTAAAGTCACTGGGTGCCTTAATTTAACACATCTTGCAAGATGATGTTTTAGCAATTTATCTTGAGTATATATCATCGCATGTACGTACAGTCGATGGCAGTGCTCAAAAATGTTGAAAAATGTGTGTGTGTGTGTGTGTGTGTATCCAAAGTACACACACACACACATAAACATACACACACACACTATACTTGATTATTGTGTTATGTCAGTTACATATGCATATATCGGAATGTTTATATTATCAGTTCAAAGCTGTAAGAAAACATGTTTTGGCACCATCTGGTGGTGTTTTGTATGTCCACAGCTAGTTTTGTGTGTGTATGCGTGTGTGCGCTTGTGTGAGGGTGCGTGTATATATATATATATATATATATATATATATATATATATATATATACATATACATATATATACACACACACACACACACACACACACACACACACACACACACACACACACACACACACACACACACTTGTAGTGTATGAATGTGTGCGTGAATAGGTGAATGTGAAACTTTGTAAAGCCTTTTAGGGCACCATATGGTGGAGGTAAAGTGCAACTCCGTTTACCATTTATTATGATTAAGAGTAAGATTTTATTCGAAATGTGGTTAAAAACTTAAGAACATAGCTACTACATGTGAATACAGGATTGCCATTTGCAGTATTTTAGGTCGGACGGTATTTGGAAACTAAGAGCATTCAAACATGTGTAAATCTTTTTTGAGCAAGAACAACAATTGTAAATATACATGAATTACAGTGTTGTATATGCAATATTATGTTTGACAATATTATATTATATGTGGCAGTATGCACTTTAATATTTGGCATATTAATATGCTGCATCATATTTTATTATAGTGTATGATGATATACTATAATAATTAAAGAAATATGAATATTTTTGTTACATTTTTATGCAACGCTCACCTGACTCTTACGGACACTGACATGGAGTACACTTTTCCGTCACATGAGGGTAGTCTAAGTCTGTTGCAGTCGAGCTCCTGGAACAAAGAACAAATTGGCGGTCCAAAGCCCGCCAGAAAGTCCTGTATGTAAATTGTGGGGAGGGTTTATGCCAATCTAATTTCATGGCCAGTCAATCCACTGGGAATTGGACCTTGAGCCAGGAGAAGCATTGTTGGAAAGTGACAAGGGAGCATAGCATTGTAACATAGACAAAGTCTAATGTTTCTGCATTTAAATTGTTTTAATTCATCATCTGTCTTTGTCACTGTTTTGTTTCTGTGGGTGTGTGCGTGTATGTATGTTAATGCAGGCAGGTCAAAGTTGATGAGGCACTATTTTTGGGTGTGATCGGTCACCTGAGGACATAAATCTTGTGGAATGTGTTTGGAATTCATTTGGAAGAGGAGCAATGGACACATGTAAATATTGGCACAGTTTAACAGCATAAGGGGAGGGGCTGGGGAGCCTAATCTACACAGCTAATTGATCAATTTGGTAAACAGAGGCCTCTTCTGGATGGGGGTGCTGGGCAAGCGCGGTGGGATGGAGGGAAGTGTGTGCAGGATAACGCGAAAGTGCTAATGACTCATCTGTGGCTAAATGGAGTCAGGAGATGAGAAGGCAGCAGAGGAGCAAAAGCAGCTGGTGGTCAGTGTGGATGCAAAATGTGCCAAAAGGCTTGGGTAGAAAAAAAAAATGGTTTGCTTTCAATAACACGCTCGGAATATCAAAGTGGGGACCACACCATTAGGAACACCAGATTTGTGATGCAGCAAGAGGCAGATTTGCCTTCTTCTCTCATTTTTGGGGGGACCTTATGCTCTGTTATTCACTGAAAAGCCACGTTTAATGTAAACAAATATTGCTTTGGTGATATTTGGTGGCCAAGAAACCAAAAAAAAAAAAAATGGAAAAGATATTTTTTAATGAATTAGTCAGGGTAGTCCGAATGATGCCAAATTGAGAACATGAATATGTTCACATGTATACAGATTCTCACCAAAATGTATTGAGGTCTTCATTGGCCAAACCATCTATCCATCCATCCATCCATTTTCTAAATCCGCTTTTCCTTACGAGGCCTAAAGACATCAACGAAATATTTATTTTAAATAATTTGACTCTATTTTGCGGAATCCTGCAAACCGTGTATTTCCTCCCATGGTGACTCAAATTGAGGAAAGAAATCTCTGCATTGAGTCCAATTCCCCACAAAATGAATGAGTTCTTCATCTGATCCAACAAAATTTGAAGAAACTTTTTTTTGTTGCTGTTTAAATCCTGCTAAAAAAGTAGCTTTACTACTATTTACGCTTTTTACAGCTGATATGAAACGGCAAAATGGCTTTGTGATTTATGCACATAAGCTGCCATATTGGCTAATTCCTTCATAATGTGGTTCAGTCAGTTTGGTGCATTGTCGCCTTGCAGGGGTGGGGCCGTGGACGTGGGGGGGTAATGCAGTGACAAGAAGCACTGTGATGTTCTCAATGTGCCGACTAAGTGGTGCTGAACGAGACGAGCTCGTGCGCCTGACAACCAGGTGGATTGGGTCCCCACCCTCATTCCCACCGTCTTTCATTTGAATAATGCATGCTAATTACCTACTTGCCAGAGCACAACTGTCACCCCACCAGGCTCCAGAAGACACGCACACACACACACACACATACACACACACTGCATGTATGGCCGACACACGCTGAGGAACGTGCAATCGCTGGCACACACTTGCCTAAGCGCTGGCACGTCCACCGCCGGAACTTCAAGAGAACCCAACAAAAGCCGCTGTCAAGTTAGCATGTAGGCTAATGATAGCATACGTCCACCCCTCTGCTGGAAGAGCTGAACACAAGACTCATTCCACTTCACACCAGGAGCAAAAGTGAATCCTATTCTACCTAATGTATTGCATTTATACAGTATGTATTTGTTTATGACTGAAGTACCGCTTAGTGAACCCCCACTCATCGCAGTTCACCTTTCACGCAGCAGTTATATTGTGTTTTTTAAGCAAATCCTGATGGATTTTAACAGTATACATGCGGGAATGCCTTTGCATGTGGCAAAAGAGAGTCACAGTTGCCAAAGGACCTTTCAGCCAGGAAAGCAGTAAAATGTACAAACACTGCATATTCATGCAGGTGCTGCTGTTAGCCAAATCTTACAGCCAGACACTCACACGCCAACTCGCTGTCGTAGCATGCTAGCACACCAGACCCACCTGTTAAAGGGAAAGTACAGTTAAAGATTTTCTTTACAATTATATGTTGGTATGTTATTAGTCTAAAGAAGGTATTCTGATTCCAATCCAGGTGAGGGCTCAAGTAACAACCCCCACGACTCAACTGTTTTCTGGGTTTGGTCATGCGATGTTTGCACGCTGAGCCCTTAGAGCAGTGGTTCTTAACCTGGGTTCAATCGAACCCTAGGGGTTCGGTGAATCGGTCTCAGTGGTTCGACGGAGCCTCTGCCATACAAATATATTTTTAAAAAACTGTACCTATGTCTTGAAATTGTATTTACTTTTTTCTGTTTTTAATAAATATGTTTTTTAATGTCTTGAATTTGTAAAATCATATTTTTATTTTTCACTACTGAAGGGTTCGGTGAACGTGCATATGAACTGGTTGGGTTCGGTACCTCAAACAAGGTTAAGAACCACTGCCTTAGATGCACTGTGGTGTCATTTTCAGTTGGCAGCAAGTGGCAGTACAAGGTAAAATGACGCCCACTGAAATGGATCAACGCGGGTGGATTTTTCTGCTTACTTCATCAGTGTGCCAGCAATTCTAAAAGTTTGTGGATGATGCAAATGTAGCATGTCATCCACTTTTCTAAAATAATGGCCTTCACAAACTCCACCCCACCCCTCCTAACCCACACAGTTTTTTCATAAACCATGAAAAACTGCATCATATACAGAACATATTATAGTTACTAATAATTTCCTTACTGGGGTAGAATTGACTGATCTGTTTCACCAAGGATTGAGCTGATTTGAGCAGAGTTGGCCAGGGTCATGAAGAGATGTCAATGGCAAAAAGAGCCCCATATCATTTAGTTTTTGTCAAAACTGTGGACTTAGGTCCTTATGTTAAACTGACAATATGTACACTTTGTCCCTGGTCCAGTCAGAACTCTGTTGTGCTAGCTCCTTTTTGTTGTTTTTTTAATCCCAAAATTTGAGCCCCGCTCCCACAGAAAAATGGTTTTGGCACAATCTGCATTTCCGCTGATGAGCTTCCTGGCTGCAAAATGCTGAGGTACAACTTGGCAAACTGTGTGTGTGTGTGTGTGTGTGTGTGTGCGTGTGTGTGTATGCATGTATTGCTCAACTTCCAACTTCCATTCGCCCAACAAAAACTGCAGTGCCCGTATTTTGCGGATCATTTGGCGCCCCCACTTTTTGTCCGCCGGTGAAAGTCCTGCCATTGGTATGCAAGGGGTGGCGTGCCCTCAACAATAATTTGAGGATAAAATCAATGACGCCGTCATTGAACGCTCTGTGGTTTTTACGGCCGCCATCAGTGACTTTGAGGAGAGCGGCTGTGCCTCTCGGTCGACGCAGGGCCGAGACTTTTTGACGGATCTTCAACAGCTGCGTTGGTGGAGGGGCCGTGTGTGAGCAGGGGGCTGAGCATGTTGACAAGGCTGTCCATTAACGCTACGCCTGACACAGGCGAGATGCATTCCGGCCCGTCTGTGCCATTTGGGTCATTATGTCACCGCTTTGCCACTGCGGAGGGTCGCGCTCGGCCGTAATGGACACCCCCAACGCCAGCCCCCCACGTGATCCCATTTCACTCAGATCTCCATTAAGATGTCAAAGCAGCCGTTCATATTTTTGAGACAGCCCCCTCCTCGCAACCCCATCGGCCTGCTAAACCGTTATTTATGACGCTTATTAGCAAGTGTAACCCAGCCATCAATTATTGTCCTGCAGGCATGCTCAGCAAAAGGGTCCATTGGCGTTGGACCAAATGTACTGGAAAGTCCATTAATACTGAAATCCACACGTTAAGTGCTCATTTCAAGGAGTGCATTTCAGAAAGACACAAATGTGCAGCTTAGCGTGCTGATGTCGAACCATCTACCGTATTTTCCGCACTGTAAGGCGCACCTAAAAGCATTCCATTTTCTCAAAAGTCGACATTGCGCCTTATAATCCTTATGTGTGGATCAATATTCTGATTTCTTGGATGTAGTATTTTAACTGTTCTGTAAAGCGCTTTTGTTACAGATGCAGTGGTTGTGAAAGCTCGCTATAATAAAGCTGTAATGAATTGTATTGTATTCCTTTCAGCATAGCGCCATCTAGTGGATGCACAAGGCAACCGCAGCCACTTTTGTACATTCTACTCTATGCACCTTCTAAATGAGGTGCACCTTATACATGAAAACAGTTTTTTAAAAGGCCATTCATTGAAGGTGCGCCTTATACTTATAGGATGGAAAATACGGTAGTCCCGTTTCTCCAGTATACAGTAACTAGCTATCCATCTATCTATAGCAGGGTTTGGCAAATATTTTTGGAAATGGGGACCCATGAAATCCTGGAATACTTGGACCAAGCCAACATGCTAATAACCTCAACTTTTATTTAGATTTTTAATGTATTTAGAAAAAGCTGATTGTCTAGTGTGTAGCTCTGATATTTGTTATGAATATCGGAAATTATAATTATTGTAATAATTATTATCAGTGGCCATAAAATGGCATTTTTACATTTAAAAAAAATTATAACAAACATTTTACATTGCACTTTGACTTCATAGTCACCTGGAGGGCCAGTCAGAGACTATGGGCGGGCTGGATGTAGCCACCAGGCCGTACGTTGCCCAGGTCTGACCAAGAGTGGCGTATAGGAAGGGCTGCCCCTCCCTAAATAGAGAACATGTCTCATCCTCCGTGGGCTGAAACATTTTGTGCGAATGAACACACAGTGGATGTGGATCTGCGCAATGCATGCAGATATGTGCATCCATCTCGCATAAGAGCTCCCATGAGGTGCCTAAATTAGCACCATTTGCTTCAGGAAGAGAGAGGCAATGATTGCGGCAATGAAGAGACTCGACAGCTTACCAATCAGAGGGAACGCTCCGACCCGACTCGCTTCATCCAAATGATAATCGGGATCAAGCACGAGTTAAAAAAAAAACAACAACATCTGTGCTTGACGTGAAGATGGGCATGTTGAAATTTGTGGCTTAACCCTGCTCCTTATCGGATAAGAATCTCTGTCTCCAGTCTTTGTCTCGACTTAAGATCACCGCCCTCCAGCAACCTTGATGAACTTTTATTGAATATTATTTGCATGCATTGAGGTGAAAAGGAATAGTCAAATGACCAAGTTGTGGTTATGTGTAAAATATCGCCAATATATTGTTCCACTTTACAGCAGCCAATTTTGCATCATGCGCAAGCAGAGATTTTCTTCAAAACACACTTTGAGCACGTGGATCTCCTGCATGGACTCGAGTCAGTCTGTTTTTGCTTCCGCAATGTAGCCCACGCACCTCATTTGAACCGAATTTAAAGGGAATGGATGGAGCCACTCTGATTGGTCAGGAATCAAATCTGCCCGTCTGAATAATTGTCGTCTGCCTTTATTATATGTAATGTGACCGTTTTTCTTTGAGCAGACAACAAAACAATTATTAAATCACAAAAGGTGACGCCGCCATCGCTCATACGAGATTAGCCAATTAGTCGTACACTGTGTGCAGGGTGTTATCAGCACAATTCCATAGTCCCAGAGATGAAGGACAGGAGTAAACATATCCTGTGTATTGAGCAAATTGTGTTTTCTCATTCTGAGTGTGTGTGCAGTGCTGTGAAAGGACGTTTTGGTGTCGATGAATTGGGGGGGTCGGCAAAGTTTGTAAACTTAAAAAGAAATCTCTCTTTTGAGTTCTCTATTTGCCTGCAGGGTCAGAAGCTGGGGGGAAAAAAATCTTATAAATGTGAATTACAAAGATGTTACATTACAGATTGCTTAAATAATGTTGAAGCCGTGATGGAGGCCATGCAAACTTTTCATGTTCTTGAATGGCTTATTTAATCAAAAAGTGGCCTCAGATCAATTCAGAGTGTTGTTCACTTGAAAAATAAACACTACGTTAAAATATCGCTGGCATTGGGGAGATTATTCGTCAGCAGACACCCAAAACGTCACATTTGCTCAACCATTAACGCTGCATGTGGATGTATAAAATAAATCGATGTTGTAGCTTGTTGCGTATAATTTTAATTAAAAATGTCATTGATGTAGAATTTGTTTCAAATATAGACTTGAATATTATAAAATATAATGCACTGTTATTGTTCATGACTACAAAAACAACTACATAGGCGGCACCGTGGTTGACTGGTTAGCACATCTGTCTCTCAGTGCAGAGGTGCAGGGTTCGATTCCGGCTCTGGCCTTCCCTTTGTGGAGTTTGCATGTTCTCCCCGTGTCTGCGTGGGTTTTCTCCGGGTACTCACGTTTCCTCCCACATTCCAAAAACATGCATGGCAGGTTCATGGAACACTCTCAATTGTCCTCCTATAATCTGCTGTTAAACGGCAAACAGCACAAAGCTGCCATCATTGAAAATGCCTCTGATTAACCACAGATATACTGCGGCTGTTCTAGTAAGCTTTCATTGAGATTTAGTCTGACTTAACAGCAGTTCTGACTGAAGAAAAACAGTTCAAACCTTGACACTGCCTTGCTTTCCTGACTGTACAGTGTACTTCTGCTGATGAGCAGTGTTGTGTTTGCACCACAAACACCTTTTGGAATTATGGCTAAAAGGTTCAACCTTAATTTTTTTTTGGACCATAACAAAATCTCTCAAACACATGTGGGAACCGGTGTGGCTTTGATCTGTATGATTGAGGAAGCTGCGTGCCAAAAGTGATCTAGAAGGGATGGAACAGACGATGCCTTGATATTTATCACTGGAATACAACTCGCAGTAAACAGTTCCAGCGATTAGGCCAGAGCCACACCGATCCTGGGGCGACAAATCATATCGGTCAAACTCAGTTTCAGAAGCACAGACTCGCGGGAACTGGCCTGCATTTCAAATTGAGACACAGTGGGAACCCCTGAAGGATTAATTTAGGGCATGCTGGTGTGTTTGCAAAAGGCAGATAGAGTGGCAGACGTCCGTCGAGGACGTAACAATAACAAATGACAGACTCATGAATATTGCTGAAAGCACACAGGCGCAACGCCAGGCTCTAAACTCTGCATTGTTACGAGTCAACAAATGAAAAATAATGTCAGTTTTATTTTTCTTCCTTTTTTTTTTTAAGAAATAATGATTATGAATACAGTTATCCCGAGATATGGATGCTCAAAATTACTGTTTAATTGATTGTTACCGAACATTTTTGAATGGGTGGAATCAGATCATTAAGACATGTGCACAGCTCTAGGAATGTAAAAAAAATAATAATAATAAAGTTAAATAATAGGTTCCCCATTCAAATGGCCAAAACAGCGTTTCGATTTCTATTACTAACATACACACAACAATCGTTACAGTAAATAGTCGAATGAAAACACTTTGAGGCTGTAAATATATAAATAGCAAATGAAAAGCAGTTAAGTATGACGTAAACCAAGTGTCCCTTTGTGTGCTGCGTGGTGTATTATTATGCTGTTCGTAACCTTGAAATGTTGTGTGTCGGGACCCCCGTGAAGGTCTTTTTACCATTCCAGTGTAGGTAGAGTTGTTGTTGATTTTTTTGGGGGGGGGGCTTTTTCTAAGGTAACGGTTCACCCAGAGAATAATAACAGCTTGTCTTCTCTCCTTTGGCGAGGTGACATTTGCCGCCTATGATTACCGGCGAGCGTCTGCAGCCACTTTCAAAGCGCACAATAACAAAGCCATTCAAAAAAAAAAAAAAAGGGGGCTGGTTATTTTACATTTGACAGCTGAAAATTAAGGTGAATAGCCCTTTTTTTTTTTTTTACCTTTTACTGTTGTTCTCGAGAGGAAAAACACATATACAAACAATAACAGACCTTTTAAACCAGACCCCCCCCCTCCAATAATGTCACTGTTCTAGCGCTTTTGACCCATTTCAACTTGAGTTGGCGGCTGTGCATGAAGTAGTACGATGTTGATATGACAGTACAATGGAGGATAACAAGGATCTTTATTTTTTTTATCCATGGAGGTGAGTGTTGGTCACAGAGAATTGGGCACTGGAGGCAAAGTAGCAGGGTAAGCAATGGTGAAGCTGTACAACAAACGAGGGGCGATAATTAGTGTGTCACCAGTATGGTCCACTTGGCGCCCCGGCTGACTAACAAACAGTACCCTTGTAGTGCCTGGTGGAAAAGCCCCAATAACTAAGAGAGCGTTGAAAAAATGTGTCTTGTGACCAACATGCCTGATTGTAGAATCTAATTAAATAGACCACAAATTGGTTTTAAAAGTACTTTTATCTACTGACCATGGCAAGCTGCAGTATATTCCCCATGGTATCATTGTTTCACTATAAATAAACACACTCGTCTATTGCCAAGTCGCCATCTTTTGTAATTAAGCCTTTTCCAGCCGAGATAAAGACCCCTGTGTTGAAAAAGTTCTCCACTTCAGATGATAAGGCTAATTACTTTCTTTCAAATGAAGGTGGTGCCCCGACTCGCAGCTCATTTAAATTCAAATGCAGTTGTTCACTCGACGCGCACACACGCGTGGCTGTTAAACTGGATTTATTTAGGACCACACCGAGACGCTATTTTAATGTAAAGTACGCTTTAAATCAACCAGGGGGCTGCTCAGTTATCGAAGTTGTGGGAAATTATTTCTTTTATCCACGCCTATAATCTTGCTGTTAAAATGTTGTGATGTATTAAAACGTTGTTAAAATGAAGGCGGTTGGAGAGACCACCAAAATGGCAACCCCCGAACAATGCTGGGGCCCGAGTGCATTATAATAATTCACCGGCACCAGTACAGCGTTGAATATTTGTCACTTCAGTTAATGCGGGTTAGCCTCGGTTCCGATGAACCGTATTCTCCACACTAAAAGGCGCACTGGATTATGAGGCGCACCTTCAATGAATGGCCTATTTTGTAATTGTTTTCATATATTGGACGCACCGCGTTATAAGACACAATCTACAATGCATCCACGAGATAGAGCTATGCTAAAGGAAGCCATTTTGGGGTTGACATATTACCGTAATGACCATACACAAGGTGCATCGGATTTTAAGGTGCGCTGTGAGCTTTTAAGAAAATGGAAGGCTTTTAGGTGCGCCTTTTAGTGCGGAAAATACGGTAGTAGCATAAGGATCAAAATCATCACTGGCAATCACATACAGTCGTACAGCACATGTACACACATTTTGGGGGTCCAAGTGGTATCATGTTGGGTGACACTTGAAATCTATCGACTAAAATTGGATTGTATCGGAATTGTTTGACTAGTGTGCACTCGACATGCAATGTGGACTTCCCCGGTCCCTGAAGTGGCACTCTATGACCATTTCCGAATAGAAAACGTCGGAAATTAAAACCAAAAAAAAAAGTATCAAGATGATATTTTTGCATTTTCTTCAACTTTATCTTAACTATGAGCATTGTATTGAGGAGAATAATTCTGCCAGGAGCAGCCACCCAACATTCCAGAGCTCATTCTTTCATGTCTTTCAACACCAAACTAGTCGAGAGTGAATCAACAGCGCCTCAAGAGATTGTAGCTGTGCATTGCACCACCTTTTGCAAGAATTTCAAGAATGACTTCCATAGAACCAGCTAGCTTACATCGAGCACTGGCTCAAGTACCATGTTCGTAGAACAAATCCCCAGCCTCCACAAGGCCACACAATTCAATGGGACTCGAGTGTGGTGCTCAAGGGAAGAACCGAACGGGTAAATGAGACATTTTCAGAATTGTTTCTACGAGAAGACTATTGCATACCTGCTAAGCAGAGTCCGTTTTCATCATTTAATCTCGATGAGAAAAAAAAAACTTAGTGTGCATTGAAAAAAAAAAGAAAATCAACAGATCGACGGTCTTCTGAAATGGATCAAGGTCGACCATTTTGGTTTATCTCTCGCCGATGCAATCTAGTCTCTGATATTAGCCATTTGCAGCTTTAGGTCATTTACAATACAGCGTAAACATGTTTGACTGATAGTGTATGTTTATGGCCTGTGGGGAATTACTTCATTGCTGCCAGTGTGTGTGTGTGTGTGTGTGTGTGTGTGTGTGTGTGTGTGTGTGTGTGTGTGTGTGTGTTTACAGTGCCCTGGAGGGTAGAGGCTTCTGTCTGACACATGGGTGAGGGATGAAGGTGCGTCGAGTAAGAAGAATCCAGCAACGATTGCCTGTGGATGGGAAAGAGTGCATAAAGCTGGACGGCGCCTTTTTTTGTGTGTGTGGTTTTTTTTCGTAAGGAATGTTTAAAATTCCCTTATGAAAAGTACAATATAATATTCAGTCAAAATCCTTTTTGTGATCTTTTTACCTTTTTTTGGTCTTGTGTCATAAGATTTTGTAATGCTCAGCACTCTTTTTTTTTTTGGATCATCAATATGCCTTGCATGTGTGGTTCAAATTTGGTCGCAATCAAAGCAAATTTCAATGACAAATTTGTCTTTTCAGGACACCTGAAATGCCCAAAATGAGACGAAAATTAACACAAAATGAAAACAAAATGGAAAACTTTTTTTCTCCACTTTATGATGATAGACATGCCTACTAAATTTCATGTTAATTATTATAACTGGCTTTGGTGGCCGGATTTTCAAAAACTCCCCCGAGGACAAGACCAAGACAATTATGAGGGTTCATGCCTGGGACACAAAATTTGGGGATTTAAAAAATATATAATTAATTGATCAAAATGGTAATTTCGTTTTTTTTTTTAAATGACAATAACTGAGTAATTACAAGACGGCGCACCGGATGCTTGGGCCCCGATACAAACTCGGCGGCACTGCTATAATAAACCAGACTGGAGGTTTGTTCAAAAGTTGCTCGATAGAAATTGGTAGGACAAAGGTTCCCCACCCCGGCTGTAGCGCACGGAAGTGCACAAAAAGCCGCACGACGTACAAACAAGTGCACATACACGTGCGCTATTCTTACAGCACGGCGAGATAATGCTTCTCCCCTTTCTCATCTGCCTCATCCTCGCTCATCCTGACACCCCCCATGCCCTCTCCGTCACACTGCTGCTTCTCATCACAAACCTAATCGTCTCACCCCCTCGGCAAGTACGTGCTGTGCGAATTAAAGTGCCCTTGCCCTCTTTTCTGTGTTTCTTCATCCTCTTTGTCTTCCTTCCCTCCCTCCCGTGTTCCTCTTTCTAATAATTTGCTGCTTTTGTATGGAACGGGTGTCCGGCATTTAAGTGGACACAGCATTTAAATAATGCGTTTACTTATCTCCATTTAAGCTATTGAGCTCCTGACATTTTCAATTTATGTTTACAAATTGCCAGCATTAACATGTAAATGTGGTGGCAGGGCACCTCACGGGGGCTCGCGTGCGCGGGCGGGCGAGGACGGGTCACGGAGTAGGACAACAAACCAGTAATGGCACAGCATGTTGCGAAGCATTCGCACTAATGGAATCGGATGTGCACTCAGGGGATCGGCTGAGCGCTGTGTAATTTATAAAGTCCTGTTTTTATATGAACTATATACAATTAGAAATTACATTAGTGTCCCCAGTAAAACAAAAGAGAAATGATGCGTTCAGTGTTGTACCTTTAGAAGGATAATGCCTGGATGAGTTATAGCCAGGGGTGCGCATCAGTGGTGCGTTGGTGTGCTAGAGGATGGAGAATTGAATATTGAGCTCCAGTTCAAGTTCGTCACTGCGCTTTTGCGCACGAGGAATAGGTCAGGCCAGCCTCAATTCGAAATCAAGTCAGCCGCGAGGATTATTTTTGTTTTTTTCCTGTGGGCCAATTTCAAAATAAAAGCTAGTTTAGGCATTGGTATCCATGACGGCATTAATTGTTTCATTTTGAAGTTGACCCTTGGTGGCATGTTTCATGGTAGTCTACGAATGACCGTTGTGATGGCTTGCTTGACTAGGCTCACTCACTGCTAATGGCTACATTCAACGTGTCGCAGGAGAGCCGCCAGCCTTGACCGTTATCTCGGCTTCGATGGTCCATCAAAATATGTTCTTACGTAAAAGTAGTGCAAAAAACAAACAAAAAAAAGAGATTGGGCAACAGACGACTGCACTAGAAAATGGTGCTAAGCTAGCTAGCCGATAACAGGTTCCAATACAAAGTCAGAGGTGGGTAATTAATTTTTCGAAAAGGCCAAGCTACTCGATTGTGTGAAATATTCATTGAATGTATTGTTTAATTTGAAAGGAGAAAAAAAAGGAAATTGAATTGTTTCATAAGCTGATGCTGTGTAGCCCTGGTAGAATGAAGTTGTTTTAATTCGGAAATGAAAATTGAAAATGAGAAAACAAACTAAAAAAGCTGGAGGAAAAAAATATTCTGCCATACTAAAATGACATCAACGCGTATTAACGATAACCTTTTAAGTCATGAACTTCATCCATGAGGTTGGTGGGTCAGTTAAAAAAAAACAACAACAACAAACAATAGCCTCTGGTGCTTTTTTGAGAAGGATCCCAAAAATGTGTTATGTGTAATCTTGGTTGTAGCCATCATTGTCAGTGGAGCGAAGGTTATGGTTGCGTTGTGCTGTATTGGCACTCTCAAGTACACCACACACACTGCAAGAGCCACAAGAACGCGTCAAATTCTTTTCATCCTTATATGGGTTTTCTCACATGAGTCAGGATGTTAAAAGTCCGTATGTGATCACCCCCCCCACCGTAGCCAAAGAAGTGGATTCCGGTGCATGCGTTGGAGGGCTTCTCTGAGCGCACGCTCTTGCTTCTTAACTCATAAACAAGTGTATACAGACACTGGAGTGTGGACTTTGAACCCGAATTAGCCGCACAGCATCCAACCCAAGCAACAGCAGCGTATCATCCAAAGAAAATGGCTATCACGAAGCGGCAAGCAGCACCCTTCTCAGAAGGCTTTTTCAATCAAGCCAGACGCGCTAATTCACTTTCTCCTCCAAGCCACAGCAGGTCACGCTTGAAAGTTAAATTACACGGACAGACAGAAGGACTAAATGTTCATGAGAGGGATAAAGCAAGGCGAGCAAAGTCAAGATTCCGGGACTTCAAACTGTGCTTGCCGAGAGTGGAGGCTGCCTGTAGCTGAGGGGGAAGTACAGCAGGAGTCATCTATAACTGAGACGCTCGTAATGAGAAAGATGTGCCAGCCGTCTGCTCACTGTGATAAGATGCGGAAGTTCCCTCGAGGCCGAAAGCATCGCTGACCCCAACAACAAAAACACAACAAATGGGTGACTGCCCAAACCAATCCCCTCGTATTCCCATCCACCATTTACATTCTCTCTCCCACCTCTCTTTAAGCACTTTTTGTCTCCAGCTCCACGTCCTTCTGCCCAAATCCAGCTTGGCACAAAGGGCCGCCGCCATTTAATCGGTTTCATCAGCGCTTTTTTTTTTCTTTCTTTTTTATTAGCTAAAGAATAAGAATACGCGGTAATTATGGGGAGGACTGCATAGCGTGACGGTGGGGTGGGGAGAGAAGGCTTCACTCGGCCGCTGATGTGGAACAAGACGGGAAGAAAAGGAGGAGGTGCGCGACCAAGGACGGGAGCGAAATAGCAAAGACAGCAGCTGAAAGGGCAAGAGCAAGCGATAAGGCAGGCTTGAATGGTAACAGGAAATGAAAGGCTCAGAGCATGAGGGTCACAATGATTTTTCGCTCTCCTGCCCGGCGCAGAGGCTGAACGTCGGCGGAATGGAAATGAGCCCTAATGTCCTGCTAATGCGGTCCGGGAAGAGTCACACCGCAGCCGATACAAGGCTTGCCGTCTGCCTAATCCATTGTCCACTCCAATGGCCCATTCAGGACGAGTGCGCAGTGAGGGCAATATGTGAGCGTTGTTTTCATGCTAGGTGCGGTTTTATGTTCTTCACAACCGCTGAGTGTTACTAATGAAGTGGACAAGAGGTGCTTTTGGCAACTGAGGACCTCTGGGGACCAATAGGATCTGACTTCGATTCCCGTGATGTGCTTGACATCTTAAAACGCAACATCTTTATGAGGGCCATTAAACATGCAATTAGAAAGGAATTAACCTTGCGAGGCTGCTGAACTGCTGAGAATACAGCAGGTATACTATCAGGGCAAAAGTCTTCATCGGGAGTTGGCACTTGACTGGAGCTCATCGTGAATACTAACCCCTTATATTTAAAGGGGACAGATGGGGCGAAAATGACTTTTTGGTTGTTTGTTTGTGTGGCCGATGTCAGGAAATGTGTCTGTTTTGGTCTTAGAACTGAAATGAATAACCTGGTCCGATCATGCACCAATAATGATAACCTGTAACTGATAACATGATAAGATGTCCACTGTAGTAACCACTAACCCTGAAAGGGTTACACTAGATTTATTTTTTTCAGTAAATTTCTTGTTTGCTACAGATACAATTTTTCATTGTTAAAAAAAAAGTATGTGTATGTATATATCCATCCATCCATTTTCCGAACCGCTTCATCCTCACTAGGGTCGCGGGGGGTGCTGGAGCCTATCCCAGCAGTCTTCGGGCAGAGAGGGGGGGGGGGCAGGGCACACACAGTCCAGTGGTTTAGAGTGCCCAACGAGCCTGCCATGCATGTTTTTGGAATGTGGGAGGAAACGGAGCACCCGGAGAAAACCCACGCAAGCAAACTCCACACAGACCTCGAACCCGGTACCTCTGCACTGTGAGCCGACGTGCAGGACTGCAGAGGTACCAGGTTTGATTCCAGCTCCAGCCTTCCTGTGTGGAGCTTGCATGTTCTCCCCGGGCCTGCGTGGGTTTTCTCCGGGTACTCCGGTTTCCTCCCACATCCCAAAAACATGCATGGCAGGATGATTGAACATTCCAAATTGTCCCTCGGTGTGAGTGTGAGCATGGGTGGTTGTTCCTCTCTGTGTGCCCTGCGATTGGCTGGCAACTGATTCAGGGTGTACCTCGCTGACTGCCCGAAGTCAGCTGGGATAGCCTCCAGCATGCCCCGTGACCCTTTTGAGGATAAAGCGGGTCAGAAAATAGATGGACAGATGGATGGATACGTCTATCTATCGATCGATCAATCAATAGAATTATCTAGATAGATAGATAGATAGATAGATAGATAGATAGATAGATAGATAGATAGATAGATAGATAGATAGATAGATAGATAGATAGATAGATAGATAGATCGATAGATAGACAGACAGACAGACAGACATATCAGCGTGGTAAATTCAGTCTAATAAATACAAATTCCAACTCAGAATTTCACAATCAATCACATCAGAAGGCGCAGATCTACTCTACTTCCAGAGCACAGCTGCAGTGTTCCGCACTGCTCAGATCAGCGTAGGCATCTGACAACCGGCGCATAAACCCAATTCAGGGCGTCCTAACAAACCATGACTTCTCGTCTATGACGCACAGAAAGAAAAACTCGTTTACTGCTTTCCAAACCTTTTTAGTGGGGTTGTCAATGACTTGCAGTTTTGCTATTAACGTTACGGCATAGTCCCAATCCCCCTCAAACAGCAAGAGAACACTCAGCTGTACATGTGATCGTTCTTCTTCCTTGTGATTTGTCAACGCATTTGGATTGATCTGTTCAATACATTTTTTGCACAGGAAAAGTGGGTGTCCAAAACCCAGATGTGTGCCGTGGAAGAACAGCACCTTACAATAAAAACATGTTACTTATCCACATTATACTGTAGATGCCAGCGAGTGCTGTGTGACAGTACGTCATGGTTCGATGCCTTGAGAGTGCGTTAGCTGGTCGAAGCCAATCGGCCCACCGGTTAGCACACTCTGCTCTCAAAGAAGCGTGTGGGCTCCAGGCAAGGGCAGGAACACGACTATGACATATATAATGAGCACCGTATTTATGCAATGCTACTGCCTATTGCTGTCTTTTGTTCACATTCATATTTGGATGCATCGTATTTGTTATTCACGTTGGGTTGCCGTTGACATTTTTTTTCACATGTTTATATGATTGGTTTTCTTCCATTAACGCCAGTTTGCTGCTTTAAAACTACAGCGGCATTCATATAAAGCAAAGACCAGACTCTGAGTAAATACAGCATCTGCCAAGCTGTGCTAACATTAATTTTCTGCTGAAACAGCCAGTGGCCAGCAACTTTGCCTAAAGCTGAAATATCAATTATAGTTTTCTCCTTGGCAGAGAGCGCAAAGCTTTAATCTTTACATGGCCAATCAAAACGTTGCCTAGACTGAACCGAACTGAAAATGTATAGTGTCTGCGTGTGTGTGTGTGTGTGTGTGTGTGTGTGCGTGTGGGAAGGGGGAAGCGGGTCCGCTGGGAGCGAGGGGTAGTTGGAGATGTTGGCCACACTTAAAAAGAGCAGCGGTTTCAACGAGTTTGTGTCTCATGTTGTCACTCGTGTAAATTGGCAAAAAGTCGGAATCACAGAGTATCGTACAAATACGGGTTATGTCCCTGGTGTAGACGAAATCGGAAACCGGTGACTCCTGCACTGTACTATGCCATTATACTTAATATGTACTTTAAGTACATATTAACTACCGCCCGCTGGTAGTCGTTTCTGATATCACTAGTATTTGTGTTTTGGGTCCTTCCAAACTGTTCTCAAAATGTTTATGCTGCCGACTGCTGTTATTTTCTATGGTCTACCCATTCAACATAGTACACTCATATGGTTTCAAATCTGGTTTGAAAGTGGGCGGAGATATACAGTGCTATTTATGTTTTTGAATAAGCCACGTCGTAGGGCACAATGGCATAAATATAGGTGTCTCAGCCTCGTGGGCCGCTGTCCTGCATGTTTTCAAGTCCCATTTACTTCAGCAAGCTTGCGGAAGCCTGAACCGTCAGGTGTGTTGCACAGGGAGACTTGGAAAACATGCAGGACAGCGGCCCACGAGGACCTGAGTTTGACACCTATGGCATAAATACTGCGACACCCATTTACTTTTTGAACCGTGTACTCTGGAGGTCTCAAACATCAAAATACCGTTTTTTTTGTGTTCGGACACCACTGATTTATTTCTGATTTGGGACATTCCAAATGCTTTTGTATTAATTGAAATGTTAAAAATCAACACCATACCCAAACTTGAGTTGGGTATCCAATCCATATGTAAAGACCTCCATTTTTTTTTTGGTCTTGTCTCTCCTCTTTTGACATCAAAAGGAATTGTTGACTATTTCACTGTGCGCTACGTTTGAGAACACCAAAAATATATACCGTATTTTCCGGACTATAAGTCGCAGTATTTTTCCTAGTTTGGCCGAGGGTGCGATTTATACTCTGGAGCGATTTATGTGTGAAATTATTAACACATGATTGTCATTTCACATGTTATTTTCACATTAAAACACAAGAGGGCGCTCTTGGCCTGTGTTGATAAATCGACGATGAATCTGACGTAAGCGACGTAGAAGAGGAAGAGGAAGCGGCGCATCGTCTACCTCCCGAGTTGGGGGAGTTGTTTAAAAGTGACACCGAGGATGAAGATTTCATTGGATTTTGTGATTTGGAGTGAAACTGATAGTTTGGTAAACTTGTTAGTATGTTCTTTATGCTAGAGTTACCTGAATAAATGTTACGTCAACTCTTAATATGTTACGTCGTTACTGACTTTACCAGGCATGTCAGTCATGTATTGTTAGTATACCGTACACTTATTCAGCCTGTTGTTCTCTATTTATTTTTAATTTAAATTGCCTTTCAAGATGACATGTATGTTTGGTGTTATTTTATCAAATAAATTTCCCCCAAAAATGCGACTTATACTCCAGTGCGACTTATATATGTTTTTTCCTTCTTAATTATGCATTTTTTGGCTTGTGTGACTTCGAATCGGGAGTGACGTATAATCCGAAAAATACAGTAGATCTAGAAGTCAAAATGATCATCAAGTGGAAATGTGAGGTTTCATATGGATCTGCATACGCATCCAAAATCTGATGGTGGACGTACAAACCGAGCTTGGGGCTGCTCTATGCTCTATTTCAAAAGAAGATTCAAGACTTAATTTCACACTAACTCCCCAGAAAATGAAGAATGTAGCAAAAGTGTTGAGACGCACACGCGCACGGCGGCACTTGTGTCTCTGCACATACATTATGCGATAAAACATCCACGGCGGGTTTCCTGGCTGGCATGCGAAAACTGTAATTTTCCGCCACGCTTCCCCTGCTGTTTCTTCCTTCTCCTCGCTCTACGGGCCGGGTTGTGGAGATAGCGAGCGGAGAACAAGGTGCGGTCCTCGCTAGCTACACTCCCGCTTCTCAGTGTGATCGTTAATGCAGCGGCAGCCTGCGTGGCCGACAGGTTAAAGCGACAATCGGCAGGCGCGCAAAATAAGATCTTTCACGGCCTCTTTTGAAGACAGATAGACAGAACCATGTGGGCACTCGCGCATACACATTTCCTTGAACGTGCCTCTGAGTGGGTGCAATGCACACATAAGGGGTAAGCCGACTGCCTAAGAGGGATGTTTTCATTGCGAAGACAAATGCCCTGCAATGTTTCTTTCTGGGGGTGCGGGGGGGGGGAGTTTCAAAAGTCCAACCAAAAGTCTATTTCAAGTGTGATATCACTTGAGACTTCAGCAAATCTTTGGAGACATCAGCTCAGTGAGCATGTAAATGGAATGTCTGTGTAGATTATGCGGTTGGATCCCAAAATTTTGTGTCGCCCTGTTTTTATGTTGGATTGGATTTATTTGACTTGGTTGACTTTTTTTTTTCCTCCCACAAATGTGCTGCAATTTATTGTCTGCAGTATGCTTATATTTGAAATCAGGAATCATCATATACTGGGGCAGCCAAATATTGAACGAACCGCTCCTTTTATGCTCAGAAGGGGTTTGGTGGGGAAAATGCTAGGAACGGTTATTAAAAACCTTTTTTTTTTTTTTTTTTAAAAGGAACAACTTTAATTTGGGTGCCGATTTTTTAACCAAAATGAGAACATTTCACAAAAAACCTGGAGACAAAACTCAACACTGTATTTGCTGTTGTGAAACACAAAAACATCACAATCCAGCTATAATTAGATTAAAAGTTAGGAATGGAAAATGTTACTCAAAACACTACCTATACATTTAAATGTTTGATGACAGCTACAGTTTGGACTTGCAACCAATTTATTCCTTGAACATTATTTCTTAAAATTGCTTTGAAATGAGAACAACTTGGAAGTCAACCATTTGGTTTTGAATCCTGGTGCTAATCCAAATTGGAATTGTTCAGCCTTGAAGGGGTTTGCTCTCTGACTCTGTGCAAACGATGCATTATAAACAGGCAGCAAATTAGAAAAGTCCCAAAGAAGTTGATTATTTTTAAAGTGCCATTTAAAAGCAAAGAGCTATCCGTGTGCTCGCAACTAATTAAATCAAGTTAATTAGCATTAAGTGGGTGAGTTTGAAAAACATAAACATAAAAGGCTCTTTGTAAATAGAGTCGGCACTATGTGTTGACATTAGAAAAACAATTCAATCTTTCTTTTTCATTGATGCAAATATTGCTTAACAAATATGTTACATCAGCATCAGGTGTAAGGGTACACTTGCAATAACTAAACAGCGGCAATTAGAAGGTGAATGGTTATTCGACTAGTACGCGGATAGCTAGTACGCTATCTTTGATAAAATATCATTTTTGTCATAAACGCATTTTCTTATTAAGCTGTCAAATTATAGCAATTTAGGCGGCCCAGTGGGTGAGTGGTTAGCGCGTCGGCCTCACAATGCAGAGGTGCAGAGTTTGAATCCAGCTTCGGCCTTCCTGTGTGGAGTTTGCATGTTCTCCCCGTGCCTGCGTGGGTTTTCTCTGGGTATTCCGGTTTGCTCCCACATTCCAAAAACATGCGTGGCAGATTAATGGGACACTCTAAATTGCCCCTCGATGTGAGTGTGTGCACGGATGGTGTATCGTCTATGCAATTGGCCGGCAACCATTTCAGGGTGTACCCCGCCTCCTGCCCGATGACAGCTGTGATAGGCTATATAGATAAAGCGAATCAGAAAATGGATGGATGAATTAGTTATTTACTCGCATTCCTGAACAGGAGAATATAAGGTCTAACAATGGGAATTCAGTGGTTCAAAATGGTAACAATTCAAGTGCAGTGACTGAAATTAATGATACAATTATGAAGCCGGTTGGCTTCTCTACCACCGGGCTTAGCAAGTGTTCTGAAGGAAATGCTGAATTGCTTTTCGGATATTTATTTATAATTGTAAAGAGACTGTCCTTTGACCTTGTATTGTCCCAAAACAAGATAACATATAAAATGTTCATATTTCCTTCACTCCAAAGGTCTCAGAACTAACCCCCAAGCTTGCGGTGCATGGCGGCAATGGAAATCAATGCGAGGAGTGGAGCTGTTGTGTAAACAGATTATTAACGCCGCGTTGTGTGCCCGTTCCACTATTTTACATGCCGCTGTGATTCTCGATAGACGCCCCCCACCCATGAAAGCACAATGGATTCTCAGGCGCAGGCTCGTGAAAGAAATCCATTGGTAATTTCAGTCTGATCAATTATCCGCTCGAGCTTGTCACATTCTCCAATGGGCTTGTACCGACGTGCGACAATGGAAAGCCACTTACTGTGGTTGAACATTTTTCATGGAGAAATTATTGTGTGTGTTTTGTTTCTACCGTTCATGCCTACACATTTTTTCTTGAACCACAACGTTTGGCACACCAGTACAATGTCATGAGCTCAAATACAAGAGCTGTATCAAATATTCTACCTTGAAAAAGGTAAACAATGCTCAACTTTGGTAACAATAGTTTTAACATTGAGGTTATCGGTAGTGAAAAACTGCATTGCATCATGGTGCGCTATCGCAGTAGCACACCAAATGTGGTTATGTGAGTGTAATGGCAATCTTAAAGAGGAGATGGAAAATTGACTTGACTACACATAAGCATTGCGTTGAAAAAGAAAAATGTGGCATATATTTATATTAGCTGACAGTGTTACTAGCACCTGCTGGACTGTTCAGCTATGTCGTAACTGGGGTTGGGTTTATTTGTAGGGAAGAGTGAAAAGCTACAATACTCACCCCTCTACACTGCAATGTGTCTACACTGCAATGTGAATCCCTATAGATGACGCAATTTGGTGACAAGTGATTTGATCTGATCGGAAGGAAATGTTCCAAAATGAAGCCGCAAATTTGCGAATACTGTACCGAACCGCGACTATGCAGCCGTCCACTATTTTTGTTTGGTGAAGGCACGGTCCACATAGCTGCAAGAAATAACAAAGTGTCATCTGGAGCCGTGGTGGTGAAAATACAATCTGAACTGCATTGGCACTTGCTTTATCGGGAAGTGGGGGATATGGTTAAATTCGAGCCATTCATCTCCTAGTCTGGAGTTCGCGTCAGGGTCCGTAGTCTTAAAGTACAGTCAAACCTCGGTTTTCGAACGTCTCGGTTCTCGACCAATTCGGTTTTCGACCAAAAATTTTGAGTTTTTTATGCCTCGGATGACGAACAAATTTCGGTTCTCGAACAAACTGAGTGCACTTGAATGCACCATTTGACTCCTCTCACCTTCCTTACACGAGGAAGTGACGCTTCCTCGTGTTGCTTTCCATTGTGAGCAGACGTGTTCAATAAACATTTTTAGTTTAAAAAGAGCGTGGTTTCGGTTTTCGAACAATTTTGGTGTTCGAACAGCCTTCTGGAACGGATTATGGACGAAAACCAAGGTTTGACTGTACTTCACAAAACGTTTCCACATTTGTTACTTTTCTCACATGGAAAAAAAATAATCACTGGAGCCTTTAGGCAGCTACACGAAAAGTTGAAAATATTCAGAACTAATATTCTTTCACCTCTGTGTATTTTTGACAGGAAAATTTCAGACCTTTTTTTAAAGATGCCTGGGAACGGTTTTAAATTGTGAACAATATGCATAATACAGTTTGTCTCCTTTAAATGAGCAGCCACCTCATGTGTATTTACGAGTGAGTCATGACTACACTCGCAAGATCAGTGCTTTTGGCAGCACAGCCAAGTAAAGAAAGGAGGGGATGGGATTTTGTGTGCGTGTGTGTGTGCGTGTTTGTGTGTGTACACGCACGAGCGCGTTTGCAGAATTGTCCAAGTGTGGCAGTAGTGGTCCTCAGTCACTTTATCAGTGCCACAGCAGCACTTTTTCCTTTCATCTGTCTGCCCAGCGACGGCTCTCCCACCCTAACAGAGCATGAAAAAGAAACACTCCCTCCCTCACCAGAGGTGACACAAACACTATCCCAAAACCACTCTTTGTCTAAACACACACCCTTTCCCCGTCGCCCCCACCCTGTATTTGTGGATTTGCCAAGAACTGAAAAATTACCACACTTGACTTGCTCTGCACACGCTCTATCTATCCGCTCGCTGAACATCAGATGTACACCACGCTGCGCCTGGCTATCGGTATTTATTTGTTCTTCGGAAAGCTTTTCAGCAATTTTCCTCAGGTGTGATTCTTACAATTGCATTTTTATTTTATGGAAAACAGAGACATTGCGGCCTCGTGTTTTCATCATTCCGTACATGGCAACATCATTGCCAGCATCTGGCGCAGCGACAATTGCCTTCAACACACAAAGGCTCACTAATATGTCCAATCAGCAAAGCTCTTGCCAAATAAAACATAGCATGATATCGTTCTTGGAATGACTTGTGAGTGCCAGCAGGACTTTCAGACTGGCATAAAATAAATAAATAAATAAATAAAACACAGCATCTTAGCTTTTTGGTCACGAACAGACATGTTCGAAAACCGAGGTTTGACTGTATATGTTGCATTCATCATCATAATGAAAGAAAAATATAATTTTCAGCATATATCGAATTAGAATAGGATGGCAGCATTATATAAAACATATGAAATCCATCGTGAGTAGTGTGCTAAATACTAATTACGAAACACAAAATGGTTGCCCAATTGTGGGGGTCTTGTGCCCCTACGTGTGACTTTGTGAGTTTACATACAGCATTGAGCGGCATGACGTCAAAGTAGTTTTTCCATGTTCTCTCGGCCAAAGTCAGTATTTCATCCATTCTTCTCCCAACCATTCATCACAAGTGGGCATTTACTTTGTCGATCCACTCAGAGGTGGAGCGATCAATAAGAGTCACTTGAATTAACAACCCTGTTTATGGATGGCTGCGATCACCAGGCTGCCTACTTGAGTGCCGTGTTCATGTGCCTTCACGTAAACAAGATGGATCTCGTACCGCACACAGAGACACGACTTGCGATGAATCATATTAGCGGATGTGTGAAAAACATAATGAATATCAAATACAAGCAAACTGTTATAAAAAAAAAAACACAATTCCCCCCCCCCAAAAAGCAGACGTCATAACCGATCTCCAGGTATGGTTTGACCGATGCATCAAGAGGTTCAATAATTTGAGCCTAATAACACGATGAGTCTCATTTTGTATTAGCTGTCTCATTTGGTTCTCGTGCTTTTCCTTATAAATGGCACTGACATTGAAGAGGAGGGTGGAGTGGGGGTCAGTACTGAAGCGGTCCTAGAAATCTTTCTTTCTATCTTTGGCGTTAGAATCAGAGCCACACTGTCGAGTGTGATGCGTCACTCCTGTTGCATTCTACTTTTATTTTGCCTCTAATACTCCCGCCGAAGGTGTAAAACTGCGTCAGTGTCTTTCATAAAGAAAAGCGACTCAAATACAAGGCTTGTTTGACAGGAATTGTGAAAAAAGCGAACTTCTGTTGACCAAAGAAGGCAAACATGGAGTTGTGAAACACCTTCACTGACCATTCATGAAACCGCAATCATAGAACACAGACCGGCCAGTGACAGCGCATCAAAGTGGTTCAACAGTTTTCTGGGGTTTTTTTCTGTGACAAATGCATGAGCCAGAGCAATGAAAGGGATAGCCGTTGTCACATTTATTCAAAAGACCTTCTCACTCACTTAATGTGGGGGCATACACATGAAAATAATTCACCTTAATCTGAGCAATTTTCTTCTCTTCCAATAAAAACCAGGAAAGGCCAATTGGTTGTGTTGAGTGTTTGGTTCACGTTTCTCAGAAGTCATCCCCCCCCACAATAAATAATAATAATAATAATAATAATAATACATGACAATTATAATGTATTGGCCCGAATATAAGACGACCCTGATTATAAGACAACCCCCTCTTTTTCAAGACTCAAGTTTGAAAAAATACTTTTTGAACACCAAATTAATTTTTATACAGAAAATAATTACAGTACATCTGAAACCAATGATTATAACTATATATTTGAAAGAAAAAAAACATGTTATTTTGCCTCATTCAAATCTAAAGTACAATCACATTCGTAAATTGAATGGCTTCTAGTTTTTGAAATGTAAATTACATCATAACTTCTCCTCAGCTGCCGGTTAACCTGGCCGATCTTCGAGCCACTTTTCTCCAGATTGTCGCTACGTTTCTCCATTTTCTGTTATCTCTTTTATTATTTTCTTATCTTTTCCTTTTTACCGCTATTTTTTATTTTTCTTCTTCGTGCTACTGCTATTTTTATTTTTATTCTTCGTGGCAGGGGTTCACTATGGCCTCGGGAGTCAAGTTCAGCATTCGCTTCAGTGATATCTGGCGCCATCTAGCGTCGTGAATGTGTATAATGTCTAGACCCCGAATATAAGACGACCCCCACCTTTTCAGTCTTATTTCAATGCAAAAAACACCGTCTTATATTCGGGCCAATACGGTAATAAAAATGACAATAGTCTGCCATTTGTAGTTCTACTTCTACTTTTGTTTTTCTTTTCTGTATTTTCTATTTGTCGCACTTAGCTGTCCAATAACAGACAGCCAGTTTTGAAATCGAGAATTGTTATTGTTCAAAGAGGTATTGTTGCGAGTATGCTGTTTTGGAGACCTCAAAAACTCCGCATACCATAAGAGCAGTAATAAGTGCTGATTGTTCCTGAACATGTGGAGGCTGTCTTACTTGTCAAACAATCGCTTAAATTGCTATTGTTACCCTGCTTTACTTTTTGCGATTGTGCATAACAGCCCTGCAAGGGAAGGCTAACTTTAAAAGAAGTATGGTTTTAAATCTGCACATGGCTGGGATCTAAAAAAGAAAGTCTGGGCGAGAGACCAGCCAAAGGAAGGGCAAAAAGGGGGGAAAAAAAAGGCATTAGCACAAAAAGCTTCACAGTTGACGGCCTGCAGATTCGCTGACGTCTGTAATAAAATAAGGCCATCCGGGTGTGCAAGAGTTGACATTGCGTGCAGGTGTACAGTCAGGCATCTGCATAAAGAGCCGAGGCTTCTGCCAGCAGCCATCATGGCCTCGACAGATTAGAAATTGTGCGCGCGTGTGTACGGATTCGCCGCAAATAATGAGAAATGAGTTTTAAATTGTGGCTCCGGCAGCAATGTGGAAAAATGGGCCTTGTCAATATGTGGCACACGCGATGCAGCCGGTGAGCAAGAGGATTTAGGGGCGAGCGAGATTGGGGGAGACAGACAGAGAAAGAAAGAGAGCGAGAGAGAGAGAGAGGGAGAGAGAGAAAGAAGGGGAGGGAATCAGGGGATGACTTTGTTTTGGTTTACTGCTTATTACCATCATAATCCTTTGTCCCGTTTCCCCACTCTGCAGTCTGGGCACACCTCTCTCGGCTCGCCGTCAGTCGCCGTGATTGCCTTGTATTTAAGAAGCCTTCTGTGAGCCTCTGTTCCGACAAATGCCTTTCCAATACCAATCACAGCTGAGTGCGCCTCATTTGAATGTGTGAAAGGGGTTTTGATTCCATCAGCAGAACACTCCTCCAAGCGCAGCGTGGACCATTCAAAAGCAAATATTCTCAACCTAGTGTATATGTCTCGATATAAAATGCGGGTGTATTGTAAAGGGCTTGGCTCTTCAAACACATTGTTCATTAATCCCTCTTTTATTCTCGACATACGGCCTCATTAGCTCTTCTCCTTTATGGTGCTTGGAACTTGTCAGCGGCGCACCAAATGTGCGATGAAACACGCGCTGGAGTGATCGTAAACCCCAACAAGGAGGGAAAACAAGCTAATTGTGCTCAGAGTTTTGCGCTTTGAAAGTGTTCCCGCCACCTGGTCACCGGCTTTACAAGAGTGACACCATGTAAAGGGGAGATGGAGGGGCGGGGGGGCAACTCCGCCTAAGCAGCTGGTTGACCTTCATACTTATCCGTGCATATCGTTTGCCTGCTTCTTGGGTCTATGAGGGGTTGGGATAATGCATCCCAATTAAAAATCTTGAGTAAATCCCATTGCTTTATTAGTCAGAGCCACTGAGAGTTACCCAACATCACTGTTGAAGAGCTTCCTAAATCCCATCGTCATTTCCTTCGACAGACGTGTATTGGTGACGCACAATTAATCCTACACTTCAGCATTGCAGATCTTGGTTTGGTCCTTATGGTGTTTAATGTAATATCCAATAAAACCTTCAGGTCAGTGTCACCACCGGAAAGTGGTTTCTGTCTCTGTGGTTAGACAATGCTATTACAGTCAAACCTCAGTTTTCGTCCATAATCCGTTCCAGAAGGTTGTTCGAAAACCGAAATTGTTCGAAAAGCGAAACCACGCTCTTTTTAAAATAAAAATGTTTATTGAACACGTCTGCTCACAATGGAAAGCAACACGAGGAAGCGTCACTTCCTCGTGTAAGGAAGGCGAGAGGAGTTAAATGGTGCATTCAGGTGCGCTCAGTTTGTTCGAGAACTGAAATTTGTTCATCATTAGAGGCATAAAAAACTCAAAATTTTTGGTCCAAAACCGAATTGGTCGAGAACAGAGACGTTCCAAAACCGAGGTTTGACAAAAAAAATTTCCAACATACTAGAATATGTTTGAATCCTTGTTGAAGAAATTCCTTCTCAAATAAAAAAAAAGAAAAAAAAAGAAAAACTGCCATCCTTGCCATAATCCTCAATCTATCCATCAATCCATTTTCTAATCCAACACTTAAGTGTTATGCTCAGTTTATGGTTTGATTGTGGGTGGAGGTCACCACTCCTCAAAACAATTGGTCTCGGTAGTCCGTTGTACATCCAAGACCATGACGATGATTCATTAGCCATATTATAACACTTAGAGCAGGGGGTCATCCACGCCGGTCCTCGAGGGCCTCCATCCTGCATGTTTTAGATGTTTCTCTCCTCCAACACACCCAATCCAAATGATCAGTTCGTCACATTAACACGACCATATAAAATGCTGAAATCACACTCAGTCCTGCGGCCTGTTTTTCAGTTTGCTAGTCTTCACGTGAGACTAAAGTTGAATTTTGAAAAAAAGCATTTTATGTTACATTAAAAACTAATAAATACTCGGTCACTTCATGCTTTTTTTTTCCATTTTGCCAGTTGAAAATTAAAATAAATTACACATGGCTTGACAAAACCCATTCTGTTTTCAGTATGTCTGCCAGTTAAGAATTTAACTCTGTTACTTCAAATATCACAGTTAATAAAAGTTTTATCTGGGCAACAGTGCCACCATGGGATACAGCTGACCAGTGTCATGGAACAGATTGTTTGACCTCAGAGGCGGCACTGTTGTGTGATTTCATTGAAACAATCATGACTTGTAAGCACAGCCAAGAAATCTCTCTAGAATTGACGAACTGAAGGCAAAAACGTTCTCTGCGGCATATTAAAGAATGAATCAATGAACACTGAATCCCAATGTTTGAGATTAGTGAGTTAAATTTGGCAAAGAATTGTTTAATCTCCAAACGTGTGGCTGTAAAAGTAATTTTTTCATTGAGATTTTACTTGGTTTCAGGCAAAGATTAGAATGGGTGGCATGTAGCTAAGACATTGGTTTGCTCCTCTGTACAATGTCCAAATTGACTAAATGTATACAAACTTTTGCGGTGCAAATCTTGTGCCACAACAGGCCTAAATTATCTCATTGTCAATCTTTGGTTGTGTGCTTAACAAGCACCGGACAAATTCTTTACAGTCCAAGGACATACATTACAATGAAAATCCAATGCTGCGGAGGTGTATATCCACCGTCCTGTGCATTATTTTTCTGTGACATCAAACCTAATTTCATGGGTGACATGGTGAAAAAGGATTAACACCCAATTTATATACCTTTAAAGGGAAACACGGGGTTGCAAATGCGCTGGCAACTAATCCTCGCAGTACTCCGGGGTGGGATGCGCTCAGTTTGCGAACCCATTTGGTATGTCCTGATGTCTCACGTGACAGAAGCAGTGCCAAAGGCTCGTAGGGAAATCAAGAGTCATTGCGCCCGGCAGCGATTGCGGTGACTTGACGATGTCAAAGGATTATGTTGTGTAGGGCTAACAATACTAATGGCACTTCTTTTGCATTATGATAATTGCCAAGACAAAATTGCTGCCTAATTTCTCCCCGTTTCTAATTATTCGTCTCTTCAGCGCTAGCAGGCAGTGCGAGCAGAGCATTGGCAGGCAATTAAACTCCTGCAATTATGCCTCTATTGTAAAACACGGCTTTACCAAGGATTTGTAGGCCACGGAGTGATTGCTTGGTGGGATGAATCTGGGATCGACCTGTGAGCAACCAGCAAAAAAAAACAACCAAAATCTGCAAAGGAAGGGGTCCCGATGAAGCTTTGTACTTAGTTGTGGCTGGTAACCATAACTGGTTGCACATACTAGCTCAAGGCAATGAAGTTTTCTTTATATAGCATTTTTTTTTTCAAGCATTCAAATTCAGCAATTTGATTACTCCATGACATTGTTAAAATGAATTGATACTGGTACAGGTATCTGTGAGACTGGGACTCTAAGAAGAGTTTCGGTAAGACCTAGAAGAACTTGGGGTCCATTGCCATCATTTATTTAAGGCATTTATTGATTTATTTATTAATATATTTATATATGTATTCATTAATTCATTTGTCCACTTTTGGGAGTTGTGATGTCACTACGGAAGGGTACAACTGAAGACCGAGAAGAGACATTCGACAGGGGCGGAGCTTCATGGTGGCCAGGGGTGGCCATGACCACCTATTTTCACTATCTGGTCACCCCATTTTCACATGGATGGGAATTTTCTTTGATCCCTTATTACATCACCACAATTCATTCATATGAAATGCATATTTAGGGGAAAAAGTAACAATTGATCCAAGTACATAATCTAAAAAAACAAAACATTTACAGTCAAATCTTGGTTTTCGTCCATAATCCGTTCCAGAAGGCCTATTCGAAAACCGAAATTGTTCGAAAACCGAAACCACGCTCTTTTTAAAATAAAAATGTTTACTGAACACGTCTGCTCACAATGGAAAGCAACACGAGGAAGCGTCACTTCCTCGTCTACCCGAGGAAGCGTCACTTCCTCGTGTAAGGAAGGCGAGAGGAGTCAAATGGTGCATTCAAGTGCGCTCAGTTTGTTCGAGAACCGAAATTTGTTCGTCATCCGAGGCATAAAAAACTCTTGGTCAAAATTTTTGGGTCAAAAACCGAATTGGACGAGAACCGAGACGTTCGAAAACCGAGGTGTGACTGTATTTATAAAGGACATTTGATCCTTAGTATCAATGTCAATCAAACCCATAGCAAGCAAACAACATGGCTGAGAAGTCATTGCTTATCATACCATTCGCCGTCATGGATTAATGGAATAAAATACACACAAATACAAAGCTTGCCCAGCACAGTCTTAATGTAAGCAGAAACAAGCCTTAGTAAAAAGAACAGTTAGAATTCTGAAGAATTAAAATATGTGTTTTGTTAAATTCTTTCTACGCCCCTGACTACTATGTAACTGGGAATAGAATTTACAGTACTGTCTCTGTCCTGAATGCTCAGTATGGCATAGTCAACATTAAGTTGACATTAATAATATAGAAACAGAATGTACACTTGTAGGCTGCGTTTAGTTTTAAAGGGAATGTCAGGCCCAAAATGTTCTTGAAAATAACATTCTATGCAGCCCCATCATTCTAAACATAGAATTAGGATTCATATTGTGTTTGTGGAATATGAATTGAGCAATGACATCACAATTGCTCGGGATCAGGTCACAACCAATCACATCTCGTCTTGGAAACTTCAAAAACTCAGAACAGTCATCTCTGAGGGATGACAATTATTGCACAACAATTTAAAAATGTGGTTTAAAACACCGCCTGATGCAGTTAATAACAGCTTTACAATGTCAACAATTTGATCCTGGAACTGCTTAAGTGCTAAATTTCCCTGTTCCCCCCCGCCCTGTGGGACGAATGGTTTTAAAACGTGAACAAATTGAAAAGGTTGACCGGCGCGCCGGAACGGATTGTGATCGACCTCCCGCTGTACTTGCAAAGAGAGCATTTTCAGGGTGGCAAGCTCGGCAGGATTATAGCACTCGTGGAAGTGAGCGGTGACCTGATGCAAATGTGTGCTCTGGGAAGTTCCAAGTGGGGAACAGTGGGATGCAGAGGAAGGGAGGCCATCTGGAAAACTACAAAAACAGTCGGATGCTGATGAGAGGCGAGACGGCGGCAGTGCACAAAAAGAGACCACCTGCATTGTCTCTATTTGTCCTTACACAAGTCACTGATCCGGCGCTGCGCAGTCAGATGGCTTTGGGAGAGCCAGGGGTTGAAAAGCTTACACTGGGGCTTGCGTGGAAAAGAAAAAATAAATCAAATCAATATCGCAGTAAATGATATGGGGTCCAAAAATCAGACGGAAGACAAAAACATGGCAACGGATGACTGGGTGAACAGTCACAACCAGCGAGGCGGGTACAGAACGGAGAGTTTTTGATTCCACTCTCCCCGCCCACCAAACACCACCCTCAAAAAAGTTTTGAATTGCTGTTTTGCTGTACAGATTTACCACTTGGTTTGTTTTGAAAAAGATATTTCACTGAAGGATGCACATTCAGCGACTTTCTCTCAAGTGCTATTTTGTATACTGTTCTGGAGTGGGGGTATGATACCACTGCTGACCTCTAGGGTGAACACTTCTCACCTAAAAATCAGCTGCAATTGGTTCCAGTTCATACCATGACCCCGAAGCTCCCTGTACAACAGACGATTTTGAGATTCGGAAAAGGCCCTTGGAAAACGATCATCTCACACCTGCTCACAAATTATTTGTCATTCCCTCGTCTCACGTTGAGATTTTACGACTCAATTTTGCAGGGTCGCTATTTACAAGACTACAACTCGACTCTTTAGCCATTTTTTTCTTTTTTTTACCCACAATGCTAATTTTTCCAATCATGCTCAGGTGCGGTTTCTCAATCAAACCACGAGTCAGATCCTGGGCTCATACAGCAAAGCGATCACAAATCAGTCAGGGTTGTTTAAAAATTTACATTCCTCGCAGAGGAAGACGGGTTTGATTGGAAAGGAAATGTCTCTGTGATTACAGTTGCTAAGAAAAAAGATTTGTGATGACTCAGAAGCCACAAAATTTCTGAGAGACAAATTGAGGCCAACAGATACATACGAAAGGATTTGTGAAAAATAACTTTCATTTTCCCAGCACGCCTGCCTTTGGGCTACAACTACATGGATTTTTTTTCCCCATATGTCATCTTGATTGTTGGATCTTTCCATTCAGGTGCAGCATTGTTTGTCTGCACATGTACAGCGAATCGGCACAAAACTTTCAAATTGAAAAGTAGAGATGGTGGATTGTTGCTCCGAGGCGTTCATTATGCCAGAATTTGCCTCCGCATGGTCTATTAATTCACAATATAATTGATCACCATTTTTTTTCGATAGCGTCCATTAGCTTTTAGCCTGGGGCTAGTCGAAACCGACTCAGGAACAAAAGGCCATTATCAGCTGCGGCGGTTCTTGTCATTTCAAATAGGCATCATTCATCTAAGAGCCTGCAATACCAAATAAACATCTGCAACAGGTTTCCACTTGGAAACCGACATCACTTCTTGCAGAATTGGAAATACAGTCGATGCTTGAAAATAAAATGACACTGAGGCCAATACGTAATATATATGTTACCCTCAAATGTTGCACATCAGGTGAGACATCGGCGTACTTTACCTAATTTGGCGGGCAAATTATTGACATTGTGTAACTCCGCCAACATGTTTTTTTTGTTGTTGTGATGCTTCGTTCACCCTTCCAAGGACAGTGGTTACTACAGTGGACAACTTATCATGGTATCAGGATACAGGGTGCATGAAAATGTTGAAGTTACTCAATTTTCTTCTTGAAACCACAAACTGCTTAAGACCTTATATGACTCTGTGGTGGCCTCAGCCATTCATTACGGCATAGTCTGATGGTCAGGCAGCATCTCAGCCCGGGACAGGGAGAGACTGAACCGACTGGTCAGAAGGGCCAGTTCTCTCCTGGGCTGCTCCCTGGACAATCTGGCGGAGGTGGACAACAGGAGAATGCTAGCCAAGCTAAAAGCTATGACGGAGAGACCCTCCCACCCCTCCAGGCCACCCTGACAGCATTGGGCAGTTCCTTCAGCCAGAGACTGATAGAACCGCGCTGCAAGAACGAGAGGTACCGCCACTCGCTCCTGCCGACTGCTGTCAGGCTATTGAACAGACAGACCTGAAACCCCGGACTCACCCCCACTCACCAATTTTTTAATATGCTTATATCTATATTTTATAAATTAATTTATTTATATACTTTTTGTTCTTCTACTTCTCCCTTTCATAATTGTGCTGCTGTAAATTGGGAATTTCTCCATTGTCAGACAAATAAAGGTTTTATCTTATCTCTGCTGTTTACGGCTCACCAACTGATCAACAATCAATTCTCAAATACTGACAACCAGAGCAACTGATTACACTGATTATGCCTTTTTGGAATGTAAAATGGCAAATATGCTCAGATTATGGTATTATAGGTAGTGTAGGTAGACAGGGTGGGTGAGGTGACAATGTTATCCTGGACTACATGACTTCCATTTGCATTATTTCCAATAGGAAAGTCAAAACAAAATGGACGGTGACCCAGTACCCTGCAAGGAAATGTGCCCACTTGTACTTCTGTCTCCCATCTCTTTCAAGCTGTCTCATGTTGCGTGTGACTTCCGTGAAACTTCCAGCTCGCTGTGTGAGACACATCTGCAATGCAGTGCCGAGGGAATGGTCGCACTCGAGGGAGCAGGGATTCGCGCGTGCGTGGGTGTGTGTGTGTGTGTGTGTGTGTGTGTGTGTGTGTGTGTGAACACGAGAAGACAAAAAAAGGCAAGAAGAATAGAGAAGAGAGTGTTGTCAACCAACACAAAATAGATGCTTGTGGGATAGAGAGATAGTACCGCAAACGTTGCAATGTTTTTGTATACGGGATGTACTACTGTACCACACATATCATTTAATATTTTAATATTGATAAAGACACGGTAGGCCAGATAGATTTATTAACACACAATCGTAGAAAACAAGTAATCATACAATATACAGGCAGTTAACTGAAAATGGCAGATACAAGGGCAGGTCTGGACTTAGCATCAGGGCAAACATGAGCAGATTTTCAGGGGGCCCCATATGCCCAATCAATGTGATGAAAATAATTTTCTTCAACCAATTCTTATTTTAGCCCTAATTATTGCTCTTGAAAAAAAAAAAAAAAACAATAAGAAGCATGACCAGTATCGTTTCAACTGTTCCCGTTTTCCAGTCTGATGCAATGAACGGACTATTCCATCGGCTTAATGGTCATGTGCAAACTTGAACCAGGAAGATGATGACAAAAAGTTGTTGGTGCGACTGCGACCATGAAACAACGTTAGCCAAGTTCAGCGGGAAAAAAGAATGAGAACATGGAAAACAAACAAACAAACAAACAAAAAAAGTCAAAACTGCTATGTTTCAGTGTTTTGCGGTGACCATCGTGCGTAATTGACACCAGCAAGAGCCGGATACACTCGGCAGTTGCTGTCAGTGTCAGCCGAGGGATGAAGCCAAGGATAACGTGATAGAGGAAGTTCAATTTTAATTAGTGGTCCTATTAAGTAAAATTCCTCATTCACCGGTTAGATAATAATCCTAAAGAATCATTTTGAGGAGTTTATCCAGCTGAGGAAAAGAGAGAATTTGCTCAAATTCACCCGTTTTCAGTTGATGATAAAGAATATTCCAAAACGGATAAATAATAGTCACTGGACAAGGAAAACAAAAACAATGTAATTCATAACATAATGTTTCAAAAGCAACTGATGAAATGGATGAATGATGGCATTACAATACACTTCAAATGGGTAAAAAAATTGATTTAATTTGTTTAACTGAATTGAGTTAAGACCTTGTTTTTTTTATGGAATGAATTCAACTCCAAAGTGAAGGCACCGCTGTGTCACTATTTTCTGCCATTGCTGCAAAAACACGGCCCATTAAAATGTCCAAAAATCAAACACAGCAACCATTTGCACCTCAAAGTGCTGTCACACAAAAATGGCAGAGAGAGGGTCATCCACCCCGCCTCCCACGAGCATTATTAATGGCGTCATCATTTTTCCTTCGCTCACTCTATTTCCCCTCTGATAGCGCGGCCCTGCTCGCTCGTGTTCTGCCATGTTTTTGTAATTGCTCCAACAGCCTTCCTTATGCTGAGCGTATACTTTTGTGTGTGTCCCACAGGCTGTGTGCATATGCATGTGTCTGTGTGTGAGTGTGTGTCGTGACTCCCCTTATTTTGCCCCTCCAACCGGGGGGCCGGCTGCGAATTTGTGGGGCAGAACCGAGCTGCAGGGCGAGCGCCACACGGAGCGAAAATGAGCGCCTCCGGGCCACCGTTGTTTGATGACCGTGAAAACACTTGCGGTTAACGCAAAGTGAGTGACCGGCTGTCGGGAGTGGGGGCTGGGTGTGTGTGTGTGTATGTGTGTGTGCGTGTGTGTGTGGAGCCCTGACGATGCAGCACAACAACAACTACATTCAGCAGAGTGAAAACAAACAATAAAATGGATGCCTATGCAGTTCCGTCAGAAAAATAAATCAATATATGTCAAACCGGTTAGCAATTATGCCCCCAAACTCCTATCCCCATTCCAGTTATGGAGTATGTGTGTGACTCAACACATACTTGGACTTTGCTTGGTGCAAATCGATGTATACTGTTACCATGACTACATAGTATGGTGAACTACCCATTGCACATTCACAATTTAAGAAATGTTACAGCTACCATCGATGCTAAAATGATATAATTTGAGTTTTACTGTATGTCACCCTTACAAACTTTGATGGAAACTAACATTGGAAACGTGGTTTAATTTTAAAGCTGTGTTCACAAACAAAGGTTTCTCATTGAAATGAATGGAAAGAAAATGTCCCTGCAATCTCCAGCTGCGACAAAAAAAAGAAACGTACAGTGGTACCTCTACTTACAAACATGTCTTCATTAGAAATTTTCAAGTTACGAAACATCTCAACAGGAAAATATTGCCTCTTGTTACGCAAGAAATTTCAAGATACGAAAGCTAAAAATACAGTATGGGTTACTGCTCGTAGCTCTGAGTTTCTTGAACGCAACATACTTATAGCTGCTCAGCCATTGGCTACTACCGAGCATTATCCCGGCATCCCATTGGCTAAGAGGGACCTCTACAGTATGAGACTATGTGAGTAGATAGATATGTGTCTCTCGTCATTAGACCCTCGGGCCATGAGGCGTTCCGATAGTTTGACGTAAATGTGAATCACCCAGAAAAAGTTGGAACAGATTAGGGCATTTACATCGGAAAACGTGTCTCTACTTAGAAAATGTTATACTTAAGAAATTTCTTCCAGAACCAATTAATTTCGTACCACTGCAATTGAAAAGGTTTAGTATTGACAATGAATGCCACTAGATGGAGCCTAAGCACGTCAAAGACAAGGCCGTGGTCTAACAAAATTAAGCAGGAAGGATGAAAAAAAAAGGGAATTTTGAAAATGTGGGGGGGGCAGGGGGCCTCTGTAATCCATTCCTACCCCAAGATTCCACTGTAGGTCGACAGATTTACATTGAAGATTTTTGTTGGCCTATGAGATCACTGTTGTTTTAAATGCAAGATACAGTGCAGGGAATAAAAGCGAGCATTTTGTGTTGTTACTTTAAATTCTATTGACAGTACTATTTTTAGAAAACATAGGAGTCCCTTATTGCATCTTTAAATTGAATGAAAATTGCATTTCCTCTGATTAGTGAAAGACAAAAGAGAAGCTGGTTGGTAGAAGTAATGAAAAATTACCTTTAAAAAATCCTTATTATAACTTTAAATAAACTACACACAAAAAATGAATGTATTTTAAAAAAATTAACGGTTCTGTTCTTTTTAATGAAAGCCCAGGAGGAAAAAGCAGAATATTCCTTATCACTGATTTAAATTCTACATGCAGTTGTGGCGACTTGAAAATGCAAGGGAAACCCAGGAGGAAAACAATACAAAACAAAACAAAACAAAAAAATGTGACTCCTTAATGTCTATGGCCAGCTCTGAAAATTGAAAAAACAAAGAAAGATTACTTGCAGTTTTAAATTATGTTGATTTGAACATATACTGTAAAGGAAGCATTGCTTTAATTTAGTTTTTGGAATTTTTACCACATGCCCCTGTATATCATATTGAAAACCTATCATAAAAACCTTTTTGGGAAACCTGCAAGGAAGAAAAAAAAAATCCATATTCTTGCTTTCAATTCCAGCTGAGGTGAGCAAAATGCTTTTGTCTGGTCTTTCCATAAAAGTCTCTAAGGACTGAATGTCACAGATATGAACCAAGGTCAGATTAAGTGAGGTGTAAGTATGAAGGAATTGCAAAGGGGCAAGTGACCAAGCGTGAGTGCCCGTCACCACGGACACGGCCGCCACATCCCCGACAAGGCCAACGTTTCCCCCCCCCCCGTCATAATATGAAGGCACTTACAGGGGAGGGAGGGAGGGGTGGAAGGGGAAAAAAACACTCTTCTCAAAAAGGTCATTACATACCACTTCAGATCTTCTGACGGTTTTCTAAAATTAAGTGCAGAAGAATACGGTGGAAATTGCAAAGACCACCGGCTTATAGGCTCTTTGATGAGGAGGAGAGGAGAAGGACCACTTAGTAACGATGTTAGCTTCTCGCATTAGCTGCTGACGAGTTAGCTCGCCATTTCCTTGTACTTTATAAGGAAGGAGGCTTGGGTAGAGATTAGCTTCTTGCAATAGCCACCGATGTTACAAAGCTTGTAACTTCATTTGGATCTGTGACTGGTGTCATACATTCAAGTCCAACGGTTTGTGCCGTTTTTGGTCCAATGGCTTGCGTATTCAAGACCTACATGCTTCACGCTCTCTTTTCAAGCAATCAGTCTGTGTGCAAAATGTATTACTGTAACACATTGTCTGCTCACAATGTCAAACCTCGGTTTTCGTCCAAAGCAGAAGGCTGTTCGAAGACCGAGGAAAACCGCCACGCTCACTGTTTACTGAACACGTCTGCTCACAATGGACAACAACACGAGGAAGCGTCACTTCCTCGTCTACCCGAGGAAGCGTCACTTCCTCGTGCAAGGAAGGCGAGAGGAGTCAAATGGTGCATTCAAGTGCGCTCAGTTTGTTCGAGAACTGAAATTTGTTCGTCATCCGACACATAAAAAACTCAAAATCTTTGGTCGAAAACCGAATTGGTCGAGAACTGAGACGTCCGAAAACCGAGGTTTGACTGTAATTTATATCTTTATATTTGAAGCCTGAAATGTGGCAAAAAAAATTTTAATGCTCAAGGGGTCAAAAAATACCTTCGCAAGTCACTGTACGTTCACTTCTCTTATTAGCCATAGTCTTGTTAGCTCTCGCTTTGAACCTTGTGATTAAAAGGTGCTGCATTTTGCTCGTCTCCTGGCCAAGATTTTAGGAACAAATGACATCTGCTTGTACGATTTTAAGAAAAGAAATGTATCAACTATGCAATGTTAGCTTCTCGTGCATGCTTCCCACTTAAAATCACATTGAACCGCCTCAACTGCGGCAAGTTTGTTTATCAATCATGTTCCAGACGCGACAAGCAATAAACTACACGCCGTGATGATGTGGTAAATACAGATGATTACAGAGCCGTCTTTATCATCAATTTAAAGCTCTCTGTGGTTAAATTAGACTTCTCTCACCCGCTGCCCTCCTACATTTGCACCGAAGCACCTCACCCCTCACCACAACCCACACTGCGATACGCGCGCACACACACACACACACACACACACACACACACACACACACACACTTTATTACGCAGTGACATTACCACATCCCTGTAGGCAGCTGTGCATCTCCCTATGACTGATGAGAGTAATTTCTCCCAAACAACAGAATGATCACTTTGGTAGCGAGCGCTTAAAAACCCTCCCTCTCCTCCTCCTCCTGCTCCTCCTCCTGTCCTTGCTCGTGTCTTCTTTTCAGGCTAGGATAATAAAAGCCAACAAAACAAACGTTTTTTTTTCTCCTCCAATGGAAACTCATCGATGTTACATTATTTATTTTGTTCTTATAATGCTAACTCCTCTATCGAACACCTTTTGAGTTGAAGGAGAAAAAAGAAAAGAGAAAAAAAAGCCTGGCAACGCTCACATTTGTTTATGGGCAACAGTTGGGTATCTCAGTAATGTTACTATTATCACCATTTTTATGATGACCAACTGAAGTTCAATAGCAAACAATTTCTTTTTTTTTTTTTTTACACACACATACACACACACACACACACACACACACACACATAAGTACTAGAACTATCAGTACTCAGCATCGGTGATTACTGAAAGTGTGAATAGTTGTAAAAGTGATTTTGAACATCCTTAATAATTGTTTTTATTTTGACAAAATTGTTTGTGTTCTGTATATACAGCAAAAATGATCAAACACGGCAGTCAGGTGGTCGACTGGTTCAGCGCATCAGTCTCACAGTGCAGAGGTGCAGGGTTCACTCCGGCCTCCCTGTGTGGAGTTTGCATGAGCTCCCCGTGCCTGCGTGGGTTTTCTCCGGGTACTCCGGTTTCCTCCCACATTCCAAAAACATGCAGGTTAATGGAACACTCTAATTTGTCCCTAGGTGTGAGTGTGAGCTCGGATGGTTGTTCGTCCCTGTGTGCCCGGTGATTGACAGGCAACCAGTTCAGGGTGTCCCCCGCCTACTGCCCAAAGACAGCTGGGATAGGCAATCCCCCTTGTGAGGATAAAGTGGATTGGAAAATGGATGGATGGATGGAATATTCATGATAATAATATCTACAGACTGTTGGAGTTGTCTGGATGGTGATCTGTGTGGTACATTGGAGATTGGAGACATGTGAAGGTGACAAGGTGAAAGCTCTCTGACGAAGGTCAAGAGATTCGCTTATTAGCATAAATCCTACACAACACAAAGGCTTATATATTAGCCTCACATATAGCTGTCTTGGCACCACTGTTTACTGGGAGATATACTGAGTCGAAGGCTAGTTAGGACTCGTCGGTCTCTCTCTTGGCCTTAGAGTTTCAGCCTCAGTGGGCTGTCCTCACGCATTCTCCCATCTGTCACTCACATGGAGAAAAAAACAAATCCACCTGTCTACTGAGCTGATTAGGTGGACGCCACAACTGTCTGGGCCTGTCTGGGGCGCAAGAAGCGAGTCGGGCAGCGCCACCCACTGGTGATGGAAAGCCCATTAAGGTTTCTGTACACCCGTCAAGACTGAAAGACTGTCGCTGAAGTGATACTCTGAGAAGGCAAAAGATCCCTGATGTGTGCTCTTCGATCACTAAAGCAAAACCCATTCTTTTTGTTGTGGTTGAAAGCTATTTAACCAAAATTAGTACAGGGGGCAAAAGTATTCACACTCTGTTTTGAAGTAAAAGTACAGATTTGTGTGTAAAACAAGACTCAAGTAAAAGTAGCAAAACCGATTCAACTCCTTAATTAAAAGTAAGAAAGTACAGACTTTGAAATGTACTTAAATACAAATGTAAAAATAAAATTTTTAAAATTACGAGTTTTGATCACTTGGTATCTTCGACCTCTCTTTATATCATGTTGTCATCGGAGGAGATTAAAATAAGATACAAGCCCTTTTAGACAATGTAAGGACTATGAACTACAGATGGTCTCTGTTTTCGAATGTAGAGTGTAAAAGTAGAAAAGCAATTGGAAAAATAAATTCAGGTGCGGATACCTTCAAAAAAACCTATTTAAGTACAATATGAAGTATTTGTAGTGCGTTACTCCATGAACACCGTTTCTTTCATGATTCTACAGCCAAAGCTCATCACAAATCTGTTGTCAGACCCGCGCCTACTCTTTGCCAATGCAAAACAAAGGCTCCTTTTTACATCTGTGGCTTGCGGCCGTGTTGACTGGCACCAATGTTTAACTGTGGTTTTACTGCAAAAATGCAAATACAGCATTGTCATGCACTGCTTAATGATTCATCAAATCACAAATCGACATTAGATTAGTGACGTAGCTCTGGGTTGGCATGCAAATTGTTCCGAACTGTGCGCTGGCAAGTGCGGCGAAGGGGACTGGGCGGGGAGGTTGCCTTGTAAAATTATTTTGTTTTTGAAAAAGAAAGAAAACTGTGGTGTCCATCAGGAAAAAGTGTGGGTATGAAAGTATAACACCGATACCCAACACTGGCATTGGCTGAGTGTCGACACAGGAGGACCCCTGAGCTATGTCAATTCAATTCGCATGTGGAATGGAGCGACCAATCAGAAAGTAGGCTGACTTGAAGAAAACGGAAGCAAAAATAATAGAAGATGACGTTTTTAAATAGTGGGCCAATTTGTAACATGACAGGAATGACTATAAAGAAGATTCACGTCACAATGGGGTTACCAGATAAGCTGAGGGCTAGCTGAGAGCTAGCTTAGCATCTTTTTGTCTTCCAATCAACCACTTTGAAACGACTATAAACGTATGACCAAGAGGTACGAAGAAATGCTAACTTGGCAGAGGTTAGCATTAACTAACAGTGTCAGCTTCTCTTACCCGGCAAAAACTAAAATGTTCGGCAAAGTTGTTGACGGGTGCCTCCATGAGTGGGGAAAAAAAACAACGGTGACTTTTCTTCATGAGCACTGCTTTTAAAGTGAAAGGTAAAAATGAATATGACTTTGAGCCAGCACTTTTGAAGGATGCTTGCAATTAGCATGCAGCTAATTTATTCCTTTGCTTTGAGAACCCGGCACACACACACACACAGGCTTTATATATATATATGTGTGTGTGTGTGTGTATATATATATAGATATGTATATATATATATGCACACGCACGAACACATTTATTTTTTTTTAGTTAACACAGCCGCTAGTCTGGTGCTCAGATTTAATCAGTAGCGTACATTGAATGTCCTCTAAAGAGATTGACAAAGTTGCTGAGGAAATGAGTGACGTTGGTTAAAGGGACACAGCGAGCGGATGCAGCACAGGAGGGGACTGTGTTTTGGATGGAAGCTAAAAAAGCCTGCGCCTTTAAGAGGACCTCCCCACCCCCCTCCCAACCCTCAACCCCCCCCTCCATCATGCCCCCCTGTCCCCCACCCTCACTGAGCCACACAGACACTCCTCCTGTGAGCATTGCCGAGGCAGCTTCTGTCCCTCATGTCTCTTTGTGGGGAGCAGAAACATACTTCCCGCAGCATCACTGGAGACAAGCCAGAGCTCCGGGAGAAGAACGCTCCGGGGAACTCCGCGCAACTCCGGTGACTTGACTCGTGCCAGAGTAGGAATGGGCAAAAGTGCAAAATTAGATGGCGGAACTTATGAGCGGGACTGAAACGAGAGGTCACTTCTGAGTTGAGAGCGACATCCGAATGGACTGGACTCAAAGGTCAAATCTCCTTTAAGTTACAGGCAAAGTACTTCTTATATTCGGTCGCTTCTGCGGAAAAACTGAACTGAAACGAACAATATAGCCTATTTTCATTATCGTTATCTGTCCCCGAAGCGCTTTCCAAATGCTGTGAAATGAAGAGTCTCTTTAAAGAACATCTTGAATGGTCCCGGCAGAGCTTTTGATTCACAAGCCGGGCATTTATCTTAATTCTCCAGCCCTTTCAGAGAGCCTGCATTAAAGACTGCGTTGATATTGCTCTTAGGGGAGAAGAGGGTAATGTTTCTTTGATGAAGTCTGTTTGTAAAACTTTACAGCTGTCAGTCGGAGGAAGAGTCCGGTGGCTTGCCATGAGGGAAAAGTAAACACATCTGAACTCGAAGTGAGGCTTTTTGAGGACAGGAGCCATGTTCACAGGGGATGGTGTGGTCAGTGGGCACTTCCTGACCGGGGGTCAGTTCAAGCCTCATCAGGGACTGCAAGTAAATGCGTCAATTCAAATGGAGAATGGGCAACACTTTGGGACCTTTCCTCCATACCAGGCTCAGACTTTCACGAATGTCAGCTTGCCCAAAGTGGAGAACAACGTTATTACGACCACGTTCGAATCGACACCCCAACCGGTGCCTCCCGCTGCGCTCAAACTGGGACAGGACGGCTTCAAAAAAGTCTGCAGATCTGAGGAGCACAGTCCGTGTCCCTTCCCCGGACTGGCCTCGGGGGTACTGGAGATGCGCGTGAAAGAAGGGAGTAAGATCCGCAACTTGATGGGCTTCGCCATGGCCCGGATGCAAGGCGAGAAAGGACTCTGCGGTGGCGGAGACGGTGGACTCAGACAGGTGGTCTTCACCGGGTCAGGTCGCGCCGTCACGAAGACCATCACATGTGCTGAGATCATGAAGCGCAAAGTGGGCTCGCTGCATCAGCTGACCAAACTGCAGTACAAGGTGGTGAAGGAGGTGTGGGAGAACGCCGAGGGGGGCACGTCAGAGATGACCGTGCACAGGACGGTGCCCTCCATCAGCATCCTGCTTTCGAAAGACCCACTGGACCCTCAGGAGCCGGGCTATCAACCTCCGGAGACTATCGGAGCACTGTGGCAGGACAGAGAGGGACATGCCGCGCCGTCCGCAATCAAGAGACCTCCGGAACCTTCACTGTTTAGCAGTTTGCCGCACTGTAAGCGTGTGTGCTCGGGCGAGGGGGTTTCCGTGAGCCCTCTACTGCACTGACTGGATGTCAAACCACCAAGTTCACTTTCCCTCGACTTGAGCACAACATCGAGACAATCAGTACAGTCACTGGGACAGAACAGCGCTTTCTACCAATTGCAGCCTGACTGGGACATTAAGAGGCTGCCTTCTGTACATAGAGCCGTGAGAATTGAGTACACGCTTGAAAACCTTAAACCCAATTACTTGACTTCTAAGATTGAAACAAGCCATGAATTGCAAAGACTCGTCGGGTTTTCTTGTTTGTTCGTTTCATGCTAAAATTACGAGGGAGCGACAGCTGAAAACTATTGATGACAAATGCAAGTCATGACATTTTTATTGTTTTTAGCAGGACATGTTTTCTCTCCCCTATGATTTTGTTTGTGGGGGGGGGCTGTGTTGAAGATTTCAATTTACAAAAGGATATTCATTAAAAAAACATGAACATGTTTGATCCCGTTTTTATTTTGAAAAAGTCATCTAACCTCACAAATTCTTTATTTTTTGTAGTTTCATTGTGGACGACTGGCTGACTCCAATTTACCCACCAATGGTGTTTTTGCTTTTCCCATTTAAAGTATCGAGCAAATTATGACACCTTTGAACGTTTTCTACAAAGTGTGTGTTGCAGTTGATGCATATTCAAATAAAGTGTGTGCGCGCGTGTGTGTGTGTGTGTGTGTGTGTGCGCATGCGTCACTCCAAGACATATGCAAAGCATGACATTGTCCAATTTTACTTGCTTCAGTATTAAACGTGAGACTGTGTTCTTCTCAATGCTATTTTGGCTGTTAAATTAAGAATTTGTCAGAGGATATGAAAAACAAAATTTTTAAAATAATTCCAGCATTGATAATAACACAGGGCGGCCCGGTAGCCCAGTGGTTAGCACGTCGGCTTCACAGTGCAGAGGTACCGGGTTCGATCCCAGCTCCGGCCTCCCTGTGTGGAGTTTGCATGTTCTCCCCGGGCTTGCGTGGGTTTTCTCCGGGTGCTCCGGTTTCCTCCCATTTGCATGGCATCGTTGGGCACTCTAAATTGTCCCTAGGTATGAGTGTGAGCGTGGATGGTTGTTCGTCTCTGTGTGCCCTGCGATTGTTTCAGGGTGTCCACTGCAAGACTGCTGGGATAGGCTCCAGCATGTGAGGATGAAGCGGTTCCACAAGCGAATGGTATATTATGTTTAAATTTCTATTGAAGTTTAATCTGGCTCATGTTGGTCCACCAGATGATGCTACATGTCCCCATTCAAAGCATGTCGCAAAATGGGTCTGTGTGTAAAGATGAAAGCCACTAAAATTCCTTTTTTTTTTCTTTGTAAAATCATAAAATGTCATTCTCACCAATGCTGCTTTGGTTGTAAATCGCCTTTCGGTTGAAATTTCCTGAGGATATTAATTTTCAAAACTATCTACCGACTATAACTTGTCCACTCTGTGGCACTACTTTTCGCTATTAAAAGCATGCAGCAAAATGTGACACCTTTTACCATTTTCTGTAAGGGTTATAATATGCCAAAACAAAGTGTGTGTGTGTGTGTGCGCGTGCGCACGGTTGGTTGAAAAGCAGCTGCCATCCACTGACAACAAACGCAAATCACGCCATTGTCCGTTTTTATTTGTCTCCCTATTAAATACTCTTTTCGCCCCGTATGGAAAAGCCTGCGCTGTATTTTATCTCCGCCCGACTGAATGTGCAAAGCTGTGATTGAAAAGAAACCCGGTTTGCCGATGCTTTCCGATAAGACTGACGACGGTAAACTTTTTGGACGTGGCGTAGAGAAAGCTGATTTAATGACAAAGCTGTTGATAAGGCGCAACTCCTCAGCCCACCCCACCCTGGCGGAGGAGCCCGGGGTGGCGCAGGAATACAGGCAGCGATTATCATTAAGATAACAACATAACATCGCACAACACAGTGCAGGGAAGGATTAAAACTAAGGTTGACAGTGGCTCACACTGCACTCTTCCGGAAAAGTACGTAACACAAAATATTCCCCATCACTGCTCGCCTCGGGGCCTACATGCGCATCTTCTGAACAAGGTGCATTCTAATTATATTTCTCAAAAAGCTGCCTTAAACAAAAACAATTGATTCTGAAAGGGAGATTTTATCCTAATCAACCAGTTATTTTTCTACTTAATCTACCGTGCCTTTTGGGGATAATAGCCTAGACAAGTGGAAGCGTGTCTGAAGGCGTTTGCCATTGATCTTAATGAAAATCTGCAAACGCAGATGTCAGCATCCTTACGTAAATTAATCAAAGTGACTCCGCGTAACCGCGGCGACAAATCTGCTCCGCATACAGAAAGAAAGAAGTCGCTGCGTTTTTTTCCGCGGGATTGTCTTTCAAAGCCCTTCATCGCATTTCAACGAATGGTTGGCGGTCACCCGAACAGTCGAAGAGCCAAACTTAATGATTAACCTCGCGGCAAATCCTATTTGAGAAAAAAAATAAAAATTGGCGCAAGGCTGAATAAGAAATGCTGCGACTGCAAGCGCTTACGTACGAAGCGAAACGGCGTGTCCTCGAAACTAGCCGGAAGGTTATCACTCCAGGGTTGCCCGTTATCAAGCAGGTAGCAGCTTTCATCCCGGAGCCTATAGGACGGTCGCTGCGGAATGCAGGTCAAAAAGATATTCCCTAATCGACCTGCATCTGCTATCTGGGAATTCGGGTGTGGTGGCGGGGTGGGGGCAATTAGTGGACCGGGAGCACAGATAAAATATGACAAAAGTATTTATCCCTGGAGCCAAATCCAATGTGGCTGTGAAGAAATAGCCGAGGAGTCAACCCAGTAGCAATGTGGACAAGGTTAGTCACGTAACCCGAGAGTCCATTACAGCCAATTTTTTTTCGACGAAAACAGAGTCAACATAGATTTGGGGGAGATGCAGTCCCTTACCGCATGTGGCACACACAATGTATTTAACCCTTTTTTCTTTTCAAGTGTGTAATCGGCTCATCCTGATATGAGCCTCAAAGCTACCCGATACGATTGGAAACCACTGAAAATGGCCACATTTATCTCAACATAAACTAATGCACTTTGATTTTAACATTACAATTTGAATCACTGCCACCTTTTCCCCATTCAAATTATGTGGCAAAAATCTGAAACTTGCACGGTTTTTGCAGGGATGCCTCTCAACCGGATATTACTGTGCATGTCTGTCTTATTTTAACACCAGCTGGTGCGATGCCACCCCCCCCCCCCCCCCTCCGCCCCAACTGAAAGCATGCAACAAAGGTTAACACCTACTGTTTTCTGCAAAAGCACCATGCTACCAAAATGACAAACATTACGATTGTTAGATATCGGGGTTTGCATTCGTGTGTGGGAAAGCACTTTTCTCCAGATAAAGCATACTGGAATAAGTGACACCTTTTACAGTTTAATGCAAGGGTGCCCCACAATTCAAACCATATGAAGACATGTTGCTTCTGGTGTTGGATATTGGTGTGTGTGTGGCTTTCTTATATGCCCACCAGATGCCACTACTTTCCCTTTTCAAAGCATGCAGCAAAATTTGGCACCTTAGACTGTTTTCATTTTGCTGTGTATGTAAAAAGAGGGTATTTATCTGCATCCTTTCCCAATTTATAAGTCGTTTGTTTTTAGAATTCCAGTTATAAAATAACTCAATGATAAGGGGTCATTAACCCTCATGCAGTATTTTTAAGCGGCTGCATGAAGGGTATTACGTCCCAAAAATGTCCCTCTTCCAATGTGCAACAACTTTTTTCACTTTTAATTTTTTTTCACTTTCAACCCCTCAAAATGTTCAGTGGGAATTGGCCAAGACATAGATATACATCCTATGCAAAATTTCAGCTTCGTGGAGTTATTTTTCACTGTTTTGTCTGTGGTGTCCATTTGTCCAACAGTCGAAAATCGTCCAAAGTGTCCGAAATGTCCAATTTTGGGATAATTACTGCATGGGGGTTAAAAAAATAAAAGTTATATTTCATATGTACAGTACCGGTATATTTCAGGTGGATTAACTCTGAGGTCTGCATATTTTAAAGTGAACTATAGCGTTTTTTTGAAAGTAAGAATACACTGTATATTCCAGCATGTACAACACAGTACAGTACTCTAATATCGTGGAATTACAGTTAAACCGAATGATCCACCAACATAAGGGCGGTGCCCAGTTGGGCGAAATTATTTTCAGCTGCAGAACATCAAGTCGCATCTAGCGGCTTGCCAGCTAATGGAGCGGGCGATTGAATTGTGTCGGACGAGGCCATCAGAAGAAGTTTAGCAAAAAGTAAAAGTGGTGTACATCAATTGTCTTGATGTGAAAGAGATGCCCAAAAAGAAATCATAACATGCATTTTTTTTTTACATAAAAAAAATTAATAATCCAAAATCAAGGGGAGCAAGGAAGAAAAGGAAAGAAAATGTCTTACCCAATTGTATAAAAGTGGATTCCCCAAATGGTGAGATACATTTTCCATTTCACAATGCTTTGGCTTTGGACACACTCGGTAAACACGTGTGCATATCCGCTACGTTCTGCTGGTCTTCAATTTTGTGAGATCACGTGTGATCACGCAAGAGCCTGTCATGACAGAAAGCGTAACTGTTAGCAAGGTTAAACAACTAACTTATTTTTGAAATTCACGCTGAGCATGTACCAACTGTGTGGTTTTCAAAGTGGGCAGGAATTACTGAACATTGGTCCTATTCTCAAATTTTCGCACTCTTGTGAGAGTAAAAAAAGACCTAAAAAGGTGGCCCATACAAGCCAGAATGTGTATGTAGGTATATGCAACTTTTTTTAGAATAAATTATTTTTAAATGACAGTAAACAGAAGCTGGTAGAGAAGATAGACACCTTTAAAATACATGAGGTATGCCATGTTTAACTACATCCAAACAGACACATTTCTTGGTATTTTCTGCCAATTAAAAATTAAATTCCTATTTTTAAATGCCACTCATTTCATTTAGTGTTCTTTTTTTCCACTGTTCCATTAAGCCGATCTCAACTCATTACGGGTGGGCATTCATGAACAGTTCCTTGATTGACTCTGGGGAAAATTAACAATCAACTTGTCGGTGCAATGGGGAAATCTATTTGACTGTTCTGAACCTCCTTTTTCCACGTCAGTGTTTTATCAAAGCAGAAGAATGGGTGCAGCTCAACTTCACGCAACACGGCGTCACGTTGGACTTCTTTCGACGGGAAATGATATTGAGACTGAATCAACAGCACCTTTGCTGGATTCGGCCGAGTAGTGCACTCCATTTTCGATGCAAATAATCAACACTCGATTCAACTACATTCTGAATGATGAATTAATCGATTTTAGGGCAGTCACTGTCAAATCTTTTTCATCGAATAATTGAGTCATAATAATAGTCTACAAACACCATGCAATACTTTCCAACGAGCAATACTGGGGTTCCTAGTGATGGTGGTTTAAAAAAAAAACACGTTACCTTGTTGCTGAGCAATCCGGTTGTTTGCTGCGTTTGACACAGGGGCACGACGGTTCAAATCGCAGTCACGAACTCTGACATAATGGGTATGCTAGATCCTAAATCCTAATGTTAAAATGAGTGGTATGGATCAAGAAGTAAAAACTTGAACAAAAACTGACCAACAGTGAGGCGACAGTTTACGAAATCTCACTGATTGCAGTGTCAACCTTTTACCAAGAGAGGGCGCTAATTAACTGTGAAAAGGCCATGATTGGCTTCGATGGAGGTGGCCTGTTAAAAGAAGAATTACGTTACATTTTACATTCTATTTAAGAAACTATTTAAGAAAAGTGTAGAAAATAATGTATATGAGGAGTAAACAACGAGCAAGTGTATGTAGTAACATTTTCTTGCACTCATTTTGTTTTTATATTTTTGAAGGAATTTCCACAAATGTCAGGTTCTGTGGATGTCTGTTTAAGGTTCCTATTCCCTCAAAGTGATGGTGGAGACACTATTTGTATGCAGTGAACCCCCGCATATTCGTCTGGCACACAAAAATTCCCCTATTTGCAGATCTCTGTTATTTGTTGAAAAATGTACCAAATCACTGTTTCTCAAAGCCACGTCTTACATAAAATTGTTGCTTTGACACCATCCTGAGGCATCTCGGTGCCGAGAAACCACCTCAAAGCAAGGAGAGGAGCTTCATTTAGTCAGGGCAACACGTTGTTTAATAGAAAAATAAGTGCTTTCCTTGTTTCCTACTTATTCAACAAATATTTTTGGCTTGGTGTCAATTACTCACAGATTTGTTGCAAATACTCATCCTGCAACACAAACACCGAAACATGAGCTACACTAGAGCTGGATCAATAATTAGAAAAAAAAAATAGCTTTGTCAGCTACATTCATTTAAAAAATATTTATTGTTGTTTTTCTTATTTGCTTGGGTCTAGAAGTGCAGTGCTGCTTCAAATATTGTGGACCCTCTCATGTGGCTAAATGAGGTAAGCAAAATATTCCAAATACCTCAATAGCACAATATGCTACAAAAAATAAATATTATTACTTTTAGGGCTGACCCAGTGAAGATTTCTTAGGTGCGGATAGTAAGAAAACATTGTGTTTACAGAGGGGGGAAAGAGCAGCATCTGCTTTGAATGCCAATGAGTTCATTTTGGAAGTTAACATAATGAAAGTGTCGGTACTCATTCTTTCGGCCGCCGCCTCGGATGAGAGTGAGGTCTCGCGGATGGCGTGGGAGTTCGCTATCTGGCAGCCTCCAGATGGCTCTGTGTTCTCTTATCTAGAAGAATGGGGTGCTGCCTCAATTTTTCAAGCCGCCTTATCTTCGAATCCTTTTAAATTTAATATTTACCAAGGCCTATGTTTTGTGCCGGAGTGGAATCGACATTGCTCTCGTCGGTTGTGTAGCCGCTCTTGTTTTTTTGTTCAACAATTCAAGTGTGTGTCGGGGGGCGGGGGTGATTGATTACGTGACACAGACTAGAAAATAGAAGCGGAAGAAATGCTGAACAAAATAAATAAGGCTACAAAACAAAACATGTAATCTATAGCTTTGCATTGAACGTAAAATGAGGGGGAAGCATGACCACTATACATTTACAACAAGGTACACACTTGAATATAAATAAACACATTGCTTGGAATTTACTAGGGATAAAAATCCACATTTTACAAAAAAAACCGAAGCCACATAGGACCATGCACTTCCAAACCAGATGAATGACAAAAATGCAATTTTAAGTATGTGTTGCAGCTCCGAAGCAAACAGAGCTGTCGTGGTGTTTTTTTTAGAATATTCACTTTATTAATTCCTTTCACACGGAAGCGAATACAGACACGTCGATGTCGAACTACGCGCCGTTCGCCTCGAGAGGCGTTCGATGACCGCCTCAGAAAAAACGTAAATTAACGATTACTTCAAAGACACTCAGGAAAGCAAAAATAGTGCAACAAAACAGAAAATCAAGTGAATAACATAAGCAGTCTCCTACATATTGACAAAATATGCAATTTGCGTGCATGATGTATTTCATTTTCGCTGCTGTTTTTGTTTTTTTGTTAGCAACAGAAGTTCCTTAATGCCCTAAGGGAGAACTGAGAAAATGAGTTTCTGTAGTATAGCAATTGACCAAGAAACGTTAGTTACGTAAACACAACATCGTGTGAGCCTCCATTTAATGCATGAAATCCAATGCATTACATTAATCACCTCACGTATTGAAGATTTTAGGAAAACACTTTTGAAGCGGCCATTGAAACGTCGCGTTGTAACGCAAGGTCTAGCGACGTAAACGAGCAGCTCCTCCTTGGTAAAGTGACCGCGAGTGTTCTTTTCATTTTGAATGAAAATAAATAATTAAAATAATAAAGCCTCTGTGTTGGATTAATCAGCGCGTCCGAGGATGTAATTGCAGCGTTGGAGTCAGAAGCTGTAAGAGCAGATAATGAACACATGGCCATGAGGCTGCCAACATCCAGGGCAGAAGAAATGACAAGTTACAAAACTGTGACTTCAGCATTATTTAAAGCCTCGCTAGGAAATGAGGGCACTTTGTAATTATTCAACAACGGGCCATTTGTCGAAGCAAATGTCACTGCACTTCCGTCTCACTGGTGATTACACGCTGAAAAAAAGTTTTAGTTGAATTTACTCAATTTTATTTTGTTAAGCAGTTGCACAAAATAAAATCACAGTGCAGTGGTCATGGGTTGGATTCCGGGCTGTGTGGAATTTGCATGTGCCCATGCCTGTGTGGGTTTTCTCCGGGTACTCCGGTTTCCTCCCACATTCCAAAAACATGCATGGTAGGTTAATTGGACACTATGTTGTCCTTAGGTGTGATTGTGAGCGCGATTGGTTTCTTCGTCTCTGTGTGCAATCCAATTGGGTGGCAACTGGTTCAGGGTGTACCCCACCTCCAGCCCCAAAGTCAGCTGGGATGGGCTCCAGCATGACTGCAACCCTCATGAGGATTGGCAGTTCAGATAATGAATAAATATCTACTCAAAAATGTATCTGCATCCAGATGGGTTTTTTTCTTTTTCTTGGTGAAATAAAATTGAGCAAATTCAACACAGTTTTCTTCAGTGTATGAAAACAAACTAACGGTACACTGTACTTCAAAAAAATTTAATTTGTAAATTTGACCACCAGATGGCGCTACTCCTTTTACATTCAAAGCATACAGTAAAATGTCAACTCGTTTGCTGAGAAAAGTGTGCCACAATTGAAGATGGAAGATGGGTCCTTCATGTCAAATCTTTTTACCTCAAGCCCCTCTGAATTGACCGACACGCCTCGCCTCCAAAATAAATAAGACATAAATAAATAAACACTAGCTTTTGGCTGTTTTGCGTAGAGAAAACTGCACTTTGAAAAATATAACATTCTTTAAAATATGCTTAATTTACAAGTGGCACAGAAAATGGATGGATGAACTGTTTAAACTGTTGTGGCTCATATCCTTGACCGAAGATGACAGTTGTATATTGCTGCTCTCTGGTGGACACATTTTTAAAAATCCACAGTTTGGTAAACATTATAGCTGTACTGTTTTGCCTTAAAACACCCAAATGATTGTGTCTACTGCAGATAAAATGGCACATATTAAAATTTTTGAAGTTAATGGTCAAAATGGAAAAGTTAGGTTGCACTTGAAGCACTGTCTTGAGGTTTTTCCTCTCATTCCAGAGCTCCTCACAGCCACTAAGAGACATATTTAATTGTGCTATCTGAGAATATATATAAATTGTGAACATTTCTAGTCTCTAGTTAAAAGAAGGTGACAGGCCTTTGCCACCTTTGATTTTTTTTTTACATTTGTACGCTCTAATTCACATACTGTATACAAATCACATTTAGTGTGAACAAACATCAATCAGTAATGCAACTGAAAAAATCTGAACCAAACCATTTCTTGTAACATTCACAAGCAGCAACAGAAGGCGCAAGATGACATGGGGAGTTCAACCCCGCCTATGATATAATTACAGTCACATTGTATTGAGTTCTGTTCGTATCTAAATGAAATACAAAAGTACAAAGCACGAGTGCACAAAATTGTATCATAAAATAATTTATTGAAGGGAATCAGGTCATAGAAATCGTTTTTTTTTTGGAATGTGGTAAATTTTGTTAAAAAATATACGTCATACCAAAGTCACTACTGCCAACATTACGTAATTTACAATATCAAAGTAACGACAATGGTGGATATTCCTTGACAGTTTCGCTTTTAAGGGGGAGAAAAAAAATCTATTAAAATACAAATTACAAAACTAAAATGAATTGATTTACTAAATTTAACTAATTAAAAGTCAATCCTATTCAGGATTATTAGCACTGTTCTGTCACTGCACAACTTGTCATCTGTACCCCCTGAAAAAATCCAAAACAAAACAAAATTGCTCGTTCAGTAAGAGAATGACTCAACCATCTGCGAATGAAAACTTTATCGACAAAGAAATATACAAACAAGAAACATAAGTTAAAACAAATTTGCATGCAAATTGAATACTTAAATCTTAAGTATTTAAAAAAAAAAAAAGTCTCTTGCCTTCCAAAGGAGGAAAAAAATGTAAGGAGTCAAATAAATAAATAAATAAAGTGCGCACCCGCCCCGGAATCCCACGAAATCAAAATCTCCTTGCCCTTGTGTGCACTACTGCTGCTCTATTGAATAATTTACACCGCATCAGCGTGGGGAACCGACGGCTGTGTGATCCGACGACTGAAACGACGCACAATAAGAAAAAAGGTTCGCCACCACTGCTCTAAATAAATGTTCTGATAATGTACATTACCATAATCTTATACAAAGACACCGAATTCGAATGCGACCTTCGAGCAGCTAAGCCTTTCGGTGGGATGGTGAAGCACCTCCGCAGTCCGTTCGGATTGGTCACGAGTAGATGGTGATAACCTCGCGCCCGCCGCCTCGCACCAGCAGCACTCTTTCCAAACCTTCGGTCAAAACCTCCAAAAACTCCATATCTGAAGTGGGGCAAAAAAGTGAAGGCAACAACGGCAAAAATGCTCTGATGGTGCGTTTGTTGCCACGGCGGGCAAAAGGATACAGTTCTCGTCTCCGCCTGTGTCACGAGGGGGTCCCGGCATGTTGAGGAGCACCAACCGAGCGTCGTGGGACCTGTTGACGATCACCTCGTTCAGCTTCACGGCCGTGTGCATTCGCCGTACGTTGGACTGGTCCCTGGATTTCCAAATGTATATGATAAATGTTCAAATACGTTTTCTTCAAAAGTTTACAAAGGTTGTTATACACCCTCAAATCAGGGGGCCGGGTGGGGGTTGGGGGGGGGGGGGCTTCTGTATGCGGAGTTTGCACACACCTATGAGCAAATCAGCCCCGTATCATGTTGCGAAATTGTGACTCACGGTTTGAGGCTCATGAGCTCTCTGAAGTTCTCGGGCGCATTCTTTCTGATGCTCCTCTCGGCCTCGCACTTCTCTTTTGTCCACGTCCTCTGAATGTTGTCAGGCAGAGGACTGTCCAACGTGTCTTCCTCCTCATCTGAGTACAGACTACCCATTCGCACCAGCAAGTGTCTGTCCTTAACAAGTTGGGCCTGTGGGGAGAGGGGGGATGAAGGTCAGAATTCCAGTCGTGCGCATCTTGATGACACGTTTGTGTGTGTGTGTGTGTGTGTGTGTGTGCGTGCATGCGCGTTACCTCTCTCTTCCTCTCCGCACTGGACAGCCTCATCTGCCTCAGCATCTGAGATCTCTGCTCCATCATGAGCGTGCGCTCGTAAGTGTATGCCGAGATGTCGCTGTCATGCTGAAACGCACGAATACATTCTTAATCAATAGCATCAATCAAAATTAATCCTCATCTCGATTGTTCAGGTGCACCTGACGTTGCGTCCGCTGTACCAAAAAAAAAAATGTACGTATGCATTGGCATTTCTGGAAAAACTCGTCCATGCCCACATAACCAACTGCCCTAACTATCGACTGACATAACATTGATCTGACGTGCTGGCTGACGCACCGACTAACCAGCTGCCTTACTTGCTATATTCCCGACCCACCTACCAACCAACCCAACTAACCAAACCACTGATCCCTCAAACTAACAGACTTATCTACGAATCAGCCGCAACTAACCAACCAGCCACCTACTGAACTATCATAACACGCATACCAACCCAACCTACTGACCAACCGACTTAACTGACCGACCCCACCCAATCAACAGCCACTCACTGACACTCAACTAACTAACCAACCACCTTCGTACCTCCATACCCACCCCACACACTCGTCAACCAATCACTTTGCTCTTCCTCTTGGTAATTACAGCATAAATAAAACAGTGACAAGTGTACCATATTATAAATCAAATTTGTATCAATAAAATCCATCTATTCTAAATAGTGATGAAGTTATTGTGTTGTTCATTAACCTCTTACGTCTCGATGCAAGAGATCATCTCTTACCATCTCCACCACTTCCACTTCAGCCTCTATCCTCAGCTGGTAGAGGAATGTGGCCAGATCCTTCTTCATCTGGATGCTGTTGTCATCCATCTGGGCGACGGTGAAGATACGCATTCTGCACTTTCTCCACACCTAAGACAAAAAAAAAACAAAGCGTGAGCTTACGAACCAAACTCTCATCCTAATGGCGTTATCGATATCATTTGTGTTGTAGCACTTTGTGTTGCTTGAGCAGGAAAGGCAGCAGCATGAGCATGCCCCCGTCATGGACGATCCACCACACGTCAATGCTGCCATCAGTGAAGCGCTCGTGGTTGCCCGGGTAGAACGACACGTTTTTGGGCACCATTAGAGCCAGGTGGGCCGCAGTGGTGCAACGGACTGTGTCTGTGCAGAGATGAGAACATGAAGGCCATTAAGGGCTTAATTGAATCGTAGCGGGCCGGGACACGAGAATGCACGGAGTCATGATGTCCCGATATAAAATATGTCAGGCGGCAACGATACCAGGTTGTTCAGTTATGGTTCACAATTCAAGAGCAACGAATTAGTCAATTGTTAAGTGTAGACCTTTACAAGTTACAATGAGAAGAAAGCAGAGTGGATATATAAACTCGCAAACTATATTTCAATTGCAGGTAAGCCGGGTCATTGTTGAAAATCAAAACAATTTATGTTGAGGCGTTAAATGACAATACAGTCAAACCTCGGTTTTCGAACGTCTCGGTTCTCGACCAATTCGGTTTTCGACCAAAGATTTCGAGTTTTTTATGCCTCGGATGACGAACAAATTTCGGTTCTCAAACAAACTGAGCGCACTTGAATGCACCATTTGATTCCTCTCGCCTTCCTTACACGTGGAAGTGACGCTTCCTCGAGTAGACGAGGAAGTGACGCTTCCTCGTGTTGCTTTCCAATTTGAGCAGATGTGTTCAGTAAACATTTTTATTTTAAAAAGAGCGTGGTTTCGGTTTTGGAACAATTTCGGTTTTCGAACAGCCTTCTGGAACGGATTATGGACGAAAACCGAGGTTTGACTGTACTTTGAGGTTTAAAATAAATCAGGAAAAATGAAACAGAGCTCTAAAGAGGATATTGGAGGAAACAATATTTGAAGATCGCCATAGAATTGCCCTGGAAAGGCTTTTGAATCCAGGTTAAACACGATGCTTATTTCCCCATAACTATGATTGGAGCCTTTTAAAGCATTTATCTAATAAATTATCTTTTCGCACTGTCTGTTCTAATTTGAGCAAGCTATTTTTCCTATTTCTGAATTTTAATTTGCCTGTGTGGTTTTAATTCAGATATACACCAGAACCGTACTTGCATTCTACCAGGCAAACCAGGGGGATACGTTTATGCAGCTGAATAGCTTACTGATAAAAGTCTTCCAAGCTCGAGGGTCCTCGCTTTGCCTCCAGCCATAAGGCCATCCCATCATCACCGTGTTGTGCTTCATTCCCCCGAGACCGCAGGACTGGATCAGGTTGATGATGCCCTCCCGCACCTTGGTCGCCACCACCACCTGACAGAAACCCTTGACCCTCTCGATGTCCATCATGTTCTTGATGGTCTGGCGGGATAAACCAATCCATCTTGATCAGGTAATGCCCTACTTGTCACCTCCGCTGATTAAGCACGCTCAAAGTTCTGATCGCACACAACGCAGGACTGTTGAGAAATGTCTTCCATTTTACCTGCTCTGCTGCTTGCAGTTCCCCGTAACTTTCCAGGAAATTTCCCTGGATCACAGATCCCACGATGGTAAGACCCTTACCCGCCTTCAACTGCGAGGCAAAGGTCAGCAGTCGGGGATATTTGATGTGGAGGTCCTCATCCAGCTTTGACAGAACCAGCAGCTGCGGTCTGTTGGGCCAGTCAACAGGGATATCATTACTTTCAAGATGATTTGGTCCAACCTGAATTTGAAGGAAGGCCTCAGCATAGCTCTACCTCCAGTTTTTAGTGTGCGGAGGACCGACTTCTAGCCTCAACAGGGCATAGCGTGCGGCACTCAGCGATAGACCTCTGATGCCGTCTCCCCACTCCTTTTCCGCTCTGTTTGTGTTTGGACGAGTGGAAAAAGACAAGGCCGTATGATGTGGTAAGACTGAAGAGGACATAAGAGCTAAACAGCATTCAAACTATGGACATACCCCTGGTACTCGATGTACTTGTAGATCATCCCAGCAATGCCCATGGCCACAATAGCGTAATACCAGGATGAGATGAACATCAGGGCCAAACACATGCTCATCCCAAGGAAGGATAGAGTCCTTTGCGGAACATAGTGAAGAATTCATTGCAATTTGTACTTGGCCAAAATCATGCTCACATCTTCAGATACAGTGGTCGACTCTCTCGCGGAACCCAAATCCATTTTTTCCCCAGGTGAAATGAAGCAAATTTAGGTTGTCCTCACCAGTGGTAATATCTGAACCTCGGCCTCCAGTTGGGGGTGCGCAAAAGTGTTTGCACAGCACAGGCCAGGTTAACAAAGAGATAGCACATCAGGAAAAACCTGTGAGGGGGAAAACAAAAAAATGTCTGAATAGTATAAACAGTAAATGGCCAAAATATCACAATCCAACAAAAGAACCACATAAAAAAAAATGATGCCCACTTCTACAGCAATAAAACTTACAGTTAGTTTTCAATGGTCTCACACTGCACTTATCATCACTGGTACAGTCAAACCTCGGTTTTCGTCCCTAATCCGTTCCAGAAGGCTGTTCGAAAACCAAAATTGTTCGAAAAGCGAAACCACGCTCTTTTTAAAATAAAAATGTTTACTGAACACGTCTGCTCACAATGGAAAGCAACACGAGGAAGCGTCACTTCCTCGTCTACCCGAGGAAGCGTCACTTCCTCGTGTAAGGAAGGCGAGAGGAGTCAAATGGTGCATTCAAGTGCGCTCAGTTTGTTCGAGAACCGAAATTCGTTTGTCATCCGAGGCATAAAAAACTTGAAATTTTTGGTCAAAAAACGAATTGGTCGAGAACCGAGACGTTCAAAAACCGAGGTTTGACTGTACAGTCTGCTATAATCGGGGCTAAATGAGGCAGTGACCCACCAGACCCAGCAACAGGTGTGATATTTCTCAAATCTTACCATGTGCCAGTTGGCACCCAACATTATTGGAATGAAGCGGAATAGTATCAACCAGCATGTGTACCAGTGCATTTACCTTTTTATGGCTAGATTTTTAAACATGCTTTTTCATTTGATCTATTGGGTTTATTAATTGGATCTACACCAGCATACATCAACAAGTCAGCTTACATGGAAAGGATCGGAGCCACCATATCCAATGAGGCGATCAGAATACCAAGCTCAGCTATGAGGCCAGTTAGCAAGAGGGCCCATGTTGGCTCACCGTTGGTCTTCCCGTGACCAAACACCTACAAACCAAGAAAAAAAATAATCAGCAAAGCAAAAAATAAATAAATAAATCTCTATAGCTCTTTGCATTCTATTCTGATATGTGTAATCTACAACATGAAATGTCGCACTCTGAGGAAAGGGATGATATTGTCCTTGGCGATGGCCTGAAGAAGTCTCGGAGCTCCAGTGAGCGTCTGCAGACCTGCTCCCACCGTGGAGAAGAAGGAACCGATGACAATGACCCAAGGGGATGGCCAGGAAAGAGTTCCCACCACCAAATTGTTCCGAACTGCATCGCCAAATCTGAAGATACACACTGGATGAGTTAAATAAAGACGAGAACGCGGTCACTTCAATAGCTGGACTTACTTGTCTCTTAGGACCACCCCTTCGACACAGGCGCCAAACAGGATAACAGAACTTAAATCTTGAGACAAAAAGTCAAGGAATTTAAGATGACACAAGGTGAGTTTACAACCAAAAGATTTGACTCAATATGGTCCCCAAAATAAGGATACAGACGAGAGTAGTGGTGGTAATAGCTAAGATGGTTCCAATGGGAATGGACTTCTGAGCATCCCGGAGATCCCCAGACCTGTTGGAGCCTGCCATGATGCCTTCAAAACATAAGGTCAATTCAATGGTTACGTTTCATGTTAAATGTCTATGTAGCCGATGCAATTCACAAGCAATCCTAAATAGCACAGCTTACAGTCTCCTCTTCAACACAAAGATCTTGCAAAGTAACTGCATCAGACCACTAACGATTGCGAGGGGGAGACTTGCCTGTGGCCGAAGGGAAGAAAATGCCAACCAGCAACATGAAGGACGTGGCGATGTCTGCGGACACGTACATGCCAAAGTGCTCCATGGTGCTGTGGGAGTCCACTGACGCGAGGCCATCCTTCTCCAGGATCTCCCCTTTGTGCATGTAGTCGCCCCATAAATTGTCTGACAGAAACCGGAGACATGTTCACGTGTTATTAAAGTTGATTGCTTAAACATTTTACAATGAATAGTGTTCAACTTCTTTTTACACTTGTAAACATTTTACAATGAATAGTGCTTAACGTCTTTTAACACTTGCACACTCCCACCACAACGACGCTCTATACCTCTAAATATTCCACTAGCTAGTCCGGGAATGCCCTGGATTTCCGTGACGTTATTCTGCAGGAAGTAGTCATCGCACTGCGCACTGCTCAAGTTCCCCGGGAGACAAAACAGGTCCCACAGTTGACTGGGTGCTGTCGTGTTCCCCATGGTGACGGTCTTTGCACACACATCAAAACGATCTCTGACCAAGGTCCTGTTGCCAAGCATGCAGATCCTAAAGCGATAACAGAACACAGTGAAATAAACTCACCAAAATATTTCAAACATCTCTTAGTAGGATGCACTACAACCACAGCAACTGTTCCACACAAACTTACGGGAACTCTGGCGGATGAGAGGCAGACTTGATCGCGCCGGCGTAGATGGAGATGATTGAGATGATGACGCAGGCGAGGAAGAGGGAGGCCAACTTGTTGACGTATTTGACGCCCACGAAAACCACCACGGCCATGAGACTGAGGCAGATGGTGCCGTAGACGCGCATGTTGTTCAGCATGGCGCTGTCAGTGCCGTGGTGGTCTGCAGCATGAAAGATGGCGGCTTGAGGTACCAGATATTGCTAAGAAAGGACATAGAGAAATATATGACATTTTCTCCCTTACATGGCACTCACTGAAATACTAGATGATTTTTGGCACACTACTGTTAAATTGATTAGAGATTCAATTTTCTAGTTATTAAAGATTGAGGTTATATTCAACTTTTCCAAAAATAAATTGTTTTCACATTTGACCACACACTTCATGTGTCATGGTAAGGGTATCAGTAATTACAGTCACTGGGGCTACTTCTTTTGTTGTCTATCAGAGCCATGGCTACAAGAGAGAAATTATGGCATCTTCAACGCTATCTGACGTACCCAAATATGGTTCCTATGCTAAAAACTGACCAAGAATATTTCAATGGCTCCGAGGATGTACATGGCGGAAGCAAAGGTAGTGCCAAGATAGAAGCACAGGCCCACGGCTCCTCCAAATTCTGGACCCAGAGAGCGTGAGATCATGAAGTAGGCCCCACCGGCTAGAAAAAGGAAACACACTTTTACAAACCAGATGCTCCAAAATGCAGTTTTATGTTTGTTTGGGGGTTTTTTTGTATGCAAGACTATCACTTGATTTATGGCCACGGTGATTCAAACATTACCTGGAACAACACCATTTGTTGCAATGGCACTCATTGATATTGCCGTGAGCATGGTCTGCAAAAGGGAAAGGCACAGTGCAGTTTAAAAAAAAAAAAAAAAAACGATTGGCGCGGATGTCGCGCCGGAACATCTGTGTGGCACGCTAACATCCACCCATCAAAGTGACGCTCGGGTACGTCGGCTTCCAACTGACTGAGCATAATCGCTCCTGAAATAATCAATATATTAATGCCGTGCCCTGAAAATACATACGAGTACAACACTGATTATGTAAAGCAATGGGAAGTAATGGAGGCGCGCTCTGCAGAAAAGTCAAAGTGGGCCACCTATTAACGACAACAGAAAACATATTGTTGACCTCTGTGGCAGTGTCTGTAGTATCATTGTCAAGGCGGAATTTTTAATCCAGCTATTGTATTGGGCGGGGTATACCAAATGTGGCGTGTGAGTGCATTTTATTGACCGGTACGCAGTAGGCCCAGGCTCATGACCCACATTGGTGGTGAAATCCACCCGGCATATTAGCCGAGTTGGTGCGTGTCTGCGTGTGCGCACTTACACATGTGCAGCACATGATAACAATCAGCAGAGACTGCATGATGCCGGCCACCCCGACGATCCACGTCAGCCGCAGGAAAAGGATGACCCCGAAAATGTTCTGTAGGCAGGGCAAATAGACGCCCATCAGAGTGCCCATGTTGGGGGTCTGGGGAGGCAGAGAGAGGGAGAGAAAGAGAGAGCGCTGGGTGATTATTGAGCAATTCAGGAAACAGCAGTATTGATGATCATTATTGATGGTTGTCCTCTTTAAAGGTCAGTGCAGAATGTTTCAGCTCTTGCATGAACAGTGGACCATATCCACCCACATGTCCAATTTTGTACAATGCTTGAACACATTAGGGTCACAGGTGAGCGGCAGCCAATCCCAGCTGATTTACAAGCGAGAGAGGCACGCTACATGCTCGACTAGTTGCCAGCCAATCACATTTAGACATACAATCATTCATATTTACAGTTATGGAGAATTTAAAGGATTCAATGAAGCTAACGCTCATGTGTTTGTAATGTGGAAGGGAGCGAGAACGAGAGGGAGAAAAGGTCAATTCCGCCTCAGCGCCGAGATGTGAACCCCAAATTACAGAATTCTGAGGGTTGACGTAACACAGTGGTGGAAATTGTGCTTTTTACAACATAGAAAAGAGGTACACATATCTCCACGCTGGCAGTGGCCGCTCAGTACAATATGGCAATACGCCTACAAGAAGAAATTGTGTTTTGTCCTAATTTTGTAATTAGACTTAATCATAGTCACAAGACTCTGCTTAGCGCCCGTTGTTACAGTGCCCGTGTCTGTCATCTGCCATCAACAATACTGGACACTTAATACTGATATTGCCACGTTAACAGAAGCTAACTTCTTCGTACACTTAAATCAGGAGTGCCCAACCGGTCGATCGCAGTCGACCAGTAGTCCGCAGATTGGTCTGAAGTCGAACGTGAGGGGTGCAGGGGAAATTAAGAAAAAAATATATACATATATTTTTATGTGTGTGCAGATACACCCCACCCAAAGCATCCGATCAGCTTCATGTTCACACAAAAAGTATTTTTTAGATACAAAAAAAAATAACAAAAGAAAATCCCGCAACAGTTTAAATATATTTGTATTTCATATTATATTATTATATATTTTTTTCATATATAATATTTTTTTATTTAATATTATTTTCTAGGCAGAAAAAATGTTAAAAAATCTCAACTAATCAGTCCTGAATTGGGGAATGTCCGACCTTAGAGGGTCCATTGTATTAAAGCCAAGCTTGTCTGCCAATCTGTCCGCAAGTTTTCATACAAAAGTTGGAAGGGAAAGCGCTGTAGGTGGAGGATAATTTTACAAAGGCACTGACCTTAGGAGTCTTTCTTTGCGAGGCCCCTGCGCTCTCCTCCTCCTCATGCTCCTTCGCTCCCTGGGTGATGTTTGTGTAGCTGACCAAACGACTGAGCAGAGATGACACCTTGGGTCGGATGTCCAGCTCTTCCTGAATGCAGAAAGAGGAGAAGAATGGAGGAAAAAAAATCATGCAAAAAATAAATAAATGAATCAAAGATGAGGTCGTGATTTGAATTTGACGGCCAAAGTTCAAAATACCTCGAACAACGCCAGGTTCTGATCGTAGAAGTCATTCTTATTCTTCTCGTCTGGACTGTTGAGAAAGGGGCTATCTTCTTTGTGATTGCCATGTCCTATAATTGGAAACAAACAATGCAAGCTAGAATTCAGTCGATATGAGGATGTGCTTCGAGCAGTTGTGCAGACATATATCACTCACTCCATTGCAATAACTACCAACCATCCATTTTCTATAGCGTTTGTCCTGAGTAGGGTTGCGGGTTAGCTTGGAGCACATCCCAGCTGACTATGAGCAAAAAGTGGGGTACACCCTGTACTGATCGCCATTGCTGGCCCTGTACTGATTGGACAATTTCGACTAATGTCTTCAATTAAGATAACATGCATGATTTAGGAATATAGAAGAAAACAAAAGTAACCCACAGGATAGCACCGAACCCTGCCTAAAAATGTTTGCATACAAATGTACTAACCCAAAATGACAAAAGAAAAAAAATCTTGTATCCATCTTGGGGGCAAAAAAAATGTTGCAAGAAATAATCTCCTGCAGCACCAGCGGTTAATAATAAATATGTCTCGCCCTCACTCACCTGTGCTCAGTGCTGCAGTGGTGCTGCTGCTGGTGTCACTGAGGCTCAGCATAGTTATGAGCGGTGTTGTGCACGCTGCACTCCCATCGCCAACTACAATCCAGGACACCCGCTCACCCTGGGTCAACACCCACTGTGCAGCCTGATCCAACATGTGGCGCATGAAGAGGCAGTGCTCATTGATGTATTATCTAACATGACTGTAACTGAATGTGAGCGACGTGCATTTACAGTGTTACAAAATAAACACATAGAGTATGTTTTTTACTACCATCAAGATGCTTCACAGATGAGGTGCAGCTAGGTCGGGGGTCGGCAACACGTGGCTCCAGAGCCGCATGCGGCTAATCTGGCCGCAACACTCTGATCGCTGTGGGTAATGTTTTTGCGGCTTCAGACATATTTATTTTTTGTTTTTTTTGTCTTATATGGCTCTTTCAACATTTTATGTTGCCTAACCCTGAGCCAGGTGGAGCATTCAAAAAAAACTAGAGCACAACACTGCCATCTAGTGTCCATTCGAAGTCATTACATTGAAGTGCCATATGTATTCATTCCTTTATACACAACTGTCACACAACCAGCTGCTCTCTGATATTCATCAGCAAGCAAGCTGAGTTTTATTGCACCTGAGCTCATGATTACAGATGAAAACAATAAAGCATACGCACAAAAAATCCCTACAGTGAAACATGGAGGAGGCTCTCGTGTTTTCTTTGCTAGAACTGGGCACAGGGTGTCTTGAATCTGGGCAGGGTATAATGAAAACTTTCAAGGTATTCTATGGAGAAATGTTCTGCTCAGTGTCAGAAAGTTTAGTCTAAGTTGAAGGTCAATAGTCTGGCAACAGGATAATGACCAAAAAGATAGAGCGACATCAGCTCTAAATCCAATTGAAAATCTGCGGAAAAGGCAGAGAAACATGCCGTCTGGTGAAAACGCCCTTCAAATCTGAGACATGAGGAGCAGCTTGCTCATGAAAAGTGGGCCACTTTACTTGCTGAGGTAATTGCCTCAAAAGGTTGTACAACAAAATATGAAGTGATCATTTTTGTCCAGGCCTGTTTGAAGAGTTTGTCGAGTTTGGATATGGGGGCAGTCTGGAGCCCTGATTTAATATCATGTTGCAGCTGCCTTCTGCACTTTCTCAACAGTGTAAGTGTCCATCAGCTCTTTATTGGAAAAGCCTCTTATCTGCTAAACTTCCCCTTAAACGATTGAATTAAAGGTTTAACACCGAGAAGCAGATTAGCTTCATCTATTTCCTATTGAATACACTTTCTACTCCACTGCATAAATACTCTGATATTCCTTCCAAATATAGGAAGACTCCCAAATTCTACACTCAATACAGTAAAACACATACTGCCTGCACGGGAGTTGTGGCATCTGTAAAGCTGAGGTTCATGATGCTAACTCACTTATATTAGTGGCAAACACCTTTTTGTGTGACAATTAACAAGGGATGTTCGACACCACATTTTTTTCAGGACGATACCGGAATGTGTTCCCGATACCAAGTACAAATACCACTTTTCAATTTCACTGAGCACAATGACAGATACAGGCAAACCTCGGTTTTCGTCCATAATCCGTTCCAGAAGGCTGTTCGAAAACCGAAATTGTTTGAAAACCGAAACCACGCTGTTTTTAAAATAAAAATGTTTACTGAACACATCTGCTCACAATGGAAAGCAACACGAGGAAGCGTCACTTCCTCGTCTACCCGAGGAAGCATCACTTCCTCGTGTAAAGAAGGTGAGAGGAGTCAAATGGTGCATTCAAGTGCGCTCAGTTTGTTCGAGAACCAACATTTGTTCGTCATCCGAGGCATAAAATACTCAAAATTTTTGGTCGAAAACCGAATTGGACGAGAACCGAGATGTCCGAAAACCGAGGTTTGCCTGCAATTCTAAACAGAGACCTTTCTTTCTGTCTTTTTGACAAACGTGGCGATACACTGATTTGTAAAACGGATGCAGTAAATTGGTGAATTGCTGACAACTTCCAGTGATGCAAGTCGCATGCCACCGTAGGTCAAAGGTCACCTGCCTTTTTATTTTAGGTTTTTTTTCATACTTTTTTTTTGTGAAAGTGAAACTGATAGGATGCAGTATCGTGATCGACTGGTTGGGCACCTCTGCCATATCCCTAATACATGTCAATCATGCTACAGGGCAATACATAAACAGCCCCGGCAACTATATGGTGAAATACAGTATATAATAAATAAGGATTTCATCTTGATAACTATTTTACTCTGTAGGTGTATAAACCAAGCATCTGCGCTCATTTGTTACCCTTTCTTCATGGAACAAATGCTGTAGCTTTAGCCACAAGCTAATGCAGCCTCATACGATGTCTTCCATGCAGAACAACATCTGAAGAATGCGAACCTGCTGAGATGCACAGCAAAACATATTAGCGCTGATCTGCGATAATGATGAGCAAAAGGCGGACTCAGCGTGATCCAATGAACTCGGTATGCTTCTACGTGGTCATCACAACACAGGAATACAAGGCTCAACATGCGTGCCATGATAAACCTAACGGAGTAGGAAAGCATGGACAGAGGTTGCCAACGGTCACATTGCGCAACTGTAAACTATCCGCCCAATGTGGTGAATGTATGAGAGTGCTCTTTTGGCTCTACCACAATGATCGCAGTGTTATGGGCGGGGGCCTGTTTCTGGACCGAACAGAGCTGTTTTCATAGGCTGAAGATGACGTTAAACTGTGTCAGTTCCTCCCGGGATACGTGTATAAGATCACCATTCCCACAATAGAACAGAAAATGACTTCAGGCGCAAATGCGTCATTTACTTTCTATCCATCCATCCATTTTATACACAGCTTGTCCATTTTAGGGTCGTAGGTGAGTTTATCCCAGCTGACTTTGAGCGAGAGGCATGTACACCTCGGACTTTTCAGAAGTCAATCGTTGGGCACGCATAGACAAACAGCCATTCATATTCACACGTATATTCCTACTTAAACACTCGTAAGAACACAAATCTTTCTGCAATGACCTACAGTTAAAATTAAGCTGAATGCTACTCCGCAGGCAAACGCAAATGTCAAGGACAAAAACGATGACAGCGACTGCAATCAGCACACAATGAACCGAGAAGGTCCTCCGTCACATCTTTTGCATGGATGACATTGTTCGAGCACATCTCCATGGCCATGTCGTAAACTGTTTACAAGGCCTTATTATAGCATGCGCCTGTTCTCCTCATCCACCGCAGTCTCACTTCCTTTTTCGACAGCATGTCATGGCAGCTGAATGCAGACTGGGATGTCAGTGCTTCAGGAAGCTCACTGCGCAGCAACAAGTTGAGAGGGTTCAGCAACAAAGTTAGTGCGTAACACTCACAGAGACAGCCCTTCATGGGAAAAGTCAACACAAGGTCTTATGCAGTCACATTTCAACTGCATTGGCGTGCTGCGTTGCAAATGTTGCAATCGAATAGCCAGGGTCCATTCAGCCTTTATCATCAGAAAATAATTCTTGTATTCCCTCAAGTGATGAAATAAGTGGCTTGCATTTGTTGCACTTGCTCAGTCATGATGTTGAAGAACTACTTTAACTAAGTTTGTCTCCTTCGGGTATCCGTAGCAGAAAGATGGCGGCAAAGCATGGCAGCGTCCTGTTGGGGAGGTGCGCCCTGTGTAATATAATCACTGATTACCTCACCTACAGTTTTTTTAATTACGGCGATGTGATAAAACATTTTATGCATATTACGGACGTTATTAGTGTCTTTTATAAATAATGACTACTGAAAAAAAAGCAATATATTTTTACACACTGTCCCTGTCAGACAATATTACTTCTGTTGATTTTTTTTTTTTTTTGTGTGGATGATATGGATATATTTTGCAGTATAAAAAGAAACTGAATATGTAACATTTTACATTTTGGGGGCTATATATATATATTTATTTATTTTTACAACAAAAAAAAAAAGTATGATCCAATTAGCAACTAATAAATATTCCAAAAGCAAGAATGTGCTGCTTTTATCATATTTATATAAGAAATGTGCACTGGCCTAGACAGGCCTGCGTCACTGAACTTTGGGTGACCCCCCCACAGGAACTGTTAATGTCGTTGAACCCTGCAATAGCCTTTAAAATGCTGTGTACTAGCTCTCTGCTATGCCTTCTTCATTCCATGCAATGTGTTTTAAAATCCATTCCAAGTAAAATAATAGAAAGTTCCACAACTGTACCCAAAATAAATCTGTATAAATTTCAGAAGAACTCGTGTTCAGATCAATTAATTTGTGATATGTTTTAAGTGAGTCTTTAGGCTGTACCAGTATGCATTCAATTCACTTTGAAATACAATTTTAAAAAAGCAGGCAGACAGTCTGTGGGTTTGTACAAAGTGTGGCCTTTGGTTCTGTCAGGTTCATTTCAAAGACCGCACCCAATGTGAGTCGTTTATTCCATCACATGTTTTTCTTTCCTCGAGCCCATGTAAAAATCCCACATAATCATACTCCTCTTGCCTTGCTCCGTCTCTTTACTTTGTTCTTCTTTCTTGTGTGAACACGGTAGAAACACGTGAGTGACAAGCTGGGGCAGAAATTTGCTGCAGCCCATTTTGGGAAAAGCAAATCCTCCCTCGGCACACAAACAAGAGCACCATCTTTTTGTACCAGCCGCCTCTTGAGGCCTTTTTGTGGTGCTCTATCAGCACACCACAGTTGTGTAGTTCTCCCCCCTTTCCCACTGCGTCTGGGTTCAACCTACTTTTGAAAAACTTTTCTAGCGATTTGCAAACAGAGGGGATCTCGAAAAACTGGTTAGTGGTCGCGGCATAATCGCCATGGTAACCGCCCAACCAGCTGTTCAGGAGACGGTCTCGCCACGATGAGCTAATCTCGCTTCCAAGTATCACCACTAATTCCAAACTTTAAAAAAAAAAAAAAAAAAGTTGTGCGGCTTACCGTCAGAGCTGACGGTGTCTTGATTATCCGGTGGTCCACCGTCCCCGTGGTCCACCGAGTTGATCCCCTCCAGACTGTCATAGCCAGACAGGGCTCTATCCCTCACGGGTACCACCGTAAAGTGAGGCATGTTTTCATCCCCCAACTCTGGCTAGCTTTAGCAGGCTAACTGTTAGCTCCTCTTCCCACGAATGGCAACTACATTCCACTACCCTGGGCTCATTTCCCCCGGACCGCGTATGCTTGTACTCCACGCCCACGGACTGCCCCCCCTTCCTGAGGTGGAGTTTTTTTACTGGGAAAGAAGCAGAAAGAGGAGTGTCCCAAATGGGAATGAGTTATGTGAAGTCATCCTCTCCTCGCAAAGTTAAGGGTAACCCCCGCTTGGCTGGTGTGTGTGTGCGTGCAACCCGATTTGAGCCAACGGAGTTAACGTTGTGTGTTCAAGGGTCCGGACAGTCCCTGCTCTGTGGGTCTTTTGACTGCTACGTGGCAGTCTGGAAAATAAGACAGAATCAATGAGAGCTGTCCCTACAAACTGAAAGTTCGCGGATGTGTGCACAACCATTAACTCTCTGCCCCCGCACTCCAAGAATAGTCCTAAAACCATAAAAGCGGTTGATCTTAGCAGCACGTCTGTTAAGACAGCCCTCAAAGAGTTTGCTAACGACTCTTTTTGGATGGCACTTTATGAGCTCTTTTACTTTTATTGTTGGAGTCGCAAGAGAAATGGCCTTTGGAACACAGTCCGATTGAGGATAGATTTAGGTGCCCAGTTTCGATGTTATTAGCCAATTCAATTTACATGGAATATGACTGCCTTTATGACAGAGGACACCCATTTTGTACACGTCGGTGACAACACAAACGATGTAAGCGTCACCTTTCTAAAATCATAGCCCAAGTCATATTTCCTTCTTTTTTTTTCAGTAAAACGCTTTACATCCAATTTCCAGATGATCAACACTCTCCTTGCAAAACTATACAAGTGTACGGATATTATTTACACTGTTTTGCCAACACGTTTGGTCACACTGTCACAGAAAACTGTTTTAAATAACATGTGTACTTTGCAATCAGCCTGCTCAACCACCAGACGTGGTTTTCATTCTTCCTATTAGTGCGTAGTTGGCGCATTGTGTTTTTGCTAATATGGCGGCTTGTGTTTATTGTCAATAAAAATACATGATAAAATACACGTTTTTTTACGAAGGTTAGAAGACTTAGGCAACACATATTTGCTCTTGCAGGAGAACCAAGACGTTTTGACTTGTGCGAAGAGTTTTAGAAACATAGCCAATATAGTTAAAACAAATTGCGCTGACTGCCGTCAGAAAAATACCTGTACTGAAAACTTCTGACTTGTAACTCATGTTGTCAACAACTAGATGTCGACGTTGAATCGCCTCACTTGTGCTCAGTGCTGTCAATTGTACTGCTTAATTATGACCACTAGAGGTCAGGCTTACGATGACAGAGCTGCAGCCCCCAAAAATTAGGCACAGTGACATTTAATGAGTTCCGACAAAAGAGTTCGGATAACATTCATTCATTCATTCATTTTCCGAACCGCTTGATCCTCACTAGGGTCGCGGGGGTGCTGGAGCCTATCCCAGCTGTCTTCGGGCAGTAGGCGGGAGACACCCTGAATCAGTCGCCAGCCAATCGCAGGGCACACAGAGACGAACAATCATTCACGCCCACACTCACACCTAGGGTCAATTTAGAGTATTCAACCAGCCTGCCATGCATGTTTTTGGAATGTGGGAGGAAACCGGAGGACCCGGAGAAAACCCACGCAGGCCCGGGGAGAACATGCAAACTCCACACAGGGAGGCCGGAGCTGGATTCGAACCCGGTACCTCTGCACTGTGAAGCCAACGTGCTAACCACTGGACTACCGGGCCGCGTTCGGATAACAAAGAAAACAAAATGAAACAGTTGGCATTATGATGCAGTGCAGCTCTCAAACAGCAATAATGAACAAATTGTGGCTTCTCAGTCAAAAATAAGCTTGATTAACTTTGTAAAAGTTATATTATTTGTTGTGTAAGGTCTGGTCAGATATGACAGATGTACCTAAAGTATTTAATTATAAATTATGTGCGTTTTGATTTAAAAAACAGAATACAGAATATTTGTGACAATAAATACATATTTTACAAAGCACTACTAGTCAAACTGTCACTCCGAATTACCTCTTATGTTGGGCGGAAATGTAACATCAAATAATTGTTTAACCGGCATTTCCCAGACAATGCATCATTTTACCACAGTCGCCCATGTCTGCTATTCAAACAGTCATAAGATAAAGAACAAATGAATGCAACTTCATGACTCAAATTGGGGCGGCCCGGTAGTCCAGTGGTTAGCACGTCGGCTTCACAGTGCAGAGGTACCGGGTTCGATCCCAGCTCCGGCCTCCCTGTGTGGAGTTTGCATGTTCTCCCCGGGCTTGCGTGGGTTTTCTCCGGGTGCTCCGGTTTCCTCCCACATTCCAAAAACATGCATGGCAGGCTGATTGGGCACTCTAAATTGTCCCTAGGTATGAGTGTGAGCGTGGATGGTTGTTCGTCTCTGTGTGCCCTGCGATTGGCTGGCAACCAATTCAGGGTGTCCCCCGCCTACTGCCCGAAGACTGCTGGGATAGGCTCCAGCACCCCCCGCGACCCTAGTGAGGATGAAGCGGTTCGGAAAATGGATGGATGGATGGACTCAAATTGGGAGTGAAGCCTAAGCTCCAATTGCTTCTGTCGGCCAATGACATTGATTTGGATTTTCTACTGAGCCTGAGGGGGCTTAAGACAATCCAATTAACTTTGGCTGCCATCAATAGCTTGACATGGCTGCCACAAGACTGTTTGCAATGGTCACACAATGGCTGCTTGTGGCGGCTTTTATGCAAAACCAAAGAACAGGCTGTATTTTTCTAATGACCCTGGGAAAATACAACTACAAAGTGGTACCAAACTTCAGCGTTAGAACCAACTCGGCGAACAAACTCCACACAGGAAGGCCGAAGCCGGAATCAAACTCTGCACCCCTGCATTGTGAGGCGGATGTGCTATCCAGTCGACTACCGAGCCGCCCTTTTGTGGTGAAATGGTACTCTCAAAAGTGCCTATAATGATATTGCCTTTTGAAGACAAATGGCGTACAGATACCTGACATGAAAAACTTTGTCCCAATTCAATACTTGACCCCAAGTTTTAAAAACACTTCAAACTAATCTTACAATATTATCCTAAATTAAAAAAGTTGAACAGATGCCTGCTTTTTCGTCACTCAAACAGAGCAAAAATATGCACACCAATTACTACTTTCCTATTAACCAGGAGTTTGTCATCTTGTGGGCATCTTAGGGTGTACAGTACAAAAACGTGTGTGTCGGTAAAATGTTCCGCAAAAATCTGAGACTGGTTTCACATAATTGCGAAACATGATGAGGCTGGGGATTATGAATTTTACTGAGTTACTTCACAACCAATCAGTTGTGCTGTTCGAATTACGGTGAGATCAGATCAGATAATGACTGGAAAGGACAGCTGGACGAATGTACTCTGATCGCAGCTGACTATGTGCCGGTTACAAAAGAAACAAAAAAAATCTTCAGAAAAACTCCAGTAGAGCTAACCACAAATGTACTTGGGTACACCAACAAAGTACACTATTAGTACCTCGGGTTTTCTATGTACTGTACTGTATGCCGTCCACTTTCTCAACCTTACATTGGATTCAGGTGACAATGCCCACCAGCTACATTGTTTTGCTGTCCATGTTTCCTATTTTTCTGCAAATGAATTTACTCCACCCGATGTCAAAAGGGAGCTGCGATAAGACTTTACCATATGGTCGCATCTTTTATTGTCCTCAGAATATGGCGCCCATTAGATTTATGTCTCCAGGACAGGAAACGTGCCCTACTTTTTTTTTTACTTATGTCAATAAATGGTATGAAATGAAGGTGGAAGAAGGGGTTAAACGCACAGTGTTTAGAGTACATACAGGAGTCTGATCCTCATTGGTGGTGTGTTTGTGTGAGAGGGGCTGCGGAAACAGGAAGTGTATCATGGAGGGTGCCGAAGGCCATTCATACACAAAGTGTCCCAAAGGTGCTATTATGCCCTTATGCCAAGTGCTTCTGGGGCTGCCAAGATGTTATCATTTATCACAATAAACACATGAAGTTCTCATGATTATTGGAAGTGAAGTGAAAGCAAGTAGTGAGGGCTATTTTGTAAACTCTGGGATGGATTTTATACTGAATTGCAAGGGTTTTCAATCAATAGTCTTGATAGAACAGCAAAAAAAAGAAATTAGTTTAATTTAGTTGGTGCCCCACTTTTTCATGTACCTTTTGTACTTTTTACATGTTTTTTTTGGTGTTTGTTTAAAGTGTCAAAATGAGTTCGAAAAGCATGCCAATGTTTTTGCCCTCACTGTATCCGTTTTAACAAAACTGTACTGTATTTACATGAATATATTAATAAAAGAGGAGCAAATGATTTTTCCTGGCGGAAGTTATTACTTGATTTCATTATTTATTGACATAAAAAAGATGTGTCTGATATTATTTATAGATTACTCTTTTTATTCACTGCTTTATTTTCAGTATCATTTTCCTCCCCCCTTTTTTTTTCTTTATGGTTGTGCTAGAGCACATGTATCAAAGTGAAGTCAGATCTGGCCCGCCACATCATTTTATGTGGCCCGCGAAAGCAAATCAAACATGGCAACTTCCATGATGCTCGCTAAAATATGTACCAAAATGTCAAATCCTCAAATGTAATAAATACGAGAGACACCGGAAGCATTTTCTTGTTGCCAAACCGCTCATTTCAGTCACTTAAACAATAGTTGAATAAACTGTTATTCTTGACTTCTTGATATGATTTCAGTCATATTGGCCCTCCAAGGGAAATGGTAACTAAAATGTGGCCCGCGACAAAAATGGGTTTGACACCCCTGTGCTAGAGTGTAAAAATAAGATGACTCCTCTATAGTATAGTATAGTATAGTATAGTATAGTACAGTATAGTATAGTATTTTAAGTACATTTCAGTTTGTCATCACTGGTACATTCGATGAGATGCTCACCGAGTTGGAGTTTTGCTAACATAGCAATCAGCATAAGGCGTTCACAGCTGACAATTGGATCAAGCGCATGGGACAAGTTGTCCCAATCAAGAAAAGATGTTAAAGAATGACCTTGTTTTGGCCCAATCACATTACAGCTGCACGGGGCTGCCAAGAAAGACTGGCTGCACATCAACTTCGATCGGCTGAACACGTTTGGCTAAAGTTGGAGCTGTTTTGACCTTTGAGAAGCCCAACGGTGACAAAAAGAAAAACGCTTGACCAGTCAGGAGGCTTTAACGTTTCTATATGGATAAGCATTTTGTATTTCTTGATCTGTGAAAAAAAAGTCTTGAAAATTCTGCTGCGTACGTACACTCACTGCTGACTCGTTTATTTGTCTTCAATTCTTTTTTTTTGCTTCTGAGGTTATGTTTTTATTTGAATTATTTGTTTTGAAAGTGCTAGTTTGTTTTGTCAAGGATCCATTTTTTTTTAGGCGTTGGGCGGGAGGGGGGGGTATTTTGACAGTTTCATTTTTCATTTCAGCAACCTGAATCTGAGCCACTTTAGACTGTTTTTATACTCAGTAAAACTCTAGTGCCCCTCATTGCCGGCAACAGAAACAGTAACACTATTCACTGACTGGACTCTATTGTTACAAAATCCATGACTTTATCCTCATTAGGACTTGTATTCCGTTACTAGGAGTTTGTTCTTAAAAAATATGACTTTTCATGAGGCATCACAAGTTGCAACCTTGAATGAATGAGTCTGTATTCCCCTAATGATGCATCAAACGTGAAAAGCAGATTATACGCTCTCTCTCTTGAATGCATGACAAGAACATATAATTAATGTTCAAACTGAAAAAAACAGACAGACAGATACATATAGCTAGCTAGCTAGCTAGATAGATAGATAGATATCCCCCTGTGTGTATCTTATACTTGTGGTCACACTTACTTTCACCTCATATGAGGACACAAAGCTGAGCCGACCAAATATGCAGGAGTGGACATTGTTAGCCTGATCAGTGTAGCAAAAAGGTCACTCTGATGACAGCCCACATCGCAGTGCAGCAGGCTGAAAAAAGAGAGGCCCAGCAGAGTCAGCCGTTCTGAAAGGCCCCCACTCAGCAACGCAACAAAACCCACTCAAGGAAGTTCCTGTTGCACTTGAGTTTTACCAAGGATAAAAACAACCTCAAGTGACTCAAATTTCAGATTGCCAATACATTTTTTTTCTTTCTGACTCTAAACATCCATTAAAGTAAACCAAGAGCATGGGGGGGGGGGAAATACTGGGACAGAGGCCAGTACTGCAAGAGATGTGGAAGGCATACCAGAACGTACTGTTGGTTAGCACAGAGACATATACAAATATTACACCCGGAGACAGATCTGCGAGAAGACCATGGCGATGCACCAATGAAGGTAGATAGCATGAAAGTAAGTCTAGAAGAAATACTTTATTATCATAGTGTGACTACATCTTCATAGATATTTGCCACTCACGTTGAACAGGACATTATAGGATATTTGTATGATTAGACACGATATTTTTGTAAACATAGTCCAGGAAAGTCCAATATTCCTAGGCCAGGATTACGCTGTAGAATAGTTTGGATTATTTTAATATTTGCTACACATCGAACACACATGATATGACATTTAGGACATTTGAATACTTTACATTCACATTTTGTTATAAACAGTTTGATAAATACAAGATTAGATATAACAAAAGAATATAGATTTTTATATTCTATCCTATATGTACTTCACACACACACACACACACACACACACACGTATATATATATATATGTATATATATATATATATATATATATATATATACATGTATGTATCCCTTGTGGCTTCACTTTCCGTAAAGTTGACCAGTCAATTAAAAAAAATTAATTAAAATAAAAAATAAAAATTAAAATGGAGCTTAATTTTCTTCATGGCACTTGTATGGCAACTAGGAAGAAGAAAAAATAAGATGCATGTGACATTCCAGCATATTTTATAACAGTGTTCCCAACCTGCAGATGAGGGGCCCGAAACAGGCTTTTTTGGGGGGTTGTTGTTGGACAATTTTATTAATCATCACACATTTTTTTCGATTCATGCTGATTAACAATTCATAGATATTGATGTTATGGCGATACGTGCATATTTACGTCAGGTCGGGTCTGTTTCGGGTAAATCTTGACGGAAACTTAAAAAGCCCAACACACACAATCACATCTCTCTCTTTACGCCTCAGAGGCACTGGACGACACAAAGCAAACGTTACAAAAAGTGCAAAGGAGTGTTAGGACCACCCGAAAAAGCCCCCAAAAATATGTGACACGATTAAAGTCACAATATTGCAATGGCAATGTTTATTTGCGAATCAGCTGAGAGTGAATTTGTACTTTTTCAAAGTCAAGAGGTCGATTTTTACGAGAATAAAAAAAAGAAAGCAAAAAAAGATTATTTAAATTGATAATATAGTGTGAACAAGTTCTTTTTTCAAGAAAAAAGTTCTAGAAAATAAAGTTATATTGATGAAGACATTCACAAAATATAATATAATAGTATTTTTTTCCTCATAACATGTCGACAAAATCTTGTATTTTCTCATAAATGTCAATTTTATTCATCTAGCATAAATATATGCATATATATACTTATTTGTTTATTCAGAGTGGCCTTATGACTCCTTCATTGCAAAGAGCTTGATACAGTTCCACTGAAATTTCACCTCACATTCAGCATATTTATTTTTTTCTCTTTGGAGTTTTGCATGGATATTTTGTTTTCCCTTGGTGACCTGTTTTTCACACACACACAGTATATATATATATATTTTTTAACCGCTCCCCGAAAAGCACTACAGAAAATAAACGGAGTGTCTCGCTCGATTAAGGCACAGATAAGCCAAAACAAACAAACAAACAAACAATCTCGCAAATATGATCATTTAAATAAGAACAACAAGAACATTCATAAGGCCAAAAAAGGTAACAAATAAAAAGTCTGTCGCGTGTCAACTTTTGGTTTGGATTCAGTGCCTTGCGGGAGATAACAGTCGACGTTGTTGAAGTTGAGTCAAATGAATGCAAATACGAAACATCATCTTCTAGTACATGTATCTCATGACGTGAAACGACTTGCGGACTAAATTGATATCAAGTGCTTGCCCCCCAACCTCAAAAAAAGCCTTGCTAAGTAACAAGAGTGATACAACAGGGTTTAAAAAAATAAAAAAAGCCCATCATGTCTTGGGAATGGCGACAGTTGCTGAAAGATTCTTGGAGGATACATCAGATGGCCAACCAGTGCCTGAGCTGAGAGAGGAGAAAAAGAAAACAGAAAATGTTGGTCATGTTTGCAAGAATATTGGAAAGAACAGCAGCCACTTTTTTGGCAAAAAACAAAAAACAAAAAACCCAACTTACTTTAAACTGCCGTATGTTTCCCTCGGCCACTAAGTGATGCTCGTGTTCGGGAGTGATGCAATAGGCTATTCTCTGCAAAACAATCCGATGACATGGTTGTCAACAATCACAGCATGTATACTGTACACAGTGAAACCTCTTGGAACTCAGGAGGCTGTTCAACGATGAGATCAAAATTGGAACATTCTTATACAAGTGTAAAATTATATTCACTGCTGTTTCTGTTTTTCATAAATGATACAACAAAAAAAGAAAGAGGTTAACCACTGTAAACCATGAAAACAACAAAAATTATATCTACTGTGTAGCTATCTTTACCCCCCTTGTTTTTTTGTTTTTTTCAGAAACAAGTCATACTATAAATTAAGAAGTACAGTTGAAATACGAGGTGTGTCAGAAAAGGCACAGAAGCACCATTCCTGCAATATTTCTAACTCAGTTAAAAACGCGAAAGAAAATCACATTAACGAGCGTGCTTATTTTTTAAAAATACCCTCACAAAAATGTGTGTTGAATTTACTCAATTTTATTTGATCAAATGGTGGCACACAATAGATCCATATAATTTTTTTAATATGCAATATAAAAGCTGGATAGTCTACTTAAAAAATGTACCGCACAAACCAAAAATCTCACACTGCAAGGAATCAGTCTGCATTACTGACTGCGAGACGCTCAAAAGTGGACACACTGAGCCGGGATCGAACCCACGACCTCTGCACTGTGAGGTCGTCGCGGTAACCACTGGACTACCGGGCCACCCATACAAAAATAAACTACGCTAAATTGCAATTAATACGTTTCATTATTTCTCATGGAGAAGATTTATTTGAAATGGAATCAAACTGACGGCCAAACAGACTTCTGAAGCTTTCTTTTTTTTTCTTCTTTTTTTTTTAATCACACCAAGTTGCCTTGTGTATGAAATATGCTGTAGAAATAAAGTTTCTTTGACTTGCTTTGGTGGAAAAGGAATGCAATCAATCCTTCAAATGCGACCTTGATGCTACGATCTTCAAACACTCCCATTATCGGAAACGGCGGATGTATTTAAAAGCTGATAGCGGGTGATAGTGAGAGGAAATGACACCTCTGACAACCGGAGAAGCAACCTTTGAGTGCAACAGGAAGTGCCAATGAGGATATTACCGGGATGCGGGCGCTGTTACGGCAGAGTGACGCTGACACAGAAGGGATGAAAACAAGCCTCCAGTACTTTGATGATTGCCATCGTAAATTCTTGTGGGCTTCATTCCGAAAGCGAAGTGATTATTTTGGACATGTTTTTAAGGAAGAAACATCCCCTTCCAGCTTCAAAGCACAGCCACAACAGCAATTACGCTGGCTGCCATTATCTAACTTCTTTTGTAATGTGTTCCGTCACAATTGGCATCTATAAACATCACTGGCTGCCCTCACACTCGTCCCTTACTCTTTACCTTACTCAAATGAGTTTCACTGACCTCTTTGAAGGTTCCAGGGACGCTGCAGAACTTGTACACGGCGTAGACGGGTACAAACAGCATCGACGACATGGCCACGCCCCATCCCAAGACGTTGGACCAATGGGGGAAGATGTAATCGTCGTACTTGAGGCCCGACGAGGTCACCGTGCTGGCGACCACCACAAACTGACAAGGGAAGGACAAGGAGAAAAAGGCTTTCGTCAAAGCGGAATGCAGAATTAAGGGTAGAATGAAAGTGCTGCCATCAGTAGAATCGAAATGACTAAATGCTTCAAATCTCAGCGTTTATTGTACTCTTTGTCGCACAAACCATCCCAGATGGGTTTCAAAGTGTGTTGCAGAGTAAAAGTTTGAGCTGGAGCCAGAATTCCTACTTCCAGGAAATGTTATCCTGCCACGTTGAGCTTTGATAACATCCTAAATGGCACATTCCAAATCTGTATGGGAGCCAAAAGTGTAATCGTCAACAAATCGTCGCAGTGTATTTCTTTCACCTTCATTTATCGCGGTAAGGCAATTGAAAACAGATTTTCATTTGCAATTTCAGCACGGCTGTTTCACTTGGCTAAGAGCAGAATAAAACAAAGCCAATTAAAAGCAAATGCAAATACCGTACCTTGATTTTAGTCATACACTTTCATATGACAATGAAACAATCAAAAATATAATTGGATTGTCAAATGTTTCCGGGACGCTGCGTTTGATGACTCCTCTTAAAGTAAAGAGAGTCCAAAATAAATAAACCCGCTCGCGAGGTAGGCTCAGCTCTCATTGGCTCTCTCAAATTGGTGCATGAATTGCTAATAATTAATTTTCGATTAGAAAAGCACCTAGAAGCTAGAATAACACACCTCTATATTGATTTAGTGCACTTTTATCGCCAAACTTTGGATGGTGTGGGGTTCTCCATATTGGCCGCTAATTGGACGTGACGTTATGCTCCGCGAATCATTTTGAACGCAGCAACGGCAACGCATTCATGGCATTAGGGGACGATCATGAATGCGTGTTTCAGGAGAAGAGACACTAAAATGAAGACGGAGGTTAACACCAGAAGGTCACACACCGTATGTATTCATTTATTTAACTGAGCAATTAAAGCAGTTTAAGCTAAAGAAAAATAGCTGTCAAGCTAGCCAACACCGAGATTTGTTTGTCCTGTGCATTGCGGTGGAGCGCAACCAGCAACGCTGCCTGCGGTTGCCGCCCTGACTTTGATTTATTTTGTGCCTGAAACACAACGTGCGGCATTGCAACGTCTTCATCTGAAGGAGGATATCTCCTTCAATGCTGATTTGGTCGTGTTGTGCCAAGGAATAGGGTCTACATTTTCACAATTTGCTGCTAATATTAATTCATCACCATTCCGAACAAAACGAGCAGCAAAATTTAAATAATCGCGACTCTCCAGTACGCTATCAGGCTTCAGCATGGAGTTGAATTCTATTAACGCTAAGATTAAGGTTTCAGTTATCCAAAGTTGATATTATCCTTTTTCTCAGTGCTTCAATAACTGTCCACTTGCTACTAAATGCTTTTGTTTCCCAGTAGTTTGAGCCTTTGAAGGACACGGACCAACCACGGCCGATAAATGAGTTATGAAAGCGCTGGAGCCGCGCTGTGGAAGCCAGAGGCAAGTTGGCTTGGAGACAGAGGTGGCGGCTGTCATGTTGGTGTGTGTTGACCTGGGCATTGTCAAGGTGTTAAGTACATTCGACAGATGGGATGTCTGGCAAGAGCCTTCCTGGTTTGTCCATTAGCGTCGGCTACGGTTTGCTCCCAATGACATTGTTCGTATCGAAGAGGAGCGTGAATGTCATATGGAGGGCATTTTGTTTTGTGTGAGATGCATCGGGCCACTGGAGAGTGAACCAAATCATCTGTACACCATCGCCAGCTGATAAAAGTTTAAAGAAAGGGGCAAATTGAGAGCTGCAAGCAGCAATGAGGGGGCATCTGGATGTTGTAGGTGACCGTGAGACCAAGTGAACATGACAAACATTTGAAGCATAAATAGCTGTTACACTCCTGTGAAGGAATGAAAAGAAACCCCCTCCCCCCCAAAAAACAGTGGCCCATGTTCGGGAATGAATGAAAACTAGTCGCCCAACAGTTCCGATGGTTTAGTCCGTGTTACTCAGTGTGCGGCGTGCCTCAAGGTATCTTAAAGTAGTGGATGGAGATTGTCTTCCAATACCGAATGCTAGTTTTCCCGACGTCTCAGTAGAAAAAAAAATGGGATGTTTCAGAGCGGTCAAAAATAAATAAATCCAGTCAAACCTCGGTTTTCGAACGTCTCGGTTCTCGACCAATTCGGTTTTTGACCGAAAAGTTTTTTATGCTTCGGATGACGAACAAATTTCGGTTCTCAAACAAACTGAGCGCACTTGAATGCACCATTTGACTCCTCTTGCCTTCCTTACCCGAGGAAGGGACGCTTCCTCGTGTTGCTTTCCATTGTGAGCAGACGTGTTCAATAAAGATTTTTATTTTAAAAAGAGCGTGGTTTCGATTTTCGAACAATTTCGGTTTTCGAACAGCCTTCTGGAACGGATTATGGACGAAAACCGAGATTTGACTGTACAAATAAATCAGTTGAGTTTCCAACTTCTACTCTTAGGGAAAAACTTTTGACCGAATGCTGAAGAATGTCTGGGAATTTCTGGCCTTCTGATTCAAATAATAATTCAAATCGGTCATTGACATTGCACCAGAGACCCATGCTTGTAAAGTGCATTCTAGCCTTTTTTTTTTTTTTTTTTTAAGTCATTGGCCATTCGAGTGGGGGTCGTAACTTTTGGAGCCCACTCGGTTCCAGGAAAAAAAAGCCCTCCGAGATCCTAAAAGCACAAAACCGAAAACATTCAAGCCAAGTCATCATGACATTCATCTCTGGACAATGACTGAAGCAGGTAACCTGATGAGCGTCATCATTTTTTTTTAACATCTGCTACAACGCTTTCATGATATTAAGCCCGACATAACTTTTTCATTTGACAACCAGTGGAAATGTCAGAAACAGTGGCGTGCGGTGACGTTCCTGGTTGGTGAGGCACTGACTCCTTTAGTGTCAGATTTACAAATATATAAACCAAAAAGGGTCGCGTATTCAATTGGCTAAACATTATATTTGCGACACGCAGATATACGGCAAGCAGCACGAGCCAGTTGCATGTATCAACCCAGTTTGTGATGAATGCAATGCGCATTCAGAGGTGACGCTCTGCCTCACCTGCCTCCCCTGACCGCACGTCCCTGGTCAGAAATCACTGACATTTGTCCACACATTGCCTTCCTGACAGTCAAGTGCCTCCAACGGGCGCTAACAAATGAAACGGTGGTTAAATATTTCTCAATATTCTTCCATCCATCCATTTTCTGTAGCGCCTGTCTTCACGAGGATCACAAGTGACCCAGGGCCACATTTCGAGTGAGAGGTGCAGTTCTTTGGATTTTAAAAGTCATCTTAAAAAAATATTAACATCACATGTATGTTTTGCTGTTGGTGTGTGTTTTGCTGTGATTTGCTTCATGATGTGATGAGAGTGGCTGCCTTTACAGCAGCTCCAATACTTTTTGTTCTTCTACTTTCTTCCTTTCATAACTTTGCTGGTGTAAATTGGGAATGTCTCCATTTGTGAGATGAATAAAGGGTTTCTTATTCTTATACTTATGATGTTGGATGATCTCTGAAACAAAGAGGTGGCGGTTGTCAAATGTGAAGCACTGTTTAACACAAGGTCCATCGACTCCATGTACTGTATGTCGTGTATATAACACAGGTGTGTGTATCCATTGTATGCAGTCTACGGTATTTCCCTTACCAAAAGGAAAGCAGGGCTGACAAACTTCCAGCACAGTCTCCAGTAAAGTCCTGGCTTGAAGCCCATCATCCGCTCAATATCTTCACTGAAGCGGTCCACGCCTGAAAGAAGACGATACGTTTTTCAAGCCAACTTGCATGTGCTCCCATAAGACAGAGCGCACTGACCGACTTGTGCCAATATCTCAAAGAAAATCACCAATTTATAAGAAACACAAATTTATTGGCCAATTCTAATACAGTCAAACCTCGGTTTTCGTCCATAATCCGTTCCAGAAGGCTGTTCGAAAACCGATTTGTTCGAAAACCGAAATTAGTCTTTTAAAAACAAAATCTTTATTGAACACGTCTGCTCACAATGGAACGCTACACGAGGAAGCGTGACTTCCTCTAGTAAGGAAGGCGAGAGGAGTCAAGTGGCGCATTCAAGTGCGCTCAGTTTGTTCGAGAACCGATTTTCGGTTGTAATCCGAGGCATAAAAAACTCGAAATTTTTGGTCGAAAACCGATTTGGTCGAGAACAGAGACGTTCGAAAACCAAGGTTTGACTGTGCTTGAATACTTAAGGTCTGGAAAAAAAGTGCCCCTTCCAATGAACACATCACCCATGACAGACAGCTTGTCGTCAACGTGGCCACTATTTGCATTTACGACTCCTGTTAAACTACATATGCTGGGGATACAAAAGTCAGACTTCCGTGATCTAAAAAAAGAGCCTAGGATAGATCATTTCAAAACGGGCAACGGGTAGATGGAATTTTGAACAATTCCAAGTCAGTCAGCGACATTTGCGAGAAAGAAAGAATCACCGGCTATAAGAGGGTGTGCGCCCCGGTGCAACCGCAGTTTATTTCTGCTTCCCCTCTTGAAAATATCACGCAGTTTATTCGGTCAAATTTCATGGTGGAAAAAAGTTTTGAAGTGATTTTCCTTTGCCTTACCTTTCATATCACAAAATCTATTTTAACTGGGGTGTGTAGACACCGTACACTGTTTATTTCCTTCCATACTTTATGGTTTTGAACAGTTGAGTATTTTCTTTTAAATAGTAAAGAAATAATGACTTGCATTTTTCCATCTGGGAAAACGTTTTCAATCCACTGTGTTCGTCAAACTCAACTATCCAGAGAAAAAGAACTTTGAGTGAAATCCCAAATCGTATTAAAGAACGCAGATTTCTTATCTGGCAATGGAAAATGGCAATTTCCTATCCAATCTCTGCGAAGGGTCTCTATTAAGCCCTTGCATGTGTACTGCCGGGCCACACCCACGAGGGTCACACAAAGGTGACCAACCTGATATGCTGCAAAAAAAATAAATAAAATAAGCGGATTAGGCAAATCCAATAGCCAATTGGGACAAACAGCAAAAGAAGCAGGTTTAAAAAGGCTGATTAGATTGAATCATTATTTAATTACAGAATCCACCCCAAGTTCGCCAATAAAAGCTGCATCTGTTTCTGAAATCCGCGGTAATTCATTGCAGTTATGCATCCGGCATCAAATCATCGCAATCACAGCTACTCATCGGGAGGTAAAACGCATTTCACGCTGCTCTTTCGTGTCACCTTGCGCTGAAAGGACGAAACGCTTTGTTGTTGTTGTTGTTGTTTCCATCGACACTTGCGCTCGGCTTTTCCATCGTTCCGTTTCAATTAACAAGACGGAGGACGTGGTGAGGTTGTTTCAAAGGCGGGGATACGGGGTCATAGAAATTCCATACCATAAAACCACGACACGCCGATGGCCTCGATCAGCACGGCGAAAAGAATGGATGTCCCGGCGGCGTACTTGTCCAACAGAGTCAGCACGTAGATTCCCCCCTGAAGAGGCAAGGAAATGTCTTTGTTGTTTGTTTTTTCCTTGTTGTTTGTTTGACAGCGAAATCAAAACGTTGTTGCGCTCAGCATTCAATGGTGTCCCTTTGAAAGATTTGATTATTCACCAGCGGATAAGCGAGTCCTCAAAGGTGCATGTCAGCGGTCGTTTTAGTGAGTGGGCTCTTTGACTTGTACTGTATCTCGCATTGCAAATCTCATGTGAGGGACGAAGCAGGCGGAGGACATTAGTCCACTTTTCTAATCATTTTATAAATGTCTTTAACAGAAGGAAAACAATTCATTTTGCTACCATCAGGAAGGCTTACAGAGGTTGGGGAGAAGGGAGCAGATCTCGCATTCTGGAGGCCTTTTTCATGACATGCTAATCGGTTAATCTGAGTTCGGCTTTTGATCGCTCGATTTAAGGGAGCGTCTTTGATGTTTCCAGGCAGCAGGAGATATGACGAGTTCCTTGGAGGCAGCGACACCTTTGATGCTATTCCACCGTGTTTTGATATGCGCTAGCAGATCTTAACGGATCATCGATGACTGAATAGGTCAATGTTGAATTTTTATTCTTCATTTAAGGATCCGATGATGGGCGGGGAAAGAAAAACGTAAACAAATGGATATTTTGGGTGCTCATAGTATACAAACAAGGCATGAGCTGAGTCCAAATTTGTAGGCTGGGTCCTTCAAAGCCTCCTAAGTTTTTTTGTCGTTTTTTTTTTTAGTATCTAATGGCCGCTTCGTTTTATTAGCCAAAGATTCGATATAAGTGCGACCTCAGACACTGTCATTGGCCCATTGTGACGTGTTCAGCAATTTCATTGGTCAGATTTGATGAGACTGTCAGTCAATGTTATGACGTCAGGAAGCTTATTATGAAAAATCCATCAATTAATCAATCGCGTGACATTTAAAGTCGCAGGGTCCAAAGCGTGGAAAAAAAAGAAGTAGTCAGAAAATTAGGGAATATATTTCCTCAAATAATGGTAACAAAAAGTGTTTCAAGTCAGGGTTAGGGTTTTAATATAGAGTTCAGGTTCTTAATTTAAATACACCTTGAAAACCTCAAGATTTCAAACTAGGGTTTCAAAATAGAGTTTGAGTTTCAAATTAGGATTGCCAAACTTGATTTGGGAAAAAAGCCAGGCTGAGGACTTTAAATTCGGGTTTCTAACTGGGGTTAGGGCTTCACTATTGGGGTTCCAACCTGGGTCAAAATTTCAAGAGAGGGTTTCAATATACTCTAGGGTTAGGGATTGAAAATATGGTTTCAAGGGCAAGATTAGGGTTTTAAAATAGGGTTTTAAAACACGGTTAGGGTTCCATTACTTGGCCTTCCGCAGTTACAAGACAGTCTTGGACACTCGGGCGAGAGTTCAACTGATCAACCTGTTAGGCTCCGATTGGGGGAGATGCCGGTGCAGCCCAAACGTCAGCCAACAGACAGAGCTTTTCATAGTGGTTGGACAAGTTGAGGCGGCGGTTGTGGCCGTAGGAACCCCCGTACTCGCTGGTGGACAAGCATAAGGGATGCCGTCACGAAATGATGGCCTGTGGGACACCAGAGGCAGCTGACAGGTATCGCTGGCAAGCGGAAACTGTTTCAAAACAGGGAAGAGTTCGGTGAGGCTAGGGGCGGCTTCGAGGAAATTCTGGTAGCCCAGGAGGGGGAAGCAGTGCACCACTAACACTGTTAGTGGGGATGGGGCACGTCGGCTTCACAGACCTCCTCAACTCCACCAGCAGCCTTCCTTGGAGGAAGCAGAGTACCGGGTTCTCCTATCTCTGATCCCAGTGGTTAAAAAGCTCCTCGGTGGCCTCCCTGGCTCTGGATGTTGTGGGGCTGTCCTGGTTGACACGCCTTTGCATGCCTCTCTCCCTCTTTTTAAAAAGGGGGACCGGAGGGTGTGTTCGCTCCTCAGCGGTAAGGGGGGTGCTTTCTCTCCCTCCGGCCGTTCCAGCTCTACACCCTTAGTCCTCGAGGGTATGTGGGAATTCGCCCAACCGGTCTACATGTGTTTTGTGGACTTGGAGAAGGCGTTTGACCGTGTCCCTCGGGGATTCCTTCGGGAGTATGGGGTAAACATGCATGGCAGGCTCGTTGGGAGGGTTGGACTCCGCCACTCTTTGTCGCCGATTCTGTTCAATTGGACAGAATCTAGGCCAGCCGAAGCGTTGAGGGGGTCTGTTTTGGTAGCCTCAGTGCATCTCTGCGTGGTGGTATGTTGGCTCCTTCAAACAGGGCTCTCCAACTCTCACTGGAGCGTTCGTGTGAAGCTTGGGATGAAAATTAGCACCTCCAAATCTGAAACCATGTGCGGAAAAGGGTGGAGTGCCTGCGAGGAGATTGCCCCAAGTGGAGGAGTTTAAGTATCTGGCAACAGGAGGGAGCGAGATTCAGCGGCTGTGATGCGGACGTTGCCGGTCGCGTGGTAAAGAAGGAGCTGACCAAAGGGCGAAGCTCTCAATTTACCGGTCGATCTACGTTCCAACCCTCATCTATGGTCAAGACGTGACCGAAAGAACGAGATGGATACAAGATAGTTTTCTCCGCTCCGGGCTCTCCCTTAGAGATAAGGTGAGAAGCATCCGGGAGGGGCCCCGCTTCTCCTCCACATCGAGAGGAGCCAGATGAGGTGGCTAGTGGAGGATGAAGCGCCCCGAGGACGACCCAGGACACGCTTATGTCACCCAGCTGGCCTGGGAACGCCTCGGTAATGAAGAAGTAGCTAATCTGGGCTTCCCTGCTAAAGCTGCTGCCCCCGCGACCCGGCCCCGGAAAGCGGTAGAAGATGGATGGATGGAGGTTCAGTAAACTATGACTTCATGAATCAGCATCACTAATTCGAGTGTGAAACAAGGGTTGGGATAGAGTTTCATATTTAGATTGCAGCGTCAGCCCAGGCCATAGTGGTTCAAGTCCGGGTGAGGATTTCAAATTACGAAATGAACTCTGCCAAAAACTGTTTCAAAACAGTACTGACTTCATGAATCAGCATCAAATTCGAGTGTGAAACAAGGGTTGGGATTTCATATTTAGAGTCTGAATTGAAGCCTAGATGTTTGAAGTTCCCCTCTCAGTAATCGCAACAATTAAAGCTTGTTATAAAAGCAAGACAAGTACGTGTTTATTTCGGTACTTGAGGCCAGAGGATGGGCGAACCTTGTGATACTCACATTCGTCACACAGAGCAGCGCGAACAGGAAGGTGCCAAAGGCTGTGGCGAAGGTGAATAGCTTCCTGTTTCTCTTGAGGATCTTAAAGTCGTCTGTCAGGCCTGTGATGACGGCCTCCATGCCGCCCATCTGATGGACAAAACACACACACAGATGAATTGCTGCATGACTTAGATCGGCACTTATAGGGATGCAGAAAAGATCCTGGGTCAGTTTTTATTGGGGCGCGGATTGTCGCTCATAAATAAGAGAGAGACAAAATGCAATGAGATTTTTTTTTCATTTTTTTTTTTCATATTTAATATTGAATTGAGGAATTAGTTTTAGTGTTAAAATCTTTAAGCGATTGCTCACTCTATTTGTAAAATAATTTTCGTTCATTGTTTTATTAGTAAAAATCATGAAAATAGCTTAAAAGAATTGTATAAATAATGTTTGGCTAATTGTTATTTGTTTTTAATTATGATGACAATTACAAATAAAAAAACAAGGTATTTTTTCAATGATACAGAAATTTAAAAAAAATTGAGTATAAAGAACTTAAAATAACCTTTTTTTTAAACTAAAATAATAATAAAATAATTTTACGATTTAAACATTTTCGATAAAAATAATAACTGTTTTCCAGCAACCACATATTTTCTTGCCTTTTTTTTTGGTGTCACTAATGCAGTGTCATTAAAGCAAGTGGTCGTGTTACAGCATGATATGTATATGAAAATGTTTGCATTCTTAGATGCTGCTCGATCAAGATATTTTCTTCTATGCTGTCCAGCGCTGTAGTTTCAAATCTAAATCAGGACAAGTTTCATTAACTCATTCGTTCCCAAAGACGTTTTTAAACGTCTTTTCAGACTTGGTTCAGAATTGGCTGGTACTGAATGAGTTAAATAGCCTTCTATTAATTAATAAGGACGGGGAGAGGGCAAACCTCTGAATGTCCCATTTCCATGACGGCATCGTACATAGTGTCGAATATATCTGCCAATGGCATAGTTGTGCATGGTTGTGTAGAAATTAGCTATTATCAAAGTGGATTTTTTTTTTTTAGACAGCAAATTAGTTTAGACTGAATCAACTGTGCACTTGATTTTTTTTTTCTGCATTGTGTCCTGACATTGACAATCAATTCTACACAATTGTTTCATGTATTAAAGATGATTTGACCGACTAATCAATTACGATGCCCATTCCAATTGTTCCAATCCAATTTGGGATTATCTTGAAAAACTAATTAGTCGGGCGGCAACAAGCATTTATTTTCATAATCTGTTAATTATTTACGCCATGAAAGTTTTCTTTTCCATCCCTTAATTCAAAAACAGAACTTCATTCCAAATTGACAATGCAGAAAATGTACAAAGAGAAACATGATGATTCAATTACTGGTTTGGTCTGGCGCTTCAAAGTGAAAGCAGATGTTTCGTAACGTTTTTATTTCAAATCAACAAAAAAAAAAAAAAAATCTGTTTGCGTTCTTGGATGTCGACAGAAATCTGAGAATATTGACTCGGAAATCTGGACATTAGAATAAAATCTCTAACCTAAAATCTCTAACCAATGATTCAATTGTAATATAATAATACCCCAGTTATGGTTTGATCATTGATTAATTGCTGATTAATCATTGCACCTCTACAAATTACTGCAGGAACAGAATTTGGTCAAATTGGCATCAATAGTTTCCTTTGGAAGCTGTGACGTTTGAGTTATTACTTGTGACTTACCGAACTGTCAATGCCGAGAGTCAGCAGCATGATGAAGAACACAATCGCCCAAAACGTGGAGCCCGGAAGGGTAGAAATGGCCTCCGGGTAGATGATGAATACCAATCCTGCCCCTGTGCGGGCACAAGCAAACATGTAAAGACATGGTGTATGGATCTAGCCGTTCGTTTTCTTTCTCAAACTGAGGAAATAACTTGCGCCTCGGCAAAATAATTTGCATCATTTAGTCACTTTTTTGGGGTCCTTAAAGAAGGCACGGCGTTTATCCGGAATATTCACATCCAGGAACAGATATTCCATAAGATATGACAAACCCTGGCATAGAAGACAAAGTTCAGAACATTCCGAGGGAAATGTAAACAATCCCTTAAAAAAATAACATTAAAAAAAATAATCAGTTGTGCATTTTGACACATGCCCAACACGAAGTAGATCATTATTGAATTCTAAAAAATAGCCCAATAGCAATTTGCCATTCTTTGGGGGAACACTATCACCACAATCAGTGTTCAATGTAGCCAATTTCTGCTCCGGGAAGTTCATCGTTAATTCACATCCCTCCGATTATACCGTTTGGTGACAAATGCAATTGAGAGGAAACGATGTATTGATTCACCCTCAGTCGCCACATCTTCTATTTTCACTCCGTGTTTGTAAGCCATGTAGCCCAGCACGGAGAAGATGGCAAACCCTGAGAAGAAACTGGTGACGCAGTTCACAGTGCTGGTCAACAGAGCATCCCTGGAGAGACAAAAAAAAAAAAAACACGTTATTGTAAATATTGTTTGTTAACAAGTGGGTGAGTCAGTTCAGTGTGGTGAGAGATCATCATGAGTGACACAGGAAATAATCCGGTTTCCTTGCAGTTGTAGTTATTAAGTCGGTTTCAAAACATCTTGGAGCTGTCGCCGCTGCCATGAGTGTTTTCGAACTCAGGAAAGGTTTGGAAACACTGAGATAACGTATTACTAAGTTAGTCGAATCCCCCGCACCAAAGATGACGCTGTCCTGCATTAGACTCACTTCACAACATCTCTCACTGATACGAGTGTGAATAGTGTTTACTTATTTCGTAAGCCTCCTTGAAACTTGGCCAGCGAGTCTTCATAGCATTTTTATCTGCGATATCAAATTGCACTGTACACATAATGATGTCATCGAAAAATTCTGTTTTGACGTTTCTTCTCTTGAATCGCCTCTCGTTCTATTGGTTCGGTGTCCCTACTCAAGCGTCCCCTTGGTGTATTTTGGAAAAGTAAAATTCTATCTTCGTCAACTGTTTTGGCGGGCAGCTGACAGCAGACATTGGACTCCAGTAGCTGCAAATGTCTGATGGTCCCATTAGACGCAGGCTTAAACATCTAAAGAACGTCAATCCCACTTCTCAAAAATCAGTCTCTCAAGAATGAAATTCCCCTCCAGACACCATGTGCAAATGTTTATAGCTCATATAGTGTCATAATACCGCCCCCCCCCCCAACAACAGATTTTTCCGACCATGGCTTGGCGGCGACGTCTGCACTCCAACTGTAACACTATGTCAAATCCCAAAGGTATGGCATCTGATAACTGGCGCATCCCGAAACGCTCGGCCAAGTTATCGACGTGGGGGAGGAGTGTATTTGTGTTTGGTGATGTGGCCCCTACATGCGCCACATGCATGGAGCCGATGTACTAATTGACAGGGGCAGTCGACTTCACATTCATTTTACAATCAGGGCTGAATAAGTCGCCCCCTCTAGCTTCTTACACAGACGTCATGATAATGTAAACTGGAGTCAGCATTAGGCACAGCAGTAGAAGGTGCAGGGGGAACAGGATCGCCCCATCCAAACCAAGATTTCAACCAGGGTGTTAAAATTGAATGTGAAATGCGACTAATTATGTGGCTATTTTGAGATTGAGTTGATATCGGGTTAGAGGCCGGTCGCCAGTCAATCACAAGACACATTTGGCAAACACCCACTGACACTCATATTCACACTTTTGGGTAATTTAAGAGGTGTCAATCAACCTAATGTTCATGTTTTGGGCATGTGGCAGGAAGACAAAGAACCCGGTGAAGACTCAAACCAGCTCAGGGGGGAACAAACAAACTCCAGACAGGATGACCTGAGCCGAAATTCAAACCCAGAGCCTTTAAGACCTTTAGGAAGTATGTAGGTGTACAGGACGCTTACCTGTAACAGTTATTGTCAAATTTGTTGTAGCTAGCAAAGGCAATGAGCACCCCGAATCCTGCTCCAAGGGAGTAAAATATCTGCGTGGCTGCATCGATCCACACCTATTGGCAAAAACAACACAAGATAGTCTTTTATTGGTTCGGCCAATAAAATAAATAACACAATTTTACAAAAAACATTCAAAAAAAATCACCAAGAAAATACACCTCAGACCATTTCCCCTCACTAAGCACACCGAAAGAATTATTGTAACTCCACAGTTTCTTTAGCTTTTTTTTTTTTTTGTAACGTTACCGCAGGAGGGTGCTGGTCATGGCAAAGGTGTAAACGATGATTGCCATCTTGAAAATGGAACATATTAGAGACATAGCGACCGAGTAGCGATGAAAGTACTGCTGGCGTCGCTGTGCTAGCTGCTAAGTACAATATGGCTAGGTCAAAAGTGGAAGCTTACTCGCAGAAAAACCCATGCGAACAACGAATTCTGGAATATTTACACCACACGGCCTCCCAAGCACACATTTATCTCCCCCGTGCATGTTAATTGCTCTTTTACACTTGATGATTTGAATCAAATGTCCAAATACCACTTCGTAATCAAATGTCCACTATTTCCGACTAGGAAATCAAGAGCATTCTAAATTTGACCAAATGAACACGCATTTGGTGGAATACCTCAAACAAAACTATTCTTCTGCTTACGAACATTCATATTATCAAGTTGTCCGACAATTCTATTCATTCCCACAAGATTCTTTTTTTTCCTCAAGTTACCCCAGCTAGCAAGAGATGTTATCTTCACGATGTAATTGGAAATTGGAAATACGTTTGTATGATCCCCGAGGTCCTGATTCATTACCAAACAACTTTGATTAAGTCAGACAGAAGGAAAACCTCTCTACAGACTCTATTCACAAATGAGATTACATAAATAAATGCGAAAGAAGCTTGTGTGCAAATAAGAAACAATTGCACAATCAAGTCTGCGTCACGGCTCCTTAACAGTTTTCTGTTCAAGCTTGTAAAATGTGTGTTTGACCACCTGTTGATTAGCTGCACATTTTGAAGACTACAAAGTGACATATTATGGAAAATGTAATTGTTTGTACGGGCCTCTGGAGTGCCTGCTCAACGATTAAGGGTAAAATTTAACCACCAGGTCAATCTTTTATCTGCCTGATTTGGAGAATGTGTCTATGAAGGAGCGGTCTGCATGTCTGCCGCACTTTTAAGGAACGGGGGGTGGATAGGGTGGGTTATGTATGGTTAAATTAGACAGTGGTGGCTTGTTCATGTGCTATTCATTTGCAGTTTGAACATCCAGGACTTAAGATCCCCTGCTCTGAAAGACGTCTGAGTGTCTTGAAACATCAAATGACATCTTAAATTGGAAACTGATGGGAATGTTCCTTTTCGGAAACTGGATTTATGTCTGCTTGTCTGCTTATGATGAAGCAATATAATTGTATTTATTCTTGAATGTGATAGCCTTCCATTCAATTACTCTCAATTTCCAGTTCATTCCCTCAATGCCCATGGGAAGCTGAGAATGTGGAAAATTTCCCAAATTCCCTATTTTAACACATATGTACTGAAAATCTTTTTGAACTTGACCATAAATATTTAATTTCTTCCCAACCCTAAGAACGCATCCAAAAGTTGCGACATTTTTTTTTTTTTATGGGGTGGTGGTGGGGTGATGATGGGTTGGAAATGTGCTCAATATCGCCATAAAGCTGAGCCGATTTAGCGGATCTTAAGTGTGCGGTGATTCTTTGCGTTTCGGTATTTTGACTGAAAAATCTCTCAAATCTTTTATTTGGACCCATGGGAACAGTTTCAAATTGTGAAAAAAAAAAGACTAATTAAAGGGAATTGTAGTGCTGCTCCACTTATGAACAAAGGAGTTTGATTTGAATCTTAAGTGACTAGCGTGGTGCATTGAGTCCAAACGTTCCCTTTGGGCACATGTCCAGCAGAATGAAGATGAAGACTTCTCCGTTAGCTTCTCACATTCGCCGTCGGCTTGCTAGAGGCCACATGCTTGTCACCATTGATCACAATATTTGTCATTAATGTGGAGAACACGTATAAATCAGGGAGGGGCAAAGTACGAACTGCTTTGTTTTTCAAAACCGGCCCGCCGAGCATTTACATGATCAAGACTGTGAGAATAGAGCTTGCATTCATTCAGCTGTTTTATTTTTTTTTAACGTGTACAATAAAATGCCTTTTGGACTTTTTTTATTCATCTTCTATAAAAATCCGAAATAATTGTTTAGTTAATTATATTTGTCTTAATTTATGATACAGTGTCAACATCTCAATCCAATCAATATTTTCTGCTTAAAGTATTTACATTTATATTTCAACTATTTTAACCTCATCTACAAATGACTTGGCCCAAATGTACATTTAAAAAAAAAATCATTCTTGTCGTTGAATACAAAAGATTGCCTACCCCTTGTTTAAAAGGTTTATTGTTTTCTTTTCCATTAAGGGTACAAAGAATGGTTAAATTATGATTATACAGTCAAACCTCGGTTTTCGAACGTCTTGGTTCTCGACCAATTTGGTTTTCGACCAAAAATTTTGAGTTTTTTTATGCAAACAAATTTCGGTTCTCGAACAAACTGAGCGGACTTGAATGCACCATTTGACTCCTCTCGCCTTCCTTACACGAGGAAGTGATGCTTCCTCGGGTAAACAAGGAAGTGACGCTTCCTCGTGTTGCTTTCCATTGTGAGCAGACGTGTTCAATAAACATTTTTATTTTAAAAAGAGCGTGGTTTCGGTTTTCGAACAATTTCACTTTTCGAACAGCCTTCTGGAACGGATTATGGACGAAAACTGAGGTTTGACTGTACTTCTATGTGTGACAAATGGCCGGGGCCTAAACTCAGCCACTGCCAGTCAACAGCCTGGATAGAAAAAAAAATAGAAAAAAAATCACACTGCTGCATCTGGAAGTGTAAAAACGGTGCCAAACAAATCACGCCAGTGCCTCACTGTGTCATTCGAAGACGAGATAAGCCTAAAGTCTCAACAACAACTGCAGAACAAAATCCGACAAAATTCCAACAAAGAACACATTCTAACTGATCTCATTAGGAAAATGACATTAGTATTCAATTAGTGCATTTAGCTGGTGTGTCTTTTTGCTGACCTCCAAATTGTTAAGCCTCTTAAAGTCGATGTGCAGGTAGGCCCGGATGCCATCCATGGACCCCGGCAGGGTGATTCCTCGAATGAGCAGCACAAAGAGGACCACGTAGGGCATGGTGGCTGTGATATACACCACCTGAGGGGAAAACCAGACCCATTAGAAACGAAACCGTTGCGCTAGTAGAGCAAGAGCAAGGTGTGGGCGGGCTCCCACCTTCCCTGAGGACTTGACGCCTTTCCACAGGCTGAAGTAGAGGATGAAAACCACCACCACCAGGCACAACGACAGCTCCAAGCGGGGGAGGCCCAGGTCGTTGATGCCTCTGCTCTCGTGGAGGTGCAGCACGCCGCGTCTGCATTGGCAGAAACGCACACAGGACGAACTGCGATCAAGCAATAATCGTCCTCGTCAAGTGAGAACTGGTTTTGAATGAGACTCGGTGCAAAATGACTAAGACGTCGAATGTCAAATACAAAATCAGTAGAGGCTTGCAATTTTGCAAAGTTGTCATATATCATTGGACCATGTCAGAGAAGAATCCTATTTATTTTGAATGAGATAGGACACAAGATGTCGTGACGTGTCATAAAGTTGTCTGGGACATACTCCGAATCTGTGTATGAATTATTTCCAGAAGGAAGCTATCAAAACCACCTCCCGGCTTTTTTAACTTCCCATGTGCGCAAGTGCCAGACTTCCTGTTTGGAGAGAGTCACTGGAAAGCTGAACAAGAAGAAAGAATGTACACATGGCGAGATATAGAAATTGAAACGAGATGGGTGATAACACTGTCCAGTTGAGTCAAGATACATCATGACAGTATGCTATTGAGTTTCTGAAGTTTGCAACGACGGCAGAATATTAATCTGAACACGCTATAAATACGTTAAATAGGACATATGGGCTTCATAGCAAAATGGCAGATACTTGCAATATAATGGCAGGTGATCTGTTTTGTCCATGGGGTTGGCCCGTGATAACAATTCCAGCAGGAAATATAGCAGATCACAGTGGGGGCAGGGGGGGGGTGATAATAGGTGATGGAATTGAGCTGAGAAAAATATATTCATATCAGACAATAACTGTCGTAGAAGTATTGAAACAAGGGTTTATTTGACAGCGGTGCACATATGTATCTTTATTATAGACTATCTGCTCCAAGAGTCGGTTGTGGGAAGATGAACAAAGTAGGATGTTTTACAATGACAGGTATCTTCTTTGACTTTTTTTTTGTTTTTTGGGTGAGATCATTAGTGCCAGAGAATGGTTTCATGCGACCTGTCCTCCATCAAAAGACTTTGAGAGAATTTAGAAAGACCCTTGGATGCCTATCATCTCACACCTGCTCACGGTTGAAGGCGAGTTAGAGTCTGACGCTGAGTATTCACAAAGACTGTGAATTGTGCAGGGCCACTATGTAGATTACAACTCGATTCTATTGCCATTTTCCCCCCCAAAATGCATTTTTTTTTCTCATAATGTAGAAACCTATAAAATGGAGAAGCTGAAGCAATGGCCAGCGAGGCTTAGTGCGTCTAGCAAATTCACAAACACACTGAATTAGACCATTGCCCCGGCAGAAAAATGACAGTGCGCCTGCTTTTACTTTGAGCGCAGACTACTTCCTGCCACTGAACTATCAGGTGTGTTACTTCATGCGCAGTCACACTCCATACAGGTGTAATATCGTCTCAAAAATGCAAGCCTGGATTGACGGTGGCATGAAAAGGAATTTTCGGAGCCCAATGTCTTCGGCAGGAATCGTTCTCTGAGCCGACAACATTAAACAATTCTCAAAAATAAACCCGTGGAATAGAAATGTCATATTTTATGTCTTATAAGGGGTTGCGTCATTGTAGTCTACATTTCGCTTGCCAGTCATTAAACAAATCACTGACTAATCAATCATCAATTAACAATTCAATCAGTAAAAACCTCAAACGTAGTTGATGCTACCGTTCTTGATTTACTTTTCTTTTTTTCTTCTTTTTGCATCATGCCATCATCATTGGCGGATGAAAAGAGGAACACGTTTATTTTCATATAGGAGCTAGTAGAAAGTAAAGATATGGTCCATATTTTCAAGCAGAGGGGGAAAAAATAGAGAGTGAGCTGAAGAATAAAAAGTCAAGTAGAGGACAAATACCCCGCAAAATCTACTAAAGTACGGTAAGGACAAATTTGTATCCCCAGAAAAAAAAAAAGTTTGGCACTCATCGACAATGACCCTTTCTCATGGCCCAAATGAGAATGTAAAGCACCAAGGACCGACTGTGTTTGACTTCAGTCTCTTTTTCTGTCTGTTTCCTGTCCTCTAGATTTAATTGAGTCGGCATGTGATGCTGTCCTGATAAACGGCGAAACACAACACAACATCCAAGCACAAGCAAGACACGCAAAGCAGAACCACATCCAGGCAAAGGGATCTGCGAATGGCCACTTTTATGTGGCCTTATCTGAGGGCTGATAATATATTCAAAGGTTTTTTTTTGTTTTTTGTTTTTTTCGGGGGACTTCTGGGAGCCAGATAGCCACTGGAGGACACAGACTCATTTGGAATGAAAAATGTACAGCTAACGCTCTGACCTGGACGCTGTGTGTCGGTGTTGCAGTGCCCTAAGGCCACCTTGTCCAGCTGATAGCGTTTGATAGCGTGCAGCCTGTAAACGCTCGCTGGTAACATCAATCCAAGTCCCTTTGGCCCAGTTACTCTAAGCACATTTTCCCTTAAACAGAGAGCTTGTTCTGCTGCTGTGCTCGCTCCTCAATAATGGCAGTGAGTCGGGTGTATGCAGGCTTGTCTCGGCAGTGATTAAAAGAGCAACGAAACAAGAAGAGCACCTTCAAATGAAACGCTGAATGGAGTGACATGAAAACACGAATGAGACATTTGATTCGATTTGACTGGCGTGGTTCAATTGCTGATTTATTTGTCAATCGAGTGTTTCTAATCTCTGTAATCTCTGAAAACGAATTTGGTAATCGGGTTAGACTTGTTTAGTTATGCGACCACCACGAGTGAAAACGGTAACCTTTTCAGAAGGTTAATCAGAAAGGATCTCGCTGAAGTTGACTTCCAAGTTGCTTCAAGCTATCAAATATGTATGGGATGTGTTTTATAGGCACTAATCTTTGCTACCTTTATCTGAATCTAAACATTTCCTTTGTCACCAGTATTTTGTCATAAATTTAGCATACCCTTGGAGGACTTAATAGAGGGGTGGAGCTAAAAAAACTATCGGCTTGGAGAGTCACCAGTGTAAGTTGAACTTCTACTGAGTTCCCATCACGGCAGCACCAGCACACTTAGCAAAGCTCGCTCGAATTTTCCGTGTGTCTGAGCAATCACACAAACTTCCTGAGCATTCCTTGGACCGTGGTGAGGAACATCAGAAATGCACACCGCAGACAAACCAGTACCACAAACAGCAAGTACCAAAACCTAAGATCAACACACATTACATCATGCGGGTATGTTACGAAATAAAAAGTCAAACCACCACTATATTGAAATTGAGCAGAGATTTGTGAGACGATTAAAATTTGCCAGAGACTGTAAAAATGGATAAGATACAAGCCACTTTTGATGTCGTGACATTATGCTATCTTGGAATATCAAAACTATGTGCATACGTGATGTCACTGGTCGTTCTGTGTTTATTGTTCTTGAATAAACTCCTGACCCGGGATAAGTCATTCAAGTAAAAACGATGTCAACTCCGAGGTTGCTAGTCTGAGTTTTTATAAGCGCTTGCAAAAACTATTTCATTTGTTACTTGTACAAATTGATGAAACAGTGACATCAACGAAAGGACACAAAATTTACTTGTTGATGAACAAGCTCGCTTCAAAGAATTAATTCGGTCTACTCAAAATGGTGTATGAAAAACGGACTTACTCGTAATACTCTGCTGCTGGGGTGATCTTGTACTTGGCGTACGAGGTACCATTGCCCAAGACCGAGCCATTGATGGCCTGGGGGTTGGTGCAGTTGAGGCTGTTCCAGGGGTTGCCACAGTTCAGCCACGGCAGTTCGCGGGTCATGGAGGAGAACAGGTAGTGGAGTGACCAGGCGATGATGACGTTGTAGTAGAAGCCCACGTAAAGGGCGATGACAATCACTGTGTAGCCTACGCCTGTGGGGCAAGGATATATGCAATAACTACAGTTTTACCTGCATTACTATTACATTTATTGTCTTTTTACTGTTACTTGTATATTCCTTTGACATTAGGGACTCTATTATCCGTGACCCGCAAAAGTCTGGCACAAAGTACCATCTCAATCTGCGCAGGGGCGGGCTAGACTTTGTTTTGGTATTTTCACACAGCTTGGGGAGGTTTAAAACGGCACCCAATGTGGCTGTGAACACAGCCTAAGTGATTTGTCGCCAATAGAAACGGCTCCTCTCATTCCCTGTAAAATCAACGACCGAGAGACGGACGGTTCTTGACATGGCGGAGAGAGAAAAAAAACTATGTTTTTTTAACTAACATAATTATGTTGCACCACAATTTTTTTTTCCCATTGGAGGCTCGATAGAGAATCTTTCGCCTTTCTCAAGGGCAAAATTTGGGACACTCATGTTGTGTTATTGCCATCTTTCATGAACCACGAAGTAACCTGATGACTGACAAAACGACGGACAAACACATGGTTGCACTGCAAATTTTTGACTTTCGTTTATTTCTCACTTTTTTCTTATGCATCATGGTGGAACCTTTTGCCTTTCTCAAAGTGAAAAATATAGTACAGCCGAGCCAGCCCACCCCATCATCATGTTTCCACATTGGCGGAGGCCAGTGTTCTGATAAGGGAGTAATGTATACTTTACTGTTGCTGTAATTATCTTTCAAAAGGCAAAGTTTGGTATCATATTGTTTTTTTTTTTAAATCTCTTTTAAATGCAGAAGTCAAAGTAAATCACAGGATGATGATTTTTTTTTTTTTTTTTTTTGCAGTGAGCACAGTGTGCGGTGCAAATTATAGTTCACCTTTAAAGATGGGGCAGATCTTCCACATGGTGGCCGCCCCCTCCCTAGTGTACTGGCCCAAAGCCAGTTCCATGTAGAACAATGGCATCCCCGCGATGACCAAGAAAAGAATGTAGGGGATCAAAAAAGCTCCTGAAAAAGAGAAATAATTGCATTTGGAAAAAAAAACAAGACAATCAAGTGAGCGTAAGCACCCTGTGGATGTGTGACATAACGATGTGGAAATGTCACAGTGATTTGGTGGACAATAGAATTAAGTAACTAACGGAACAAGACCATTAATGATAATTACAGGCAACAGGTTGACGGTAGAACGAGCCTGAGGACTTGTATGTTGAAGAGAGGCGGCCATCTTGACATTCAAGGAACGCCAACACGTGCATGCGCGCATGTCGGGAAGACTGGCACGCGGCTCGAGGAAATGATCTCCAGTAATTGGATTTTCCCTCATGTTGCAAACGACACATTATGTACAGTAATAAATAGCTTTTTGCCCTGGGCTAATATGATTGGCAGGCCAGTGCAGTAGCGGAGCTACTAAATCTGTCCATCCATCGACCAGGTCTCCCCGTACATTAATTGATCAGGTGACCAATATGCCTTCTTTTTGTCATTCTATTCAGAAATCCATCATACTGTCTGTCCAACCATTCATCCATCTGTCTGTCTGCCAATCAATTGTAACTATTGTGCTTCTATACAAAAAAAGAGTTACTTTTTGGGTACAGGAAACCTATCAATAAATAAATCTGCTCAAATTGCCTCAAATGATATTTAATTATGAATAAATAATGATATTCATCGATTTGAAGACACAAATGTTAATACAACAACATAGGAAACAAATAGCAATATGCAAAACTGTGTTTCTATCGATCTCCGTAAGTGATCACTTCTTCAATATTCCAGTGAAATCCCATTTTCACTCACCACTAACACCGACGAAGTGAGCTATTTTTAGAACAGGCCCTCGGGTTACTCAAGTGGTCCTGGTGGTCATAACCTGGTTCCTCTGGACACCAGGTTGGTGACCCAGAACCAAAGCCAATCTGTCCCTCGAGTTCCAACCATCCATCAGTTTTGTCTGCCCGTCCATACATCAGTTCCAAGTAGTTTTTTTTCTCTGCCAGAAAATGAAAATCCACCATCTATCTTTTTCAAACCACCTTTCACGAACCCCATTTCAACTTTTATTGTCCAGACAAAGTTTTTTGCTTTCACTAAAAGGGGAAGAAAACAGCTGAGTTGTAAAGCTGTCTCTCTCATGGAGCCCTCGGGGAACAAATCCCCCAGAGCATTTGAAGCCAACCAAAACAAAAGCCTGGTGTTCAAAAGGAGGAACATGTTGTCGGTTATAAATCTTTCAAGACGTAAGACATAAGCCTGAATAAAAGCAGCTGTTAAATCCCTCAGGTGAATCTGTCCACCGTTTGTTATCTCAAGCCTGCTGAGTGAACCACCGGCTTTATGGGACCTTCAAACATTACAAACTCATAAAATCAATCCCAAACTTTCCACGAACCCTCAGTCTGTCCTGTATTGATGCAGAACATGTTGTAAGTCTCATCCTTTATTTTCCAATTGATTTGAAATGTGGACTTTCCCATTTTAAGCCTAAGTTCGAGACTTAGACTTGGAAGGCAAGAATCTGTTTGCCTCTCACGTGCAGCACTTGTTACTTTTTTTTGTACTTTATCGTGAGTGAGGTATAGTGTTCGTATGGATGTGTCGAATACTGCACCACACTGAAGGCAATCAAGCGCTTGCCTTATTGGTGCGCGGTTGGCCTGCTCAGTGGTTTTAAAGACTCGTCACGCCCACTGACACGACCATGACCATGACATTGGCATGTTTGGTGAAATCCAGTGTATAATAACTCCTCCTTCGAAGACATAATCGTCTTCTACAGGCCATGCAGCTGTATAGGTAACTGTATACCGAACCATCTAAAGACCAAACCAGAGAAATGAACAACCTGGACAAAGTGCAACCGAGAATCTAATGGGGTTTTGTCAAAAACTGATGAAACAAAAAAATTAAACTTCCTCTGCCTGTCCCACTGCTCATCAAATCCAGTCCCTCAAAACGAAAACCAACGAGCTGACTGTAACAAGTACAAGAGTGCCTGCGTCATAGCACAGAAACATGGTTGGACAACATCTTGTCAAGTGAGGTGGGACGCCTTCAGCTTTTCTGGACTAACCCGGACACGACAATCGCAAAGACCAATGGCGTTAGGGTCTGTCTACTCAATCGGGACAAGCGGTGTCGGACAGTGGAGGTGAGAGTTTGCGTCTCCCTGATACTGAAATTGACTCATCTCCCATCAGCCTTTCGATCTGCCCAGAGAGCTCCCTCAGATATCTTTGACTGTCACCTTTCGAAGACAAATTTTGGGCACTGGTTACTATTTTGAAACTCTTCCTCAAAACTTGAGTCACCGTTTCCTGATGCGCCAAATTTTATCCGAGCAGAAGTGAATAACCGTCCTGTGAAAATGTTCTGGCGCACATTATCACTCTGTAGACTGTTTTTTCGACTTATGCTACAAAACTGTCAAAAAAGACAACCTTCTCTTCATCATTGCTCTCGCCACGCAGGGGCATCGGGACCACAATGTGGTTTGTCTCTTACGATAATGTTTTAGAGGCTCCTGCAAAAAAAAAAGAAGCCGCGGGAATGTGCAGTTAAAGGATGGCATAATGACAGTATCATGGCCTTGCAGGTTTCTTTTATCTACACAAACTGGAACGACGCAGTCAGACACACATAAAAAAAAAACCCAAAAAACCATAACGCCAGTCTTTTCAAACGACAAGCCTTTACCCTCCAACAAATTGAAGCATCTTTAAAATATATGTGCATATTGGAATCAGGATGACACAACCTAAAGGAACAGGCAAAGTACAAAGACAGTTACAAGCTGGATAAATACAGCTACACACAGACGATTGAGGCAACCTTGGTGTCGGGGCAACTCCCATGAGAAATGTCAGGGGATCAAGGCCATGACCAGTGTCCCACACAAGGACAGAAGGAAATCGTCCTTGATCCTGTCTGGAGATAAGGAACTCTGAGAAGAGCGACGAGGCGGGAACATGCTGCCCCCTTCATCTGTCCTAAACATCACACAGAGTCAGATAGATCAGGGGTCCCCAACCACCGGTACCGGTCCGCAGGGCATTTGGTACCGGGCTGCACGGAAAGAACTTGCTTTAATTCTTTATTTCGGAATGCGAAAGTTGTTTTATTTATGAAAAATTACCGGATTCTCCGTTACATCCGTCTGTGTCACGCTTGACTCACGTCAAACCACGCTTCTCCGTCACGTGACCGATTACGCTAAAAACAAAACGCTGGAGCTCGCAAAATGAGTAAAAAAATTGCAGGAGATCGCAAATGACGGCGGCCTTAAAAGTACGTTTGAGACAACTGGATTCAAGTTATGTCTGAATACTCTGAGATCGCAACAATAGCACTGTTGCTATTTCCGACATCCTACCTGTGTGAGGCGGGGGTTTTCTGCAGCAACGGCGACTATAGCACAATTACGAAGTTGACTGGACATAAACCACACACTTGAGGTGTCATTGTCTCCTATTACCCCGAGATGGGACCGTCTGGTTGTAGAAAATCAAGCTCGGGGCTGTGGTGAGTAGTCATTTTCATGCACTTTGAATTTGCATTGTATCGTATTTTGAAGGCATTAAACATTACCATAGCGATCAGAGTGTTGCGGACAGATTAGACACTCCTTGTGTTTATTATTATACTGTATTTCGAAAGCACCACAGTTTTCATGCAGCTCATACCATATTATTTTGTTGTTGCAATACCTTAAATACCTTAAATGCCGGTCCCTGAAAATATTGTCTGACATAAACCGGTCCGTGGGGCAAAAAAGGTTGGGGACCCCTGAGATAGATGTCTTTCACCATTTTTAATTGCTGTCAGCGAAGGCCTTGGCAAAATCTGTAAAAATATACGATAAGCAGTGTGCAGAACAGTAAGCCGCTGCGTTCACTGACATAATTAACACCTTCCTTTCAATCTCCAGGGAGTCACTCGCCTGTGTAAATCATCCACAATTACATCAGTGCCAAAACTGCCAAGACCCAGCGAGTTCATTGACTTCCCACCAATAGCGCCGACATAACTGGCCATGAAGTGCTTGGAGCGTATCCCAAACTCACAATCTTATGAGCCGCCTGGAATTTGCTTGTCAAGGCTCCTCCATCGGCGGTGGATAATGCAATTCTGACATGTACCTTTTGCACCATCGCCATGAGAAACCACAGCCTTGTTCTAAGATTACAGCTGGCTCATATCTATTTGTTGAGAGAATAACAGCCTCCACAAGAATGTTTTATGTCCATTACGATAAATTCAAGCACCACCAATTCACAAAACACCCATGAAATTAAATACGGGGGTGACACAACTCTCATGATTCTTCTCAAGCTTGGGGAGGGAGATCATGCATCAATTTCAGTCTCCTTTTCAATACGGTTCCAAAAGTCACACTCTATTTTCAATACCAATACAAGCAAAGAAATTCATTACGCGGTACGAAAACCTCGGCATTGCACTGCCATCTTGAATGGAACTCGTGGTCTGACACTTTGGGCACTACAATAATAAAGAATGAACTTTTTTAAAGAAACGTCTAGTTTTAAATGTCCGATTTCAATCAATTTGTCCGAAAATGATTTGGAATTACTAATATGGGTGCTTTCGGAAATTCACTCGGATGTTCTGACACCACGATGAGAGCCAGAGCGCACTCCCCTCCCATTAATTTCTGAACACGGCTGATGTTATAAAGCAATCCGTAGCTCGTGCTTGAACTGTTTCCATCACAAGTGCCTGACCGTGTCACCACCACGTCCCCATTGGGTGCGCCGAGAGCATACGCCGGCACTTAAACATTTCTCTGAGTTTCCGAACAGTCAAAGTGAAGCGGTGCGTGTTCAGAGCACATTTCCGGATTCACCCGATATCTGCGTACAGGTACCTATGCCAGTGACACATCCTAACAGAAGGTAGAATAACTCTCCATATCCACCTGTTGCTCTTCATGCAAAAAAACGTCATGGCCTCTTGCAAGTATATCTTTACTTTCAATGAAGTCCAGATTTCACACCGAGTTAGTCAATTCGTAAGTAGAGACGAGATCGCCACAATTTCAGCATGCTTTTCTGATTTTTTTTTTTTTTTTGGGATGGTGTGCTGTGAGATTTTCCTAGTGTAAAATGAGTGCTGTAGCTCACTAAAGATGAGGAAATAGGGCCGTTACACCAGAATGTAGTAAGCACTTTGTGCTAAACAGTATGTATGATAGTTTCCAATGTTAATGTTTTACCAAAAAAGAAAAATGCACAACACATTGTAGTATGAAGATGCAAAACTCTAATTATGCACTTACATCCCTGAACAGAAGTTAAGTTTTAACTTGGTGAAATTGAAGAACTCTGTATCTGACAAAACAAAGTACTGTAAAGCACATTACAATATTTCTTGATCAAGATGTCTAATGATATCACTTGCATTCCTAACCAGATATCTTCATTTTAGAAGACTGGAAAGAGTGTGCATTAAAGCCAAATGGTCTCACCTCCATTTGATGACAGGTGCTCTCATGCGTTTTTTTTTAATGCACTGTGCATGCAAACACATCATTCTAAAATTAAAATTTCTGGATTAAATCGTGTTTGTTTGTGAATTGCACGCATTGAAAGAGTGTGGTACGCACCCCCGCCATTTTTGTAGCACAGGTAAGGGAATCTCCAAACATTCGCCAAGTCGACGGCGAAGCCAATGACTGAGAGCAGAAAGTCAATTTTCTTGCCCCACAACTCCCGCTCCTCCTCGGAGTCGGACCCGGGCGGCCCCATGTATTGGCTGGGCGCGGGAACGATGGACGAGCTGGTGTACTGCACGCCATTCTGGTCCTTGACCAACAAGAGCTCGACCTCCTTTTTTTCCACGTTGCATTGTTTGAGCGGAGCCACCGACGAGAGCTTGTTCTCGGGCACAACTTGGATGTTCATCTTTGGAAAGGTGCGCTCTCACGGTCCACTCGGCGCGGTGAGCGGGCGGTGTGCGAGCGGGCGGGTGCTCTCCACGGGAAAAAGAGCCGGCGACACCTTCGCGTACATGGGCTGCGAAGGGCAAAAGGAGGTGGGGGAAGGTTAAGTGATCGTGCGTAAAAGTTGCGCCTTTACGCACGGAGAGAAATACACTTGGCGAGTTGTGGCAATATCATTTGTCATTTTTTTTGCGTGTGCCACCAACAAATGCATACTTTTGACAAGACACAAACGAATCAAGACTCGAGAAAGAAGTTTTTAAACGCACCAAACAAGCTCACTCAATTTAGAAAATGAATCGGAAAGAAATACCAGAGTTGTTGGTAAGACGATATAAGATGTGGACGGCGTAAAAACACGTACTTGGTAACTTAAGTACAAGTCTCCATGACCCGGTGCCGCTCTGCTCTGGATGCGTCTGAAGGGAGCTGGCCCATCCTGAAGAAACTTTTAAGACTCGCCTTCCTCCAACCAGAGACGCTATTAAAAGAGGATTTTTTTTTTTCTACCGGGTTTCCCACCCACGTGATCGATGCACCATAATTGGCCACTTTGTCTCCACTTTCGACTGGACGTGCTTTTTCCTGTATTTATTTATTTTGTTGTTGTGCATGAGGAGCCCAAGTTCTCATAAATGCTTCATGGGCATGCATTCTGTCAAGATTTATTTCGGAGAATAAAAGTCCTTCCCAAACGCAGTCATGTCGCACACCCCTCCCCATCACACATGTTGGTGCACCTGCACACAACCTTAAAACGTCAAAACAGAGCCAGAAACAGAATTTTGTATCATGCAAACATGATTTATATTTTAGATGTACAGTACCATGGTCATCATGACACGTTCAACCTCAAACACCCCCTGGAATACAATCATGCCCCCCAGCCCTCTTTCGCGTCACTGACCCCACAATAGATATACTGTATATATATATATATATATATATATATATATATATATATATATATATATATATATATATATATATATATATATATATATATATATATATATATATATCTCGGCTTTTACCGGGTTCGATCCCAGCTCCGGCCTCCCTGTGTGGAGTTTGCATGACATTTGCATGGCAGGCTCGTACTCTAAATTGTCCCTAGGTGTGAGTGTGAGCGTGGATGGTTGTTCGTCTCTGTGTGCCCTGCGAAACCAATTCAGGGTGTCCCCCGCTACTGCCCGAAGACTGCATAGGCTCCAGCACCCCCGCGACCCTAGTGAGGATGAAGCTTTCCCCCAGAATTTTTAGGAAAGTCCACTTTCATCTCAAATTGATAAAATAGATGCTATATTATTATGTATTATGTGAATTGGTTAGAAATGAAAGCACAAATATACAGCCTTTGTAAAATATTTGATGGCGCCATTTGAGTATTGAGTTTGAGTCGTTATTTGGCAAGATACAAAAAAAAAAAACAACCAAAATTATTTTCTGTAACTTACAAAAATATTGTTTACATTATGGACTCGATCTGTTTCTTCTCTGCACTAAAGTGATCAAATTAGGGTTTTTCTAAGAAGCAGTAAAAGCATTGTGTTCCACACGTAATTCAATTGCACATCAGCTTTTGCCAGGGGGAATGATTTCTATTAGATATGGTTGATCAGTTCATCCCATTAAAGTCAATGACTGTCCTCTTTGCTCTTCGGGGGTTTGTTTTATAAAAGCCTAATAGGCTCGGTTGTTGTGTTGTGTGGAGATTGATTAACTGCAGCGAAGGGAGCAGGTAACAAGAAAAGATTATATTCCTGATGTTATTTTTGTTTGTTTTTTTCCCTGAGTGACTTCTGTTTGTTTGGTCTGTTGTGCATCTGCCTTATCAGGCACCAGGAACCAGGTGCAACTCAGACGACGACAGGCGCACACGGCGGCTGACTGAACCGGTAACATTTGCAGTTGTAACATTACCGTTTTAAAAGTCATGTTGATTTCAGTCCTCCTTTACCTCGATCGCACTTGCCCTCGCCATCCCGTTCTGAATGTTTCGTCGCTCCGGTTGTTGACCTTCAAGACAAGAAGGTAATGAAACGAGACGTAGCCTCTCAGCAGTCACACCATGAACCTCTGGAGCATCCAGCTGAAGTCACAACCTTCTGCCTTTTACCTTTGTTGACCCACATGCGTGAGTATTATCCTTACTTGCAGGCAGAAGACGTTGAACTCTCAGTGGGATTTTATAGTCCATATATGCATTTCCTCTCATCTTCCGAGGTCTTTCCCCGGACTGTTCTCAACAAGTTGGATAATTGGCAGAAAATTCTTGAAGAATGAATCCTTGGTTGCTTTGAATGATGAGCTGCATGCTTTGAACGCGAGATTAAAATTTTCCGCCGAGCCAATTTTAGGCTTCTTTGGGTGTCTGTGCTGATCAGGTCCAGATCTCGGTCATGGTAATCCACCAAAGTTCACTAAACTTTTCCTTGGTCAATGAAGATGAGCATTAAGATAGGATGGAATTTAATTTCAGTTTGTGCATCACTTTGACGTCAGTGAAAGGGTCCAACCGCCAAGAATCACCATGGTACCGCGTTCCATGAGCCTGATAACTAACCACATGGGAAAAATAAATAAATTACGCGTACATTTTATTTTGTCAGGTGGCTGCACACAACCGAATAATCTGGATTTAGCCATTTTTTAAAGTAGATGTATTGTCTACTTAAAAAAATGTTTCAAAAAAAACACCAGTGTGTTTAAAACGTCCAATTCCATTCAAGATAAGATATTCCACTATAGTATCTGCAAACGTGTAAGTTCTTTCGTATTGTTAAGCCTTACTCCATATGTTGCGTGACGTGAAAATATCACGATTCAGGTGTTTGCAGAGAAGGAGGACGATGGCGCAGCTGCAAAAACGGTGGTTTCAGCACAGCGGGTGTGCGAAAATGCTATTCAAATTACTGACACGTCCTTTATCTACAGGTTCTCAGAGGCTTATCTGAAGAGCACAATGGCGGGGTGAACCCAAACCGGTTCGTATGAATGGTAGGTTGCAATTAGAGGGAGGTACAAAAAAAAAAAGTGGCTTAACAGCAGGAGGACTAGCATATTTGTGTAGCAGGAGTAAGGGAAGATCAAGGAAAGTTGGACCAATCATTTTCAGTTAGTCCTGCATGGAAATAATGTTTGTATTTGAAAGAAATTGTGGGATATCATTCTTCAAAGTTGTTTGATGTGGCGTGGAAATAATGCCGCAAATATCTTCCACTAGTTTTCTTTGGCCTCTGATGTCAAAACTAGCCAACCAAATAGTTTGTAAAAGAAAATCATGAAAGAAAAAAAAAAAACATAATAATATATCATCCCTCTGAGGGCAACAATAACTTTGACACCGTGCAATTCGGATGATTCCCTAAATCCAGATCAAATTTGCAGAAACAGCTGCAATCGAAGCGAACAAATTACAAGTTGCCAATGAATCAAAGGCACAGTATAACGCAATGCTATTAGCTTGTAGCGACGTGAGCATGCACACACGTTCATCCAATCAGCGCTGACGCAAAGGACATTACAGATCAAAGGATTTGATCTCTTTCAACATCTCAGCTAGTTTAGGCCACGATGAACAGCTAAGCTAGGGGAGTTGAGACGACACCACGCTCGAGGTCGGACGGACACGCTCTCTCTCCCCATCAATCTGCATGTTTCTCTTCTTTTCTTTTTCTATACAAATACATATTTTTCTACAAGCCATAGTTGTCCTGTCCACGTCTTTTTTTGTCCCACCGGGGTTTAGCCAATGTGTTTATAAAGAGACCCCAAATCTCTTTATTACAAGTTGCCAATGAATCAAAGACATATAACACAATGCTTTTAGCTAACCTAATCTGTGAATGAATTCCTCTTAAAATGATCGTAAACACAATTTAGACAAATCGAGATGATGATTTTTACAATATACAGTATTAAAGTATATATTTTTACAACGCTTGCCACTTCGTCCAAAGAACACCATCGGCAAACACACAATTGTGAACCACCCAAAGCACAGGGACAAGAAAATAAACCTGTTGTGCAGATAGCCACCATCACACCGCTGACGTTTGATGCGGACCTGCCCAAGCCCGGACTTCACTGTTTGGACAAGCTATCATGCAGGAAATGGGGAACAATCACTTCGCTGAGAGAATAATGTCGGGAGAGAATCAACAAGGTGTCAGTCATCTGGCGCGATAAGGAAACGTAACAATGAGGTCTGGAGGAACTCCCTGATGAGCCCAACCAGACAGTTTGCCAGAAAGCAAGACCTCAGGAGTCAGGGGGATTTTCATGAAGCCTCCTGTTCCAAAGATGATGCAAAAAATTAAAAAGAATAATCAAACACGGCGCACAAACACCTGGCTTTTGTCTTCGGGGACACATTTCTTTTTTTTAAATAAACTGGCCTTAATTCCAGGTTGAGAAGATCCCTGGAAGTCGTGGACATTTATTGACAAAGGGGACATGTCGCTTGAGTTGACACAATGCTGAAATTCATATATACCGGGGGTCGGCAACATGCGGCTCCAGAGCCGAATGCGGCTCTTTAGCGACATCTAGTGGTTCCCTGGAGCTTTGTAAAAAAAAAATTGAAAATGGAAAAACATTTTGATAGTAAACTAATGTAGCTCAAATAGATTTAGATACATGTTGCAGCTCCGAAAAAGGAGAGCTGTGGTATCGTACTTTTATAGGTGGTGTGGAACCAGAAACCACCGGATTTGTGCATCATCTACTGTATATGTACAACAAAGTAACCTAATGAGGTATGCTAAGTTGCTAGCAGCACTTATCACAACCTGCTAACAGAGCACTACGGTGTGTACGACTTACTTAAAAAAAAAAAAAGGCGATTTGCCTGCCATTTACAGGCTACGTACAGAAAAGTGTTAAGCCAATCTACCATGCTAACAAGCTGCTACCGCTTTTCAATGCTATTTACAAATTATCCTGGAGAAAAAAAACCCGGATACAATTAAAAACTCTCTATTTGCTACAGTCCCAAACAATACATTAGGATGCTGGTCAATCCCCGATTTGTTTGCTTTCTGGCAGCACATTTCTCTCCAGAATGCCCCGATAGTCAATGTTGTTATGTACCCTGCACCAGTTTTAGCAAAGCAGCACATACTGTACTGTACATACTGAAACCAATTTTGAAAAGTGGGTTTGACTGTTTCACTCAAAAAACAAACAAACAAACAAACAAAAAAAAAGCAAAATGACGCCTAAGGAGGTACACCGGTACAACCACGGAGGGCGATTTTTGCCCCAGTTCTTGGTCAAAACACAAATTGCATGACGTCAGGGGAAATTGACTGTACAGGTTTGAGTGTGCATCAGATTTTCAAATAAAGGAAAACGTTGACTTAAAGACCCATGAAACACAACTAGAATGTCAATTCAAATCAGAAAAGCTACAAGGAGCAACTGCCTCAAACCATTTCATTAACATCTGTCCAACATTGTATTTTTTCACAACTTTTGTATGGCCTTTGGAGGACTTTAGAAAAGCTGAAATGCTCGAAAAAAAAAAAAAGCTTCCCCGCCCCTGACTAAATGTAGAGCCCCAGATGGCTTGCAATAAAAACATCAACCAAATAATCAGCATGTTGCGATACTGTACATTATATCACATTGTAAGACCTTGAGCTACACTACAATGACAAAATATGCTCGGTTAAAGCACATCTTTTTGATGGATTTCCTCAGATTGTTTTGTATACGCAAGTGTGTGTGTGTGCGTGTGTGTGTGTGTGTGTGTATGTTTAAAACTCCATCCCGTTGTCATAAACAGGAACGATCCATCCCAGGAACATAAAGCACAAATAATAACAATGTGTTCCTCTTACGCAACATTCCAAGAAAATACCCACCCTTGGTGGAATGCAATGTTTTCAGCATGATATCCTGATTTTGAATCATAATACAGTTAATCGTCCCAAAAAGAAAACACTTCAAAGTTGGTTGAATTCCAACGGAAAATAACGTAAAGTGAATGAATTCCTTGTGTCACGATGATACGTGAAAAAAAGTTACACAGTTGTTCAAAAACACAAATAAGTCATCCATTGCGTAATACAGCGAACATACAGGAAAACTACTTCATGCTTGAAAACTCCTTAAAGACAGGAATATGTCAGAGGGAGCGGAACGCCACCGTCCTCTAAATAGCAATGAGCAAAGTTAGCCGTTGTGTCATCCACAGGTGTAATGATTAAACTTAAGGCGCTTAGTCAGACGCGACCAAAAAGGGTTTTGCTTCTCTTTACATACAAGGGAATGAAATTGAATTAAAATGGGCAGAAAGTTTAAACGTATCTTCTCTGACTGGGTGCTCGCTCAGCACCTACAAACCTCGGATCCGAGAATCACCCCTGCTTAAATTTGAAGCGGAACACTGTGGCGCAAGAATAAACAGAAGCTAACCACCATATAATAACACTATGATGGAGAAAAATGATTCACTGGATGAAGACAGACATGTGATAGAGACTCATGGAAAGACAAACTGCATCATAGCTTCCATCCTTCTGGGGTGGCATCACAAAAAAAATGCATCATGACTACGTAAAAAGAAATACCCTGCATAAATCCTGAAAACCAGCCTTTCCCTCCCTCCTGTGACATCCCGGCAGAGACCTGGCACACTGACTTGAGACGGCTCACTGATCTGAAGTCTTACGATGTGACTTTATGCAACTCTTGAGCCCTACTTTTTTCCCAGAGCATTTTGGTTGCATTCCAAATTGTACCACTTTTAAGATCCGGCTAGGTATTCAACACCAATGAATACTACCTAAGGCCGTACAGTGGACTAGTGGTTAGCATGTCGACCTCACATCCACTTAATAGCATGCCTCATCCCTTTGACCTCCCTGAGCCCGGCCCGTTGTCCTCACCGTGCGTTCGATACCCGTGCGCGGCGCGCGCTCCTAACGGTGGCTGCGTGCTGGCTTAGCCAGGTCCTGCCACCAAATCACATTAGGGGGTGTGTATCTCCCACAATCTGCTGCGACAAGATCAGCCCCCAGGCGCTGCAGAAATGGATACAGCAATATATACAATGTAAGAGCAAGGCTAGCTCAGGGTGTGCGAAAGTGTGTGTGCATGTGTGTAAGTGAGGTTGGTGGGTGGGGAGCACACAGGAAGAAGTCCCACCGTCTTTAAAAGGGACGAGGGGCACGTGCCTCCATTGATCCCATCAGCTTGGATCCAAATGAAATGAGACGTTTTGAAAAGGTTAAACCCGATTGAAAGGTGGAATTCACAAGTTTGTTTTAACGGTGGGGCTTTTAATAAAGCCGCCAGACCGAGAATCATTTATCTCAACATCGCACGTGCAAAGGGCAAGAGGGCACAGTTAAAAGCGAGCATGGCCCGATTCATGCATAAGTCCAACATCATACTTAGGATCAATAGATTTAAACCGTACACAGGATGAGATAAGTTTGCAGTGCATAAACGTGTGTAAAAGATAAAAGAGCTGAGTGGACAGTTTGATGCTAAAGGTACGGGGGGGAAAAAATGACCATAACGCAGTACAACCTGATTACGTTTTATCCATGTCTTTAGAAGTGTTAAAAAACAAAAACAAAACACGTGACACATGGTTGGCGTTTTTTATTTTTAGTTCAATCACAACGACACGTCACAATTGCCCATTTTCTTGTGTTCACAATATAAACATTTGTAGTAACGTTTATGGAATAAAGTTCGTTGAAGTGTTGTCGTTCAGAGTACAGTACGAACATGCCGCAGGGGGGAGTTCACCACTTTAAGGTAAAAACATTTCCATAAGATTGCTGCCCCCATGTGGTGGCTTAGTGAATCACACAGCGGTGGCCCATTCAGTTTTAGGTGCCTCATCATAAAATAAACACGTTGTTTTTTCAGTGCAAAACAATATTAATTAAACACATCTTCTTGTTTTACTTTCAAAATTTGCCGAGTCGACAAAACAACAAACAAAACTGCTTGTTTGTGTGAACGCCCTCTGGAATACACTGTTTGGCTTTTTGCTCACAAATTGCCCTATTTTATTTGCGCTGGAGTTGACTTTCGTGCTGTCTCAGCATGTGGAGTTGGGATGCAAATAGATAGAACATGCAAAGCAAAAGCTCTGGCTAATTATACAGCTGTCTGACAAAGGTCCATGTCCCTGAGTACACACATAACGCCGACAACATCTGCGTGCTTGGAATTCCTAATAAAGCGGACAGTACACTAATTACACTGGCACACCGAAACCCTTTGCCTCTATGTGGAACAAAGGAAGGTGTTAGCGTGGTAAACTCAAAGAAAGTCAAATGAGGTGGAAAGCACACAAGGTATAATGCACACAGCAAGTCCAAGCACAAGAACTAGTAGTTTAAAAACACCAAAAACGGAATGTTGATTTGTCTTTTGGGGGTGAACACGGCTACCGCACATATGAAATCGTTTGACTTTTTATTTTATATATGTAATTATTTTCTATTTATTTATTGTGATACAACCCATGCAATTGTTTGCAAAAAGACCCCCCCCCCTTTCAGTGCAATGTTTTGCGAAATTAAAATCAAATTTGCATCTATATTTACATCGCTTCCTCAATGATTCTAGTTGGATTAAACCAATTTTAGGGAAAATGATGTACAAAAACTCCATTATCAAGCGAATTATGCCTGTCAAATTTCCTGTGGATAAGTAAAGCTGTCTTAAGAGGCTGAATTTAAAAAAAAAAAAGAAAAAAAGCTCAATTTTGGCAGCAATCCGATAATCAAATTGGTGGGAAGAGATCGCCTATCAAAAATGGCCACCATGACACTAAAATGACCACTTCAAACCAGAATCGTTTGACTTCCTATGTCTTTCCAGGCGGAAGTTCTTGCCTTTTTTTGTCTGTCACGATAGATACAGATCCCTACTAACTTTCATGTTGCCAAGTGGCCATTGCCAGGCGTCAGTGGATACATTTCTGAACGTAAAGTAACATAATATCCGTCATTTATGTGCCTGAAGAAATTCAACAAGGAACACACGAAAGAAGTACAAAAAAAAGCAAGAGTGTTGTGTGACCCAAACTGCAACTATGACAAGTGCTCCAAAATCCACAGAATTAGTGCCTGCCCCATAAGGCACGACGAAGCCTCAAAAGAAAAACATTTTAAAAAATGTCCATAAAAAAGGCAAGCAACATGACCTACGACATGGTTGTGATTACTCAACGGGAGTGAGAGGACTGCGAATGGGGTTAGTCATCCTTCTTGTCCGAGGTGCTGTCTTCCTGATTCTCCCCAGAACCACTTAGCTCCAGATCCCCGGGCGTTGCTTCCTGGATGGCCTGATACCTCTGCAGCTCCAGATAGGTGGTGAAGAGCTTGCCGTACTCCGGGTGTGTTGTGGCAAAGGCTTGAAACTCACCTGAGGGATCCCCAACACACGGAATATTTTCAAACGTGGACTTGTCAGGAAGGTTAAAAAAAAAAAAAAAAAGTTTGCGTAGCCTGGAAAATTTGATTTTGGTGGACATTGGTGCCACCCACAGGACACAGGTGGTATTAACAGAGGATTTGTTTTATGAACTTCATATTCAAGTGGTCCAACACAATGAATGATTTGTTTTGTTTTACAAAATATGAGCAGATGAAATAAATTATTTTTTTTGCATTCAACTAACAACAATTCGTTGTCTTCTTTTATTGCACTTTTTCCGGGAAATTCCTTTCAGCTGGCTTCTTGGCTAAAATAGCCTTAGAGTCAGTTGCAGTTGGGGATTATAGCACCACCCGCTGCTTTGGCTTTCCAGGCTGCAGCAAATGTGTTTTCAAGGTGACTATTCACCCAGAGAAATGCCATTCATCCATTTTCTATCCTACTTATCCTTACTATGGCCGCAGGTTAGCTGGAGTCAATCCCAGAAAAACAATCCTTCACCCTAACATTCACACCTCAGGACAATTACATTTTTTCCTAAAACATAAAATTATACATGCAACAAAAAAAACAGTACAAGTGTAGCTTTCACCGACGGATATTTGCGCACGAATGGTGCAGCAACACAGGTAGACAGACAATGTAACAATAAAGCAAAACGCAACTAATATTACTGCAGTTTTCCGAGTCACTTGCAGTAGTTGTGAGACTCTTGTTCGGTTGTGTCTGCATGACGGCATTATACTGCCCCCGGTGGTCAATTCCCAGACGCCAGAAAGTGCAGCAAAGGCTTAATCATGATGCATTAACTTAATTTTTTCCCCATTCCCATCTAGCCATTTAATTACTATATGTTTTTATAAACTAACATTTTCTACAGTGCTATTTTACTTATTACAAGAATTGTTGAACGTCTTAATGGCATTTGCATTGACTAAAATGGTGAATGATGGCTTCAGATACGAGTGTTTTGAGTTACGCGCACGGTCACGGAATGAATTCACCTTGTATCTCAAGAAAAGGATAAAAAGGTGGATACAAGTTTTGTACTCACTGAAGGTGATAAAACCGGAGCAGTCAGCGTCAATTTCCTTGAAAAGTTTGACCATGTTGAGATCGGAGACTCCCAGAGCGGAGCGCAGCAGTGCTGTGAACTCCTCACGGGTGATTTTCTCATCTTCGTCTGTGTCAAACAGCTAAAACAAGAAGAAATATTTGGATGATAAGCCTGGATTTGGTGGGACATAAACAGACCACAAAGTTTCTCTGGCGAGAGGTCACCCTGAAAGTGAAACTTTATAATAGGATTCTTTTTTATTTTTTTTTTTCTTCTCTTCCAGTCCTTGTCCAAAACCACATTTGTTGTCCTGGTCGGGGGAAATTGACTCCGAGACTGACTCCAGGACTCCCACAGCGCTCGGCAACAGACACAAATTATTACCGTGACATGATCCAAATGTCTCTGAATGCAGCTGTCTGCTTCCATTTCACAGCAGAGCCACACACTCAGCTTTCAGCCTTGTTCAGTATTCCTCAAACCAAAGAAAACCAAGTCCAAAGTAACGCTAAATCTATGCTATTCAAATCTTTTACTCATGCGCCTGTAAAATGAGTCGAATGGCATTAATTAGTCATTTCAAAAATGCAAAGTGAACATACCCGGAAAGCCAGACGCAGCACTTCTTCTGTGTTAGCAGGTCGACACAAGATGGTCACGCCGATGACGTACTCTCTGAAATCTATGGTGCCATCGCCATTCTGGGCAAGAGCCATTGAACATGCAAGTAGAGACGAGAGAGTAATTTATTTGAACCCTTGCCTGAACAATGAGTACAGCTGAAATGTTACTTAGAGGAGGACATACGAGGTAAACTTGAATCTACTTGCTTGCAAAGAAGCAGCTGTCCACCTATCTTTTGTACAATTGAACAACAGCTGCCAATTTCCTGGGAGTGAGCCATTCCGAATTTTGATGCATTGTTAGGTCACAATCTAACAATCACTAAAATCCGACATTTTCAAGCACGATCGCACGATCATGCTAAAGCCAAAAGGGTAAGCAGAGCTGCAATGCCAGCCTTACATTTTAATCGGTGGCACATATTCGTGTTTGGTCAAGTTGTCAATGTCAAGGAAAAGGGATACTTTCTGTTTTGCCATGAACTAAAAGTATGGATCCGCGCACCAATTTATTTACAAGTGTAATTTGGCAGCTTGATGATGAAGTGCTGCCACAAGTGGTGAAATTACCATTGATGCTTTTACCGTCTTGCAGTTTACACTTTCTGGATTGCTAACTGTCACTTGAACTTATTGCAACTGCTAAAATGTTACTCGAAGGTAAGCAGAGCTGCAGTTTTAGCAAAGATTAGTATTAGCTAAACAATATTTGCTTCTAATAAGTGTCCCATACTCAAATATTTGGCCAAGTCGCCAACGTGGGTGAGGCACATTCGTGTTTGGCAATACAGTCAAACCTCGGTTTTTGAACGTCTCGGTTCTCGACCAATTCGGTTTTCGACCAAAAATTTCGAGTTTTTTTATGCCTCGGATGACGAACAAATTTCGGTTCACGAAAAAAAAGTGAGCGCACTTGAATGCACCATTTGACTCCTCTCGCCTTCCTTACACGAGGAAGTGACGCTTCCTCGGGTAGACGAGGAAGTGACGCTTCCTCGTGTTGCTTTCCATTGTGAGCAGACGTGTTCAGTAAACATTTTTATTTTAAAAAGAGCGTGGTTTCAGTTTTCGAACAATTTCGGTTTTCAAACAGCCTTCTGGAACGGATTATGGACGAAAACCGAGGTTTGACCGTATCTGCCGCACGTATCACTTGCACAGATCCACGATAGAAATTTGTAAGTGTAGTAAGGCAGCTGAGTTCACAATTTATGCGCTTACAGTCTTAACACTCTGGATTAGTAGTCACCACTAGCCTTGTACACTGTACTCAATACTGCCTCTGCAGGCGAGGGAGAGAAATTGCTCACTTTGTGACATGGGAAAGAGCAGTCTCTTAAAAAGGGGTTAAAAGAATCGGTTCAAGTCTGAAGCATTCTGTAATTCTTGATCCTTGGCTTATTTTGACAAAATCTTGAAAATCCCGATTATCTTGTAAACAATATTAAAAAAAAAAAAACTGGCTGAGAAACGAACTGTGTGTTTAGATAAGTAAAGACGTGTATTGTTGTACCCGGTCAAAGAGCGCAAAGAGTTCCGCCAGGGCAGGGTTGACGGGGAGCTTTAGGAAGTTGGCAAACTCCTTGATGCTGATACGTCCGCCTTTACAGGAAGTGGCCATGGCGGCGAAACCGTCCAACTCCTTCCTCACATTGTCCCATTTGATACTAAAGAAGAGACGGCGGGGTTCATATCAACGTCATCTTAAAGCCACGTTGTTATTCGTCCTACTTGAGCTTGCGACTGATTTTGGTGAATTCAACCAGGCCGGCCTCCATCGGCAGCGTCAACTCGCCGGCAGAGATCATCAGCCGGCAGTCTTCGTACGTGTGGTCCGTCACTGGAACACCCAAAGCCCTGCAGGCGTCGTTGAGCACATCGTACACAGAAAAGCCAGGTTTGACTCTTCGCGCGCGTTTCCTTTACTCACTTGGCCATGATGTCTCTCACTTTGCTGGCGAGCAAAGCGGGACTTTTCTTCTCCTCCTCTGTGGGGATGTGAGGCGGCAGAAACTGAAGAACAATATGAGGAAGGTCACATCAGGGGCATATAGCAGCCATTTTGACAGTGGTCAAATGCGACTTTATATCAACATATTGGACACGAAAGGCCGCCATCTTGCAGATGTTCCTGTTCAACGTGACGGTCCATCTATTTCTTGTCTTGAAAGATGTCGACGATGTGTTTGAAAACTGTGTTGAAATATTTTTCAATGTGATTACAGCGTGTGGGAGCGGGATTTTAAGGTTGAAACTGTCAGATGTTTATAAACGTGCAGTGTCTATCATCACCATGCATGATTTATTGACTTCTAAGCATTATACAGCAATTTTGGTAACAGTCAAGCCTCGGTTTTCGTCTGTAATATGTTCCAGAAGGCTGTTTGAAAATTGAAATTGTTCAAAGATCGAAACCAAGCTCTTTTTAAAATAAAAATGTTAACTGAACACGTCTGCTCACAATGGAAAGCAACACGAGGAAGCGTCACTTCCTCGTCTACCCGAGGAAGCGTCACTTCCTCGTGTAAGGAAGGCGAGAGGAGTCAAATGGTGCATTCAAGTGCGCTGTTTGTTTGAGAACCGAAATTTGTTCGTCATCCGAGGCATAAAAAACTCAAAATTTTGGGTCAAAAACCGAATTGGTCGAGAACCGAGACGTTCGAAAACCGAGGTTTGATTGTATTTCACAAACCTTCAGAAGGTAACATTGAGACCCAAAAAAAAAATTTGTAAAGCCAAGCAGGTTAGCAGGTTACCTCAATCTCCACTGTGGTGTAGAGCTGACACAGCGTTAGAAGTAGCAGGGTCCTCCTACACACAATTTCATTTAGGGCAGTTGGTGACATATAAATGTATTAAAAACAGCAGAAAGGCAGCAAAACAAGGGAGCCATTTATGTGTTTGGTTGTGTTAATCTGTGAAGGAAAAAACAATTCTTAGAATGAGGACACTTACGAACTAAAGCCTTGCCAAGTCCATGTTACTGTGTCCTGGATAGAAGGAAATGGGACAAATATAAACCTGATGCACACGGAAAGGACGTATACAGATTGTTCCGGAGCCACACCGTTAGGTACGCATGCAGAATCCGAGGGAATCAAATTCAAGCGCTGCGTTCAAGAAAGACGTCTTCGTGTATATTTATTGTGAAGACAAAAACTTACTATTTTATTCGGATATCTCAGAATCACAGGCTGCACAGGTACGCCTGGAATAAAGGCACCTATAGGACGGAATGTAAGCAAATCAAGAAAGTCATGATTCCTGGAGATATTTTCCCTGCCCCATCTTTTACTTTAAACAATTATAACAGTATTCCCTACATATTCATATTTCACAACTTCACCATCTTGACGAACCTTGGTGCCAAGGAACTATGTTGAAGTGACCTGAGTCACCTCTGACCTAACGAAGACAAGTAAAAGGATGGATGGATGGCTTTTTATACTTTACCTTGCTTGAATGTGATGAGACAAGAGCGATTTGTACACGTCCCCTCAGGAAATATCAAAACCTGAAGGAGAAACCGGTAAAAAAAACAAAAAACAATATAAATACCTGCTTCAAAAAGCAAAACAAAACAAACAAACAACAACAACAAAAAACAATATAAAAAACTGCATTCAAGGGAAGTGATGCACAACTAGCTTGAAAATCAACTCAGAATTTTTTTAATTATTATTATTTATTTTTTTTAGGAACAAGCGATTGTTTATTTACGTGTGTATTTTCCTTTTTTATACCTGTGGCCAGCGGCCTCCTGACTTGGCTCTGCCAACTATCTCTTGGATGGTGTTCTTCCTTGAGTCAGGGTCTTTTCTGGACACCAGGACTGGCTGGAGGCAGCGTACAAACCCTGCGAGGAAAAATATTACATTCAAAAAAAAATAAAAAATCATAAATACATCAAAACATGGAGTCCAGTGAAGCACATGACAGGAATTATCTAAAAGATGGGATGAGATAACCATCATAAATCGGCAAATTGAAGTACTGAAACTAACCAGCATAGAATTACATCTTAACTCATTCACTCCCAAAGACGTTTTTAACCGTCTTTTCAGACTTGGTCCAGAATTGGGTGGTACTGAATGAGTTAATAGCGAGATTAGCAGAAACATTTTTTTTTTTCTTTTTATCTCTTGGTCCTGTCATACAGTTGTAAAGTGGAATGCACAGGTAGTAGTTGGATATCGGAGTCAATTCATCTTTGTACTGAACATAGGTTGTCCGTGTTAAAACATTAACAGTTTGAAAAACACAACAAAACAAAGGATACACCCTTAATGTGAAAATTCTGCGGTTGTCACGACAACAGCAGACCGGTCTTTCTTCTTCCAACAATAGAATTCTTGAAATTCACAACATATTGTCGCGTTAATGACGCAAAATTGTCACAAAGGGCAAACGCATCGATGTTGAGGCCCCTCCCCAACTTTTTAAAAATATGAGCAGAAAGACAGAAATGTTTTATCTTGCCTTCAACTCCCCAAAAAAATGTCGAATACAAATGTTTCCTTTTCACATAAAGTGCTCGAAATAATGAACAGATTAAAAAAAAAAAAAAAAAAGTGTCTCACTGCCAAATATGGGCGTGGCCAGGTTCTCCACACGGGACACAGTGGAGGGCAGGCCCGCCACGATGCACACGATGCCGTCAAAGAAAGTAGAGTGGGGGGCCACGGCCAGGATGGGGGCCTCGCCACTGCCCACCTGTTTGCCCTTGACCACCACCCGGAAGCCCATGCAGAAGTAGTAGGCTCTCCCCAGGGCAGCCATCACACTCTGACACATGAGCCTGCAGGTGGCACCAGTTTTCGTTAGACATGTCATCGGACTCAGCATTGGTTGAGCCCACAACAGCATTTTTTTCCCTATAATTCCCAATGAGTGTGGGGGGTGGGGGGTAGTAAAATTAGAACTTGGAAGTCAATCAGTATCACTGAACAACTTGTAAGTTAGGGTTATGATGATAATACATCTTTTGTGTAAAAAAAAAAAAAAGAATTATCTTTAGTTGCTTTGTGCAAGTCTATCAAAAGTCGTGTTGTATTTTAGGTTTATTTAAACACCCGTATCGCGCCACTTGTTCAGACTCTTTGGCTTTAAGTCTTTGCAGTGAGGATTGCAAAACATTCGACAACTTTGGCTGCAACCCATTATCGACTTCCGCCACTGACTTCCTCATTGCTGAAGTTGTCCCTTTCCACAACTATTCCGACAGCAGACACTCATTTTGATTTAAGCAATTAGATCGGCAGATAATGGAGGAATTAAAGCAGAACAGTGGATGAACCCAAAGAGTTGATGGTACTCACTGTCTTAAGTGTTATGGGAAGCGAACCGAAGTAACGCTGCTGTTGGAGATATGATCTCGAAAAAAAAAAGGAAAAAAAAAGCACAAACAATGTCAATATCTATTTGTTTTGACAATACGCTGCTTTGGCTGGCGGGCATTTTTGTTCTTGAACGCAAATCCGAGAACATGCTGCAGCAGAGCCACGCTCACAGAACAGACAATGGAGTACACCATGATGTGATTACAGCCCTGCGTTTTTGTTTTTTTCCCCCCCCACAGTAAAACTTTTGCATTTTATATGACTAAATGACTAGGACTTTTTACATATTCCAAAGACCAACTCAGCAACTGTGTTTCACTTATGCATGTATTTTTGTGTAAAAAAAATCATTACAAGGAAAAACATGACAATTACAATCAAACCAATGACGGAATGTATTTTGATGTCTGTCAATCTCCTCATCATTTGTGCTGTCTGTGATGGTGTAATGGAGTAATGGATCACTCCCCAGACTTCCGTGCAGAAAGCAGGCATTCACTTCCCACTCAGTGATGGGTGTGAATGTGAAGGCGGAAGGTTGTTTGTCTCTACAGTGCCGGGATATGTGACTGCTGATCAGCCCAGGGGGTTTCCAGAGTCTGCCTTTTCTCAAAGTCAAATGGGATCGCTTCCATTTTCCCACAATTCTGAACAGGATGTGCGGTACAGAAAATGCATCTGTTTGTATTGTTGCACAGTACTGGAGTGTCTGTTTAAAGGTTATTGAACGTTATATGAGTCGCTGATGGTATAGTGGTACACTTGCCTGACTTGTGTGCGGGCAGCGTGGGATCGGTTGCACTCAGTGATGGCGTGGATGTGTGTGCGTGAATTTCTTTTATGTGCCCTACGACTGACTGGCGACCAGTTCAGGGTGGACCCGGATAGGCTCCAGCAGCCCCGAGAACTTGGCCAAGATCGGCGGTATTAGAAATGGATGGATGGGTGTATGATAGCTGTCTCGTAGTGTATTGAATTAAATATAGGATAAACATGATTTGCAAATCTTATTCTATATTCAGCAACATCTTAACTTAATTTGAACTGTTTTTTTGTACAATGCAAAAATCTGAATCAGAATCAGAATCGCCTTTATTGTCATTGTATAAGCTTACAACGAAATTTGGGTGCCACTCCTTAGTGCGTTTCGAAAAAAAAAAATAGATACAACAATAAAATAGAATAAAATAACGGTTTGATAAATACAAAACACAACACACAACAACAGCAGCAGTAGTGGTAGTGAAAATATTTGAATTGTAAGCATAATATGTCTAAAAAAACCTGTAAGTATTGTGATGCCTGGGTTTGAGATACTGTACATGCGTGTACCTTTGTGAAGTAGTGCCTTGTTGGGTTGGTGTATGACTTCAGTGTGTGCATCTGTAAGCTCGCGTGTTTTACTGTTAAATGGCTGAAAAGTGCATCGGCAACTATGGCAATTTTTCCCCACACGCAAGGACATTCCAATCAGCAAGTATACAGTTACGCTACAGTAAGGTTGTTCTGACTTTCGGCTTGTTCCATCGTACAGTATTGACACCTTATAAAACCTTTTATTTACATTAACTTTTATTATGTAGTACTATGTATCCATACAATACACTGCTATTTTCTCTTGAACAAAAAAAAAGTCCATTTTGTGGGTTGATCAATTATATTTCAATGGGAAATATTGATTTGCTGAATGAGTTTGGTGAACAAATTACATTTGTAAGTTAAAAGTAGTGTTTTTTTTCTCCCTTCGAGGAACGTCAATTAGAAAGGTTACCTTCTCCATCCTGTCATTGGTGCCACAGCTCCTTTGAGAGGATGTTTGAAGGTGATGATGACCGCCACTGGCCAGGTTACCATGAGGACCAACGAGATAAGGATGGCTCGAAGAGGCACCAGGAAAATTCCCTGGAGGATACACTGGACACAAGGATAGTTATTGTTATGTTAGGAAAACACACAAGCCATGTTTACATTCCTTCCGTGCGTCAAATCCAAATCAGTAGGTAGCCGCACACAAGGGCTCTTATTGTTCTTGCAGCACACACCATTGCAAAGCAGATTACATGTACAGAGGCCGGGGGAACGTGCGGCTAATCGCACACATGTCGACGTGCATTTATCCCTTCTATGCATTGATATTAATTCGCCATTGTGACTCACTTTGATTATGGTGGCCTTGGAGAGTTCGGTGTCCTGCACAAATGGGTTAATGACGGCAGGCAGGAGCAGGGATTGCTGCCTTGGCAGGGCGAAGACGCGTTGAGACGGCATCGCGAGGCAGGAAATCGACGCAGGATACAGTTACAGCAGCAGCTTCATGTTATCATTTCACTTCCTCTAACCTTTTCTCTTTTCTTCCTTCACGGGGTAAGGCGCAGCGGTCATGCTAGCAAAACAGTCAGCCCAAACCATCCCGGAAGTGACCCATATCAAGCTCCGCCTCCCTTGCTTCACCGTTAGCGTGTTTTGGAAAGACTTTACAGGTACTTTCATTCATATGAATGTGAGTTTTGACACATTGTCATAGTCTTAGTGTTAGCCTCTTATAGCCTTCTTTGTTAAATTAAACTTGATATGAGCTCTGTCTTCTGTGACTGTTATTCATCTATTTTGGAAATGTTCACATAGCCGTAAACTGTGTCAGTGCGTCTGTCGATTTTTGGGGGATAATGTATTAAAATTACTTTGCAGAATGTTTTTGGGGTTTTTTTGCTTGTTGAAGTGATAACTATATATTTTCTTGAACGGCGCCTCTTTTGACACTCACTGATGGCGTGCAATATATTACATTGCATTTAAAAAAAAGTACAGTGAAGGAAATAATTAAAAACAACAGGACGGGAAGAAAAGTGTGACATGTCACTGGAAAAACAATACGATATAATACCTAATTACTCTCATTAGATTTCTTGCGCAGGTTCATATTCGCAAATGTAAATTTGCTAAGGTAAAACCTCGCGTGTGCGTGTGTGTGTGTGTTAAATTATTCAGCATAGTTTGAACAATTTCGCAAAACGAAACATAATTGGATGGACCAAGTGAACGAAATGTAGTTTCCAGCTATCATTTTAATGATTCTGAGTTTGAAGACGATAGGTTTTGGTCGGACTTTGGATCCATCACGTGGACCGTGGACAGACTCTGGAGCAATGGCTTCTTTCCGGCTTGGTACTGCCGTTAAATTCCATGCGACTCGACAACTGGACACCTCCGTCATCGTCTCACTACGAGGACTGTGGACTTCACTGAGGTCAGTTTGTATTTTAACACCCCCCCCCCCCCCCCACACACACACACACACGCGCGCGCACACACAATCAGATTCCAAACCCATTACTGCTATAATACGCTGCAATAACTAAGACATGATTGTGGTGATTTTACTCTACTCGTACTGTACTGTATTAGAATTTCCACAAGGTGGCGCAGTTTTATATGCATTAAAAAAAGTCCAGGACATTATGATCAAAAGTATGAGGACAGGTTTTCACTCTGAGCCTTGCTTTGTGCACTTGGGGAAAGCCTTGCTGGGGCAGTAACTTATAAATCATATCATTGTTATTTACTATTTGGTTGAATTCATGCGTAAATCACACTCGTCTCACATTATTACCTTATAATACCATTTTTATTGATGTCAGTAACAAAGTGCACAAGCGTGGCAACCAAGACAAAAAACTACAACTGTATCGACAAGTTGAGGGAAAAACAAACGAAAATATATTTTTTTGGGCAATACTAGTGGGGTACTCTTGTCATGATTTCATCATGCAGCAAATCTACACGACCTAAAGAGGCAACCTGTGCCTTCAATCCCTCCATACCAAACTAAAACAACAAAGTTCTTCCAAAGTGCTAACCAAGAGGAAAATAATGTGTGCCTAAACATATTACTCCTGGAAATCCCCCCACAACAGACATTACACAGAATATAAAAATGCACGTGTATACAAAAGGAGTGTCAAATAAAAAGATCACACCTACATTTGTGTTAGCCTTTCCTTTAGTTTTGACACTCCATTGTGTACATTTTCTCAAGAAAGTTTCTAAAGCACCATATTCGGTCACAGAGATCGTGCAAATTTATGTATTGCACAACCAAGAGCACATCGACTTCAGTTAAAACGGATACATTTCTTATAACACCACATGACAGGCATTGGCTTCATCTCAGCCAAACATCGACTCCTTATGCCGTTCACAACAAGCTCATCTCACAGCACGCTAAAAGCACTGCGTTCAGTGCAGTGTGGACATACCTGATGTCTCCATTAAAAAACTAAAGTAAAAACAAAGAACAATACAAAAGAAAGAGTACATGATATAGTAAATGTGCATCGGCGTGACACGTGAAATGTCACATGTAAAAAAAAAACAAAAAAAACAAAACAAAGGCTGTGTTTCGCTGTGTAGAAAGTCCAATGGAGGCTTCCAATGCAGGATTAAAACATAACGTGCACCGCAGCGGCCTCGGGTCGAATATGATTGCGGCACTGTCCTTGTCACAGGAATTAGCCTGATGTGCTCAACAGCCGAGCCAGTCCTTTGTGATTTCGCCCAACTTGACGATCTTCAAGCTGCTGTCCTCCAGTTTGAAATAGTGGTTGCCTTTGAAGAAGTAGCTGTAATCTGGTAAAGATGAGCACAGAGCACAAAATGAGGATTTATTACCGAAGATGACAAACAAGTTGGGAAAATGAAACTCTGCTCAGTATTATATTTGGACAAAAGAATACAATTGAGGGCTACAGTGCCTTCAGATGGATCTGTTATGACACTACTCCATTTTACGCCTTAATATAGTGGGCCCTTCATGCACTAGTTAAGGTTTCTCCAAATGTTGCAAACAGAGGCTCCTCTGTCTAGCGGCACCGGCTTACTTCATTATAAAGACGCCCACTCTGAAATGCTGAATCTGCCACACATCTTAGCAGAGCCGCAATGGAGAAAAAACTTGCTTAGATGCTACTAGCAAAATATTCCCATTCAGAAAGAGACCTGTAGTGGTTTTCACCGACATGCATTTCACCGACATGCATTCCGAAAATGTGTCCTGCCTAGGCAAAGTTAGCATGAGATGTACAATTGATTTCTATGTTGTTGACTGCTTTCAGTAATCAACATTACACATACCCACAAATAACTTAATGTGCTAGCTTAGTCATGCCAATTCATTAATTCATCGCTGCTTGTATAATCGAATGCTTCGTAGACGCCATGTCTTTTTGTTACCTTAAGGCCACCATACATTCTCTACTATCTGACAATAGCAGTAATATAAGCCAATCGTGATTTTTGGTCTCAATTAAAACTTGAGGATATTTTTGCAAGTGCCTGTATTGTAATGAAAACAGACAAAATTTTAGCGTTCCTAAACACAGACCCCTCAAAACTCAGTCAGTGGAGCCTGTGCGTAAAGTTAGAAAAAAAAAAGCCCACAACGATACTATAGATTCTCCAATCAACTCAGTGAAACCGCTGAATTACAGGACCTCTATTTGTGCATGTCACTTCTACTTGACCTGAACTGTGCCAAATAAGCCCCAATCCGAAGCAGGTACGGTCCACTGGATAAATGGGCGATGCTAAATTGCCATTTTTTTCCATATACATGGTCTTAACGATAAGAAATACCATCCATCCATTTTCCGAACCGCTTCATCCTCACTAGGGTCGCGGGGGGTGCTGGAGCCTATCCCAGCAGTCTTCGGGCAGTAGGCGGGGGACACCATGAATTGGTTGCCAGCCAATCGCAGGGCACACAAAGACAAACAACCATCCACGCTCACACTCATACCTAGGGACAATTTAGAGTGCCCAACGAGCCTGCCATGCATGTTTTTGGAATGTGGGAGGAAACCGGAGCACCCGGAGAAAACCCACGCAAGCCCGGGGAGAACATGCAAACTCCACACAGGGAGGCCGGAGCTGGGATCGAACCCGGTACCTCTGCACTGTGAAGCCGACGTGCTAACCACTGGACTACCGGGCCGCCCTGATAAGAAATACCTTTTAATATAATGCAATGCACGTTATTAATTTTGGAAAGCAGTATCTTTGATGTAGCTCCACCCACACATTTTCAATAGCACTTATCCTTATTCGGCTTGAACCTATCGCAGCTGACTTTGGGCAAGAGGCGCCTTTCACCCTGGTTAGATGCCATTTATTGTACTGGATCTCATCAGAGTAGGAAAAAGGTACCTAATGTTCAACAAAAATAGGAAATTACCAATTCCGCTGAGACTGAAGGCAGCATCAACACCATCGGGAATGCCATTCCAAGCTTCAGCAATGAGTTTGGGGAAACCGCTGTCCATTGTCTTTGTATTTTCATCGTATCTGCAAGCCACATATACCGAAGTTACTTTAGCAAATTAATGACACAATCGAGCTTCTTTGACAGGTAAAAACATTTTTTTTTCTCACCTCCAGAATTGCTCCCCTGCAAAGAGGTACGTCTTCCTGTTCTTCCTAAAGCTGAAAGCGGCATCAAGCTGTTCCAGGTCGCTTGGCAGGCCGAGGCTATCGAGGCTCTTGGGGTAGCCTCTCTCCAATTCATCAGCCTTGTACACCCACATCTTGTTGCCTGTATGACATAAGGTCATCATGCATTCAACTCCCCAAGTGGATGAAAACACAACATGGGCGGAGCTGCTCTACTGTGTGGGATTACGGTGTGTGTCGCCGCGATGACAGAATGAAATACATTTCTCCAAAGTGAAGAAGTGATGCAATTTCTAGTGGGTGTTGTGATGCCAGTTACTGACAAATTCCAATGATGTGTGGCATGATGAGAACATTACAACAAGAATTGTAACTTGTTGTCTACAAATGAATACAAATAAATACCTTCTCAAAACACGGTGGATCAACAACTATAAATCAAATGTTCCCATCATCCACGACAGACAATGATTCAATATCATGTAATCGATACCATTGTCCAGCCCCACTGAGGATATTCAACCACCAAAAAAAATATACAATGAATATCATTGACCATGACCATTTAGACAAAAGGTCCATCCCTAGTTGAGCTCTAATGCACACTATAAAAACAAAACAAACTATTTACAGTCAAACCTCGGTTTTCGAACATCTCGGTTCTCGTCCAATTCGGTTTTCGACCAAAGATTTCGAGTTCTTTATGCCCCGGATGACGAACAAATTTCGGTTCTCGAACAAACTGAGCGCACTTGAATGCACCATTTGACTCCTCTCGCCTTCCTTACACGAGGAAGTGACGCTTCCTCGGGTAGACGAGGAAGTGACGCTTCCTCGTGTTGCTTTCCATTGTGAGCAGACGTGTTCAGTAAACATTTTTATTTTAAAAAGAGCGTGGTTTTGGTTTTCGAACAATTTCGGTTTTCAAACAGCCTTCCGGAACGGATTATGGACGAAAACCGAGGTTTGACTGTATTTATATTTATATATATTATGAGTTGAGTGCAAATTCGAGTGAAATTCAGCATGTTTTTACAACTGGCACTTATTATGTAAAGCTCATCCCAGTCCAGGAACATCATTACTTCATTTAGTTTAGTCAAGCTCAAAGAATGTTTGAAGAACCAGTAATAAGTGCAAATTGGAATACGGGACATCCCCATGGACAGTTCCAGGAGGTGGAGATGGCTGACCGTTAAAAGCAAAGTCATCCAAGTGGTTAAGCAGCATAGACAACTATTTGTTTATGATGCAAAAATAAATTCATACATCCATAAAATGACAGCAATCAGCACTTTTATTCATCCAACCTGAGAAGAAGACTGTTTTCTCCTCCACTGGGTTTTCATAGACGGCGTCTATCTTGCTGGGCAGGTCAGGCCAGTAGGTGGCCACCAGCATTGGTCCATTGGGCTTGCTTCTGAAGTTTACTGACCTGAACAGGAACCTGGCACAAAGATAGAGGAGAGGTAAAAAAAAAAAGGAGGTGGGGGTGGGCTAAGAGGATGGCGTTTGAAGGGGGCTGGGTGGCCAGTTCGACTTCTCCGCTGGCCGAGTCAGCCCACAAAGGCGTGATTCATGAGCATCTGGTTCTCGTTAAGACCAGAGACTGAGCCAGTGGAACAAGACCTTTCTTGCCTGTATTCGCAATCCAGCTACGCAATAACGGCTGCTTCCCAAACTCTTTTCCACTGACCCAGTTTTCCAAAGGCAGATGATACGCAAGTTTAAAAGTAGAGCAAGAATGGAGTCCAATCAAATCGACAAATACAGACCGTCAGCGCTAATTTCATTTTGGTGTTATTGAATCCTTCTGCAAGATCTTCATTTGCATTTTGCATTTACAGCGAGAAGCCTTTTCCAAATGTCAGATTCTTTCACACTGACTACCCGCAAAATAGCCACCGTTTCCATTTATACAGTACTCAGCAAAGATAGGACACAATTGTGTCCACCCTCACAAGCCAGCATGCCACAATCTACCAGTTAGCTCCAAGGCATCATAATACCAAACTGTAATTTGATTAGATAACCCACACGTGGCACGTTTGGCTGCCGCTGCTCAACCCGTTTGGTGTTTTGTTGTTTTTGTTCCTGATTATAAAGTGTCCTTGGGTGTCTTGAAAGGCGCTTATAAATAAAATGTATTATTATTATTATTATTATTACATAACCCAGCATAGGTGGGATATTGTTGCAGCTGCAACTAATGTAGTAACTCGGCATTGGACATTGGAATGTTTTTGCTCACTAGATTATTTTCGGGGCATCGAATTTCAAGTGATGTCCTCAAATGGTTGTACTGTAGTAGTGGCTATATTGCCTAATATCTCAACTAGACTCTTATCCGGTACTTGTTTTTATTTTTCTGTAATAGTATCATTTTTATTTTGTTTTCAGGGTATGGCAGTACGACTCGGTGCTTTCCAAATCTAAATCTAAAACCCAGAAATTGCTTCAAATACCCTTAGGAACTGTGCACGAAACAAGCACAAATTACCCCATAACAGCAAGGAATGACCATAAAACGAGTAGCGGAGTGTAAACACACGGGTTGAGCGGCCGGCTAAAAGTCATTTCACTGCACTTTGAAGAATAAACATGTTGGGAATGCAATAGATCAGCTCTTTATTTGTATAATGGCTGCCATTGTCACTGGGTATGAGAGACAAATGCAGAAACGGCTTATGTAGACTTGAGACCAAAAATATGGTTTGGCTATCAGACTGTTAAAACCTTAAGTAACCACTTGGACTCCTCAAGCATGATGAGTCACAGGGAATCATGTTGCAGCACAGCTTGATTTCCAAACAACGAGCCAAAGTTTTTGAGGCCGACAAAGAATTTGATCCTTCCAAGTGTAGTGAAATAAAAGCGTACTTTGCGAGTTGGATTCTGGTTTGATTCAAACTCGAGCTAGTCCAGTAAACACTTCATTTCTTGGTCAGGTTATCCTATTTCCTTTGGATACACTCCTCCAGAGAGTAAGCATCAAAGCATGTATTTACTTTTACATTCTATTAAAAAAAAACAATGTAGTCAGCAAAATGCTCAACCGCTTGCACAATTTTCAAGAAGACCGACGCACAAACGCATCATTTCACTGCCGCATGAGTAATTGCTTACACACCGGTGCGTGTCAAGCAATGTACACCCCCTAATAGCTATTTGTATTGTCGACTGTTTTTCGTCAAAAAACAAAAAAGTGGTTCCATTTCTGGTAAACAGGAAACCGAAGCAAACAAAGTCTTCGCATTAGGACATCACAAGGTTTTAACCCCTTTCGGGGCCAGTGGTTACTGCAGTGGACAGCTTATCATGTTATCAGGTTACAGGGTGCATGAAAGGGTGAAAGTAGCAAAGAGGACAGTAGCAATAGAATCACAACACACAACAATCTAAAATCCCCAAAATAGCTGTGTATCTATTCAAAATATCAGGGATGATATTAGACGGAGCAGAATGAGGGTGAGCAGTGAATGTGGCAACTCTACGTGAATGGATAGATCCGTCGTTGTAACGTCAGCAGGATTTAATGGAGGAAATCCTCTGGCATATAAATTGTTATTGAGATCTAATAGATCCAAAACAACGTTACAGCTTTCATTTCATTTACCTGTCCTTGAAGAAGAACGTCTCTCCCCTAATTTGGGCAACAGCATCAAAGGTAATGGGCTCCTTACAGATGTCCATGGGGGTCACGGGTCCCTCGGTTGGAGGTAGAGGCTTGTCTGTGGGAACGCCTGTCAATACGAGGGAACATTGTCATTCCCTGGGCTGTAATTGAACCAATTCTGTGATGGTATGATCATTCCTTCCTACCGTAGAGCTCCTGGATTCCGTTGATATCATCGCTAGAGAGTCTGAAATCCTTGGTGAAGGTGTAGATGGGGGCCATGAGTGCGCCAGGGTCATCGGAGTGCTCCAACCCAAGGGCATGGCCAAACTCATGAGCAGCCACCAGGAATAAACTGTAGCCTGAAAACAATCCGTGATGAAACATGCGGTATTTCCTTAGCAGTGATAGATTATGCATTCGATGGTCGCTACCTTGGTCTGGGCAGAAACCCCACTTGCGGTCGTCATCGTAACTTTTGGTCGTGCCGCACCATTTCGTGCCATCACTGCGTCCGGCAGTGGTGCAGGAGTCGTAAGTGTCTCCCAGGAAGGTGAAGGGGAAGACGCAGGGGCCGCCTTCACTGTTACCTCCCACGGTTGTCATAGCTGCAAAGGAATAAGTCCCAGATGTTAGACCCTAAACGAGTGTGTGGTGACACGTTTGCCTCCTTCATTTTTATGCCACTTGTCCTCATTCGGATTGAGGGTGAGTTGGAGCCTATCACAACTGATTTAGGATGAGAGGCAGGGTACACCCTGGACTGGTCGCATATCAACTGCATATAGACAAACAACAATTAACGTTCACATTCACTCCAATGGACAATATACACAGTCAAACCTCGATTTTCGAACGTCTCGGTTCTCGTCCAATTCGGTTTTCGACCAAAAATTTCGATTTTTTTATGCCTCGGTTGACGAACAAATTTCGGTTCTCGAACAAACTGAGCGCACTTGAATGCACCATTTGACTCCTCCCGCCTTCCTTACACGAGGAAGTGACGCTTCCTCGGGTAGACGAGGAAGTGACGCTTCCTCGTGTTGCTTTCCATTGTGAGCAGACGTGTTCAATAAACATTTTTATTTTAAAAAGAGTGTGGTTTCGGTTTTCGAACAATTTCGGTTTTCGAACAGCCTTCTGGAACGGATTATGGACGAAAACCGAGGTTTGACTGGAGTTCTTTATTGATGTGACATGCATGTTTATAGAATGTAGGAGGAAGCCAGAAGAACCAATGCAGATGACCCACACGAGCAGGAGAACACACAAAAGAAACAGAGTAGGGTCCAGAGCCGGGATTCAAACCGGGATCTATAGAACTGTGAGGCATACATACTAACCAAAGCTGACATACAGATACACGTCTTCGCCTATTGACAATTTACAGTCTTCAATGAACCTACGATAAATGATTTTGTGGAGCACTTTGAGATCGACCAAACAAGTTTGCAACCCAGGAGCTTCTCGCTATGAAGCAAAAGTGCTAACCACATGGAAGCCCCAGTGGGCATTGTCTGTCTATTACTTTGATTCTCCCACAACTTTAAAACCAGGCCGACTTGTCCGAGTGGAAAATAAGCACATTAAAATACTTTCACATGCTTTTCGCAGACCATGTCCAAGACCGGAAAAAACTCAAATGAAACTTCCCTGGAGAGGATAACACCCATCCGGGCGGTCAAGGCTTCACAGTCCAGTAAAAAAAAATAACTCCCACAAAACATCCAAATGAAGAAGCCACCACTAACCGGTTTCAGGGCAGAAGCCATAGGTTTTGTCCTGGTCATAATTCTCAGTTGTTGCACACCAGCGATAGCCGTCATCTCTGCCCGTGGTGGTGCAGCTGTCATACTTCTCACTCTGGAAGGTGAAGGGGAATTTACATGGGGCGCCATCGGCGTTTCCACCCAGGGTGAAGAGCACTGCAATGCAAAGGTCGAGAGAAACAATGCATTAAGCAAGGCACATACATACTGACAATCGGCCCAAATATGAGCATTTTTCCTCCCTTTGCGATCAAAATCAGCAATGGCCCAATTCTCAGACATCTCTGAAAGATTATCCTGAAAGATTGTTCTGTGACGTGGGTGTATTTAGAGCGATTTCATTTCATTTCAGTTTACATCCTTTCAAATCAATTCGGCATGTACTGAAGCTGTGACAGGCAAAGTCAAACGAGCAAAGCAGAAAAACAAGACGTTTAACAAAGACCAATTTCCTAAAGTAGGGCAAAACCTTTGGAAAGAAATCCACAATTTTTCCCCGACAAAACCAAGAGAAAAAATGTGCTTTCCTGGCAAAGCCTCCCAGCCTACTTTCTGTCAGTACGACGCAATAAAGTTAATTCAATATGATTTGTTCTCTCATGCCAAACAAGGCTATGACTTACATTCATGAGGACAGAAGCCATATTTGCCATCGTCGTCAAAGTTGTAACTGGTGGAGCACCACAAGAAGCCGTCGTCGCGGCCCTGAGATGTGCAGCTGTTGTACTCGGTACCCTGGAACAGGAAGGGGAATTTGCAGAACTCTCCATCCGCATTGCCGAATTTCACCTTCACCACTGTTGAAAAAGAGAACCAATAGATTTCAACCGTCTGACACTCGTTTGGGTCAAAAAAGGGGATTTTTGTCTTCTGTTCACCTACCAGATTGGTGAAGGATTTGTTCATGCAGCAGAGACACCAAGGTCATACTTTGTACAATTACATTTTTTGACGTTGAATGGATGCTGTGGTTATGTGCATGTCAGTGGTACTTTGCTGAAAATGAGACACGGCTCTTTGGCGAGGTTTTACCTTGGCCATCTCCCAGTGTCCACTGCTCATCGTCGTCAAAGTGTGAGTCGCCGCCTATTCCTGGACCGGGGGCAAAGGCGTGAGCCAAGAGGCCATCTTTGCCATCAAATGGGTAACCATCACCGTGCTCTGTTGATGACACAGTTCATAAAACAACACTGCAGGCAGCTTTTTGAGGCGCTGATGTCATTTATTTCTGTGGATGATTAATTAATTGAGCCCTGATATCTATTAACTCATTCAGTACCAGCCAATTTTAGACCAAGTCTGAAAAGACGTTTAAAAACGTCTTTGGGAGTGAATGAGCTAAAGCGAGGGCCACTTATTTATTGAGGTAAGGCGCTGATTTTGATGTGTTTGTTATCAGTCAGGGTAAAACTAACTGAGGTCATGGCGCCCTATTATTTGTTTCCCTGAAGCTGACAAAGGATCGATTTGAGGGGTGGCATACAGTATATTCACTCATACACCTGATAATTATTAGGGAGCCAGTGGCTCTTAAAGCGGAGGAAATGATATTTACAGTATTGCTGAGATTGTGTCTATTACGACTGGAGGCATTCATTTTTTTTTCAAGAGAGGGAGCGGAGCATCTTCTCAAACAATTTACGATCTGGAGCAGAAGCAATAATTTAAATACGTTTTCAAGGGGCAGTATTCGATTAATTGGGGGTATTGCATCTATTAAGACTGGAAGCATTTATTTTTGGGTAAGTTCAGGGGACGGCGTCAATTGCAGCATATCTGTGAAGGAGGTGTCATCCAGGAAAACACTGGACATATCATTGACGTACCGTTACGGCCAAAATTGATCATAATGTCAGCCTCGCCGTCCATGAGGCGATTGAATGAGAGCGGCGTGACATCACTCCACACTTTGAAGGCTCTGAAGAAAGCATCATTGATGACTTCCTCATCCAGATCCGGAGAGTAGCCGAGGATTCTGTGGGGAGAGTGTGAAGTCATTTCAAGAAGAAACAACAACGGCCCCCCCCAAAGCAACAGGAATTGTATAAGAATTTGGCTGCAGGGTGGGGTGGGGTGCTGACCAACAACATGGCTATGAATCATGTGGCGAAAAATGCAGCAGACAGCAGATGATCTGGGACATGGAGGCACTCATCTGGATAAAACAACTGACCATTGAACATTTCTGTAAACTTCTGAGCACAACATCTGACAGCACTGCATGAGAATGCTGTTTTTAGGAAGAAAAACAGTGTCATGGCCCAGTGGGTGATCGTGGTGGTGTTGGGAGGGGGGGGGGGGGTGTTGGTTGGGAATGTTGAGGGAGGGGCTGTTGAAGTGGGAGTTGGGAGGTGTGGGTTTTGGTGGGGTTCAAAAAGGGCCAGCTTGAAGTCTGCTTGAATATGTGAACAGATTCGGGAACAGACAATGTTTGTGTTAAAGAACCTCTTCAGGGCCGCTGAGATGTTTTGGATGTTTGTACTCACCATCCTTCGATGTGTTTGCAAATCAACGGCTAGTATGTTAGCATTTCATCATTTATTATGATAAATAGTAAAGAAGAAGCACTTTTGTTTCTCAGGTTGCCATTTTGCCTTACAGTACGTTAGCATACCAACTGTTAACATTTTATCAACTGCATTTTTAAATGATATTTGACTACAGTTGCATCATTATTGTCGGCTGTTTTACAATATCTGTATCTGAGCATGCAAACTGTTATCATGTCAGCATTTCATCAATTTCTTTATAATAATCATAATAAAAAGACATTTTATTTGTGGGCGCCTTTGAAATAGATCTTCAGAATAGGACAAGATGAGAATTTATTAATCTGTCTTGTCACTTCATTTGCCCCGACTGTTGTGATATATTGGCATCCAAACTGTTAACATGATAGCGTTATTTTCCATTCATTCATTAACCCGGGGGTCGGCAACACGCGGCTCCAGAGCCGCATGTGGCTCTTTAGCGACATCTAGTGGCTCCCTGGAGCTTCATAAATAATTTTTGAAAATGGAAAAAGATTTTGATAGTCGGCTAATGTAGCTCAAATAGATATAGAGACATGTTGCAGCTCCAAAAAAGGAGAGCTGTGGTGTTGTTTTTTTAAAACGTACACTTTATTTATGCTTTTAACTGTCTCGACAAACACAGCGACATCTGCGTCGACATCTGCGTCCTTCGTGCCTTCTCTCTTCTTGTTCAACTCGAGAGGCGTTCAAAGACAGCCTCCGAAAAACGGAAATTCGTGATGACTTCATTGAAACTAAGAAAAGCGAAAATAATGTACTAAAACAAAAAATAAAGCGAGAAAATCACAAAATAAATTCTATGGGGGCATTTGTGAACACACAACAAAGGGATGAATAACAAACAATTCTGCAGTAGAGTCTCCTACATATATACAGCATGTGTTTCCTTCATTTTAAGTTTTGTAGAAGGTTTTTATTTTTTTGCAGCTCCAGACATATTTGTTTTTTGTTTTATTTTTGTCTTATATCGCTCTTTCAACATTTTGGGTTGTCGACCCCTGCGTTAACTGAACCACATATTCCACCCACCCCCCAAACCCCCAATTTCAGCCATTTTTATTATGTGAGTAATCCATTTGAAAAGTTTCACATTCTACATTTCAACATTTGAAGATGTTATTCAATGAAAAAAAAAATCCACAGTCTTACCTATAGGTGATGTCTTTCTTCTGCCACAAAGGTTTTCTATGGAAGAAGTTGTAGTTGGCCACATCTGGCACACCACAGCGGGGCTTCTTCATGATCTCCACAGTCTTGGCATCAATCTCGCCCGTCTCTTGCAGGGAGAAGAACTTTTGCATTTTCTTCAAGGTGTCCTTGAGCACCATCAGGTTGCATCTGTCTTGCGGGCACCCATAGAATGTGTTCAAGTAGCGCTACAAAAAGTCGGGGAAATGGGTGGAAAATGGATTGAAATTTGTGAAAATAAAATGAGATTGATATTGCAAAAATAAAGACTTCAAAGAAAGCTTACCAGTGCAACTTCTTTGTCTGTCGTGGGAGTGTCATCGCCGGGAAACTTGATGATAGGAGAAGGGGCAGCTGATGTTGATTTAAAGTGGCTGAAATGGAGCAAAAACACACTCACAAAAATGGACACTAAACCCATTTTGAAAGCCCGCGGATGTCTTCAAAACTCTCTCAAAGTTTCTCAAAGGTCCTCCTATGTGTGTTGCTTCTGCTCGTCTGCAGTTTTTTCCCCTTCTTTCTTTTTCCTTTCACCCCAAGCTCTCACAACTTTCTCATTTTTTGCTTACACAGGCACTTTTTTTTCTTTCTCCTTTGTGCGCAGCCTTGGAGCCGTGAAAAAAGCAGAGCTGAAAGTGGGAGTCATGTTGATCGCAGGGGTGGACAAAGTATGCCCCGAGGGCCACATATGGCCCTTTGCATTCTTTAATCCTGCCCATGGAGCATTTATCCAGTCTTTGAATACTTCTCATTTAAAATTGTTGAATTGCTTTTGTTTTGTTTGTACAAGTGGTTAATTCATTATAATTGTAATTGTAATTACGGTAAAATGTCAATATGATATTAATTACAATATGATTTCGTACTATTCTGAAGCAAGTAACAAACTGTTTGTGACACTAGGCTCTTGTTACAATGATTGAACCATGTAACATTGTATTGCATAAATTGTTTTTGCTAATTTGTAGTTGCAAAACAAGGCACATTCGGCTGTTCTTTCCCATTATGAATCTGAGCTCTTCTCAAAGGAAAAGTGCAAATAACGCCAATAATAGTATTCATAAAAAAATATGGCCATAAAGCATCAGCACAGATATGTCATTTTGACTATGTCACATTTGTACTTTTGTGTATTTAATGCCCTTTTAAGAAGGAAATATTTTGTTACAGTCCTGACAATGACATGAGTCAAAATATTGATTTTTATCCTTATCAAACCATCGATTAGAATCATGTATGCACACTTTTAACGTCACGTAATTCAATTGCATGAAAAGTTGAGTTGATGCTCCGTACGAGCCCCAGTTCAGCGCCAGACGTTTTTGAAGCAACAGTGACACCTAACGGCGTAAACGAGTGACTACGTTTAAGTGTTCAAAGAGGGACACCTGGTGGCGGAGAAATTAAAAACGAATCCCGAAATGACAAGCAAAACACCGGTACAGTACACGTAATAAAATCGATATTTAATGAATGTAATTTATTTTTCTTCTTCTTCTTCTTTTTCTTCTAGTAGTGGTAGTAGGAGTACAGGTCGTCATATGCTGTTGCCGTACCATCGTACAAAAATGTATATTTTTCCCCACTACTTTATGTTAAGCTCATTGTGGTCATCAAAACAATTAACTTTCCCTTTTTAAAAACAATCATTTCATCGTACAATCTCTGTTTTTGACATTTAATGAAAATACGTGCATTTCTTAACTATTACAGTAAATCAATGTCGTATCTCTACTTCAAGTCAAAAGTGTGGACACCGTTACGCATTCAATCGCTTAAGCAAATACAATTAGGTGACATTTCTGCAATCCATCTACCAGCGCAATTTGGAATCAGTGTCACATGTTATGAGATTCACCATGAATGAAAAATTAAATCCTATCATATTAAATTATTTAAAGTAATGGCAGTGTCTGTTTGTTTGTTTATTGAACATAAAACATATACAGTAATAAGTTGACAGAAAGTAAGGTAAGTAAAAATTGTAAAAGGAAAGAGAAATCAGTCATCATACATACAACACAATTATTATGTTCAAAGGAGTAGGAAGAAGTAAAAAACGTATCTAGTCCTACCCCAAGTTATGTATTTATATATAAATAGATCATTTTTATATCAATCAGAAGCGAAAGAAAGAAAGAAGGAAGAAGTCTCCATAAATGCTCATGCTTTTACCCTTGACCGTGATATTTTTACTACTTTTGGTTTGTATCGGGATTTTATACATACATACATGTTTGTCATGGCAGAAATGCAGAAATGTTTTTTAGCAGATCAAGATTTATTGTGAAGCAATTTGAAACGCGACTTCACTGGCCTCTGGTGGTCAAAATCTACCTTGCACCTCCATATCCAGGCCCCTGGAGTGTGTCTCTGCCACAGAAGTCGTGATCCTGGCACAGGATTCTAATGAAGGCCATCCTCCATTTGACATCCCTTTGTTTCCGCTCTGGCAAATTACTGCCAACACACCACAGCACGTTCGGACTCTCTCACAGAGCGAACTGAAGCACTTTTGACAGACAGATGATTCTCAAACAGGATTTGATGGTCTATCACACAAATCAATTCACCCTTTAGCCATGCTACATGCAGTTAATTTTGCGGAGTGAAACAACATCCAGACTGTCACTTATTCCATGCGTGCCGTCTTCTCTTAAGTGACACGTGAGACCAAGCAGAGCCCGGCATGTCAGAATGGCTATCTGTTAAATGGACATGGCTCCGCCCGCCTCTTCCAATAAAAACTGTGAGAGAAGTTGGGCCTAACTGTAACTGAACGCCTCTGTGCACATGAGTGCAATTCCGCGGACAAAAGGGAGATGGTACGGTTTTGATTTGCATGTAAATTGTTTTCTTCAGGTTGGAACCCACAATCTGTGTGCTTTGATCAACTGTTGTTGTTTTTGTGTTGAGATCGAATTGAATTTCTTTGCTGCTCAGATGGCAGACTCAAGTGGAAGCTGATCTGTACTGAACACTAAATTCAGTATTCGGTCCCAGGTAGTCATTATGTCATGCCGCTGTTCTGTATAATTGCGACGAACCGACACTGAATGAGGTCGACCTGTCAATGTTCTGCCTTCAGAGGTATTATGTTGCTTCCCAACATTCTAAGCTTGCAACTCATTTAAAATGTATCACTTCAAAACTTTAGTACCTACCTATTGTGACATGGCTTTGACACCATCTTATGCTGTTTAAGAAAGAGCACAACAACGTAAGTAGGGACATTTTTCAGCAAATATCTGGTGATAAATTCAGCGTAAAAAAAAAAATGCAAATACGTGTATTGGGATCTGAGAAGATGTGGATTACTGTAAATAAATGGATAATTGATTTAAAAAGAAATAAAACCTAAATTAAATAGTGCTATCATGTTTTGAGTAAATTCAGTATAAATCATACAATGAAAACATTGGAAGTTATTTTATTATTTACATTTTAAATATACAGTCAAACCTCATTTTTCGAACGTCTCGGTTCTCGACCAATTTGGTTTTCGACCAAAAATTTCGAGTTTTTTTATGCTTCGGATGATGAACAAATTTCGTTTCTCGAACAAACTGAGCGCACTTGAATGCACCATTTGACTCCTCTCGCCATTCTTACACGAGGAAGTGACGCTTCCTCGAAGTGACGCTTCCTCGTGTTGCTTTCCATTGTGAGCAGACGTGTTCAGTAAACATTTTTATTTTAAAAAGAGCGTGGTTTCGGTTTTCGAACATTTTCGTTTTTCAAACAGCCTTCTGGAACGGATTATGGACGAAAACCAAGGTTTCACTGTACAATTTTCACAGTCATAGTCAAATGTTTGCCCACCCTTGATTAATTCTTAACCACGTGCATATATTTTGGGGGACATTTTCACCATATTTGTTAATCCACCATATGGACTGATCAGCACCGGTTTGATGGCCCCATCACAGAATCCGTCCCAGTCTTCGCTGAAGCCAAAGGGCCGGAGTGAGCCAGGGACAAGGGTAGCGGGGTGGGGATCTGACATGCAGGCCTGAGGTCTGTTCAGCTGGACGGGTGTCAAACAGGCGGCCCTGAAGATACCGAGCCAGCTGGAGCCCAATGACTTGACCCGACATTACTTCCAGAATGTCCCATTTGTGGCCACCCCGCTGGCACTCCTGGAAGAAGCCACCCCTTCCTTTTTATTAATGACCTGAGTTGTTGATGTGACGGATGACCCTGAACGAGTCATCATACACTCACTGGAAAGGACAGGACGCCTCTCCACATTCCGTTTCGGGGCCGTTCGTTCTGTAGTTTCAAAACAGACCTGGTCGAGGTTTATAAAGAACCAGGATGGCCAGCAAAAAAACTAATTGAAAACTGAGGTTTGACTGTAATTCAAAACAGGAAAAATCAACTTCCACGTTTTTGTTGTTGTTGTTGCATTTTCCAAATGCATAAATGTTCAATTTCAGTGCCGTTTATACAGAATAGTGATGTTTAAAAAAAAAAAGAAAACAGGAAGATCACTACTAGGTTGACTTCTTCGCCCCGTTTTCATGTCAGTACCACTTATTTTGTGCAATTTTCCTGCCGGGTTGACTTTGTCCCCAAATTAAGTGTTGATGTCGTTTATATACAGTATAACAGAGGCTGCCGCTGCCGCTTCGGCATTGACTAGAACATTAATAATAATAATAATAATAATACAGGGCGGCCTGGTAGTCCAGTGTTTAGCACGTCGGCTTCACAGTGCTGAGGTACCGGGTTCAAATCCAGCTCCGGCCTTGTGTGGAGTTTGCATGTTCTCCCCGGGCCTGCGTGGGTTTTCTCCGGGTGCTCCGTTTCCTCCCAATTCCAAAAACATGCATGGCAGGCTGATTGTGCACTCTAAATTGTCCCTAGGTATGAGTATGAGCGTGGATGGTTGTTCGTCTCTGTGTGCCCTGCGATCAAAACAGGGTGTCCCCCGCCTAATGCCCGAAGACAGCTGGGATAGGCTCCGGCACCCCCCGCGACCCTAGTGAGGATAAAGCGGTTCGGAAAATGGATGGATGGAATAATAATACATTTCATTTATAAGCGCCTTTCAAAACACTCAAGGACACTTTACAATCAAAACAAGAACAATAAAACCTTAAGATGAAGAATTTGTGTCAAACTGTCAGATGTAAATACAAAAAATTCCAGGTCAACTTCATCCTTCAATCCTCGTCGATGGCAATGATACAAACCGGAGACGTAGAAAAAAAAAAAGGCAGAAAAATGCAAAGCTTTCTAGGGTCTCCTGACACTGAGTAGTTTAGAAATCCGTCTGTCGGCATTGTTTGTTTCTGCATTCGCGGGAGTAATTAAGCAATGGCTGCTGAGTAAATGAACTCTGCAACGAGCTGTCAATAAATCTGTTTCATGATAACTTAATTTGGCTAAGCGCTGTGTTACAGAACCCGGCGACACACACTATATCACTGAGTGATGAATTATTGAGTGTAAATCCATTATCTCGGGCATATTTTATTTATGATGGCAGCGAGACACAGGAGGAGTTTAACACTGCGGGGTAATCATTGTTTCGCGTTGTGTCGCCAAATCAAAGAATGGCGCCATTTGACTGACAATTTTATTTATTCATTTATATTTTTTTTTTGCGTAGCGGGCCCGCAGCGACATTAGCCCGATTGCCTCGTTTAACGGGAGCATTCTGTTTCCCCTCAAGCGCGCCTTGTAAACACTGATGCATCTAACGCACAGCATTCTACAGAAATGAGGGAGCACCGAGGGGTCTCTGGTGGCACTGCGATAATAGGTCAACAGCTGTTTTTAAAAAAGAAAAAAAATGCATCGCATCTTTGACATCGGTGGAAGTTCATAGAAAAGCGCTGGGGGACGTCGACTTGGAAGCTCTTCATCAGGCCTCGGTGGGGACGAATGAAAAGTTGCCTTTGATGAGTACAGCGTGTAAATGATTTGTGTGTGTTTGTAGGACACAGAGGCTGGCCTGCGCTCACTGCCAGGAACTCAAGCTGCTCAACTTTATCGGGACGTCTAGTTTGTAGAACATCGCGAGAACGGTAATGCCTCACTGTTGAGAAAAGTGAAAGATTAATTATGAATTCATTTTCTAGAGTACATGTCCTCATTAGGGTGAGCTGGGGACTAGCCGAGTTGAATTTGGGCTGACTTTTCACCAGTGAATGGCAAGTCCCTGTACCATATAAACAAACAACCAGTCATACTCACACTCACACCGATGGATAATTTGAATTTGGAAGCTCCGGCACACTCGCGACCCTACCGAGGAAAAGCAATTTGGTAAATAAGAATAAGAATAGAATATAATTTTGCACACTTGAAAACTGGGCGGCTTCAAACAAAAGTTGCTCTGTCATGTCGAGATGTAAATACAAAGCAACACGAGGAAGCGTCACTTCCTCGTGTAAGGAAGGCGAGAGGAGTCAAATGGTGCATTCAAGTGCGCTCGGTTTGTTCGAGAATCGAAATTTGTTCGTCATCCGAGGCATAAAAAACTCGAAATTTTTGGTCGAAAACCGAATTGGTCAAGAACCGAGACGTTCGAAAACCGAGGTTTGACTGTACCAAAAAAAACAAACCTGGGTTTATGAACTTGTCTCACATTGATCTTTTAATCCAAAATCCAAATGTGTTCAGTCGACAAAATACAACAAAAACAAAGGAATTGACCTTGCTGTACCAATACTTCTGGAGGTACAAGGGAAAATAATTCAAAATGTGACCAACGCAAAAGCCACGATCAAAAAAAGATCTTATGATATCACCGGTGGTATCGCTTGTGCCCGGTTTCAAATCTGTTTTGATTTTGTTCAAGCGCTTCCTATTTCACTTCCCCTTTCATTGTCACCTATACTTCTTCCGAGATTTATTTGCAGTGTAAAAAGAGGATTGTCCCTGTCAAGGACAAGCAAATGGTCTGTTTGTACGTGGTTTCCCTGGGGAAGACATCATGGGCTTTGCTTGTGCAATCTTTAAAGAAATTCAAATATTCATGTCTCACAAATTAGCCTCGGAGAAACATCGAGATGGTGAGGACGTCGGCATGAAATATGAATTGCTACCTGGGATTGCTTTTAGTAATTGTGAAATATTCAAAATGTTTCAGCCTATCATTTACGCCGGATGCCTCGGATACATTTTAAGTAATTCAATTTGGTCGTCACGTGGAAGGTTTCCACGAGGATGGAAATGGAACGCTGCGTGACGCAAGGCGCTGACAGCAGTTTGAGAAAACAAAAAAAAACAAAAGAAAAATGGGCCGGCCTCCTGTTCGTGGGGGAGCTCCTGTTTGTTGTGAGGCTTTAATAGTTACGCCTTGTTAATTCTTAATTGAGGAAATGTATTTGGGGGCCATACATTGACACACAGATGGATGGATGAGACATTTCCGAAATGATAACCATGAATCCGCGGGGGAAATCTTTTTCCTGTTACTCATAAAAGATGATGAGCAGGCCTCGAGATTATTAACCGGGCCTCCCTGGGCTCTAAAAATCTTTTCGAGAACGAGTCCTCGATTTCCTCGACAACAAAAACAACAACAATAACAACAGCTGGATTCACTTTGTTGTCATCTTCCCAGTTTTGTTGACAGCATCTCAAACAAAAAGCACATTTCTGGAAGACAAATGTGGTGCCTTTGAGGGCCGAGCGAGTCAACGGTGCAGTTCGGAACAATCAAGGGAATTTCGCTTTCTGTTTCAAGTTTTGTGTCACCTCTGGAAATGAGAGCACAGGATTGAATAAAGGTTAGTGCGAAGGTGACAAGGAATCGCATCATTACTTTTTAGAGGGACAATGTCTGGGGTCACAGTTTTCCTCAGCCCTACTGAGGTGGAGACAAACTACAGTCAAACCTCAGTTTTCGACCATAATCCGTTCCAGAAGGCTGTTCGAAAACCGATTTGTTGGAAAACCGAAACCACGCTCTTTTAAAAAAAAAAAATCTTTATTGAACACGTCTGTTCACCATGGAACGCTGCACGAGGAAGCGTCACTTCCTCGTGTAAGGAAGGCGATAGGAGTCAAGTGATGCATTCAAGTGCGCTCAGTTTGTTCGAGAACCGAAATTCGGTCGTCATCCGAGGCATAAAAAATTCGAAATTTTTGGTCGAAAACCGAGGTTTGACTGTACTTGAATATTTAAGGTCAGGAAAAAAGTCTCCCTTCCAATGAACACCTCACCTATGATACACACCTTGTCGTCACCGTGGCCACTATTTGCATTTTTGGTCGAAAACCGATTTGGTCGAGAACAGAGACGTTTGAAAACCGAGGTTTGACTGTACCTACAGAGTGACGAAACAATGAGGCACTCCTGGACAAGACACAAGTCGCTTGATTGGATGACACGACTAACATGGCTGATGAGAACAGGACAACCCATGATTAACGGACACACGAAAATACCATAACATGAAACAAAACAAAAATCAAAACAGTCTTCATAAAAACAAATCTCATGAAAAAAATACCATGCGAATGCATGGCACCCAGTCCAGAAGTGCTTTACGAAATGGATAAAAAAAAATAAAAAATGTCTGTTTGAAACAGCACAGAGGAGGATCGTTTAACTCATTCAGTACCAGCCAATTCTGGACCAAGTCTGAAAAGACGTTTAAAAACGTCTTTGGGAGTGAATGGGTTAAGCACAGCTGCTTCACAGTTATAGGGTCCGTGTTTAAATCCTGGCTTGGACCTTTCTGTGTGACATTACGGTTGTTCTCAATGCGTTTGTGCGAGCAATTTTAGCGATCAACCCTTTCATGCACCAATAATGCTAACCTGTAACTTGATAACATGATAAGCTGTCCACTGTCGTAACCGCTGTACCTCAAAAGGGTTCAAGGTAAAACAGAAGTGGCGCAAACCAGCCAGAGACAGTTGCGTCTTTAAGGGTTGGGTAGACTCGGATAGAGTTGCCGGACAGCGTTGGTGTCGAGAGAACTTTACACGTACGCATGCATGGGTACGCACACGCAATTTCCTTCCCTCCTTTACCCGCGCCTGTTAATAGTGGTCTCTTGTTGAACTGCGTGTCAATAACCCTGCTGTGAGTTACTGTCGAAGCCTTCGTGCTTGTCACCCGTTGCTGTGTCAGACGGCGTACCCATAGACCACTGGCAGGAAATGGGGGAGGCGAGTGGGGGGGGGGGGGGGGGGCACTGGCCTTTGGGAAATGCCTGTGGCCGAGATTAGAATTTCACCTTTCTCACTTACTATAGTCTGACGATGATGCTGCATGCAAAGGACTTTTTCATTTGATTGTGCATAATGGGCAAGGAAGCCAGTTTCCGCTTTATATATTCAAAATAAATGCTATAGTTGAACGCTGGGCATTACTGTAGTACTTGGAGAGTATCTTTCGAGGTGGTACTTGGGGTAACTATTTATAGAAACATTGGGATAAGCCAGGGGTCGGCAACCCAAAATGTTGAAAGAGCCATATAGGACAAAAAAACAACAACAAAAAACAAATATGTGCAGAGCCGCAAAAAAATAAAAGCCTTCTATAAAACTTACAATGAAGGAAACACATGCTGTATGTACAGTGTATGTAGGAGACTGGACTCTCTCAGAATTATTTGTTATTTATTCCTTTGTTGTGTGGTCACAAACGCTCCCATAGAATTTATTTTGTGATTTCCTCGCTTGATTTTTTTGTTTTGGTGCATTATTTTCACTTTTCTTCGTGTCAGTGAAGTGATCATTAATTTCCGTTTTTCGGAGGCTATCTTTGAACGCCTCTCGAGTCGAACGAGAAGAGAGAAGGCACGGAGTCGGACGCAGACGTGTCTGTGTTTGTCGAGACTGTTAAAAGCATAAATAAAGTGTACGTTTTAAAAAACCAACACCACAGCTCTCCTTTTGTGGAGCTGCAACATGTATCTATATCTATTTGAGCTATATTAGCCTACTATCAAAATCTTTTTCCATTTGCAAACATTTTTTATAACGCTCCAGGGAGCCACTAGATGTCGCTAAAGAGCCGCATGCGGCTCTGGAGCCGTGCGTTGCCGACCCCCGGGATAAACCTTATAAAAAAATGGCTGGCGGGATGGATGGTTATTCTCTGGTTACCTTTTCATTTTTCCCACTTGTATGACAGCTCGGGCTGTGAACAATCAACGTAGTTAAAACGGCCACAGGGGAACTGTTTTTACCTTGTTTGAAAAATGTCTTAATGTCCCATTTAAGCCTATTACCGCTCAAGTCATTGGTCACAAAAATGCAGTTGCCTCATTGAAGACAAAACAAACGTATGCAAGGTCCCGTTCTTGACGTTGCATGAATGCAAACGTACGGTATGTATTCCTGTATGCAACCATATATAACGTGCCAAGTGCTCCCCGAGTGCTGCACACAAATGAATTAATGCACAGGGGCTGCTTTGCTCACTAGATAGATGGCTTTCATTTAATTTACGTAATACTCCCAGAAGAATCGTTTATGCTGCTGCGCGCAATATCACTGGGAATGTTTGGCCTATAAAGAAATTAACTTTGTCTCATTGTTAAGTACACCAATGCATCAAGCCATTACAACCCCAGGATAGATGAATCACGGTCGGTATTACGCAGGACAAATATATTCATATTGCATATTTTTCTAATTTTGCCTGTCTGACCATCTGTGTGTGTCTCACTGTGATTAATCCAGTGATCCTGTTGATATCAAGGGCGGGTGCTTTCCTTACACACACAGACACACACACACACACACAAGAGCTGATATGGAGCCATAATCCAACATATTATTATGATTATTATATTTGAGATATTCCTCAGTATCTGGGGCACAATGAGACCTGATTTCATTATCTCCTTGTGTGCATGCACACGGATGTGTGTGTGTGTGTGTGTGTGTGTGTGTGCGCACGCGTGTGTGATTGTGTGTGTGTGTGCACGCGTGTGTGAGTGTGTGTTCCTGCCTTTACTTACAGTTCATTAAAAAAAAATTTAAAATAAAACTGGGGCCAGCAATTTCGATTTATCACAGCATATATTATTAAAAGGCATTTTTCATCTGGAATTGGTTCCAAAGCACACTCCAACAATTTCAATGAATCCCTCATGAGGTAACAGGGTCGTTGTAAAAAGCTCACATCAACAGGGCATGACAATCATACAAGTCATAAATCAAACGTACCAGAACAAAACCAGTTCGATGTACCTCACAGAGAAACAACAAAATAAAAATATCCAGTGGACGATGTGAACCCTGAGAGACACTAAAATGACACTTCTTGTATGCTTCCTTTGTTTTTGTTGTATTTTGTCGACTGAACACATTTGGATTTCGGATTAAAAGATGAATGTGAGACAAGTTCATAAACCCAGGTTTTATTTTTTGGTACAGTCAAACCTCGGTTTTCGAACGTCTCGGTTCTCGACCAATTTGGTTTTCAACCAAAAATTTCGAGTTTTTTATGCCTCGCACGACAAACAAATTTCGGTTATCGAACAAACTGAGCGCACTTGAATGCACCATTGGACTCCTCTCACCTTCCTTACACGAGAAAGTGACGCTTCCTCGTGTTGCTTTCCATCGTGGGCAGACGTGTTCAATAAACATTTTTATTTTAAAAAGAGCGTGGTTTCGGTTTTTGACAAATTTCGGTTTTTGAACAGCCTTCTGGAATGGATTATGGACGAAAACCGAGGTTTGACTGTACTCAAAATGATAGCACGATTTTGATCCCAACTCCCGCCGACATAGAATAGCATGGCCAAAAAAAAGTTCAGCGAGTCACAAATACCAATTGTGTGGTTCTTGACTGAAGATCATTGAGGAATTCCGCTAACGCATATCTACAGTAATTTATCGTGGTTGTTAGTAATCCACTCGAGTCTGCCCGTGCTTTGAAAGAACTGCTTTAATCATTAACAGCAAAAAAATAAATAAATTAAGTAAATAAACGAACACAAAGACATCATAAATGAACCGTGTGTCTCCGCAACTGCGATTGTTCGCATTAGTGGTAAACCAATATCGTAATGTCTTTCTATTAACCTGGTGGACTGCGACACACACTGCATGAACTGAACGTCTTCTCTTCACATTGACTGCTATTCTTTCCGACTGGCTTCAAGAATGTCATAATCAAACTGTCGATTCCAGAGTTTGTCCAGTCTGTCCACAGATACCGTTTGACAGAACACTTGCTAGACCACCTCTTTAAGTTTCACGATTGCCCCTCCCTGAGTGGTCCATTCACTGGCCACCCAAGGAAAGTTTTTTTTCTTAAGAGCATGTGGTTTATCATTCACACTCCTGATGAATCTTTTCTGATTCCACTGCTTCAAGGCACATTTGTCCCCATCAACAGACCTACTTCCGCACCGATGTGAGGAATTCACACTCACTCCAGATGAGGCCATGTCCTTTTGATGTGTAATGATATTCTTATTAGGTGGATAGTCTATAGTGAAAACACTTCATGCAGCTCTATTGATGTTGCGACTCTCCGGGAAGCTCACTTCCAAGCCTGTTACGACAAGTCTTGCGAACTGTCTTTTGTTCTCTACCAGTTATGAGAAGAAGGTCTCCTTTCCTGCCACACAGACTTGAGGAACAGGGCAAGTGAATACAAAGCTTTGCCATCCTTTGACTTGATTGAGGAACTCTTCAAAGCCTGATCGATGTATGCTGCAGTGATAGCGTACGCATTTCCGAAATGTTCCACCAAGAGCCTTTTGTCATGGTATCCTGTCCTAAGGCCTGTTGCATCGTTGAGTACAGATGGTCCTACTAGCGCTAAATTTTGTCTCTCCACACGATACTCTAAATAAACACCAACACGCAGCTTGCACTTTGGATATTCCAAGGGATGCTTTGAAGACAGAACTGTGACATGGTGGCAAAGTAGAGAGCCTTTGTTGTCTTAACAAGAACTCTATATAATTTCGACGTTGCGAGTCGGTGATGTACCGTGATTTCCTGCTTCATCTGTAGCTGAGCAGTTTGTCTCTTCAGTACTTGCATTGTTCTGAGTCTTAGTATCCTTGTTTTGGATTGTAATTAATGTAACCACTCCTCCAGGGTTGTTTTGCTCGTTCTCCACATTTGGCTGTCTCTCATGTGATACGACACCTTTGTCATCAATTTGCGACGCATCGGATTCCTCATGAAAATGCAACACTTTGAGCCTTGTGTCAGCAGCAGCTAACGCAATCTGAATAGCAATCTCTTCCTTCTCTGCTTTAATCTTAGCTTCCTGTTCCAGTGCTGTCACTTCCAGTGATAGCGCTTTAAGCTTAGCTTCCTGTTCCAGTGCTGCTGCTTTTGCTGCTTTAAACGTAGCCTCCCATTCCAGTGTTGCTGCTTCAAGCTTAGCTTCTTGTTCCGTTGCTGCTGCTTTAGCCGCTTCAATCTTAGCTTCCAATTCCAGTGCTGCGGCTTTGAGCTTAGCTTCCTGTTCCATTGCGGCTACTTTAGCTGCTTCGATGTTAGCTTTCTGGTCCAGTGCTGCGGTTTTAATCTTAGATTCCTGTTCCATGATAAAACTCTCCTCAGAGCTCCTCAATGTGGCTTTGACATCTTACACTTTGCAGTCTGTGTCCATCAAATCAAGTATTTTGTTCTTTTGCCAAATGACTTAGCTTTCCTCAAATCAATTTTCCTTTGTGGGTCAGAATACAACATAGCTTCCATACCTTCCTCTGTAGGTTCCACTGTTATCAGTCTTTATGATGAAAGATGAAAGCCTTTCCAGTTGCCATTATTATCTCCACAGTAAAACACTTACAGTGCCTCTTGTGATGATGATCCAAATCGTAAATTCTGGGCTCAAAAACATATTTTCAATTCCAATGTGTCTGTCAAGAGAAAGGTTCTCTTACTAATGCAAGATGCTGCAAGTGACGGTTTATGTGCAGCTACTTTAATTTCACCTGATTGTTAAGTACTGTAATCCAATTGAGTCTGTCCATATTATGATAGACTTGTCTCCACCTACATTGAGCCTGATGGAAAGATTGGACATTTGCAATTACAAATTTTTAACCCATGGTGGTCATTTACACTTTTTCATGTGTCATATTATGATAGACTTGTCCACCTAATTTGATGATACATGTTAAAATGGTGGTCAGGGCTTATTTTTTCTTATTTACTTTCCAGGGAGGACCACGGTATTTGTTTTAATATTTTGGCTTTGTGTTCAGTTCCCCTAGAATACAAACATATTCACCAGGATAGTATGTGATTAATTCATCAGAAATTCTAAAACTGAACGGTTATCCTAATAGAGCCTTCATACCGCCTAGTGCTCTGTGTTGAATAATGTAATGAATAACGAGCAATTACAGCTTCCTGCAGGTCCTCGGGCCTTTACTGAAAATAGTAACAAAAAAATGTAGTGGGCTGAGCACCAAACCCTGTGGGAGGCATCTACATTTCTTTTGTTCTTTCTTTCTACTTTTTGACTTTTTGCATCACCTTGCATGGTGTTCATCCGGTTCATCTGCTAACACGCTCTTACAACGCGTCCTCCTAAACAGGCCAATGTAGAACACTTGTCTTTCCTAAGGCGTTAGACGAGTGGGAGTGCTGGCGGCTCACGGACGAGTGTTAATGATCAACCCGTCAGTAGTAATCTTGATCTGTGGCTCTTTCCGTGCGCCATCAAAGCCATGCAAATGGCAGAAAGTATTGATTTCTGCCACATTCTTCGACTCCATTCCCAGAACTCATATTAATAGTCTAGTCATTTCGATGTCCTCCTAATTAAGGCAAGTAATGCTTTTCTCCTTGCCAATCCCAAGACAATAACATGAGAATTTTCTTTTTATTCAAATGCTTTTTTTCAAATCTGTATATCTCGTTGCAGATCTAAAACTTGTCAATGGCAGATCAAGGGATTTGATAGGGTTTAGAGCTGTAACAGATGGTTTTTCTATCATTTGTCCTAAATGCTAATCCTGTCAATGCCAGAGCAGCTGTGATTGATGCATTATAACACGGGCTATTGGGGGGTGGGAGGAAAGGAGGGGCGGGGGGTGGGGGGGGGTGTTGGCAGACTGAGAAAGTATCCCTCACATTTTGGAATTGTGATTGGCTGTCCTCTAAAACATTTCTTCAGCAGCGGCTCAACACAAATGTGCTTAATTTGGCAACATTTGTTGAAGAAAAATATTTCTTTTATCATCCGCTTCCACATTATATTCTTGTTCCATAAACACCAACACAACCATTAATTCAATCTTTGGTGATTCAATTTTTGTGAATAGTCAACCGTAAAATGTGATGCACAATAAACATCTTAAATATTAGATAAGACTCAAATTCATAAAAAAAATATTTATATTATGTTACTACAAAACACACTTTATTGGGTTGTGGTTAATTTATATTTTTCATGTCAAAGGCTTCAAATTCAAAATCCACAAACCTCCTATCCTTGCAATACTTTTTGCTGGCCACTTGAGGACACAACCTACAAACACAAGGCAATCTATTAATATTGCTGTCCAATGAAAAAGATGCAGACTTACTTTGTTGTTTTCATAAGTAAATAAATACATTATATATATATGTATATACATATATATACATATACACTGTATATATATACCTGTATATATATATACATATATATAATGTATTTATTTATTTTGTAATAGAATCGTGATAATTCAAATTGATTTTCGGTGTAATATACTAAATATATGAAACATGAAATAGAGTTGACAAAATCTAATACAATGTATATTAAATATTATACAAGATTATGTTCAAAATATATCACAATATGCGGAGTGAAACACACCCAGAACAAAATGTAAAAAAAAGAGAGAAAAAATAAATACACACATGCACACACACACATATATATATATATATATATATATATATATATATATATATATATATATATATACACTCACACACACACAACTTCCCACCCATCCAAATGCCGCATGCGTTTGCAAGTGAGTGGATGGCACCCTTCCGCGTTCTAATTGATGCCTACTGACGCAGTCCGACAGAAGCTGTCTGCTGGCAGCCACATGGGAGGAAACCACTGCCAAGGCAGCTTTCCTATCAGATTGCTCTTTGAACCGGAGGCTTATGAGATTCTGACGAGCTCAGACTCCGCGTGGCGGCACACAGCACTGACTCTTTGCCTTCCTTCCTCCACTCGATCCTACAGACCGAGCAGGAATCTACAAAGTCAACACGGTTGGCTAAAGACGGGAAATGCCCCGCCGCTTATCTGTCACAAACCTTCGCGATCTCTGGCACGCAGTGATTCCGACTTAACTCTAAATGGAAACAGTGTTGTTTCTTTTCTTTTCACGCAGCAGAACAGCGTGTCAGAGCGTTTCCCTGCGGATAATTTCAGACATGAGAGGCCCCGCTCTTAGGCCCCCTCTTGCCCTCTTTCGCCCTCGCCGCCTGGCATTCATTAGGCCTGACTTATTGCTCGCACATGGCCCACAGTGGGCCGAGTGTTATCCTCACACGAAAGGTGCTGAGGAAATTGCAGAGTCTCGTGTCAAAAAGACAACTCCCGAGGGGGATTTCCTCGACCTGCTTCGCACGCGTGGCTTGGCGTCAGCCTGGTGGCAAGGAGCTATAATGAGGCTTAAGGCGAGCCGACCAACAAAAAAACATGGCAGGTCCTCCTTGCGTCTCGCTGAAAACTAATATCCAGAGTGGGCCGGACACCCAGCCCTGAGGGATCCCTAATTCAGTCCTATGGGAGATTACCAGTGTATGTTTCCTTTTTTTAACGCTAATCACAAGCACACATCAGAGAGAAACAGAGACCCAAGCTCATAGAATGGTTTACTCAAAGTTTGTCCATAGGCTGGTCTGCTTTGACATTTAAGACCTATTTTGATGGCTTCTATCGACGAGTGAACAGAGAAAAAAAAAAATCCTTCATGCTATTTCGTGAATGGTAAATACTAGCGCAATGACAGATTTTTGGTATTTTGTCACTGCTCACTTCAGTTTAGTGTATTGTTTCAGAAACTACACACCGCAAATTCCGTGATAAAACATTTTTCATTGGTTGATTTAGCACACGGGTTTTACAGTACATGATGATGATGATTTGTCCTGAAGTGTGTATCCCAGTTTAGTGTCCTGCTATACGTTGTTTTTGAAAAATTGCGTCATTTGTTTGGACACATCAACCGACATTTCAGCGGAAGTGCTGCCTTCATGACTAACAAAACAATCAAAAAAAATATTATTTTATTGTCTTCATGGTACGAATCTCATTTTGCAATTTTTTTTTTTCTGGTAGCTTGTCAATAAAGGACAAAATGCTCAGATTTGGCGTGATTGTCTGGATCCTGCTTGAACGTATCAAATGTAAAATGAACACTGGCCTTAAAACCATCCTTGATATTAAATTGTGATTATTTTTTTTGATTCGTGACTCTTGACGTATATTGGATTGATATTCGCAGGTGAATGACATCAAAGTGACTCCCGCATCTTTCAAGTATCGAGTTATACGCGCACTCATATTATAGTCTTATTAGCAATGCTCGATATTGGCTTTCACTGTGGCATAAAGCACATTGCAAAAGGTGAAAAGTGCTGTACCCAGCTAAAAATATGGAGCATATTAATAAAGCCAGCAAGCGCGCATGCTATTTCTAATACCGTTATATGTCTTTCCATGCGTGCGCGCCTGTGCCTGTGCCAAGGGTGAAGATGAAAAGTTTTTTTGGACTTGTAACCCTTCTTCCCCCTGCCGGTAATCACGCCGGAGCCCTGTAATCCGCCGCACATGCAGATGCCACGGGGGGAATATTACTGTTCATAATATTAATCTGCTCTCAAATTCCTTTCTGTTACCAAAGATGAGGAGCGTCGTGCGCCATGTTCTTACGGGTATTAAGTGTGCTACATGAGATTCGTCGAGGGGTCGGGTCTGACTTGGCGTTGGGGGCGGTTGGGCGGAGGGGGAGATCAGGCCCGAAGCCCCAGGTCGAGAACGCCATCTCCATATTCTCATAAACAGCACGACATGAAAGGTGGGTGCCGCGTCAGGGACTCAAAATCCATACCGGGGCTTCGGCGTGAATCAATGTCAGACCGGTGAGGCGGGAAGGTTAAAGCCTCTTTAAGGTCTCTGGCTGTGATACCTGACTTAGCAGCAGGTAAAGCCGGCGTGCCGCGAGGCGTTGAGGGACTGGGGGTGGGGTGTCGAATTGTCTCCGTCGGGTTGATCAAAGGCCCTGACGGTGTGCCACCGCCACACGAAACCACAGGAACATGAATGAATAGAATCTTTTTGCTATTCATCACGCCGGTATCTGGATTTTTCCTATTCAAGCGTATGTGCAGCAATGCCTCCGGAAAGCAACATTATTATGCTAAACCTTGGGGGAATGTATGATTAAAAAAACAAAAAAAAAAAAAAAAAGAAAACAGGCTAATGACTGCAATTATCACAAAGTAGCACAGTGTGCTGACAGAATTCAGCTAATGTGTACAATTAGGTGTTCTCATGCCATATTAATATCTCGCTTTTTTTTTATGTTGGTTATACATGGACGGTGTTTAAAGAAATTATTATTATTCATGAAATGTGATTATTGGTTTTTCAGTTCGGGATTAGGAACAATGCCAAATGAACAATGTTATTTTAACAATTCTACACCAAAGAGAAACGGTAAGTTTAGCTCAAAAAAAAAAATAAATAATGGCTGGATCCGGTTGGTCACTGGCTGCCATCCATTTGGCCCCAATGCAAGTGGACTGTAACAATGTCAAGAAATAACAAATGTTTCTAGCCATAGAGGAGAAGTTGAGGACGTTAACCTCTTTTGGTAATTTACAAAAGCGGGTGTAATTAAATGTTGCCCTGCTCCCAAGTACTGGAGTCTACCGTTCCTCATTTTGATCACGGCTCCCAAATTTGAACAATCAAGAATCAATTAATTTAACTCCCCCCCCCCCCATCTGTTCTTAATGTATTAAGAGAGCCACATTTTCAAATGGAAGTGGTCCTGTCGCAACTTTTTTGTTTGTGGATTGATATACATTATATTTCCCCAACATGATCGTGCATGTCACTGCTGATTTCATGACAGGGTGCAGAATTGAATGCAGCCTGTTGTGTCCCACTGAAATGAGGACGTATGCTGTGCGTGCTGAGGGGTGGTGGCGTGTGAAAGATTTAAACCGAAATGACGGTACCTGTAAATAATACCCATGCCTTTTGCAAAAGGAGAGGGTTGTTTGTCACTGCATGAAGTTAGGTCAGGCGTAACCCCCCCCCCCCACACACACACACACATATGAACATCTTGTTTTGATGTTGCGCAGATGCACTTTCAAATATAAAGGTGGCACCGCGTGTAAAGCTGTTTGGACATGTAATGGAAATTCGCTCTGTTGAAACCAAGTTTTATGTCCTTTCCCTTTGTCGAATTGAAAATCGGCATTATTCCGACATTACCTGTCGGTGGACAAATAAAGGTGGAAGTAATGCGGCGCATTGATCACCGGTGTTGTTACATTTTTGCTCATAGGGTGTATTACTCACCATTAGCCGTTCTTGGGGTCACCTTGCAGTAGAGGACGCCATCGCATCGCGTCACTTGGCATACTTAGCTTTGTAACATAACCTTGACCAAAGAAAACACAGGTCTACCTTCCCTATCGCCTTGGCCTGGCTATTTTCCGTCTGCTGATCCAATTTTCCCATCAGTATGAGTGCAGACCGCCAGTTGGGCATTAATTACTCCATTCCCAAGATAAATCTGGCATACGGTGTCGTATCCATCATGGGTGCCACCCCCCTACATTGAGACTAAACCATTTTGCTCATACGCATTTTATATAGTCATCCATTTTGTCCAGTCTGTTCATTGTTTGCTTTGACAGATGAGGTGAGCTGAATAATGGACCTTAACCCTTAAAACAAAAACAGTTCTCATAAGATTTTGGGTATCAACATTGTGATGCTGCACATTCATGTGACTGGATTAAATATCCAAGCTGTTGATGTTCATCATCCCAATTTTTGATGTACGTTGTAGATTTTTATTTACCCAAATTCAGGGGTGTCCAAAGTCGGTCCTGGAGGGCCACTGTCCTGCCTGTTTTGAAGCAACACACCTGATTCAAATGATCAGCTCATCAACCAGCTCTGGAGCAAGATTAGAACAATCCTGACGATGTGAATCAGGTGTGTTGCTTCTGGGAGAGCTGGAAAACAGGCAGGACAGCAGCCCTCCAGGACCGACTTTGGACATCCCTGCCCTAATTACACTGGAAAACTCCCACAATGATTGGCGAGCAGGCTGTTCATGGCTATTTCCTTGTTCATTACTTTATCAATAATTTGTCTATGTGTGCCCTGCGAATGGCTGGCAACCAGTTCAGGGTGTACCCCGCCTCCTGCCCGAAGACAGTTGGGATAGCCTCCAGCACCCCCCGCGACCCTTGTCAGGATAAACCCGCCACGGATCGGAAAAGGGGCATCACCTCCTTTTGGTCGTCCTCCGGCCACGCAGAGATCCGATCCGCGGACCACGGCGTGTTGGCCGGCTGGCTGGGTCGGCTAGTGCTCCTACGCCGATGTTGCGGCGTCAACTATTTAAAACCGAAGGTTTCATCTGTGGTTTTACTTCCTTGGGTGTTTTGTTGTACGGATTGGAAGGATCGATGGATAGTTTATCGGCTACTTCCTGGTTTGTTACTTAGCTAGTCGGCTACTTCCTGGTTTGTTAGTAAGCAGATTGCCTTCTTGTTTATCAGCAAGCAGACTAGCTTCCTGGTATATCGGTGAGCAGGTTACTTCCCATCTACCTTTATTACTTAAAAAAGAAACAAAAGAAAATGCCATCTTTTATTAGACTTTATTGACATGCTAAAAAATTATTTTAGTCTCCAACTATCTAATGTCCTTGATCCATCTTTCATTTGTATTTTTCAAGTGACGTAGAATTTCGTCTTGTAATATAACATTGACCATGCAACCGCTGTTGTTAGCCATTCCTATCGGTGACATTTTAAAAAAAAAAAGCGACAGTATCATGAGTTGCACTGTCAACCGCCAATATTTCTCTTTGAATACTGCTCATTTTTCCAAGGTTGTTGTTTTGGCGAGAAGGACAATGTCGAAAAACGTGTAGCTATCAATATTTGCAAGTGTGTCTGGTCAAGAAAAGGCCCAATAAACAAGTGTTAACAAAGGCCTCAGGCACTAGCAACGTTGGTTTACAGCTTGTATACACCGGATATGATGTGAAAACAGCGATTCTGTCCGTAGGAAGTCCTCAGCTGGATCTCTTATCCGTGTCCCCTGCCTTGTTCCCAAATAAATAACACGGCTTGTCCACTCAGCAAGAACATGAAAAAAGAGATTTGCCACTCGGGACTTGGATGATGTTTTTTTTTTTTGTGTGTGTTCTTTTTCGTAATGTGTTATTCAGGCAAACATGAGATTACGCGTGTCCCCACTGATATGAAGCTGAAGCGCAGCTCCAGGGATGATTAGAAGAAGCAGAGCAGGTTATGCGATGTACATAATAAGAATATTTAGGCAATATTGGGGTTATTTTGAAAGGCTTAGATTAGGACTGTAACCGGGGGAACAAATGGTCACACAGTCCCATCTGGACTGCTGAGCTTCTGTTGGATTCTTTCATCTCCAAAGAATAGTTTTAAAGATTAAGTCCATGTTTGAAAACTTTTTGTTATTAAATCCCTCATTTAATTAGTTCGATCTTGTATGATCAATCAAACTGACATTCTGCTCATGCTGATATTTAACATCGGCAAATGTGTGCTTACTGTTTTGATAGACTGAGCCAGAGGTAAATCGGGGTTGCGGGACTTTTTAAAGATCTTTTGAAAGTCAATGCTAATGTGATAAAAGTTTAGTCACTTTTTTAAGTACACTATTGTAAAAAAAAAAAAACAGGCAGGCCTAAAAAATATTCAAAAAATAAAAACTGTTTTAATCAGTTCAGATGACAGACTTATTTCATTCAGCTCATCAGTTTGCTTTCAACAGCTTTGCCTCTCCTCAGGCCACTTTTCCGGGTGATCGACGAGTCCACGTGATGCTCTCAACTGTTCAACAGGTCTGTCCAACCTGTGTTCTGTTTCCCACTCATTTGAATATCAAAAATGTGACAATACCTCAATGTAATGTTATGAAGTGCTGCCTCGACAAGTAAAAAAAACCACAACCCGCGATTTGACCGTCTTGGCAGTTCGTACTCCGATCTTGATTTGAATCTGTACGAAGAGTCACCATGGTGGGCTCATAGCACACCCTCAAAATGGGCTCATTTCAGCCAAGTTCGAAGTGTGCTATAATTCTTAATCCTGGGGTATTCTGACAAAAGCATGTCGCTTACATCTGCCTACAGCGCTCCTTTTTCTTCTTGTTACTTGTCTGTTAAAATATTGAAATTCAGGAATTTATTACTTTCAATTGAACCTTTGAGCCGGTTGTGATTGAAGAAAAAGCTGAAAGTCCCGCTACCGTTTCTCATTTTGAACCTCATGCGAGTAAATATGATACACTTCTTTAACAAAGAGGCTTTTGCTCATATATCCGGCGTGGATGAAGGGATGTATGCAGCGTGTATTAACTTTGAATAATGTCCGCTCTAGCTACTCGGTGTGACAAAAGATAGTGCAAATGGGCGCTTTCGACTCTGCAAAGTGCAACGCGCTGATACGTCGTGTGGTACACGCTTGGCTGCCTCTGTTGCGTCGACAATAATTGATTCTTTTCAATGATTTAGAAAAAAAAAAGCACAGAAGGTCTTGCTGGCATTGCTGCATGTTTAAAAGGGACTACAGGCACGTCACGCATGGCTCACCTCCACTGATATGTTTTTTTTTTTATGGACTTTTGCATCTGACCAAACTGATTAACTTCCGCCAGTGCCTCCTCCCCTCACTGCGTTTAATTTTTCCAACATTCCTGTCAGCATCTCACATTGTGTTCACACATACACACACACACACATGCACACACATAGTCATATGTCGTCCCATTTCTGACCCGACTTAGCTTTGGGAATATGTTTAGATGCTCACCTAAAACAGCAAAGGTATGTATGTAGTGTGTATCTATGTATGTATTTATTTATTTGTTTTGCATTGGAAAGTCAGTATAATGTTCACAAAGGACTATAAAGCTACACTGGATAAAAAAAATAAACACAAGACTGAATCATATTAATAGAAGAATAAAATGCCAATAAAATCCTGATATCACAAGTGAAAAAAAATTACTGTCAGAATGTAACAAGAAGAGAGTCGTGTGTTACATATGCTCTAATTTATGAGAAAAAAAAAGGCAATTTAGAAGAATAAAGTCGCCGTTTTACATTTACATATGTTTGCAGTTCTATGGGAACAAAGGTCTTAATTGGATTGGGGAAAAAAAAGTCTCATCAGGTCATTTTTACAAAAATAAAGTTCCAATATTAATAGGAAAAATGCAGCGAAAACATGATTCGATTAATATGACATTTTTCCGATAGTTTACTCACAAGATTATTCTCATTTATATTACATCTCAGACATTTGTCATTAAGAAATGACTATTCTGGTCGTGTGAGAGTGTTTTTCCGACAACGTGATGTACTCTTGTTTTTCTTGTTGTAATATTACAAATTTTGCCATTAACTATTTTTTAAAAAATTTTGTTTTATTTGTCCTGCCTGTGTCACTTTTTTCTTTTTTTTTGTGTCCAGCCAAGTAATTTTGTATTTGTTTTGTTCTATTACTTGTGAGAGATAAAATATTCTGATCACATTATTTTCTCATAATTTTTTTCCCTTCTTTTCACCGTGGCCCAAATACTGCTGGTTATTTGTGAATGCTTGAAAAAACGCATACGTCCCCACAAAATACGTACCAGTCTTTTGAGTGGCAGCCAGTAGAATAATACAGACAATTAAAAAAAAAAAAGAAAAAGCAATTGATGCAATGCAGCTTCCGTGCTCCCGTTCTCTCGCGCCAGTAAACAAGCGTCGAGTTATTTTAGAAATGAAGCAATTAAGCGGATCCAAAATGAACACAACCCCCATGTAAAGCAGCACATGGCCGTGTCATTTGCATGCCTTTGAATAATCCAAGGGGACTTCCTTCAGATACAATTCTCAGTGCCATGCACTCTTTGTTTTAAACAAACAAAATCATCACCACCACCCCAAAAAATATGGAAAAAAAACCCCTCCTCCCCATCCCACTGTCTCCTGTCAGATGACCTGCAGCTGACTGACAGTAGCGGCACCTCTTATGTTGGATAAACAGACAACTGCAGCTTTTGTTTGCACCTTAATTAGAACCATCATCCATCATGGCCGTGGCGTTTTCCTTCATCCGGCTGATTGGGGACATGACAAATGAATGTGGGAATAAACGGAGCGCCGGCCTTGACGAGGGAGATGGATGTTGTCTCAGCGGGAAATGTACCGACAGTACAGTCGGTGCTGGCGAGTGGCCAGAGCTGCTGCTCTCAGCTTGCCTCTGGGGACCTCAAATCACAACTCGACTTTCTCCCTTCACCCCTTGTTACGAAAATGAGTCAATCAAAAACTGCACGGTTGGAGACAACCGCAGAATTTGCCAGTGGACTTCCTGAGATGTTCTTTTAATGTAATTTTTAAAAAACAGTGCAAGGAGGAAATTAAGTTTCTACAAGATCCCACTCCCATTCATAAAATATCAATGATTTTGGATTGCGCTCACAAAAAGACATGATTTAAGGGTTTTCTCCGTGTAAAAGTATGACAATATTCTCTCGTGGTGCAGGTTTAAGCTAAAGTTTCTGTTTTTCTCCCTCATATTTATTGTAACCCTTACATGCAACCTGGAACCTGATGATATTATAAGCTGTCCACTGTAGTAACTGCTGTCCCTGAAAGGGTTGAGGTTAGTAATCCATTGTCCTGACAACATATACTAAGTCCGGCAAAATCTTATTACTTACATACAGAACATCACATGTATCACTCCCACTCGTCTGCCTTTATACTCATAATATTGTAATATTACAAATATTTTCCTGTCATCATATACAGTATTATTATTTCAGTAGTAGCAGTCATTTAGACACATAATTTTTAGTTTTTTAAAAAAGATTGATTTTTATTTGTTAAATTTATGTTATTTTATTTGTTATACATATATATACACATATATATATATATATATATACACATTTATATGAATTTATAAATTTATATGTTTATTTATTTATATTTATTTGAACATGAACCATGTTTTCCTTCATACAATAAAAATACAAAATTATCCTGGTAATTCTCAGAACGTGTTCTTAAAACACACCACCTTTTTTCTCCTCATGTAACAACATTATGACTTTACTCAAGTGATTCACAAAATTTATGAATGCCAAATATTTTACTCACATTTTTCCCGCTCGTAATATTGGAATCATCGTCTCATTTTTTTTTCCAATAAAAGTATGACTTGGATTTTTGTTTTTCCTCACACAAGTACAAATTGATTCTAGTAATATTGCAACAAGTAACTTCAGGTTCTACACTCCCCAGGAACACAAAGAAAGAACAGTTTACCAGGTTGTTGGGTGTAATATACTCAACATATCCCATTGATGGGATCCAACTAAAAACACATCAGGGATACATTTTCCACTTCCTTCTCCGAAGACACCTCCATTGTCATGATTCTGTTTTTGTTTGTCTCCAGTAGGCAGCATAGGAGGGCGTTCCCTCACGAGCAGCACCTGATGCCCGCATACACTGTATCTACTCTGCTTCACAGACAACAGGTGGATTATTAAGCCTTGTGCGACTCTTTTTCCAAGTGCTTCCATTTTCCAGACGTTCTTGTATTTTTGCGTTTTTTAAAAAAATATTTGGCGTAGTCTCGGTTTTGTATTCTCATGTCCTTTCCGTTGACAAGCAATTTACGTTTTCTCGTTCCTTGCCTTTGTCGGCACTGTGTTGTTTTTGTTCATAAACATATTTTTGTCATATGGTCTTATCTTTGTCTACGTTTGTGGGATCCACTCCTATCCGGATTGTTCCGGAATGTAATACCCATGACGGGAATATCTTTTTCGAGAAAGTGGGAAAAGAAAAGGTTTGTACTGGCACACAAAGGTGTTTAAAAAAAAAAAATCATCTTTAAAAATCAAGCAATGTAGCGCGAATGTAAGATGAGCGTGAAAAGTGGTTGAGGATGTAATCATGAAACACTTCAACATTAACAGTGATGAATAAATTAAAGACAGTTTTGTGCTGTCAGCGGGTGCTGGGGGGGCACCGTGCGCCATTGATGTAGGGGGGTGGAACAAAGTGAGATGGAATTAGACGCCATTTCAAAGCGTTTGACTGACATAAAGTAAAAGCCTCCTTCCCAACTCCTCCTCGGCTCGCCATTATTAGCCCACTCGCTTTGATCTCATTATACGCCTCGCTATTGTTATGCTGGAAATGAAGAACTAAATCATTATTAATGCCAGCCTGCAACCCAGAATCATTGAAATATTGGATTTTCAATTATCGCAGAGCCTCCGCTCAAACAAAAAAAAAAATCTCACAAGTTATGCATTACCGAAATACTGTGTCTAATTTAGTAAGTCAGAGTCAAATGTCTTGTTTTGTTCTGTATGTATTGTGTGCCTTCTAAAAGAGTTCAGCACCAAACGACGTATAAGGGGGTGGGACAAGAAGCGTTGAATGAATAAATTAATTAAACGTGAACAAAGGAAGCTGTCACTTTGTCACTTTTTACTATTAATCACGCCAAATTTATGGTTTCCTTAACAGGAGGCTGCATAACAGCTATCTAGCAAGCCAATAAATCCACCATTAAAAAAAATGGATTGATAAAAAGGGATTGGTCCCACATTTGTCATTTTTCTTTACATTTAAACGAGTACTTCTGGGAAAAAACATAAACACAACCCCTGAAGTTTGATTTTAAAAAAATGGTTGCCACACATTAAAGGTGCCATATGAAGAATCTTACAGTCATTTGAGTCACATCCTGCTAAAAGCTCTGTGTTGGCATAACAATCAGACACCTGCGACATTGTCGATCTTGGAACAGCACTAACAACTTCATGAAAGGACAATAAATGAATAGAATAATGGATGTGAGTAAACCAAGCCAAGTAACTAAACTTCCCATGACAAAACGGTATGTACAGTGAGAAGGAAAAATGTTCAATCTATATTCTGTTTATCGCAAATGTTTAGCAGTATGAAAAGCCAAGCGCAGCTCAAAATAGGGGCCGCAACAATTTCGCACTGTGCTTCACTTCCCGCGCCCACTCGCGAGTTGACAAGCGAATTAGGTCGCCATTAATGTAGCCCTCTACTGGTTGAAATATGTCATGACGATACAAGTCAAGACTACAATGTCTGGACCAGTGTTGAGGTGGGCAGATGCAGCCTGAAGTAATCAATCAGTAAAATATAGAAAAAAGTAGTCGAAAAATTCACTTTCATAATCTTGATTTTTATGTTACAGAACCAATATTAAATCTTACACAACCTCCTGCGGGCACTTGCACATACTTTGGTCAAGAATCCTCAATTTCTATATTATTCTCAAGCAGCGTGCGATTGACTTCAATGGGCACTTTCACCGCTTAAACTTGCCTAAAAGGGAGCATGACAGCAATGTCGTTTCTTATTTGACGACTTCAAATGATGGAGCTGCATAAACAAAACCCTGCAGAGGAAGTTGGATTTACTGTCACGTCCCGAATCGCTTTCACTTTTGGGAAACAAAAGGAGCCCGGGAAAAAAAAAAAAAAAAAAAGATTTGTGATCGCAGCTCTGTGGCATAGTGGATCAAAAGCTGAATGATTTATGTTGGGGTTTTTTTCTGTAGTTTTTTTTTTTTGATCGCCTCCCCACTTTGAAGCAGGGAACAGCTGTCTCCTCACAGCCTCACTACCTGGGGAGGGCCGCAGCACGGCAGGAAGCACTTGTCCTCATATTTAGAGGAGCGCACACGGAAGGGTACCGTGGCAGGCTGGGTTGGGGCTGCGTCGGTTGTGGCCCGAGGCGATCTTGACGCAGTCTTCCGCGTGAGACGTTTCTCGAAAACATACGCGCATTTTGTCGGAGGAGAGAAGACAAGAGAAGTAATGGCAAACTCATTAAAATTGAAAATGAGCTCAAAGCTTTCATGCAATCGGGCCAACGCCGGGTGGTTTCCTTTTATTGCAAGATCCGACATTGTTGTCATCATGAAAGCCAAGAGGGGGCGCTAAAGACAGCAATTCTGTGAAAAAAAAAACCCAACTTTGGTTGTTATTTTTCGATCATTGCAAGCGCGCAACAGAATGCATACGTCTCAAACTACAGTTTGATTCTTATCATCAACACGGAAAAATTGCCATTGTTTCTGAATCCCATTGTTTTTTGTTTTTTTTAAATTGCCCATAGTTGTGAATGGGAGGGTGAATGATTGTCTATAATTAGGCCCAACCTTATCAATGCCTGGCTGCGGCCACATTTTGACTCCTTTTGTTCGCCGCTTTGTTGAGCGCAAGTGCTCAGGAGTACAACTACCAGCATGCAAAGGCTTCCTACGGCAAAGTGAGGACCTTCCTCCTGAGGTTTAGCCTACTTCTCCAGCATTGACAGAAATGGGTTGTCTCCAAACTGCCACTTCATTAAAGAATTCAACAAGAAATAAAACCCAACAAACAAACAAACAAGCACGTACCAACCCCACCCTTCTGAAATGTGTCACGCATCCCAAGCAATCTGTACTGTCGGACTCCGGGGAGGTTAATTGTCTGTCGTGGCTTCAAAGAGGAGTTTTGATGTGCGTCTTTAGCCAAGCTGGGGAGTGCAAGGAGCTGGAAAAGGGATGTTGGGAGAAAGAGGAAGAGGAGGAGGAGGAGGGGCTTAAACCTCCTCAGGTAATCCTTCCTCTCAAAGGCATTATTGAATTTTCCTGGTTTTCCTTTATTCTTTGTTGAGGCAGAGGGAGGAAGAAAAAAAAGGAGAAGACGGAGGGCTTGCGGACTTCTGAAGGGTCTGCAGACTCCTCTTGATGCTGCTCATTCACCTCCTAATTCCAAAACAGCGCCAGACCTTTTAAGGAGCTCTCAAGTGAGCCTCTAAGAGAAGCTAAAGTCCATATGCCCGGTTTGAAAAAATGTATTAGGCCCCTTTTTAGGATCCCATGGACCACTTTTTTCGCTCACCATGTTCCGATTGCGAAGTCCGAGGTTTTAACAGTCTGACTCGATCACTGCGAAGGATTGTGCGTCAATGCTATCCTCAACTGGTCTGGATCGGATCCTAGTTTCACAAATACATGCAAGCTAGATTCGTTCATACAAACTTATAAGACATTTGTCCTAAAGTCACATCTGGTCGATATGTTTCCGTGTAGTCTACTGATTCGTCCTGCTCTTAACCAACACACATGTTTCTACGATAGCAACAGTTTGGAAAGGTGCAAAAGGCGATAAAGGACTGATCAGACCTACATAAGTACATAAAAGTAAATTCGCCCAAAAAATATTTCAGTGAACATAGTCCGACACTGACAAAAATGGTATGCCCTGCCGACTTCTCGGAGCCAGCTGAGCTGTAGCAGGCCCCGTGACTCTTGTGCGCATAAATGATTCGGATAATAGATGGATTAAAAATAAATAAATACAGACCTTAGGGTTATGGTAAAGGTTGGCTCAAGATCAGGATTATGTCTATAGGTTAGGCGTTACGATTACATCAGTCCTTCCCAAATACAGTCCTTGGTTTTCGTCCATAATCCGTTCCAGAAGGCTGTTCGAAAACCAAAATTGTTCGAAAACCGAAACCACGCTCTTTTTAAAATAAAAAAATGTTTACTGAACACGTCAGCTCACAATGGAAAGCAACACGACGAAGCGTCACTTCCTTGTCTACCGAGGAAGTGTCACTTCCTCGTGTAAGGAAGGCGAGAGGAGTCAAATGGTGCATTCAAGTGCGCTCAGTTTGTTCGAGAACCGAAATTTGTTCGTCAAGTTGTATAAGGATATACAGTACAGTATTACGCAGCCTTATGCCTATCACAATTTAAAAGACAAATCATACTATTTATAGAGTTGTAGGGGCGCAAAATATTTTCTTCTTCCAAGGAGTAGTGGGGGTGTATCAGAAAATAATTCAGAATAGTTATGGGGCGGGGTTAGTTGTGATAAGCTTTGGTTATGGTGTCGGGTTAAGTTTGAGATCAAGGGTTAGGGTTCGGAGTTGGCGATTGTGCCGTCAAATCGAACAATCCCACATTGAGTCAGGCTCACATTTTGCTGATTCTTCAACTTTGCTTTTATAGTTGAAAATATTCTATAAGTATGGCAGTATGTCGTCATAATTAGAGAATGCAATCACGTAAGCAAACCAAGCAATAGGCGTTTGCCTCTCAAAGCCAACCAAAGAGCAAGTTTGGAGACCCGTAGGCCTTTTTGGGTCAATAGTTCTACAAACAAATGAAAGCAAACAAGAACAAGTGAATGAAAGTACTCGATACATCTTGCCTATGTTGAGGAACACATTTACATATTTTGGACATCATGTTACTTTGAGTGGACTTTGGGGTACCCGTCAACAGAGCAGAATTAACCTCACAATGTGTCAAAGCTGCTTATTCTATTGTAATCCGACCTGATTGGAAGCAAACAGGGCCACGCGCCTCCTAATCCTCACCGAGCGTCGCTCTGAAGCCCCCCATTTTACCTTCCCAAAAGAAACGTCAACCCCCCAGAGCACCCACCTCCTCATGAAGACAGACTGTAGACTAGAGAGTGCTTTGCAGGAGTTTTAGGGCCTCTAATCCCCCAAGCTTGTCTTGTCCCTTTCTCCTCTTATCCTCATCAATGCACATTTGTCTTTTGGGGAGGTGGCTGGTGGGGAAGAGGGGGGGGGGGGGGGGTTGTTGACTGCTATTTTGGTTGCTGGAAAGTGAAAATAGCCCGGAGGGGCCGTGTAAACATTCTAGCTTAGCAACAACAAGAGAGACTGGGAGAGTCGGAGAAAGTCAAACAGATCCATGTTGTTCCGTGCTTATCTTGTCGTCAGAGGGTTTGTCTAAGCAGGTATCACAGGTGCGAGCTGTCGTATCAGCACGCATCATCGCCATCTTCTGAACTTCCTGTCAGCGTGTCATTCTCCCCCCCGTAGCGAGGAAATGTCATTTTCGCATCACTCCGACATGGGGAATAACTTGAGCGGCGAGTTGAACCTCAAACGATCGTTTGCGTTTTGGCGCGCACTCCCAAGCATCTTCGGGGTGCTCGCGTGTCACCGTGGTCTTTAAATCCACACGCTTTGGCGTCTGACTACAATGAGGGAAAGTTGTCAGGAGGCGGCAATGTGTTTTAAGAGGGGAAAGGATCAACGCCTTGTCACTGTCAGTCTCAGATGAGTTCCTGTTGGTGCATTGAAGACAACTCGCACCTTCCCAAGTCGGTTATGTTTGTTTGGTACCTCTGCCAAGGAGGAACGGTTTACAGCCATGTGAATTCTAACATGCAAGTTGTGTGAAATTTTCAGGACTGGTGTCACAAAAATTATATTGTAAACAAATTACACGTTTTTCCCCTTAAGTGTGGGCCAGATGATCACTCAGTCTACAAAGAGATCCTGCAACCTTTGCGTCATTCAGTGTGTGACCCACCTCACCTGGTTCCTCTTTCTCAAGGTCAAGGGGTCATCGCAGACTCTCGTTTTGAAGACATGGAGGGCTGAGAAGAATCCTTCCAGGAGTGGCAGAGGAAATGGGTAATATGGATTTGAACAGAATCTTTCGTGACACCAGTCCTGGAACATTTCTGACGCAGTTCGTATGCGGTGCGGTTGTGCAACACAAATCACATGAATCCCCCACTGACCATTACGTTGAGACAGTTAAGTTGTTGTTCCTATTACAAGGAGTGAACCCATTGCTAAACTAAATTATGAATGTTAAAATGTCAGAGGTCAACCATCATCCTGCTTGGATACCGTTTTGGTGTTTAGTGTCATTAACGGGTATTGTAGTTGTCATCATCTCGTGTTACGTGTTCACACGAATTCAAGGTTTCCCTTTTTGATGCTTTTTAAATTTGATCCAATGACTCTTTTTTTTTCCCTCCATCCATCAGCACAAAAGTTCTTACCTTTTATTGCTTAACCATGTTGACAAATGGTCCTTTGTCCACTTTGTAAGCTATAGCGACAAAGTTGTCATCGGAGCCTTCTCTCAGGCTGGCAAGCCCACCCATGATGGGGCGGGGGGGTGGGGGTTCCACAAAGGAGCTTATTTATAATTACCACTCATTAAGGAGAGGTCCCTTAAAAGCATTTTCTCTTTAATGAAGTTTACCGGCACCACTCGGTCTGTTTGAGGCCAAATGTATTCTTTGGTTACACATTAATATGATTTGTCTTGGCACGTTAAGAAAAATATTGGCACACAAAGTCGCCGTGAGCTGCAATGCCAATTTTTATCTTCCATGTTTTTACTTTGAGGTTAGCGGGGAAATTAAGGCCATTGTTACTGTACTCGGCGGGGGAGCTTTTAGCGAGTAATTACAAACAATATCCCATTTGGCCTGCTTTACATGTCAATAAATTGGATTGGTTCTGCATAACCTTGCAAAAAGGCAAAATATTCGTTGTGTCTTGGTGTCTCTTTCCCACCTTGGTAAAGGCATTGTTTTCTCAATAAACTATTTTTAAAAAAAGAAAAAAATAGTCTAAAAGTAATTTAAGAATCCAACCCAAATGCAATGTAAAACATAACACAAAATGGAGAGCACTCTACTTTTTGGTCACACATATGGCAGCTAGCCAGTCAGCAGCTAGTGGGAGAACTAATGCAGGTTTCTTATACGAGTCACCCAAAATCCAATGCAAATCAACAAAAAATTGGTCAGTACGATTCCTAGTAAACCAGCGAAATTAAATTAAAACTGGAACCAGACAGCTACATAAATAAAACCTGTTCTCCAACTATCATGACACTGAAACACTCACTAAAGGCTGGCTGAAAGTCATGACTATAATTGCGCTATGTAATGCCATCTTGGTAAAATAAAGTTGCATTAAATCCAATAAAATGTTCATTTCAGAGTTTTGCTGAAGTTGAGTTCATACTTTGACACGTAATCCTGCATACGCACACCAAAAAAAACCCCTAATTAAATTCCAAATAATCACTGCAGGGTGGCATGGTGGTTCACTGTTTAGCACGTTCGCCTCACAGTGCAGAGGTGCAGAGTTCGATTCCGGCTCCGGCCTTCCTGTTTGCATATTCTCACCGTGTCTGCGTGGGTTTTCTCCGGGTACTCCGGTTCCCTCCCACGTTCGAAAAACATGCATGGCAGGTTAATGGAACACTCTAAATTGTCCTTAGGTGTGACTGTAAGCGCGAATGGTCATTTGTCTATGTGTGCCCTGCGATTGGCTGGCAACCAGTTCAGGGTGTTCCCCGCCTACTGCCCGATGCCCACTGGGATAGGTATGCCCGCGACTGTTGTGAGGATCAGCAAATTAGAAAGTGGATGGATGGATGGATCAGATGAAAATTGGTAACCATGCCAACACGATAATGAAAAAAGTAACCATGCATCCTGCGCCACCATGTCTGTGACGAGTGATCCCTCCCATCGGTGTTGGGTTACTGTACCTGCTGAGAAATTGCAAAGTAGGGGAAAACAGAAGGCGGGTAGACTTGAGGCTCTACGGGTTTGACCCCTGACAGTGTGAAGGCTCCTACAGGCCTGATTGCTCCCTCTCAGCGGGTGTCTCGCCTGACTTAAGCGCCGCCACAGAGCTCGCTTTCATTCCACCCGACGCAGCGTTCTCATGAGGCGAGCATTTGATCCCCTTGAATTGCTAAATCGCACCCCCCACCCCTTTGATTCCCTCCCCTCTTAACTGGGCCTGGGTCGCCATCACTTTGTTCTGAATGGAGGTTAAGGTTTCTTCACTCAATGCGATGGAGTGTTTGGAGAGTCACGTAGAGCTAAGTGTGTATTCGCGTACGTGTGTGTGTGTGTTTCGCAGCCTGTCGACATGTATTAGGCCTCATGGATGTAATAATTCTGGGCAACTTATGAATTGTATCACTACTAATCGCATCATTTTAGGCTATCAATATATTCGACCTATGACATGTCTGTGGTCAAAATACCGCAGCTCACAGAAAAGCTATGCATGCTCAGCACAAGAGAAAAAGACATTTACGTTGCATCCCAAGATTGTCTTCATGATTTACAAAAAACATGTCACATGCTTGGAAAACTCCAGATGGTGTTCAGTGTTGACTGTTTACAGGAATAGTGCACCTTCTTGGCGGCTACATGTATTATTTGTTGCATTCTTTGAAGACTCTTGATTGTCTTCAGTGTTTACAAAAACGTGTCTTGGGTCACATCCTGTAACATATGACTTTAGTCCAACGTATGCATGAAAACATCATTCAAATAACAGCATGGACTCAAAGACGTTTGACCGAGCTGGTATGTATTCTTTTCCGTGTACGTTTCAGTGTTAATTCTATTGTTAGAAGCATTCATTTATTGATGTTTTTGCCAATTAAACTTGTTGCAGGTTGTCTCGCCATCAGTGAATGTTTAATGAATGTTTTAATGGCCGACCATTAAGGGGAGAAAGAGAGACGCATGTTTTACGGGTGTTAATGCGTGTTAACACGTATGCACGCCGTGTTAGCTAGTTTGGCTGCACTGTCTTGCATTTTTTATCAGTCGGTACAGCGAACAGTATCCTATACATTTAAATCAGAATGCATGGTTGGAGACAACTCTAATGTATCCTAGCAGACAATCCTTCAGATTTTCTCACGTGTTCCCATAGAGAAGAATCAATTAAATAAAAATAAATGAAGAGGGGTGGCACGATGGTCGACTGGTTAGCACGTCTGCCTCGCAGTGCAAATGTGCAGGGTTTGATTCCGGCTTCGGCCTTCCTGTGTGGAGTTTGTTCTCCCTGTGCCTGCGTGGGTTTTCTCAGAGTACTCTTGGTTCCTCCCACATTCCAAAAACATACCTGGCAGGTTAATGGAACGCTCTAAATTGTCCCACGGTGTGATTGTGAGTGCGAGTGGTTGTTCGTAAAAGTGTGCCCTGCGATTGGCTGGCAACCAGTTCGGGGTGTACCCCACGTACTGCCCGAAGGCAGCTGGGATAGGGTCCAGCACACCCTGCGACCCAGGAAATGAATATATTGATGGATAAATGCATAGGATTACAATTATAATAAAATTTGTAAATTAAAAAAAAAACACTTTAGCCATTAGCAACAAATTAAATGAATGTATACATGAATAAAATGCTAATGAAATAAATGTATAGACAAATAATTAAAACAAATTTACATTGAATAAATGAAGTAAATGATATTTAAAAGAATTCAAAACCAAAATGTTTATTCAATAATACAAACAGGTGATCATATAATAGAACTGTAATTGTAAAGAATGAAAAACAATTTAATTTAACCAACACATTTATTCAATGTAAATGATATCAATGCACAACTAACGTTTTAATTAGGAAAACGAGGTCATACAATTGGAATGAATGTACTGCACATTTATATGTATTGTCTGTAGTGTTGAGTGATGTGGGTTTTCTGATGTACATTTTCTGGTGGCTGAAAATTGTTTAGCGCTCTCGACAAAAGTTCTAAAATTCTCTTTTGAATTCTCAGCAGCTTCCATGTTGTCGCTGTCCAAATTGTCACGAGAGCATCAACTCAGCTCAGATCACACAAAAAGTATTTCATGACATGTGTTGTGGTGCCTCTCATGTATGGCTGCCCACTGCACTGCGTATGTGTGCGCGCGTGTGTGTGTGACTGTGTGTGAGTGCGTTTGGGGAAATGAAATAAAAACGCTCTCATGCCGGTGCCAGTCACAGATGCCCAGCACCAACCACCCACCCTGGTCACCGCCTGTGCTGTCTGCGTCCTCACCAGACACACGCTTGACGGGACCCCTTGCGATGGCCCACAGGAGCCCCCATTAACTGGCAAAGAATGTCAGGAGGAGTGTGAATGGTGCAGGCTGTTCCTCAAATCTGGCTCGGCAGGAATGACAACCGAATGACAATGAGGAAAGAGAGGTTGCTCGTTTGGTGTCACGAGTACATTATTTCTAAAATATTGTGCTACAGTGACTAAGTAATGATATTTACAGTATAGTGGAAGAAAACCATATTTGGTGGCTGGTTTTTTTCAGTGCAGGTTGGTGATGCGGTGTCCGGTTCAACGCCTCTTTCTTGTGAAGTGCCCCAGGGATTGATACTTGGTCCAGTGCTTTTTTCATTGCATCTTTACTGTTCCGGGTGTTCATCTTCTGTTTCCCTTTGTCATTGTTGTTGTCTATTTGTGGCTTTTTCTCTTGGATATGTATACAGGACTTTCGTCGCCTGTGTTGTTTTTTAAGTGCTTTATAAATAACGTTGGATCTCGACTTGATTGGATAATAGCAGTGACCCACCAAGTTCAGCAGATCGAGCTGAGGTGAAATAATCTTGATGTGTGTGGCAGTTGGCACTTCGTAATGGAAAATACTGACACCTTAATTCCAAGTGTAGAGCTGCATTTTTGAGATATCGTGGGTAGCATGTCTACCTCACAGTCAGGAGCTCCAGGTTCAAATATGAGGTTTCTCATTTCCAAAAGCATGCATGTTAGGTTCCAGTTCCTAACGAGGATAAACACAATAAAAAATGGATGAATGGTTATTTTAACAAAGGCCTTTTTACAGTTTTGTGGGTAAAATCTGGTCGCTCTAAGAAAGTTTGTTTTAAAGGTGTTTGTTGGAAGCAAAATCGGCAAATGGAAAATGAATGATGTGAAATCGGGACTTTGAAATGTAAACATGATCTGGGTGAAAATGTAAACTGGGTACGTTGAAAAGAGGTTTGACCGTATGACCATTTTTTTATCCATTATCTGAGGCATTTAACCTCACGAGGGTCACAGGCATGCTGTTGCCTATCCCAGCTGTCTTCAGGCAATAGGCAGGATACACCCCGAACTGGCTTCAAGCCAATGGCAGGAGTATTTTTTGTTTTATTTCATTCTATTTTTTACCTTGGGTGGAGTTCCATGCTCAAATACCATGTTGTATCGAAGTCTATCTGTGGCGCCACCAAACCACACTTCAACATTTAAACTGGTCTCCAATGGTGACTCATGAGGGTCATCAATCAAGCAGTTAGCTAATGTCACATCCAGCCCCATGAATCTTTCAGCTGCCTCCCAGCCGACCATCATCCACGTGCTCAGCAGATGCCTTTGAGAGAGCGCGGAGTCAGACGTGCCAGTACCACAACTTTGATGTGAGCTTGTGGAGCAGATCGGCGTGAGGCCCGGCCGCAGATCTATCCAGGATGTCTGGCTGAGGCACAGCATGGTGGCACCAAAGAACACCCGTCCACCCTCCCGTTCCAATGTTTGTGGTTGCCATTTCATTAGGCACACCTACACTTTGTATTCGATCCAGTAAAATATCTGTCATAAAAATCTACAATTATAAAAGATATCATATTGTTAGAGGAGTGCATTTTTTTACATAATCGTGCAGGATTATGTAAAAGACCCGGATCAAACTGAAATGAAATTAAAGTTCGAATTAAAGTATAATGAATAAATGTAATCAAAACTAACATTTTTATGTACAGAAATAACATTGTAATTGAAAATGTAATGATTAAAATAAAGCATGTGTGATATAGTTTAATGTGAATACATTAAATAAATACTAAATATGTAAATAAATACATTGAATACAAAGTTTAAAAAATTAATCTATTAACTCATGAAATTACAAAACAAAATTTTGATTAAATGCATTCATACTATATATACACACACAAACAGTATACTGTATAATATAGATTATTATTTAAATTATATGAAATTAAGAACACACAACAAATGTAGTTAATTCAAAACTAAAACAATTTAGATAGATAGATAGATGAAAGCTTGTGTGCCTAATATTGTGTCCAGTTTGTTGAATATTGCAGCCTTCTCCCCAAAAGTACAAACACAAACAGTATGCCATTTCCCACTGTTGTCTGGCGCGCCATGTCCAGTCGCACTCTCATTTATTCACCTTTTCAATAAAAGGGCCTCTTGAGGCAAGGTGGCGCAACCCCTTGGCCGTCTGTGAGGGTGCGCTCGTTAATTAGGCCTGGGAATTCCACTGTTTTTCTTTTTTTGAAGGAGGAGCAAAAGTAGCAGATGGAGTCGGGCTGGGGTGTCGAAGTAAAAATGGAAAATAAAAATAGACAGAACGTGGTGGCGGGAGGGGTTGTGGTGGACGGACTGCACAACTCCTTGAAAATGAGACAAAGCACATAAACAATGACAGAGCTGTCAAACTTGTCAAGAAAGAGCAGCCGAACCTGTATGAGCAAATAAGATTTTTACTCTGAAACATTGTAAAATGTTATCAAACCCACTATGGAACTGAAAAAAAAAGTGATATAATCTCTCATGTTTGACCCATAAATATGCTGTTTGCATTTCAAAGCAGATAAATCCTCTGCACTCTTCCTGTAAAATGTCCAAAAGGAGCTTAAAGACAAACCAGAGCGATCAATTTGCTGCTCATACATGTCGAATAAATGTTGTTTTGTATGTCTCATATGCTACTTGATTTGATTTCTTGTTGTTGTTATTTCAGTTTCATAATCTGGCCGGATTGGAGGTCTCCAGGGTGGTGTGACAACTAAAATGGAATGACCACTATCAACCCCTCCGACGTTGCTCAAAGCCACTCCTGGGATGTTTATGCTTTTTCCCAGAGAAGACAACAAGAGGAAGGCTTGTTTCATCACGCTGAACGGCAGCAGACCGCCGGCAAGGCCCAACAATAACACTTGGTCCACTAAGCGCTGTTGATTCAGTCGACACTGTTTAGAGAACAACAACATAACATCAGGCAAAATTCCTTCGGGCGGCATTATTTTTTCTCAGTGTTGTGGAAACAGGAGTTCAGAAAATTCAAAGAGAGATTCTCCCATCCCATACATGTGACCACACTTAAAAAATAAAATAAAATAAGGAAAAATAATTTAGTGTACTTGTATATACGTATTGTCAATAGATTGTAAGGATGAATTATATGTGCCTACCTAAGGGTGTGCCATCATTGTTCTGGAATTAAATCAAACCCCATTCAAGTTTCTCATTCCACCTTCCGCATTTTGCAACTGATTTAAAAGGACCAAGAAAAAGCTAAGATGCTACAGTGATAAAAACAAGCAGACAAAAAAAAAATTAAATAAAAAATGAGGGCCACTTCAAGGAAAAGCGACTTAAACAAATATTTCTCATTTCCATTCTTGCAGGGCATGGAGATAAAGAAGAGCAGATTGATTTCGTGGAAGAAGCATCAAAACAAGCAGCCCTTGAAGTATTCTGGGAGAGAAAAATTGGTCATGACGGATGAGTGGAGTGGATAAGAAGTGGCGATCGCTCGATGGATAAAGAGCAAGGGAGAGGAAGTGCTCAGTGACTGCCAGACTGGAGCACTTTTGACAGCTTGCCGGTGCTCCAACCATAAGGCCTGTCTCCTCTGCTAACATGCCAGCCAGCTGCATGTTACATGGGTGGGAGGAGTTTCGGGGGGTGGGGTGGGGGGTGATGTCCCTGGGCATGACATCTTGACACGGGCGCCAAGTTGACAAATAGCTGGAGGTTTCCCCTGCTGTCTGCTTTCTGCTACAGCGGCCCTCGTCGACTGAATGAAATGAGGGGCTGTGGGGGGGGGCTTCTGCCTGGACGTGGGGGTTGACAGATCTGCTGTCGGGATGTGAGAGCGGGTAGCTCGGTGAGTGGGTGGAAGACTCAAATCTCAAAGGAGGACCGGGTGGCACCGGCCTTTGTCGAGACACAACTATGTCATCGCTACGCAGCAGTGAACTCAAATTTGAAGCTAATCAGTGTGTGAAGGAGTCAATAGAAATCCCAGCACAATCTATTTGGAGGCAGTCAGATCAACAAGTAGGAGAGTTAAGTACAGATCACAGCCCATACCAGTCAAAGGAAGATGAAACGCCTTCTTTTTATGAAGCTGTGTGTCCCGTTCCTTATCCTTACCACAACCCTTAAGCCTGCCGTGCACCGAGCAAAGCAACTGAACGGCAATGCATTGGCGCTCAATGGGCGTGGTTATGCACTCAAGTCAACTCAACTTTATATATCAACTTAAAACAATCTTTGATGTATACAAAGTGCTGTATGTAGCGTAAAGATCAGTTATACAGTGTAAACAATATACAGTACAGTCAAACCTCGGTTTTCGAACGTCTCGGTTCTCGACCAATTCGGTTTTCGACCAAAGATTTTGAGTTTTTTATGCCTCGATGACGAACAAATTTCGGTTCCCGAAACAAACTGAGCACACGTGAATGCACCATTTGACTCCTCTCGCCTTCCTTGCACGAGGAAGTGACGCTTCCTCGGGTAGACGAGGAAGTGACGCTTCCTCGTGTTGCTTTCCATTGTGAGCAGACGTGTTCAGTAAACATTTTTATTTTAAAAAGAGCGTGGTTTCGGTTTTCAAACAATTTCGGTTTTCGAACAGCCTTCTGGAACGGATTATGGACGAAAACCGAGGGTTGACTGTATTAAAAACACACAAACAGTATAAAAACATTAAAATACATTGCGTAATGTTAAACAGAAGTTCTTTCCAAAGTTAGGGACCACCAACGCAAAAAGGCTCGATCCCCTCTGAGCCTCCGCTTACCCCTCGGTACCTCCAGTACCCTCCGCTTCGCTGATTTGAGGCCCCGGGCTGGTATGTAGGAATGGAGGAGCTCTGAGACGTAAAGTGGAATGAGACCATTTAAAGATTTAAAAACTAACAAAAGAATCTTACAATGAAATCCAAAGTGTTCAGGGAGCCGGTGAAGGGAGACCAGAATTGGAGTTATGTGCTCCCTCCTACGAGCTCCAGTTCATACTTTTAGAAGTACAGTCAAACCTCGGTTTTCGTCCATAATCCGTTCCAGAAGGCTGTTGGAAAACTGAAATTGTTCGAAAACCAAAACCACGCTCTTTTTAAAATAACAATTTTGATGAACACGTCTGCTCACAATAGAAAACAACACGAGGAAGCGTCATTTCCTCGTCTACCCGAGGAAGCGTCACTTCCATGTGTAAGGAGGGCGAGAGGAGTCAAATGGTGCATTCAAGTGCGCTCAGTTTGTTCGAGAACCGAAATTTGTTCGTCATCCGAGGCATAAAAAGCTTGAAATTTTTGGTCGAAAACCGAATTGGACGAGAACTGAGACATTCGAAAATCGAGGTTTGACTTTACTGTACTGGTACTTTTCATAAGTGGCCGACCATTATCTCGTTGTTTGGTTACAATTTTTCAAAAGTGAAGCTGCCGAAATGCACGTCCACTCGATGAATGTGTCAATCATTCCCAAGCCATTTTTTCCTCCACCCTAACCCCAATTTGAAACCCTAACTCCTAATCCTAATTTTAACACCCTAATCCTCTAACTCCCTCCCTAAAAAATCTTGCAAACAAACTGGACGACATGTTGAGTAAGTGAAAGTGAATGCCGTTCAGCATCCATCTGTGAACTGCAGTACATCATGAACTGCTTCTGAGCTGCTTCTCTGTGACTACTAGAGCGTCAGCTGAGTGCGTCACGCCCGGGGTACCGCGGGGGGCTTTAAGTGCTGCCGGTGCGCCCCCGTGATGGGCCCGTATTGATTAATCCCTTCGCCCGCGTAACCTCCAGCTCACTTTGAGGCGTCCCCAGTGTGCCCGAGCTCTCGCTGTGATTAATGCCCATCCCGCGAGCCTTCCCTGCGAACGCGCCGTCGTGTCAGGCCAGATTTGTCAGCTCACCATTTATAGATTAGTCCAGCTCAACTTCGGAGGCCGCTTTAGTGTAAATCTGTTCCTTTTTTTTTTTTTTAAGATTAGGCACATCCCTCCGGCAAGAGGCAGATGCATTAAACAATCCTTCTAATAGATAAGCTACAATGTGTTTGACTTTCTATCGTACGTCCTTCCTTGCATCTCCCGCCGTTGAAATAAAATTGCGTGAAAGAAGTGGCGGGGGCGGGGTGTATCCTCACCGGGGTTTTTGTTAAAATATTTATAGGTCAGGGTTGACTGGTTAAATTGAATATCTATGCCGATCTCGTCCGCCTGTTTAACTTGCGCCCGGGCAAATATGTTTCCTAGGTGATAACCTTTTATGTACCGGTCTTCAGACTTCATTGAAATGCATGGAGATAAAAATGTGTCACACTCTGCAGTGGAGCGCGCCGATACTCGATTATTGAAATGATAATTGACCGCCACCTGTAGATGCCTCGCATCCATTCATGAGTCAATCACTCTCCAGTGTTAAGATAGCACCTTATTCCCCCCGCCCGTCCCCCCCCCCCCCCCCCCATGTCATTTACATTACAAACCCACAGTGAATGTCAAGTATCCAGGGCAGAGAAGAATGGGGCTGAGAAATATACAGCCAATTATGATTTTCCATCTTTTTAATAATTTAAAGACTGTTGATGTGTGAATTACTGGTCTTGCTCCCATTCTAACAAATGACTTGATGTTAATCTTCATATATAATTTGTCTGATATAATGGCTTCTAGTGGCTTGCTGTCAAAGGCTAGATAAATTGACAGCCGCTATCCGCCACGTGTGGATGTTGGTCGGCTATTTTCCAGCACAGTCGTGGTGGAGAATGGATTCATATTCAAAAATTAATACACGTTCCATCATCTGATATTCTCGCGACTCCTCTTTGTGAGAAATATAAAAATGTAGGGTATTTCCACGCCAAACAACCGACAACAATGGAAGTTACTTTTTTCATTTGCGGAACTGCACAGCATGCTGACAATCAGATGCACATTTCCAAATAAATACACCATTAATCATCTGATATATTTGCCGACAAACTGCCAACAGCATTTTTTTTTTCATGGGGCGCACTGTAGACACTGTTGGCATATTCACAATTGAATTAAATAACTATCTCATATATGTGCAACATGAGATTGTCAGAACCATCATAAACATATACATCTTTCCCGGCCAAAACTACAAGTACAATCGATACAGGTTGTGCTGTTTAGCTTCTTTCATGAACAATTGCGTTTCTGCATATGCACGTTCATAAATTCATTGAAACTCGGATATATTTACGAGGCCAAAATGTGAGGAATCGCATAAAAGGAAGGTGATTTACATTCTGACATTGTTGCAACGCCATAAAAATGTACGGTATTTCCTGCAGTAGAACTCCCAGCGCTAACGGGTGTCCCGGCGCTAGCTAGTTAGCGTCGAGTCATGTGCTCGTGTTATGCCAGTGACAGCAAGTTAGTAACTTGTCTGGTCTGGTTATCTTCAATATGTACGAATAAGTCCAAGTATGTGGCATGAGTGCACTCTTAATTCGGTTCACAGTAGAGTGGAGAATCAATGATCATGAGAGAGCACAATGAGACGCACGCAGATGTTTTATTGGGAAACTGTAATGTAACGTCGGGAATCGTACCGATTTCCGACTCCCGGAAAAATGGTGACGGTTGACATCTGCACCAATGTTAGGCCATTTGCATAAATCTCCTAATTGAAGGCGTGAAAAGCAGCGAGTGTTTGTTTAAAGTCATCCAAAGCTCTATAATTAGCAGTGTTTAATTATGGAAATGGCTCGCCGAGGAGAATTTCAAACACACTCCCCCCCCCCCCCCCCTTTCGTCAGGATCATTAGTCAGCGGGCCACAAAAAATGAAATGCTCTCAGCTATGAAGGGTTCATATTTCAAGCTTATAGCTGCTAAAAGGTGTGCTCGGAAAATCAATTTTATGAAAGTCCGTTCAGCACTAAAGGGAGTTCTATGCAACTAAGCAATTTTCAAATAATGTCAGCGTGTGGTCTGATTCATGGTCGCTAACAAGACTTTGCTCTGCTTTCCCTGGGACATTACCCCCCAAGCTCGGTTCAAAGATCAGCCTCTGCTTAGCGTAACTCTAATTTTAAGGCGCTGAATAGATGAGCAGTCGTCAATAGAGTTCCTCTGAAGAGCATTACATTGATGTCCTGTCCTTGACCTTGCACTCTGTAAACACGCACATATGCTTGCCATCCACGCCGTAAATCCCATCACTTCCTTTACCGCGGCCTACAATCGTGAAGGATGAGGACACATGTGCGAGGGGCGTCGCACTGGGAAACCACATCAGCCGACGGGAGCAACCCACCCACTGTGCTAATGGCATCTTTTGGGGCTTCATTGGTGTCTTTTTGGGAATGCCAAGCTGGGGGAGTGAGGGGGTCACATATAAAAGCGTCTGCAGCCACATGATGTCGGGGGGACGGCTGGCCCGCGCTCCTCACAGGGAATTCCCATTAGGCAGATTGATTGTTTCCTCTCCTCGACCATTTTGATTCATGTCTTCCTTCGCAGCTCTAATGAACCATCAGCCGTATGGCACCACTCAGGGCATCTGTGCATCGACCTCGCGACTGTACGCAATAGCTTACTGGGAAAAAGGGCGGGGGGATCGTGCAAATATACAGCATGCTGTCCCACATTTTTGACAGTTAACTCACAAGCAAAGAAGAAACGTGGCTTGGCACATCTATTTAATATGTGAAATTTTACTTTTGATTCCCGTATTTTCCGCACTATAAGGCGCTTCGGAGTATAAGGTGCACCTTCAATGAATGGCCTATTTTAAAACTGTTTTCATATATCGGGCGCACTGCATTATAAGGCGCATAGGATAGAAGCTACAATAGTGGTTGCGGTTGCACTATACATCCCCTAGATGGAGCTGTGCTAAAGGAATACAATACATTCATTCATTCATTCATTCATTTTCCGAACCGCTTGATCCTCACTAGGGTCGCGGGGGGTGCTGGAGCCTATCCCAGCTGTCTTCGGGCAGTAGGCGGGAGACACCCTGAATCAGTCGCCAGCCAATCGCAGGGCACACAGAGACGAACAATCATCCACGCCCACACTCACACCTAGGGACAATTTAGAGTATTCAATCAGCCTGCCATGCATGTTTTTGGAATGTGGGAGGAAACCGGAGGACCCGGAGAAAACCCACGCAGGCCCGGGGATAACATGCAAACTCCACACAGGGAGGCCGGAGCTGGATTCGAACCCGGTACCTCTGCACTGTGAAGCCGATGTGCTAACCACTGGACTACCGGGCCGCCCGAATACAATACAATACAGCTTTATTTAACAAAGCGCTTCACAGAACATTTCAAATACTACATTCAAGAAATCAGAATATTGATCCATATATATATAAGGCACATCAGATTATAATGCGCACTGTCATCTTTTGAGAAAATTGAATGCTTTTAGCTGCACCTTGTAATACGGAAAATACGGTACGCTGGTCAACACACATTTTGGTGTCAGAAAGCTTTGACGGTTTAATTTTATTTTATGTACTTATAAACCAGGTGATCTTTATGAACAGTTTAAACTGTAATGCTGAGACTAAATGTAGGGAAAAAATATCTTTCAAGTCAATTATTACACAATTAAATGAATGTTTAAAATCAAAGATTTGTAAAAATTAAACGCAACTGAACAACATTTGACAATTGTACTGTAGGCCCACTGGATATTTAAAATAACGTTTAAGTCACTAAGATAATGCACAGCTCGAAAACTTAATCATGTAATTCTTTCACATACCACACAGACCTAGAATATTCTCACATTTCTTCACAAACACTGTGGCATAATCGAGAGTTTCATTCTACTGAACGTTATAATGCAAGCATTTGAAATCCAATCTGCATCAAATGTTGATTCATATCTATGTTTTGGAACATTTTCTTCAGGATAATTTTCTCTCTTGGGATTTTTCCGGGGTGAGATTTTGGGCTGTACAGATGCTACATAGCAAATCATTCAGCGCTTTTGAAGCGGCCGTATAATCTTTTTTTTTGAAGCGACCAAGCTGCTTTCGTAGTGCAACTGGAGGTAATGTGGATGCCCATGCCAGTCGGCTGTGAGAGAATATGCCATCCGCAACATGATCAAAAGCTTTATCCGTTCACCCGGATGAACCATAAAACATCATTTAGTCCGGCTGCATGGGCGGAAAATCGTTGAACCAACTTTAGACAGGTGCTTTTGTTTTGGAAATGACGAAAAAAAAATGCATTTATACCTATTCTTTATAAGTCTAAATCTCCTGCAATGTTAGGTAGTGACTAAAATTCTATGAGATGTTACGGAGACAGTGGAGATTTTGTATGATGGCCAAATGAGTTAGTGCACCACCAGTGCGTTTGAATTTGATATTGAATATCGTGATTATATTGCCAATGAACGTGTTCTATTAAAATGAAAGTGACATTGTTGTGACTTCCTGTTAATGCCTACTCTCCCTGTCCTCTTGGCAATGAGAGAGAATAGTGACAACATGAAAGGTGAACATCAATTTTTATGTAAACGGTGCCTTGTTGCTAGGCAGAACCGCGGTGTCACAATCAAGTTCTACTTAGCAACAAGCGGGCATACAAAATCATGATCATTCTGTTGAAATACGTCATTGTGTCTGCCAGACGTCAACACAAGCAATCAATTGGAACATTTTAGAATGATTTTCTATTAGCTTGTGTCATTTTCTTTTTACTACAGGAGTAAAATCAACTGCAAAGAGTATAAATAAACCTTTACTGTGCTATTTGTGGTGTCATTTATCACTATCAATTTAATAGCTCTTTCGGTGTCCCCTTTCCCTATCATTTGGGAATGAATGGGCGTAGCTGGCAATTTCTCTCATTAGCGATGGGAAACAAATTGGGCCGAGCAACAAATGGGCGGGGCAAACATGTCGGGATCAATTCTGTTGACGTTTTTAAAGTGAGCAACAAATAGTTTGCTGGTCATAACACTGCCATTGACAAAGTTTAATTTGGACGCGTCTAAGACTTTAACCTACAGTTCTTTTTCCATGAAGAAGTGTTCCTGGTCAGTCTTGACCTGGGCCAGGGATATTCTCATGATGATTACCGATATCAAAATATGACCTGCGACGACGCTGTTAATTTTTCGTACGAAAAAATGCCATTTCAGGAGACAAGAATGAAGCCTCCAGCCTGCCCACAGTCCCAGTTTGCTTTAGGTCACACGCACTCACGCACTCACATACACGCACCTCTCCTGATGGGTGCCACAACGCCTCAGCAGACCTGCTCATTGTATGTGGAGGGAGCTGTCTCTAGAGGTCACTGCAGTTCCATGGGTGACACTTTCAACAACATTCACTCCCATCCACCTCATAAAGTGTCAGAGGCTGCAGATTAAAATCCACATGCGTCTGTGTTGGACGCTAATAGCAGTGATTTCACACTGGTCACAAACACACCGCAAAATCTCTGCGGATGCACAAGGTGGGAAATGAAAGGTGTCCACGAGAAGAGGATGTTGTTTTATTATTGGCTACAGGATGTGTTGAATCTGTTTTTTTTTTTGTTTTTTTTTAAAGCATTGCAAAACTGAGTAAAGTCACATGAGAGTAACCTTGGGGACAAAAGTATACTGAATGCAGTATTTGATTTTTGAGTTCTATGAAGACTTGAAGGATTTAAAACATTAAGTATTAAACAGAACAAAATTGTCATCATATATATATATATATATATATATATAAATTTGTGTGTCATTTTTTTTTACAAACGATTATGTGTGTGTGTGTGTGTGTGTGTGTGTGTGTGTGTGTGTGTGTGTGTGTGTGTGTTTGTAATACCTGGCAACAAGTGGCCACATGACACATCAAAGTTTCTGTGCCCACCTCTCGATCAACACTAGTTGTTTTCGTGCGGCTTTCTTTCCTTCTCATATTCAAAGTACAGGGTACTTGATTTGTGCAGGATAGAGCTGAGCTCTACCCAGAATGGTGAAAATCTGCGAATGATTGACACCACACTTGAAGAGATGATGGCAAAGTACAAATTACTGAGTTATCCAATGAATAATGCCGGATAGGGTTACCTCCCAAAAAAATGTGCAAATATGCAGGTGAACTCTGAAATTATCCTAGGACTGTGTTTGGTTCAATTTCCTGATCAGGGGCACAATGCTGTCACGTTGTTGTTCCACCGATTTGTAAGAATCAAAGCTATTTTTGATGTAGTGTTGATCCCCACCTCCCGCCTTCCTTCATGTATGCATTAAAATGTACCTTTAATGATGTATAAGGTCGAATTATATGTTTCCCTGCCCTCAAAAACATGCAGCGGGGCACCGCTCTGCCACTAATTCTATTACCCAGAGTTATTTTGAAAAAGTCTAAACATGTACAGTGTACTACACTGAAAGCTGCTCTTCCACATGCTTTGTTTGTGTTGTGGTTGTGGCAGCAGCAGCGGCAGCTCAGTGGGCCGCCATGCCAAGTTCAAAATTAGTACCAAATTTAATATGAGCTCCACTGGCATCCGGTGCAAAGGGCCCGATATGGAAACCCCAATGAAAATCCGGAGCAGATGCAGAAAATGATGAGTGCGATGAGGCTAAGCAAGCTGAAGTGCTAACACGAGCGCTAAAATGTCTTTTGGCAGCATTCTATTATTGTTGCAAGCCTCGACAGCAAGCCACAAACTATAAACTATAAGCATGAGTTGAAACTGGGGTTGCAAACCCAATCTCAAGTGGTCCATATAGGGTCCTCTATCTATTTCAAATGGTCCACCGTGCGATATTTAAAACTGGATGAAAATCTGAACCAGTGAGACGAACATTGTGGGCTATTGTGTGCTTTTGCAAGAAACAAAAGTTAAATAAAATGTAAGGCACCGGTAATCTAACAGCATACCTGGTACATGTAATACAGTGAAACTCCTCTACAACGAAATCATGTGTTCACAACAGGGTTTTTTTCGCTGTAACAAATTTGATCTCAGATGTTAAACACACGGACACATGCAACAGGGTTTTTCTTCGTTGTATGGGGGGCAGGAAAGAGGGAATGGTGTTAATGCATGAAGATGTTTTCACACTAGGGGGTATTTTCACCCATGTAGGTTTTGTTGAAGAGGAGTTTCACTGTATGGAGTGACGCATTGTCAGAACTCATCAATTCTGCTATTAATTCCTTTAAGTAATGTATGACATTAACCCATGACCCAAGAGAGGGTAAGCAGTACATACAAAGGATTGATACATGCCACCTAGCTTTCTTTTTTTTTTTTAATATATAAAATTGGAAATGTAAACATTCTTTGGATATCCCTGTATTTGTATATTTACTAAAATATTCTATATTTAATTTTCGTGTTATTTTACGCCCAGATTTTTTTTCTTGTCACAAAACAAACTCCTCCATACATTACAATGGCCTTTTATAATGTGGACTGTTAAATAACATACGGTATTTCAATTTATAAATACTGAAGAGCAAAATTGTGACTGACATTTGATACCAATTTATTTGAACAACAATTGCATACAAGCACAAATTGCAAAGCCCTTTGATTTGATCCAACCACTGATAGCTTTGAATGTAGTTTGGCCTCAGACCAGCAGAGGGAAGTGATTGCTGTTGCTACTTGCTTGTGTATCTTGATGATTATGACTGATAGCCCAAGCAATGTGCCACTTATTATATTTAGATAATGCGCAAATGGTGGGGCCCCTTTGAAGTCTCATTTATTAGCATCAGGGAGATAAAGGGTCCAGATTCCTGAGGAACAGGTCAGACGCAGGCTACGGGTGGGGGGGCTTAAATATCAGTCAGCACACATGAAAGTGTGAATGGGAACGCTTACAGGCATCAGTCATAGCGGGAATAAGATGGACCAATAAAAATAATCATGATGCGCCATCATTTCACATAGCTCCCGGCTGCAAGAGACATACTGGAGGCTTGTGTTTTTATGAGCCTTTATAAATGGGTGAAAGTGGAGAACGTGTGGTCTTTGTATGCTCCCACCTCTTCTTCCTCCTCCTCCTCTTCGTCATTGTTTACCTTGCTGCTGCAGAATGTGGAGCATGTCGGGACTGCCCCGTCGTCGTCGTCGCCGCCTCCGAGTCCAAATCACGTCAACGGCTGGCACGCGTGTGCCACAAACAAGCGTTTTTAGCTCGCCGACGAGTTGTGGCCGACGTCTCTATCGTGCTTATGCCAGCCCGTTTATTTAGTTTGTTTGCCATAAACAAAGCCATTTTGTTTCCGCAGACACACGCCAGCCGCCATGCATCAAATTTAAAAGAAGGGCCCATTTGATTTACAGGCGGGGAGGCTAGGCCGCGCCTCGTAAATTACTTTTGTTTGTGTTCCGACATGGGCCGCTTGTGATTTGAGTCGTCGTGGGGTCATCACTCAGTGCGTTTGCATGCACGCTTTCGTAGCTTTGACTGTGATAGTGTCAAAGTTGAACACAACCTGTTCCAGTATGCTGTTTGAATGCTGAATTCTGAAACTCTGAAATTCCCAGCGTCCAACTGTTGCCAGATTAACTTTTAACTTTAGAGGAAATATTTAAAGTGGATAAATGTTAACAGTAAAACAAAAATTCGAATCCAGGCTGCGGCCTTCCACGTGTGGAGTTTGTATGTTCTTCCTGTGCCTGTGTGGATTTTATTCGGGTACCCCGGTTTTCTCCCACATTCCAAAAACACTGTAGGTTAATGGAACACTCTAAATTGTCCCTCAGTGTAATTGTGTGCACGAATGGTAATTTGTCTATGTGTGCCCTGCAATTGAGTGGCAAGCAGTTTAGGGTGCACCCCGCCAATTGCCTGAAATCAGCTGGGATAGGATTCAGCATAACTGGGTCAGATGATGAATAGATGGTTGAGTGGAGCACCTTCGATTGGTGGCCATGCCCACAATGGCGCAAAACCAGCTTGCACGGGTCTTTGCAAATACCAACACTTGGTCCAACCCCCTCCTGCGCAGATTTTCACTGCACCTCGTGCCAGACTTGTACTGGGCATGGAAATAGAGCCCTCAGTCTTAACCTTAATAACATTTGGCACCGTACGAAAGCCGCAGCTGCTCCTCGTGCATTTCAGTTTTATACTTACTTGCGAAACATAGCAATAAAAGAATTATAGGGTGCAATGGAGATCAAGTTTGTGTCATCTCTCGTCGATATTTTACTTGACTTTGAAAACGGTCATGTTCTAAGAATAATTTTATTAATCCAAAATGGTATCTAAACATATAGAAAAGAACTTTACACAGGAACTATTATTTTCCCCAAACATCATGTTAGCATACTGATATCATTCTCTAATTGTGGTTGGGTTGCTTATATATTTCCCTGGCCAGTTCTTGGAATTTTTGTTATTTTATGTCACATCCTATGTTTTGTTGAAGTTGTGAACGTTCACTCAATTAAGTCTTCCTCCAGCACCATCTAAAAGATGACTCTTTCACATTTTCTTTGGTATGTTTGCTGCTGTAACAGTAAGCAGAGTTGATGCAGCCATCAAGCAGGTGTGGAGATTCCATTCAAGTATTTTGCACTGGAGCAAGCAGTGCGAGCAAGAAGCCCAAAACAGTGCGGAAAAGTGCTGTCGACACCACACCGTTACACCCTTAACCCACTGTGAGCTTTTCTCCTGCCTACGGTGATGCCAGTGAAGCTAATCCGGCATGAGTAGCGGGCTTGCAGGTAGCGCAGGCACTTCATTATAGGTGCCACTACCGACTCATTTCGGAGGAGTGGAGAAAAAAAACTGTTTGCACGGAGCTCTGCAGCCATCAAAAGTGCGCCGGTGGTGTTGGCGCGGGCTCAGGAAATTGGAGACATAAATTGGAGACGATTGTGAGGTTTTTGCCGTCTACTGGCCAAATGCAGTGCTCAGCAGAACCTCACTTTTCATAATGATGACAATGAGTAAGACCATTGTGACAGTTTTTTTTTTTCCCCTCAGTTGTCCTGAAGCTGTTTATTTTCGACAGTGGTAGCCAAATTTATGACTTTAATACATTTAATGACCAATCTTGGAGCTCAATTGACTTAAGAAATCAATATTCCCCATTGAAATGAATTGCAATGTCATTATTTCATCACATCCCAGCAAAACCAACAAAATTGTTTCTAACATGTTTTTAATAAAGTACCTTAATATAGGCCTTATTCACTCTTAAATGACTATTATTAACTCATTCAGTACCACCCAATTCTGGACCAAGTCGGAAAAGACGTTAAAATTGGTTTACGACTGTAGGTTGGACCTTCCCTCTTAAAACATACCATCAATGATGTGACCAATATTTTTAGTTGGACAATTTCAGTTATTTTTTGCTTCACTGGTGGCCGTAAAAGCGAAGCAGATGCCTAACATCTAGGGGAAGAAAAACAGAAGGAGCGATGGAGATTAAAAAGGAGACGTGTGTGTGTGTGTGTGTGTGTGTGTGTGTGTGTGTGTGTGTGTGTGTGTGTGGAGTAGGGATTATGAAAAGGCATTAAAATGACACAGAAGATTATGCTGATGCCCGTGACGCCATCCTCGGTAAGGTCAGCGGCTGCAAAACGGACAAACATAACCGAACAAACAAGATAACAGGAGTTTAACACTAAACAGAGAAGTCAAAGCCTCTTTGGTGCTGAAATTTATGATTGTTTGCTTTGTACTGTGTGAGAGGTTTGTTTACCTCCACCAAGGACCTGAAGTACATACAAAAATCGTATGGCTGATTTTTTTTTTTTTTTTTTTACAAGGCATACAGTCATGAGAAAAACATATTTGGGATTATTACTGTGCATTTCTAAAACATCTTTTGACTTCTTCACAGGAAATGTTACATAGACTTATTTTAAAAAAAAAAATGACTGAGAGTTAGACCAGGACTCCTGCAGGGGAAGAAACTATATTTTCTTAAGGGAGTGATCTTAGCTCCATTGGTTCGAGCCGATGTCTGAACTCGCCGAGTGTCTGCAAGTGAGCTGCTGTGCGTGTTTTCATAAGAAAACATGGCAATCCAAACTCTCAGCGTCCCCAGAGAACCATTTGCACTCCTTCCAGTAGTTACACAGTCCGAGCAGCGTAAATGACCTCTCGCTGCATTTCACTGCTTCCACTGACAAGAGGGAGAGCGGATGACAGGTTGAGTTGCTTAAAAGAAACCTCTATAGAAACAAATAGATGGCATAATATTGACGGAAACGGTTTAAAAAAAAAGGTGAGAGGCTGTCAGAAAATAATTTCAGATGCAAGCTTCAGTTGCTACTTGTTTGTGAGTCTCCTTGTCTTCTGTTTTGTCTTCGGTAAGTAAAAATCATGTTCTATTACGTTGAGATCTGACCACTGACTTGGCCAATAAGAATTATTTGATATATTTGCCTTCAAAAAATCTCAAATTGAAAACAGATGGAAAATTTCACTTGCGGCTTCAACTTGTTAACCGTTTCAGAGATACAAATGACGAGTTCTTCAAATTTGTCACTGCATCTGCCTTTGGTTACTTTTTTTTTTTTATGTCACTTGTTGCTAGGCAGATTTGTGGTTCATAAATGAATGTAAAAATAAACAACAACAAAATTCCTCCTTGGAGAAGCTTGGCCAGGGTTTATAGGTCTGGCTGCAATACGTTTTGAATCAGTAAGTGAATGTCATGCACTGTTGGGTTAAGACAGGGGTGGGTAATCCCAGTCCTGGAGGGCCGCTCTCCTGCATATTTTCCAACTCTCCCTGTTACCACACACCTGATTCCAATGAACAGGTTCAATATCAGGCCTCGTCAGAGCTTACTGATAATCTGATCATTCAAATCAGGTGTGTAGCAACAGGGAGTTTTGGAAAATATGCAGGAGAGCGGCCCTCCAGGACTGGGATTGCCCACTCCTGGGTTAAGATCAGGCCTACGTGATTGATTTATTTTGCCTTCTGGAAGTCTTGAGTTGTGAAATTCAAATTGTGTTCTCCAACTTGTTAACACGTCACAATTCCATACAGATTGCCAAACCTTCCATGCCTACGCCTTCAGTTGTTGCTTGGTTGTGACATTTGCTACCCTCTCGGTTGTCTTCATCCAATGGGTTGCGATTTGGCAACTGATTCAGCCTTTGAACAACAGTCCATTGCTTCCCCTTGGAAAAGTCTTAAGATGCTTCTCACAGAAAAAAAAAAAAAAATGCACTCAAGCAGCAAAACACATTGCGTATTTACACTGTAATAAGCAGCTCAAGGCTTTTTGAAGGCAAAACAATTGAATATTCTCCAACGAAAACAAGTCAGTCACCTGAATCTAGTCACGTTAATTTCGTGATGTGCAATCTGGTGACTTGATTGGCTATTGAAGAATACCCAGTTTATTTGCCTTCAAAACGTTCATCGACTTTCGTTGTGCCACAGTAGCAGTTACACAACGAAAATGGATGAACTCCAAACATTCTCAAGTCAAACAGCAACTATTTTCTGTGGAAGATTTCATTCTTGAACAATATTTTTTGTTTACCTTCAAAAAGTCTTGAGTTCAGTCACTTTTTTCATGTTGTATTAGCAATTAGACAACCCAAATGGCTGAACCTCAGACTTTTTGAAAGCAAATAAAATCTTGACTGGAGCCACTTTGCTACACCTGATTTAAACCCATTTAAGAAATAAGCAACTAGTTTGATTAACTTATGAACCGACTTATAAAGAGTTTGTCAATGATCTGATTTGCTGCTGGAGGTCAGATAGCGGACCAGAGGAGAGCGATGCCCCACAGAGCGTAAGAGGTTTAAACGCAGAACAAGGTTCCTGGGAAATGGCGGCACACCAGCATTAATTTGTGCCACGCTCAATTAGCGTCATGTCGACGGACAAATGTGACGAAGACAAAGGTGTTGGAGTAGATCCGAGGCCGGCGCTGATTCGGGAATGGAGGTCGGGATGTTTTGGGACACGAGGAGCGGGTCAAAGACAGGCTAGAGAACATCCGACCCCGGAAAGCGCACAAAGCCAGCTTTTCATTCCGGCGAGCTTGTAATTGTCTTTGACAAAACTCATTAGCGGGGACCTTGTAGCGACATCGGCAATGTGAAATTCCACGGAGAGAGACATGAACCCAAACAATATGGCATCCTCATTGCATTGAGCAAATGTAATGAAGGGTGCACATTGAACTTAAAGAGCCCGAACTGCCCGGCGTGGGACACATCAAATGGCACCTCTTTGCCGGCACTTTTGTCAGTCCTCGAGCCAAAACGATTGTTTGCGAGGTTGTTGTTGTTGTTGTTACTCAGGCTTACTATTTCGACCAAGAGGCTGGCGCTGTCCTGTCACAATAATTCCGATTCTTTGTACGCGGTGGCCACCAGCTCATTAAGCGGGAGGCCTCACCGGGTCATGATGGATGCCACTGACAATACTTTGTCAGAAGTTAACCCATCGTGGACATGAATCATTTCTCCACACGATGCAAACAGGCATTGTGTTAGCGCCCGCGACCCCTCCGTGACCCGGCTCGTGGGACCAATACAAATGCGCCGATAGTTTACGCTTCTTCCCACATCACGCCCAGCTCTGAGCCCGTATTTCACATTTTGGCCAATAACTGTTAATTTAAGAAACCATCACAGTGGGCGAGAGGTCGGCGTACACCTGTTTCAAATCAATTTTATTACAATTCGTTTATCCAATCAAACTGTACCGTTGAAACATGTTTAATACGTTGAAAAATTGTTTAATTCCCAAACAGTCAAACCTCGGTTTTCGTCGATAATCCGTTCCAGAAGGCTGTTCGACAACCAAAATTGTTCGAAAACCGAAACCATGCTCTTTTTAAAATAAAAATGTTTACCAAACACGTCTGCTCACAATGGAAAGCCACACGAGGAAGCGTCACTTCCTCGTCTACCCGAGGAAGCATCACTTCCTCATGTAAGGAAGGCGAGAGGAGTCAAATGGTGCATTCAAGTGCGCTCAGTTTGTTCGAGAACCGACATTTGTTCGTCATCCGAGACATAAAAAACTCGACATTTTTGGTCGAAAACCGAATTGGACGAGAACCGAGACGTTCGAAACCCGAGGTTTGACTGTATTTTTTTCCTACTATTTCCTCACATGATTACTTGACCCGAAAATTTCAAGATGAAAATGAATAAATGAATGCAACACACATAAGAGGACTTTTGATCACGTAAATTAAAGAACGGAGCAAGCCTTGGGCGGTCAGCGGGCCATACTTTGCCCACCCCCTGACCTACCAGCTTACGTACACTGGATCTCATCAGCGACTTTTGCAAAGTAGTGAGAGGTCTTCATGTGCCATAAAATAAACAAGTGGCAATCGTTCTAATCTGCTTAATCTAACAGTATGCTTTGTGACGCTGGAAAAGAGCACGGTTTATGACACCTACAATAAAATCACCGATGTCATCAGGGTGGGCTGCATGGTCGGTGGGCGCCGTCACATTTCACAAGCGATGTCACAGACTTAATAATTTTGTCAAACCTATTCAAGCATTCGTGTTTACCCTCACTTGTTTTTCTTTTTTTTGCAAATGTGTGCCTCATTCTCAGATTATGGCAAATCTGTTTTGGATTAGGCAGGGTGGAGACCCCACCCAACTCACACTCCCTCTGGCCTAGCATTCTTCTCCCCCTCCCCTCCCATATGAAAAATTAATTTACCAAGATGAACGTGTAATGGGGAGATTTGCCCATCCGCGTTGAAGCTACCTAAGGAATTTATTATGCTGAAACATGGAACTTTATCATAGATTTCATGTCTGACCTCAGATTAGACATGTCGGACAAATACTACGCCCCCCTCTTGTGCAACCCCCCCATACCCCTATTTAAAAATGTGCTTAAAATATCTCAATCTTTTGTCCTTTTAAAGCTGCTCACAATATTAGGTTGAGTTTTAGAAGGGGTTTCAGGTCAGGGCTCACAGATTCTTCCACAACTAACTCACCCTAGTCTGGTTTAACCACCTTGCCTTGTGCGCAGGGGTCAAAAAAATATCCCAAGACAATATGTCAATTATTTGTTTTTAAATTGTAACATTCGGACTCTTTGGAGTGCCACAGCGACTTGTAATCGAGATAAGTGACACAATGCTGAGCCTGAGCCAATATTAGCATTTTAAGGACGAGCCAAGACACATCTCATTTGATTTTAGCATTGGCATCTCAGCCAATGTTTAAGTGCTGTATGCCCTTTAGTGCTTTGTTAGATGGGGTTTGAGATCAGGGCTCGGAATTCTTCTGCACCAAGCTTTTCTATCCAAGTATTACTTGAAGTTATTTTGGAGGACAAAGGGTCGGCCCCAAAATAAGCATTTCTTTCCAAAATAAGCATTTCTTTCCATTTTCCACTTTCCATTTCTTTCCATGTTTCTTTGTAAAACAACACTTTATTTTCACTTGACATTACTTTAGCTAAAATAATAACTTTTTAAAACATAATTCATATACATAATTTTATTCTGTATTAAAAATATATTCCTATTCACATTTAACATATGGCCGCAGGGTTTCAACACGCCTGCTTTAAATGACTGTTGTTCCATCCACTATGTTTGCTAATCAGCTAAATTTGAATATTCCACCATGATATAATCATGTGTATTATTTTGACCTCAACAGGTTATTAACATTGGTGGGAAAATAAGGTGAAATCATCCGACTAAGTAAGCCGACTATACTATAACGTCCCCTGGTCCACCTCTCATTTTCATCTATTTTGCCAGGATTTATCGTGGCCAAGGACACTCGGGATGATTACCACAGCACCTCGAAATGACTCTTCTGAAATGTATGACACCTTTAATGCTAAAATAATCCCTTCTAATATTTTAGCCAGACTGTCGACAGGGTTTCTCCACCTACTGTTTGCAGTGATTCTCAGCAAATAAGTGAAATGAAGGTGCATTCTTGACTGGTTGCTTGTCAATTGCAGGGTCTTATAGGCAAAATTTTCACACTGAAATGCATCCCGATGACCAACTTTGAGCAAGTAAAATATATATTGATATTTATCTGTTTTTTAATGTTATGAGAAATCACTAACATGAACAGTGACTTCACATAAACAAAAAACATTAATCACTAATTATAACAACTTTTTTCTGATTCTGATATTTACAGTAGCAGGACAAAATTCCGATAACCGATTGATAAAAAAAAGAAAATTAAAAAAAGAAGAAATAATATACTTTTTTTTGCACTTTTAACACGCCTACAGGCAGACCATTCGACAGTCTGACAATACTCTGTCCTTTAAGATTTGTTCAACTTTACAACAAAGAGGACAACCTGCAAAAGAAAAAAATGGCCGATTTTGGGGGTAATGAGTGAACGTCATTAAAGTGTACAAAAATAAATAAATGAATTCAAATAATTGGCCTTTTTTTAACGATTTTAAAATAGCTAATATTGGCCAATTAAATAGGTCAGGTCCTGATAAGGTAATTGGAACACATTTCTTATTTCAGAAGGGCGTATCAAACTGTTCCTCGCATTAATCATTTCCCTCAAAGTAGCTCTCAGCGTCCAAAAGGTTTGTGACCCCTGATTCAGAGCCTTCAAGGAATTTAACATACATCCTTTTAGAATGTGAGAGGAAGCTCGAACATTCGGAGAAAACCCACGCGAGCAAAGGGAGAAAATGCAAACTCCGCACAGGAAGGCCAGAGCCCGGATTCAAACATTCCGACCTGAACACAGCGAGGCAGACGCCCAAACCACGTGTCACTGTGCGACTGTTCACCAATGTATCTGTAGGATTAAAAACTTTTTTTTTAAAATCTTGTCATCGGCCTTTTAATCATCATCATCTACTAGTTAACCATAACGAGATGGATTGAAAACGAGCAGAATCAAAGCCACTCTGATGGGCCGTGTGAACGGATTGATGCTACAAATGACCTTTTAATGAACACAATGCTAAGTTAGCGCAGCGCACGGGGGACTTGCCATCATTCGGCATGCGTTGCCGCACTTTGGCTACAAAGCGCTCAACGTCACCGGTGATTAAAACCACGCCGACGACGCCTTTCTTCTGCGATTTATAGATTCGGCCCACGCGCGTCGAGCGGAGGCGGTCACCTTTGATCAAATCTGCATCCTCCATTGTTTGAATGCAGGCACCCCGACCCCACCCCAAAGCCCTTTAAATAACCACAACACATAAAACAGTTTTTTTTTTTTTTGCTTCTTTATAAAAAGGGAATAACACAGTTCACATTTTTACACAATGACAACACACAACGTTTAACTTAATCTTCAACCATTTTTACCGCCACGACAATACACATTTTTAACAAAATGTTGAAAAGGAACACAGAAAACGCAATGAAAAACAAACAAATAAATACATTGGTTTGCAAATGATGCACGATTGCCACAGACAAAATTCCATTTCGTGTGTATGATTTTTGCATAAATTCTTTAACACCATTAAAAAAAGGGAAAAAAAAAACTTGTGCAAAATGTTCCACAGTTTGCTAGCTTCGACTGCAACGTGCAGCGCTAATAACTGTCCCACTGAGGCCCCTGTGCCCATTAGTGCATAATTACCCTCCTATTTGTTGAACGGCCTCCATTCATCTAAACGGGAAAAAAGAAATAGGTCATTAAAATCACTAAAATGTCAATTAAAAGTACGTCAGCCAGTAAGTCATAATCGAAAAATAAATGGCTGTATATAATACAGTGATACCTTGACATGAAAATTTGTTCTTTGAGCAAGTTTATCACTCTGTTCATTCATATCAAATATTTTCCCCATTGAAATTATTGAATACACCATTAATCCATTCCAGCCCTCTGAAAATGATGTTTTTTAAAATAAATTTTCAACAAAAAAAAATTACTGTCCTGTAAAATATGAATATAACAAATTCGAACATAAAAATAAAACGTTTTTACAACATAGTATTTGTGTGCTGATGTGTGCCTTTAAGAGGCGTGGACTAATGAGTGATCTCAGGATCTCTGATTCCAGCTCAGATTGGCCATTAACCACCTGGCTAGTTCTGTGTTAGTGTCTTCTCAATGCTCCTTGCAAGTGTTTTCATTTTGTATCTGTGCTGCACTTTTTGAATGTAACAATGGAAATACCGTATTGGCCCGAATATAAGACGGCCCTAATTATAAGACGACCCCCTCTTTTTCAAGGCTCAAGTTTGAAAAAAGACTTTTTGAACACCATATGAATTTTTATACAGAAAATAATTACAGTACATCTGAAACAAATGATTCTAATAATATATTTGAGAGAAAAAGAATGTTATTTTGCCTCATTCAAATCTTAATATCTGAACATTTAAATATGTAAACTAAAGTGCAATCACGTTCGTAAATGAATGGCTTTTGGTTTTTAAAATGTAAATTACATCACAACTTCTCCTCAGCTGCCGGTTAACCTGGCCGATCTTCGACCCACTTTTCTCCAGATTGTCGCTACGTTTCTCCGTTTTCTGTTATCTCTCCTATTATTTTCTTCTCTTTTCTTTCTTACCGCTATTTTTATTTTTCTTCTTCGTGCTACCGCTATTTTTATTTTTATTCTTCGTGACAGGGGTTCGCTTTGGCCTGGGGAGTCAAGTTCAGCATTTGCTTCAATGACATCTGGCGCCATCTAGCGTCGTGAATGGGTTCTAGACTCCGAATATAAGACGACCCCAACTTTTCTTATTTCAATGCAAAAAACACCGTCTTATATTCGGGCCAATACGGTAAATGTTTTCCACAAGATGCAAATCTACTGAAATGCACTTTACATGCAATGCCATTATGCTTCAAGCGTGTGCGGTCACCTCTTCATCACAGGCCTGAACGCAGTGACCTTGTCATCCTGCAAGGTCACACACACTTGACTGATGTCTGAGGACGTCTCTGTTGCTTTGGAAAATCCTGCACAACCGAGAAACAAAAAAGCTTCTAAGAGATGTGCTTTTCTTTTTGTGAAACGTCCATTACCGTTGCAAAGTTATGCCGTTAACCTTCAGTCGTGGAATACTGGCATGTGTCTGGGAGGGCAGCGTAGGACGGGCAGTGCAGCTGGAGGCCTTTGTGATTGAAGCTGCCTGGGCCATAGACCTTGGAGTGCAAAGCGGGGCCCTCAGGAAAAAGGTTCACAGTACCGGAGACGTTATTGGCTTCCTGGTGACCTCTCATAGGCCCGCATTGTTCAGTGGGAATACCGGGGGCTCCTGCCATCCTCTGGAGCTGGCAGTCCCCGCTCGAGTTGCTCGTCCTGAGCTCGGAGGCGTGCTGTGGGCTCAGGATGATGCCCGACGCCGCCGTACGGGCCAGAGACCAAATCCGAGGTTTGTCCGACGCTTCAAAGTGAGACAGGGTCAAGGTTCCCGTGGAGGACGGAGTCTTGGACGCTACGGGATCCAGGAAGTCGGCAGGAAGAGCGGGGAGGGAGGTTTTGATGGCACAGGGGAAGGCATGTTGGAAGCCGCTGGACACACTCAAGTGAAGATCAGAGGTGCAGTCTCTCTTGTGGGGTGAGACGGGGAGTGCCACAGTCTCGTCTGGGACCACCTTTTCACAATCGCCATCCAGCTTGTCACACTCATCCTCGTCCATGTCCTCCAAATCGCTCAGATGCAAATCTTTTTCTTCCTTGCACTCATTGGAATCTGCAAGAAATGAAAACTCAGATCAAATGAGAGTCAACATACTTCAACATAATCGACAAGGTGGCAGCAAAGCATGACTTTGTCTAACCGAAGTTCCTCAAAGCACTTCAACATGGTTCCTTGGCATCATGATGCCAAATAATACTTTTATTGCTTTTATGTGAGCACCAAAAAAAGAAATGCGAGTATTTTTAGAAAATACCAGAGGATAGCGTCCCGAAGAGAAAATATTACAAATCTGTGAATTTGTGAGTGCTCACTTGTGTATGTGCAGGGATTCATTGTCATGCCTGTACTGTATGTCCATATATGTGTCGAAAGTGAAATGTTTTTGGCAACTCTTTGATCTAAAATGTTTTCCAGCCATTACACTGTCTGCATCAAACCAAATTTTCAGGTTTTTGAGTGCATAGCAGCAACCCAAACTGTAACCCTCAACTTTATATTGTTGTTTAATAACTTTTTTTTCATGATTTGGGGTCATGTATGCTTCAGCAAAACACAGTGGTCTACCTGCCTAGCGGGCTTGCAAGCTAGCAGGCTACCAAGCAGATTGCAGCCAGATTGTCTGGAATGACGGCGCTTCATACTTAGAGTGCCAAGTAGGAGCCGGTTTACTCATGCCACAAAATCAAATTTGATTAACAAATTTAGATTAACGAGTCACCCTACAATGGAAATACCGTATTGGCCCGAATATCAGACGGCCTCCTGAAAATCTAAGGAAAGTGGGAATGATGTGGTGTTCTGTTTGTGGAAATGAAGGAATGAGTATCGAAACGTAATGCTAGCTAGCATCACCGTGTGCGCCGAGAAGGTCGGAGCAGTGCACAATTGCTCATGCATGCTATCTTAGAGGGAACATTGAATCTGAGGCATGGTTGAATTCTACCTCTAAACAATGAAAAGAGAAAAGAAATTCTGGAGCAACACATCTAGCAGGCAGCATCCTGGTCTATAGAGGACGACATAAGCTGTTCAGCCCGGGCACGGTGAGGCTGGACAATTTCTTTCCAACTCAAAATGCTTGAAAAATGAAAATGAATTCCTCTTGCAACTGCGTATTTTTGTCCGTTAACCGGCAGCCTACTTCCTGGTTCATGCAGGATTGCCCAAGTATTCGGCAGATCGGAATCTACCGCTACCATTCTGGGTCAGTGGTCCATTATAGAACAAACGGTGAAAAAAGAAAATAGATTACTTCAAAGAAAAAAAATTAATGTGCAGCTCAATACAGAATTTTTGTGTGTTTATTTGTTAGGCTACATCTTGGTCTACCGAGGATGATTAAACGTAATACAGTATTATGTAGACAGTCTCAGTCTTGATCATTCTGGATGTGGTTTGATTCTAACTACAGTCAAACCTCGGTTTTCGTCCATAATCCGTTCCAGAAGGCTGTTTGAAAACCAAAATTGTTCGAAAACCGAAACCACACTCTTTTTAAAATAAAAATGTTTACTGAATACGTCTGCTCACAATGGAAAGCAACACAAGGAAACGTCACTTCCTCGTCTACCTGAGGAAGCGTCACTTCCTCGTGTAACGAAGGCGAGAGGAGTCAAATGGTGCATTCAAGTGCGTTCAGTTTGTTCGAAAACCGAAATTTGTTCGTCATCCGAGGCATAAAAAAAATTGACATTTTGGGTCGAAAACCGAATTGGACGAGAACCGAGACGTTCGAAAACCGAGGTTTGACTGTATATGGTCATGAGAGACAACAAATTCGACAAATAAATGTGCAAAGTGATGTCTGTACTTTTCTTTTTGTTGGGCAGCTTAACTTTGTACTTCCCGGTTCATGGAGACGCCCCAAAATTGCACCACCTATCCCCCCAAAAATTTGTGAAATAGTTCAGACTAACTTATCCAACAGAAACCAAAAATAACTTCTCAAAATGATGATATGCAAAAACAGCAAAAAAAGGAGGAGACATTTGAATAAATAAGTGGGACAAACCTTTGGTGAGACAGTCGTGGTCACTCTTGCTGATGTCGTCCTTCCTGTCGTCGCCGGCCTTGTTTTTGGGCGACCACGTCATCTTGTTCTCCTTCTTGAGCCTCCGACGAGCGTTGGCAAACCAAGTGGAGACCTGGGTGAGGGTCATCTTGGTGATGATGGCCAGCATGATTTTCTCGCCCTTGGTGGGGTATGGGTTCTTGCGGTGCTCATAGAGCCACGTTTTCAAGGTGCTGGTGGTCTCTCGGGTGGCATTCTTTCGTCTGGCTGTGCTGTTAAAGTCCACCGTCCCGTATCTGTACACACAGGCATTCGGTTTAAGGACAGCACACTACACACCCTCTTATGTTTTAAGTCGATATACAGCTTTAAATGAAGCCAGGTAACCGAGTAACCCCCCCCCCCGACCGTTGACCTCGATGCGGCTCGCTTATAAAAAGTGGGAACGTAGCAGATTTTGGCAAGCCCGAGCTCAAATGACACAAAGTGGACAGAAAGTGGGGCAAAAACCTCACCTGTCATACTGATACTGGCCCAGCGACGGGTCGTACGGATAGTACGCAGCCGTTTGACTGATTCCCGAGTGTAAAGTGCCTGCGCTCTCCTTCATGTCGTACTGCGGATTCTGCCACACAAAAATCAAGATATTTCAATGTTATGAAACTTTTTAAACCACATTTTACAATAGAAAAAAAAAAACAGCTGCGTCCTGACCGTTTGACAACGCATACATAAAATATACAGTATTTGAAAAGATAACTTTGTTATTTGCAGTAAAATTAGACCAAAAAAATGTTTTTTTTGATTTGGAATGTACACATTTGTCGTTCTATCAGTTATATTACCTCAATACACCCCAATGATAATGTGAAACAATTTCAAAATGGTGTGATTGTTCATTCAGTTATGTGACTGCTTTGTAGCAAAAACCAATATATAAATATATTTAATTATTTATTCTTGAAGTACAACTAGACTTGAGGGCAAACTTTCTTTTCTTTGCACAGTTTTTTGCTCAGTTTTTTTAATGAGAAGACTCATGGATTAACTTTTTACTGTGACAAGTAACTTTAGAGGTTTATTTTTATGATCTCAAAAACACCAATCGTTAAAATGAATTGCAACATTAAAACATTTTTTTTCTAATTTTACCATGATGCCTTCAAATGATAATGCGTCTGGTTTTTTTGTTTGTTTGTTTATTAGGTACCCGAGGACAGCTATTGTGGCTGCATTGAAGAAAAAAATATTTTTTTATGCATGATATTTTTGAAACACTTTCCCAATTAAAATATTTATCCAAACAGTTTTACAGCGATATTGTTTGCCTGACATTTATTGGGTCTTTTTTTTTTCAACTTTCCCGAATGAAGTAAAAAAAAAAAGGCTGATGCATTTAAGAGTTTGTCACCACATTTTTCTTGATGCATCGATTCATCCAAGCTCACCCACCACCCCTCTCTCCCTCCCTTCCTCCCCCAACTCTCTGGCGCGTGCAAAGCAGGCAGAGGTGAGCCCACCAGAGAGGAATAGATGGCGGCGGAGGGGTCTGTTCCGTAGGGGAAGTAGTTGGCGTAGTTTTGGCTGGCTGCGGCTGCCGCGGCGTAGGGGGAGCCGTATACGCCCAGAGCAGCCGCGTTGAGCTCGCTGCGGCTCCCAGCCAGCAGCCGGTTCTCGTAGGGCGCGGGACAGCAGAAGGAGGCGGCGGCGGCGGCGGCTGCCGCTACGGCTGCGGGGGTCTGGGCTCCTCCGGCGGAGCCGTCCGGCGGCACCGACCTGGAAATCGAATCGCAGCAAGTCGTACTGGGGTTTGCCGACACGAAAAACTGCACAGAGAGAGTGATGGACAAAACAATTGGATAAAAAGTCTTAAAGGGAAGGAAAGAAAGAATAAGAATTAAAAACAAAAACAAAAAATAACTCATGCAAAATGAAGGTCAATAAGATTGTTACCAAAACAATACACAAAAACAGCAATTTATTCGAGGTAAGTCACTTTTTTAATGACAATACCCGATTTATGACCAAGTTTAGTTTGCACCGTGTACATCTTTTTTGGTTAATACGTGACACATTATTTGCAATTTAAATCAAACGTAATTCAGGGTGATATTTTTGGCCGCTGTAAATTCAGATACCTTCAAATTATTATTATTATTGTCATTATTATTATTATTGAACTCTTTAGAAACTAACTGGCATTTTATATGTTAAAATCTAAGTGTTAAACTCGTACTTGGCGGAAAATAAAGAGCTCACAACTTTCCGGTAACTAACTTTCCCCCATCACAACTCGAAATGAAAACATACAATGAAGAGTTAGTGGAGAGTTTTGGTCACAGTTACATACTCCTGAATCATTAATTTCATCAGAAAGATGCGTAATTACGCATGGCGCGCCACGCAGGGTGACATCAATCTCGATTTTGTCACCAGAAAAAAAAAAAAAAGACAGCACGTGAGTTCATTCATAATTCAGTGTTATTGGACACGAGCGCGTGTATGTCAATATTTGGCACAACAACTACAAAGCAAAAAGCAGAGGGTGGGGACAGTCAACAAAATCACACATTTTAAATCAGAGAAATATTTACGGAGAGGAAATATGTAGTCATTTTTTTAAGGGTTAAAAAAAGGGGGAGGAAAAACTCTTACCTGTGAAGTTGCGTTATAAGGGTATCCAAACTGGGAGAAAGACATCGCGCCTTCTTTTGTAACCATTAGCAATAATTCCTCCTCATGCAGCCCGGATCGATTGCTCCCAATTCCACTTCAAATCCGCGCTCTTCCATGCATTTCCACGCGCGCACGGCCTTTCTCTTCGCCCCTCTCAATAATACATGACTTTCGCCCATATAGGAGGGGAGACTTTGCCGCAGATTGTTTTATACGAATGAATAATCCCCTCCGTGGATCTGATGAGAAATGAAATTAAGCGTCATTAGTTGGGAGAAAAAAAATGTTATGTTCGGCGAAGGAGGCTTAAAGGATAACGTAAGTCTTGCAAGATATGGACTGTGCTTGTGCTATTATTTGTGCCTCTATAGTTCTTTAGCATTCATCCATGCAAGGGTAGCGGCGTGACGTCACTGTAATCCCGGAACGCCACGGTGGTGTACCAGGGATGGGGGTCTTTGCCAGTCACGTCCAATACAAAGATGTGCTTTTCTCTCCCTCCTTAAAGTGCACACATACAAAGGGACAATTAATCGCCATGGCAACATATTCCTCACTCATTATGTTTTGACAAATTAGAAGAAAAAAAAAACCCCATGAATTTTTTTTAACCTTTATTTGTGATTAAAATGATGAAAAAAGTGCAGTTTTTCTACTTTTCAGATGAGTCTGTTAGGATAGCTTCCACTAAATAGATGCGATGGTTTCTTTGCACATAAAGATTTTTTTTTTTTAACTGGCAGAGGTAGACATTCATGAAACTAAAATATTTGATTGCGGTTATAGTTTGCAATGCTGTGCAAATGCACGGTATCATACAAAGTGGTGTCCGTAAGATTCGAGTGATTTAAAAAAAAACGTCATTCTCATGTCTAAATTTTTTTAAAATATGAGTATAAGTATACATGTTAACACTGAATATACTTTAAATCAATTCTTTAAGACTGAAGTGACAAAATGTTCTAACAATAGATCCACCACTGGCTTCAATAGACATAATGCTTATTTTGAAGTAATTTAGAAACAAAATGTGCATGATTTTTGTTGCAGTTTGCTGTGATGCACAACGACACTTTTGTATGCATTTCACCTCTCTTGGCTCTCTATTAGTGAGAGGTGAATCCCCCCCCCCACCCCCCTAGTAGGATTATTGGTATTTATTTCTTCATGTATATATTTATTTATTTATTTTGACAGGTCAATAGAGTCGTGATTGATGCGTGCCTTGAGACCTGCGTGACCATTACGCGCCACGTGCCTAATTGTCTCAGTTAAAAAAAAAAAAAATGACACCACGCCCCTTGTTTAACCAACGATTAAAAGTGAAAATATGCCTTGGAGGTGAAGACTGAGGAGACCAAAAAAAAAAAAAAGACAGTCTAATTAAATAAGAGGTGGGGGTGGATGAAAATGCGCTTTAATTGAATGATGCTCGCACCGTTGAAAACCATTTTAAGCTTTATTAAGCATCGCCAGTAAACAAATCCCCTCCTTCGCACACTCTGTGATCCACAATTGTGAAAGACAGCGTGGACTTGTCAAAAAAAAAAAAAAAAGTCCCGTGGGCATGACCGTGACTGACGTATCTCCTCCTTGCCTGATTTTAGTCCTGCAGTTATAAAGCTTCTCTTCGGGCGGCACTAAAGAGTCACCTCGAAGAAGGAATCGAGATCTCCTTTGATAAGCGCACACATAGGGACACAACATTAGGTACACCGGAACCTCCAATGAGACTTTCCAGAGAATGCTTCTCGTCTGTATAGTCTTCCTTTTTTTTTAGTTCTGAAGTTTAGCTAATACTTATAGTACTTTTTTGACGCCATCATTGAATTGAATTTGGTGAATTGATACTAGATTGTGAAGAGCTATCAATGGAATATATTGTCATATACTTGTACATTTATTTGTATCCATCTTGAGCAATAGCTCTGATGTGATGTGGAATTGCAAAATGGGACTTGTGTTACGACTGCAGCTGCAGATTTTCAACACTTTCCAAAGCATACTAAAAAGTGAACACTAAAGACAGATCAACGCTGAAAAGTGGGTGACCCAATCCACCCCCGCCGACCCAATAGCTGTCCCACAGCCAGAGGGGTGATTTTAAAAATGAATTAGTGATAACATTATTAATAATAATAATAATAATAATAATAATAATAATAATGCATTCGTCGAATTCATGTCTACAATGGTCCAGAAATACAATCAAACCTCGGTTTTAGAACGTCACGGTTCTCGACCAATTCAATTCTCGACCAAAAATTTCGAGATTTTTATGCCTCGGATGACGAACAAATTTCGGATCTCGAACAAACTGAGCACACGTGAATGCACCATTTGACTCCTCTCGCCTTCCTTACACGAGTAAGTGACGCTTCCTCGTGTTGCTTTCCATTGTGAGCAGACGGGTTCGGTAAACATTTTTATTTTAAGAAGAGCGCAGTTTCGCTTTTCGAACAATTTCGGTTTTCGAACAGCCTTCTGGAACGGATTATGGACGGAAACCGAGGTTTGACTGTAATAATAATGCATTCACTGAATTCATGTCTACAATAGTCCAGAAATACAATGATATCCACCGCACATGTACCGGGAGAGCAAAATCTGTCTGTACCCCGATCAAATTCACCAAAATCATGTGACACCACTTGCGCCACAACTTAGACTGACTCTCAGCAGGGAAATGTAGTCTACTATCAACCACAAAATTGTTACGTCTGCCAGAATGTCACAATCACGCTAAAGGAGGCTTGCACTTGCACAACACTCACCAAAAATTACCACAAAGTCATAAGTCTGCTTTTCTTCATGAAAATCAAGCATTTTTACACAGAGTAACATCAGCAATTATGCGGCAAGAGAAGACTGCGGCAACCCAAATGTAATGTCTCGCGACGGTGGTCGATACACTTCCACAAGGGCATACAAGTGTGCCCAAGTGCATATGGACTCATTGGACACTCATGCATAATGCATGCCCAGCAGTCAGCGTACATCTCCCTGAATCTGGCTGAAATGAACACTAATTGTAATGGCAGACTGACCACACTGCCCTTCCCTTTACTACAAGGTGTCACACCCTCACAATGACACTTAAAAACAAAACAAAAAAACCCAACAACTTTTCGCTTGCCTGTGCCATTGGATTTGATGACTTCATAACCGCACAAGAGCACATTTTAATCTGGATTAAAGTAAGAATATATTTGACCGAACTGCCAATGCATCATAATTTCCATCCGTAGATATTGATGTTATCTATGCAAAATTGTTATGCAACGTGAGTTCATTGTGATTTAACTGCTTTCAGTGAAACCGATAGACCGCACACTAGGAAATGTGATGAAATAACAAAGTACAGTAATCCCTCGTTTATCGGGGTTAATGGGGACCAAAACCACCCGCGATAAACGAAAATCTGCGAAGTAGCGACCAATTAACATATATTATTATTATAATTATTATTTTAAAAAAATGCCCCATGTGGGCCTTTGCGCTTGAGCAGAGCGCACTAACACACACACACACACACACACACACACACGCACACACACACACACACACACACACACACACACACACACACACACACACACACACAGGCCAGCGATCCCGCAGCGTGCAGCAGACGTGTTTATGATTAGTCACTTAAGGATGATTAGACAATTAAGGATGGAAGAGACCTGCTTTTGTTCTTATAAACCTCCTCTCTCTCTCTCTATCTCTCTCTCTCTCTCTCTCTCTCTCTCTCAGCCACACACACACACACACACACACACACACACACACACACACTAGCAGCATCTAAACAACACTTAGACACTGATTAAAGATCAAAGAGTAACCCACGTGATAAGACAGAAAGAAGATGCACAGCCAATCAGCATGGCTTTACATCTTCTAACCCCCACTTCTCCTCACCCCACATGTACTGCATATGTTCCTCTATGTGACTCACTGTTGTTTTGCTGACTTTCGCTGCTTCTCGCGGACCGTTTGCGGACTTTTTGGTGACTTCAAAAAAAAAAACGTTTTTTTTTTTTTTTAATGAATATGTTTGAAAAAATATGCGATGCACCGAAGCCGTGATAAACGAACCGCGAAATAGCGAGGGATCACTGTACAACATATTGCATGTGGAACCTCAAGAGCCGATGCGGTATCACAGTTTTTCCACTGAAGCGTGTGTGGTAGATGTGCGGCGGCCAGCTACTTGCTGTGGAAGCGTCGCCGACTCTCATTTCTCCGTGATGGTCCACCTCAGTCGCAGGCTTAAGGTCGACCAATTTTGTTGCGACTTCATTCATTATATTCACTGATTACGAACTACTGTTCTATTTCGATCCGGCGAGGACTAATGAGGTTGAGTGATGCTGCTGTTTTCCAATCAAAGCATTGCTGCGTCGCATTGCAAATACTACTGGGAAGGTTAAGTCAACATTCAATAGCACTCGGTCCTTTTTCTCCTACAGTATTGAATACTTTCCCTTTGCGGACTTAGGGAACTACAAATCCTTTTTGGGGAGTTTTTAATCAAATAGAAGGGGTGGCGGTATGAAATGGTAATAAGCGCACAGAACGCATGAGCCAAGCAGGGGAAGGAGCAGCACCTACCTGGAGGTGTGTGATCTCATTACATCCTAAATTGCTATGTGCCAATAAACCAAGAGGCCCCTCTCGTCATGTGGAATTATTAGATGCACAGAGGTGATTCGTGAAGATTAGATCGAAATTAGCCAATGTGGAAAGAAAAAGTAATACATATTCTAATGAAAAATAATAACACAATGATCGTACATTAGTGGCCTGTAATGCTAAAATAAACAATCGGCGCGGTGTGGCGATAATTATTGCGCATGTGGAAAATACGTCACCAGCCGACAAAATGGGCCACCACTACAAATGTCTCAATCAATCTGACGTCAAATGATAAAAAAAGAATCACTGAATGCATTCCCAGCATAGGTGACAGTTGGACACAATCCCCAATCTGTTCCATGACACTGATTGACTTCCCTGTTGTTCAAATTCCAGAACAAATTTCGCCGTCACATATGATGTAAAGTGAACCAATTTGGCTCAACCAGTCACCATCAAAAGAACTTTATACATTTTAAGTCTTATTTAAAAAATGTTAAGTATAACAAGAAGCCTGCCATTGTATAATACATTGAAATAAAAATAAAATACAGTAAAACAACTCAGGCTTGACAGACAGGAAATGGCTTGAAGATGTGCTTTCAAAGCAATACAGTCAGCCAGTCGCATTTTTGTATATCGTTTTATTGCATTGCTCGTATTATAATGAAAAACAGAAGCATTTTGAAAGGCTAAAGAAAAAGCAAAACACATTCTAGTCTTACGTGACATCACAGTCAATGAGTATTTCAACTCCAAATTTGACCTGTTGAAAGATATTTTTTAATGAAAAATGCGATTCAATTCTCAACCACGTTTGGGGTTTTCAACTTTAGAGGTTCTACTGTTAATCGCTTTGATTGGACACCAAAAAGACAAGGAGGTGTCTCTTGAAAGCACATCATTGCACATGAAAATCTATTTCTCTTCGTTTCCTTGAACAATCCGTGGATGAATGAAGAGGCATAATCCTTCCTTGTTTCATGTGTAGTGCTGTCATTGCCACGGCTCATATTGTCGTGTTTTAACTCAAACAAACCCAAGGCATTTTGTGTTGCATCCCAGAGGCCCCCCGGGGGCTCCTGGGAAAAGGTGAGAATGACAGAGGGAAGTGTGTGTGTGTGTGTGTGTGTGTGTGTGTGTGTGTGTGTGTGTGTGTGTGTGTGTGTGTGTGAAAAATACTACACTTTGTTTATGTATGGTGTGCTAGCTGACTGGCAGAGTCCCCTTCAGGCTCTACTGTAAAGCTCCCATCAGTGGTCGTGTCAGGGATTTGTAGTCTGTCACACACACAGACACACATGCAAACATGTCATATATATATATATATTTTATATATATATATAGTTGATCGGCTTCACAGCACAAAGTATGTTCTCCCCGGGCTTGCGTGGTTTTTCTCCGGTGCTCCGGTTTCCTCCCACATTCAAGTGGCAGGCTGATTGGAGGTGTGAAGCGTGGATGGTTCGTATTGGCTGGCGTTTTGCCCGAAGACTTGGGATAGGCTCCAGCACCCCCGCGCGACCCTAGTGTCAAGCGGTTCGTGAATTTTTTATATAACAATTTTGTTGATGGCACAAAGTAACAAGTGGAAATGATTTCTATTTGCGTTTTTTTGTGTGTGTTTTTTTAAACCAGTTAATTCAAATTCGAGACTGACTCTGTTGGCTCATTCATGTTCTGCCAATTCTTTTAAAAATCATAATTTTGACCTTAACCTGAATATTATCTGCATGTAAACGTAGTCAATGATGGAGAATAAGTAAATATTTGTCAATATGTAAATCATTAAGTGTCTGTCTGTGATGTATTTGGACTATTGTTGAAAGGATCTTTTTACTGGCGTTTCTGGAATATTTTATCAATGTTTTTGTAGATGGACTTCATCAGTTCACTTCATAAACATGCTGTCCACTGCTTCTGCCCAAGGACTACAGATGAAAATTAGCTTGCAGCTATTTCTGGTTTGTGCAACACATTTGTTGAGCAATGTCCTTGTTAAAAAAAAAAATAATTGAAGGTGCTAGTTCAGATAAAGTGCACTCACATTTTGTTCTGATGACGTCATAACATTCCTTACAGATAAGTCATATTTTCAAACGAAATAACTTGGAGACTGAATGAATTCAATCAAGACTACATAGAGTACCTTTGTGCAAGAATACTATAACTTTTATAACACTGTGTGTACAGTATGTGGAGGGAAATACTTTAGGATGTCTTCATACTGCACGGGAAGACTGATCTTTTTCGACACGGAGAAAAAGCTTGCAACCCTCGTGAGGATAAGCCGTTTGGATAATGGATGGATGGATCTTCTTATAAACACAACATCTCAGACAGAATCTCTGTCTGGTCCATACCTACTTGGCAATAAGAAGACTGGCCGGTGTCATTGGGGAATGCGGTCGGACTGAGCACTGAGGCTAAAGCCTTGTAGCCCCCAGTCCTCCCTCAGGGTGCCGGGGTCTTTGCCGCGGGCTTATCACTTCACACACATTGTCATTTCCTACAGTCTCTTTCCTCGTCCTCCTCCGCCATGACCTCTTCCTTCCACCTCTCTCCGGTTCTCGCTCCATGACACCTCCTCAAGCCGTCGTCACGCTGGCCCAGAGAGTTTCCTGCAGGAAGAGGAGGTTGGTGTTTTAGAGGGAAACGCTGATAGAGGGAGGCGGAGGCGCGAGTGTTACGCTGCCAACTGACATGAGGCAGCCAACCCCTGACCTCTGATTCTTCTGGAACAGGACACCCATGTGCAAATACTGAGAGGGGTTCATGTCTGAAGAGCACCTCCGCCATGGCCTTGTACTTCAAACTTGACGCTCTTTTGACATCATGATATTGTTTCTTAAAAATAAAACTTGCCTCAGAGGGATGCACGATCAGGAGGAAAGGCTGTCTCCAAGTGCCCACTTGACAACGGTGATCTGTGATCACCCTGGCCACCTTTTTTTTTTTTATCTACTAGTGGGGATCAATATACAGTCAAACCTTGGTTTTGGAACGTCTCGGTTCACGACCAATTCGGTTTTCGACCAAAAATTTCGATTTTTTTATGCCTCGGATGCCGAACAATTTTCGGTTCCCGAACAAACTGAGCGCACTTGAATGCACCATTTGACTCCTCTCGCCTTCCTTACACGAGGAAGTGACGCTTCCTCGGGTAGACGAGGAAGTGATGCTTCCTCGGGTAGACGAGGAAGTGACGCTTCCTCGTGTCGCTTTCCATTGTGAGCAGACGTGTTCAATAAACATTTTTATTTGAAAAAGAGCGTGGTTTCGGTTTTCGAACAATTCGGTTTTCGAACAGCCTTCTGGAACGGATTATGGACGAATACCGAGGTTTGACTGTATAAACTTTGCGCGTCAGTCACATGCATGGAATCCATTGAGTCAATTTGTGGGGATGATTTTAAAAACATAATGCGGATGTCATATTTCTGAATGGAATATCATGACATCCATCACACACACGTCTGCTCAGAATCTGGCTACACTTCAATCAAATTCACCAAAATCGCGTTACACCTCCTACGCCACAACTTAGACCGGCTTTTAGACAGTCTAACATTGAGAGTAGCCTACCTTCAGACACCAAATTGTCATTTGCGCGAAGGGCGTGTGAAAGAAAATGCTTTCGGACTGTCGGAACGCCTAGCCTGGCGCAACACAGTCTGCCAAATTCCCAAATATACCAAACAAAACTCACATCGGCATGATAATCAAGCACCCGAGCGCATGTGCACTGTTTACAAAAATAGAGCCCTACATATTTTCTCTGGTACACTTGCATTATACCATATGCCCGCAATATGCATTATATGTCCTTGTGCCCGACGAGTCACCTCTCTTCCAAAGTCATGTGGGACCTAATCAGGAAAAACGACGATGGAAAATGGATTGATGAATGTTAAGTGATATTAAGACAGCAAATCTTAATGAGATCTGCAGTTTTGTATGAAATGCATAATGTTGGTAAGCGATATAATACGTGAGCCAGAGTAAACGTGTCACAGTGGTGACCTGATGACTTCATTATTATTCAGAAGCAGCGGTGAGAAGACTCGGAGTGGTGCATTCCCAGTGCAGCTCATCGCAACATCCGGAGATGGCATTGCAAGGGAAGGGGGGGTTGTTTGTAGACTGGTGCCCCCCCCTCCCCACCCCTCACACCAATACACACACTTTCACTTCCTCTCGGGAGATATGTGATCTCTGCTTTCTGTCAGGGCACCCTCGGCGGCAGACTCTGTGGGAATCTCTCCCCCCCCAATCCACAGAAAACACGACCTGAGTAGGATGCCTCTCGTCCCCTTCCCATTCCGTGTTTCCCCTTCGCCCTGCTCTCATCTCCTGCTTTCTTCTTGTCCCGTGGGTCGATTGCATTAATTGGCCCACTCAGTCACAGGTACATTGATTGCAGTCACTAATAAAAGGGCTATTGATTGCTACTTTGTATAACAGCGGTCTATGCAAGTAAGAGCTGCCCTCTCATGGTATCCTGACAGCAACCTTTTCCTGTTTGCCCATCTGCTATTGTCATAAATCATGTCGCTCGATGAAGGGGATGGCTTTTTTTTTTCCACCCTTCACATTCAGATGAGGCTCTTGAGAAAAATTACCGTCTGGCGTTTAACATTCTTACAGATAAAAGGGTTACTTTCGCCATTAAACAATTGGAATCAATACTGAACATGTTAAAAGCGCAATGTGGTTGACAAAAGTGGATGACAGATTTAGCGATTGTACGACAAGACAATACAAAAATCTTCGCAGTTTGTATTTTATGACTTGTTTTGACTTCTTTGGCTATTTTGAGGTGTTCTGCAGATAATGAAGATAAAAATGTGAGATAAACATAAAAAATAAAAATAGAATTTATTACGACAAACACATCTGGATGCCGAGTGGAGCATGTGATTAATAAATTGCATTACAGAACAGTTATTTTAACACGCAAATGGCATATTGAGCTTAGTAATATTGAACTCCAGTGCATACCAATGTCTGCAAATAAATTGTTATTACACCAAAGCAGCCGGCATTGTCACGTTTGCGTGGTGGTAGTCAGAGTAGGACCCCAAAAAGCAGGGAGGCAGGGAGGAGCAGAGTGGATTGACCAAAATGTATTTAACAAAAAATACACACAGGAGTACAATGGAAAAAGCACCAAGTCGAAGTAATCAAAAAGATACCTGGAAATCACGAGGAAGCAAAGTATCAAACAAAACGATAACAGTAAACAAAACATGACAGGAGCACACATATGCTCACAGCTCACAATGACCCAACCAAGACTGACAGAATCCAGGGAACTAAATACAAGCAAAGTGACGAGACAACGAGAAACACCTGGACAAGACAAAAGGGTTGAGGGAGCTAATTGGTTACACACAAGGGACACTGATAACGAGAACAAGTGGCGAAAAAAAGGCACATGAGGAATCAAAACCAAACGTAACCAGACCGAAACATAACAGTACCCCCCCCTCAAGGGACGGATCCCAGACGTCCCAAAGTCACCCAATGGCCGGACCGGGCGGGATGGCGGGACACAACACTTGCGTCATCGGGAACAGGACCGGAGGGCAACGGCAACCCTTGCCTCGCCGGGTACGGGAATGGAGGGCGACAGCAATCCTTGCCTCGCCGGGAACAGGGACGGGCGACGGCAACCCTTGCCTCGCCGGGAACAGGGACGGAGGGCGACGGCAACCTTTGCCTCACCACGAACAGGGGCGGAAGGCGACGGCAACCCTTGCCTCGCCGGGAACAGGGACGGAAGGCGACGGCAACCCTTGCCTCGCCGGGAACAGGGACGGGCGACGGCAACCCTTGCCTCGCCGGGAACAGGGACGGGCGACGGCAACCCTTGCCTCGCCGGGGAAAGGGACGGGCGACGGCAACCCTTGCCTCGCCGGGAACAGGTACAGGCGACGGCAACCCTTGCCTCGCCGGGAACCGTGACGGAGGGCGACGGCAGACTTGCCTCGCCGGGGACAGGAAAGGGTGGCAGTGGGACCAGGCCTCTGGTCCTGCGGGGTCCAGTCTTGTTGGGTCATTCTGTCACGTTTGCGTGGTGGTAGTCAGAATAGGACCCCAAAAAGCAGGGAGGCAGGGAGGAGCAGAGTGGATTGACCAAAATGTATTTAACAAAAAATACACACAGGAGTACAATGGAAAAAGCACCAAGTCGAAGTAATCAAAAAGATACCTGGAAATCACGAGGAAGCAAAGTATCAAACAAAACAATAACAGTAAACAAAACATGACAGGAGCACACATATGCTCACAGCTCACAATGACCCAACAAAGACTGACAGAATCCAGGGAACTAAATACAAGCAAAGTGACGAGACAACGAGAAACACCTGGACAAGACAAAAGGGTTGAGGGAGCTAATTGGTTACACACAAGGGACACTGATAACGAGAACAAGTGGCGAAAAAAAGGCACATGAGGAATCAAAACCAAACGTAACCAGACCGAAACATAACAGTACCCCCCCCCTCAAGGGACGGATCCCAGACGTCCCAAAGTCACCCAATGGCCGGACCGGGCGGAAACAGGGCGGGATGGCGGGACACAACACTTGCGTCATCGGGAACAGGACCGGAGGGCAACGGCAACCCTTGCCTCGCCGGGTACGGGAATGGAGGGCGACAGCAATCCTTGCCTCGCCGGGAACAGGGACGGGCGACGGCAACCCTTGCCTCGCCGGGAACAGGGACGGGCGACGGCAACCCTTGCCTCGCCGGGAACAGGGGACGGAGGGCGACGGCAACCTTTGCCTCGCCACGAACAGGGACGGAGGGTGACGGCAACCTTTGCCTCGCCGGGAACAGGTACAGGCGACGGCAACCCTTGCCTCGCCGGGAACCGTGATGGAGGGCGACGGCAGACTTGCCTCGCCGGGGACAGGAAAGGGTGGCAGTGGGACCAGGCCTCTGGTCCTGCGGGGTCCAGTCTTGTTGGGTCATTCTGTCACGTTTGCGTGGTGGTAGTCAGAGTAGGACCCCAAAAAGCAGGGAGGCAGGGAGGAGCAGAGTGGATTGACCAAAATGTATTTAACAAAAAAATACACACAGGAGTACAATGGAAAAAGCACCAAGTCGAAGTAATCAAAAAGATACCTGGAAATCACGAGGAAGCAAAGTATCAAACAAAACGATAACAGTAAACAAAACATGACAGGAGCACACATATGCTCACAGCTCACAGCTCACAGCTCACAATGACCCAACAAAGACTGACAGAATCCAGGGAACTAAATACAAGCAAAGTGACGAGACAACGAGAAACACCTGGACAAGACAAAAGGGTTGAGGGAGCTAATTGGTTACACACAAGGGACACTGATAACGAGAACAAGTGGCGAAAAAAAGGCACATGAGGAATCAAAACCAAACGTAACCAGACCGAAACATAACAGTACCCCCCCCTCAAGGGACGGATCCCAGACGTCCCAAAGTCACCCAATGGCCGGACCGGGCGGAAACAGGGCGGGATGGCGGGACACAACACTTGCGTCATCGGGAACAGGACCGGAGGGCAACGGCAACCCTTGCCTCGCCGGGTACGGGAATGGAGGGCGACAGCAATCCTTGCCTCGCCGGGAACAGGGACGGGCGACGGCAACCCTTGCCTCGCCGGGAACAGGGACGGGCGACGGCAACCCTTGCCTCGCCGGGAACAGGGGACGGAGGGCGACGGCAACCTTTGCCTCGCCACGAACAGGGACGGAGGGTGACGGCAACCTTTGCCTCGCCGGGAACAGGTACAGGCGACGGCAACCCTTGCCTCGCCGGGAACCGTGATGGAGGGCGACGGCAGACTTGCCTCGCCGGGGACAGGAAAGGGTGGCAGTGGGACCAGGCCTCTGGTCCTGCGGGGTCCAGTCTGGTTGGGTCATTCTGTCACGTTTGCGTGGTGGTAGTCAGAGTAGGACCCCAAAAAGCAGGGAGGCAGGGAGGAGCAGAGTGGATTGACCAAAATGTATTTAACAAAAAATACACACAGGAGTACAACGGAAAAAGCACCAAGTCGAAGTAATCAAAAAGATACCTGGAAATCACGAGGAAGCAAAGTATCAAACAAAACGATAACAGTAAACAAAACATGACAGGAGCACACATATGCTCACAGCTCACAGCTCACAGCTCACAATGACCCAACCAAGACTGACAGAATCCAGGGAACTAAATACAAGCAAAGTGACGAGACAACGAGAAACACCTGGACAAGACAAAAGGGTTGAGGGAGCTAATTGGTTACACACAAGGGACACTGATAACGAGAACAAGTGGCGAAAAAAAGGCACATGAGGAATCAAAACCAAACGTAACCAGACCGAAACATAACAGGCATATGATAGATAACTACATAGTGTGCACACCATTTTGAAAAGAAACCGACTTTAACCAAGTTCATTTGCTATTTTTAATCCAATTATCCATTATTTCTAATTGAGCGGCACGCTGAATCTTTAAGTGAGTTGGCGGCAGGCGTCAGGGTGTGGGGGGGCTGTGAGATCCTGAAAAGTGGAAATGGGCTCTAAGTACTTTCAGGAGAGATTTAATTATCCCTATTAAATATTCACTGATCAATGGAATTTGTTTTAGCCGATCAATAGGTGGCGAGGCTTGAGAAGGACACTGTGCATAAGTTAATATTTGCATTTCAAAGCAGCCCGTGTCACGTGGCCCCCATTGGAAATCCATACCATTTTGTTAGGTTGTATTTCATATTTAGCTGCTTTAGGCCGTTATCACTGACTGCTATTGATTCCTGTCCCTTTATTTACTGCTTTGTGTAACCACAATGTAGACCTGCAAGTATAATATGAGGACTGGATAATGACATGTGACAACAGCAATTCAATTCTCCCGCGAGTGGTGTTCAACAATCGTCTCTGTTTTGAGAGCTCCAGCGAGTCAGACCGAACATGGCCTCCAATGCAACCAAACATCATTTGTAACTAAGGGAAACGCTGTAGGCTAATTCATGTGCATTCCAAGCAATAAGGCCACCATTTAAAAATGAAACACATAGCTCCAAATCACTTCTATAGGGTATCAGAAGGTATTTCCAATGTGAGAATCTCATCCACAACCCACCGAAATATGCTGAGCAGAAATTAATTGGTCAAGGCTACTAGCTTGGAGCACCAGTATGATGTCCTAAAGCCTGAACTAAACAGACGATGAAGCAAATAACAGGCAGAAGTCTGTTTTCGCCATTTGGTCTGGCCTCAGGTTTCATTTGCAGACTCGTCTATCCATCAGAGCAGTCATCAAGCAGGCAGAGGATACAGAGGTCATCGGAGTTGACTGCGTGACGCCTCATCAATGCCATCAGGATACCTGAGCTCAGCAGCACAGCAAAGCGGGGAGGACGAAAGGACGGCAAATGTGTGTATGTGTGTCTGACTCTGGGAACTGCACATCTATGTCTGCAAACTTCTATAATGGAATACACCAATCTAGGTCTAAATGAACTCGTTTGTGATTGCATTTTCACAATGAAACTGCAGCATGATGACTTTTATGACTGGGGCGGCCAAAAGTAATTACTGTGGACACTTTATTCATATGATTATTTTGACAAGCACCATGGAAATTGGCAAATTATTTGAGTCAAGAGCAAAGAAAGTGAATTCTAAAAGCAGTGTTGCAGAGGAACTGAGAAAAGTGCAGGAACGCATGTTTAAGTGAAGCGAGGGAAGGAAGAATGGATGCGTGAGAAAAAAAGTGTGAGGGAATGAAGGAAGTAAGGAGGGAAGAAAGGTAGGAAAGAGTTGGGGAGGAAAGGATGTTGAGGAAAAAAGCAGTTCTCAGGGGAAAAGAGGTTGAAAAAAATTGAGGAAATGAAGGAACATAGGCACAAATTTAGGTTTTAGCAGAGGAAGAAAATCAGAACAAGAATAGAAATGAACTCCGAAGGAAGGAAGGAAGGAAGGAAGGAAGGAAGGAAGGAAGAAAGGAAGGAAGGAAGGAAGCAGGTCACAAAGGGCGGCACGATGCTTGACTGGTTGGCATGCCCATCTCACAGGGCAGACGTGCAGGGTTCGATTCCGGCTCCGGCCTTCCTGTGTGGAGTTTGGCTGGCAACCAGTTCAGGGTGTACCTGTCTGAAGACAGCACACCGGTGACCCTCGTGAAATACTGTAGAAAGAAGGAGAGCAAGATCTTGCTCCACTGGATGCATGCTAATGCTAAATGCTTGTGACTCATGAAATGCTAATGCAAATGCTAAATTAGCAGGGTTTTAGTCTTTGGTTTTTCTAACCTAGCACCCAAGATAATTAAACTTAAAGTTACATAGTTAAATTAGACCCATGTTTTTTTTTTTTAAGAATTTTGCACATGCTTAAGATTAATAACACATTATTTTAGCCTAGTCATTTATATCACTGAAAATAATATGGAGTTTTTACTTTTATCAGTGTGGCTATAGACACATTTGTCCACTTGTACAAATATTACTACCGATTTATTGTCTCTCTTCTGTCAAGTCAAATGTAAGGGTATTTTAAAGGCTGTACGCATCCTATGAACCAACCTAGATTTGAGATTATACATGCTACCTTGTTCATCTCTCGGATTTGAATTGCTCCCAGCAGGATCCTTAATCTGCGAGGAAATCAATAGAGCTTTTACTCTCACGATGGATGGGTGGTGACCACATATTGATGTTCAGGTGTCGTTTCAGAGAGGAGTGGGGGGGTTTGATGTTTCTCTCCCCTTTTATACAATGAGATGGCACCAGATGTCAAACGGTGCGCTCGCATTAAAGAGAAAACTTGAGTGTGTTTAAGACTTAGGCAAATATGTTATTGACTGTTTATTTTTCTTTGATGGGATGGTGATATTGCAATACGATTATCAGCTTTAAAGCAAGGATAAGGAAGCGATGCATGCTTTACTGCATGACGATGCACACAGAATAGTTTAGTGCAACCTATTTTGTCAAAATGTCTTTTGGGGAATGACTTATGTTAAAGTCACACAAGGAAGTTTGAGTCACTCTCTCATTATGGCAAAAAGTCACTCAAGATAGGCACAACACCGTTGCTTCAGATGTCACAAAGTGTTTCCGTGGAGACCAGGTCGAAATGGCTCTTTTTTAGTTTGGGGTATTCTAGATATGTCCAATCTGCACTACATTATGTTTTGATTATCCTTGAGAACCATTTCCTCATGTCTTCTTATCGATAGATTTATCGTCTGTCCTTGCTTTTTGCCATATCCTTGCATCTCTCTCAAGAGGGTTTTGCCTCCTCTCTGACAGCCCGTGAGCCCCCCGAGTCACATTTCAGGCACGGCTGCTACTTAAAGGCCCATAATCTTCTGGCGGAATAGCTGCGGCGCGACGGCCTTAGCGGAAGCGAATGATTCACTTTAAGGACTCCTGCTGCTGTGGGACCCCGAGCTAGTGGCTGGTTAACGTTAGCGCACGCGGCGCCCGAGCCTGTCATTATTTATTTAACCCGTTAAGTGTTTAAAGTGGAAAGGACCCACCGGGACGCGGCGTCGTTGATGAAATTATTCCACACACACATATATATGGTTAAATACATTCGGGAGATGAGCGAGGAAACACACGGAGATGAAGACTTTCTTTTCTTGCGTTTGTAGATTCAAGGTCACATGACACCGAGTCTGATATGGTGGAACTACAGACAGTACAACATGCGTCTGTCAGGCAGGGATAAAGCGTGAGGATCGGTGGTGTCAAACCGCGTTAGCATGTTAGCGGTTTCACACAAAACCACCTCAGTCGTGCTTACGACAGTTATCGACAGTTATGCAACATTAATTCAGCGTTCTGTGTTTCTGTATTTGGTGGTAGAGTGGTTAACATGTGACATAGTGGCGTCTGCCTCACAGCAGGAAGTTGTTCTCACTCTTTGGCTTTCAACCGCGGCTAGCCGACTCAGGATTTCTTCCACTATTGACAAAGATGCATTTTCGGTTACTTGAAGAATCCAAATGACCAACGGTGCGAATGTTGTAACGTGTGAATTGTTGTTTGTTTTGTATGCTCTGCAATGGAGTGGGGACCACTCCAGGGTACGTACCCCGCCCCTTCACAAAGTCAACTGGGATCCAGAAGGCTGGAGAAAATGGATGGATGGATGTATTTGTGCATGTTTGGTCAGAGCTGTTGTGGATCTTTTGTTATGATGCCATGTACATGTTGAATAGTGGCCATTAATAATTGAACAGTGTGTGTCGGCCCTCCCATAAGATGTTGGTTCAGGCTTTCGCCCCATGTAACAACACCATTACACATTTGGAAGTAGCCGGCGCTTGTTTACCACTGGGAAGTCCCTCTTCTGTCTCACCTTTTCCTCACCCCATCTGAATGAGAACCTTAAGCCTCTCTTGTTATATTGTTTAAATGGAACAAAATCGATTGAAAGAGTTGAAATGTCAACGCTTGGATTACAAACTTGGATGTATGGGTTGTTTTCGAGGATGCAATATGGATTACATTTGCTTGATTGGCTGTGGAGAGAATAAGTGACCGATTAACTTGACTGTTATTTTTTTCATAATTAATTTTTTAGTGACAGAGTAGCTACAACAGAAAGTATGCTTTTCTGACATACATATTTTTAATTCAAGAACCATACTGTATGATCGACTGTAGACCAAAGGACATTTGAGAAACATTTCAAATTAAATGTTAAGATCACGTCTTTTATTTTTTATTTTTGGTCACAGGAACTGTCTTTCAAATACAGTGAAACCTCGGTTTTCGGACGTCTCGGTTCTCGACCAATTTGGTTTTTGCCCAAAAATTTTGAGGTTTTTATGCCTCGGATGACGAACAAATTTCGGTTCTCGAATAAACTGAGCGCACTTGAATGCACCATTTGACTCCTCTCGCCTTCCTTACACGAGGAAGTGACGCTTCCTCGGGTAGACGAGGAAGTGACGCTTCCTCGTGTCACTTTCCATTGTGAGCAGACGTGTTCAATAAACATTTTTATTTTAAAAAGAGTGTGGTTTCGGTTTTCCAACGACTGTACATCAATGGAATTTGCTTTTGCCTCAAGTTAGTGTGTATTTTTTAATGTTCTGTTCTATTATTCACATTTGCATGATGCAGTTTGACGACCTACCAAAAGCATATTGCTACGATATTAGCGAGCCAAAGGCTGAGCTGCACTGTATTGATGGAGTGTGCACAAGGCAAAATACATTTCCTTTTTCTTTACATAATATGTTCGCTGTCGGAACTTGGTATGCCTCTGTACAGTACTAAACCAAATGTTCCATACCAAGAAATTGCATTGTGAATAAAGATGCAGTTTCGAGTCTACCCTCGAACATGCACAGTGCTCCAAATAGTAAGCTGCGTGTCCACTGTGTTCACGGGGATGGCAAATTGCCATCTGCATTTACCTAAAATAGAAAAAAAATAATCGTCATCCTGTCAACATCGTGACTCGCTGAATCACGTTTTGCATGTCATTCAAATGCTTTTGCTTCATGTACACAAGCAACTATTTTCCGAACGAGAGTTACTGTAAGTAGCTGTCATATATATCGTCCGATGGACGATGGGAGTCATTGTGTGACAACCTACAGGTTGATGAAATGGCTACTTTCAGTGTATCAAAACTCAAGTAAGTCCAAAAAACCCCCCCGAATGAAATTGGGAGAGTCTAACCTGCAAAAATAAAGACAAGTCACCAAAGAGATTATTTAAACGGCCGTGATGGCTAACACGTGCTGAGAGAGAGATGAAGCCAGAAGAGTGAGTGAGGGGGAGAGTGAACAGATTGAATGCGTAATGAAATGGCTACCTCCAGGCCTGAATAAATTCTCTGGTCTGGCGATCCCTTTAGGATGCCGGCCTCCCGGGGAGATTAATGACCACTCGGCCATGCCATAATGAAGTAGTTTACCTTGGCACCACACTCGCCAATTCATCATGACGTCCACAAGTGGGCCGGCCGAGCGCAACGTCTTTATAAATCCCGACTTGCTCTTCGCCCCCGCTGTTCCTGATTTATAGTTCCCTCCCCATATCCGCCTCAAATGGTTTGGTTCTCTCACCAGACCCCGCCTGGGCTGACCATTTCTACCCTCCTCATCCAGGTCAATGAATTTAATAAGGGAGGAAAATAACGGATGTATCAAAGATCCAGCCACCTTTGCCTTTTGCACCAAACCCAGCAAAGAAGGGAAATTGCCACAACTCTGTTTGCTTTCACACAGCGGCACGGCATCCGGCAAGCTGAGTATTGTCCAGTCAAACCTCGGTTTTCGTCCATAATCCGTTCCAGAAAGCTGTTCGAAAACCAAAATTGTTCGAAAACCGAAACCACGCTCTTTTTAAAATAAAAATGTTGACTGAACATGTCTGCTCACAATTGAAAGCAACACAAGGAAGTGTCACTTCCTCGTCTACCCGAGGAAGCATCACTTCCTCGTGTAAGGAAGGCGAGAGGAGTCAAATGGTGCATTCAAGTGCGCTCAGTTTGTTTGAGAACCGAAATTTGTTCGTCATCCGAGGCATAAAAAAATCAAAATGTTTGGCCGAAAACCGAATTGGACGAGAACCGAGACGTTCGAAAACTGAGGTTTGACTGTACCTGCAAGAACAACACAAGTGGAAGGGTGTGGCGTTTATTAAAGAAGCGTGAAACGTCACATTCCCATTTCCGGTTTCTGTTTGTTGTCCCGTCACTGTTACGGCTCAAATAACGTCTCCAAGGTGAAAAATTCATGCCACGATTTTGTTCCTCCATCTGCTAGCCAGGGTGATATAGTCTAAAAGGAACACAAACCGAAGAGGTCCGCCTTATATATTCACCATAGAAAGCCATTAATTACTTTTACATACAGTCTGATGTCTTCAAACAATGTGATACAAAAGTATTTTGTCACATCAGTGTTCCTCCAGAAGACTTTTGATATCTTTGGAGAATTGATTTTCGATTGATTCATTTATTCTCGTGAGTAAAGTATTTCATTCATAACGTACAAGCGACATTTCCACTTTCTGAACAAATGCCTCATGCGTCATTGCCGATGAAGGGCAGCTTATGTGCACTTTTCTGCACATTTTTAATCCTGTTTACCACTTGGCGCTAATGACGCTTGGATCCCTCCAGCTAATAGTTCATAGCCTTAAACACATTCTCACCAGAAATCCCAGGCATTTGTTCCGAGCCCATGCCCTCATTGCCGAGCTATTCATGTCTAGCGCATTAAGGGCTGAAGACTGATGAGCAGCAGTGTTTCACAAGTCATAAAGCCTGCTTCTGTGATAACCGGCAGCTCCATATGGAATAAGAGCCAGGAAATTAGAGGGGAACAATAAAGCATATTGAGGCATATTTAGATTAAAATGCATCTAATTGAGCTCTGGCCTAATGCAGTTGAGCTGTGTTCTCGTGTCGCCTCATTGTTCTGCCGCGAGCGCTAAACGATGCTTCTGTCACGGCGATTGTCGACGAACCTGCTGAAGTGTATTAATGACTTCAATAAATCTAAATTGCACCATAAGACATTATGAGAAGGGATTACTCTTATTTTGTGTAGTTTTAGTATGGTGGTATGCTACCTCAAAGTCAGCCCCTCCCTTCTGTGACAGAGTGATTTAAGGTCGGTCGTGATTTAGTCATTTTTTTAATCCATACAAGTGCAAGTGAACCATCGATTACTAATGCACGCAAAAAAAAAAACATCAAACAACCTGTATTCTATTTTCATAACCAGCGGAACGTCATTACGAGGTAAATCTGTGAGGTGTGATCGACCGAGTGTTGGTATTTTTACAGACGTGCGAATGCGGAAGCATTTTAAACAGGGTAGTTTGCGCTGTTGTGGGTGTGAACACACCCGATTTCTTTTGCTGCCAGTCAAAGCAGCTCCTCTTATTCCTTTTTGATATGGCACACTTGCATCCCGCAAGCACAAATCTCTTTGAGGAAATTATCATGGCGCTTGGCCGGTTTGCTAACAGACAACGTATGCAAGCACCCTCATCATATGAGCGAGTGATCACCACAGGCGACTTCAATATCGTGTGATATGATGTCATTGCACATTATGACCACCATCCATCCATCCATCCTATGACCACTTATCCTTACAAGGGACGCATGTGTACTGGAGCCGCATTGTGACCACAAACTGTGTAATATTTAAGGTGGATGATTTTTGAAAATTTGAGGTTGAATTCCAAATTTTCAGGGTTTTCTGCCATTTGACCTTGCCACTTGATAAACGTGACTCTGTATCTGGCTTGGTTGTCAAAGGCTTTGCTTCGCCATTCTCCCTCAAGATGCTTTATCTTAATCTACAATTTTCTCACAGAAGGGACGGATGCGTATTTGTACAGTTGACATCGGCTTAGACGGCATCATCGCCTTTAGTCTCCAGCTAATCCTACAAGCTGATAACAATAATGGGGGAAAATGAATGAAAAGATCACCCCCCGCCCCCAAAACAAAAGAAGCTATGCAGTTTAATTTGCAATTAGCTGCAGAGGTCACTGATACAATCCGGTTTCAAAAGGTTATGCAGTTTTTTTTTTGTTTGTTTGTTTTAAATCCTCCCTTTTCCCCTTAGTCGTCAACCTTTGATTCAAAAAGTGACCTTGTTGTGAAGCGTGCGGCATTAATTGCGTGTGTGTGTGTTTAGAAGGCAAGCATAAAAAAAGGGGATATTTACCTTCCTGATTGCTTGACAGTTTGGCAAAGAACGCGGCACATTTGTGTATGAGACTGAGAGAGTAATTTATTTCAGAGAGGGTGGAGGAGGTTGCGACCCCAGGACCCTCAAATGCCCCCGCCCCATCTGCCTGCCATCAGACAACACCACGTGGTCCCATGAGGGATCCTGTGAAGTAGCAGAGTTGGAGAAAAGCAGACCCTTTACATGTGTGTTGTAACATGTGTGAGTCTATGCTGGTATTGATCCCCCCCCATGCACCCCCCCACGCACCCCCTGCCTTCGCTCCCTCCACAGTCTTTCCCATAATGAAGTGGAACTACATCTCCATTATGAGCCGCGCCGCCATTGGTTGGAGCTAATATGTAATTAGCTAGCGTGCCATAAGCCTGTCACTATTGATTTCACTATCCAGATTACTTGTTACAAAAGAATAGAGCTGTCTGCAGCATAATTGAACAAGTTAACTCCTTGTCTCATAAAATGGAGGCCTGTATTGATTGTAACCGAGTGCAGGGGGGTGGAGAAGTGAGTAGGAGGTGCTGATGCATTCCTTTTTCCTCGCCGCGGTGTCATCCCGACATGTCGGATTGAAGCTTTTCCTGCTGAGTTGCAGGATGCCGCACCCTAAATGAGTTGCGGTGTCCATCAGCTTCACGTTACAACGCGCGCGCGTCTTGTTCTCTTTCCCCTTTTGTCGTTTTCATGTCGTGTCCGCATTTGTCCTGTTTTCACTCTTTATTACCATATGTTGGCGCAGCCACACGTGGAGTGGAACCTCAAACATAAATACACCAGCCGACCCAATTTGTTGAAATCTATCATGCTTTTTCTCATGATAAAACACTTCCAATTCAACAAGTTTAACAGTATGATCAGAAACAATGGATTAAGACTCGGTTGAAGTCAAATGAATGGATACAAGACCAGTACGTACTCTAGCCTGGTGTAATTACCTTTGTAGCCATTGAAAAGCTACCAGCTAATTGGAGCGCACTGCTTCACCTCCACAGCCTTTTAAGGTTAACCCGAGTAAGTGGCGAATTAGCCGATCATTTCCGCACTATTCACATTCACGGCACAAACGCCAGCTGTTGGATGTAATCAGGCAGCAAAGAGAGCGAGATGGCGATAAATTGTTTGATGTTGTTGTCCCTAAAACAGACATGGAAGCTACAGCGGTTTCCCCCTCCTTCCCGTCGACAGGGTGAGAGGTTAATCAAACGCGATTTCCGGCACTCCGCTGCTGAGTGATAAGTAGCTAACCAACGGAGCCTGTAATTACAATCTTACAGAAAGTGGCCTGATCTGTATATAAATCTCACCATCCAATTACAAGATGTAATAATTCTGCACTCAGCCTGGTAATGAGGTCTAATACCGGCGCATGTGATAATCCCCTCTGGATGCAGCCGTGATAAGATGTTGGCTTTGTAATTAGACTGGCAGAAAATCATTACTTCGTGTTTAGAGAAAAAAAATGAGGTTGCGGGAAGTTAATTTTCGCCCCATTCTCCCAACCATAGATGAGAATTTAATGATTTAATCATGATTGTTAGCTATTTTGCAATCAATTTGTAATGATTGTCTCGTAACAGCGGCTTTCGGGGAGCGAGCCCGGTCAAGATTGAAGGCGTCACTCGTGCAGCGTGGCTTTGCTGATGCACCTCTACAATGAAAGGATGTTGCAATGCAGATTAAAAATCTTCCACCGTATTTTTTGGATTATACGTCGCTCCGGATTATAAATCGCACTAGCCAAAAAATGCATAATTGAGAAGGAAAAAACATATATAAGTCGCACTGGAGAATAAGTCGCATTTTGGGGGGAAATTTATTTGATACAATCCAACACCAAAAACATACATGTCATCTTGGAAGGCAATTTAAAATAAAAATAAAATAGAGAACAACATGCTGAATACATAACTGACATGCCTGGTAATGTCAGTAACGACGTAACATATTCAGATATTCAGCTAGAGTTATTCAGATAACTCTAGCATAAAGAACATGCTAACAAGTTTACCAAACTATCAGTTTCACTCCAAATCACTAAATCCAATGAAATATTCATCCTCGGTGTCACTTTTAAACAACCCCCCAACTCGGGAGGTAGAAGATGCGCCGCTTCCTCTTCTACGTTGCTTACGTCAGTCTCATCGTCGATTTATCAACATAGGCCGAGAACGCCCTCTTGTGGTTTAATGTGAAAATAACATGTGAAATGACATCATCATGTGTCAATAATTTCACACATAAGTCACTCGAGAGTATAAGTCGCACCCCCGGCCAAACTATGAAAAAAACTGCGACTTATAGTCTGGAAAATACGGTATACTCACTAGATACATTATTAGTTGTCAAGGCTTAAAAAAAAAAATAGTGGTGTTGGTGTTTCTGTGGTGCCGAAATACCTTCACTTTGATCAAGTAAAGCTCGTGAGTCGTCTACCACGTAGCGGCTTTAGCTCATCTCTCTCATCTTTTGGCCATAGAGAACTCCATTGACAGAGAATCGACTACATGCTTTCAAGCCGATTTCTATAATTGATAGTTTTAACTTGCTCTTGCATGTCCAGCGGTTCAAAGGCAGCCTTGCTGTTTTTGATCTTTTAATGGGAAAAAGAAAAAGATTATCATGCAAATAAAAAAAAGGGGCTGTATCTTAAATATTAATGTATTATAACTTCCATTAATAGTATCATAAATTAACCATGTTTGAGTTTGTCATGGATGTTTAAGTTTGACTGTTAGACTTCCACAAGAAGACCACCAAAAGGCAGTTCTAAGGGTGAACAAACCAATGTTCAGGGACAAATTGTGTTTCTTTGTATAAGCAAAGTTAACTTATTGCAAAGTTAGAAAAGTGTCAGGATAGTTATTAAGGGAAAGCTGAAGGTATTTTCAAATACAGTATGCAAGAAGGTATTCCTTTTTCCAAGCATGGAGATTCAGTTCACTTCTACTGCGTTTTGATGCCATCATCGGTTTCTTCTCTTCCTAACCGAAGGATCCTTAGAGATGTTTGGTTGTACAGTCGCTGTGGACCACTACGTTTTTGGACATCTGAGTCTTCCAAGAGGTAGCCATTTTACACTCCCCTGGCCATTCCTAACTCCCGCTTCTCCGTACCCCTCACCTCAGGAAGGCTTTCAAGTGCTCTTTCAAAGGAATAAAAGCAAAAGTTGAAGAAATCCAACCGCTCTGTTTCATGAACCCAAGATGATAACTTCTTTCAGATCTCTTGACAACACCAACATGGGCACTACCACCCTCTACCCCACACGCACACACTCCCATATATTATGGCCTTTACTTTTTTTTTCGGATTCATCTTTATTACACTGGCCTTGTGTCCAGTCTATATGACATTTTCTTTAACATCTTTGCATGTTAACTCCATTCTCGAGCAAGGATACTGAGAATATTAGTACAGTAATACTGTCGATACGTTGTCTGATTTTAAATGGTTCCTAGGTGCCGCCATTGGTCAGACAAATCAACGTGTTAACACACAACCCTGGAGCTGATTTCAATATTTCATGACTAGTTATACACTATCTAATCGATTTCTGAACTTATCAATTATGAATGCTCTCTGGGAAGCTGCAGGGGCTTCCAGCCTAGGATTTCCTCTTCTTTGTGTGTTTATGACCAACCCAAGACTGGTGTTAGAATAGAGAAAACACATGTACGTGTATTGATTCGAAGCATTTGGGGAAGACACGTTTGTTGCAACCAGGAACCAGACGAAGTCATGGTTGCGTGCAAACTTGACGTACAGTCATACCTCGGTTTTCGACCATAATCCGTTCCAGAAGGCTGTTTGAAAACCGATTTGTTCAAAAACCGAAACCACGTTCTTTAAAAAAAAAATCTTTATTGAACACGCCTGTTCACAAAGGAAAGCTACACGAGGAAGTGTCACTTCCTCATCTACCCGAGGAAGCATCACTTCCTCGTGTAAGGAAGGCGAGAGGAGTCAAGTGATGCATTCAAATGCGCTCAGTTTGTTCGAGAACCGAAATTCAGTCGTCATCCGAGGCATAAAAAACTCAAATTTTTTGTTTGGAGTCCTTCGGCTATGAAGCCATTTGGTGGAGATGAAGAGTTTAGGTGAACTAAAACCCGGGGACAAATATACTGTAAAGTTCATTCAGGAATCTTTGCTCCATTAACAGTGCACATGTGCAGACACCCGGGATTTGGTGGCATATGCGAAGCCCCCTGGCAGTTCTTGTGACAAAGCACTTACCGTGGAGATGGCAGGCCAAGTTGTGGTGAGGTCCCACCCAGAGGCTGTGTCCCGAGGCAACGCTACTGGGCTGGGATGGACAGAGAGGATGACTGGCTGCTCAATTTTCATCTTCTGTTCCCGGATCAACCGAAAAGCATTTCCCGAATTTTGTGATGCCCTTTGAATCAACTCCAGCATGCATCATGGCAAGGGTAGGAATGACTTGACTGGTCTTTTTGTTTCCATGATGAATTACCTGGTTTGAAACACTGTTTTCGGAAAGTAGTTTGCACAATAGTTTTTATTTTTGTTGGTCTTTTTATGAATATCCAATCATTAAATAGTTAGTGATTATGTAAATTGGACTCCACTTATGGCTGAGTCAGCCTTGAGACAAGTGTCTCGCTGAAGTAGATGGCTACCATTTTCCGGTAATTCGTTCTCAGCAGTTCTACTGCTACGAAAACAGAAGCACATGCGGTACATGGACAATTTAAAATGTGAAGACTTAAAACAGTGACATTTCCCTGAACAGTATAAAAGATGACCTTGCAAGACCATCGATTCCGCATTTAACGTTCATGTGACTTTGTGCTTGTGGGCACCCTACCCCAACTAATTACGACCACGTTTTTGGAACCACTTCTTTTTATTTTGTCATACTATCCCTTCTTGGCGCTTATTTCTACCACTTTCATGTGTAACCGTTTCAGGGACAGCGGTCACTACAGTGGACAGTTTATCATGTGATCAGGTTACAGGGTGCATGAAAGGATTAAAGGTGATACAAGTGCTTTTCAAGAAGACAAGCCAATTCTTAGTTTTCAAGCAGATTGATGTCATTGTTCGTGAATTTTTATGATTTAAGTCTTTCGGCATTTTATATCTTCCCTGGTGTGAAACTTTTTCATTACAACCCCGTTCGACCTCATTTCACCAGAATGACAGACAGTCTGTGATGAAGCCCCATTAGACCAACATCCTATTCTCTCCGGACCACCTATTTACTGTTCATCTTCCTCTCTGCCGTTCTCTCGCTCCCACTTGTTCTGTCTGACCAGGCTAACCCCAGGAGCCCCCTTAACACCCGATGTTTCAGAGTCCAGTCAATCACACGCAATGATGTTAAACTCTCCTCCAATGAAGAGCCTTCAGCGCTCTTCAGAGACAGCCCGAGTCAGGCGGCTGATTAAGGGCTCCCATCCGGGAGGTTGATCTCAATTTACATCCTTTCTGAAGACCACGTTTTTCAAGGATACATCCTCAACATGACTTGTTTGCCTTGGATCACCTGGAATGAGGTAAAAATCAAACCTGACCAGGATAATTACGATGGCTTGTTCTCTCAGGCGGCATTCTCGTACAGGGCGCTACTCTGATCCAGACCAATGTAAAACAGAAAGATGCACGGCGAGCTCATTTGGTCCAGTTCTCGGCTATTTTTTTTTCCCACTGGACCAAAAGTGACGGAGGAAAAAGTGGATTCAAAATCACAGTAGTTGTGATGTATTAGGTGAAAAGAACTACTGTATTGGCACCCAGATTTGAGAAATATTGTTCACAATTGACTAAACAAACCACACCAAAAGCAATCACTTTGTTTTCATTTTAATCAAACTTCTGGTAAATGGTTGATTGATCAGTATGTTTTAGTCTGGATGGCACATATGTCATTGCCCACCACGGCAAATCCGATTCTCTCTCCATACAACCAGGCAGCCTGTTTTACACACATTTCTCCCACCGTTTTGTATCTCAGTTTATACAGAACAGTAGCAAAAGAAAACTCCTGGCTTTCGTAAGGGTCTGATGATCTCTCCACCCACTGGAGAATGCTTTACTTTGGTTGCTGAAATAAGTTTGCGTTGTAGAGGTTATGCAACCATTTCTCTGTTTTGGATTTCGAAGATTCTTGTGATACCTTCACAGAGTATACACGAGGATATTCTGGTAAAATACATCGCAACAAAAGTCAACTTTAGTCAACTTTAGTCACTTATCACTTTTTTCTTTATTTTCCCCCTAAATCAATGTATTTTTTAACTTCATGCTGCTTGTCTCCTCGAAGCCTCATACCTCATTCTTCTTTGTTGATATACAGTTCATAAAGGATGGGTGAGAAAAAAACCCTCTTGTATTGAGTCCTCATTTGTTGGTTGAAGTGAAAGAGGAAAGTGGAGCCTAAGAAGGAACGTGAAAGTAGATGAGCAGGCATGGGCAGCAGTACAGGCTTTTGTTTTGTGGAGTGAGAATGCTTTGGGACAGAGCTTGTAAGATGCTCCTGGTTATTCTCTTAACAGGCTTATATCAGATTCTTTTATGTGGAAATAAAAGCAGCAACCGTAAAATCCCATCCAGTACATCACATATACGAGTGAAATATAGAGACGACGTTTGTATGGCACACACACACACACACACACATCAGTGCAGAGATCCGGGGTTCGATTCCAGGTTCTGGCCTTCCTGTGAGGTGTTCCCCGTGCCTGCTTGGGTGTGGGTTTTCTCTGGGTACTCCAGTTCCCTCCCTCCTTTCAAAAACATGCATGGTGTATTGACTGAACGCTGTAAATTGTCCCCGTGAGTGTGAATGGTTGTTTGTCTGTTTGCCCTGCATGCTTTTTGGAATGTGGGAGGAAATCAGAGTACCCGGAGAAAACCCACACAGGCTCGGGGAGACTTATTTTAACAACCCGTCACCGCTGCTAAGCAAGACGAAATACGCAGGAAGCACATCAGCCTCTGTTGCTCAGTCACTGTCTATGACCTATGTGTGTCGCAGTTTGTGGGAAAGTTTCTTCAACCCACCCATGCATGCTGAGAGAGGAAGGAATCATTTCATTTCATGATGTGATTCCATTTATTACATTCACTCACCTGCTTTTTCTATACCCGATTGATGCCTCCTTTCATTCACATGAGTCACTTTTTGCTACATAGAACACCTTCTTAGACCTTTTACTGTGAAAAATGTTGACTTTTTAATCTTTTGTGAGCTGCCTATTTTTAAAATGTTGTCTCTAAGGGGGTTGTTGGAGGCCTTCCCTACGCAGAGAGTTGCCATTTTCAAGCAATGGTTTTGTGATGAAGTGCTGTCTCAGACAAAGAAAATATATCTGGAGAAGGAGTAGCCGTTTTTGGGTCTTGACTTGACATTGGACAACTGGGGGCATGAGGTACAATCCATACTTTCAACAGTGGTGGATGATGAGTCTGCCTTAATCATTTGTGTACCGTTTTTGTATCAAAATGTCTGTTGTTCAACTTACGAACACCTCCAACTATCTATTCGATGTATGTGCAGTTGTTCCAAGTGACTGTCACTATCATTTCCACGGTGACAGACAGTTGGGAAAAGGTTGTTTGCAGACTTCTGGATTGAGCAATTTTGCCACGAGCCTCAGGTGGGCTATCAAATGATACATTTTGTTTCTGCTTAATGATTCCAGTTTGAAAGTGCATTGTCACATCACTGTTGTGAGGATCCTGAGATGCACATGTTAAAAGACACAATCAAGTAAATAGTGCAAGAGATCTAAGCATGCATTCTACTGGTCTTTTAGTACCTTTACCTCCTCAGGGAGCTCTCCCCACATCAGTATTCCAGTCCACAACTTGATCCCTTCTCATTCCATCCATCCTTAGATTTATTTTCATACTATGAGGGTATGATAGCCCCTTAATAATTCATATTTAGAGTGTATACCCATGCACTGAGAAATTCTGATTCATCCTCCTGAGTAGCTGCCCACCCTCCTGCATGATTTAAGTCTCTGAGTTCTCGTTGTGGCTCACTCGTACTGTCTCCGCGATGCTTTCTCGAGTAGAGCTGTCAATTTTTTTTTTTGGCTCTCTGAGGAAAGTTTGTGTAGGTGGACAACAGTGTCTTTTCTTTGAGCCTGCATGCTTCTTTTACCAGCGGCAAGAATCTAGGCGGCCCTCGCCTCAGATCAACTTCATAAAAGCAGACAGGTCCTTCCATAGACAGGCAATACAATAGAGGTGAGCAGCACAGTCCTTTGAAACTCAACACATCTTCATTTTTGTTGCAACAGTATGTACTCAAAGGAAACATATTTCCGAACTTGAAAAAAAAAAAATTTTAAAGTCAAGCACAATCCATTCCAGGATGCCGGCCAACCTTTGATTTTTTTTCAGGTTTTCCCTCTAGGTAATAATTTGTAGCCATCATAAAACCTTCACTATCCACACAGGAGTTTTTGAATGACCATTTTCTGTATACGTTGCAAAAAAGCCAAATAATAATGCATATGTCACTTAACGATGATTGGAACTACAGTCTCATGAGTTACTCTGGTTTCAACCCACATTCCATAAAAAGTGCATGAAAGGTGAATTAAACATCCATCCATCCATTTTACGATCCGCTTTATCCTCACAAGGGTCGCGGGGGGCGCTGGAGCCTTTCCCAGCTGTCTTCGGGCGGTAGGCGGGGGACACCCTGAACCGGTTGCCAGCCAATCGCAGGGCACACACAGACAAACAAGCATCCATGCTCACACTCACACCTGGGGACAATTTAGAGTGTTAGATCAGCCTGCCATGAATGTTTTGGAAGGTGGGAGGAAACCAGGTACCCGGAGAAAACCCACGCCAGCCCGGGGAGAACATGCAAACTACACACAGGGAGGCCGGAGCTGGAATTGAACCCGGTACCTTTGCACTGTGAGGTCGACGCACTAATCACTGGACCACCCGGCCGCCGTTATTTGAACACTCATTATCAATTAAAATAACATCAGCAAAATGTTGCTTTTTACTGAGACCTCATCCAGATTTTACTGTGAGTGTGTTGGTCAAGTTTCTGTATATGTGTGCATTTTATTTCATGAAACCCTGACTGTGGATGCTATGATAAACAATGACTTCTCGCTTTCCATGAATGTAAATGATGGTGCGTGCGCATGTGGTCACTCTGCCCACTCCACTGAAAACAATTTCTGACTACGCCCTTGCCAAAACTAAATGCACATTTTCATTTTATGTATTGTCTTGGAGAGAAAACCAAATAACTTACAATTAGTTACATTTCTATTGTTCCCATTTTTTTGTGGCTTTTGCTTCCTGTAATGTCTGCACAGTTCTTCAGCGTTTGTCAGGCAAACTTCTTGCAGTTACAACTTCCATGTCTTTTCACACATTACATATACACAAACAGTAGGATTTCTGTGCTTATTTTGGCTGTTTTATAAAGACTTGTTCAGTCTTTGTTCTTTACACCGCATCCCACTTGTCAGAGAAATAAGACAAATATATTTTAAGACACAAACCAAAATAAATGGGCGGGTTTAGAAACGACAAGCCGCAGAGGAAGATGTGGCCTGTATGGGCCACTTCAAGGCAGCCTGACTGCCATGAAATACTGTGTCAGTAAGCTTCAGTGTGGAAATAGAGCTGCGAGGACACTTTCAGAAGCACTGTAGATTATACTGTACAGAGGTAGCTTGATTTACAAATGCCTAGAATTAAGCTGAGTTTGATGTGAGCCGTTGCCCAGATGATTTTTTATTTATTTCTTAACTTATTTTTGCCTTAACTTGCCAGCAATGAAATGAGTTAGTAGTGAGCTTCATGCTCTCCACAGCTCCAGAAAAATCGAAAAAAGAAACAATTAAGCGAGAACCTTGTGGATTCTCATTCACAAGCAAAGTGGTTTACAAGCAAAATTTTCAGTCAAGTGTTATTTGGTTTCCCAAACAATACTTCCTCACTGTCCCAGCTCATCTGTTTTTTGATCATGTGACATTCACAAGCTGAGCCCTTATGTCAAAGCAGTCCGGGGTTCTCCGGACAGAATTGGATTCTTCAAACGGAGACTCAGATATGGATTGACAAAAAAAGGTTTTATTAATACAAAAATGCTGCAAGATCGTCAAAGACAAAGGGCGCTGGTTACAATCAACCAGGAAATAAACAAAAAACACTTGCAAAAGGCAAGGACAAATATAAAAGGACAAGAAAACCCAAAGCGCCTGTGATACAACCCGAGACTATAATTTTCAACCCAAAAACTACTTGGAACAAAGAAAATACGTGGCAAGAAACTGCGAGGCATGAGCATGAACCGTCTAGAAAATTGAGCGCTTGGGATACAGAGTCATGAGCAAGGCGAATTTTCTGACAGTAGTAGTCAGCGTGGCATCACTTTTTAAAGGCAGCAGGTAATGAGGCCAGATTCGTGTTAGGTGCGGCTCGTGAGGAAACGCCCACCCAGACAGGATCGTGACACCTTATGCCGAGGTTGGCAACCTCGAAGGCCTGTGTACGATACCTCCCTCTTCCAACACAACTGATCCAAATGATCAGGATTGTTTTCTTGCTTCTGTGGATCATTAGAATCAGGTCTGTTGGAGAAGGGTTCGATTGACGCAGTTGTCGTGTTTATAAATGAAATATGATGACGTACACTACAGACGTACAAGCAGCTCAGAATCTGTTTGCCTGCTCTTTGATCAAACTCACCAAAATCCTGTGAAACCACCTGCGCCGCAACTTAGACCTGCTCAAAGATAGTCTAAGCCTTAGACTATTGTAAATTGTAAATTGTAGATTGTGCCCGGGGCCTTGAATAGAAAACACCAATGAAAATAGAGCCCTTAGAGTCCCTTGGTAAGTGCTCCTGTTTTGCTCAGCAACAGATGTCAGTTGGGGTCAGACGTTTTAGTCTTTAACGTCTGTCTGCCTATGAGAGCATCTCTAAATGGAGGCTACAGTGACTAGATGTGCTTTTCCTGAGGAAAAAAAAGAGATATTTATTTGAAGAAGGGGTTGATTGTGTTCATGATATGTTAATCCAGTGACTGATTTGCGGACGGCATCTCTTATAGGGCCAGAAAATGACTTGATGAAATGCGATAAGAACATAATTTTACATCAATGTGTTTGGTCAAGAAAATGCAAATCCCCACACGGGATGAAAAAGTATCCATCCATCCATATGCCCTCCCTCAGTCTCACCCTTAAACCCAGTGCTCTCTGCAGCTGAAAATAAACACCACTGGTGCCTACATCAGGATTTTTTGCTGTACCGCATTTTGTTTTAAGACAAACTTTTCACTAAACAAATGCCTTCTATCCACACGTGCGTGTTTACCCAATACAACATAGCAGTGTGATGCAAGAGCGCGGCACAGGAAGAGGAAAGGATGGTGGTTCTCCCCAGAGAGCGCTGCCCAGAGGAGGCACGATTAGGAGGTGAAGCAGTCAAACACTCGGACCAAATGTGCCAGTATATCACGATAACCCCAGGCTGTTCTGGGCCAGCAGGACTGACAGGCAAACTCTGCCTATGGCCGACTACAGCTGGATTATTTATCATCTCCTATAGCCATTCTACTGTGCTCTCGCTCATTTGGAGCTCAAGTCTGTGTGCACTGTGTACACTGACACGTGGATTTGTCATAAGTCCCAAAAACCCAAAAGCTTACAGTTTCCCCACACTCCAAGCATGTTTACGGAGTTATTCCAGTCATGTGCAAATCAACAAATATCTGCTCATTCTGTCTCCAGTAGTTTGCGACTGAATGAAAAAGGGCGGATAAAAGTGATTTTCTCTCTAGCTAGATATGCTTTGAAACATTAGTTAGGATGAAAACTTTTGCCTTGTGTAACAAAATCACTTGCATTTCAAGGTAAGATTCACATAAATGACTATGATTACTGATAAATAATATATTAAGCTTATGTGAGCTAATCTGTGTGTCAAACTGGTAGCCGTTCGCATTAATCACTAGTTCAGTTTCAAAGTTTGGTGACCCCTGCTCTTTTCTGTATTTTTTTATTTTTTTATTTTTTTGTACACAATTTACTGTATTGGCCCGAATATAAGACGGTGTTTTTTGCATTGAAATAAGACTGAAAAAGTGTGGGGCGTTTTATATTCGGGGTCTATACATTATACCCATTCACGACGCTAGATGGCGCCACATATCATTGAAGCGAATGCTGAATTTGACTCCCCAGGCCAAAGCGAACCCCTGTCACGAAGAATAAAAATAAAAATAGCTGTAGCACGTAGTAAAATAAAAAATAGCGGTAAGAAAGAAAATAATAGAAGAGATAACAGAAAATAGAGAAACCTAGCGACAATCTGGAGAAAAGTGGGTCGAAGATCGGCCAGGTTAACCGGCGGCTGAGGAGAAGTTATGGTGTAAACTTCAAGATACTTTTTCTCTCAAATATATTGTTATAATCTTTTGTTTCAGATGTATTGTAATTATTTTCTGTATAAAAAATTAATTTGGTGTACAAAACGTCTTTTTTCAAACTTGAGTCTTGAAAAAGAGGGGGTCGTCTTATAATCAGGGCCGTCTTATATTCGGGCCAATACGGTAATACAGTCCTGGTGTGTCTAATTAATTAATTAATCTAATTGCCCTATGTATGAAATGTATTATGTAAATAAAGCTGCTTTGCCTTGCCTAATAGCCGAATATTACAAATTACAGTACGTTGTACAAAAACATTTTTTGCCTTGCTGAAATTAGCGGCAATGTATTTTTACTTGTGGAGTCAGCGCCTTATCCGCAGATCGCCAAATTACACAACATAATTAGGTGGGCAAAATGCATGTTTTTTTTTTTAAATAGTAGCCAAAGCCAACAGTGGTCTTTTATTGCTTCATACGCGCAAGGAAGCAGCACCTGGTAGCCTGCGGTGGTTATCTTTCATTTTGTTCAGCTGCTCATGTCAGCCCGCATGACGGTGGTCACTATGAGAGCAGCTCTGGTGTTACTGCCTGTGAACAGCTTGCTCTGTTTTCGCATTCTTCTGTTGTGTGAACACTATTATGGTTTCCTCGGCTGATAATTGCCAAAGCAATGTTGTTTTAGGACCTGACACAAATGCCTCCTGGGCCTCTAACCTTTGTGGAACTTGACTGTAATAGTTCCTGACACTTGTTTTAGTAGCTCTCAAGCACCAAAGACAAAGTTTTTTGGCTCTGCAGAGGAAGAACAATCGTCTTGGCACAAATGCCGAGGTGTAGTCTTTTGTTCTCCGTGAGATAATTTGAAGCAGGTCAGAAATGAGAGCATCTTAATATGATTGCCAGGTGAATTAAACAAGGCCCATGGGCCTGGTAAGGCTGGGTGGGGAGGGGCTTCTTTGTTTTTACTGTGGCTGTGAGCACTTGACGGCTTTTAATTGAACACACATTTATTATGCTAGGTTCAGCTGAAGTGTGACGGCTATGATGAGGCCTCAATTAGAACCATTAACAAGATGATTGCGCTCAAAGTCAACAAGGAAGAGGTTTGTTTTTTTTTTTCATCCCCGCCGGATCGGGTCCTGTTGTAAAAGCACCCAATGGCCATGTGTGAAAATGTTCTCATACTTTGAAGAAAATGCAGGCTCCATTCGTCATCTCTCCCCGTAGCACAATGCAATCTCAATCCATTTAGCTTTTGAAAGCAACATGTCAGGATGTGTGATACTGTTCAGCGAAGGAGGCAAGCACCCTGCAGAGATATGTCGCTTTGCTTTTACTTCTGCTCGGACGCAAAATGTGCTCGAAAGCAAGTGTCACGACCACTGGGGCTACTTTTAAGCTTGAGAGCACATTGTGACGCAGCTGATCGGTTTGAGTGTGTCTAACCCTGTGATCTGTGTGCTAACATTGGCCTACTGGGCTAAGATCAGTTCGTCAACCCTGCCTTTGTTACCCCCGTGAAGGAAGGCTTACCCAAGGACCTCCCTGTTTACTCTGGCCTCCACAATGGCAAACTCTAAACTCCCTTTGTTGCCAGGATTTAGGCTAGATTTACTTCAATTTTATCTGCGAGGGTCCCCTTTCATCAGCTTGGAGGTCTAATGCCCTTAACTGGCTTAACCTAGCTCCCCTTGTGATCCTCACGCCCCGGTACCCACGCCGTCTTTGGCCTCCTCACCGCTCCCACTTATCCCCCAGCTCCTTGACTGGCTCTTTTAAGTCGCCCGTGAATCCCGAGCATCGCCTGGGCTTTTACTGTGGCAAAGCATTGTGGAGTGTGCTCGGTGACACCTGAAAGTCATGTTTAACATGTCATAAGCGCGTTCTGTGTCAGCACGATGTACACTCCTATACAGCCTCAAAGCACAGTGGCCCTACCGAAGTTGAAAGAAATCTGGATCAGATTGTTTATTCTTATGTCCATAACAGACTGTTATTGTAAATGAGCTTTTCCTCTTCGTCTTATTATTGTCATTACCCATAAAAAAACCGTAAACAGGGTGTCGGGGGGTGTGGGGGGTGGGGTCACTGGCCCCAACATATGAAGACAGAAGATGAGAAGACACACCCAACCTCATAGTTTTTGTTTCTCATATCAATTTTTTTTTTTTATATTTATGGCCAAAAAGTGTTTTCATATCAATATTTACTACAACTATGATTTGACTTTCGTGTTAGCTTAGTCGCTTAGTGACCGACTGCACCACGTTCCGACCTGTTCAAATTCTGTAGCACACATCAAAATAGCCTCCAGCCAAAACCTGAAAAAAAAAAATTGGCAACATGCGCTAGATTTCAGGTTAAATTCCTTTCTTCAACTGCCAAACTTTGGTTCAGCGGGCTGACTGGAGTTGAGGTCCGTATAAAAACGGATTGTTGACTCTATTTCAGCACCTCTTAGGACTTTAGTGGCTTTGCTCATAAATAAAGATGAGATGTCAGTCTGTATTTTTATCAACTTAATCTTTACTGTGAGAGCAATGTTCTCCTTTCGAGAGGAGGAGAATCATATTTTCCAGATATAGTAGGAAAGTGATAAAAGTAGTCAGTATTTTAGCATGCCTTGTTTTATCACTGTGCACTATGTAAGCGAGCCGTCCTTCTAAGACCAGGGCACTTAAAACTTTTTCCACTGAGGGAATCATGCAGAAAAATTGGATCTGAGGTACTCTTTGGTATTTATAGATATTGGTTTCATTTTATTTTTAGAATATGCAATCGGGTTAAAAAAAAACACACATGCTAACAGTGTGTCATTTATGATTCCACTGCTCCGTTATTGATCGGCTGTCATTTTGGATAATGTCAGAACACCACCTTGTCTGCAAATCAAGCATAGGACATGGCGTAAATTACCACCCCGTTGTCACTTCCCAGATGGGCTGCCAGTCACACGTGTTCGTCTTTTGAGTAGTCTAACTGCCAAATGGTCTCGGTGCGATTTAAGTCTCGCCGTCCTCCCAGGCAATCCCGTATTCATGAGACGAGAAATATTCTTTTTTTAAAAAGCCATTTTGAATTGCAAATATTCTCAAATCGGCAGCGAGCAGCAGAGTAAAGGCAGGGACAGTGTGGCGCTTATCCCCTGCACCGCATACGATGGCTGCCACATGTGCCCAAATTGTCATGGCATCATTATGTAACCTAGACCATCCAGATTATTCAAATTCCGCTTGAAAGTGTCATCAGCGGTGCTAGTGTGCCTTTTCTTTTTTAGACCTGTCACCTTTTTTTCTTTTTTTTGGGGGGGGGGGGGGGGCTCTTTCTCGCTAATACCGCCCACCTTCCTTCTCAAACTCGGCCTAATCCAGAGAGCGTCAGCATCAGTGCTACCTTTGATGGGCCCCGGATTAAAGCAAATCTCCATCTCTTTGGTGGATTTCAAACGCAGCACGAACAATGATGCCAGCCAGAGGCGAGCTAATGAGGCCTGCGGTGGACTGGCAACTTTCAAAATCGACCTGATGAAAGGCAACACCGTTATCACTCTACCTCCCCACGCGAAGCATGTCGCTCTTTTCCATTTTTTTTTTAACTTTCATTTTTCCATATCTCTTAATTTTTCTCCACCTAACCTCTTTTCTTTTCAAGAGTGGGCGAGGCCTGACTTAATTAGCGGGCTGAAGTGTGAGTGTACCTTTCACAGGGCGCTAATGAAAAGCTTTGCGCATTTCTTTTCACTAAATTAGCCACTGAGTGCGCCTCTCCTCCCTCCTCTCCCACTCAACCCTTCTGACCGGAGGGAGGTGTTATTACAGGGACTGTTGACTCTGCGGCTTTAGCGTTCCGCGTGTCTCTGCGGTACGCCGCTGATATCTTAATTAAACATGCAAATCTGATCTAGTATCGAACACATCTCAGCCGTGCCGCCGTGGCATGTCAGATGGTCCTTCTTTGTGTCGGGGCTTTCGTTTTGAATTTAATTAATACCAACGTGTGTGGAAAAATACATGGGCCATCCGAACAGAAATTAAATTAAGTGCTACAATGTTATTGATTTCCATGAAGCAACACACAGTTATGGCCGTTTTTGTTGTGAATGCACAGAAAGAAAGAAAAAATACGACTTATTTGTACCACTGCTGTATTGGTGTTGTATTGGTGATTGAAAATATACAAGGTGTTCAAAGTATATACTGTATCTATTTTTAAGTTCATTGAGTCCCTTCAATTTCTTTTCTTTGAAACATATTGTTTGCGACCGAGTTAACGCGAATCAAGCCCACTCTAACGCTCTGCTATCAAAAAAAGAAATAAAAAAGTTAAACCTCGGTTTTCGTCCATAATCTGTTCCAGAAGGCTGTTCGAAAACCGAAATTGTTCGAAAACCGAAACCACGCTCTTTTTAAAATAAAAATGTTTACTGAACACATCTGCTCACAATGGAAAGCAACACGAGGGAGCGTCACTTCCTTGTGTAAGGAAGGCGAGAGGAGTCAAATGGTGCATTCAAGTGCGTTCAGTTTGTTTGAGAACTCAAAATTTTTGGTTGAAAACCGAGTTGGTCGAGAACCGAGACGTTCGAAAACCGAGGTTTGACTGTACTTGGTGCATAATTATTCAGTGATGTGCTCCAAGATGAAAACTGGAGTTCTCGACAGGACAATAGGACTGGGTGCTGCGTGTGAAGATTATTATGAATGACCAGAACGAGTGACAAAAAAATTTGGAATTATTTCAGGGCTGTTTTTAATGTTACACTTTCATTTTGGTTTTTGATTTCTTCACTTTTTACTATTAGACCAATGGTTAATCTTGCAAATCATTGCATCATAAAGTGTACATTTTTATGAGTGCTTCATATTTCATCTATTGCTATCCAGTGTCAGTCAGTCACTGATACCCGATGAAGCCGTCTTTGCTTGTGATTTCCACGTGGCAGGTCCAGGCCGAGGAGCAAGTTAATCCCATTGTTGCGTGGATGTATAATGATATCCCAGGGCGCCATAGGATGTCGCTCTCTGTATGGCGCCAGCTTCTTTAGCCTCTGGTATTTCTCTTTATGGACCCGGGCCCAACCCTAGTTTCGTACTGCCAGTTTCAGGTTGAAGGCAAGGGTCTGACCTGTCACACTCAGCGACACGAGGACTTGTTCTTTGGCTCATCACAAGCTACTTCAAACATGGGATCTATGTTTGGGGTCTTGAGATGGTCAACCTTGATTGCTAGTAGCCTGATGAGAGAAATTGAAGTGTTTGTGCTAGCTTTTATGACCTCGTGTGTATGTAGCCGAGGCCTGCGCGCGGGATAATCCTAGCCAGTCTCTTTCTTTGAAGGGGAACAGATGTAGATTTACATATGTGGAGAGTCCCCAGCCTGTGATGAGATTAGCCGGTCTGGGATCTTTCTTCAGAGCAACTGGAAGGTGCATATTTAATAAATGCCTGGAGCTAGGCAGGGGCGGTGCGGGGTCTCGGACCTCAGAGATCCACAGGACAAAGGCAGACAAGGCCCATGACAGGCTGGCCCATATGGGAACAGGGTTACGTACAGATTGCACTTGCCTTTCATTGGGTGCAAGACAAGGCTTGAAGGGGTTTTAGGCAGCGAGCGAAAGCACTTGGCGGGCCACTTCTGCAGCCTTTCCACAAAGAGAGCTAATAAAAGGATTTGGAGCTCGGATTGGCTCATCTGTTTGCTTGTGTATGAGACCAGTTCGTGTGTAGGGGTGTGTTGTAGGAGTGTCAACACAAATCAGACAACACAACAGTATACGATCTAACACGGCATAAAAAATGATTTTGCAGTGTGACAAAATATTGATAAAACAAAGCATCATTTTCTCATATGCCACAGTATATTTAGGATATACTACTGTCATACATTGACCGTTAAAATGTGGGGGTCAAAAATCATTTCTCTGCCCATTGGATTTCTTTGATTGGTTTATTCAGCCAACCGCTACAAAGTTTAAAATGTGCAATTTGTCAGCCAAAACTACAGTCAAAAGTTTGCGAGGCACGTAAAATGCACATGCAGTACTCATGTCCAACAGCAAGAGGCATGAGTGCGTGGGCTCCCCGAAAGAAAAGAAAATAAGTGTATCGCCACTCCCCTGTGAAAAACCTTTGTAATGACATTTGTAATGACATTTTAAATGATTAAAATGGACATACGTGTTTGTCGCTGGATACTCTTCGATTCACTCTTCGACAGAGAAGCAATTTTAACCAACATAGGGATGAATGTATATGTGTACGAATCGTATGCAAGTTTTTCATGTTACTGTGGCCGTACGCGCAGTTGTATGCTAAAAAGCGACAGAGTACACCAACAAAATTCCCAAAATGGGTGTATTTGTGACCCGCAAGACGGAACTCGTCAAGCGAAATTCAAAACATGGAAAGTCGTAAATACAGTCAAACCTCGGTTTCCGAACGTCTCGGTTCTCGTCCAATTCGGTTTTCGACCAAAAATTTTGAGTTTGCTATGCCTCGGATGACGAACAAATTTCGGTTCTCGAACAAACTGAGCGCACTTGAATGCACCATTTGACTCCGCTCGCCTTCCTTACACGAGGAAGTGACGCTTCCTCGGGTAGACGAGGAAGTGACGCTTCCTCGGGTAGTGACGCTTCCTCGTGTTGCTTTCCATTGTGAGCAGACGTGTTCAGTAAACATTTTTATTATAAAAAGAGCGTGGTTTCGGTTTTCAAACAATTTCGGTTTTTGAACAGCCTTCTGGAACGGATTATGGACAAAAACCGAGGTTTGACTGTACTAAATATGAAATAAGCTACACGCAAGAAAAAAAATAACAGCATTTTCTTTTATTGTTGCAATTCAGATTGCTTGATCGGAAACATTTATGAACAATCGGTTCATTAATCGTGATTCTGAAAGTTCAAAACTCCTTTTTCCATACTTGCATCATATTGCTGCAGGTGCTTCCCAAAGATGACATGGTTTTGGTCTTCAGACAAGCAACTGGTTCAGATTGAATCAATGGGGACTCTGCTAATAACATTCTAATGGTGCACCTACACACGGTGACAGTACAATTGGATTCTATCAGAAATCATTTCATGACTGTACTGCATTGCAGTTGGGTTCGGCAAATTACTGAGTAACTCGAAATCCCACTTCTACCAAGTAGGGAGGTAACAGCTTCTTGATGAATACAGGTAGCATGATGTAACACATGTCTTAAAGCAAAGACAGCAAAGCTCATTTGCAAGTCTCATCTCATAACTATTTATGTCTTATGATAAAGCCTCTCAGTTGGCTTTTTGCCGTTGTCGTCGCGCTCTTGCAGCAGGTAAGGTTGTCAAGTCTTGTTTACACAGAAAACAAGTTGAACATGTGTCCCCCGCATTTCCCTGGCTTCCCGCTGGACCACTACAAGCCATTTGAACAAGAATAGCACCGAATGCCAACAAAGCTCAGTGGATGCGCATAAACCACAACAGACATCGCAGCTTGTGTACATCTGTTCTGAATTCCAACCTAATAATCCACAAGGCTTGCACATGTTTCTCACAAAGGATAAATTTATCAAATCTCATTGCTTCTACTTATCCCCCTTGCTGCTCTTTTTTTTGGCATTGGGTAGTAAAAGTGACTCAAAATTGAGAAGACTTCTGATGGTTGTTGTGGAACTGATTATTGATTAATTGTGCAACGACTTGAAGCTAAGTTGATTCAGATGCAACCTGGTTTGCTGTCTGAAGACGAACATACACTGAAAAAAATGCTGTGTTGAGTTTACTGCGTTTTATTCTGCCCACCAGAAAAAAAAATCATTTGGAAATAAAAATAATATGGAGTAAGCTAAACACTAGGTGGCCTGGTGGTCAACTGGTTAGCGCTTCGGGCTAACAGTGCAGAGGGGCAGAGTTCAATTCTGGCTCCGCCCTTCCTGTGTGGAGCTTGCATGTTCTCCCCGGGCCTGCGTGGGTTTTCTCCGGGTACTCCGGTTTCCTCCCGCAAATTCCCAAAAACATGCGTGGCAGATTAATGGAACACTCCAAATTGTCCCAAGGTGTGAGTATGAGCGTGGGTGGTTGGTCATCTATGTGTGACCTGTGATTGACCGGCAACCAGTTCAGGGTGTCCCCCGCCTACTGCCTAAAGAAAGCTGGGATAGGCTCCGGCACGCCCCGCGACCCTTGTGAGGATACGCAGATCAGAAAATGGATGGATGGATAAATTCATCACTTTTTTTTTTTCTTTCTCCAATGTTGATGGTCAATAAATTTGAACATCTGAAATGTACTTTTGGGACTACCCTAATGGACCTCCCTCACAAGGGACTAGTTCTAGCAAGTACCACAGGCAAGCTCCGAATTTCATTCCTCTTTCTTCCACTTTCTCAAGGCTCCCCCTATGGAGAGACTGCGTCCACTCCGTACGGTGTGATCGCTTGTGTCTCACAAGGAAATGGCGAGCTTGGATATAAAAGATTTGAGCAAGCAACATGGCCACTCCCTGCGGTACAATCTTCCGGTGCAAATCCGAGACGTACCAACACGGACCTCTCAAACGCAGTCACCGAGGGTAAAGTCGAGTAGGCCAACTCAGTCTTTTCGGGCTTTGTTTACCTGCTGTTCTCATGTTGAGTCGAGACATTCTTATCATCCTCACAGATAGGACATGTGTACTAGGGGAGTGGGAAGGCAAACAGAACCTTTTGGTTGAAGAAAATCAGGTGAGTCTGAAGGGTTTTAAAAGAACTTGCGGTTGAAAGCAGAGAATAATGAAAGCGGTGGATAATCATAGAGAGAATGAAAGATGGAGGAATTTATAGAGATGCTTGATTGAAAGAGGGTGCTTGAGTCGGGGTGGGGGGGGGCGGGGGGGCTACGAGGCAATCTCGGAGGATGTGGCAGGCCTCTGCGGACTTCCTCGCAGACACCTCCGCTAATGAATCAGACCTGGTTTTTTAACGTCTCCTCGCTCGCCAGAACAAAGCATGCCAGCATTAATATTTTAGCGTTTCTTTTTATCTCAATGCTCAACAGCACTCCAAACAATTTTTTGCCAGGCAGACATTTTGAAAGAGGAAGAATTGGGAAGGAGATCAGGGGAGTGGGAGAAAGCAAAAAGAATGAGAGGCCGTCGCGAGGATGACGTGTTCTCAGGATTTTAACCCGTCTCACTGGTCGAAGAGTTACGATCGAACTGTCAAAGAAAAAAAGTTGATGCGATACACAGACAAGCCTGCCACTTTTGATATAGAACTACAGTGTTATCACTGTCCGTTTTTTTGGGGGGGAGTAAAGAATATTTGTTCGTGCAGTGACTTGTGTTGTACTTATTACTGCTACCTATTATCCCCAATTACTGAGGTCAATTTTAAAGCAATTGGTGATATTACGACTCACTGTCTTTGGATTGTAAAGCATTCTACAGCGTCTGCGGTTGATGACTTTCGAGTTACTTTCATGAAAAACAACAGCGGAATTCGACTGTGTGACATGCATTCATTCATTTTCTATTCTGTTTGGCTTCATTCGGTACAAGGGTCAGCTGGAGCCTCTCGCCGGTGACTTAAGGTGCGAGGCGATGTGCATCCTGAGATGGTTTGCCAGCCAATGAACTACACACAGCATGCCACAACACACGTCCAAACAATAAATAAAGTCAACAGGAAATTGTAGTCGCAGATGGGTTGAGATTTCACGAAACGTATTTTGACATTGATATTTAAAAATAAAATCGTAGTCTTTTTTTTCTCGCACTTCTGCTGTGGAGATGTCTTTTTTTTTTTTAAATTCAGACCTTCCTTTGTAAAATTTTACACAGTACAAATTTGACCATGTGTTGTAATTAATAGATTTGACGATTCAGAAAAAAAAAATTCCACCTGTTACTAAACCTAACCCTCAATATATAAATTAATAACTATTTCTTTTGCCAGTTTTACTTCAATAAGAAAAAAAAAAAGTTCAATGTCAATCACCTTCTCAAAACATTACATTCATTTTCCCTTATTTTGCTAAGACAAGGTAGCGTTGCTTGGCACTTGCCTTGGCAGCATGAAGACATTTTTAAAACAAAGTAAAATTCAAGGGGGGGTTCTCTGTAAGAAGAAGTACATGCTTTGGTGGACACAACTTGTGGCCAATTTCAAAACATGACATTCTTAATTGTGTTTTATTGGTTGTTAAACTACGCAGATTTAAAGAACACTTGAAATTGTCCTTTTGGGAGAAAGTCAAACTCGTCCTTAAGTGAGCTAGGCAGTTAACATTCTCACTTGTATTTTCTTAACCGCAGTGATAGCTCCACCATTTAAAAAAAATTAAATTATCACATTGTGCTTTGTCAAACAGCAAGCAATCAATAAACGATTTAAACTAGCAAAGGAGACACTTAGCCATGCCCATTACAGCCACAGACGTTTACCACACTTGATGTACTTGTCAATGAAATCTATTTCATGACAGAATCCATTTGTAATCATTCCATAGTACCCGCCTCCCCCACCCCGTGCAAAAAAAAAAAAAAAAAAAAAAAAAAGGATTGCAATTTTGCACATATTCTGCACATGATCGTAATTACTGGGGCAACAATAGAGGGGCGAGAGAGATGCACAAACACAAAAGGATGACAACATCTCTCAGCCACATCCATTAATTGCTTCTTTGTACTCTGAAATGGAGTAGCAGCATCTTTACCTGCATGTGTCCAAAATCGGGAGGGGTTGGCGAGCTGGTTGATGGTCTTGCATTGAGCTTAGGGAAGTGTGTGTGTGTGTGTGTGTGTGTGTGTGTGTGGAGGGGTTGGACGGTGCCGTCAGGAGATCCCCGGGCAATCGGCCGTGGGCATTGAGCTGTGAAAAGTCATTCAGAAGGAAAACGCCGTGCATCCTTTATTTATTTGTGTCTGAAATATTTATCTGTCACACGGGCCGTCTCATAATGGGACTGTCAGTCTCCTCTGCCCACTCAAGGGTGCGGGCATGTTGCCCTGAGCGCCCACTGCGGATCTCCTGTGAATAATTGCTGGAATTTCACTTTTGGGAATGTTGCACTCTGACCCTGCAGCTTGTTGTTTTTCTGCTTCAAGTGAAAGGTAGAATGTTTTAAAGTATTTACCTCAGTCTGGCTTTTGTGCCCCACATACACACATAGACACACACCTACTGTACACACACATCCACATTCATGCGCACAAATTCAAGTCTGAAAATAAATAATTCATCCCCTTACTCCGAGACCAGAACCCAATCAAGCTGAAAATCCCTGTCTTGCTGCACCTTTGAGCTGCCAGTTGCTCGGTGTTCTTATGTCCACGCTGGAAAAGACCTCTTCCAATGCGCAAGTGCACTCTATTAAGCCTTTAAAGGCACTTTTAATCCGGGGTCATCGCCTAAATGAAAGCCCACCTGTGTGTTTTTACACTCGACCCCGATGCTGCGGCTCTGAATTTGCCTCTTCAGGGAAACTTGAAACCCAAATAGTTTTTTTTCTTTTTTGAGTGAATTTTGGTGACACGGGCTAAAATTAAGGGACTCAGACAAGTATATGAAGGTTATTCATATATTTTAAAATTAGCCATCATGCAGGAGTATAACATTAAAATCACCTACTCATGTAAATTATTGAAACAACAAGGAAATGCAACACGATATTTGAATTTTAATTAACACATATATGGGTGGCTGAAGCTAACTTAGCATAGCATAGCATTTGTTGTCAAGCAGCACAACAGAAAGGTACATGCACATACATTTTCAGGCTAAGTGCTTCAGACAATAGGGCACCTATTGCCAATAGTTGAGATCAATGTCAGTGTCAAAGCACATCTGACGGAATGTCTTTTGGTCAGTGTGTGTGTGTGTGTGTGTGTGTGTGTTTGTCTTGAAGTCGACTGCTAATGTTGGATGCTAGCACGAGTGGTTTGCTTGCTTGCTGCCAACTGTCTTGTCCGTGTCCTCACTTGTGTTTATTATAATTCCGTTTTATATTTCATTGGTGATAATTTAATAGAATAAAGTGTAAACAATTTCTGATTACTGCTACTGGGAGGCTACATAGGCCAAAAAAATAAAAAATAAAAACACTGTATTTTTTTTTCCAGTGACAAGACCTCTCTTGCATGAAAAAAATACCATTCAAGGAAGGCACAAAAGTGTTCAACAAAAAAACAAAACAACATTAATCGCAAGAACTAATTTTTAACCACAAAAATCAACTCGGTCAAAAAAATATAGATAATAATGTTGTTGCATTACTGTTTGTCATGCGCATCATTCCAAATTATCAGGCCCACGCCCCATTGTAGTATCGGGCAGTACAATACTGAGGCTAAGAATAACTATGGCATGTCTGGATTGGATTGTGTTCGACATTAAAGTTTAAATTCTTCACCTTCTACTAAGTCATAATGCTGCAGGTGATATTTGAATCGACCTCAACTATCAGGAGTGCAGCTACCATCACGGCTATTGTATGCACCTTCACTCACAGCCATTGAATGTCGTACAATCATCTAGTCATCTTCCGACAACACACACGCGTGATTGTGCTTGAGATAAACACTTTCAATTAAACACCTGGGTACAAAATGCACAGATAGTTACACATTCACACACATGTGCACACACTCACATCCGGATGCATTATCGGTGAGTCTGTGCATGCATAATTAAGGAGTGACTTGTTTGGAGAGAGTGCATGTCGCCTCCCCATGTGCATCGTGCATCCTGAGAAGGAAGCTTTGAATAATGAAAAGTACCACCTATGCAAAATGCAGGAGATAAGCAAGACTGACGGCGAGTGGCTGCCTTTTGCGCATGTATGTACACCAGTCTGGTGATTGTAGAGTACGAGCGGGTCTACTGTGTTTGTGCGTATGGTACATGCGAGCATCTGCACTATACAGACGTACACAACAGTCTATGCTGGCGCAGGAGGGCTGGTTGTCATTTAGCACGGTGCCACTCGGACACTGAAGCATATGTGATGTCACAGAGTTGACAGCTGAGACACGGTCCTCTGTGGTCCACCCTCCCACTTCCGTAACCTCAACCCGCCTGAGCATCCCCCACCCCAACCGCCCTCCCACCTCTACTCTGACTGATGTCTCCTGCTCTGTCGTGAAATAGTTGCCATCCAGCATGACTGTGTAGACATATATGCAATACTTTGTTTTTCTTTTTACCCCACCCCCCTTCCCCCTCCAATTCTGCTGCTGAAGACTGCAAATTTCCCCAGTGCGGGACAAATAAAGGTTTTTTTTTTTAATATGTCCTTTTTTTTTTTTTTTTTTAATATGATGAATCCTGGAAAGTGCTTTCACAATGCCGGGAAAAGATGACACTTAGTGCCATTTTGGTTGCATTATATATACATGGAATCGGGGGCTGGGGGGGGGGGGTTGTCTTTATTCCAACGTAGTACAGGTACAGTCAAAGCTCGGTTTTCGGACGTCTCGGTTCCCGTCCAATTCGGTTTTCGACCCAAACATTTTTTATGCCTCGGATGACGAACAGATTTCGGTTCTCGAACAAACTGAGCGCACTTGAATGCACCATTTGACTCCTCTCGCCTTCCTTACACGAGGAAGTGACGCTTCCTCGTGTTGCTTTCCAGACGACGTGAGTGAGACTGACGCAATTCCTCATAAAATGTACACTTTATGTGCAATGATTTGCTTTCTAATAGTAAAAAGTGAAGAAATCATTGTAACATTAAAAACAGAAATAATTCCAAATGTTTTTGTCACTCATTCTGGTGATTCATAATAATCTTCACACGTCCTATTGTTCAGTAGTTTTCAAGCATCACTTAATTATGCACCAAGTACAGTTCGGTTTTCGAAAATTCGGTTTTCGACCAAAAATTTAGATTTTTTTATGCGTGACGTTTCGGTTTCAAACAAACTGAGCGCACTTGAACACCATTTGACTCCTCTCGTTCCTTACACGAGGAAGTCGAAGCAGACGTGTTCAGTAAACATTTTTATTTTAAAAAGAGCGTGGTTTCGGTTTTCGAACAATTTCGTTTTTCGAACAGCATTCTGGAACGGATTATGGACGAAAACCGAGGTTTGACTGTATTTAAAAAATAAATAAATAAAATTTTAAAAAACTTACAATATCTGCGTCAGGGGTTGTATCAGGAATCCTTTTCACACTACCTATACAAGGCGACATGTTTCATTTTGCTGTTCTTGATAAACAAGGCTAAAACAAAAAGAGGGATGATGTCCTCCCAGCAAGCAGTGGTGGAAATACTTTGTCAAGTCCTGTCAAGTCAACTTTATTGTCAAACATGCTCTATGTGCAACATACAGCACAGATGAAATTTCTTTCCTCTCAACCACAGTGCAACCACAGGAGAGAGAGGAGCCGCTGCGGGTACCCACGCCACCATCTACAGAACAGCTAACATAATTTGTGACTGTACTAAAATCGACTTTTTAGGTATTTGTGGCCTAATTAAAGGGGAAGTGTGCCTCTACTAACCTCTACTAACCTAAACACTGTATTCTGATTAGTCGGGTTTGTGGAATACGAATGAAGCAGCAAAAATTGACTCATTTTTATCCTTCGCATAGGGCCACCTCTTTATCGACTGAAAATGACATCACAGTGCCGGACAAAGTCACCAATCACAGCTCACCTGTTTTCTGTGTTTGGTCATGTGACGTATGCAAGATGAGAGTATCGTGTCCAATCGTGCAGTTGCATGGAACATATTTTTGGAAAGAAAACATTTGACTTGTGTTCCCGTTTTATGCATTTATTATTGTGATGACTTTTTATCATAATAATAATACATTTTATTTGTAAGCGCCTTTCACAGCACTCAAGGACACTTTACAACCAAGAGCAAACAAAAAAAACACAGAAAAGTTTTGGGGGAGCAGCGGCAGCCAACGATTATTCCACCCCTTCATTTGACTACAGATATCCATACTCCCTTGTGCCATTAATTACACGCAAGCTACTGGCATGCAAAGATTATTTGTCTAATTTGAAAAAAACTTAAAGGTAAGCAGTATTTTTTGAGTTGCTATCATGAGCTAATTTAGCACTTTTTCTGTGCTTCAAGTGAAGCGTATCGTGTGAGTACTTTTGCCAAGTTAGGCCTTTGCCATACACAAAGTCCAAAAACTGTGATTCAAAGAGACAAAACCTGCAGCTGCTTTGTTTACGGCCAATATGAACCCCCCCCCCGCTAAATCGTAAATCCGCTGCAAACTGTCTTTCCACCTCTCACCTTGTGATGTTTTTTTTCAGACATAAAACTACAAACCTTCCCCATCTTACCCGCTGACGACACCAACCTTACAACCCCGCCCCATAGGCACGGATAAAACATAATATCTAATTAAGTTTCAGCGCCGCATTTTCATTTGTTAATCACTTAAGTGCTCGGAAGAGAAGCTGATATCCAAAGGTCTGGTCCCAGTAGCCCAAAATGTCAAAATGCAATTATTTGCATGATTAGTCTGACCTGCACAGCGCACACCCTCCCTCCTTACCCGCAAAATCTGACAACCGCTGCCATGTTTATTTAGAACCCCAATCCCCCACCACCCCCCCTCCCCAAACCGTTCTGCGCCGCTGCAGCCATTGCTCCTCCATCTGGTCACTATTGGTACTGACTAGCACTGCTTGCAAGTGAGGAGAGAGCTTTTCGCCCAGGTGGGAGAGATAATCTTTCAATCTCTGCGAGCCTCAGGAACAAGGATAAGGGGGAAAAACACACACACACACACACAAATGGAAAATAAATGAATAAGAATAAAACAATTTATGCTTCTTAAAGGATAATACCATCCCAAATTATTAATCAAATCATCTTGATCCGTTTGAGCTTTTTTTGTTTGTGTATGTGTGTGTGTGTGTGTGTGTGTGTGTGTTTAGCGGATCAGGAATCCTCTCTAATCTGATTGCGTGGCGATAAGGCGGATTTAGTCTCGCTATTGTGCTACTCTGATTAAAGGGCCAGGTGAAGTACACACACTCAGTCGCGAGAAGGCACGCAAGAATGTGTGTAACTGCGATGACACATGCCGAGAGCATGCGCTTCCATGTAGAGCGGCAGCATGGATGTCTTCATTTCATGTCACGGGGACATCCAAATGATCAATGATCAAGTGAAGTGATGTGAGTGTTAAGGAGTTGCTTCAAGATTGAGATTACAATTTCAAAATGCTGGGGAAAAAAAACAACTAATCAATCAAAGTGTACATTTAAAAAGGTGAAAAGCCACATAAACAACATGTTCTTCAATTCATCAAATGTTATGTCCGTCATTAGTCGCTATCAGAACTCTTTTCCCCCAAACCATCTGTCCATGATCGAACTCATAAAAAGTTGGCCCGCTTTGCCAAATTGCATGTGGATCTGTGTTTGGACTTAATTGAATTGAAAAGGAATATTTGAAGAAGTGTGCATTTTGACAAAGGCTGCAGACTCGCAATGTATGGAGACCAAGTGCCTCAAGAGAGTCGTGTCAGGTCCCCTGGTAACCTATTAGACCCTAAACAACCACGAACCTCTCCCCACCCCACCCTCAATCCACCGCCTTTTCCGCTACAAAGCGCATCGTGCCAAGGGAGACCCTCGCAAAATATTCATGCTACACCACCTTGTGTGTGTGATCTGTCGGCTTATACACATATTCATGCACGGGGGAAACACAATGCTTCTGCAGTCTCATAAAGATGAATTCCTAAGAATGGTTAAAAAAATGAAACAGTGGTGACTGTAGGGGCTTTGGTGTTGTCACACTGACCCAAAATTCAAGGGGACAATATTGAATAATAAATACAGGGGAAAAAAATGCACATGGTAGTAGTATAATTGTAGCAGTTACTGTGCTGATGGTGGTGGGGTTGGTGGTTATCATTTGCGTCCCTTTTTTCTTAATATTCTGGTTGCATATGAATGGATGTAAAAATATATTGGCACCACAGTGGTTCAATCGTGACCACGTCTTGCGTGGATTGCACATGTTCTCCCTGTACCTGTGTGGCTTATCTCCGGGTACTCCGGTTTCCTCCCAAATTCCAAACACATTCACGGTAGATTAATGGAACACTGTAAATTGTTCCTCGGTGTGAATGTTTGTTTTTTTATGTCTTTGTGTGTCTGCGATTGGCTGGCAACCATTTCAGGTTAGTGCTCTTAATGTTGTTGACGGGCGGCCTGGTGGTGAGTAGTTAGCGCGTCGACCTCACAATGCCGAGGTACCGGGTTCAATCCCAACTCCGGCCTCCCTGTGTGGAGTTTGCATGTCTCGCCGGGCCTGCGTGGGTTTTCTCCGGGTACTCTGGTTTCCTCCTAAATTCCAAAAACATGCATGGCAGGCTGATTGAACACTCTAAATTGTCCCTAGGCGTCAATGTGAGCATGGATGGTTGTTCGTCTCTGTGTGCCCTGCGATTGGTTGGAAACCAGTTCAGGGTGTCCCCTGCCTACTGCCCGAAGACAGCTGGGATAGGCTGCAGCAGTCCCCGCGACCCTTGTGAGGATAAAGCAGATCGGAAAATAAATGAATGAATGATTTTGTTGACGAAAGGAGCACACCACTATCGCTAAACTAAGCTAAATTAACTCTGATACATTCATTCATTCATTTTCCGAACCGCTTTATCCTCACTAGGGTCACGGGGGGTGCCGGAGCCCATCCCAGCTGTCTTCGGGCAGTAGGCGGGGGACACCCTGAATTGGTTGCCAGCCAATCGCAGGGCACACAGAGACGAACAACCATCCACGCTCACACTCATAATTTAGAGTGCACAATCAGCCTGCCATGCATGTTTTTTTTTGGAACGTGGGAGGAAACCGGAGCACCCGGAGAAAACCCACGCAGGCCCGGGGAGAACATGCAAACTCCACACAGGGAGGCCGGAGCTGGATTTGAACCCGGTACCTCAGCACTGTGAAGCCGACGTGCTAACCACTGGGCTACCGGGCCGCCAACTCTGATACAGTCACGTATTTTACCTGCCCAAAGCAAAAGATGTGTCTCCTAACTGTGTACATTAAAAAGAAAAGAAACTCACAAAATGTAAAGATGCATGCGCTTAATTCAACAATGACATTATTCAACTGCCAGAGTAATCTTTGACTCCTCACAACAAATGTGGTTGGGCTTTTGCTCATTGTCTCTCAAGAACAGAAAAATCCAACTCTCATGCCTTCCACATGGATAACATCCCACCATAACTTTATGAGACAGACATGTCTCGTGATAAAAGAAAAAAAAATACATATCAAAGTACTTGAAAGTGAGGCCGTTCAGATTCGTCATCATCTGCCTTGTGTTCACAGGATTTTTTTTTTTTTGCTCGCTGACTGTTTGCTGGCAGATTGAGGTACTGTTGGACTTTGAAGCTTCGAGTGTGACCTCATGTTCCATTCTGTTTCAGCGTTCGCCATCCCACCGGGCAGACGTTTGCATTCTGACCTAAATTGGACAACTGCTCCGTGGGACGGTGAACATCTGTACATAGTCCATAACTGCCCTCACCCTGGTCACCGGCACAGCTGCTTCTGCTGCTTCGGTTGCTGTTGCTTTGGGTGTAGCTTCATTGGTTTTGCAGCATATTTTTACGCTGGTCACATTTGCTTGTGAGTGCTGTGAGTCACACTGTGTGTGTAGTCACGACAGAAAAATATGAAAATATTTCTGTTGCACATGAGGAAGTGTGTGTGTGGATACATGTTGCAACTATCAGACTCACAGCACAACAAGGAAATGGCCGATCATGACTGAAGTGGACGATTGCGAAAAAAATAGGGTCTTATTAACTCATTCACTCCCAAAGACGTTTTTAAACGTCTTTTCAAACTTGGTCCAGAATTGGCTGGTACTGAATGAGTTAATTAAGAAACTTTTTTTTTGATTGAACCTCAATCAATATTGTCATTGGCACAATTGTCAAGGAATAAGCTGACTTAGTTCACAGATGAATATGAGAAATCGCATTTTCTGAAATGACCAACATATCTGAATTTACCATAGCAGGAGATCACCTTATTCTCGTTCTCACCCACACGATAGTTTTCTTTGTCTTGTCCTCACAGCTCCAATTAGTGGACCACGTCGGATGCTTGTCAGCCAATTTTCTCCCGATCTTTTTGTTGTGTTGTCTGACAGGGAAACGGTGCCAACCTCTGCGCTGTACTCGACGCTAAAACTAAATGTTTTATCAAGCGCCCTATGTTTATTGACTTCCCTTTCATGTCGCTTTCTTCTGTTGTGCCTTTGTGGTGGCAAAAGATCCCCGCGCGTCATCATTTGCGAGCAATCGGAGATGTCAGAGGTGCTCTTTTGATGTGGAGTCAGTCATCCCGTTTGAGGTGCCACCTGTACCGCGCGCTCGCTAACTTATGCACAAATGGTGCCGCGTGGGCGTAGCTTTTTGTGCGACTGCATCTTTGCCGGGGCGTCATTATGGATCTTGAGAAACTCCTGTGTAATCATCCAACTCCGGGTCGCATTCCGGAGGGAGCAGAATGGCCTTGGAAGACATTACGGTGCCAATGTAATGATTGCAGCAGACTGAGGTGCATCGGCAGCTTTTGTAGCGCTGCCTTTTGATGGTAGGCACACCTTAATGATGGCACACACGAGTTCAGTAAACATAGTTTCTGGCAGTTTTACACAAACACAGTGCAGGGGATCCTCAGTTTCGTTCCCACGGTGGAGCTGTAACTCGATTCTGTAAACAACTGGAATAGGCTCCCGCACACCCGCGACCCTCATGAGGATAAGCTGATTAGAAAATGGATGGATGGACATTTCAGGGTGTACCCCGCCTCCTGCCCAAAGACAGCTGGGATAGGCTCCAGTACGCCCGCGAGCCTCGTGAGGATAAGCGGATTAGAAAATGGGTGGATGAATGGATGTTTGTATTGCGATATAAGGCGGAAATGTGACATAACTGGCTAGAGATAATTAAAGAAGGATTTCCGTTAACATTAAGCATTTTTTTTCATGGCCCCAAAACACCCAGTACAGTACAAAATGATTGTTTTGTACTTTTCAAATGGCCTAAAAATGTCCATTACAATACACAAGTATAGATAAATAAAATTTTAAAACGGTTTTAATGTTTATCCAAATGCATGCAGCTGGTCACTTTCAAAAGCTGCGAGGTTAGCATAGCATAAATTTGCATAATTTGCCAAAAACAAAACAACTGTACAGTCAAACCTCGGTTTCCGTCCATAATCCGTTCCAGAAGGCAGTTCGAAAACTGAAATTGTTCGAAAACCGAAACACCACTCTTTTTAAAATAAAAATGCTTACTGAACACGTCTGCTCACAATGGAAAGCAACACGAGGAAGCGTCACTTCCTGGTCTACCCTAGGAAGCATGACTTCCTCGTGTAAGGAAGGTGAAAGGAGCCAAATGGTGCATTCAAGTGCGCTCAGTTTGTTCGAGAACCAAAATGTGTTCGTCATCCGAGGCTTCTTCTTTCTTTCTTTCTTCCTTTCTTTTCTGATTGATATAAACAATAATCTATTTATATATAAACACATAACTTGGGGTAGGACTAGATAAGTTTTTTACTTCTTCCTACTCCTTTGAACATATAATTGTGTTGTATGATGACTGATTTCTCTTTTCCTTTTACAATTTTACTTACCTTACTTTCTGTCAATTTATTACTGAGTATGTTTTTATGTTCAATAAACAATAAACAAACAAATAAAAACCTCAACATTTTTGGTCGAAAACCGAATTGGTCGAGAACCGAAACGTTCGAAAACCGAGGTTTGACTGTACTTACAGTGTACCAAAACCGAATATCATCATTACATATTCATGGGAAGATACAGCATGCCACTTTTGAGCTGTGTGCCTATGGCAACCCGAAGCTAATAACAATGCTTTCCATTGCCTTTACTAAGAACACCAGTCCTGCCAACATGGCTGCCACATAGGTTCGTGCTTTACTTTTGATGGAAATGACAACTCTGCCAACATGGCCACCACATGGGCACATCTGTTATCCAGATCTAGCCTGTACTGTCTATCTTTGGCAACAGCAGAAATACGTGTACCAGTGTCTTTCCGAAGATTCAGCCATTAAATAAAGAAACAAAACAGACTTTGCCAACTAATCTACCAAAGAGCATTTTGAGTGCACTGGACACTATTTTTGTCTGTCTGTTATCTGCTAGTATGACTACGTATACAACTCTGTACAACCACCAGTGTTTATGAGAGTAATACATTGCCACAACAATAGCCTCCCTGAAACCAGCTCTCTTCTGATCTCCAGGCCAAGTACTGCCATACTTGGTGTAAAATGACAAACTACTGTTTTGTTCAAAGTGCAAAATAGGAATCATAGGGATATTTTGATGTGCCTGGTTTGTTTTTCTGGCTCGCCTTTTAGTGTCAGTGGAAAAAAGGCACAAGGCGACAGCTATTCCCCTCATTTATTAATGTTGGCTAACTAATTACTCGAGTTTATGAAAAAAAAAAAGAACTTGACAAAGTAGAACACTCATATATTCATAAAATGTTTTTGACGTCCATGTTCACTCAAATGCAAACAAACCCTAACAAACACAAACTGTGCCTCGACATTTTAAATGAAGTCAGCTTGTTTGTGTTGTACAAGTGCTCTTTTAAACAGGCCATTGATAGAACTCCTCTTAAGTGCGTCCAGTAAACAGCTCGAGAGAGACTACCAAGGGAGGACAGATCCTCGAGTGCGGCTAATGAATGGAAGACGCGTGGCGACAAGCATCTTTAATTCTCCGCCTGTTTGGCTGTTTGATATAAGATGTATACACAGACCTCTAGTGGTTTTGTGCTGTTCAGAGGGGAGAGTATAAATAGAGCAGTTCTCTGACGACAAGCTTTTCTTTAAAATGGATGCCAAAGTAATAGTCTATGACACATGCGCTTGTTGTTGGATTAACATAGTAAGAAACACATAAATCAATTTTTTGGGGGGTCAAACTCAAGTCATCATAAAAGCTATTGTCAAATGACAAAAAACAAACTATTTTTTATTGTCTAAGTATTTATTGTCTTTATGGGCACTCCCTTTTTCCACACTCTGGGCTCTACCCCGGGTGGTAGTCGGAACAGAATCCATACTCGCCACTAGCCGAGCAATATATTGGGCGGGTTGTCAAGTCACTCACTTGCATGAAACACTCACCCTCAAAAACTGTCTGATTTCAACAAGACAAGAAAAAGACTGTGCCAAGTTTACTTAAGAATTATAGTACACCTTCCACAGCTATTATTTGGGTGCAAGAATACATACTTGTGACAGCTGGGAGTGTTTTTTTTTTGCCCCTTTAGGATCATTAATTAACAACAAAAAAAGTTTTACACACTCCCCAACACAAACATAGTCACAGAGTGGTTTTAAATTGATACCAAATTGACAAAATCAAATGTGTATTTTCACACAACCACTCTGGTAAAAAAAGTGTACTGCCAGGGCTGCAGCTATCAAATATTTTGCTCTTTTGCTATCTTACTGAAAATTGTTATCAGTATTTTTTTTTTTAAAAATCCCTTTGACTGGCTGTCACCATAAAGTGTGCTGAGTCATTTACATTTACTGCCTTAGAAAAGTACAATCTGACGGCTCTCGCCAGCCTACACGGAGCACTTCACCGTTGCTAGCACTATCCAGCACTGCTAGCGCTTGCTAGCACTGGAGCCGCCGCTAAACGTTGACAACAGGCGCCGTACAATGCAGAATCTGTTTTTGTTTGTTTGTTTGTTTTTTTCCCCCTTCTTTACAATTGAATGTTAATTCAAGACATTAATTCAAGAAGATATTTTGAAGCTGGTAGACACAGATTGTGATGGCAAACAAACCAAAACACAGTCTGGGAGAAAAGTAAAGTCAGCCATTACACTTCAACAGGCTGTTGTTAAAAAAATGAAAGCGTTCAAAGGCATATGTGAGGAAAAAAACTGCCTTATATTAAGTCCTCGAGCACAGACAAAAGGTCTTGCTGATTAGAACGTTGGAGGCCTTTCAGCATGTGCCATTCATCATTCATCATTCACCCCACTGGTCCTCCTCTCTGATTACTCTGTCTCACACAGATACGCACACACACACGCTCGGACGCACGCACGCACACACACACACACACACACACGCGCAATATAGCCTAATATCTGAAAAGTTCTCATTGACTGACTGAGGATTAATTAGCTATGAGGTAATCATTGGCTCCAAACAAGGCTGTATGTCAGAAGAGTTGACATTTGGTCGACAAGGGAGGTGTGCGTGTGTGTGTGTGTGTGTGTGTGTGTGTGTGCGTGTGTGTGTGTGTGTTGCTACGGAAAATAGAGTATCTCACACACACACACACACACACCCAAGTCAGGCCTGTTTAGTGCCAGCTTTGTTAACAAGTCTGAGCAGATGAGAGGGATTATTTTTATTTCAATGGCACAAGGATGGTGTTGAGCAGTGCTCCCCGAGTCATTCACTTATGGTGTCTCATCATATTGGAGCATGTGGCCTGCCTTACTGTTAGCATCAGAATAGTTCAAAATTCAAAGATTCAAGGGTTCTTCACTTGTCATGAGATTGTGATATTTAGGGTTTGTTTTTTTTCAAAGTTATTCTGTCTCCTCTTTGAATTTGGCAGAGAGTGTGTGTTTGTTAAAATAGTAATGTTATCTTGTTTCCATGAAATTGTCTTAGGTAGTAAAGCTAGACAAACACTGACACAATTTGTTGAGGTGTCAGCTTATTTATCCTTTTCAACGAAAAACTGTTATACTGTACATATATTTTGAAGTATTTTTATAGTTCAACTCTTGTGCCTTTCAATTTAACTCACAGTTGCACATTCTATCGATGAGCCGCCACTGCACACAAAACATGTTCGTTTATGAACAATGAAATCATTCAGAACTCCCGATAATTTGTTTCGCTGCTGTTTTTTGAGGGTTTGCAGACAACTATTTTTCACTGTACAGTCAAACCTCCGTTTTCGTCCATAGTCCGTTCCAGAAGGCTGTTCGAAAACCGAAATTGTTCGATAACCGAAACTACGCTCTTTTTAAAATAAAAATGTTTATTGAACACGTCTGCTCACAATGGAAAGCAACACGAGGAAGCGTCACTTCCTCGTGTAAGGAAGGCAAGTGGAGTCAAATGGTGCATTCAAGTGCGCTCAGTTTGTTCGAGAACCGAAATTTGTTCGTCATCCAAGGCATAAAAAACTTTGGTCGAGAACCGAGACGTTCGAAAACCGAGGTTTGACTGTATTTGTTGAATGAGAGGTTAAAAATGGGCACATGTTACATGTTATGGAGTTCAGTTGCCATCTTCAAAGCATTCTCAGTACGGAAATGTCCCCAGGTTGTTTTTGAAATGGCTAATTGTGTTGTTGTCAATTATTCATCCGCATTCTAGCTTTCAAAGCATATAGACTTATAGTTTCCCTCAATAAACAGTGTTCCCCTAAGACTCCCTCTCAGTGTCCACACTATATACATCAATATTTCATACGTAATTATGATGGGAATGCCACCAGCTTATTTGTATTTCCGTAGAGGCGATTTGTGCCCCGTCTCAGATGATTGTTGTTGTCATACTCAGCGAATTGATAAGTTAACCTGTTTTAACCATTGCATTATTGAACTTTCATACATCGCGCCCACACACCAAGAGCAGCTTTCTAAGTCACACTGTCAATGTAACAGACTATGCGGATTACATGACAACAACTAAAGCGAAATGATGTGCAAATTGCCAGTTGAACAGAAAATGTGGGGGAAATATGCATCAAAAGTCGTCATCCATGATAGGCCGGATGCTTTTTCGTTGTCTTTTCCCTAAAAGACACGCATATGTTATGTATCAATTTGCATAAACATCCAATCGCATTTGTGTCATCCTCAGCAAGCATCAAATGATTAGCCTGCACTCTTTTACACGTCTTCGGCATTTTTTGGAGGGCAACACTCACTTCTAATGGCATGAAGAGAAGAATAACATCCAGCCTCAACAAATGCAATTACCGTAATTTCTGGACTATAGAGCGCACCTGATTATAAGCCGCACCACTAAATTTTAAAAGGAAAAAAACATTTTGTACACACATAAGCCGCACCCGTCCTATAAGCCGCAGGTGCCCATATTGTTACATGAGATATTTACAAAGAAAGACGGTACACAGACGGCTGTTAAAAAAGTCTTTATATAGGCCGCTTCATTAAATAAGCCGCAGAGTTGAAAGCGTGTGACAAAAGTCGCGGCTTATAGTCCGGAAATTACGGTACTTATCACAGTTGTGGTCGAATGTTTGACTGTTTTATGTTTAGGGTTGTTTGGACCACTGCGGTAAAGGGAACTTATTAATCAGTTTTATTAATGCATTGAACCCCTTTTATAAACATCACGGAACATCCAAATGTCACTCCATTATTGTGTGCTTGTGTATTGCACCTGCACCCGACTCCACCATTAACCCTGTAGGCTGCGGTATATTTGGGAATGGGCCATGTTGGTTTTAGTCCCGCCTTTGGGACTAATCACCTAATGAGGGCATTAAGAGAGTGTGAGGGTCAAAGTGATTTCTGTGAGTGTTGGGGCAGGTGGTATCCCTTGACATCGCAGAAACCCTCCCCCCCCAGGGGGATATTCATTGGGGCAGAGGATGCTCGAGGGCCTGGCCAGTCACACACTGCTTGGATGGTGATGGATACCTCGCCCCAGGGAGGACGACCATGAGACCACTTAAGCGTAAACACACACACGCACACAAACACACACACACACACACACACACACACACACACGCACAAAGAAACAAATGAGTGAGATGCAAAGAGCCAGACAAGGAGCAGACAAAAGCGCACAGCAAGATTGAAGCGCCATGTTTAGCCTGATGATGCATGACATGTGTAATGCATTCTAATTCTCCCCATCAGAGCACAAGTCTTTAAGAATGATGGATGATGTTGTTTCGGCGTCTCAGTAAACACAGCTTAATAGATGACGACCCCGACCCATCGGGGCCCCATTTCAGCGATTTCCACGATGCACGAGATCCGCAACGGCGTGTTGATTTCATTCATTTTTCATCACATTGGAGACTTTTAGTTACATAATTTAATAAGTTTTCATTTATTAACTGATTACATTTGTTCAGATATTATCACCGTTATTGTCAATTAACCCCACTGCTCTGTATTTAGGATAAAAAATTAACGTCATCGTTATTTAGAATATCCCATTCCAATTTCCCCTGCTTCACTTGTAGTGTGTGCCACAAGCTGATCTCAAAACTAATTTCTATTCTTTACCTTTTGACTCAGACTTGATTTTTAGTATTACTGTTTTTGTGCTTTCTACTGTATTTGTTATTAATTTGTTTTATTGTTTGTTGTTGTATATATGATGTTCGCTCCATGTACAGCACTTTGTATACAACGGTGGTTGTTTTAAAGTGCTCTACTAATACAGTTAAGTTGAGTTGAGTTGAATAAACTGTTGACTTTTCGTTAGTGTCTCTGTTATGTGGACCCAGACACTGACACAACACTAAGCAAAGAGGAGACCCCGTGGATGAGCCCACAACCTGACCTTTGGTTAGCTCGTGAGCTAGCTTGCGAGCTAGCTGTGCCTCTCGGGGAGGCATCGAAGGAAAGGGGGATATATTCCAGCCACTTGAGGTTGTAATTAGATATATTTTCATGCCTTCGCCATGCAGGAATGTGTCGGCATAGATGATAGATGTAGTTGTGTTTAATTGACATTTGTTGTTCAGCCGATAGCATTTGATAGTGGCTTCCATGGCTTGAAACCTCAATGTATATATTCGGTGATTTATTTATTTTTTTACACATTCAAATTTGGCAGGGTTGATCACAACACCGGTGTGTCAAATTTGTCATTTTCACTTTACAGAGACGTCAAGCATCTTCAAATGGAGTCGGTGAACGTAGCCTGTTAATAATTGCTGTCGTGAAGAATTTGGGGGACTATATTTATTTTTCTGTATCGCAAGGGTTGGTCAGGAAGTTGCATCGAGCCACCTTTACTAAGCATTTCTAGAATTCAACAACCCATCCTTTGAGTCTTTTCTTCCTGGTCTTGAATAAGAAAGAACCATTCCCAAGCAAAATCCAGAATCCGAAGAGGTCCAGCATCTACAAGTCGCCAGAGTTCATTTCATTGGCTATGTTGAACTCCTCCCTGTCATTATTTGCACAATGTATTCTCACGATACCACAGTAGCACAGTGCAGTTCAGTCACTAGCGTGTATGTCACAACCCTAAGACACAAGATGACATGCAGACGTGTGCACTGAGCTACTGTAATTCCCCAGGGAGGAAGGAAGTGAATACATAACGCCGCAGAGCTTCTGAGGTCTCTCTGCAGGGAACCTCCTACTCCTGGGACTCTGGGAGATTTGAGTCAGAATGTATCCTCCAGAGTAGGGGTGTGCTTGGTTTAAGATGATTTGAAAAAACAAGCAAGCCACTCTCAAGTGATGACACTGTTAAAATCGATGTGTTCGCATGTTGGCTAACAACAAAAAGATTCAGTTGCTAAAAGAACATTACGGAAGGATCGGATACATGATGCGGTTTACACACTAAGGTGCGTCAGTGTAATTTTTTTGGGGCCCCTGCTCAAAAACGAGGAACCTGGTTAAAGCTACGCATAACATTAAAGTTCAGGTTTCGTCAAACAGTGGGTAGCTTATTAAATCCCCTTTGATCGGACCCGTCTTTGATTTCTCTGTGCTCATAAAGAATTCACTTTCACTGGTAAATATCGGTAGTTCAGAGAGACAACGTGACACACGGCCCTCGTTCCCTCCCTCGCTCTCGTTTTTTTTTTTTCTTTTACAAAACAACTTTACGAACTAGGCAGGGCTTGTAAAAATGCACTGATGGGGAGTTACCATTTTACTGGCATACAGTATGTGAAAAATAAAAATTGCGACATATCAAGAATGTTGACCTCACGAGGAGGGACACACAAATATTGTCCATCATTAGGAATGCAAATACAGTCAAACCTCGGTTTTCGAACGTCTCGGTTCTCGACCAACTTGGTTTTCGACCAAAAATTTCGATTTTTTTATGCCTCGGATGACCAACAAATTTCGGTTCTCGAACAAACTGAGCGCACTTGAAGGCACCATTTGACTCCTCTCGCCTTCCTTACACGAGGAAGTGACGCTTCCTCAGGTAGACAAGGAAGTGACGCTTCCTCGTCTTGCTTTCCATTGTGAGCAGACGTGTTCAGTAAACATTTTTATTTTAAAAAGAGCGTGGTTTTGGTTTTGGAAAAATTTCGGTTTTCGAAACAGCCTTCTGGAACGGCTTACGGACGAAAACCGAGGTTTGACCGTATTGCCAATTTAATGTCATAGATGGAGGTAGACATCAACATGGATAAGATTCAATCAGACGAACCTTGTAGGGCACTGGTTAATATTTTCCTGCAAACAAAATATTTCAGGTGAAAAAGCAACGAGACCAAAAAAGATGTGTGTTTCCTTTCTTCCTCTGTATTTGGAAGCGGTAGGTGGCGAGGACATAACCATTGATGAAGGCATGAGCAGCAGTGACCAAACATGAACAATATGAATTTCTCCACACAGTGGAAAATCTGCATATATTATATTATGTCAGAATTATTCATATGCAATTTGGCTCAACAACTGCGTGGCTAAATTCTTGTGTCTCCATAATGTCCGTACTCATGGGTCAAAGTTTATGTATGACTGCAGTTTTCCCTTTCACGTTTATTTTGATAGGTTACATTACTTGGTTCAATAAGTTGTGTACGCATCTTCCGGGACTTGTGAACTGCCATTCAGTTGAACACAAGTGTAGCAATGACAAAAAGCCTTCCCGCCTGCGAACTCGTACCCCAGTTGCCATAGCGCTTCTATTTGTTACTGCCCCAATTTTTCGAGGCGAAAATAATGAGCAGTGTCTCCCAGAGGCCTGCCAACTTGTTCTTATGTCCCAGGCTACAACCTGACCTGGCAATGCCACCCGATTGAGACCCACTTTGCCCTGGGGGCCAGGCGGTGTTTGTTTGCCCTGCGCAGAAGATGACACTTTGTTACGGAAATGGAAAGGTCATGTCGGCACCCCTGACCCCGTGCCTCTCAGCCTTCATTCTACTTCATGCCAGGGTGGTGGCAGAACATGCATTTTCTCGGCACGTCAATGCACACACTTCAAACCAGTTTAGATGGACTCTTTTTCCAGACATGAACAACACATTTGATTGGAAGTTGATTCCATTGAGGGCTGTAATTGCCTATATCCTCATTAGAATTGATCACCAAACTCTCTACATTATAGTATTTCACTGTTCTTCACTGGCGCAGCGCGAGCATGCGTCTTCACAGTGCATTTCGGCAACCTTGAAGTAGATCAAAATATGTGCCAGATTAACTGGAAGAATCCTGCTAACATAAAGAGAATTCATAATTTAACTAACAATACGGATTGAGCCAAGTTATATTCCTGATCTAATCCTTTAAATTTAAGTAATTGTTTCTTATTTTGTGTCCTTAAACTGTTTTATGTACGTTTTTAGGGAAGCATTACTTTTGTGTATATATAACTAAATTATGAATACAACTGCATTCATGTCTAGTACTGTTTACTATTCTCACTAAAATCAAGAACATGCAATTTTGCATATCGTTACAAATCCTTCAAAGAATAGGAAAAGAGAAAGCAAATGATGCCAACTATTTTCAAAACCCGAATCTCCACAGCAGCACACTATGTTACAAGATGCCACCTAGTCGCCCGGCTACAAAGAATTCAGCATTTCCTTTTAAAGTCTTACGATTTCACTTGGATGACTCACATCTACCAATTACACACGGAGGCTTTATGCTGCATTTCAATGTGTTAAAATAGTAAAAATATATTCTGGGTGATTAAGCTTTACTTTGTGTCTCTGTTTAGCACTATTCCATAGTTCCTTATGTTTTTCCTTATGTCATCACAACATCCTGTTTCAGTAATAAAAATGTTTCAGTCCGAAACCGAAAAATGCACATTAGGGCAATTTAGCCGCCGAAAATTTTGGAGACTTAGAAATTTGTCCTGACCCAGCCGAGCTAGCCTCTGTAGGTAGGTGGTGGCCCAAAATCGCTCCGGGCCACTGGCTCACTGGGCCACTGTAATGTTGAACCTGATTAATCACATTTTGAAGCAATTGGGGCTCAATTGAGTGCAGCAAAGACGCTATTGAATTCAGTCCAAGCTCGTTTGTGGCCCGAGGAAGTGAAACACGCCATGAGCTATGGGTATTGTCTGACCTATTATGTGGAGCAGTATACACTGAGCAGATTAAGAAGGCTGTCAATTGCGTGGAATAGATTGTAAGCGAATCACATCGTGAAGCAGTTGATTTATCCAGTCTTGAAACAAAAGAAGCAAAATGAATTGTACTACTTGTGCTACATCCAGCAGTGGTGCCGTTAATTTTATTCTCAGCTAGTTTTCCGATCAAAAGAAGCATGATACCTAATATGGGACGATCTCTCTGGCACCACTTGTCCGGGAAATACGACACCAATATCAAAACAAGTGTTAGAACGTACTGAAATATTCTCTCATTCCTTGAAACAGGATGCATGATGGAAAATTGGCTTGAAGTAACTGGTTATATGCCATCGCGGATCACCTGTTCATCGACTCAACACTGCAATTAGACAACCAAGTACATTGTTTGTTCAATACCCATTTCAAAATTTTTTGTCAATGACCACACCATTCTGAATTTCATTGAATTTTGATATGTGGCTGGTTTGGTTTTGTTCGGCCATGACTTGTCACCTAGGCTGGGTGAAGAGCCGCCTTTTCTGTGCTCAACAAGTAGCCAAATAAATTGAATGTTGCTTCTTCCGTGAGCAGGGGTGGGGCTAAGCAGTGGGTCATTGATATGCGACTGCCTTTTCAACTGATTTAGGATTATCTGGTGCTGTAATTCCTGATTTTTGAGTTTATGTATTTTTTGTCTTCTACTTTGCCCCTTTCATAATTTTGCTGCTGTAAATTGGGCATTTCTCCATTGTGAGACAAATAACGGTTTTATCTTATCTTAAAATGTGAAAAAAATGTATGACACAAATAAAACTATTTTCCATCCCTCATTCCAAGTTAAAGCAGTGATTTGTGACAAGCTTTTTTTTTCTGTTAATGGTTATGCGGTTCCGTGTGTGATGTCAGGCCATTTTCTTTCCATAGGCACTTTAATGTTACATTATACAACACTTAGGGTTTGGTTTTTTTTAGTTTTCAGTTGTCTCTTTAATTTCTCTGATGAGATAATTGTCCTCTGTGGCTTCTTTACTCGCCAACTTCAGCCTTCTAATAGGCATCAGGAACCTACGAAGGTGAAGATCCACCATAATCAGAATCAGAATCAGCTTTATTGGCCAAATATGGAGAACACACAAGGAATTTGACTCCGGTATAATAATAAGGCCACTTTTATGTCCCTCGGCGATAAAATCGCATCGCCCTGCAAGATTTGACCTCGCAATTTGCCTCGTGAGCATCCGTTTTGTGCAGAGCTCCTGGGGCCCATCTTAAGCATCCAATCGTTTTAGCCAGAATGAGGCACACCGATAATGACCCTTGCCATGACTGTTACACCGCATTGCATAATTTTAGAGCTTTAGAATTGATTATCTTTGTGGAAACATGTATTTTAGTAATAAGGTCTTCAGAGGCAAGAGCTGAAAATACAAATTTACACTTGGGCCCACACACATGCATCACATTATGATTATGGCGCTCAAAGGGAAGTCTTATTAATCTTCTACAGTTTTTCCTCCTCATCTGGAGGCAGCTCATGAACAATTCAGCCGATGCCTGCTAATAGTGTTTCACAAGGCTCTGTGGGATATCTTTTATACATCACTGAGGGCAATTATCAACTTAGCCGAGGAGGCAGTGTCGCCAGCTCAGCCCTGCCCTTCTCTCTCTCGCTCGCTCTCTGCCTTGGCATGACTTTTATTACAGCAGTATGCTTGCAAAGCTAGAGTGAATAAAATTAAAATGTAAACTTAAGACATATAAAATACTGTCTGTGTTTTGCTCGAAGACCAGCTGGGCACACTTGTAAATTCCAACTCAATCACATTTTATGAACAAAAAGTTGAAGCTAATCAGTCACTGCACTTAAAGTAAATCTGTTAATTATTGGTGTGTATAATCGAACCTGAAAAGAATGTAAACATGAAACCGGAAAATACATATATTTTTAAATCAGTGACACCAATTATCATCCAACAGCAAAATACGCAGCTTTCTGCTATTTCCCAGAGCCACTGTCCTACAAAAATATTGGCAATTGGCACAAGAGGGCACCACAGTCCCGCTTACCCCCCAGGGATGCCACCTCACCCCGCCCAATTTGCCCTTCCCTGATGTTGCTCCCTTTGCTTTTATCCACCGGCGCGGTTGTTGGGGGGGGAGCAAGTCGGCACAGCTGGCGGCATTAGTTGGCTTAAGCCTCCATGCTAATGCTAATGTAGGGTCAGGACGGACAATATGAGCCATATGACTGACCACTGACACAGGGTTGTGAAAGTGGATGAGGGCCACCCCTGCCGAGCTGAACGCAGATGGATTCGTGAGCGACATGGCAGAGTTGATGGGAGAATGTTGCCACCATTTTTTTTTATTTTTTTTACCCTAGCCCTCTAATTAGATTAGGCTATGTGTACTTTAGTTGCTCATCCTGTTCTGGGATGTGGGGAAGCAGGGATTATGCCCCGGACAAGTCGCCCATGAATCATAGGGCACATTCAGAATAGCTTTCAGAGATATTTTTGTTGTTTTTTTTGTTTTTTGTGGAACATATTTATCCTTTATCTGGTATAAAAACTAACTAACAAATATCACTGCCAAAATTCCTGGATAAGCTGACCATATTCTATGGCCGTTATGGAGGGGGAGCCACCTCAGGGGTTAGCCGTCACTGGGGAATTTGTGACATTTCAAGTGACAGAGGCTAACGTGCACAGAGTTTTTAAATCGGTACAGTTAGGAAAAGCTGCTGGGCCGGATTTCATTGCTCCTCGGCTACTTAAACTGTGCTAGAGATGACTTTCTGCCTCACTATCTCTTTATGTGGCACCAACAAACTACAGTAATACCTTGGTTTTCGACCATAATCCTTTCCAGAAGGCTGTTCGAAAACCGATTTGTTTGAAAACCGAAACAATGCTCTTTAAAAAAAAAAATCTTTATTAAACACGTCTGCTCACAATGCTACACAGCGTCACTTCCTCATGTAAGGTAGGCAAGAGGATTCAAGTGGCGCATTCAAATGCGCTCAGTTTGGTTGAGAAACGATTTTCGGTTGTAATCTGAGGCATAAAAAAACTCGAAATTTTTGGTCGAAAACCGATTTGGTCGAGAACAGAGACGTTCAAAAACCGAGGTTTGACTGTACTATTGTGCCAGTGCCCCCCCAAAACACCTCGAACATATTTGAACGACTTGAGACTTCGAGCTTTAACATCCGTAATTCTGAAGAGTTTTGAGAAACTGCTGAAGTCCTACATCAGTCCTGACATATCTGTCAGTAATGGCCCTTTACTGTTTGCTAATACATCTGTGGATGACGCTCTTCATACTGTACTGGAAGAACCTTGAGTATAACAATATCTATGTCAGAATGTTGTTTCTTGATTACAGCTGTGCCTTGCATACAATTCGTGTACCATCCGTGTCCTGGAAAGTCATGTGAACATCTGTGAAAAGCAGACAACAGATCTTCTAAGTCAACTTGAGTCGTCAGCCTATGTCTTGTTTCTATCTCACTGTCGTCCAACCCTGATATCACTTCCTCAATCAATCTTTCTTCATGCCAGCAGTTCCCTTCCGTATGCTCGTGTCCTCCGTTTTCACGGCCTAATGATCCTCCTCTGGCAAGAGAGCCAACAGCTGGCCGCACAGACCCGAGGCGCAGTCTCTTGCCCTCGGAGGCCAACGAGGCCTTTGTGCTGGGTTCCCAGAGCAGCAGGGAAACCTCTGTTTTGGAACAACAGCGATCACACCGGGGCTTATATTTATAACCGCGCTAGCATGACTGCTGTTGACCCTCGCGGTAATCACCAGTGTGCATTGAGCCTGAGCGAGGCTGAAATTTGGCCCGCTCCAGATGGGCACCGGCCAGATTGGCCCGACGAGTTTCATGTTGAAATCATAGACGGGCTTTTGTCCATGCCAACATTAAACTGGCAGAGCAGTTGTTCTCATCCGGTACGGGGAATACCAAAAAAATATACATACATGGGAACACGATGATAATGTTTCAGTTTAATCATCTGAAAGGTCAGTTTAGCTTTGAACCCCGTTGCGCTTTGTACACTCGTTTGCAAACAAAAATGTTTTAAATTGCTGGATTAATGTTGTCACGGAGTGTCTAGGTCACTGTGATTTTGTAAAGACTCCCCCTATCAATCCGTTTCCTCTACCAATTCTGCGGGACAATCTGAAGGTGTGTAGACGTGATATTTCTTGTTTCCTTTTTCAAATGAAATATATTTTATGATGGAACATATCCTAGATACACTTGCGGTGGCAAAAAGTTGGAGCAGAGCGGGGACCTGTCGTATGGCACAGTTCACCACAACAACCCCGCAACGCTGTACTTAGAGTCAGTGGACACATTTAGCGAACGGAACTTCGTATCCCTTAATCCTTTCCGCAGCACAAGGATACATTCTGCTTTGCCAGCTTAGCCCGCACAGACATGTCCGTTTGACGTTTGAAGATGCATTTCATTGGTTTTCTCGAGATGCCTTCAGGGACCCACAAGGAGAATTAATAGCAGCACTGGCAGCAGAGTGAAGCCACAAGTAGGTGAAAGGAAAACACAGCCCACAGATTGATGGTGTCATCCTCAGTGCACCAGGCCGCATGCTGTGTTAAGATGGGTCCTTATAATATACTGTATAACTACGAGTGAAATGACACCTTATTTGCTAGAAGCATCGGAATAAGCGGTATAATAACTCATTTCAAGCACTGTACTCACAAGCATATGCCGATGCCGAGAGCAAAGTGCAAAGTAGGAGATCATGTACAGTCAAGTCGAGTTTTTTATGCCTCGGATGACGAACAAATTTCGGTTCTCGCACAAACTGAACGCACTTGAATGCACCATTTGACTCCGCTCGCCTTCCTTACACGAGGAAGTGACACACGAGGAAGTGACACTTCCTCGTGTTGCTTTCCATTGTGAGCAGATGTGTTCCAAAAAAACATTTTTATTTTAAAAAGAGCGTGCTTTCGGTTTTCGAACAATTCGGTTTTGGAACAGCCTTCTGGAACGGATTATGGACGAAAACCGAGGTTTGACTGTATGTTATTACCATTCATCCTCTTCATGTTTTCTTTTATATTTATTTGGGGGAAAAAATATCCATTCTTGTTGTTGAGGAAGTACTCTGTAACGTCCTTTACTGACACCTTTAGAAGTGAAACATTATTGACAGCAACTTATTTCTATTCTTGGAAGTAAGTCTCACATTCTTGTTTGCCTTGGCGGAGGTCTGCACTATGAGTTGTACACGTATAGGCAGCAGAAGTACGTGCAAACATGTTATGACTCTATGACATATTACAAAGGTCACACTGACCAGATTCCTTTGCAGGTGGTGGAATGATGCAGAACACTGTATGAGAAACATTGGTTCATTCTTTAATGATGCAGCAGTGATGAACTTGTTACGTGATGTCTCCAAGTACAAAACCACAGTGTTTAAAATCCTATCCTTCTTCCAATCAGGTTTGCATTCAACTGCAAAAGAAGAAAAAAAAAAGAAACGGCGGATCTAATCAACTATGTGAGTGCGCGTGTTGTTAATGACTACAGTCTCGATTTCGAGTGAGCCGCATCATTGCCTGTCTGGGAATGACAAAAGCATGCACGCCAACGACGGCCAAGGTTGCCTCGTCATTTGTCTGCTGGGTGTGTTGAAATGCGTGTGCATGGCAAGTCTGTAGCTCGTGCTTGTGTGTGTGTGTGTTGGAGTGAAAGAGAATGAGATCAGGTTACGCTGAGGATAATCCCCCTCCCACCCCCCCACCCCCAGCCTAAATCACTGGATATTACCCGAGCCATAAGTGATTTTAATTGGCTGTCTCAAATAACACACACTCCTGCTTAACACAAATGCCACCCTGTAATAGGCTCCTCCCGCCTGTTAAGTTCATGAGACAATAATGGTTTAGGTGACAACGTTAGCGCATATTGGACCTAAGCGACGGATCAGACGCATCTCACATTGGTTGTCTGGCTTTGGTGTTGTTTTTAGGGCCTGTCATGCCAGGACGTGTTCAGTGTGTTTTAAACATCAAGTCCTTGTGTCGATTCTCTAATTTGGACAAACCTGAAGATAGCACGCGCTGAGCTCTTTCCTTTTCCAACCTCTAATTGAAGACTTAGCCATCAGGATAATTGTGGATGTTTTAATCACTGTCACGCTCAAAGAGGGCTTTATAACTTTGCTTGTCATGCTAAAAGTCCCGCTGTGTCTACTGACCCCAGTCGGCCAATCATTTGTGGGTCCTTGTTTTTTGCCACTTTGCTCTTGTGGAATAAAATCTGTTCTCCGATGCTGGTTGACTGACAAAGTTGTAAGGGAGTAGTATCAAGGGACTACAGTCAAACCTCGGTTTTCGAACGTCACGGTTCTCATCCAATTCAGGTTTTCGACCAAAAATTTTGAGTTTTTTAGGCCTCGGATGACGAACAAATTTCGGTTCTCGAACAAACTGAGCGAACTTGAATGCACCCTTTGACTCCTCTCGCCTTCCTTACATGAGGAAGTGACGATTACTCGTGTTGCTTTCCATTGTGAGCAGACGTGTTCAGTAAACATTTTTATTTTAAAAAGAGCGTGGTTTCGGTTTTCAAACAATTTCGGTTTTCGAACAGCCTTCTGGAACGGATTACGGACGAAAACCGAGTTTTGACTGTACTTTAGTTCAGGCTTAAACTGTGACCTTCATTAACTCTTTATTAATTGTTCAAGAAATATTTTAGGTGAAGTTTTAGTATAATAAAATGTCACCCAAGTAAAAAGAAAGGCCCCTTGTTTGAGCCGAAATTAGCTAGTTTGGAAAAGGGTGGCCCTGTCCCATGCAAATGAGCCACTGTTTAGCCATTCGATTGCTGGGGCTAAAATAAACAAATAAATAAATAAAAATCATGATTTTCAATGCCGTGACAACAAGGAGCGAACACTCATGAAGACAACATAAGCGTAGAGTGTGTTTTCAAACCACTCACTGTATTCTCACTCTTGGATCATTTCCTCAATCCCTCCAAATTACAGTGGATATTTACTGTGCAGAGCTGTGTCTGTGTCTGTGTCTGTGACATATATAAAAGGCACATCTATATATATTTATTTTCAGAAATTATGGTAGCTTTCCACAGTGTACCAGTTTGGGAGATTTTCCTTATATGCTTGTTGGGTGTTTAATACATTCATTTTGTCAGTACAACACTACCATCGAAGCAGGACTTCAACAAAACAATATTTGGAAAATAACATGATCATTAAATTGACTGAGAGTCGATCAAGGAAAGTTTGTCTAATGTCTATCCCTATTGACCGTAGTGCTGTTTGTCGTTCCTCCAATAGCCCCCCCACCCATTGCATTTTTGCACAGGATAATCAATTTATCTTTAATCCACCCCTTTATTTTTGTGCAGCCACTTGTTCCACCCAGTGTTCACTAATAGGCTCAGTGGAAGCACTTGCGCATGCTAGCCTTGCCGCTAGCACGACACAGGTGCACGGCCTGACCTTGGGAGCACTTCAGAGCTTGTCTTTATGAGGCTTTGAGGCATGGCATTTGTGGCATTTAACCCCTGCATCAATTTGTGACCCCATTCATCTGCCCCACCCGATTTTTTTTTCTTTGTACTGTCCCTCTAGCTGCATATTCTGCCCGCCCTGCTTCCTTGTTAAAACTCCCTTCTGTCGCTGACTTCAGCCCTTTAACCTGCCTGGTAAAGCGCTCTGTTGCAGGTGTGTGTGTGTGTGTGTGTGTGTGTGTGTGTGTGTGTGTGTGTGTGTGTGTGGTGTGTGCGTGTGTGCGTGCGTGTCATGGGCAACCATACAAGCCACAGAATGTACCCCCTCCCCCTCCTTCCTCCCCTGCCAAGCACTGCTGTTGCCGGGAAAGGGCAGGGGGATCTTGACAAGGTCAGTGAGCTTTGTAACTCATAATTACCCAGTCTAGGTCTACAGTAGATATGTCAAAACAGCTGGCGCATGGAAGGTCTGCACAATGTATGTTAGTTAATAAAGATGGACCTGAATGTGGTAAATGGTAGAAAGTATAAAAAAAAAAAAATTCAGGCAATCAGATCATCTGGAATGGTGTTTTTAAATGCATACATTGCCGCCAATACCTGTAGATGTGCACCAACAAATCTCTTTTGGGTCTCTACTCTTGTCATATATGCAGAGCCAAAGACTGACGCGTGTGTGTGTCCCTTCCTATAATCCATCCATCCATCTATTTTATGAACCGCTTTATCCTCACAAGGGTATGCTGGAACCTATCCCAGCTGTCTTCGGGCAGTAGGCCAGGGGACACCCTGAACCGGTTGCCAGCCAATCGCAGGGCACACACAGACGGACAACCATCCACGCTCCTAGTAGCAACGAGGGACAATTTTGAGTGTTCAATCAACCTGCCATGCATGTTTTTGGAATGTGGGAGGAAACCGGAGTACCCGGAGAAAACCCACGGCAGGCACGGGGAGAATATGCAAACTCCACACAGGAAGGCCGGAGTCGGAATCGAACCCATGACCTCTGCACTGTGAGGTGGATGTGCTAACCACTCACCACAGGGCCACCCTTCCTATAACTATCAATCAATATTTGTATCTGTTCTTTTGTCTTCACTCACTGTTACCTAACACGAGGCCAAACCATGATCAAACCAAACCTGAACCCTTAATACAGAAAAAAAAGAAATGCACACTGACACATTGAGGTTTTCTTTGGGGAAAAGTTATGAATCATTACATTTAAGTTTCACAGTTTTTCCCCTGGCTGGTAAAGGTTAATGTCTCTCCAGTGCTACTTCTACTTCGATGGTGTTTTATCCAAGATGCATATTTGATTATTTGGCGCACCTCCTCTCGCCGAGCTCCTTTGTAGATTTCGTTTCAAGCAGCTTTCACTCACCTGCGGATGATTAACAAGATGTACACCTGTGGAAAACACATGGGGCTTCATTAGCAGAGTAAATACATATCCCACTGTTCCATTTGTACTATTTCTCCCTTCTCTGTGTTGTAGCGTGAAGAAAGAAGTGTTAGAAAGAAGGTAAAGGAGGTGGGAGTTTTGACTGTTTGGGGAACGCAAACCTTTCTTATGACTCCTCCTCTCCCTCAAGGTTGGTTCCCAGGATGCGGGCTTTCCCTCCTCCACAGGTCCCTATGTAGGTCTTTCAGTGTCCCCCTGGACTGCTTCTTCCTGGATCACTTTCCCTGGGCTCCCGTTCAATTCTTAAGCTGCTTCCATCACAGTCTTCTTCCAAAAACCAAACACTAATGAGGACTTTGAAGGTAAAAGAGGAAGAACAGCTGCACATGTTCTAACACTGTGGAACCTGAAAGGCGGAAGCACCCGAAAGTAGGACGATTTGGAATTCAACCAGCATCAACAAACTGCGCTGTTCAAATCTCCCTCATGCGAAAAGTCACCAAATCTGATGAGGCTTCACCATAGTTAGCTTTGAAGTGTGCTTTACTTTTCTTTGGCAATCAAATTCGCCACTTTGATTGGTTTTGAATGAAGTCGGCTGTGTTCACGCGCACAAAGTCACTAGTTGCGCAGAAATAGAGCCTGCGTTGTTCAAATCTCAGCTACGGGCACCTCCAATAGCTAATTCAGGATGCGCAATATTGATAGCATAGAAAATGGATGGAGGAGCGACTTCATTTTTGTGTTAGTTGTACAGTTCATTTTCCACTTGGGTGACAGTTACGAACGCCAGATGTTACATAAACCATTGCCTGCTCAATTAATAAAGGTTTTAACCCCTTGACTCACATTGTTTCCCATGAGAATAATTTCGGTTCGATAAATCTTAAGCCTAAAGTTTGGGAGTTGGAGGAAGCGTAACAAATACAACGGCAACTTTCTTAAACCGTCAACTTTCATGTATGGATTGAATGAGGACACAAAACTCAATTTCTCCTTTTCCTTACACTTCTGACAACATATAGAACAAAACCTTGAGCGCGCTGATACAGAAAAAAAAAAAAAACAGCTAGGCGGAACAACGGCATGTAATACACACTCTGCCGACTTTGTGTGTGATTTCACGAGATGCAAGTTTTCCATTTTCAAAGGGAATACCAGAAAGGGATATATCGGGATAAATCAAGACAAAGCTCTGACATGACTCCTGTATCCAGTGCGCCACATCCCTGCCTCTCATTTTTGATCTGCACTTACAAATAGAATAAAATACACACAGTCTATGTTTAATCACAGTTACCCATAGATTCACCTGACAAGCCTCATTAAAGTATACCTTTGAGTTACAGAATGTTGATTTCGTTGGTGAATATTAATGTATATGTAAATTAAGTCTCATACATTGTCGAGTGACATATATCTAATAAATTAATGAGTTTGCTGGACCACTTTTGTGTGTATGTGTATCTGTGTATTTAATATCTATAAAACATAAATATACAGGGGGAGAAATATGCCTCTGAAATCACACCTCCCCCCCAGAAACATTCACTCAATGGATTAATTCCATATATATATATATATATATATATATATATACAATTTTTTTTTTTTTTTTTTTTTTTGGGGTTGGAGGGTTACCAGTGATGGCATGGACAAAAATGTACATGTACATTGAATGAATTGCAAAATAGTGGTTGGGGTAGCAACAAAAATGTTACACCTGCCTCTGTCCTGCCGACTGAGAATAATATGGAACTGAGTGTGCTTGTTTTCTAAAGACTAAAATAAAGTAAAACTGCTCATCATTTGAATTAAATGTACCTTTGGTTGGAAAGCTTCTCTTGTAAACTCCATGCTAGTCGTTAGCCATGATGTTTTTAGCGACATGGCCATGACTGCAATAATGGGTAGCAGGAGTTTGCTTGTAATCTTTGAACTCCAGTAAAACCTTTCTATTTTAAGACAAATTAAAAAAAAAAAAAAGTACAAACGTGCAGCTTATTGGAAAGCTTCTCTGGTTAAGTTCATGCTAATCATTAGCTTAGTTTTAGCTAAAGGTGTGTCATTGCATTTATGGAATGTCATACTTGAGGATGGATGGATGGATGGAAGGAAGGATAATAGATAGATAGATAGATAGATAGATAGATAGATAGATAGATAGATAGATAGATAGATAGATAGATAGATAGATAGATAGATAGATCATTTTCCTGGTGGAAAAAATGCTGTGTGATGTGACACAGTTTGAGGTTCAGCAGTGTCCCATAGCATTAGTATTACCTTAAAACAGCACATTCACATTCTGGATAGCTAAGTCTGTCGACAACATTTAAAGGTGGCTTACTTTAAAGTTATTTTAACACACGCATGAATCACATCGCATGCTTGTTACAACTATAGCATACATCAGATCTTTCAGTTTCCATCTCCAAGCTGATGTGCTGTTGTTGCGGCGCGTGTTGAAGTAAATAGCGTCTTTTTCGCTGATTGTAGTGCAGAGCAAACACCGCAGCTCTTTGGGGGATACAGTGCCTAAGGCTTCATCCTGTTTTGGCAGCTCTTCTGGCACTCTGCCTTCTGGGGGAAGTGGCCGGGGGACAGGTGGGGACCGAGTGGCCCATGCCAGCTGACCTGTCAGCTTCAGACCCTTGTGTGCTTTAAATAAAAGAAGGGAAGGGGGGTCTCTGTAAGCCAGGGATGTGGCTAGGTTTGGTTGTGCACGGTGTGTATGTTCATGTGTGTGTGTTGAAAAGAAAGAGTAAAAGCAGAGTAAAGTCCATCGAGGAGCAAACGGGGGGGGGGGGGTGACAGAACAGAATGGTGCAGCTGATGGAGATGGGATGTGACACTTCTCCCCGGGATTGTGTGATTAATTGGGATCAAGTCACCTTTCCATATCTGGACAGTAATGTTATGCGGTCTCATATGGCTATTTACATATGCAGGATGTCAGAAAAGTTCCAGGACCGATGTCACAAAAGGTATATTTGGAGTCCAAGCTATGAGTTTTTCCAATTCAACGGGGACCGGATGATCAACCAGCAGATTTCTGTCAATTAATTAATCCATAGATGAGTCACCATGGCAAGGTGCACAGCGCCTTGAGCATCCGACAGTTCCATTTATTGTGGTCGCGATAATCTCTTTGCATGATTTGCTTTGCGAGGAAATTGCTGTGGAATTTGGAGCACGAACCGTACAGTCTTCCACTTTGGAGGCTCCCACCGTACTGTTATTATTTTTAGTTGTGCTTCTCGTCCAAGTTGTTGCCGGTGTAGTAGTGGAGCTTGTTGGTCTCCTTGTCATATTCAAGTACAACTTTTTTTTTTTTTCTCCCTGTTTTCATTTTACACATTTTCCTCGCGCCGGAACAAATATATGTGCTTGACAAGAGCCACGACTAAGAAATGGTTGTCGAAGCTGAAGTTCCTATGTTACCTTTTGCAAACTCTCTTTCAAAGCCCCCCTGTTTCAGAGGAGGGGATATAAGATGGCAACCCAGCGGAAGGCGCAGATACTAAGAAGACACACGGCGCTGAATAATTTATGGCGCAGCAAAATACAGACAGCCACTTGAAGTCCTGAGTAAGTAGAAGATATATACAGTGGTGACATATCAAGCCACAATAAAGACACGGTGGAGAAAGCGGTGGAAGAGGGGGTGGGGTGGGCGCAAGGGGTGGTGGTGGTGGTGGTGGTGGTGGGCGCATTCTGTGAATTTCTTGAGTTAAGTTTGTTTTGGTTCGCCTGCACTCACTCGCCTGTTTGTTTCAAAGTTGCTCACTGCTCTTCCTTGTTTGTCGAGTCCTCTCGTGCCGTCACACCAGGGAGAGTACCCAGGTGAGCGCAACGACGAGACAAGCCCGTGGCCCCCTTTTCATTTCCTCATATTAACTATTCTCTCTGAATACCCCGACGAATTCAACGCCAGAGTAACCGAGGGAGACACTTCCATCCCCATCCGATGACAGCACCATAAAGGCTCCCCGACTGGTCCGGTGTCTGACTGGTAGGCTGCCAGGTAGCTAGCTTGTAATCTTGGTGGCTGTGACATTTAAGAGCCACGGCCCCCCCTTCGGCATTCGCCGAGACAGACGGCCGCTTGAGCTTCAGCCCCCGTAGTCTCTCCCATTAAACCTCAGCGGCGGGTCACGACGGACTCGCCGTCCTTACGCTGCCCCATCACATCCCCGCCACTTTCATCCCCTCGCTTATGCTTCGCAAGTGACATCTGTCATCACTTTAGAAGCTTTGGAAGTGCCGCGTCCCTGCCATGAGCTCCTTTGATGGTGATTTGGCCCCCGGGCGTTTGTCATACATAACTTAGGTGGAGAAGAATGTGAAATCAGACTCAAGGATTTCATATAAAAGTCTGAAGTACGCTACGGGCGGGTAAAATTCAAAATGGCTCTAACCGCTGGAGGGAGCGAATCAAAGTGCAGCAAGGAGACGACTAGAAGAATCTTAAGTTGCTCGTATCACAGTCTTGTCACTTTGGTTCTTGTTCGCCTCGTTAGCGTCGCAGGCATCCACCGCTAGTGACTTAGCCTGACTTTAGTCTAAATTTGCGAGGCATGAGCCATTCTGCGAATTGCGAAAATACGCAATAAATAAATATAAGTTTTGTCATTTCCTTTCGATGCCGCAAGATGTTGGCAATATATATATATCATTTTTAAAATACTACTGAAGGTAATACTTTGACTTGATTAAATAAAACCTTCTCACTCACTTCAACATGGGGACATGGGCACAAGATGACGCCAAAGGAAACATTTGGAAACATATGTCTGAACACACACATATACACACACACGCACGCACGCACACACACACACACACATACAGACACACAAACGCACACGGACACACACACACACACACACGCACGCACACACACGCACATAAAGACACACACACACGCACTCACACACACACACACACACACACACACACACACACGCATGCACGCACACACACGCACATACAGACACACCCACACGGACACACATGCACACACACACACACACACGCGCGCGCATACACACACACAGACACACAGACACACACACACACACACGCACACACACAGACACACACACGCACACACAGTCACACACACACACGGACACACACACACATACACACGCACGCACACACACAGACACACACACACACAGACACACGCACACACAGTCACACACACACACACACACACACACAAAGACACACACACACACACACGCACACACACACCCACAGACACACACACACACAAACACACATACGTACAATAGGGGATCCGACTGCTGGAAAATAAAATGTGTTTTTTCTTTGTCATTTTTACTGTGGTAAATATCTTGGGGGGCATGTTTTACCACATTTGCATTTCCACATTTGGTAGACCCACAGTCGATGATGGGGCCCCAATGGTCTCCCTGATTGCAAAATAAAACGTACCCGATGCAGTGCTCATATTGTACATGAAGTGCTGCCAGTTCAGTGAGCATCAACAAAACAAACTTGGGACAATGACATTTCTGTGGTCCTCATTTTAATCGCATACCCGTGTGTCATACAAACCCTGAACAACTTGTTACTCATCTAGTCATGTCTGGCAAACAGTGCAAGGATCGAGTCACTTCTTAATTCGCTACAGGTCCATTTCACATCATAATCACGCAGTCGTGACTCGTGCAAATTCGGTGTTGAGCACGCACAAGTGGATTTGGGGGAATTTGTAAGTATTGATCAGGTTTAACAGGTTCATCTGTTTGACAAAATACCCGTTTTCTGAGCAATTTGTTTGTGTGTTTAGAGGCAATCTTAGTATAGTTTGCATCCTGTTCACATCAGGCATTGACTGTATCCATTATCTGATCTGCCTGATTGCATTTGATCCCTCATATTGGCAGATGTCCGATTCCAATCACATTCTTATGCAAAACAGAAGTGGCCTGATTCCGATCTGAACGAGTCAGAGTCCCTATTTTTTGATTTCTTGTCGTTGCCATTGCTCACTTCTCAACTGCGAAGGAAAAGAATTGGAATTTTTTGGGATAATTTATGTAGCGGTGGCCCGGTGGTTAGTGTGTCGACATCACAGTGCACAGGTACAGAGTTTGATTCCAGCTCCAGCCTTCCTGTGTGGAGTTTGCATGTTCTCCCCGGGCCTGCGTGGGTTTTCTCCGGGTATTCCAGTTTCCTCCCACATTCCAAAAACGTGCATGGCAGGCAGATTGAACACTTTAAATTGTCCCTAGGTCTGAGTGTGAGCGTGGATGGTTGTTCGTCTGTGTGTGCCCTGCGATTGGCTGGCAACCAGTTCAGGGTGTCCCCCGCCTACTGCCCGAAGACAGCTAGGATAGACTACAGCACCCCCCGCGACCCTTGTGAGGATAAGCTGATCGGAAAATGGATGGATCGATGGATGACTTTATGTAGCGTAAATCCAACCTATTTGCCTTTGGGGGGGACTTTGTGACAAGAGTTTGGAGCAGATTTCCGTAGCCATCTGCAGGCAAGAATGTTATTAAGAACAACAGAAAGCTGCGTGCAAACAAGATTCCTGAGTTACTGGTTGCAGTCAGTCATACCACAAGTCTTCCGTTAAGTGTGTTCAGCTGTGTTTTCGGAATGCCGATTGGAGCTCGTGTTCGCGTGTGACAAGAAACGAACTTAGAGTACTTTTGTGTCCACACTTATGCACCCAAAACAGATGTGTCTTCTAATTTTGCGTTTTCTACGATACTTTGTCTTTGTCGTTTGACTCCTCGGCCGTCCCTGGTTCTGGGGGGGTAACCCAAAGTTCAGCCATCCCTCTTTCTTACCTCGCCGTGACTGACAGGCCTGTCTTCCAGATGGCTGCCAGATTGCCCAGCTTCATGTCAGTTCACATTAACCAACGTTTGATTAATGCAACATTTAAAGACCACTTAAGTGTTCCCCCCGCAAGTATGTGTGTGTCCAATTAGAGTCGTCGGGCCGGAGCTAATAATGATTTGTTTTGTTTGTATTCTTTTTCTTATTGTACATTGTTTGACTTTACGCGTCTTGATGTCAGAGCAAAAGTAATTAGTTATTTTTCCTGGCTTTGAATCGGGGCTATTGTTTAAACTTGCTAACCCCTCACATGTGCATGCTTCGATTTGTTTAGTGTTTGCCATTAATGCTCACATATGGCCAGCATCAGGGTGACATTGTGTGAGAAAAAGAACAAAGCAAAAAGCCATCACGAGTCAACATGCATAACACAGCAGCTGCGGAGTTGTGAAAGTCTTCTGGTTGCGAAAAAAAAAAACACTCAGTGAGGGAACCAAAAGCTTGGCCGACAACAGACACGGGTGCCCCTGGGCTGACAACACACCTGCTACCTTGTTAGGACACAGCAGCCTGCGGGTAGTGCCAGGGAACAAAAACACACTATCACACACCACATTCACAGTGACATTATTTTGCTCCACTTCCAATTCATTACGCATACGGAAATATATTTGGCAATGAGACATTAGAAATCATACAGTGACGTGACGTCTATTTGCGGTTAGCCAATCACGAATCACGATAACCACAAACTGTCGTCATCAAAATTTCCAAACGCAACTGTAATATAATGGCCTATTTTCACCCAGTAAAACAACCAATGACAGTTCCCTGCGTTTTGTAATTAGATTCCATAATCCCTGTTCCAGTTTATTACGTGTTCAAACTAACGTGACATCACACGCGGGCGAACAAATGTTCGACCTCGCGCTTTATACCGAGGGTCCAAGTCATGAAGCTCGTTCCACACGAAAACAAAGGTTTGGATCGATAGGCAAATGATCACTTTAAACTCAACCAGACACTCCCTGAAAACTCTTTTTTTTTTTTTTACATTTGTTTTTACAAGGCACAAAGATACCAGAGGATGGCAACAAAGACGTGGCTAATGGGAAAGTTGTAATTGGTATCGAGGAAGTATTTTGAAGTCAGATCTACTAATATTTATAACTGATAACAAATGCTACTAGTACGACTAAAAGAATACGTGTTATTCGTACTAAACTTTCAAGACATTCAAAAGAAATTTCATTCAAAGTGCTATCGAGATGAAAAAAAAATGATGTAAGAAATATCAAAGAACAACTCAGTCAAACCTCGGTTTTCGTCCATAATCCGTTTCAGAAGGCTGTTTGAAAACCGAAATTGTTCGAAAACCGAAACCACGCTCTTTTTAAAATTAAAATGTTGACTGAACACGTCTGCTCACAATGGAAAGCAACACGAGGAAGCGTCACTTCCTCGTCTACCCGAGGAAGCGTCACTTACTCGTGTAAGGAAGGCGACAGGAGTCAAATGGTGCATTCAAGTGCGCTCAGTTTGTTCGAAAACCGAAATTTGTTCGTCATCCGAGGCATAAAAAACTCAGAATTTTCGGTCGAAAACTGAATTGGACGAGAACCGAGACGTTTGAAACCCGAGGTTTGACTGTATATGTTTATGTTGGGGAAGAGTTAAGTTGAGTCGAAGTTGTACGTGAAAGATTAGAGAGGCCCGGCATGTACATGTAGGCTTCTGTAGGCCCCCTAGCCCCCCAAATCAAATCTCCCAAAAGAAATATTTATTTCTTAGCTTAATGTTGTAAGATGAGTTTGAAATGATCTTAGAATGTTTATGATGAAATCTGCTCCACATCACTGAGTAATCAAGTATAGTACAGAGCGCTTATTGAGAGCTAATGCTCTTGGTTAACGTTAAAACTCAACGCAGCTCTGCTTACCTTTTGACTTTGATATAATAGCAGGGGCATTGCACCTGTAAGGAATGTGCGAATTCTGCATCACAATGCCTCTACATTATTGTTTTTCAGATTGTGTTGTACATGGGCTTTGGATATTCCGCCTAGCCTGGTTAAGAAAGTTTGTGTGGAGGACAAATTTTTCTTGATTATTCTTGATTACATTTTTTTTTTGTTCATCTCAGTAGTCTGACAATGCTACATGCTAAATTGTGTTTCCAATCCAAATTTAGCGATCTGGACATAAAAGCTGGAATGTTTATCTCGTTTCATATTCATGTTTAAATGTCAAACACCAAAAAAAACCCACCACCAACAATAACAAAATCAACTGTTTAAATACAGGGTCTGTATTAGGGACCCTATTATTTGTGGATAGTAGCTTCTGACTCTGCTTCTTTCAAGTTCCAGTATTGACTATCTTTACCCATTGTGAGTGACTACCCGAAATTCATGGGCAGAGGCAAACACCCTTATAATAGCCCGAAGGTGAGGCACTTTGCCATATTGATTCTGCTTTCCAAAATGAATTAGAGGTGAAGCTCTCACATGTAGCTACTCGATACCTCAGTGTTGCCACCATGAATCATATTGGAAGAATTCAACCGCAGTCATGCCAAAATTAATTTTACATTTGGGCACTCAGATGACAGACTTGTAATACCCTATCAAGTTCCCGCAGCCCCCCAAAAAATAAAAAATAAACACACGGACCTTGCACGGGATGTATGAATGGAAATGTCACATTCCCACGTATTATCTCATCATGTCCGCTGTTGGTACACTTCAAACGCTGATGAAAGTGACACCGTGATGGCGCACGCCACAACTTTCATTTGTGTGGCACGAGAGGGGACACATCCATCAGTCATAAATAACTTGAGAGGGCTGGAGGAGAGACAAGAGGAAGAAATTAGAAAGGAGGGAGGGGTTTAGGGGGGGTAGATTAATGCTTTATGATGGTATTATGCTTTTTATTAAAATAGAACCACTGCTTGTCAGTGCCCGAATTGATCATCGCAATGCATTTCGGAAAGCTGTAGCTCAGATGTGGCCAGAACAACATTAACTTGTCACCATTATATCACAGTGTGTCTCGGCAGTGATGACGTTGCTGGTTAAATGTTCGTTAATTTATCAAAAAGAAAATCATCACCATTCAAGGGGAAGTCACCCTTCCGAAATTTTCTTTACAGTAAAATGCTCTGTTCAGGAGGCATCCTAATCAGATGCCCAAAGAGAAGCGGCTCGACTCCGAGGCCCTCCCGAATGACTGAGCTTCTCACTTTATGGTTAAGGTTTTAAAAAAATGCACTTTACAATATGAAATGTATCTTTGACTCAATATTGTTTGTCGTATATATTGTTCACACAACTAGCGAACGTGATTTGATTGGGAAGGTTGAGATATCAAAAATATGATCAGAAAAAGTGTTGACATTCCCACAAATTCTAACATTGAGCTTCGATATCGCGCACACTTTAATGCTCATATGATGTGAAGAATTTCTGTCTTCCTTGTCATTTTTTTCTTTACGCTTGCAAATAAAGGGCCTTATTTTGGGGCTTACTGTGTGCATGAGTGGAGTTTTCTTTCTATAGGTATTTTCGCTTACGAGAGCATTTAGAAAGGGGCGCGTGCGCCATTGTGGGAGTGAGCACAGCCGACTTGCTTCTAAGCCAAGTGAAGGGGCTTGTCTCATTTCCTTTACATTCCTGCAGTCGGTGCAAAAAGATCAAAGTAGGTTTAGAAGGAGCTGGAAACAGACCTCCATGGATGACCACAGAGCACCGCTGCGAAGTGGACACTTGGAAACCGCCTTCACCCCTGATCTGCATGTCCCCATGTGACAACCTTAAACCTGCATTCCCCTTGCTGAATGAATTAAACTCCATCTTGAACTTCAGCTTTACAGATGCCACCTTTTCTTGGCACGCATGCTCGGTCGTGCAGTCTAATGCAAAATATGATACAAGTTCTCAGAAAAGGTCATTTTCGTCACCGTTTGGTGCTTTCCTTGAATCCGTTCATGGAAATGCTTATTTGAGGGGTGGCATTTATTTTTCTTTCACCTGAAGTTTGCACACCGTGATTAGTTGCAGCTTAGTGTCTTAAAGTATGAGGAAAATATGGGTGGTGCTCTGATGCCATCCAAACCACAGCTCACCCGATATCCATGCCAGCAATACAGCAGAGGGGATGATGATGATGATGATGACATCATTTGCTCTCATCACCAACCTTGTGTTTGAACCACTCCTATACTGACACGCAAGCAGTATTTGAGCAGCGTCGTTGCAGGTGCCTCTTAGCTGCGGACACTCGTACACTGATTGTTTCATGTTTGCAGGGGCGAGGGCAACCCTACGCCTATGGTGCTTTTGAACCCCCGAGCCTTTTGTGTCCTCCGCTGGTGCTTTTGTTCTACATGAAACAGACTATGTATGGTCAGCAGCAGCGAGATCCTGTAGCAGCAAGTGTCAGTTCGGCTACGGGCTTGCGCGGACGCATTTTGAAGATGAAGGCGGCCGTGCACAAACATCCCTGCAGGTCAGGTGACACGCTTCAGCGCAGCACAAACACACACGCTCACGTTTTTTTTTTTTTTTTTTTTTATGTGAGCACAGCATCCTGCAAGATCAATCCCAATTACAAGAAAGACATTAAAGTTTCATCCGACTGCAACACCCAGTGTTTGCTCGCTCTCTTTCTCACCCTCCGTCTCTCACAAGGATTCACTTTTATTTAGAGTGGAATCGAAAGTAGGAAGGAGCTTTCATCATATACAAATGCAGTCCTCCTTGTAAAACGCCAGACCTGTTTGTCATGTTTTTCACAAAGCTACATTTGCGTTATTTTACAGAGTCTCTCAACCAAAGCAACATTAAACGAGTACAACGGTAGACTGACTTTTAATCTGTGCGCTATATGCAACAGAATAGGAAATAACGTTCAGCACCAAAACAAGGGCATGCTGCTACAAATTCGGCCATGTGGAAAAAAAAGTTACTGTGTTTTGTAAAAATGAAATAAAAATTGTTGCCGCGAGTGGAGTGTTGTGAATATGTATAAGGAGACTGGCCCCCTGGGCACAAGCAACAATTAAATAAAATGCCACCAGTTGATGGTATCACTCTGCAAACCTTCCTGATCCCTTTCCATCATTTTTACTCAATTTCAGCCTGAGTATTTTTATTTTAGTTTAGTTTGAGTTATTCTATATTCAGTGGGAAGCTTTTTGAAACAAGTGCTTCTCACATCATGTTCAGGGTTCCAATCTTGGCCTTTCTTGTGTGAAGCTTTCTTGATGGCTAGATTTGTGAATGTCCCATGACCAAACTCTGAAAACTATAAGTGAGGTGTGCCTTGTGCAACTTTGATGTCCTTTTCAGTCGATAGCAAGTGTCAAAATGGCTGCCCCATGAGATCGAGAAAAACAGGTAGATGTTGCTTCTCAATTCATATTCCACAAACGCAACAGTAATTACAATGCCGTCTTTAGACTAGTGGGGCCACCCAAAGAAAATGTGGCACTTGACTTCCCCTTTAACTCAACCCACCAAAACGTGTTTGTTGACCCTCCCTAAGGCAGCCTGTGATTGTGTCTCAAAATTTTTCGAGATTTTCTCGAAAGTTCGTCAGACTTGTTCCATCGATGCTCGAACAAAAGCCAGCACCAGTCGTCTTTTGTTTGAGCGTGTTCAAAACACAGAGAGGAAACGAGGGCAAGCGTCTTTCCTAGCCTCAAACACACTTTGTGGAAAATCTCCATGAGCATCCAAACGCGGAGGCCTATCTCAAATGCCCCGCGACTGCTGTTTCCCAAAAGTGGCAACACGTGTCCCTCTTACCCGACGACTGCAGCCTTCTCGTCGACAGATGTTGTCGCTTGATGTAGCCGTCGCGTGGCACGGTGCCACTTAATAAAATATCACTTGCGGCTTTGACAGGGGGAGGCCTTAATTGAGTCCCTTGTCAGTTTTATCAAACTGCGTGTTATTGGCGTTTGAAACTTCTCCCTGCTTCTCGTCTCCCTCCTCTTAAAGAATAGGATAGCAGCCAAAAAAGAAGGGAGGTGGCGTTGAATAAAAGAAAGACAAGAAAGAACATGAAAGGGAGAGTAGTGCGTGGAAAGAGCCGTCAGAGTCCATGTTGTCATTGGATTCATAATTCAGCGTCATGATTTTAATTTCCCTCTGTTGTGATCAAAGGCCAGCCGTGGAGCCTGGTCGTTAGGATGCGGATACGTGCATAGCAGATGAGCCGCGCCTCAGCACAATGCCTGGACAACACGAAGGGGAAGATGAGTGGGAAATGCGCCAAAGAGAACAGAAAGGGAGAAAGCACTTGCTCGAAAAGCCCACAAAGCACGGCGTTTGTTTACAAACCCCTTTTTTGACACCATTTTCCTTTTTCCACAAAGCCCCATACAAATCCCTCTCTGCCCCAAACCACATTCAATCACACAGAAAAACACTCTAAAGCTGCTCAACGGATGCAGACAGTAAAAAAAAAAAAAAAAAAAGAAAAAGAAAAAAATCAAGCCCAACTTTTGTATGATGTATTTTCATTTGCTAACATTCTCTTGTTAAATGAAAACGGAGCATTCAAAAGTTCTCCTCACGTTATCAAAGCTTGCCATTGGCTGTCAACCAGTTCACGGTGTACCCCACCTCATGCTGGGAGAGGCTCCAGAGACCCCTGTTAGGATAAGTGGATCAGAAAATGGATGGATGGATGCATGGATGGATGCATGGATGTTATCAAAGCATGGACACTTACTGCAGCGCTTCAGTTTAGTTACAGGGCCCTAAAAATGTAAAAGACCACCTGCGGAAAAAATAAGGGAAGACCTTCCACCATCACGAGGTGCTTTAATGTGATCTTTTTCTCGCTGTGTGCGTGCGTGTGTGTGTGTGTGTGTGTGTGTGTGTGTGGGTAATTCTTTATCATTCCAACCACAGTCAGGGTTTTCATGAAATAAAATATTACACATCTTCAGAACTATATATATATATATATATATATATATATATATATATATATATATATATATATATATATATAATCACAAGTAAAAAGCAACGTTTAGTTGACCTTAATTTACTAAATACTGCCATTTTTTTTGGAGTTCCTTTGCTTTTTTTGTAACGTACTTGTAATTGACTTCAATCGCATGCTCTGATTCGCGAGCTAACAGCTAATCAGAGTGATCAATTGCCGCCAATGGCCAACACCATTTTACTTACTGCAATCACTGGCTCATTGATTCAAATCCATCCATCCATTTTCTGAACCGCTTCATCCTCACAAGGGTCGCGGGGCGTGCTGGAGCCTATCCCAGCCGTCTTCGGGCAGTAGGCGGGGGACACCCTGAACCGATTGCCAGCCAATCGCAGGGCACACAGAGACGAACAACCGTCCGCGCTCACACTCACACTTAGGGACAATTTGGAATGTTAAATCATTCTGTCATGCATGTTTTTGGGATGTGGGAGGAAATTGGGAATACCCGGAGAAAACCCACGCAGGCCCGGGGAGAACATGCAAACTCCACACAGGGAGGCCGGAGTCCGGGATGGAACCCACAACCTCCGCACTGTGAGGTCAACTCGCTAACCACCGCCTTGATTCAAATCATCTGTTTAAAAAAACACAATGATGCAAAAACCTCTTGATACTTCACAATTCTAAATGTTGCTTCTTGTTCCTGCTTGCATTTTGAGTGTGTATGCAAGGTTGGCATGTGTGCATTTTTTTAATGAAACTTTTTTTTAAAACTTGGGGCAGAATCATTATTTTTCCTTTGGTCCATTTATCATCAAACTGTTGAACACATCATTACCATGTTAAGTGAATTCAGAGATTTGTTTCCAAACACATTGTACATGTTTGAAGTTCATTGCTGCAACGGAACCAAATGCAGTTTATTCAGAATCTCCACAGTTCAATGCTAGATCTCCGCATGAAATCTAGGCATAAACTGTTTTTCTTTTGCCATTTATTTCCAGGCAGAGCAAAGTGTTTGAAAACATTTTTTAAGAAGAAATACACGCATCAATTGTATTTTCACTCGAGGAGGCAGCACTTCATCTCCAATCTGCCAAATTACACAATTATTAAAACGACGTGGTGGGACGCAACGGCTAATTCACAAATGTAAATTTGATATCCTGTCTATTATCATTTCTAAACAGCCCTTTCCAGAATACCGCAGGGGTTACAACAAAGCCAAAGAATAAAAAAAAAAAAAGCTCAATGTATGTCCAGAAAGCCCCCAAAAAGCCACAAACACTCATACAGAGTTCATCCTTTCATGCTTGGCGTACTGAGCTCCCATTTGGATCGCTGATATGACACTGACAGCGAAAGCCAAAAACTAAAGTCAAACAGACGCATAAAATTAATCATTCAATGCATATAAAAATGGAGGTCTTGCATGATATCCTTTAGTCTTGCGTGGGCACTCAAACTTCAGAGGTTCCACGGTAAACAAGTGTAAAGTTCTGCCAAACCCATACGTACTATATGTAATATTTCTCCCATTCTGTTTGTGTTATGTCAATCTTCTCCAACCCCCCCCCCCCCCCCCCCCCTTCCATCCCTGCACTCATGGTCTGTTGGGGCATTTTTTTTTTTTTAAGACAGACTTCCTGAACTATTTTGGTATCAAAGCTCAGAGGCTGCGAAAGGCATGCTCTCTGAAGTTGACATGTAAGGGGAGGGGGCGCGGGGGGCCTCTCGACTCGCTCCAGCCCAGCCAGGATGGATCTCAACGGGAGGATACAAAGCCTAAACCGCTCCCCTTCATCAGCACCAAAACTCTCCTCAGACTTCGGGGAGTCTTTGTCCAGTGCGTTGCGTCTGTACATTGGTGAGAGTTGCAGTATCGACCACTTGGGATGTTTCCTTCCTGCCATTGAACATTTAGAAAGCGTACATTCCTCCCTGATGATTTAATGTGGATAGAAGCTAATCCAACTCTGTAGGGGAGGACTGTTGTCCAGGTGACCAATTTATTTAAGGAAGTCTGCCGGTTGTGAATCTGTCTGACCTGGCTACACTCTGACCCCACACCCCCCACCCACCCTCCTCACGCGCCCACTCACACACACACACACACGCACACACACACACCGACTTCCAACAGTCTGCTCCCCGACTCATCTGCTGCCAACTGCTTCAAGTTATTCATCTGGAAGAAATATGCATTCATCATTGTATTTTTAATCACACCAAATAGATAGACAAAGGGAATGCCTTCGGGAGAGGGAAAGCAATCTGCAATTCCCAGAGCTCACATGCATTGTATTCCTGCCCCGCGTTGGCAAACATTCACCAAATTAACTCTGAATGAATTTATTTTCTAATGTGTGTAAAATATTCCACCGTGGAGAATAGAGATGCTCTTTGTGTGCAAGTGTGTGTGTGTGTGTGTGTGTGTGTGTGTGTGTGTGTGTGTGTGTGTGTGTGTGTGTGCGCATGCGTGCCTGTGCCAGAGTTTTTTTGGTGTGTTTGTATTCTTGCTTTTGTGCATACAAGGTTCGAATGTGCATCCGCCTTCAAATTTTAGCAATAGATCTGAAATGGAAGCAGTCACTGTCCAGGAAAAACATGCAACTCCAAATATCATCTTTTAAAAAAATATTTTCTGTATAGGGCGGCCCGGTAGTTCAGTGGTTAGCACATCGGCTTCAGAGTGCTGAGGTACCGGGTTCAAATCCAGCTCCGGCCTCCCTGTGTGGAGTTTGCATGTTCTCCCCGGGCCTGCGTGGGTTTTCTCCGGGTGCTCCGGTTTCCTCCCACGTTCCAAAAACGTGCATGGCAGGCTGATTGTGCACTCTAAATTGTCCCTAGGTATGAGTGTGAGCGTGGATGGTTGTTCGTCTCTGTGTGCCCTGCGATTGGCTGGCAACCAATTCAGGGTGTCCCCCGCCTACTGCCCGAAGACAGCTGGGATAGGCTCCGGCACCCCCCGCGACCCTAGTGAGGATAAAGCGGTTCGGAAAATGGATGGATGGATGGATGGACAAAAATAATAATAATCAAATAGCACGTACTCCCCATTGAGTGAAAGGAATGAAGTACTGCCTCCACGAGTGAAAATGCAATCCATGATACAGTATTATTTTCACCTAATTGGTACTCTTCCCCCCCCGACACAATCTCTTCACTCCAGGCATTACGGTATAGTAATAGAAGCCATACTCAGGCTTGACCCCACAGTCGGGGGAGCTGAGGTGAGCAGGAGTTTCATGGACTGCGACACATGTTGGTGCCACTTATATCACCAACTTCAAAGCTCAAACTGGGTGTCAACTTCATGACCATGGGACCACTAGAAGATGCCTGGTCCTCTCTGCGGTTGAGTAATCAAATTCTCCGTTGCATAAGCACTTTGCCAATCATCCAAGCATTGTTTTGCAGCGCATGGAGCCGTTTGGCCCGGCCAACCCTAAAACAAACGAGCAAGCCCGTCCCTCCGGGCTCCCCTTTCTATTGTCTTCATTAATACCGTACATTCATTTAACAGCTCATCTTGCCTGCCGTCTAATTGAGTCCCATCGCAGCCGTCTAAGTAGGACACGAACACATCTGCCAAATGGAACGCTATCCGGCCCTCTTGTCCTCTGGGCTCTGCCTTGGCCCCGTACCCCCCGCGACAGTACATACACACTGCTTTGTTATAGCTCTTTGCCGTGTGCCTCTTTTGTGTGCGCGTGTGGAGAGATCTGATGCCTCTTTCATCTGCTTTGAGCTATCTGTTGATTATCTCTGCACACTGCGGCCTGGGTCTGTATTAGCCGCCACAGATTGGAAAGTGGGGGTCGCTCAGAGAAGACGGGGGATTCCTTTTTTCCCTATCAGAGGCACATTCTCGCAGTATTGTCCCTGCACGCACACATCCACATCACAAACAGATGTGGGCTCACAGGAAAGGGAGGGTCCTCTATAACTTAATGCTATTATATTAAATTTTAAATAATATTATGCAAATCAGAAATGACAGGAGATTATCTCCTTGGGACCTTGGAAGGGATTCGTCAGTTCTTACTCCAATAGCTCTGGAAAATAGCCCAGGCATCCCGAGTGACAGGGGTAAAATATGGCAGGGCGTGACGGAGCCTGCCACTGTTTGAAAAAGGAGACCGTGAGAAAAAGAAAAAAAAAAATGGATGTCCAGAGTGTTGGCTATTAAATCAATTTAGCCGCGAAGTCAATGAAGAGAAATCCCAGAGCGAAGACCCCTCCCAGGATAGCTCAGAGGTCCTGGCAGGAGACACTATCACTGACTGATGCCAAGGAGGTGGAAGCAATATGCTTCTTAAAAGGAACTAAAAGAAGCTTGAATCCTCTGTGTCGATGCTTCCAGCCCAACCGTGAAAATTATCCATCCATCTTTCCATCCATTACATCCGTTTCGGCCTTGGTCCATGAAACACCGGTGATCCTGTACTGTCAAGCTACTACTTGGCTTCGAACCCATGCCACCACCGTGTCATTGCGGTTGGAAGTCGAAAACACTGACCACCGAGTTGAAAGTCCGGGCTGCTATCTCAGCAGCCAACATCCTCTTTTGAGCAATCAGGAGGAGTGAGGTTTGCAAGTGCAAGCTAGCATCGGAGATGTGCATGGTATAGGTAAGGATACTGTTACTCGGTTAAAATATGATTTAAGTAAAAGTCAAAAGAAGTCCTCTAAAGAATTACAGTCAAACCTCGGTTTTCGAACGTCTCGTTTCTCGTCCAATTCAGTTTTCGACCAAAAATTTCGAGTTTTTTATGCCTCGGATGACGAACAAATTTTGCTTCTTGAACAAACTGAGCGCACTTGAATGCACCATTTGACTCCTCTCGCCTTCCTTACACGAGGAAGTGACGCTTCCTCGGGTAGACGAGGAAGTGACGCTTCCTCGTGTTGCTTTCCATTGTGAGCAGATGTGTTCAGTCAAAAGAAGAAAAAAAAAAAGAGCGTGATTTCGGTTTTCGAACAATTTCGGTTTTCGAACAGCCTTCTGGAACGGATTATGGCCGAAAACCGAGATTTGACTGTACTTGTATGAAAGTGAAAAACTGAAAATTAAAAAAAACAAAAAACATACTCAAATAGTGATGAGTAAATCCTGATTTATTTTATTTAATTTTTTAATCAAAGCGTGAATGTCAAATAGACAAAACTTCAGATTCTGTCCAACATCACTTTTACTCAGACCCTTTACTACGCCACCAAAACTTAACAATTAACAATTTATGGCTCTGTGGTTATCAGTGCACTTACTTTTTGCCATTCTGTAAAATGAAGTTGATCACTATAATATTGACAGCTAAAGATATCAGTCTCTTAGTCTTGGACATTAATGACAAATGCGTGACTCTCATTATATTCTGAAATGTCACATAAATGTAAAAACAAGCTAACAATTGCAAAACAATAAAACCGATGTCATCGGGTGGTGGCGTACATGTTAACACCAAAGTCTTCACGCTCACTTGAGCGAAACGTCCAGTTTATCTTCCTTCTTTTAACAGCCCCGTGTTGCATCTTATGTAATCGGTTTTGCAAAATTATCTGCACATACTCACTGAACTGATGTCTTTGTGCGATATAACATGATCGGGTTGCAAGTAAGTAGTGCAACTGTTAAGCATCATAACATCTTGTTATTGCATAGCACTCAATTTCTAACACTCCAATTCCATCCCCTCGACTGTCAACCATTGCCACCCCCTCTCCCCCTTCCACGTCTTTTCTCCAATGTCCCTGCAGGCCCAGAGTGCACCTGCCGTGCTCATACAAAACAGCCAAACTCAATATTGTGTCCGGGACACAACCTTCCATTACTGAGCAAAACAAAGTCGTGTCTGTCTCCAGCGCTTTGGGCCAACAATTAAAGACATCAGGCATCAGCACAGAGGCTCTGGAGGGGAGAGGAAGAGGAGGCAGGAGGAAAGGGAAGGAGGGAACATTGCAGCCGTTCTATCAAATATTGATGGACCTAATTGAGGTTTTTAGGTAGCACATTGCTTCTTGTAGATGGGTATCTTGTGTCTGATGGCTCAAGACAGTGAGGAGAGATGTTATTGTGAAATATTTGTCCTCCAGATTGGAAATAATGGAAATACTACATTGGAAAGATAAATAATCGACAACAGGATCAAACTGTCGCTATCAAAAACACAACCAAGTGCAGTCGTGCCTCATAACTGAATTTACTTGGGGGTTTCAAGTCATTTTTGCTGACTAAAATGAATTGGAATGCCATTAATCCGTTCCAGGTTTCCACTGTTTTTGTGAAAAGTAGTACTGAAATGTAAAATTATAATGAAGAGAAGGTAAAGAAATAAACGGGTTTTACAATGTGGAATTACTGTCCATGTTAGGGTATCCATTTGTAGGGTTGTGCCTTTAAGGGGTGTGGCCTCGTGATTAACATCACAAGCTAGAGTCACATTGACCAGTAACTGTGTGAGCGTCTGTGCTTGAGTTGTGGCTGTGGCTTCTCATTTTTGAATTCGTTAGCTTGACTTTGTCCCATTAAAAAAAAAAGCCATTCATGAAGTTGACGCCCAGTTTGATGTTCTTCCCAAGGTGCGCCGAGCGCATTTCAAAGACAACATCCTCAGAATTCCAAGGCAAATTGAAGCTTGCACTGGCACGAAAATCAAAATGGGCCAGCTTTTACGATCAAGCACAGCTGCAGCATCTAGACAGCACCTCTGCAACAGTTCGATATCCGCCAAGCTGGGTGTGCCCGTGCAGCACAGGGAGTGTCGTTAGAGATGCGCCGGTTGGAATGGCAATTTGGTGGGAGAAAGCCTATCGTCACTGATCATCTAAGTGTCTAAGTGTCAGCGCAAGGTGGACAGCTGGCTTGCGCCATGTTGAGAATCTAGTGCACATCTGGCATGCGACATTTAAATGTGATGAGAGGAGCCATTTTGACTGAACAGGACTCAGCTGTGACCATTCCCTCAGTTGCGCAGCCCTCCCACCAATCAGATCAACCGGCATGCGCTTGTCTGCAAAACTACTAAGATTGGTCTAACCCACTCCCTCGCACAGTTACGCCTCATGCTGCGTAGAATTTACGCCAATTATGAAAATAGAGCCCTGTATGCCAGGGGTGTCAAATTCATTTTTGTCGCGGGCCACATTGTCGTTCCGGTTTCCCTTGGAGGGCCATTATGAATTTTGGGAACCCATATAATGTTTCATCACGTCCGCATATTACATACACAGCTCACAACAAATTGATAAATAACTAGTTTTAAAATCAGAAGTCAAGAAAAAAGATTGTTATTGCGGATTACATATGACAATTTGGAATTTTGGTTCAGACCTTAGCAAGCATTCTGGAACTTGACATGCTTGATTTGCTTTTGCGGGCCGCGTAAAATGATGTGGCGGGCCAGATCTGGTGTTGTGATGAAGGCACCCCGCTGGAATAGTGGTTATGTGTTTGAATCACATCTATGCACTGCTTAATACTTTGCACTTTGTCTCACAGTTGTCACTGGGTGGTACTACTGCACTGCGGTTCACTACATTACGAAATGTCCTTGTTTATGATGATACTAATGCAGCGTGTTATACCGGAGTCAAATTCCTTGTGTGTTCTACATACTTGGCCAATAAAGATGATTCTGATTCTGATTCTGATTCTGATGACACTTCTGTGTGTTGTTAATATGTTTTCCCAGGTTGGCTACCTGCTTTAGGTGAGTTGAATTTGGAGATGTAAACGAGGCATTCCATGTGCCTCTCTACCAAAGAGTGAAAGTATGTCAACTGGAAGTTATGGTGACACACTTTTATCATGTTATATTATGAAGATAAACGTATGATGAATGCTGAAAAACATTGAAATGATGATCATGTCATGATATTTTTACGCTCCATCTTGGTGAATATTCTTAGCCATTCTGACAGAAAACAGGAATAGCATCCGCCGCTCCCTTCTGGTGTATATATTTTCACCATCTCTCCCGTCGTTTTGAGATAATGCCGGATTAGGTTTCAACCCCCCCCCCCCCCCCCCCTTGCTTGAAATGTAAAACTTAGCGCTGCAGTCTGTCTCTCACTGCTGGTCCCTGGTGAGAGCAGCCTTTAGAATGGCAGCTTTAATTTGTTGGAAAACAACTTGAGAATATTGATTTCAAAAAAGTGCTCCCTTTTCTCCCCTCGAGAAGAAAAAAAAAATGCCTTGCATGTGAAAAGCTGTAGCCTTCACTTAAGTGGAGGTTTGTAGGTGTTTTCATTCGGGCACAGCGTTGACTGGAAAGGATACATTGAAAGGCCGTGTTTTACTTCAATCGCACTCTGAAAATATCCACACAGACATGGAGTGTCTCCTGAAGGACTCGGCTGTTGGCACTCTCACCGTGCAACACCAGACAGATGGGCGGTATTTATCACGGAATGAGAATCGTGTTCTCATGCACCGAGAGAGAGAAAGGGGGGCGGGGGTTAATATTCTGCCGCTGGAGAAGATGACACTTGTGCCGGAATTTTTGTCATTTGGCGTTCGCACTTGTCCCACTTCCCCATGTTATGTTTGAAAACATTGAGCTTTCGCACATTTACCACATTGTGACCATGCTGTTGAGTTATTCAGTTGCAGAGTACCGGTTCATTATTTGAAGTAAGTTAAAGTAAGATGTCTCTTTGACAAATTATGGCAAACATCCAGTCTGCTTTATACCTTAATCAATTATTAACTACATTTTCGAGAATGTTGCCGTTTTTTTTTCTTTTTTCTAATTAAATGTGCCGTTTTTCCCTCTTTGAATATTTCAATTAAAAGGCACAGATTTCTATCCCTCTTTTTAAACTGTCTTTCACTGCACAACACATTTGACTTACTGTAAATAAAAAAATAAAAATCTTGGTAAAATAAACCATTTTTATAACCATTAAATGATTCTTCAAGCCATTAAAAAATAAATAATAAAATACATGGGGTATTTTTTGGGGGGCGGTGGGTGGAGGGGGGTGTTTTGAACTTTTTTTTCCCCTCCGTTTTTATAAGATGTCGTATATTTATGTCATGTTTGTTTTGTTATTTTGCTGACAAATATTTAGATGCTAAAATTAAAAGTGTTTTCTCCTCAAGTCAAACATTCCCCAATGTTGGTGATGCCGTTTGTGTGAATGGTTTTACTGCATTCATGATTTAAGCCGTACTGTCTGTGATATATTTATTCAAGCTTTCACTTGCTGCACAGTTGTAATAACACAGTTGTAATAACACAGTTGCAATAACACAGTTGTAACAACATGCCTTCTTGTAGTTTGTTGCTTTTAATTGACCGTTTTTCCCCCCTTTTTTTTTTAAATTACCGTATTGACCAGGAAAGACTGCCAGGAAGCTGCAGAGGATAAAATAAAGACAGGTGAAATTACACATGTTCATCAAAATACATGAAATACTATGTTTCCACATGCTACTGAGGACCAACAAGTATGACGTTGATGAGAATGTGAGCTCTACTGCAATTTTTGCAATTGCCGTACAGCAGTAAGATCATGCCGATGATTGTTGTGTTTATCTTTTTCGAGTCAGTTCTCATCGACAGCGTGACCTTGACTATGATGTGAGCTGTGCTGTAATTCTGGATGTCTATTAACCTTTGCACTTGCTGCACAGCAAGACTATGCCGGTGTGTCCCTTTTGTTTGTCATATATTTCTTAAGGGAGCCATTTCTATCCAGACAGAAAGGTAATTCTGTGGGTCGCAACAGAGAGAGGAATTAAATCGTGCTTCCCTGCGGTAAGGCCGTCTTTAATGCGAGGCCTATTTGGGGCTCTCATCTGGCGCTTAGGCCCAGACAGAATTGGGTGTCAACACGGCGATCGACTGGAGCTACAGGGCTTGTAACACAGGCTTTTGGAAGTCATCCCGCTTAATACAGACGCGACTAAAGCTCCCTATCATCCCTCACTGAATGACACGGCGCTGCTCCAAGTCTTAACCCGCACAAAGAGCTTAAATATCTTAATGTGTCATGCATAAAAGGAGGTCCTCCTATTACGATACCGCGTCGTACTCATGTGGCTTGTTCGTCAACGAGCTTACCACTTGATACCGAAAAGATGAAGTTGTGAGCTCTCGTTTTCCTTTTCCTTTGTTTCTGTTTTTGTGTCACCCGCAAGCCTTTGCCCAGACTGCGTGTGCAAGTTTTATCAGGAATGGAGAAAAAAAAGGGGGCTAGAAGCTCCCCTAGTGGCCTCTCCAGAGAGTTACCTCAGAGAGGTTTGCTCAGCTCAGCAGCAAACACACACTAATGGAAACAAAAAAAAAATTGCAAACGCAATACTTTTTTTGTTGTTTTCATAACAGCAGGCTATTTTGGTTTGCTTATATATATATATTTGTGGAAGAAAGCTTTGTTTGCAGTAAGCTCCAATACTGTGTCACTATTTAGTAACTACAATGTTCTCATCATGCACTACTAAATAAAATACAAGCGTTGAGGGAGACATATGTGTACACAAATTTTAAGTGTGAACACTGATTTTTGTGCTTCCTTTTCCCACTACAATTCCACTGAGCAGCCTTTTTTTTTTTTAACTGAGAATGCGGTTTACAGTCTCCATGCTTGGAAGATTGCATCTTTTTGCTGCAGTAAGATAACTAAATGATGAAAGCAATTAATATATAGCCATTCAGTGAGCAGTATGCACTCATTGGATATTTCATTCTCTACATTTGAAACATCTTGAGCAGGCGTAGGCCTACGCCATTCTTACTCAATCCCGATGATCATATGTAACATAATTTCTTGTGATGTGAGGTGTATTAAGGGTGATTATTCCTCCTGATCTGCTCAGAAAACGGTCGGAGCGGCCAATCTTAAATGCTAAAAATGTTCACTATCCGTGTTGAAAAATCCTCACGAGTGTGTATGGTCAACACCGAGATTGGCTAAGTCATGGATTCCATTAGTGTGACGTGAAATGCAGCGATATAATAAATGGCAAGCAGCATCGTGCAACCACGATGTACATTAGGCTAACAACAGTTAGCGTAGCTTGTTCTAATTTTATTTCTACTGTTACACTTGTGTGGACTTTAAATTTTGCTGCAGACTGGATGACCTGTGGCACTTTGCTGCCTCTCACAGGTCAGTCTTGGTACTTCATTTTTGCCGGGGTTTTTTTTTTTTTTTTTTCTGGTCATCTGTGTGGTCCTGCACATTCAAAAATCAAAAAGATTTTACAAAGCAGTTTGTGCACCAGATTAGTAAGATATTGCTTTTCTGTATGATGAAAGGTTACACAACTATCGTGGAAACTGATAGGTCAAAATAAACCAGTATGTTGACTCCGTTTTTGGTATGGTAAAACATGCAATGAGGTACATAAATGTGCAAATTAATCATAGCATAGATAAAAATTCTATGGCTTCATTAAAAAATGGTCTACAGTCAACCCTCTTTAAACAATGTATGGCCATGATAAGAGCAAAGAGATGCTTTGACTGAAATTGATTACCCACTTCCACCTTCTTTTTTCATCGCTTCATACCCTCAATGTAAGTACCAGGTTGCTGACTGGCCAGCTGATGGTATCAGGAAGTGTCACGGGATATTTGAATTTCATTGGATTTCAAGTGAAGAGGGGAGTGGAGGGGCATACTCATTAGCGCCCTGATACAATCACATTTGTCAGCATGATCCGTTTTAAGTGCATTTCAATCAGGATGTGATTGGTTGATGTTGTTACGTTGCAGCCCCTGCTGACAGACTGCCATCTAATGCGCAAAATTGAATTTCCTTGACGCTGCTAACGCGCTTTTATATGTCGGATTCCTCAAATGCTCTCTGGTAGCGCCGTAGCAGGCTTTTTAATGGAACTAGGTAAGCTGGGAGACATCTGTTGCATATCAGCATAACATCTGTATTTATGAGGTGGTCTGGCCCTTTATCACTTCTGGGCAGTTACCTTGTGCCGCTGTAATCATACAAGATGCTTATGTAGATGCGTTTGTGCCGTAATGACCGACTGCTGTCAGCTAGCTGTGTTCACTAATCTAATTCATAGTGTTCCAGATCACATCAACTCACCACTTGATTCTAAGCATTCCTGTGGAGTTCTCATCTGCCCCAAAAAATCAATATATCTTCATTTATCATGAACTTCAAAATCCTTCGGCTGCGAGAAGTGTCCATCTAATAACGTTGTTTGGGACGGAGTTATGTTGCTGACACTGCCCCAATTTGTATGAAAATCCGAACGTGCTGCTCACTAACCTACACGAACAACTCGTATGCTAACTAAGTAGTTAGCCGTTATTTCAGTAAATATTTGTATAAAAATTATATTCCAGAAATATGAAAACAAAATCTGTTGTCATTAATTGTTTATGCTGCCATCTTTAGTTGGCTCACTTCCCTTATTATTCTGAGTCTATGCAGCCCCCCTCCCCCCGCCCACACACATACACACACACATATACAATGTTTTGACACAAAGTCTATACTTATGGGTTTTTTTTCTGTATAATACTGAGCTCACCGTGAGTTTTGCTACCTTGGATCTGTTCTTCTTCTGATGAGTGGCATTTATTCAGGACACACAGAACCCTCACAGCCAAATAGAAATCAATAAAGTCAGCTTGAAATTCTGAGAAGGGTGCCGCAATGTTACATCAAGGTCGGAGGATATCTTTGGTTGAAACAACATATCATTCACAGGAAATCCTCTGTAAATCGTTTCCACTCTTCAGAGGTCGCTTGGCTACAGTGAACTGTGGTTTACTCAAGGCCCCATAAACCAATACCAAGACCAAGCCAAGACCAAGACTTTGGAGTGTTGAGTCCGGATAAAAAACAAGAATGAGGTAATGGAAGACCAAGAAAAAAAACAAACAAACACTTTTATTCATCCCAAATCAAGTCTGACCCTGAAGCAATATAATGTCAAGTCAAGACTCAGGCTTTGAGCAGTTGAGAAGTTGAGACTGAGAGTGAGGCAATGTGAGATTAAAGTCTTACATTTTGCCAATGTGGTACCACACCAAATCCAATTCAGAGGCAATGGGAGACCAGGTCAAGGCCAAAACCATGATAGATCCAGACCAAGTTAAGTCAGGTTTGAAGCAGGTGAAGGCCCATTTTAAGGTTTCAGCAATGTCTGACCAAGTCAAAATCTTTATGGAGTTGAGACCTAGTTAAGACCAATACTGAAGCAATGTGACAGCAAGTCAAGATCCATGGTAATGATAGGCAGATTGAAAGCAAAAATGTTGCGGAGTTTAAAACCAAATCAAGCCCGAGACTTTGAGGAGTTGAGACTAGGTCAACACCGGGAACAGGACATGCCATTCTATCCACAAGTTTTGATCTTGACTCGATTTATCCAACTCACCACTGCTTTCCTCATAGATAAATCTCAGAGCCGGCTTGTGTAGACACTGCTCAGACCCTCGACCTTATGCTTTCACTCGGCCGTGTGGGATGCAGTAATCTGCGCTGGCCCACTCCGGCGCTGACACCACAGAGTCCCCTCTGTTGTGCTATTATCAGCCGAGTGTTATTACCCCTCTTTGCGCTGCCAAATCTGCCTTGATTTCCATCGACCAGCATCTGAATCAATGCTTTTAAAAATCTTTTACTTAAGAGCAAAAGCATGCATTTTATGTTTTGACATGGCCATATTGATTGGGGATGTTGTGGGGGAGATGGGGAGGTTTGCAGGGACGGAGGGGTGGGGGGTGGGGGTGGGGGGTGCTTGTTGACCGTTTTATCATTCCTTCTGCTGCTTCTCCAATCTTTGCGCTCCTCTCTCTTTGCACTCTGCCAGTGTCTGGTAACACTGCCATCCTTAATGGCTTTCTCGTGCTCAATCTTTGCCTCTCCACCTCCTAGCACGCAACCCCCCCCCAGACTCCCCCTTCATGTCTCCCCGGAACCCTCCTTCCTTCCTACCCCTCTCCACTAATCAATACTCCCCTCTATCCACACTCCACGTCACTCACATTTGGCCCGCCGATAAATTATGGATGTGGGCCTCTCACATCTCACATCTAAAATTTCTATTGTGTTTGTCAATGGATGATCGATACATCACCTCGTCTCATCCTCAAAGGCCCTCGAACCTCCACTCTCCTCGCTTTTCCACTTTTTTGTTTTGTTTGCTTGTTTTTGTGTTTCGGATATTTGTTTGTCAAGAAGTGCCTTTTTTCTGCTGCCTGGATCTCCAGAGGCTAACAATAACAAAAAGGTAATCCTCAAATAAAAGCGACCTGCTACCTTTCCTACAGTACCTCGCTCTGACACTTGCAACCTTTGTTTGATTTTTCCTGAAAAAATGTCATTGAAACCGTGTTGTCTGAAAATACGACGATGGAAGCCATGTTCTCGTGAAAAGGCTTCAGTTTTGATTGTTCCACAGTCAAGGTTTAAGCGTTCTGGGATTTTGACATGATTTCTTTATTGAACTGGCATTAAATGGTGTCCTTGGTCAATGACTGAATCCAAATTTGAACGAAAGTCGGAACGCACGTTAGCCTATCCCTAACGTAAGCTAAGGCCGTTGGTAAGAGACAATTACAGTAAGTATTTGTCACCCAAAAAAAGTTTTTAGTCGATAAATATGAAACAATCAAAAGTAAAACTTTTGTCACGGGATGTCTTTTTAGGCCACTGCACAAACTAGTTTGGGGTGTGTCATCCATCACTTCGAAAACGTCAGATTTTATTAGCATCGCAAACCGAAGAAGCTTTCTAAACTGTTTTTACAAACTGATTGAGGAGTAGAACAAATAGAGCACAGCATATCGATTATCTGGATACACAGTCAGCAAATAAAAACAAAAACTGAGAAAAACTATAGTTAACATTGACAAACATTTTATTCACTCTACTGAAATATAATGCAAGCAAAAGAAAGAAACAATAATATGCTTTCTGAGTTGTTCCATTTTTTTCCCCATACTTTATATTTGAAGCATAATGGATAACAATAAATTTTTCACAATCATTTGAGTTCAAGACTTTCTCCAGAGTGATGTATTGACAATGATTGAAACATAAAAATAACAATGCTAATTTGGTAATTACCGATGCTTGTAGGTTAGGCAAGATGTGGCATATACTGTACTGTATATACACTAAACAGCTCTTAAAACCGTTTGCCTTTGGGGGGAAAAATAACAACATTCTCATGCCCTCACGTGTCAGATTTAGTTTCTCACACTCACACACTCAGCTCTCACTTTCTCTCTCACGCACGCCAGCCCGAGCCCTGCAGGGTCACATCAGTGCGGTGGTGTAATTTTAGTGCCCACCTCCCCACCCCCGCCACCCTCATCAACCCCCAAGCTGCACCTGCTCCTCACACCACATCTCACCTCCCACCTGCTGACGACGGAGACTTTGCCGCCTCGTAACTTCAGCCGTGACTTTGCGGCCTGCCGTTTCCATGACCACTTAACCCCTGACACGGCCTTTTAAGTGAAGGTCTGCTATGTGTCTGCCAGCCTACACTTGGCAGCAGCGGCTTTGTGCCATTACCTCAAGTAACACGCAAGCCGCCTGTTGGTGAGAGGAAGGGTGGGGTGGGGTGGTCCCTTCAGTTGGCTGGACTCACTCTCAAGACTGTTTGACTTGAACCAACTTGTCGGCCTCTGTTTTTTCATCGAACGAACAATGGATATTATTTACTCAAACGACTCAAATTTTTTTTATCATTGATGTTGATGCTGCCTTTAGGGGGTCAGAAAGTGTTGTATAGTACAGCTAGTTTGTGGTGAATAGCTATAGTGATCAAATTAATTGTAATTGCAAAAACAATACGTAATAATACTGAGATTTAAGAAAAAAATTGTAAAGAGAAAAAAAACTAAATGTATCGGAAAAAAGTTGAGGACACAATAGGCAGAAAAGTTGGACATTTATGAGGGAGACAAAAAAAAACAACGTAAAATGGTCAAAAAAAAGTTGTTTCGTTGAGACATCAGTTCTGTTAAAATGACTCAATTTTTAAAAAAAATATATAATTGTCCTTAAAAGTTTCATTACTCTAAAAAGTCTTGATATTGGGAGGTAAAAGTTAGAAAGTTTTAAGAAAAATAATTACTCGAGTCACGCTCACTCCGAAAAAGTAGCGAACAACTGCACATTTCAGAAAATGTGTTTGAATTTAAGATAAGAAAACATGTATTTGTCTCACAATGGATAAATTCCCATTAATATTAATATTAATAAAAATAATATTTCTAGAGAACATTTTAAAATTAAAACATAATGAAAAAACATTTTGAATGTAGTCTTGCAACCTTGTTCTCATAATCATTTTTAGTGTAAGATTACAACTTTTTTCGCTTGCAACTTTTTTCACTCTTATTTCAATATTACAACTTTATTTACAGTATGGGTATTCGTCTTGTAATTTTCTTGTCATTCTCTCAGATCTTTTTCTTGTAATATTACCACTTTGGTCACTCACAATAATATTTTTGGGGGTAAAATTTCAAACTTACTCTCAAAATATGAAACCTCTTGTCATGTAAAATTACCCGTCATAATATGAGCACTAAGTAATATTATAAATTAAATTCAATTTTTTTTTCTTCTTCAATGTGGCACCTTAGAGTCCTTCACACCATAGTAATCCTCAGCTCATAGAGAAGCCCAAAAAAGACTCAGACTGTTTTGGCTCGCTCTCCCAGAGAGTGTTATCTGCTTCCTGTCTTTCTACACCTTTGTACCCCCCCATACCACCATACACCCACCACTCCACACCCCGCGGATCATTGGAAGACAACCAGCCCGATTGCCCAACACCCACCCACCCACTTGTCCATTCCCTTCGTTCTGTCATTCCATCCTTTTCCAAAAGGCAGGCCAGGTGAAAAGACAGACTGTCTCGGACATGCTTTATTGGTTCATTAAAGAACCACCCCCACGCCCCCCCAACCCCCCCCCCCCCCCCCCCTGCTCGCCTGCTGCCACCCAGAAAGACACGCACACATGATCATATGCAGGCCCATGTGCACTGACACATCGGCGCTCTGACAGGCTACAGAGCAGCAAAGGCAGCCAGGCACGATAAGTCCTCCCCATGAGCAAGGGTCAACGGCCTTATCGTTACCGTGTCTGAACCTCGCTGGTGTGTTTCAGTTCACTTGAGAGTCTCCCATACAAGTAGCTGCTTTTAAAAGTCCAATCGTGTGAATTTGTTTCTGTGACGCAAATATCATTTCAGCCCGACTACATTTGAGGTCATCATAAACTGTGATAAACTGTGCCCACGAAACGGGCCGTTGGCTTCGTGGCTCAAAAGCTAAAGGTCAACCTCATGCTCTTGTCAAAGCATGTCGGAATGTGACTGAAGGTCCACTGGTGACAGGAGTGAACTGCTATGGTCACTCGACTTCAACAAATTCCAAGAGATTTGGCCTCCCTCTAAGTATTAAAAAGCAAATACATGTTTACAGACAGAATAAAAGAGAATGTAAAAAAGCTAAACTGGTTTAATAGCATGTAATTAATTTAAAAATAGATATACAGTCAAACCTCGGTTTTCATCCATAATCCGTTCCAGAAGGCTGTCTGAAAACCGAAATTGTTCGACAACCGAAACCACGCTCTTTTTAAAATAAAAATGTTTACTGAACACGTCTGCTCACAATGGAAAGCAGCACGAGGAAGCGTCCCTTCCTCGTCTACCCGAAGAAGAGTCACTTCCTCGTGTAAGGAAGGCGAGAGGAGTCAAATGGTGCATTCAAGTGCGCTCAGTTTGTTCGAGAACCGAAATTTATTCATCATCCGAGGCATAAAAAACTCAAAATTTTTGGTCGAAAACCGAATTGGACGAGAACCGAAACGTTCGAAAACCGAGGTTTGACTGCATTTCGTGTGTTGGTTGTGGATGTGGCCTAGGGAGTGAAATCAGAATGTCAGGTTAGCCACTAAGTCTGCGTGTAAGCGTCTGGGCATGAGTTGTGGCGAGCAGCAGCTCCTTGCGAGGGTTCCCGTTTCTGATTTGTGTTTGTCCTGTTCAGCAAACAACTGAAAATGCATCTGCAACGTTAGCTCTCCTTGCCCACATGTGAGGGCATCAGTACTTCAATTGCTCCTTTTTGTTCACTTTGGTAGAAAGCCAGCATATGTGAAGCTCAAAAATAACCACAGCGGAAAATATCGCCAAATTACCAAAACACTTTGATGCATTCGAAAGTCAAGGGTTCGGTCAAGGGGAGTACCACTCTATTGTTCTTCATATTTTGGAGTATGGTATGAATGCAAATCTGATTCAGCGAGTGACATGCTTTTGGCAGTTCATCCAACACCACGTTAAGTGTAGCAAGAAAAATATCCTTGAAAAGTATGGTTTGGTGTCGATTAGAGTGGAGGCCACTATTTGTTCTTTAGCATCCTGCAGTTTCGACTAATAGAGGCATGGCATCTCTCTGTGAGAAATAGCATAGTGCTGGCTTGTAGTCCCCATCACTTCCGATTGTTCAAGGTATGACCTTCAAAAACTGTTATATTCCTGCTCTCCTCATGATTTCCTATCCTAATACATATACAAGCATGCACGCCCCCCCCCCCCCCCCCCACACACACACACATACATGCGGACACCCTTTCTGTCATTTTTCTATGAACCGCCACCTTCTCAGGCCAGAGCCGCGCAGGTCTCCCGGCAAAGACTGCCATCGACTCCGAGCCGTCGGTTCGGATTTGCCCGCAAAAGTGGCGAGACTTCCCTGATTTGTGTGACATACACAAATGCTTTTAAATTCCCAGAGCCCCAGCTCCTTACCAGCCTCATACCTTGTAATGCATTATTCACATCCTTCTCCTGCGATTCCCTCCGCCCACCACAACACTCGCTTGCTCAACCCTCTCGCATCACTGGAGGAACAGCCGCAGACGACTCACCAGGCAGGAAATCCATACGGCCTTGACGTTTTGGCTTCAAGCAGCCAATTAACAGAAGCGCTTGCCGGATATTTTGTCTCTTGTACTTAACGGCAAGGCCATAATGATGTACTCAAATGTCAGTAGGCGTACAGTTGCTAAGGAAATCACTATCAAGAATGCGTGTGATTATGATGACTCAGGTTGTAGCTCCCCGAGGTACACATTATTCCATTTCCTCAAATAATGGTCGTTCATCCAACAGACACAGAGACTGACTTGAATAAATGCCTCTCTTCAAATAAATGGTGGATCTTTAGCCATTGAGGAGAAAAACAAAAGTTCATAGATGCTATTATCTGCAGATCAAAACAGTTGCATATTTGGACTCCATTTACAACCCATAACAGCAGCACCTGCTCAAGTACGTAAACGGTCTCTCAGATAATTTAACAAGCTCCCTGCACAGCATCAAAGATGATCTCCGGTGGAGACGATGAACGATTATTAAAGTTCCAGGAGACTGACATGGGGTCGTTACGAAATGTGTGCATCCATGCATGGCTATCTTCATCTTTACTTAAAACCAATTGAAATATTTTTTTTCACCAAGCATCATTTTTTACCAATAGCTATTTTGAACCGCTTGTAAGGGTTGCTGGAGCCTTCCCAGCCGTAGTAGGCGGGGGACACCCTTCAGTTGCCACTCGCAGGGCACACAGAGACGAACAACCATTCACACCTAGGGACAATTAGAGTGACCAATATACGCTTACCATGGAATCTACCTCATGTGAAGCCGCCGTGCTAACCACTGACTACCGGGCCGCCCACCAATAGCTATTTTGAATTGTAATTATTATTAGAAGTTTTATGCTACTTTATGACTAACATTGGGAAGATGCTACTTTATTATTGCTGCCTCATGCGAGCGTAACATGCAATGCAAACACACCGCTGTGGCTGCCTCCATGGTATCACCCGTCCATAGTCACTTCCTGTGTGCCGACACTTTCGGCGCAGTCTTAACGGTGAAAAATGAGAGCTGTCAAGTTGTAATCGTGTAATAACCGTGCACGGTGTCACTTTCGACAATAAATGGAGACGCTGTGACTGGGCTGCGTAAATCCCAACTAAGTCGGCGGGAGAAGAGTGTACAGGCGGTGGAGGAGAGTTGTCAGTGCTTACAGTATGTTCTTGCCTTACTTGTACAGTTTGAGTGAGGTTATTTTGCTTTTTTTGGGTGGCCTGTGGCTTTTTTTCGCAGCACTTATTACAAAAGGACTTAATCTTTGAAAGACTCTTTGAAAAGGGCAAAATGACCTTGAAATGTTCGCTTTAAACCAAAATAGCAGACTTCCTGTGTCTTTTCTGGCACGAGTTTGAAGAGGTTTTTGGACGTCAATACTCACAGTTATACAGTACATTTCATATTGTTCAAGTGAAAGTGGCTTTTGTCTCGGGGGAGGTATTAGCATATTTTTCTTGGTGAGGAGTCATCCAAACTTCATTGCCATCCATGCTCCGCCCACATGCAATTATGAAAACGCATGTTTTGCAATTTAGCGTCACCCATTCATCTCATTAGTATGTGTTGTGCATATTTTGTTGTAAAGTTTATAGGACGAGTGTTTCGTTTTGAAGGACAGAGGCCAAAAAGACCCTAAAATGATCACTTCAAACCAAAATGGCTGTCTTCCTGGGTCTTATCAGACATGGCTTCTTCAGACTTTTTGTGGGTCTACTCAGGAGAGTTATTGAAGTTTTGTGTTTTTGGTGGGAGTCAGCAGACTTCACTGTCATGCTTTGCACTCAAATCCATTACAAGTTAGCATGTCCCTTTTCACTAGCATGTCTTTGTGCTTTAAATTTGGTTGAAATCCGACAACATTTGTTGGACAAGGTCAACTTTAAAGTACTCCTGTAAATGACCAAAATGATCTGAAAAATGCCTGGTTCAAATAACAGGCTTGCCATATTTTTTTTTTGGGCATGTCCTCTTGACATTTTAGATGAGTCTATTCATATTCGACATACCTGCCATATTTCATCATGCTCTTCAGGAGCATTGGAGTTAGGCGGGTTTTGTGTTTTACGGCAAGTCACCAACATTTACCGCCGTGCTTTGCCCACACACACAAATTTGGTAACGTTTGTTTTGGATGAGTCTTTAAAAGAATGAAATAACTGCTTTACTTTCTGTCTTTTCAGCATGGCTTCGTGAGACTCTTTTGTGGGACTACTCATTATAGACATGCATATGCAATTTATTGAAACTGGCTTTGGTGGCGAGGGAAAATCTCATGGCCACAATTGCCTATGAAGCACACCTGGAAATGGCTAAAATAACCCTAAAATGGCTGCTTCCAAACCAAAATGGCAGAATTGCTGTGATTTTTTTTCTTCGGATTTTGCTTCTTGAGACTTTTTCGTAGGTCTGCCCTTGATAGACGTACCTACCAATTTTCATCGTGCGAACTGGTTGAGTAATTTGGCTCTGAATAATAACTAAGAGCAAAGTGAGCAAAGACATAAAAACAAAGAAGGAGAAGGAGACAAAGACGAAAATCTAGTCCGACACACGCGAGCCCTGTGTTTGTTTTCAATTTGTGTGGGCGTCGCTGCTTGCTGACTTTATGAGCCGTCTGGATAATTTGCTACATTTTTTCACTGCTGTGAAAATGTAGCATTTTGTAGGACCTTATTTAGCTTGGAGAGTGGATGCGATTAATAATAGAACCCCTCTTTTACCCTGTCTCGGATCCACCCAGGAATTGTCTCTCTGCCTGACACATACGGGCATATGCCACATCTTTTGTCCGACCCCCTTGTGAAACTTGTCACACTTTCCCTTTGTTCTCGAGCTTGTCAGTTTAGTTACCAAATTGTTTTTGTCACTCACTATTGATGTATAATGCAACGACAGCAGTGAGCTTATTTTCCCTCTAATAACACTGAAATCTTCTGTAATATTAAGTGATTTTTGCATGACTCTCGGTGACAGAATGGAAGCGACGCAGAGATGATCAAACGCCTTTCGGGTCACGTCGACGTCATCTATCCATCAAAAGCTTCTCTACGAACCACTGGAGGGATTTTTTTTCCCCCCTTCCAAACAATGCCAAATCACTCTTTTTTTTCCGGCTCCTCCTCCTCCTCCTCTTCATCTCCCCCACCCGGAAGACGTGTCAGGAGCCGACGTTTGTCACGCTGTCCCATGGCGGCCTCTTGATCCAACAGGCGAGTGGCGCCTCATGTCTTGTCACCTGTTATCTCTGCCGTGTCTCGCGCTTCTGCATCTGATCACTCCCAGCTTTCTTTTAAAACGTACTGACTTGAGCGCTTTGACTTTTGTTCATGTCGATTAGAACTGATGAATTTATATTTAGGAAGCAAAGCCCCTGCACAGCATATTGGCCCAGCGGTTGAACTTTTTGGGTATGAATCTCGGCTTGGGCGTGGGCCAAAAGTGAAATTTATATTTGGGCGAAATGAAGCTGCACACTGCTTGCACCCTCTCACTGGTGACGCAGAAATGTGACATTTTTTACACTCATTTCTTCATTTCCATCACGGTTTAACCCCCATGCAGTAATAATCCCAAAATTGGACATTTCGGACACTTTGGACGATTTTGGACTGTTGCACAAATGGACACCACAGACAAAACAGTGACAAATAACTCCACTTTTTGCATAGGATGTATATCTATGACTTGGCCACCCAGAACATTTTGAGGGGTTGAAAGGGAAAATAAATTAAAGTGAAAAACGTTGTTGCAGGAAGAGGGACATTTTTGCGCGAGCGAAAAATACTGCATGAGTTAATCTACAAACAGGACAACACACATGTTCCACTTCCCTTACAGTTTCAGCAGCGCGAGCGAGGGTGCACACTCTGTTGTTCGACCATCTTATGAAGCATATAATGAGGCTCACGATCACCTCTAGCGAGGCGCTGCGGGTGACACGCGGCTTCTCCATTCAGCAAGTGGGCGTAGTTTATGAGCGCCTGAAATTAGGCTCATTCTCGCGTTTCGGAGTTCTGAATTTTTGTTGTTGTTTATTAGATGACACTTTTTTTATTTATAAGTGCGATTTCTTGAATTATGCTTAAAATGACCTAGGCCGGGGGGCGGCAACACACGGCTCTAGAGCCGATGTTTAGCGACATCTAGTGCGTCCCTGGAGCTGTATAAAATATTGTTTGAAAATGGAAAAAGATTTTGATAGTAGGCTAATATAGCTCAGATAGAACTAGATACGTGTTGCAGCTCTGAAAAAGGAGAGCTGTGGTGTTGGTTTTTTAAAACGTACACTTTATTTATGCTTTTAACAGTCTCGACAAACACAGACACGTCTGCGTCCGACTCCGCGCCTTCTTTCTTCTCGTTCGACTCGAGAGGCATTCAAAGACAGCCTCCGAAAAACGGAAATTAACGATCACTTCACTGACACTACGAAAAGCGAAAATAATGCACCAAACCAAAAAATCAAGCGAGGAAATCACAAAATAAATTCCATGTACAGCATGTGTTTCCTTCATTGTAAGTTTTATAGAAGGCTTTTATTATTTTTGCGGCTCCAGACATATTTGTTTTTTGGTTTTTGTTTTTTTGTCCTATATGGCTCTTTCAACATTTTGGGTTGCCGACCCCTGACCTAGGCTACAAGCTAACATAAAAGGCACAAACTTTTATTCGTGTCACAGATGTCTATTCATGTTGAAACAAGTTCCCTTTTGATATACAGTAAAGGTTGTTTGAATTTATTTATAAACAGAGAGGGGCACCTTACCCCATTACGCAGGCCCATCCTCCGTCCACAACCTCCGTCATCGTCCCTTTGTCCCCATTCATATAATAATCATCCTTAGTCCCGTCCATCCTCGTCATTTGAAAGTGCTTCCGTCCCAGTCTGCCCCCCCTCCAATAAAGAAAATCATGACACCATGGGAGAGAGACGTGGGGTGGGGGCAATTAATACCCAACAGACGAGACAGCACTTACTTTGCTCCATACATTCGCGTAGCACTGCCGGTACGTTGTTCTGTTCCCTGACTATAGACTAGGTGTCAGTGTTGCCATAAAAATACTGTTGAGATGATAAAGAATGTGCTGTTAAGAAAATACAGTTTTTTGGCTTCGCTCTGGACTTGTTCTTTTGCCTCCCGACACCACATACTTAACCCGGTTAGGGTCGAGTAAATGAATGGACGAAAACCCACTTCCGTCCTTGCTTAGTCTGTCCGTTTTAAAAAAAATTCTCGTACTCCATCCCAAAAACGGGTGTCCATCCAGGACGGACGGATGGACCGCTCCGTCCCAGGGACAGAAGGCCCATCTCTGTTTGTCACATACTTTCATCATGTAGCTCATGATCTCAGGTTTTTGACAGGTGTGATCTTGGTTTGGCCGCTATGTGCGTGTCTGATGTACCAAAGAAGGTGGTGCAAGGCTTAGGGAATTTGTAGGAATGCTCAGACACATGGAAAATTACAGGAAACATTATTATTGGGCTAATTAAGAATCTCGTGACTGTGGCAGTCATTTATTTACCATCCTTCCATCAGCCAACTACCGGCTGTCATCAATTTACCATCTACCGATTCATCGACAGTATTATTATCCATCTGTTCATGATTACACAAGTAAACTACCAAGTTTTTTGGGGGGATAAAGTATGCCATATTTGTGGAGCTAGAAAGCAAGGATTCTTTCAGGGTTTCCCACAGGGAAGGAGACATCTTTGTCCCCGACTTCCCCGGGGGCGGCTTCCTCTCTCTGGCTTGGTGACAGTCGGATTAGTTTGCCCTGTACAAAACTGTTGTAGGTACAAGCATGCGGCATGTACTTTGGATTAATAGCAAGCGATAATATATGTGTAAAGACTCCAGTGCCTTCTAAAACCCCCGAGAAGCCCCGTGGCGAGCGTGCAGCGCTGGAGCTGAGAATTAACCGAGAACTCGTGGCGACATCTGTTTCAGGTGTGCGTTGAGCAGCGGAAAAATCTACCTGACATGTCGCTAACTCTAAATAGCATTACGATACTGGTGTGTCATCTTTTGCCATCAAAGAAAATCGGCACTCTCTGTACTGAACTAGTTACTGACCTTAATCATCCACCTCTCTAACTACCCACAGCTACCTAGTTAGCTACTTACCTACCTACCTACAGAACTAACGACCTCGATCTGATGGATAAACTAACTAAGTGAGTTTTGCTTGTACTTTGATGGTATTATTTGTTACTTGTTGAAATGACTAAACACTGCTTCACTGTTTATTTTGGCGTTATTGTTTTGTTTTTCACACTCACAATAACACCTAAGGGCCATTTTGATTAATCACTTAACCTACCATTCATGTTTTTGGAATGTGGGAGGAAACTGGAGTACCCGAAGGAAAACTCAGTAGGCATAGGGAGAACATGGAAAAAACTCTGTGCAGGAAGGCTAGGGCCCAGAATCAAACCTTGCACCTCTGTGAAGCAGACATAATTTATTTGTCAACATACCACTTAAGACAAATAGAAAAGAGAAAATGTGTGATGATATCCATAGAATCAGAAAAGTGGTTGGTTGCTAGTACAGTCAAACCTCGGTTTTCGAACGTCTCGGTTCTCGACCAATTCGGTTTTCGACCAAAAACTTCGAGTTTTTTATGCCTCGGATGACGAACAAATGTCGGTTCTCGAACAAACCGAGCACACTTGAATGCACCATTTGACTCCTCTCGCCTTCCTTACATGAGGAAGTGACGCTTCCTCGGGTAGACGAGGAAGTGACGCTTCCTCGTGTTGCTTTCCATTGTGAGCAGACGTGTTCAGTAAACATTTTTATTTTAAAAAGAACGTGGTTTCGGTTTTCGAACAATTTCGGTTTTCGAACAGCCTTCTGGAACGGATTATGGACGAAAACTGAGGTTTGACTGTATGTCTTTTAAATGACATGCTTAGTGCGCTCAGTCGTTGTTTGCTTTTGGCTGTGTGATAGATTGTGCATATTTTGGTAGCTGTCAGCAAGACTTTTTTTCACAACGTCACATTCTTCGCATTGTCACACGGCGTCCACATCGAGGTGGGGGGGGGGGGCAGCCACAGGGCATACCAGCGAGCTTAGACACACCACAAGTATCCACCCTGAGATATGACACACAGGCCCCAAGTTGTGAAACATCACCACAGAGCGATAGCATTCTCCTTCTTTATCTCTCACTCGCCTTTTGTTTCTCTTTTTCTTTCACCTGCTTTCTCCCAGTGTTCCCATAGATTTCCTAGCTGTCGACTCACGTCGCCCACCTCCACCCTCTTCCAGACCCCCCACCACCCCAATCTGTTAGCCAGTTAGCGATAGGGGGGCCAGACTTAAAAGGAAAGTCTTAAAGACGAGAGCTTATACAGTGTGCCATATTTTGTTAAATAACTATGAAACGACGCCGGTGCCAATTCGTCAGTAATTGTCCCTTCTGGCGCAGTCGTGTTGAAAAGTACTGGTGGAAGCCTAAGCTCGAGATCACCGCAAGTGTTAATCTTCTTATACTTAAGGTATCAGGTTTTTTCTTTTGATGTCGCTAAACATGTTGACTCCTATCTGGGGCGCAGAAGGCAATCCAGACATAGCTATGAGCCAGATGGGGGTTTGTCTGTCTTCTTCTTCCAAGAATCTGCAGCTTTACGTGTGTTCTTGCACCAGTCGTCATTATGCTGCTAAAATAAAGCAACAACGGTACAAGAAAGGCAGGGGAGAAAAGGATTGATTTTGCTCTAATTGTTCTTTTCTTGGCTTGATCTTTCCTTGTCGTGATTCATATTTAATGATGTGCAACCTCACTTTTCAAGCAAGTTACAATAAAAGCCCCACAGTTTATTTTTTTCCAAGACCTGTTGACTCACTTTTGACATCTTTTCTTTTCTTTTCTTTTTTTTTCCTGGAGAAATTACACTTCAAAAGCAAAGAAAATTTGGAGTGATGTGGGATGGGAACAGAACTTGGTGATATGGGGAAATGGAGTTTATCATTGTTGTTATATTTTGCCAACATGATCCCTTAAGACAATAGTAGCACTTCTTGACAACAAAAAAATAAAAATAATTGCATAAAGTTTCTTCAATAATGATTTTGATAAACCCCAAGGGCCCTATTTTGGTACACCGAAGAAAAGAAAGATCCTTTCGGTTTGACTTAATTGGGACATTGGTTGCGCATAATTAGAATGTGGTGAATCAATGTAATTGTATTATGTTTTCCTAAAGTATACATAAACAAAAAAAGATAAGTGTTATTTTAATACATCAAACCGAAAATCAAATACTTTAATTATTCAGAGTAGCCAGGTGCAGATGCGCTCGGCCTACAAACTGCCGCATGTTTACTTTTGTGCCGGGGCAAGTCTAGTTTAACGTGTTTGGCACCGTGTTGCGCCTCCTTGGGCGTTCCGGCAGACAGAGGGCATTTTATTTATTTATTTTTTTTTTTATTACACTCCATCAGAGCACCTGATTATTTGGTGACAGAAAGCAGTTAACAATTCATCCCAGCTAAGAGCAGGTCTAAGTTGTGGCGCAGATGGTGGATTTTGGTGGATTTGATCAAGGCAGAGAGTTGCTGCTGGTATTGTCACACTTAGACAGATGAGAGTGGGTTGCAAGCGGCCTCCGAATGCTCACCCCAGAGCGGCCAACTTTTGCATCTACAAGTTGAGGTCTTCTTGCAGTAGCTTTAAATGTAAGTTGCAAGTGCCGATCTCCTACATTGGCCCTTGCTGTCCACACAGCATGAACCTCATAACCTTCAGCTCTTTAAGCTGAAGATAATGAGGGGACCGCTTCCATTGGATAGCAAACAAGTCACCTGTCACAACGGCGCAAATGCCCCCTTCTACCTGCGCCCATCCAAACGAAATAATAGTCTACCCATGCCCACAATTCGACTGCACTTTGCGCTAGACTTGCCCTTTGTATGAAAATAAGGCCCCGATAGTTTACAGCTGTGATCATGGGGAAAATATGTTTACCATGAGAGAAAACAGTAAGATGGACCACGTGCTGCTTCACCAGACTGACCGCAAACACATTATCCTGATCTGTATGTTGTGATAACATTTTCAATACAATCTCAATCAGGTATGTGGCCCACTATATGATACATTTTAGCCCAAACAGGTGCTATAGTCAGCCATTAAATTGTGTTCAAAGAAGAATCTGTCTTTGCATGGCCTTAATTTCTACATAATATGGTGCCTGCCAAAAGAGCTTTTACACACATACACTCGCATCTTAGTCAGCAAAACGGGCATTTTTCAATGATGGACTGAGAGGTCCATCGGTACTTGACTCGGTTAGTGACGATTACATTGATGGAAGCCCACCCCCATCAGCGTTTGGTCTGTCATTCGTCAATCGTCAGCAAAAGAGGCGTCCGTCAGTGATGACTGACGGACCTTTTTGTCAATACCGACGGAATGTGCACATCTGATAGTGAAGGTTTCAATGATGAAATTTGGTGTGGGGGAAGACTTTTTGCACAAGTGACTTCAAACCAAGTGAAAATTAAAACACCAAACGCCGATGTAAACTGCTTCTTTCCCCTTCCAATAGATTTAACTGCTGAGCCTACACTGGCCTCCAGCATATCGGATTGGTCGGGGGTCGGCAACACACGGCTCCAGAGCCGTATGTGGCTGTTTAGCGACATCTAGTGGCTCCCTGGAGCTTTATAAAAAAAAATTGAAAAAGATTTGGATAGTAGAAACAGATTTTGATCGTAGTTGCAGTGTTGCAGCTCCGAAAAAGGAGAGCGTGCACTTTATTTATGCTTTTAACAGTCTCGACAAACACAGACACGTCTGCGTCGGACTCCGTGCCTTCTCTCTTCTCGTTCGACTCGAGAGGCGTTCAAAGACATCCATCCATCCATTTTCCGAACCGCTTGATCCTCACTAGGTTCGCGAGGGGTGCTGGAGCCTATCCCAGCCCTCTTCGGGCAGTAGGCGGGGGACACCCTGAATCGGTTGCCAGCCAATCGCAGGCGTTCAAACACAGCCTCTGAAAAACGGAAATTGATGATCACTTCACTGACACTAAGAAAAGCGAAAATGATGCACCAAAACAAAAAATCAAGCGAGGAAATTACAAAATAAATTCTATGGGGGCGTTTGTGAACACACAACAAAGGAATGAATAACAAACTATTCTGAGACAGTCCAGTGTCCTACATACATACAGCATGTGTTTCCTTCATTGTAAGTTTTATAGAAGGCTTTTATTTTTTTTGTGGCTCCAGACGTATTTGTTTTTTGGGTTTTTTGTCCTATATGGCTTTTTCAACATTTTGGGTTGTCGACCCCTGGGATAGGTTTTAGCCTGCTTCAAAAACCCAAGATGGATGGGCTCTTCTTGTCCTCCAATTTCCTGTACGTGGCCCTCGGTGGAAAAAGGTTTGGGCACCCCTGTTCGACATGGTCATTACACACTATGAGAACAATCAAGGCAATGGTGTGTCCGTGTCTTTCAATCCCAACTGAGCTTCAAGCAACACATGACAAATCTCCACCTGTGCAAAGGATCAGTGTTGTACATGCGGGAACTCGCCTTGATCTCTCAGCCTCCTCACCCGAGGCTCTCCCTTCAACCGACTCACTGACTGACAGACTGATGGGAGAAGCTCGCCTGACGCTGAGGAATCAAGTGATTGATCACCGAAGCTCACCTGAGCACTTGAGGCGATGCCGATGCAACAAACACGACGCAGGCCCCCTGAGAGGGGTCCTCTCCCAGCTCGTCCACCTGAGTCCCTGGGGCGGATTCCCCATTGCAGGCACCTGTGTGGTCAGCTGCACTGCGCGTATTCCAACCATCCGTTACCGATTGTCGAAAACATTCAGTCAACCCCGGGTTCAACTGGCAATAGATAAAGCAGAACTCAGTACTTGTTTTTTTATTTGTGAAAAATGTAATTAATTAATTTGTTTCGGGCTTAAACTGTCACCGACATAATAACATAATTAACACTCCAGGCGATTTTTTTTCCCCGAATATTACATTTCAACATTCCTAACTGTCATGCATACAAGTGTAAACACAGGTTAGCTACAGTAAAATAAAACAAAAGGAAACGAGAAATAAACGGTTCATCCTGTTGAGATGTCAAATAAGGTCTTACAGGTCATTTGTACTTTGTGTTTACATAATATGTGGCTTATTAAGCTTACTTATTTTTAGACATGTATCACAGTTCAGAAAGTTCAACACCAGGAGGGTGACTTGACTTTATCACTCCCCGTCTTTTCGCATCCGCTGTGCTTCGGTTTCGTTGCCAAGGGAGGATATATTTTCTTTATTTTAGTTTTTTGCCGTACTATATGTAGTAGTGAATTTATTTTTATCACTCAAAATGTAATTTCGTGTTTTTTTTGTTTTTTTTTTAACCCTCATGCAGTATTTTTAAGCAGCTGCATGAAGGGTATTACGTCCCAAAAATGTCCCTCTTCCAATGTGCAACAACTTTTTTCACTTTTAATTTTTTTTCACTTTCAACCCCTCAAAATGTTCAGTGGGAATTGGCCAAGACATAGCTATACATCCTATGCAAAATTTCAGCTTTGTGGAGTTATTTTTCACTGTTTTGTCTGTGGTGTCCATTTGTCCAACAGTCCAAAATCGTCCAAAGTGTCCGAAATGTCCAATTTTGGGATAATTACTGCATGGGGGTGAAGCAGGCTCTACATGTGTCATATCACTAAGCGTAATTTATTGTGTTTTCGTTTTATTTGATGTGGTGCTTGTAAGACTGCTGAGAATGTTAAAAAAATGCGTGAAAAACTTTACTCAGGCAGTAAGTCAATGTTTTCATGATGGTTTGATTGTAGACCTTGTTGATTTGATTTCATAAAACATTTTTACTTCAAATGCGAACAAACGAAAGGCTGGTTTTGAAGTTGAGAGGTTCCAGTCCACTGTGACTTGGCATCATATGGTTCAACGTAGCACATGATGAGTTCATAAATGTAATCTGCCTTAAACGCTTTGCTTTAAAAATGTGCCAACATCATTTGCTAATTTGAAGCTTGGAAAACTTCAAACTGCGTCTCTGTCTTTTTCCCAAAGCAATAAAATGTGTTGCCATACACATCAATAGCCGCAGGACCCCCCTTTAAGGCCGGGCAGGTCCTAACAGAGCCGGACCCAAAGCTTATTATTACATTATTGCCGAGATGACGCGTGGCGGGTATAGACTGGCATCAGTCAAAGCCACAATCTGGCCCCTGCGGGGGTCACGCCAAAGCTGGCACTTTAAAGACAGCACTCACATCATCCAGCTAATGATGGAATTACAGCACTGACTCACCGTGTAGCTACATGTAAGCACCGGGAGGACGGCAATAGATTATAGTCTGAAGGGAGGGAGAGAGAGAAAAATTACGTCCCGGGAAACGCAGCTGTCAGTGGGGAAGAAAGATGGAGAGAAGGAAAGAAAGGTGGAGGAGGACATAAACTCCCCGAGAATGAAAGCTTAGATTATCGTAATTATGGCCCTCTTTAAAACGCTCAATACTGTAATTATCATTGAGTCATACATGCAGCAGAAGGGGGCTGTTTAAAGGGGACATGTCATCATTGTCTGCGGCTAAAAAATAAATTCACAAAATGGCTTTTGTGAATACACACTGTCTTTTTTTTTTTTTTTTTTTTATGGCTATAGTCAATAAACAAGAATGGGACGTAATGGATTATGTCTATCTGTGGGTTTGTTTTCTGCCCCTTGCGCTGGTTGCCATTTATTATTGCACTTCTCATGAATACATGTGGATATGCTTAAATGTTTAAAAGACGTGTATGCGCCGCGCATTTGGAGAGTCTAAACTGCCTTTTCAAAGCCTTAATGCCAAAAGAGTTGTAAGTGTAAGCGTGGCCACCGTTGGCCTCTGTTGTGGCAGCTCTGTGTAAATGCTGCGGTCACTCTGTTTTCTTACTTTGCTTTTATTCATTTTTTTTTAATGGTCTGCTTTGAAGGAGGAAAATTACATCTGTATTTATAACCTCCTGTCATGATTCAAGTTCCAGAGGACACAGATGGAGTTGGGTGGTTGTATAAGGGCCTCCCTGGTGATTCTGGGACTACACCATGGGGCATAACACCACTTGTGGAGGAAATAGCCTGTGAAGACCCGACTCAAAGTTAACACTACTGCAACAGATGTTTGTTGTCTTTTCCCCAAACACAAACCCATTGAATTAAAGGATAGTTTCATGATTGGAGTGTCTTGTTGCAATGTTTTCAATGTACGGGTCCCCGGTTTAAATCGACAATGTGACCCAAATTTGTATGCTAAATCGCAACGTAGCATATTCGATCACTTACCTACACGAACACAGTACTGCAGTCATAATTACGGATATTGACGTTTCAAACATTGAGACAAAACAACAGACTGCTTTTTGTTTTCAAAATCTCCGTAGGTGAGATTTCATGCTGATAAACCGGGGTTACTGTATGTTCAGGAAAAAAAAAAAATCTGAATTAGGAATATCTGAACCCCTTGTGTCAAATACAGTTCTGCAGCAGTAATTCTGGAAAGGTGATTGAAAGAAAATACATACCGATAGCTACCATGAAGTACCAAAAAAGATACTTGGCTAGGTCGCTATTAGATGGCTAATACTGGAAGTATTCTTGAATATACTTTGTACTCTCTACACATGATCAAGATCATTTCGACCCTGGCCTCGCATCAATTTCTATTATATAAGTATCCACCCAACAAGACTCCACTAAATCGTCCAGGCACCTCTCTCGACTGTGGAGTCTCAGACAGGATGGATGGGCCCCCGGACAAGGGCCCCTCTTAGCTGGCCCATGAAGGTAACACTCACCTTCTAAGAGAAGCAGAAACCTGAGACCTGAAGCCAGGCGGCAAAAGGGAACAAGAGCACAGTTTCCATCTGCTTGAACCCTCTTGTACTTCACTTTTGTCAAAGTCCTAATGTCGATTGTGGGAGTCACAGCGAGATTATCTACTGATGCTGTTTGTTGCCTTAGGCTCTTGTAATGAATAGACACAAAACAAGACCTAAAGGGCAAACCTGGTCCACGGTGTCCACATTTGATATAGCGCTCTTCTTTGGGTACACGAAAGGGTGATGTTTCCTTGACGTTCCAACATTGGCGTAACTTTCCATTTTCATACAGTTACAAAGTAGCTGGCTAGCTTACTAGCCAGCTACTTTGCTAGCTTTAATAGCCAGCTTACTAGCTAATTAGCCAGCTAGATAGATAGATAGATAGATAGATAGATAGATAGATAGATAGATAGATAGATAGATAGATAGATAGATAGATAGATAGATAGATAGATAGATAGATAGATAGATAGATAGATAGATAGATAGATAGATAGATAGTTTGCTGAAGTCTTTCATGAATTTTATGATGACCGTTACCCATAGAAACTTCATGCAAGCATGACCTCATTCAAATACAGAGTCATATTGTTTTTTTTGGAAGGTTTAGCTGAAGTCCATAGTGACTTTAGAGCTTCCACATTTTGTCAATATACCCACATACCCTTCTTTCCCTTCAGTGACTGAGAAGTGGCCTCTCTGCCGTTCGATCAGTGGTGGAACGCTGGAACCGACCCTGTTAAAACTTGAAAACATTCCCTCGTCAAACCACCATGACTGAGTCGATTAGGCTCACATCCATAGGCAAACTCTTATTTGCCGCAGATATTTGGGGCATTTCACACTAAAACAATGCCGCTTGGGGCACTGAGCCCTCCCGTTTGCTGCATGCTCTATTATCCCCATTCTTGGAGTTAACTGTAATAAAGCAAACAAATGCTTGAGTGTAGAAAACAAATGCAGCCGTGCCAGGCTTAATCACTCTCACCGATGAGCCGTTTCATATGTCTACAGCCATTAATGTCACGGGAGTCGAAACAGAAACAAGCGTTCCCTGCCTATGTGGTCTAGCCTTTGTAGAAGGCGTGTCATTGATGACACACGGCTGTATGCATATTTCATTGGGACATGCATATTTTACAGTGTAATCCTTGGCACACCGCTGCTTTGTTCACTGTGTGAGAGGGGGGTTGGGTGGGGGGGGGGGGGGGTCTGAAGAGTTGGGAGGCTTTCCTTTGTGCGGTTTGTGTTGGATCAAGCAAAACGAGAAAATTGACATTCACAACTGTCTAACTTTTATCGGGAAACCTCTGATGATAGTAGAGGAGTTTAACGTTTTATCCGCCCCCCCCCCCTCTTTATTTACTGTAAATACCAAATGAGCTGGAGTCATTTTTAACAAATGGGCTTACATCCAAGTGGATGCTGTAGCACACTACATACTTACCACACTTCAAACTGTTGGGTTAAAATTTGAACCGATCCACTAATTTGGGGTCTATTTGATTCAACTTTTGGGTTGTTTGCGCAAAAAAAATTAAAAAAAAAGAACAACCCAAGAAGTTATGTTACAATTGATCCAAGTTAGTGGGTCGGTCCACTTTTGACCCTAATTGGGTGGTTTTTGACTTAGCTGTGTTGGAATGTGGTCGCATGTGATGGCTTCCTGTGTTGTGTCTTGCTTGGCCTTGCGGTTGAAGTAGAGAGAATATTGCGCCAAAGGAATGCATGCAGAAGAGAGATGCAGCATCCACTCACGATTAAAAGAACACACAAAAGTCAGTGTAGCAGAGTCGTGGTTTTCTCCAGGTATGTCGGCTTCTTCCCGCGTTCCGAAAACATGCATGTTAAATTCGTTAATGACCCGAAACTGTCTTTTGGTCTAAGTGCCCTGCGATTGGCTGGCGACTGTGTGTGTGTGTGTGTGTGTGTGTGTGTGTGAACCTCTTACCAGTTGATAGTCACACTTGTCTCATCAATAATAATAATAATAATACATTTTATTTATAAGCGCCTTTCAAGACACCCAAGGACAATGCCTTATTTGACAGTCGTTTTCAAAGCTGGAGAAATTGCTCATAAACACTTTTAAAACAAATATATATATATATATATATATATATATATATATATATATATATATATATATATATATATATATATATATAGCCACTTTCAAAATACTGAATAATTTGAAAATGCATGGCTCATGCCATGCCTTTTGCCGACAGATGAAAAATGTCTTCATTGGACGTTCATGATTGTCATGATTCGGTTTTTGTTTTGATTACATTTTGGTTTTGTTTCCTCATGTGCTTGTCTTCCTCGTTTGGTTTTGTCCACATGCTGTCGTCCGGGTACCTTGTCTCAACCAATCAGCTCCCGCAACCCTTTGAACCTTGTCCAGGTGTTCCTTGTTGTCTTGTCAGTTTGGTTGTATTTAGTTCCCTGGGTTCTGTCAGTCCAGGTTGGATTGTTTTGTTATTGTGATGTTGGTTTGCCTGTGTTGAAGTCATCTTTTGTTTCTCGTGGTGTCGTTTTAGTTCCTGATGTTTTGTTGTTACTTTGAATTTGATCTGATCAAGACTTGGGTGGGTGCTTTCGATTGAGTTTTTCCAGTGTTTTTGTGAATACATTTTGTTCAGTACACCCTGCTCCTCCTGTCTCGCTGCTTTTTGGGTTCCCTACCATCACGCAACATTACAATGAGAGTATTAAGATTCTGTATCAATGATAGCATAACATGTTTCAATTGTGATGCCAAACCCGAAACGTTTCAGCATGATTAGAAGATCCAATATTTCCTGTATGTAATGTTTGATACTCATTTTTTTTTCTTTTGCTTGTATTTGGGGGTAATCCAGTCAGCGTGACGATCGCCGCCTGTAAAAAAAAAAAAAAAAAAAACATGACACCATACACGAATCAAAAACAGACCCCTCTTCTCATTTGAAACATCGTTGCTCTTTGATTCAGGAGGGCGGCGATCACGTGTCATGCTTGTCTGTTGCCAAAACACAAAACTTTTCTCAAGTTTACAGTGCATGATAACGTCTCTTGACTTTATGTTACCGCCTAGCGGTATTTTGTTTACGCCACTCAAGCTTAGTGTTGAATCTGTTATGATTGTGTCACTTTGACACCAGGTGTCGGGCATTTTTGTTTTATTCAACAAAACAAACACAAAAATTCTGCTGAGTTTCTCCTAATTTATATACCGTAATTTCCGGACTATAGAGCGCACCTGATTATAAGCCACACCACTACATTTTTAAAGGAAAAAAAACATTTTGTCCACACATAAGCCGCATCTGTCTATAAGCCGCAAGTGCCCATATTGTAACATGAGATATTTACAAAGGTCGACGGTACACAAGCGGCCGTTATAAAAGTCTTTATATAGGCTGCTTCATTAAATAAGCCGCAGAGTTGAAAGCGTGTGACAATAGTCGCGGCTTATAATCCGGAAATTACGGTAATCGATTCTTACACCTACTTTTTCGATATGAAAAAAATAAATTGATGAATGGATTACCAAACCGGCATGGAAACAGGAGTTCAGAACATACACTGTTGTTAAAGTTGTTTTTACCTTAACACTAATCCAATTGACCGCTGAGTCATTTTAGACATTTAACATTATTGGGAGACACCAAGTTTGTGTGTGTGTGTGTGTGTGTGTGTGTGTGTGTGTGTGTGTGTGCATTCCTCTTTGTCCTCCAGCAACAGTGTGCCCTTTGGATAATATCCCCAAGAACGAGACAAGGTCAAATGCTTAAACGACCACGCCACATTATCGATGGCCACTGACTAACAAATCATAAATATTGATCACAGCACGAATGTTCCTGAATGTAGGGCAGACGGTAAAATCATACCCACTTAGGCCTAATAGCCCACATTAAAGCAATTATGCACACAAATCGGGACTGTCTAACTGTACGCATATTATGCCAATTCATAAATCTTTTTTTTTTTTTTTTACTTCCATTTTACTTTGCTTTTTTTTTTTTACTCCTGCAATTTTGATAATGAATCAGTGTTTTACTCTGTATTGACTTGCTCGGGGTTGAACACTTGTAATTGGTTGGGTGACCCCCGCATCGGCTCATGGCCACGCCGTCTTGTAGATAAAATGGTTTAAGTCGATGACATAATGTGCATAAGGTTTTTATATGCGTGTGTCAATATTCCTGTATTTACTAATGACAGTGCAAGCACCCAAGTGGTTGACCCACTAATGAAGTGGGCACATTTTAGAGTCTGTCAAACCGGTCAAGGACTCCAAAGAGTTGTTATGGTCGTCCTCGGGACAGCGAAGTGAGTACAAAATACACATTGTCATGGTTTTACAAGCATGCGGGAGGGGGCCAACTTGAATCGATGCTTACATCTAAAACCGTTTGTTCTCTTTCGGAGCAAATCCTTTCAAAATCCAAAGAAATTGTTGCAACGGCATTTTCAAAGTAATAGTCTGTCACTGTTATAGTAGTAGCAACAAACCACAAAAAAAAAAGTGAAGCACTATTAGGATTCAATTAGTTTATTTGGGCTGCGTCTCAAAACACGATATATTTTGATCAGCAAAATTAATTTGTATGGGCTTCAAACTTTGTAGCTCTTAAAAATGATGATATTTCACAGCTTGAGTGCCTCTACAGCCCTTCTTTGTTATGTTTCGCTCAAATTTCAAACCTACTGGCTCATATTATTGTCCCTTTAATTAAAAGAACAAATGACAAATAAAATACACATCGGCAGAGTCATGAAGCAAAAAATTCAAACATCCTTAAAATAAACAAACCATTCAATCTCAATCAACTTCCTCATAAATAAAGCGTAAAGAAAGACACATTGTTATTTTCTTACGGCTGTGCAGCAAGCTCAAACTTGAATCGTGTGCCGTGTGGAAACATGTTCGGCTTCCAACTGCTCTGCAATAGTGATAGGAACGATGAATTATGAACAGTTAGCGTTTTAGCGTGACCGTCGCTGTTTAGCCTATACAAGTGTACCCCAAAAAAATTATTTTCTTCAAATATTGACTTTGCATAACTGAATGCCCCCCACTGTCCCGCTTGGAGGCAAACACATTTGTTTACATTTTTCCTTGCGTCCTACTAAATTATCGTGAGATAGGTTACAATCAATGCGCAAAATTTTGGTTGGAGGGTTGGAAAGGGTTGTCCCATTTTGGTTCATTTTTAGTCAAAGAACGATAACAATGATATCATGGGAATTTCTCCATTGTAAGACAAATACATGTTTTCTTATCTAATCTTGAAAAACTAATTACCTAGCATCATCTTTTTGCATTGGTCTACCCAACACCTAATCGATCAAGTCGTCAAAAATGAAATTGTTCAAATTTCAGGACTTTCACTGACAACTGTGTGATTATAACTTACCGGTGAAACACACCCGTAAATCTGCTGACCGCCGTGTCAATGTCTTTGAGATAAGAGGAGCACACACACACACACACACACACACACACACACACACACACACACACACACACAAATTCCTCCTTGAGTTATTTAACCTCTTTAGAAATTGACGTGAAGATTGCATTGCTGATAAACATCTTCATTGCCTAATTTCATCACGGAACCATTTGTACCCTGTCGATGATCGTAACAGCCGTATGCTTGATCATTCCGCTTTTCTATTCTAGTTTCTATTTTTACATTCATTTCCACCCCCTGTGAGCTTATCAGAGCCAACGCAGCCGCTAACAGGGAACACTTAAAGCGCCGCGCCATTTCTATAGCTTCTAATTTTGACTCCGAGTCAGGGCTTATGATATATGGCCATGTTATTTCAGGATTTTGAAGCTGTGGCTACGGAGTACATCAATCCTTGAAAGAGTACAAGCAGCTTTTTCAAAAACATATCAAATGATCTCAAAAAAAAAACACAAAAAAAAAGAAGCAAAGAAAGGAGAGATACTTGTATGAAATTGATCTTTACTTGTTGCTCATATTAGTGAGCAGCCAGGCCCATTTCTATATTCATAGTTTAATTTCCTCCTCTATGCTTATTGTCATGTTTAATTCTTTTGCGATGGAATCACACACCATTAAAAATTTATGTGTAATACATATATATATATATATATATATATTTTTTTTCAAGGCATTTTTCTTGTTAGACTCTGAATTAAAGCCTTTTTTTCAGGATTTCAATATTAAATATTTTGTCTCTCACTCAGACATGTGCCCTTTGCCAAAGTTTTACATGACATCACACATCATGTTATTTTATTTTCATTTATTTGAAGTATTTTTTCACACGTTTTGATTGAAATAAACACTTGTGATGTTTAACTACAATGTAATGACATATGATTCTGTTGGGTTCCTCTTCATCATTTTTTTTTTTTTTTTTTTTTTTTTTGTGAAGAGGAATCACACTATCAACACTTGCAGTGACAGTGCTTTTGATGCTTTGTGAGCTGAAGTCGCGTTCGTGATGTCATCATGATGAAGGTCAAGATTGAAAAATTGTTAGTGAACACCCCAGAGATGAAACATTTTCGATATATCCTTCCACAAAATTTGGATGCAACCTCACAACTTTTGGTACAATAAATTTCACGTGTTCCTAAAACATGACTATAAAAATGCATTTCTGACCCTAAATCCACACATACTTGCTCATAGATGCTTGGTACTCTGTGCAGTTGAGTACCTAAGCATTGCCATTCTCTTCCTTACCCCTTCTGTATTTTCAGGCTCCTTATTGCTTCTAATTTTGACTCAGAAATTCACAGTTTATGATATACGGCCATGTTATTTTGAAACTACGGCTGCATGCATACATCCGAGGATAGGCTGCTTTCTCAGGAAAAAAAAAAAAAAAAAAACTCAAGTCATCAAACTCTTTCATTATCTAATGTGAACACCCCAGAGATGAAGAGTGCCTGGAAGATATGGGTTTATAATTGCTTTTATTGGTTTATTGTGCCAGCCGAGAAGCTCTTTGATGTATTTAAGGGAGCTTCCTAATGAATGAAGAAAGGGAGTTGATCTCTAAGGGAGATGATGATGGGGGGGGAGGGTGCATTTGTGTGTATGTGGTGATGAGGGGGTGAACGGAGGTTGGTGTGTGTGTGTGTGTGTGTGTTGTTGCAACAATGCGTTCTTGAGTGGAGCTGCAGTGGCGAACAAGCGAGGACTCAATCAAGCATATTTGAGTAGAGAGAAGGTGAGACGGTGTCATCGGGCGGAAACAGGATGCCAATACATCTGGGGGGCAGGAGGGGCTTTTTTAAAGAGATTCAGAAAACTTTATTCATTCAGGAGTGCTTTTCACACCATCGTGACTGAGACTCTCTCTCTCTCTCTCTCTCTCTCTCTCTCTCTCTCTCTCTCTCTCTCTCTCTCACACACACACACACACACACACTGGCCACCCTATCAGTCATTTTCGTGAACATAATGTACAACGGAGCATTTTTGTTTTTTCCAGCGTGTGGTTGACTCATTAGAACAAGTGATATTGTGTTGCACTTGTCGTGCCCTTTAAATTACATCATAAAGATCTGTCGTCTCATGTAGCTTGGGATGTATTCATGTTACATGGAGAGCGTTGCTTTTTTTTTTCGTATTATATTTGCATGTGAGTGTTTAAAGAACATAACTACTGTGACATTAATACAGTGCCGTGAAAAAGTATGTGCATGCGCTCGAATTCTTTTTTTTTGTTTTCAGATTTTTCAATTGATTTGCGCAACGCTTATGAAGTACAGTGCACCATCAATTCTCTTGAATTACATTTTTTGAAAACAGTGCTCGTTTTCTTTATTTAAAGCTTGAATCAAACTTGTTGTTGTTGTTATTTATTTTGGGTTCTGGGTAAATTTACGGCGGTTCAGTCAGTTTAAATGAGGTCAATTGGATATGCAAGTTGAGTTGAGATTTCTCAGGAAATCTATCTATCAAGTCAATGATCCACTGATTACTCAGTCTCCTGGCTAAATGGCAAACGTGAGTCACTAAAATTAGCAGTGGCGTAGATATAGGCCATGGATGGTTGTTTTAGTGGAGGAAGCAGCAAAGATCTGTTTACCACACACAAAAAAAAATTGTTTTGAAAGAGGGTGGGGAGTACTTTACTGACATTCCCAGTCTTACAGTCATATCAAACAGCTCATTGTGCTTTTCTTTGCCCACATTCTCATGCCCATCGGATCAATCAGGTTAACAGCCGTAAGGGAGGACGAGCAGGGTGACATTACCTTACGTCTGGCCCTTTGTGGCCTTGCCGTCCACATTAGCAATCCCAAGAAAGAGCGGAGAAGTGTATATACTACAAGCGCTTGATGAGCGGCGAGCCAATAAATTCATTAATCATCATTTTATGCCTCATCAAACCCTTTGCCAGCCTCTCCATGGGAGTTACACAAATTAGCCAGCAAGAAAGCAGTCACTTCAGAGGAGCCGAGTAAGTGCTTTTTGATTGCTTTCTTCGACAATGCTTCCCGTGACAAGCCCATAAATCACACCTTTCTGTACTTAAAAGTGCGTTCACTGTGAACTCCACACACACACACACACACACACGTACACGCACACAAATAACAAAGAGAGGAGGTTTTTACTCGAGTTGAATCTCTTTCACCGATTGATTGTGGATTCTTCCTCAGCGTACCACAAAAGAAGGCCCAAGTAGAAAGCCTTTGGAGTGCAGAATGAACTGCTCTGACTGCAAATAAGCTCATGTTTGGCTTGAGCCACAGTCAATAGTGGTCATTTGGAGCCCAATTTAATTATTAGAAGCTTCTGATGTAATACATGCCGGGCCTCACTTAATCACCGGGTGCATTGCGACTTGAAATCCTTCCCCCCCACCCCCCAATTGAAAAAAAGTGATGACACTCAGTAGGATGGTCAAGTTTATTAATACCACCACACGTCAGATTGCAATAACCAAAGTAGCAGGACCTACCGAAACTCTGTCCACCTGTCTTGGTTTTTTTGTTGTTGTTCTTTCTATGATAGTCATTATATTATGTTTTAAACAATTGACATATTTTAAGGGATGTATTTCAGTATTCATAATGATTATTTATTTTTTGTGACGTGTTGAAGGCTTTTTGGTGCGTCAAAAATGTTATTGGCTGTAACATGTCGACATCTCTTACCGTCATAAAAGTATGAAATAAGTTACTAACTGTATAATAATTATGTAGAACATTCTGTTCACACAAAGCCAAAGAAAAAGCACATGTAAAAAAAAAAGATTTGATGAATGTTCATGAGCCAGCGCATGATGATTGGTTGACTCCACTTTGACTTTTTGAGGTTTTTGACTTCCACATTCCAAAATCATGCATGTTCGTTTCATCAAAGACTGTAATTTTCCATAATGGACACGTGAATGTGACAGTGAATGGTTGCTTGTTTTGTACAGTGTGTGTCCTGTGATTTAACCCACCTCTCGCCCAAAGATCCAACGCATTTTCACAAGGAGGAGTTGAACTGGCAGGTGATGCTCACCTACTGCAACGATTGCATCCTACCATCCAGATGGCCTTTCCATGCAAGACCAACAAATCAGCCATCAGACCAGAAAAGTCTCCTTTTATTGAAAAAGGAGGTCAGTATATGACTCGGGCCCCATCCGTCTTGAGCCTCCTTCCAGGATCCTCGGTGTGTTGGATGGGAGGACTCATCGGGGGAATGGTGGTAAGGTAGAGTGGGGGGAATTGCGAGTAAGGGGTGGTCTTTATCTGTTTAAAGCCTCCCTCTGATGAGATTACCTATTGGCTGTAAAGCACACTGTTAATCAGGGTGCAGCAAGCCAACACACTCCCACTGGCTTGGAGCCACTGTTTTTTTTGAAGACGGTTGAGCCACCACTTCAATTTTCTTTTGTAATCATCTGGGGCACGAACATGTGAAAGGCATATGCATTAATATATCTCATTTCAATTTGGCTGTGTTTAACAGTGGAATCACTATGATCCATTTTTCATCCTTTTTTTTTTTAACGTTTATTCCCACAGGACATAATATAATTGTAATCATCCTTCCCAGAATCAACTGTTGCCATCGTGAAGCCTTTTTAACTATACAGGTGATTTTTAGCATTCCAACCATGATGCAAGTGTAAAAAAATAAAATAAAAATAATTGTAATAATGTCGTTTTCCTACATGAACTGGCAAGTGTAAAAAGAAGTTAACCACTCTGCATAGGTATTAATTGTACACTGGTGCAGTGCAATGTAAATGTGTAAAGGGCTCTGCTGTGAGTAACCGTGACAAAGGCTGGAGTGAACCGATTTATTTTTTTTTTCCGTTCATATGAACATTGTTGAAATGCCAGAACCAAAAATTAGCATGACGAGGCATGTCTTCAGCAATGTTTTCAAGCTTCTGAATGATCTAAGGTTTGACTTGGAACCAGTCACAAGAAGAAGCTATGCAACATCACCGATGACAAACCCCCATTCAAGTCTACATTTCCCTGCATGTGGGTCATTTGATTTCAACACACAATGACTTGGTGCTGGTCTCGCGGTGTTGCGCAGGATGGGCTCATGCCTGTACATCCAATTGCCGACAAACAAAACGATTTTTTTCATGCAGTTGCTGCTATACCCCAAGTTATCAGAATGATAGATTTATTTTCTATAACTCAGTAATATGTTTGCTTGCCTCTTCAACTAAAATGTCCAATTCCATCACTTTAAATGTTCCCCAAATTTCAATGGTGAAAGCCATCAGAGCTAGCTAAAGCGCAAAACCCTCTTTTAAAAAATGGCGGTCTCCACCACTTTTACACTGGTTGCCAACAGTGCGCACAATGTATTAGCGTGTGTGAACATTCAATGTAGCTCTCGCTCTTTGAGCGACGTGTAGCGTGTTTTTTTTTGGTTTGGTTTTTTGTTTTGTTTCCCCTAGGGATCAACGTTGTGATACTTTTTGATTGAGCACCATATGAGTGACATCTCACGACAGCACATTACCAAATTGCAATCGGGATACCATTACACTTATGGGGCCCCTTGACGCCCCCCCCTGCATCCCTCTCGCCACTCATTGTGTGGCTGGATCTGGAGCTCTCCTCCAAAGGGGTCTAAATTCTCGCCCCCTCCTCATAAGCAAGGCTCAAAATAACTTTGGAGAAGGACAGTCAAAAAAAAAAAAAGGTGTAGCCCAGTTTATCTCCATCTTGGGAGCTGATCCAATTTCATAAGTGGCCATTTGCATCCATCAGGCTACACCAAAAACCAAGAAAGTCCACTGGCGTGTACAACCTGGCTGTGGAAGGTACAGAAGCACGCAATGTTTCATGTGAACTGTGTGTTACGGTATCGTAACACACAGTCTGTGTGTGTTTGTGCGTGTGTCAGGCTTTATTACAGCGGTCATTAGGACTCATATCTGTGTGCTAATGTCGAGCAGATGTTGAGAAGAAAGGGATCATTTGAAAAGGGCAAATGTAAATAAACATCTCTCCCTCACCGGACCCCCTCTGAAGGGGGCCGAAAGAAAACACTTCATCAATCTCCATCAGCGGCATTAATATTGTCATCTTTAGGGGTCTCGTTTGAATGGCCTCGTTAATGTTTTCCTCACAAATTGTGTTTAGAATAACACCTTTTGTGCTGAGAACCCAAACAAATCAAACGATATTTTTCTTATTCCTTCTCACAAGTGTATTACACATTAAAAAATAAATGTGCATAATTTTTGTTGGGTCAAAATTCGCATTCACATGAAAATGTTGGACTTTTTCTGGAAAAAAAAAAACTTAATTCAAACAGGAAAGCAATTAACATCCAATTTAGTTGTGCTGATGTCATCCCTAAACTGGAGTTGAAGGCCCCAATTCATGTGTGTTGCATCTCTGTCCTGGCTCCTCTATACAATGTGGCTAAAGTGGACATACGCGTTTGCAAAAATGACATCAAGCAACAAATCGAGTGAGACTTTGTTTCAGTGAGCTTAACGCCACATGTGTATATTACAGGAAATGGCACTAACTGCCCCATGGTGTAGCAGTGGCAACGAACGCTTTGTGAACATCTCTGTCCTGACCACTCAGTACAATATAGCGAAGGACGCAAAAAACGAAAAGGCAACACAATGTGTATTTGAGAAACTTCCGGAAACACATAAAAATAACATAATTAAGCTACATTTATTTAAAATATTTGTGCATCATTATTTAATGCTTGGCGGCCCGGTAGTCCAGTGGTTAGCACGTCGGCTTCACAGTGCTGAGGTACCGGGTTCAAATCCAGCTCCGGCCTCCCTGTGTGGAGTTTGCATGTTCTCCCCGGGCCTGCGTGGGTTTTCTCCGGGTGCTCCGGTTTCCTCCCACGTTCCAAAAACATGCATGGCAGGCTGATTGTGCACTCTAAATTGTCTCTAGGTATGAGTGTGAGCGTGGATGGTTGTTCGTCTCTGTGTGCCCTGCGATTGGCCGGCAACCAATTCAGGGTGTCCCCCGCCTACTGCCCGAAGACGGCTGGGATGGGCTCCGGCACCACCCGCGACCCTAGTGAGGATAAAGCGGTTCGGAAAATGGATGGATAGATATTTAATGCTTTAAAATAACTTTGTGCTCCTTCTGGTGTGCTTTTGCCTCGGGGGGGGGGGGGGGGGGGGGGGGGGGTATAATGTAACCATTCATAATAAACAGTGAATAGTTTGTGACTCAGCTAGCTGCAATAATATTCATCACTTTTGCAGTTAATAAAAAACATTGTTATATTGTCTGTCTATGTGTGTTGCTGCACCCTTTATTTTGCTAAAAGGATCGTAACAAGTTCAACATTGACGCTAGTTTCAATAGCCCATCTTAAGCGTTTCAGCAATGTTACATTTCATCACAATTTGAAATTGGGTCACATATAAAGTTAATGACAATACCCTTCATTCATTTTGAAGTCAAATGGCAACTAACAGCAATGATCCCGATGCAAAGAAATCAGAGATTGACCACTCGTGTACATACCTGCAGTTTTTGGCATTGGCCTCTTGCTCCTTCTCCTGCTGCTGCTGCTCGTCCTCTTTCAGGGAAGGGCAGAGACCCTCTGCGTGGGCGCTAACGTGGCCACTGAACACAGCCTCATAAAGAGTAAGCGGGTCAGGGGACGATGATGATGTATGCAGACTATCGTGCGTAATTTACGAGCGAAGCCAATAATCCGCATTGCTAAAGAGCGGCACTGCAACAGAATCTGTCAGGTTTTGCCACCTCAATCGACCCCTTTGGCCTCCTAAAGGACTTCATAGTTCATCACTCTCACTTAATATTTTTCCCCCCTTCGTCTCCCTCTTGCTCCTCATACAAATGTTTTATTTATGTAGGGGGAGGTCACTTAAAACATCTCGCTGGAGAAAATTACACGTGTAATCTCTCCCCAGAGGAGCTCTCTCGGCAGAAATAAGAAAAACAGTCGGTGAAGCGAGTGAGCGAGCGCGAGAGAAAACGGCAAAAACATAAAAAGTGCTAAATCACTCTCTCCCTTGCCGCTACCTTATCTGAGGTGGCTTTACAGTATGTCCGAGAGGCTTTTAGAACCCATACTTAACATGGCCACACTTTACCTTGACATGTTTATTTTTTTTCTCCCCCCCGAGTTTAAGTGTGTGTGTGTATAACAGAGGCAAAGTTATTGATATTAGCAGTGGAGTTGTTTTAAATTAGCGGTGCCCAAAATCTGGTTCGGGTTCTCATTTGGAGCACTTACAAAAAATTTTTTTTTAAAACTGTTTGGTTTTAGCATGGCCAATAAACAAAACGCAAAGGCTATCATAAGGAAGCCAGAGAAGTACTGCTGAGAACATCAACCTCACATTTCAGAAGTTGGGGGGTCCGATTGTCAGCGCCAGCTTTCCTGTTTGGAGTTTGCATCCTTGCGTGTTCTTTGGAGACTCGAAATTGTCAATAGATGTCATTGGTGTGAATATTCTTTTTTGTCTGTGTGGATATGTGCTGCTATTGGCCTTTTGCCTTCACCTTTTACCCCTCACGAGGCCAATGCCCCAATGCAATTCTGAGTCCTTAATTCACCTTCTCCTTCTCCTGGTACATCTCCAGAAATGAAAGAGGAACACTTGAATTTTTGAAAATCAAACCTGAAGGCTTTCCACTCGGAAAGGCAACCATTTCGACACTATTTCAATCCTCATTTGGCAACACTTGTGTCAATGAGTAATCCGTTGTGTCATTTCGCCCGCGTTTCACCCCGGTGTGCATGCTCGCATTTGGCTGGTCTTTTGTCTTTTGTTCCATCAACAAGTTCACGGTTCTATTAAAGGGCAAGGAAGCACGTTTCGTGATTTCAGTTCAAACCTAAATGGCCTCACGTTAAGGCCATGTGATTTAATTATGGGGAAAAAAAGGCAATGAAAGTGATGAATTGGAAAAAAAAATCCATCCATTTTCTACACTGTTTGTCCTTATTAAGGTCACAGGTGAGTTGACATTTTGGCGAGGGAAGCGGGGTACACCTGGGACTGGTCGGCCATCAATCACGCGGCGCATAGACAGACAACCATTCACACCTATATGGGAAATTGAACGGCTTCAATGAAGCTACTGTGCATATTTGTGGAACCTGGGAAAAAGCCACGCAAGCACATGCAAACTGCAGGGCGCAGGCACCATTTCAACCCAGTTAGAAGCAGACGGACGGGCTAAGCGTAAAAGCCACCATAACTACTGTGATTATGAATGGGATTAAAATGATTATTATTAGTATTATTTTTATTATTATTTTAAGTCATGTCATGTAAGTTACAATTTTGACTTGCCAATCCCTTTACTGCATATATAAAGGCTTATTGACAATCAAATAGTGATCTATTGTGAAATATGACAATTTCTAATATCTTTGGTATTCAAGGCATGTTAATGTCATTTCCGAGGTAATATTTGGTGCTTTAGTCATAGAGTACATCGTGTGCACGGCAAAGATAATAACGGCAGCTAATAAAAGATGAAAGATGAGGGCAACATTAGACTTTGGATTTTCCCGCTTTTTCATTATGAATGTCAATCCATATACTAACATTCCAGCTGTTTTTAACCTTCACTGTAATTTGAAAATGACTATATAAGCTTGATTTTCATATTCTTCAAATTAGATTATATGTTGTTTTATGAGTTGTTTTTTTAAGTCATGATTTGATATTGTTAAGTAAGGAAATGCACTCAGCACAAAATCTACACAAACTGAGGAAAGGGATTATTTGCACTGAATGATAATAATTATAATAATGCGTAATGGGAGGGGGCGGGGGGTCCGAATCCCCTCTTTGACACTTTTGGAGTCTTCTAACCTAAACACACAGATGAACGCAAACCCATTTGACACGTAAACGTCATTCTGCCTCCCTCCACCCCTCTCATCATGTGATTTATTCACGCCTCATGGAGGGCGTGGAGATAACCCCCAGCGGAACATTATTTGCCACTGCAAAAACAAAAAAAAACACAAAAAAAAAGAAACAAATGCAGCAGTTATTATCCTTAAAATTAAAAAAAACGGTAATTATATACATAACAATAATAATGACGATGATGAATTAGAACACATGACGTAGAGCAGTTGAACCCCCCCCCCCTGGGAATCGGCAGAAAAATACACACATCATTACGCGTTGATGTGTGTTCGTGTGTGTGCGTGCCAACCTGTGACACGTGAAAGTCCCGGGGGGAAAATTTCAAGAAAATATTTTTTGGATAATGATGATATTAATGATTGTGTCCTTTAAATATTTACTGACAAAACGAATTTATTAACGGGTGCGTTTGTTCTGGAGGCGTGGCAGCTCAGGCTTTTTGGCCTGCATACTTTTACTGCCAGAAACAAGAGTTCCAAATTAGATGCTATTTTTTTTTACTATAGTTTTGAAGACGATCATATATATATATTTTTTTTTGGCCGGGGATGCACCACAAGGGTAACAATCATTGCCTGCACATTTCTAAAAAAAAAATTATAATAAAAAAGATGAAAATTAAAAACATGCGTTTCTAAATCAAATATATGTATTTTTATTTTGTTACAATTTTTTTATAGTTTACAATTGTATTCCCTTCAATTAGTCGTTGTAAGATTCTAATGTAATGTAAGTATCTTTTTGGAGTTGTTATATAATGCTATTAACTGCTTATTATTGTACTACTGTATACCAATCTTTAAAATCTCCCGTCAAAGTTGTCTGAATTATTTTTATTATTATTATTATTATTATTATACAGCACTGTGTGTAACCCCGATGCCGTAGCAGAAGCAGCACCAACAGAACCAGAACCTTTGGGGCCTCCTGTTGTGAAATCAGGAGCAAGTGTGACACCTACCTGCGGAAGTTGGAAGAGTTTCCACGACACGCATGACAAACAAGCACCCACCCACCGACTTTTCCTCCCACTCGCGAGTGTATGTGTGTGTGTGTGTGTGTGTGTGTGTGTGTGTGTGTGTGTGTGTGTGTGTGTGTGTGTGTCCAAACAGCCATTAAAAATAGCGAGTGTGTCCCTTCGCCTTGAATTAATGGGGCCACTATGCTGTGAATGCACGCTCTCTCTCTCTCTCTCTCTCTCTCTCTCTCTCTCTCTCTCTCTCCCTCTCTCTCTCTCTCTCTCTTTCTCTCTTTTTTTAAGCAGCCACCCTTTGCAATTGTAATGAGGTCTAAATTCGGCATAAAATCGAGCTCATTACTTCGATCCGCCACCTGATTGCACCGCATAAAACAAGCCAGGTAATTGGCTTTAAACGCCTTATTATTATCGGAAACTTTTAATAAGAATGGATTGCATACTTATGTTGTGATTAAAAAAAAAAATCTTCGCTGCTCAAACTGCTGTCTTTCAATGTTATTTTATCTGTAACTGGTGGCTTTTTCTGATACCCCCCCTCGAGTGTCATAGAATTCGAGGCGGACGCCAAGTTTCACACTGCCCCCCCCCTCTCTTTTTGTTGTTGTTGTTGTTGTTGTTATTGTTTTATACAAACACATTTCCACCCACAAAATAACCGCTGCACAAATATATTTATATAGTTGTTTCTCTCTCCATAATTTACTTCAAAGATAGCGTGTCGTCCATTTTCTTAAATACAAAAGAGCTACATTAAATATACATGTTTAATACAAATAACCGGCTGCAGCCTTAAGACCATTCTCGTTTACACTCGTTGAGAAACTAAACATTTTTTTCTTCTTCAATGAGGGCGAATATAATGCTCAGATGTTGGATTGTTTTTGTTGGGTTTTTTTTTTTTCAAATAAATTAAAAAGAAGTCCTTTTTTTTTTTAATGTCGGAGCTGTTAAATGTTCGACATACCTTTCTTCAGTTCGTTAGGGGGGTCTTTACAAAGCTCTACCTGCGTTTGGCCCCTCACTCTGTGGCTCTCCCTCACCAAAGCTTCGGCTCTACTTAACACAGTCTGGTTTAATCCATTGAAGTGCGCCGTGGAGGAGGGGGTGCTGCTGGGGCCGGAGCCGTGGAGGTGTCCGAAAGTGGCCCCGTGGTAGTTCGTGTAGCCGGGGTAGAAGGGCGACGCGTAATAGAGGGGCCGCGAGAGAACGCCGGGGGAGGACCGGGAAGGGGAGCCCGACGCGGGGCCCATGACGACCGGGCAAGACTGCTGCTCACCCCGCTGGGCTTGCTGCGTGTCCCCGCTGCTTCTGCAGCGATCCGATGAGGTGGCGATTTCCGCAAGGGACCACAGTTTAGGCTTGGGGGCTGAAGGGGGCGAGTGGATAACGGAGGTGGGCGCGTGGCTCAGGTCCGACGAAGGGGCCCCCGCCGCGCGTGGGGATGACGTGGTCGGCTTACCGCCGCAGGATGAAGAAGAAGAATCCAACAACAAGTCCGTAGTCCGCTCCTGCGAGTCCTCCTGTTCTTTGGACTCGGAGTCGCTCAGGAGGGGGTCCGCGTCCTTGGGGTGCAAGGGGTCCTCCTTGAAGCGATCGCAACCCACGTCCACTGTGTGCAGCGCTTTGGCATCTGCGGGCAGGCAAACAACGGCTTTAGATGCACGAGAAATCGTTTTAATCTTCAACCTAAACTATTATAAAAAATATCTTTATAGCGTCGCAAAAAAAGAAACATTTTTTATTTTATTTTAATGAGGGCAATCCACACTTCTATGTATGCATTTAGAGATAAATGGCGTGCTAAACACTTTGCATGAGCAGCAGTTTCATCCACTGGCAAGTCAAACGAGGGCAGTTCAAGGTGATTATTATTTAAAGCGATTGTCCCATTATAAATAATACACCGCCATTAACCAGCAATCAATTTTGCACCCTGAGTAGAAACGACCGCGATGAAAAATTGATGCTTTTTTTTTTTTTTCTCCCAACCCTCTTTCATTCTCCGCATGCTTGCACCACCGACCTGCTTCCGTATCCGAGGATTCTTGAGTCTTGTCTCCGGCGGGTTTGAAGTTATTATTATTATTAGGTGTCACGTCGTCATCGTCGTTCTTCTCCAGGTCGATGTTCTCGTCCTCCTCCTCATCCTCGCTGCGGTTGCGCGGCGTCCACGTCATCTTGTTCTCCTTCTTGAGCCTCCTGCGGGCGTTGGCGAACCAGGTGGAGACTTGGGTCAGAGTCATCTTCGTGATGATGGCCAGCATGATCTTCTCGCCTTTGGTTGGGTACGGGTTCTTGCGGTGCTCGTTGAGCCAGGCCTTGAGGGTGGCGGTGGCGTCGCGCGTGGCGTTCTTGCGGTAGGCCGGGTCGCCGTACGGGTACGAGCCCAGAGGCGCTGCGTACGGGTGATACCCGATGGAGCCGGCCATGCCAGTCGAGTGGTCGTAGGGGGAGCTCTGTATGGCACCGTGAAAAATATTCATTCAGTCTCACGTCGCTAATTTTCATCACCCAAAAATAGATTGTTTTGCCGGATATTTTTACATTTAAGATAATGAAACATGCAACAATGTTTTTAATAAATTGTAATCAATAAATGGCGTGTCCGCCCTTGTGGTAAGCAGGCCCAGTTGCTGAGTGAGCGCTCAAAAAATGCAAAACATTACAAAAATAATAATCTAAAGATTTTACCGGGGCGAATAACATTTTTGAAGACAAAATGCAGTCCAATGATGCTAATTATTGCATGCCCCCGTTTTCGCCCATTACAAATCAGAGAATCAATAAAAAAAAAAAAAGACTTCCACTTGACAAGTTTTCCTTCCTTTCTAATCGATTAAAGCATTTTTTTTTTTTTGGAAAGCGTTTACAAGAATTGTCGACTCACCACGTACGAGGTGAAAGTGGCTGCCGCAGCCGCCGCCGCGTCGGCGCCGTACGGCAAGTGGTGCGAGTTGTAGCCGGGTGAGGCGCCGCTGAAGGCGGCTGCGGCTGCAGCGGCGGCGGCTGCCGCCGCAGTGGAGGCGGTGGTTGATCCCGCGTAGGGTGCGAAAGCGGAGCCGGACGATGAGCGTCCGAGCTCCTCCGTCCTGGGTCCCGAGATGACGCTGGTGCCGTAGGCTGCCGGGCACGAGTAGAGGGCCAGGGAGGCGGACGGCTGGTACAAGTATCCCTGAGGGTAAGCCATAGCTGTGGCAAGTTTAACACTGTTTCCCCTCCACTTTTGAGCTTTTCCCCCCCCCCCCCTTGCTTATTTTTTCCCCCTCCTCAGCCGCTCACGGGTGCATAGAGACAGCCGTATGTGGAGACCTGCTGCCTCCTCCTCCTCCTCCTCCTCCCCCCCAAAAAATCTTTCCTTTCTCTCTTTCTCCAGTTGTTCTCTTTTTTTTTTCTCCTTTTTTTTTGCGTGGAAGTTCTTGCAGCGCCTCTGTTTTGGTGCCCGGGTGGCTATTTTGCTTTCGGCCGTCAAGCAGACTTTTTAAGGGGGCTTCGCCTGCCCTGCATGGGAAAATCTAGTCGCGTATGCCAAGATGCTAAGTTGGAAATTGAGGAGCCTACTTCGCTGCACGGCACGCTCCTCCTCCCCCGTCCTCCTCCTCTCCTCCCTCCTACTCTGGAGGGGTGTTGTCTCTGGAAAGTGGAGGGAGAGCTCTCTCTCTCTCTCTCTCTCTCTCTCTCTCTCTCTCTCTCTCTCTCTCTCTCTCTCTCTCACTCTTCTCTCTCCCCCGCATCTCTCGCGTTAACGAACATTCTTTCATTTCTCTCACTTATATATATATTTATTGGTCTTCACACTCTCCCTCCCCAAGTGGAACAATGCACGGGCTCATTTCGGATGGCGACATCACGCCAGTCTTGTCAACTTTTTGTTTCCCCTCCCTGTATGTTTTTTTCCCCCCCCTGCACACTCCATTCGCTGCTTTCAAGATAGAAGCCAGGATTTATTGTTTTTCTTATTGACTTCATTTTTACAACCAGTGCTCCTTCTTCTCTCGTTCATATTTTGTATTTTCCGTGCGTTTTCTTTTTTTTTGCGCGTAGAAAAGCAGCCGAGTGAGAATCTGCAATGAAGGCGTTTTCATCCATTCAGGTGCCTTTTTTTTTTTTTACTTCAGCATCTTGTTAATTGGTGCGCGATAGCTTGATCTGTCCGCGAATGAAAGTAAAAATGTGTGTCCGTGACTATGAGTGTGAGTGTCTGGCAGTAATTGCCGAAGTGTGCCACGGAATGTGAGAGCTGTGCATCGCATAAAAAAAAGATTGCGCACACTCGTTAGGGTCCATTTTTCCCCTTTTTTCCCCATATATTGAATTGTTTTTCTTAGTCAGTCTGTTATTTTGAAAATAGTGTGCAAAGTATTTCTATATTTACTCTTTGGTTTATGTTATATTGCCATAATTATTGCACCTGAATTATGTCTTTATGTTTTAATATATTCACGTTTCCTTTACTTTTTAGCTGATTTATTTCGTGTTAGATTGGCCACACATTCATAATTTGTTACAAAGAAATGGTGTATTATTATGTACATCTTAATATATTTGTGATAGTAATTATGATTGTATTTTGTAGTTGTGCATTATTCATATATATATTTTAGCACATACAAATGGTGTCAGGAAAAAAAACAAAAAACAAAAAAAACGGCATGATCTTTTATGTCGTACTGTCATATATTATTATTATTCAAAGCAGTGTATTTTCTCTGCGAGTGCGGATTGCCTCTTTGCTGTCTGGTTCAAGTCTCCGTTAAGCCGAAAGGGATCGCTGTAGGCGCTGCTAAAGAGCGTGTGCGCGCGCGACTGACAATCACGTGGTAAAAAAAAAAAAAAAAAAAAAAACCTGCAGCGCAAAAAAGGGTGAAAAAAGAGTGATGACGTTGGAGCGGAGAGGAGTGGAGGCAGCCTTTCCAAAAAGAAGGGAAAAGCGGAGGAGGGGAGGGCGAAACAAAAGCGAGTCGAGCGTCTAATGAACAGATGACAGCGCGGGACAGCAGCATGATGCTGACACAACAACAAGACTCACCGGAATGGAACCCTTTCTTTATTCTTAAATTTGAAAGCACAAATGCTAATTGCATTCATCATACAGTTGAGAATCGTGCCAACTGCACACACAGGTGAGTATGAATTTTTGTATTTGAAGCTATTTGATAGCTTATGTGCTTAATTACAGTACATGTATTTGTTTCATTATACTTAGTCCACCATTGAAAACTTTTCTTTTTAATTGCATTCAGAGGCTATTAGGAATGTGGATTTTTTTTTTAAGCGGTGCACCAAAATGCTTCAAGTATTCATGGGATTTTGTCCTAAACCGATTAGTTGACACCAATTTTTCTTTGATGTATTAGCTGAGGGCTTTTTGCCACTTGGAAGTCAATTGAAATTCAAAACAGTTCCCCTCAAGTCCCCCTGAAACGACCCCACCCCCCTTCCCGCAATCCAAAATAATGCTTTGGGGGATCCAAAATAACCCAAATTGGTGTGACTGATTTTTGCCTTCCTTCTTATTTATGATGATGATTATGATTATTATCATTATTATTATCATTATTGTTATTGTTATTATTGTACCATTAAAATACTAGTGGGATGAGGGGTGTTTTTTCAATGATTAAAAACATGTTTAAGACCAAGGATGGGCAACATAGGGCAGGTGGACCATTGAAGGCCTGTGACAGTATTTCACACAGCTCATCAACAAATACAACCTCTTAAGAAAACACATGCATTAAACCGTATATAATCACATATGAATTGATGTAATAATTAAAAATTGTATGGTGCTTGGAGTGATTACGATTGAAAAAGTACTATGTACAGTATAATAAGTATAATTTTATCATAGTGACAGTATATATAGGGCATTTAGTTTCAGTGGCTATATCTTATTCAATGTTCGGGATTTTTGGAAAAGAAATATATATATATATATATATACCGTACAATATTGACGTATGTTTATATATACCCTGTTATTATTTGTATAAGTGGTGATATATATATATATATATATAAAATTATATATTTTGATTATGATTATATTATAATTACATAGATAATAATTGTATGTTTTTATTATAATTATATAATAATTATATATATAATAATTATATATATTTTTATTATAATTATATTAGAATTATATATATATATAACTTTTACCTGACGTGTACAGTCACTTTTACTACTAACCATTTGGTTGTTTTTTGCTTTTTTTTTTTTTTAATAAGATGCATGAAGAGGAACTCACCTCAATAAACAAACAAACCTGACAAACACACACACACACACACACACGGGAAAAACACATATCCTACAAAATACATTGATTATCTTATCTTATATGTGAATGTAAATGGGTGGTGGGGGTGGCTGAATTGCAATGAAAAACGTTGATTTTCTGATCTGCTTTTCCTTGACTTGACCTGGATGAAGATGTATGGTGTTCATCTGATGGCGCCGCCCACCCTCATGGGGCTGAAAGGCAGACTGCTGCGATGCGCTAAGTGATGAAATGATGACCCCATTATGAGAAGTGGCTCCAAAATGAGGGGGTATCGGCCAAAGATTGCGGACCGCCGCCGCCACCGCCGCCAGTCTCCTCCTCCTCCTCCTGCTGCTTGCCCCGCTGCACACATGATGATTGATTTGCTTGAGATGGATCACAGGAAGCAGCTATTGATTTTTTCTCACCCTGCCTATAGTGTTTTATGAAGAAAATACTTATTTACACTTGGGTGTTTTCCAGACTTACTCAATATCCACTTTTTGGGGGGAGGATAAAGGATCTAACTGTCCTTGCTCAGTGACGTGACAAATGACCTGTAATATTATTTCAGTAGGGAGTCAATAGGCGGGCTGACTAAATGAATATTGATTGGTTACAATGAAGCCTTGAATGTGGATGGGAGCCTTCTGTCAGGGCCTTGCAGTCAGCATTCAGACTGATGATGCCCCGCGTACACTTACAGAGGCAAAATACAGTGAAAAGTCAGAGTTACACATTTTTTTTTTTCTCACAAGAAATTGTGGAAATCAATCAATCCCTTTCAGGTTCATACTGAACCCATCATAAAACCTTTACTGTTAAAGGAATGTTTGAAGCAATATTGATTTGAAACCTGTAAAAACAAACCAAAAAAATACAGTAAAACAAAAACAAAATCTGGCACTAGCATCTGTAATTTAAATAATTTTTTACTTATTTTTCATCCCTTGCTCATGACATTTTAAACCTTTTGTCCACTTATATCAGTTATCAACGGGAAATGCCGGCTCACGACTGTACAGTTCAAGTTACTACCACCCACTGGAGTTTTATATTCTGCCTCTAAAATTGTGTTTAGTTGATGCTGAAGTACACTGTATGAATTATCTTTTGTTATGCGCTGCAATGGTCTTTACAATTGGATGAAAACATTACGCTAGACATTGTTCAACTTTTGCCAGTATGAACCAGTTATAAATAGTAAGCACTGGCTCACGATTTGGCAAAATCAAACTACACCACACACTATCGTTAACTATTCTGTGTTTTATTCCGTGGTTGCCTTAAGCTTTGACCATTTCAAAATAGCAAACGTGGACATATTTTAAAGAGAAAGAAATATCACTTTTTTATCACTATATAACCGCATAAATGTGGGTCCACTATCTGGCAAGCCTGAGGTCATTTGCACTGTTATTTAACAATTTCTAGCAGATTATTAAGACTGAGCAAAAAAAAAAAAAAAAAAGATTAACCTTTGTATTAACTCATTCACTCCCAAAGACGTTTTTAAACGTCTTTTCAAACTTGGTCCAGAAATGGCTGGTATTGAATGAGTTAATAATGTATAAACCCTTTATGATATCCTCATTGTAAAGTGACATCTAAAGTAGTACACTAGTTCTCTTCTCACCACTGACCATGTGTATAAAAAGATGACATGAAATGAGTCCCACTTTTACACACGGTGTATGCAAAAGTGGGGAGCAGATATCTTGCCAATTTAGCATAAACACTGTGTCACTGATCTGTATGATTCAGTCGTCAACAATCATTGATGGTCGACTTTTTGGAAAGTTCAAGCTGCTACTCAAATGAAAATAAAGTAAAAATTATTCATTAACTCTGCATGAACTGTGTGTGCAAGTGCAAAAATAAGTTAAGAAAAATTAAATTCAGCATCAACACTATATTGAAAATGTAGTTTCCCCAAAAGTGGTCTAACTCTAAGGATATCGTTCAAGGTGAAAATGTGTGTGTGTGTGTGTGCGTGTGTATAATCTACTCGAAAAGAAGAGGAGTGTGTGGCTCAACCTGCATTATATATATATATATATATATATATATATATATATATATATATATATATATATATATATATATGTATGTGTATGTGTGTGTGTGTGAGGCGTAATGAAATTTGACAAGGTTGGTGATAGATCACAACCCAGGTAATGTAAACACATGAAGCCCTCAGGTTCAGCCACTGTTCCTCTGCAGCCCTCCCCACAACAGACCCCCACCAATCCCCTCTCCACTCCATGCCCATCATCTTCCCTAAATGTGTTATTGGAGCACAACACCAGAAGTAGCCTTAATCTGTCAACATGGCCTTTAATTGGACCACCGGAAGAAATAAAAAACCCAAACAGAAACGATGCCACTCCTAAGTGCACACATGCCATAAGAAGGACGTTTCTCCCAAGAGAACTCAGAAGGCATAATTAAAAGTAGCTTTTAATAGGCTTGTAATGCAGAGCTGCCTTTAAGTAGAGGGCGAACATGTGACGGGGGGCTTGTAAACGATATGCTGCGGCCATCTGACATGCGTGAAGACCCTTCCTCTCCACGATGCTCACCAAAAACAAGACTGGGAAATCCTTCACACGTTCCATTCTTGTGCTTTGGGACTCTCCACTTTTCCTTTACGGGGTGTTTCATAACTTACGCCGCCTTTAATAAATATGTACAAACATTAAAGTTGAAGGCGGCACGGTGGTTGACTGGTTAGCACGTCCGCCTCAGAGAGCAGAGGTTGTGGGTTCGATTCCGGGCTCCAGGCTGTGTGTTCTCCCTGTTCCTGTGTGGGTTTTCTCTGGGTACTCCCACATTCCCAAAAAAAAAACATGCACAGTAGACTGATCGGACTCCCCAAATTGTCCTTAGGTGTGATTGTGAGCGTGAATGCTCGTTTGCGAGCCCCACGATTGGCTGGCAACCAGTTCTAGGTGTACCCCGCCTACTGCCCGAAATCAGCATGGAACAGATTCCAGCACTCCCGCGACCCTCGTGAGGATAAGTGGTTCAGATCATGCATTGATGGATTAATGTTGAAAGGAGTTTTCAGGGATTAGTATGCGTTTCGGAAACATCCAAAGTAGTTTAGCTCTCAACAAAATCACATGCAACACAGTCAGCGTCTAATACCGGTCGGGGCAGAGAAAAAAAGGATCAGCTTTGGACCGTATCTGATGAGTGTGTTGACAATACAGCTGTTGAACTATCAACTAAGACATCATTTAGCAGCCAAAGTGACACAAGCACAAGCCACCTGATTGACGAGCGATGTTCAAACTTTTTTTTTCTTACAATTTATAATTGTATCGTATAGTTTTAAACTGGCTGCCAACTTGGTTGTAATCAAAGGAGCGTGCTTGGAGGAGACGAGGTGTCAATTTTTCTAGAGCTTTCCGCCGCATTGTTTGTTGTTAATTTTGGTCAGGGCGCGCTTTGATGCCGTGTCCTTTTACCCTTTTGCTCCCTGGCAGCTGTGTTTCGTAATACCATTAGAAATTTAAATCGCGCACTTTTCATTTTCCTGAGTCAGCAACTTTCATTACTCCCCTAAATGTGGTGGTAAAATCTTCACACTGACAGGTGACAACAATGTCAACATGGTGCCTCTCCCCAAAGTACTTGTTTTACATTATGTGGGCATCTACAAAAGTATTTTCTGTAGCACTTTACAGAATAATCACCTAACATTACAGTGTTGCAAAAAAATGTCATAGTTCTCATGGGACTTCAACTCAATAAGCATGTAATGCAACAACCTTACATGTTTTTATACCTACACGTGTGATGATAACCAGAGAACTAGAAAGTTAACTCATTTGTGACAATATGCTACAAATATCTCATATCTCTGTCCTGAGTGCTCAGTACAATATGAGCTACAACAACAATAAAATAAGAATGGCATTTCCATTCACATTACATTTTCACTTTTGAATCATCTCGTGATGAAAGTAAACCTCTGCTTGGGTAGAAAAAGAGCCCTGCTCTGAATAGTGAACAACAATGAGTCATGTTTTATTAGTGTAAATTTAGCTTTTAGATCATTGCACTTGGGGGAGGAACTCCAATTCAGTTGTCTTTGCAGGTAAGCAATCATCACATTGAAGGTTACCCGCTAATGTTACCCTAGATTTTATTTTAATGTATTCACCTTTCCCTGCTCCATACTTGACCATCTTTGCCATAAACTCTCATCGCCAAGGGCTAATTGCGGGTGTAATCGAATATTTAAAAGTCAAACATGTCGAAATAATGTGAGTTGTGTTTGGACAAGGCACAGATGTTCCTCTCAGACGCCGCCAAGTTTTCCTCGAAAGAGTGAAAAATGTTTTTGTCCGACATCCAAAGCAGAAAATTCCCAACACCTGGTGCATATTTGGCGGTATTTGAAGGTGTTTCCCCTTGCTTTTCGTGTCTCTTTCCATTCTGCTGTGTCACCTAAATATCCACAATCCCAAATAGTCTGAAACCCAAGCGCAACAACTCCAAAGGTGGTACTATTTGGAGTGGGGGAGGGGGGGGAGTATGTGCCTCAAAAGTAAATCAAAGATTGAAGTTCATACAATTACCACATAAAATGATGCAGTGAACCAAATATGAGTTTGACATTACTGATCTTAAGAATTAGCTGTACGTTTTTCTTTATTTGACGTTTTTGGTGGTCATAACACCAGGGCAAAAGTTCATTCACTGGACTCGAACAGAGACGAGCATTGACGCTGCACAGAAGTCAGGCTAGTGAACCACTACGTTATCAGTAAATATGTATGGCATGAATGCAACTTAAGAGTATGTACATACTGCAGAAAAGGGCCTCACTATTCAGTACTGTATGAGTATCAGAACGTATTAAGTATCAATTACATGCAGTGTTTCATTTTAATCAAGTAGATGCTAACAATGCTAAATAGCAACTAGCTGAAAACGAGGTAGGTCATGACTACCATGAAAATGACCAAAAAGGCTGTCAGTTATCTTTTTTATGTTCTAAGGGCTACTTTTTAGCTGACGATGCTAAATAGCATGTAGCTGAACGCGAGGAAGCTAATGACTACCATGAAAATGAAAACAGAAGCTGTCAGTTTTCGTTGTGTTATGTTCTAAGGGCTACTTTTAGCTAACAATGCTAAACAGGATGTTGCTGAAAGCAAGGAACCTAATGACTAGCATTAAAATGACCACAGAAGCTGTCAATTTTCTTTGTTTTGTTTGAAGGGCTGTTTTGTTGTTCCTTTTTTTTTTTGTTTTGTTGCAATTTTGATATTACTGTATAGTTTTCTTAAACATTGGTTTAACCTTTTGTTCATATGCTTTATGAATGAGTTATGAATGATAAGTGAGCCTTTTTTTCAGGAAACCAATTAGTTCACTTTTTATGACTTGGAAGTCAAGCATTCTGTCGTGCTGAGCTCAGGTCCCCGCTTTAATAGATAGAGAAGGTGTTGAAAGCACAGTACATTCAACCTTAGAATCAAACGCGTCTTTTAAGTCTCACAAGTGATGTTGATGGCCTATGTAATTATTGGCAGTCGTTTCAAAGGCAGTGAGCTCAAGAAAAACAAAGAAAAGTTCCGACACTTTTTTTTCTTTTGCTTTTTTGCTTTAATCAGGTGCATGCAATGTCGACGTGGATTTGGAACATCAAATAAACATCTGCTACACACGGGTAAATTAAATGACTTATGGTCTTGTTCAAAATCATTTCACACCATTTCATCTCATTCTGTGTTATCAACTTTAATCACTATCATTATTTCACCTCACCTGTCTGTAACTAATATTGATTACTCTGTTGGATGTACACCCTAACCTCTGACGACCTTAACTTAGCTCAGGGATTCCCAAGTATCAAGCTGCGGGGCCAAGACCAGTTTGAAATTGGGTTCCAAAACTCCCTTGAAAAAATGAAAAATGAATCCATGTAGTAATTAATTAATTCATACGTTTTTATTTATATAAAAACAACTCAGTGTAATGTATGAATATTTTAACAAATGAGTAACATATAATTTGTTTTACAAATAATAGTTATTTTATTGTATATAAATTCAGAAATAAAAATATACAACTACTCTGAATTTAAATTCAATTAAAAAATTCACTTTCATTTGGAAGATTAAGATGAAATAATACAGCTTGAAACAACGTGTATTATATTACAACACGTCCCTTCCAAAACCACTGTCGCGTCCAATATATTTGAAGGCCAATAGAGTTTTCTAGCAACTATATTTATATTCATATTTACATTTCTATGTGTTAGCTAATTACATTTACAACTGAACAGAACTTGATGGAACTTAAATATTGTGAAAGCTACTCTATAAAAACACACGCACGGTTCGGGTCGGCTGAGCTCTCACTATTTATGTTGACACATGCAACTCTTTCCCCAGTCTCTTGATGCAAATGCAATGGAGACGTTAGCAAAGCAAGGCAAGCGTGGCCCCATAAAGGCTGCGAGCGGCAAACACTCCGCACAGACAACTATCACTAATCACTCCCAGAGCAGTGCGGCGTGTAATTACTCCGCCAAACGTTTTTGCCTTTTCACAGCTTAGCACCGGGAGCCCTGACCCCCGCGCTTCCTCGTCTTTCCTCGCCACGCTACATGTGGAAGGGGAGGACGTCTCCCCAAGATACCCAACCCCCTTTTCCACTCTTTTTTTTTTTTTTTAAAACTCATCGCCACGGGAGCAAGAAAGATGAACGTCTTCTCAGTATTTAAGGGCTGTTGACATAAGGCCATTTTTATCTGCAAGTGTTTTTTTCCTCTTTGAGGTACACTCGAGGAGGGTAGCAGTATGCCAAAACCCATGGCTTGGTACGTCTGTGGTTGAGAGGTCATGGGTCGGTTTACAGCGGGCGCAGCAACTAAACAGACAACTGTTTTTCTTGTGTGTAAACAGGGACAGATTTCAAACAAACATTAAAGCTACTCTAGAAATAAGTCTGTTTTGAGGGGGCGGTCCTGTTTCACCCTGACCAACTCGACTGCGGTGCCACTGATGAGCATGGTTTCTGTTACCATGCCAACGACGGACAAAGCCACTTATGAGCCCCAAATCTAAAAATTTTTTAAAATAAATAACATGAATTTCCTTTTCAAAGTGACAGTGCCACCAACAGGCCTGGCATGTAAATTACAGCATTTCTGCATTTACTCACATTGTCTGTGCATGTAACATTTGGAAGGAAAAGAGTAAAAAGGGAGAAAACATCACAAGGTGAAGAGGAAAAGTGAGATCGGTGCTTTGTGGAAGCCCATTTTTGAAGGCACTTTGAAACCTTAGCCATTCGGAGATCAGAAATAGACTTATTGACTGCATGAGTTCTTAGACATCACATGCAACAGAGGGTGGGGGGGGCATCTACAAGCTGTGTGCTCATTAATTTTACATCAGGAGAAACATCACATTCTCAAGGCTGTTTTTAGTGTCACTGGGTTGTGCTGTTGTTGTATAATTCCTTTCATATGTCGCCAAGTGCAGGACACGCAATTCCCCGTCTTCCTTCCCTCCTATTTACTCGTATTAGCCATGCGGCTGATCCCGTCGTCTGTCTGCTCATATGATGACACCATGCAAATATGTTGCGGCGTCAAGCGACTCCGCCTTGGCAAGCAGGTAGGCTGCGGGGAGAGCCGGCATCCCATAATGACTATTAGTTGGATTTCACAGCCTGCTTGTGATCTGCTGAAATGACAGGAGGGAGGGAAGCCCCAAGAAGGATGGGTGTGCCAGCACCCTTTCTATAATAAGTCACACGTAGGCTCCAAAAAAAACAAAAAAAAACAAAAACAAAAAAAAGCATCAAGAGGAAGGTTACACGGCGTCATCCAAGTGCAGTTTGTCCTTCGTAAAGTGCCCAAAATCGTAATCTCAGTACTTTGTTGCAGGGGTTTCTTTATTGCAGGCAGTTCGAAATAGAAGACTATGGGAAGCATAAATACATGCTTATTGTGCGGTATAATTTTTTTTTCCTCAGAAACAAATAAAAACGTAAAGTACATTTAAAATTTAAATGAAACAAAACCTTTGGCATAATTTTCTTTCTTACTAATAATATTTAATTTCAATTTCCAGGCTGTGTTCCAAGACAAGGGTGAACGGGGCTAAGAAACTTTAATCAATTAATTAAAATAATAATAATAATAACACATATAACTTTATATAATGCACAAGTAAAAGCCTTGTATGGATTTTGAAACAACATGACTAATATTTTTTCCCCCCCTAAAATTAGATCCAAACCCATATTGGACCCCTTCATCCCCACTTAGTCCTACCAGACAAAATATTAGTTTTGTAAACGTTTTAAATAAATAATCCGTGCATCCAATATCCAAAACACTGAACGAGGGTTGCTATTTGATATAAACATGCATATTGAAAATGCATTTTGAAAATATTATTTTCTAATTAAAATCACGTGATATATTTTTATTCAAAAGGACCACTAATAATAAATGTATGCAAAATACAAAAATACAATCTAGACAGTTCACATTTACATACAACACATGATTTTACTGGTACAATGACAATAAGAGCCTGAGAATGGTGAGTACGCCTTAACAAACACAGAAGCAAGGACATGGCGCCAACAGTAAGTTTGAGTCCATTTTGCCCTTGAAAAAAATGCCCACACTTATAATGACCAAAAACCGCGATAAGATTTGCCTCGTTATTCCTGATTGAGTTACGTCTAACTGAATGGAAGGCCTGTTTTCATATTCCGCTGGCACAATGGAAACAGACATTTTAGAGCCGAAATGATCATTTTGGCGTATTATGAACGCATAATATATCCTTATCTGCGCTTCACCTCCGAGTCATCATGGACGTATTGTGGCACTGCTCGCTGCTGTCGTACAAGTTCATTTAGATTGCCGCTACAGCGTTCAAGAGCGATCTTGTAAAGGCTATTCACAGAGAGGCCCCACATTTTTTTTTTTTTTTTTAATCACTGATATAGTAATTTCACTTCATCAGTCACTTGTGACTAAAAATACATCAGGGATTAGCTCCATGGCCGAGGCGGCTTTGATAACATAATGGCAGCCGCTTGCAGTCATCTGATATGTGCAGAGTACACATGCAGTAATACCACGGGGCAGAGAGTGCGATCCGTCTCGTGAAAATGACGCGTCTTGCCTTTTTAATTCCTTTGTTGGAGCGTTTTGCAAAGATGAAAACACACACGCGCACTCGTTTCCACTCTACACAAATTAGCTTTGGTCCTTGAGGGCAAAATGACAAGAGGTTACTGGAAGACTATGTGTTTAATTAATTGAAAAAATGCTTAAATTGCTTTTACAGTTGTTATGGGGGGGCGGGAGGAGAAAAAAAAATGTGAATCTGTGTTGCCAGTGCTCTGTAATTAGCACCCGCGGGAATTAAATATTTAGCATTAGCTGCGTTGCAGCATGCGGGACACAAATTCCCCGTTTTAACTGTGGAAAGCGAGCATGTCTGGAGTGTGTGTGTGTGGACAGCTGTGCAAAAGAGGGGAACGGTGAGACTTCCCCCCCAGCGGCATCCGGGGGTCCTTCCACATCACGCGTGTAAGAGATATGGCAGTTGTACTCCCGAGGGCCACGGCGTTACTCCTGACTATTTAGTTTTCTAATTAGGCTGAAGGCCTTCGTCCACGCCTGCCACCGCCACGGCAGCCAAAAGGGAATTTTCTCTCATACGTGTGTCAAAGGCAAATACAGAGCCAAAGACAAAAAAATTAGAGAGGAATGTGCCGACCCAAGGGCATTTTTGTTTACCAAGTTTAATTACATGTTTGCCCTGTATAGCCACTCCGCCGCAGTGTTAACGACGTGTAACAGCGGTTGGCAAACTTTTGAAAATGCCATATTTTCAAACGCCTCTCTGGCCAAGCGGACCGCTCGGAGACGTCATCTGTTGGCTTTGTCAGCGTGCGTCAGGTTACCACACTAATGAGACAAAATAAGGGTTATCCCAACTTGGTAAGACCCTGGTCTTTTGTGCACGCTCAGGGGTTTAGGCACAAAGTGAAAGGGAAAGGTATGTTATTGGACTTAAACTCCATTCCAAATAGCGTTGGAAGTCATTAAAAGCTCTCATTTCAACTTAAAACCCAAAAGAGCCTCCATTGAAATGGACACCTTGGATTAGTCACTCAAGAGGGAGGCTGACTTAAGTGGACTGTTATCAAATAGTCCACTTGCGTCAATATAGCGGGACTCACCCATTAAAGGGTATTTATTGTGGAAATACAATTTTAAATGAATTGCATACAAATACAGCAAAACCCTTTGTGAATCGTGAAAAACGCAAGCGATTGAAACATTTTCATGAGAGCCTGTATTTGTAGTTTCAACCACACATATTCCGCAGGTAAACAAACACCATCCCATAACACTTCAATATCATCTAAAACTAATACAACAATACAGTAAATATTCTCTAGTACGGACTCATGTTTGCGCTGTCCAATCTGCCCTTATAACAGAAATTCCTCTTTTGGGAAATGAGCATGGTACATGTCCTTTATGAACCTGCAAGTATGTTGAAAACTGCATGTGTAACAACACAAGCAATAAAATGCAAAAATATACTGTCCAAAAACTGTTTATATAACAAAAACAGCAGTACAGTATACAGTACAGGTGTAGATTTAAAAAACCACAACACAGTATAGTATGTACAGTATTTTAATGTTGATTTTTTTCAGTCTTGGGAAAAAATGAGTCTATTTTGGGTTGTTTTGTTTTGTTGGGTTCTTCCTCGTTTTCTATGCCATGATCTACAGGACGAAAGTAAATAAAGTTAAAATCGTTCGCAATTACAGTAAAACGCACGCCAATAAAAAGTCACTGACACATAGTCGTTTCGAATTCGATGACATAAACGGCGAAGCAAACACGTTTCTTCCATCTTCTCCAGTTGTGTTGAGTGGGCGTTGCTTTTTAAGCTAGTGCCGCGATCAACAGGACGTAAGTGAATAATGTTAGAAATCGTTCGCAATTACAGTAAAACGCACGCCAATAAAAACTCACTTACACGTCGTCATTTCGAATCTGATTATCAAAAAATGCGAAGTGAAAAGGTGTCTCCGTTGGTGTCTTTCCGCGTATCGGGTGGAACGTTGCGTGTATTTAAGCTCCCGCTGCATGACGTCTCCATCCGGGTTACGGCTAGTGGAATTTCCGCTTACATAGTTCCGGTAACATGTAATATCGTAGTCAAAATGTTAATGCATAGGTTTTTATTACGGGTGAAGGATATTCCTTTTCATAGAATTCCGGGGATGGGAATGTTTACTGTATTTTCCTTGAAAATGATAGACAAACAGAGTATTAACATCTATCAATCCATCCATTTTCAAAACTGCTTATCTTCACAAGGGTCGCGGGCGTACTGGAGCCGAATTTGATTTTGAAAAAAACTGAAGTGTGTGAAAGCACCTGCAACACCTGTAACAAATACCATTTGCCATTCTCAAGATGGTAGCACCGTGTTACTTGTTTTGACACAATGTTGGATCACATGGCTCATTCACTTGTTTCAAATTCATGTGTCAGAGGATTATTCAAAACTCAGGGAATTGGGATGGGATGTGGCAAGGCAATAATAATAATTATACTGTAATAATAATAATTTAAAAATTCAAGTGTAAAATTAGTGCCCATTCAATTTTAGTTAATAATTCTCCCGAGACGCCATTATGTTAATTGGAGTTCTCCCAAAGTAGCTCAACCCCTCCGATTATTTCATTCTATCAAAAGTCACAGTTGAATTTGCAGCAATTCGAAAGTAGCCATTGACGGGGAAAATGGACAGCTATTGAAAATATTTCAAAATAAACCACACAACGAATTATATTTCAGCAGTCAATCATGCTTCTTGGTCTCCCTGACAGTCACGAGCGTCATGTCGCTGTCTTAAAAGGCAACTTGGCTGGACACGTCGTCTCCCGGAAGTTTTTGTGGCCAACCGCGTTGTGTCAGCGAGAACAATAACCTCCATTCTTTCCAACTTATGTCTTTACATTCCCGAGCAAAACAAAATAAGATGATTCTATGCCGGTGAGTCATTTTTGTTCCCCAGATGTTGGCGAAGCTCATCTGGCCTCAACGTGGTCCTGACTGGGTGACTGTCAGACACAAGCAGAAAGTTCCAAGAATCAATGACACACTCCATCCGCGGCACAACAGCTGCTAGCTACAGTTAGTGGACTGAGGGTGCTCTTGGGGGTTGCCTTTATGGTTCCTTCCCTTTTTCATTAAATAATTCTATCCTTCCGCAATTTAAACAATAAAATAAACATTGGCATACCCCAGGAATCAACATTTACAACACACATATCAGCCTCTCTAAACAGCCCTGTTCACAGCAGCCAATTGTTGAGGGTCTCATGCGAAAGAACCACCGCTCACACGGATCCCATCTACTACAGGGTGTGCCCAAATTGAATACGGCTTTGCGTTACCATGAAGAGTGCGAATATTGGAGTCATGTCTCTGACGGGATGTTGATGAACTTTTACTTCAACAAGGTTTAAAAAACGTCCCACTTTTCTGACATTGACACCGATGAGGGTAAAGCTGATACATTTTCTACTGTGGTGCTGATACTTGTGACTGCTTCCATATAACATTATATAAAGGCTCTTCGGTTTACGTTCTGCTCCTACGGCTAACCTAAATTTGTAAGTTGAAGGTGCTCTAGTCCATCACAAACCTATGCTAACAAAACAATAACATGCACCATGCGTTCCAGAGTTACCTGAAAGTGCTTCCTTGTTCTCGCCGCCAAACACGTCATTGGTTGGGACAATTGTAAACTGAGGAGTCACCGTGGAGTGTTTATGAGTCAAGTTATGAAAAGCAATCATTGTTAATGCTGTTCGCTCATTCCAGTCTGTGCGGCTAACATCACTGCTGCTGTACTTAGCTTAGCAATGTTGATAGCATCATACTTTAGGTCACATTGTAGGAAAGAGTTTATGTACATTCAGATCTGAAAAGACCATGAGAAGGTGTTTAAATAGCGCTTGATTCCACTTTAAATGACTTCAAAGTTGATGACTTATGGCCGCAAGCATAATGCTCGCTTCTGTGTAACATCCTTTAGCCAGGCGCTGAGCTGCGCTGAATTTGTTTACCGAGTGTCTACGTGGCTACAGTGCAAATGAACTTGGTGCACCTCTGGACAATATTCAGTATTGTTCCGAATCCAAAATCCAATTGCGGACACTTTTGTTTCACTGTAAAAATATGCTGATGGAGGTGATATATGGCGTCATGCGTTTGAGGGCCTGTGAGCTAGGCAACCATTCGGCTAGCAAAACTGTACCAACTAAAAACATACAGAGGAAAAAAAAGAAATACAGAATAAAGCGGTGGAGCTCTGCTTGTCATGCCAAAATGTTTTTTCAGGCTGTAAATTGCATTGGAAGTGGGATCCAGATGGCGGGGAGTTGTACCAAAGCAGACATAAGCAGGGAATATATAATAGCAGCGACGGCCTTTTGATTTTTAGATTTCCTACTGGAGCACCTGTCACTTTTTTTTTATTTTGGCAAGGGCACACCCCAGCACCGGGTCTACCTTCTTGTGTGTGTGTGGTGTCCGTGTGTATGTGTGTGTCTGTGTGTGTGAGCGTGTGTGTGTGTATAAGATGAAACAGCCGCCAAGGAGCCAGAGTGATCACACAGACAGACGGGGTGAGTGACAGACAATACCTGCTGTAAAATTCCCTCACATCTCCCCCTGATCTGCATTCACATATCTCGCCTGTTTCCGCCGCTGCCACTGCAAAACCTGAGCCCACGCTGCAGCCCGGCTCTTATTGGCACAGCGCCTCGCTCACTTTCATTCCTTTTTTTTCCCCCCCTCTGCTTTGCACCGCTGAAAACACATTTGCCATCTTTTGTTCGTAAATACCGGAAAAGGTTCATTTATGCTCATTCAGATGCCACTTTTCCGTCTCGCTCCTGATGCGGACCAAGTGGTGCAGTACCACCAGAAAAACATGGGGGCAGAGTTGAGATGTGAAGTGAATTATTTAATTTTTTTGGCAGAAATCGTGGGTATTGATGAAAAAGACTGCGGTATTTAACAGACAGTTGCAACCCGGTCCAGCGCTTCACATTTTGCTTTCATTTGCAGTCATTATTATTTTAATATTAATGATCAGAATTGACCAGACTCTTGATTTATTACCATTTCCCTCAGTGTCGAATTTCCCCAGCCATCACTTGGCAGTTAGGCGACTTTCTAACTATGCGACTTTCTAACTATGCAGAAGTACTGTATTGAAAAGAGTAAATAAAAACTGCCGTGTTAGCACGGATTATTTTTAAGTTACAATACGAGCAACCTAGCCACTACTTGAACTGACAAGCATCATTCGGCAACTTGTTGGCAATGTGCTACCTCCTCAAGTGAAGATGTAAGGTATACATGTTTGACAAAATTATTTTATATAATGTTTGACAAAAGTAAGCAACAGACACTTTTTGTCCTGCTTATTAAAATTGGGAATTGTCACCTCATTTCTTGATCACTGTTGTGTGTGAACAGCACCGACCCTAAAGAGCAGGGGTCAAAGTTGACTCACTCAATCACCCAACACTCTTCTCATGCCCTGTTTGTTGAAACCAGTTGCTGCTGTTTGACAAGAACAGTACTTTATACATAATCGGCCACAATAACTCACTTTGCTGGGTTCTGTGTTAAAGGCACAAGCGGGCAAATGCAGAATCGACTTTTTGCAACTCTGATGTGAATATTTAGCGGGATCTTTGTATGGGAGAGGCAGTCTGCAAAAGCAGACATGTTTCCGCCCTTCTCCATTTTGATGTTCTTCAAAATGGGAACGATGACGAACCCCTGACACCTCACATGGTGAGAAATGTTTGAAGGATGCAGTGTCGCTTGTACCATATCCCACTTCACTGGGTTCTGCGTGAAGGGCAAAGTCAAATGCCAGACAATTCTGTTCACATTCCATGATGCACCATTTTTGGAAAGACTTTTGTTCTCTCTTTTGCACTATTTATATAAAACACTTGAAAGTGAGGACCAAAAAGCTCTTTTCTCAATTTTGCCTTCGCACCGAGATGACTGACTCATGTCCTAAAACATTCCAAAAGCCCGAGCGGTGCGACGAGACACCCGGAGGACACCACAACACAGCAGTGGCTCAGAGTAGATTAGGTTTGTTGTGGCAGATCTGGGTTTCAGGTTTGACTCCAGTAATGTGTCGTTTAATTTCTCCGGGAATTGTTTTGACAAAACAAGTTAGCGATAAAAACAACAAGAAAAAAAATATCTGAGTGTATGTGTGTGTGTGTTTTTTTTTTCCTTCCCCTGCTCATGTGAAGCGCATGTCAGTCATCAGCGAGGTGTTACAGCAAATGTGACATCAGAACCCTGGAGGGCTTGCACTCTGCGAGAAGCTTTTTGATATGATTTCTGAGAACTGAGAGTTTAGCGAAAAAAGAAAAGCAGTCTCTGTTGTTGGAGCCAAGGAAGAATAAACTCTATACAAACACTCGAGGTGAAACCAAAGGTGCTTTCAGCGAATCGCTATCACGGTGGCTGTCAGTTGAGGTAAAAGCCGGGACGGCTGATGCTAAATTGCACTTTTACTGTGACAAAGGTAATTACGGCGACACTGGGGAACACGGATAAAGACGTGTTTGTCAGCCGTGATTACACTCGCAATCCTTCTGTGATTGTAAAACTGAGCCGTGTTTTTGCTTGATTGACCTAACATGTTGAAACCAATTTGTGATGCTGGCTGTGCAATCATTGATACATTAAAATGGCATTTGTTACTGCTTTCACAAATAGGTCCGGAAAATGTTTTCGCAAACATTTGAAAGAAAAGTTTGTTTGTTTTTTACCCCACAATGTGTCTGTGAGTGAGCTGCTCTGCACTTGTGCATCCCATAACAGTGGGACTAATTTGCACAATGACCACCTGCATATACAGTCATATATGGTTGGTTTTCGACCATAATCCGTTCCACCAGGCTGTTCGAAAACCGATTTGTTCGAAAACCGAAACCAAGACATGGTGGTGTATTAACCACCATAGTTATTTGTAGGTTGTTTGGACACATTGACTTCCCGTACTTGGTATTGCCATCGACTGCGCATGTGTGAAATGTTAACAGAATGTCTAAGCCTCTCTTCCCCACGTTGTTAATGGTGGAACTCTACGGTCAAATATAAAACAATAGAAAACGCGTGTGTCTGCTTCGTCATTCAAGACACCACAGACGTCTGCTCACAATAGAACGCTACCCGAGGAAGCGTCACTTCCTCGTCTACCCGAGGAGGCGTCACTTCCTCATGTAAGGAAGGCGGGAGGAGTCAAATGGTGCATTCAAGTGCGCTCAGTTTGTTCGAGAGCCGAAATTTGTTCGTCAACCGAGGCATAAAAAACTTTTTGAGCGAAAACCGAATTGGTCGAGAACGGAGACGTTCGAAAACCGAGGTTTGACTGTACTGTACTTTCAAGGGAAGGCCAAAGTGCGGCCACCAAACTATATTGTCTAAAATACCATCATGCAAAAGGCAGCATGATAAAGAAACACCCCTGGTGCATCGCCTCAATTATCATGTCAAAGGTAAGCAGAGCTGCGATTAATTTTGTTGCATTCAGTGATTAGCCTTATCTTCTGATACCGGGCACATACGACTGCCATTTCTCCTCATAGGTGACCATTAAGCTGGGGCCTGTTCCAGAAGACATTGGGCAAGTGGCGGGGTTCACCAAGGAATGGTCACCAGCCAATAACACAACACATAGAGACAATAACTTACATTCACACTCAAAACTATGGACAATTTAGAGTCTTCATTGAACCTAACACTGCCCGAAGACAGCTGAGATAGGCTCCAGCATGCCCGCGACCCTCGTGAGGATAAGCGGATTAGAAAATGGATGGATGGAACGCAACATGCACATTTTTGGAATACTCTTTAGAAAGAAATTGGAGAAAAGCCACACAAGCCTGGGAAGAACGCGCAGACCCGGCGCAGGAAGGCATAAGGCAAGAAGAGAACCTGGGTCCTCTGCATTTTGAGGTACGAATGCTGACCAATAGTTCGCAGTACCACAGACTAGTAGCAGTGCTCGAAGATCTTCTTTAAGACATGCGGTCCTACAAGGTAAAATCAGTCGAGTCAATTTTTATCCTGGCTCATTTCAGGAAGGAGGCGATGATGCCCATGGCAGCCAGAGATTGATGGATTTAGGGGCAACCCAAGTGGCCTGGCCTTTGAAGTCATCCACACGCGGGGGAAATTGATATATCGGTTTTGGCCCTGGACCCTCTTAAGGGAGCCTCCCCTAGAGATTAATGTGATAGCCTCTGTGTTAACTGCAGATCCATCCAGGTCATCTGCGGGCTTCGGCGCAATGGCGTTTTAGTTGCCCATCAGTAATGTGGTTCTCACGAGTGTCAAAAAGTGGATTTAAAAATTTAGCCTGCACCTTAATCACCACTCATGCAGGTTTTATTTGGACAGGTTGGACTGTTGTGGAGGTCTCATTTCCCCAGTCGGTCAGGCAGAAGGTCTCCGTGCCTCGTCTCCAGCAGGGAGTCAGCCCTTTCGTGGTCATTCATTTTTAATGGCATGCAGAAATACATTTACATTAAATATGAGTGGCGTCTCTAATTCAGAAATATTTATGATTAAACCATTGTCTTGGAGGTCAGATCGCGAGGAGTTCTGCCCATCAGAAGAACGTGGGATATCCAGATCGTTTCCGTGTCTGTTATTCACTTTGATTCGCCTCCCGTGTCACAAGTCATCAGGCCAGTCTGAGGCATCAGAGAGAAGAGGAGTGGGACCGGAATTAAACATGAATAGGGGAGGGGGTGTTTCAAAGAAACAGATGACAGTGGTCAGAGTAGAATTATACATTCACAGGAAAGTGATGTGGTTCTCATCAAGCTGAGGACTTTGGCCCTCGACATCTGTGCTTTGGTCCCATGTTCCCCATCGCACACAAGCCTGTTGGATGATCTTTTTCGTGACGTGAGCCATTAAATTGCCCGATGGATAATAACTCATCTCAGAATGGGTTGCAGATATTTGAACAGGGTTCTGATGGTCTTTGTCTTTTTGTCAAAAGTGGATTAAACAAGATTTTTTTAATCAGATGACTATTTTGCTTGACAAAGCCTTGCTGTTCGGACAGCAAAGCTTTTTACATCTCAACGGGAGAATGGTCAGCTTCCAGTTTGTAGAGGTGTTGTTAAAAAATAAAAAAAAAATGCTAAATTCATACAGTGATTCCTTAATGAACTGACGCCACATTTTGGGAACACATGTTGGAAAAATGAAACTAAAAGACAAAGAAAATTAACCCTATAATGCTTGCTGAGTTGAGGTCTTGAGGAAAAAGCAAAAGAAAATGTCGAAAAAAGTCAAAGAATCCTATGATTCAGTTGGAAGGCGGTCTCAGATCTTTGATCCCCCTGGCCATGTTTATGTCATCCACCCGTGAGGGTATGCTTGCAGTTCCTTATAAACATATGTGCCTTGATCTGCCACACATCTGTCTTCTTCCACCATGTCAAGGACTATAGCGCACCATTTGTACGTGGCATTTAAAGAACAGCTGCTTTGATTGGCTATGAATAAAATCTTCTGAGCTCACGCCCATGACGGCGCAAAACACCTTTTTTTTTTTCAAAAGAATGCGGCCACCAAGTTGCAAAAGTCTGCAACAATTCCAAAACTTTAGTCTATTTGGACCAGGTCTTGCACTAGACTTCATTGGGCATGAAAGCAGAGCTCTAAGTGACTGGGGGAAAAAAAACCAAAAAGCACAATTATTATCTTAACGATGGGTGACCAATGTCTTGCTTTGGAGATGAGGGTCAGAAAAAAGATAGAAAAAGCCAAATAAAACCCAAGACTCATACAGTAAATCCTTTGATGATCACTGTGTTGAGGTCTTCCATTAATAAGTGTCAGAGAAAACACACACATAAAATGCATTATTAAATGATGCTGCATGTTTCACTTTCTGAATAACTGTCAGCTTGCTGAACTGAGGTCTTGCTTGGGAATAAATGTCGGAAAAACAGCTCTGCATGGAACTCATACAGGCACACAAACTGTGAATTTTGCAGTCTTTGGAGTTTTTTTTTGTTTGTTTAGGGGGGAGGGTAGAATATCAGTCTGACCCGGATTTTTAGGACATTTCGAGACATTTGAATGTTGATGAGTCTACCGCATTGTTTGTTGTGCTTTAAATGATTACATGGCATACTTTCTACCTTAGCGCAATATTCCAAACATCCATGTATGAAGGAAGGGAAATAAAAAGGAACTCTCAAACAAATGACTTTATGACAATGTCTTTTCACATCTATGCATCCGTGCATATTTTCCCCGGCTGGTGTCGAGATGAATCCCGCGTTGTTCCTATTATTGGCCTCTCCTGAGACTCGACGACGTGAATGACTGTCGTAGCGCCATCAGATCCGTCAATTGCATTCAAAGAAATGCTAACCATTGCTCTCGCCCAACCTAGCAGATGTTCACTTTTTTTTTTTTGTAAGTGGAATTCCTTTATTATGTTAATAGCACTGTTTTGTCACATGCACCATTTCCATCTGAGTGGTCTGGAGGAAAAAAGGAGAAGGGGAGGTGGAAAAAAATCATCAGATGGATTGTGCTCTTTCAATAAGAGATGTTTGACATTTAGCGTGGAAAGAAGAATAAAAAAAACATTTGAATGGCAAGTGGCATATGACAATCATGAATGAACACAAGATGACAATAGAAGCTTGGTATTGTGCCTTTTTTCCTTTCTTTTGGATAAATTGTTCCATCAAAAACATTGTTCAGGAGCATAAATGGTATGTGAGATAAGAACATTAAATCTAGCTTTCATGGCAAGAAAAAAAAAAATGTTCTGTGTTAGTTTCTGCTGTCATTCATTTTAAACCAAGGTGACCATATTTTGAGTCCCAAAAAGAGGACTTTTGGCTAAGCCTAGAGACTAAAATTATTATCAAAGATGTCATACATAGTAACTTTAATATATTTCAAGTCGGGCTGCTGATGTTGGAAAAAATTGCAACGTGCAATCTGAGTGTTGAATATTAATATCATGATATTGCAATATTTAAATTGTACCTACAAAAATAACATCTTAATTATCTAATGAATGAAATACATTTTTCCTGCAGAAACATATGAATGTATTATTGCCTAATTAAGTTCTTTACTGTTAGCAATACCCCTAGGTACTGCTATCCTATTGGATGGTGATGAACATTTAAGATTGTATCTGATGGGACTACTTTGAGCATTACATTTAAGCATTACAGGCCATAAATAGTGCCTTAATATTATTTTTTTTTATAACACTTTTTTTTTATGGCCAATGTTTTTCCTTTTGCTCCAAAAACAAAAACAAAAGCAATGCGGTTGTGAAGCAGCTGTCAGAAAAAGGTGGGCTGCAGCTAAATATTGCCGATTCACCGGAAGGCTGAGTGTCAAAGTAAAATACAATCAAAATGTTTATTTTTCAAGAATAACAATGCAACACATATTTGAAACAGTTCACAGAAACAAACTAAATATGAGTGTACAGTGAAACTCCTCTACAACGAAATCTACATGGGTGAAAATACCCCCTAGTGTGAAAAAATCTTCATGCATTAACACCATTCCCACTTTCCTGTTTCAAATTTGCTACAGTGAAAAACCCCCTGTTGTGAAAAATTTCTTGCTGCAAACATGATTTCGTTGTAGAGGAGTTTCACTGTAGCTATTCTTTGGCCAGCAAAATGTTTGCGAAGAAATGTGCAACACAAATTTGAAGCAGGTCTCAGAAATAGGGATTGTACAAATCAACAAAGTCTTCACGGAATGTTTTAGGTCATACTGCGCTCATTTTGTTTCAGTTGTAAGAAAAATTTAACATTTAATATTTTCTTCTTTATTTACATGTTTTTAATAGCATAATAGTTGAACTAATAGCAGTATATTGCAACTGTAAGTGTGATTAAGATAAACCTGCGAGTGTGTTGTACACAGACTCTCAGAGTGTCCGCCCGCCAACTTGCTCAGGGGAGCGTGGCTGGCTCGCGATAGGTTTTCACGCACGGTGCACTGAAGCCTTTCGCATACATATGGAATTTTTGAATATCTAAACCATTATTTAGCATCCGAATCAGTTCTGCTTGTCTGACTGATGGACAATTTTGGCGTGACCTGGCTCTTTTTTGCATGTGACCTATACTGTGGGGCTGCCTTGCATATATTGTTTGGTACGTTCAACATGGACGCCGCTGCCCTCCTCTCCTGCCGCCCCCCCCCCCCCCCCCCCCTCCACTCCCCACCCAACCATTTCTCCGCTTTGATCCTTTTAGCATGCTCTTTGTGTCGGAATTCATGCAATATTCATGGCTGGACTGTGGCTCCTCCGTATCTTTATGTACAATTATTGGCAGGCGTCCTGTTATGTCGAGCCATCTTAATAGTCACTATTGGGTGCGCTTAAGTGTGACTTGAGATTTTTCTGACAGTTTAGCAGGCCGGGGCCTGTGCCCTGAATTGATAAGGCAGGGGGCATTATATTTGCAGATTGTGCCCGCGTGGCTTCCTTCTTAGACATTAATATTGATAAAGGTAAATAGCGTGCGTCACGTCACAGATGGAAGAACAGCTCTGGAAAATGGCATACTGTATGAACCATTTATTGTTGGTATTACTTGAGACAAAAAAAAAATGGTCATTGTGTTTCAATTATTTTCACATTCCTATCAGATTGTAAATGCCGTAAAACAACAGCAAGTAAGAGAACTAAGGCGTAACTAAAAATGTCCATGGAGCATCGTATTCATATTTTACATTCATGGAGAAAAGCAATACTGTTATCTCATCATTTTAACAAATTCCCAGCAACGTTAACAGTTTGTCTGATATCCTGAGATTGAAAACTTATAGTACACTTTAGACAGTGTTTTTAAAGCCTCGCTGAAAGTGGCCATTTTTAAGGGAGTGATTATAAATGCACCACTGTTCACTCTGCTCTGACCTTGTACAAGGCCAATGTGAAAATAGCTTTATATGAGCTCAATATCTAAAAGAGCAAATCATGAAGCATACACAAGCCCACACAACAACAATCAAAAGCATTGATTGTATTTTCACTGATGAATGCAGCACTTCTTCACTAGGCGGAAAAATGACACTTAACAGTTCATGTAACCCAGTCATTCCCGACCTTTCCTGAACCAAAGACAACTTAAAAATCAGTTCACTATGTCCATTATGTTTATGTTTCCCATCATTAAGGAAAGCTACAATAGAAAAATGGCGAAATAACAACTTCCGAAAAACATACTGTATGAACTACTTTCTGGAACATAAGTAGCATCTCTATTTTTTTCCTCCCTGCCGAGGCAGAATCCTTTTTGTGTTGAACACGATTCTTGAAAGTGTGTATGCGAGGGAGGGAAAAGTGCGTTTTAGAAAGACGCCCGTTTGCGCTTCAACGTCTTCGGGACACCTGTCACAGTCACACGACTTCACCTGGAATGCAACACCGTTGTGCTCCGACAAGCCGCGGAAACATCACAACAGGATCATGGTGGGGTGGGTGGGTGCTGAGAAGCCTCTTTTTAACTTTCCGAACTCCTCAAGTTCACCAAGCGACGCCTGTGCGCCCGCAGCTTTTTAGTTATTTTATTTTTATTTTTTTTAACGATGGCGCCCCGCCTCCACTGAATGAAGAAGGGCTGGCGAGAGAGGCGCAGCGTAGTCATTACCAGTCACTTTTGTGTCAGTTTGTCAGGCAGCAATCTTCCCTGCTGGTTCGCTTGTGATGCGAACGCCAGTTTCCCGCGCGGTCTCAGCGGCTGCTCTGCGACATGCGTAAACAAAATAAGAAAGAAAAAACAGCCGAATACAGACGGCAATTTAGGCTCCGACAACGCATTGCGTTTTTTTTTTTTTTTTGTCTGTTTGGATTTCAGGAGACAAAGTGCGACAGTAATCCATCAAAGGTTGCTGTCTTCTTCTCGGATGCAACACCACTTGCACAATACTCGAGTGTAGCTATGTGACTAGCGTGAAAATCACACGTTGAAACCGTGATTGCCCAATCCCAATATTATCATTAAAAATGCACATTCTGGATAAAGATTAAAAAATTGCAGTACAGTCGTTTTATATTTTAAGGTAACCAATGTACTGTGCTACCTTGACCTAAGAGTGTAATTCGTAACTCAATTTATTCATGACAAATCAATTTTCCCCATTGTCACACACCATTTATCCATTCCAACCCCTCAAAAACCCCAGCATGTGATCTGTTTTCGTGCGCTCGGCATAACGTGGCACATCTTCATTTTCATGTCAGGGAAAGTTGTGGGGTGTCGCTGATAATGTAGTGGTACACTCACCTGACTGGTGTGCGGGCAGCGTAGGATCGGTTCCCACTCAATAAGGGTGTGGATGTGGGTGTGAATGTTTTTTTGTCTCTATAAATGCCCTGCGACTGGCTAGCAACTAATTCAGTGTGTAGGCTGCCTTTTGGCAATTTGGCAGATTGTACCGTGCCATGCTGGGTATTACAACTGACTAGGGCCACTTTCTTTTACGCGTTCCTGGCGCACCTGACAGAAAGTAGACTAGACATTAGACTGGCTAAAACACAGATGTAATTTTTTGAATGCATTTTATGGGCGCCCAATTATTTCTTCCCACACCAGACTAGCTTCAACTGCTTGCCTCTTTGCAACCCCTTAGCTTTGTCCCCATTTGTCATCTTGACGAGATCTATAGTCTGCTTTGGACCCATAGTAGAGAGGAAACGGTGCACTGGGGCTTAATGGCACGAGACAGGATCACCCCCTGAAAACAGGGCGGGTTCATGAAAGGTCAACAAACGAGGGTGTAAAGTTGTTTTTTAAAATTCTTGATCCTTGGGGTATTTTTTCAAAAGCGTATCACTAACATGACCTTTGGGAACTGTTTTCAACTGTGAAAAAAATGGTCTCCACTGTCTCCTTCGAAGTAACCACATAAAACTGTCTTTGGCGGTGAACTCAAGGCTGAAGCAGCAAAAATAATATTTTTCATCATCGGTGACTACCACCTCAAGGGACTTTAGCAATTCCCTCATATACACTTGGCGACGAAGGAAAAATAACCAATTAGGCTACTAGCCGACTGCTTAAATGCCCTACCTATGGGGACGATAAATAAACATGCCCAAGTGTCTTCGCTATTAAAGCCATGGCTGAGTTATTTGCCTTGATTACCTGCAGAAGGCTCAGACGTCCTCGCCTGGTTCAAGTCATTGGAGGCGTTCAAAATGAAATTGCGTCGCATAGCATGCAGATATTAGTGTTAAAGAGCTACTGGCCCGCGGCGACAAAAATCCCTTGTTAATCCTGACCTAATGAGACCAGACGCAGGGAGAGGGTTAAAAAAAAATCAGTAAATGAGAATGTGGAGGGCCGGTACCGTACATTACAGGACACCTGTCCAATCTCATGACATCAGGGAAAAAAAAACCCCATCCATCATCATAAAAATAGGACTGTTTGGTTTTGATTGATGCAGTCAGAGAGGCATTCATTTCATCAAACTGAATGTTTATTATCGGGAAGTATTGCTTATATTTTATTTACCATGCACATTTGTATGACTGCCATTTTGAAGAAAACACTTAATCTAATAATATACTTCCTCCTACCACCTTTACACTGGGAAATCATCAAATTGATGATTTAACGTTGATATCATGGTCTCCAATTTATCCATCCTTTTCCATTTTATGACTCTCTTTATCCTCACAAGGGTCACGGGGCGTGCTGGAGCCTATCCCAGCTGTCTTCGGGCAGTAGGCGGGGGACACCCTGAACCGGTGCCAGCCAATCGCAGGGCACACACAGACGAACAACCATCCGCGCTCACACTCACACCTAGGGACAATTTAGAGGGCTCAATCAGCCTGCCATGCATGTTTTTGGAATGTGGGAGGAAACCGGAGTACCCGGAGAAAACCCACGCAGGCCCGGCGAGAACATGCAAACTCCACACAGGAAGGCTGGAGATGGAATCAAACATTTGCACTGTAAGGTCGACACACTCCAATTTAGAATTCATAAATTAGTATCTACATGTCAAGGATATGTCCTTCCAGTCGTGGCTCAATTGGGCAAATTCAGCATATACCATTTCAAGTGGTTTTGCCCGTGAATGCTCCACTACCCAAAACACACCCTGCCCAGCCAAACCCCTGCCGCCTCCATCACACAGACAGTGAGTTAATATCTCACACCAACCTGTTCTGCGGTTATGACCCCCTCTGCTGAAAAAAATATTTATTTTGTCAAGTGGTTGCACAAAATAAATCATCTGGCTTGAGATACATTTTGAATTATACTATACAGCTACTTAAAAAACGTATCGACATCCATATGATTCGATTGTGTGCAGCCACTTGACAAAATAAAATTGCGTCAATTGAGCACACCATTTTTCTCAGAGTAACAAAGAGTATACACCACCTCCTGTTTTCGCTTCTTTTACAAACACAAATCAGGCCCTAGAGGAAAACATTGAAACTGCCTGCATTTGGATGGTATCATCGATGACTTGAATACAATGTTTCAAAAAACGTGTGTGTGTGTGTGTGTGTGTGTGTGTGTGTGTGTGTGTGTGTATGTGTGTGTGTGTTATCACACTGGTAATTAAGTTGGAGTTTAACACACAGATAAAGTACACACACCTACACGCAGTCCACACACACGCACACACACACACACACACGACTTCCAGGACTGTCAGATTAGAGCAGGTCCTTAATTTGTGTGACTTTCTGGAGTTTCACTCGCTAATGAGATGGGGCTAATTGCCATCGTTACTGTAATCTCCCGAGGTACAGCCAACATGGGAGGGCAACACGTTTAAAACACACACTCAAGTGATCACACTTAAAAGCTGCCAGCACTGCAGCTAAAGGTCATTAGCAGCAATGTGATGTCGAGGCGGGAGCGGTCGACGCTGCCGAGGTTCACTGAGGTTAAAACGTTCATTTGCTAATTCTAGGTATGCACGCTGCAAAAAGAAAACATGCTGTAATTACAAGAGAGATGGTGGGGTGGGCGGGGGGGGGAAGAAGGGCCGCAATGAACACAATGAACAAGAACATGAACAAGAAATCACTGGATTTCTACAAGGAACCAATTTTCCTGGCAATTTAATAATCATTCATAACAACACAGAATTTTAATAACATATCTAACTTAAAATATACCTACACATTCAAATGCTATAAATACTTTGTACTATACATTTCCATTGAATGCAGCATCACGACAGGTATTATTGTTATTATAACAACTATTACTACGACTACTACTACTACTACAATTATTATGACTAAAATTATTAAATTTACCATTACAAATGCAACAAAAAAAATCATTATTTTGAAGATTTTACTTCAACTGTGTTGAAAACATAATTATTAGAGGTTCAATTATTTCTATTAAGATTTTATGCTAACAGTGACATAGCAGTGATAAAATGATGATTATTGATGCCTAAAATATAATTCATACCTATAATAATCCATCCATCCATCGATTTTCTAATCCGCTTATCCTCATAAGAGCATGCTGGAGCCTATCCCAGCAGGCTTCGGGCAGTCGGCGGGGGACACCCTGAACTGGTTGCCAGCGAATCACAGGGCACATATATACAAAGAACCGTTCAAGCTCACAATCACATCTCAGGACAATTTAGAGTTTTCCATTAACCTTCCCTGAGAGCGGAAACCGGAAAAAAACCTTCACGGGCACGGACGGGGAAAACATGCAAACTCCACACAGGAAAGCTGAACCATGTTTAAACTCACGACCTTTGCACTGTGAGGAGGACGTGCTAACCAGTCGACTACCGTGCTGCCTACGTGTAAGGTTACGATGATTATTATTATTATTATTATTATCATTGGCTGTAGTATAAAGTATATCAACCTCAGAAAAAATATTAGCAATATTGTATTGAATTAGTATGAAGTTAATTTTCAGTTAACAGCAATATTGCAGTTATTATGAAATGAGTCCCCCGTTTCTTATATTTGACTTTTTATGATTATGATTATTGACATTTTTTTTGTTTCATGGCCGTAAACAACCACAAAGTAGCCCGCCTGGCATCCTCCTGTCAGCTGTTGATGATACTGCGAATTCTGCAATTAACTTAATACACTCCGTCATATCACACTAAGCTGGGTCATCATCATGAGAATGCTATCGACTCTCAAGTCTGGCCGGGTTCCGAGGCGGTGGAATGAGAACGGTAGCTAATGTTATCGCTAATGTTAGCATTAGTGTTAGTATTCCCAACGAAGATGGACGGATCATGCGCGCGGCAGCCGGCGCTCGTCTGTCCACGTCGAAAGACAGGTGGGGCTGCCAAAGCGGTGGCGTTGAGTTACCCGAAGCGAGCGGTCGTGTGCGTCACGCCAACATTGAACTACACAAAACACACGGACAAACACACAACCTAAGACGCTCGGATTGACAGTGTTTTTTTTCTTAAGGCTACGTCAATACAATAATATTGCCTCTGTTGCTACTACAACACAAGTAAACACCAAATGCTTGAGGTCATTGCACTTCGTACTACATTGCACTGAAAGGTAAACCAAATAAAAAACAAAACACTGCTCTCCTCAGGATTTAGAATTGGATTGCAGGTGTTGTACGGAAAAATGAAAAATACCCTTCAGTGCAGAAACAAAATATTCAGACCTTGTTATGTCCCACCATGGCCGATATCCTCTTCATTTTAAACACCCCCAGACAGGGCGTGCTTGTCATTACACAGCAGAAAAGACAAGCACTTTTTTTGGGCATGTGTTGATTTTGCTTTGTGATGCTAAAATATGGCAAGGGAAGTTTACTTTAGCACCGCAGAGGGAAGCTAAGCCATGCCACCTGTTCACCAGATCCTCGAGCTTTATTAAATATTCAGATAAAAAAAAAAAAAAGACAGAAAGACAACAAAGCATTTCCTGTGCGCCTGTGGCACATCATCTGAAGACCTGTCCTATTTTTAGGCCACAAAAGCTCCGTCTTTTAACCTCAAAGCTGGTGGAACCACATGTTTCCAAGAATATCAAAACATCCTGTACCGAACTGAGTAGCTTCAGGCTGACACGCTGAATGGAGTGATGAATGATTGACAAAGAACAATCTATTTCAATCCATCAATAATCAATTCTTCTGTGATACATCTTGCATTTTCTCCCCGTGCCAGTGTGGGTTTTGTTTGGGTACTCCGGTTTTCTCCTACATTCCAAAAACATGCATGGTAGGTAAATGGACCACTCTAAATTGTCCCTATGTGTGATTATGAGCACAAACGTTTTTTTGTCAATATTTACCTTGTGTGTGTGAGAGAGCGAGAGAGAGAGAGAGAGAGAGAGAGAGAGAGACAGAGAGAGATTTTTAGAAATGTTTATGCAGCTTTGGGGAAAACTCTTCTATTCCCCAGTACGTAAATCAAGATCCATATTGCAAGTATGCTTGGAGAGCTTTGGGGCCAGTTATCCTGAAATATGTAAAAATAATCATCAAAATAATAATGTTTGTGTCATGTTTCGGTTTGTGACCAACAGGTGGCACTGTGGGGCTTTTCCCTGCAGCTGCACACCTGTTGGTCGTTAGGTAATTAGTGGCATAAAAGGACTCCTGCCTGACCATTCCTGGTCGGGTCATTGTTGCTTTGTGCTACTGTCATGTTTGTTTGTTCAGGATTATATATAAAAAAAAAAAAGAAATCAAAGCATTGTTCAACAAGACTCCCTGTTACGACATATATATGTGTGTGTGTGTGTGTGTGTGTGTGTGTGTGTGTGTGTGTGTGTGTGTGCGAGTGTATATATAGCAAAGAAAAGGAATCTGGGGTGGTACACAGAACCTCCGATAGAGATGTTCCTGATGTCTTTACGTGCTACAAATGTGCATCACCGCCTCCACGAGGTCTCCCACAAAGGTAGTGTTACATTAGGCCTCTTGAGTGGAGCTGGAGACCCAAATAGAATCCCGTCATGCAAGCAAGTAGTCTTATAATTTCCCTACTTGGTACTTGATGGTAATATTTAAAACATATTGTTAATTTGAACATATTCTCATGTAAAAAATATGAAAAAAAGACAAGTGAAATAAATGAAAATGAATGGAAATTATAATTACTTTTGTAATATTGATTGTAAACCTTATTAACATCAATGTGTACCGTATTTTCCGGAGTATAAGTCGCAGTTTTTTTTATAGTTCGGCCAGGGGTGCGGCTTATACTCTGGAGCGACTTATGTGTGAAATGGTTAACACATTGTACACATTACGTTATTTTCACGTTAAACCACAAGAAGGTGCTCTCGGCCTGTGTTGATACTTTCCGCGTTGGCGGTAACTGAGAAAAACAAGTGACGATGACTCTGACGTTAGCGACGTAGAAGAGGAAGCAACAACAAACACCAGACATCATGCAATTGTTTATGCTACTGTATGTACCATAAACAGCAGTAAAGTTAAAAATATGTGGAAAAAGTGTATGCGTCATAACTTTGTGGTCCATAAAAGCCTGCTTGGATGAGCTTGATGTGGAAAAATCGGAAGACGATTCCCTTTGACTGTTGCTCTGTGGTCATAATGAACTCATCAGACCTCCCCAGATGTTAACTCTTTCTCCTCAACGCAGATAATTTTTTTACAAAGGATTCTCCAGGAAGAGATGCCATGTTTGACTTGCAATCACAAGTGAGAAGCCCAACTGAGCCACTCACCTAATAAATGAGTGCCCCCTGACGGGCACAGAGATTGTGGGCACGAGTTCCATCGGGCCCAAACGGCGGCCGTCCATCATACGCAGGGCAAAAATAGAGAATCCACATAGTTAGATCGAGTTCACACGGACGTGCACGCTAGCTTGTCTCCTCATAAATTGAAATAGCTTGTAGTGACAGTGTCAAAACACACCGGAGACCCCTGTATGCCGGTTACACGCTACCCTGTGCTTAAGCAATGACACGTCGGCATAGTTGACGCTGAAACAAAAGTACACCGGCTCAGAATGAGTTGAGCAACATTTAGCGTTGTAATGGCAACCCTTGACCACCTGTTTTAGTGGTCTATAATACTGTTGGGCCAGCCAGCACACATTCAAAACAGTACAACCTTTAAGGTCGAACTTATTTTTCCACTATAGTCAATGATTGAAATAGAAATACAGTCAAACCTTGGTTTTCGAACGTCTCGTTTCTCGACCAATTCGGTTTCCGATCAAAAATGTTGAGGTTTTTATGCCTCGGATGACGAACAAATTTCGGTTCTCGAACAAACTGAGCGCACTTGAATGCACCATTTGACTCCTCTCGCCTTCCTTACACGAGGAAGTGACGCTTCCTCGGGTAGACGAGGAAGTGGCGCTTCCTCGTGTTGCTTTCCATTGTGAACAGACGTGTTCAGTAAACATTTTTATTTTAAAAGGAGCGTGGTTTCGGTTTTCGAACAATTTCGGTTTTCGAACAGCTTTCTGGAACGGATTACGGACGAAAACCGAGGTTTGACTGTATCAGTGAATTCCTGCCTATTGGCAGTCCACTGTTACCATTTAAGCATTTTCTCCCCACTGCAGAACCAATCCTCAAGTCTTCACTGAACAATTTACTAATTACACATTTTGTCCTTTTATCCTTAATGCGCTGGGATTTCATAAGAGGGCGCAAACACCCTGGCTATGAGGGAAGTAGTGTAATTGAAGTCAAGGAGCTGTGCTTACGTGACACATCTGGACAGTCGAGACTGAGACCACATTCTCTGATATTGGGCAGTAACTTTTTGGTCCAAAATGCTAATGATATTCTTGAGATACCACTGTAAGCTACATACATTCAAGACAATCAGTGCAGTATGAATCAAAACAGCCCCAGAAGACCACAGAGCCTGCACCAGTGATCTCCCCCCCACCCCCCTTTTTGATTTCTTTTATTTAACCAAGTAAAAAAAATATTTTCCCAAGCGACCTTCTGCATGTGTCTGCGTCATAGAGCTGATGAAACTTGGAAGAATATGCTAGTTTTGTCCCGTCGATCCAAAGGATATTCTCCAGAAGCCAGAATTCCAGTCTATAATCACTTTCAGGTTATTTCAATGACCCACAGAATATGGGGTTTTCTTTCTTCAGTGGAACACTACCAACCCTGCCGTACACACCGCACACTGTACCTACTGTTAAACATGAAAGAAAACTGGATTTACTCTGGGGCTGCTTTGCTAAGTCTGGCGCCGGTTGCCTTAAAGCTGTGCTGGATACAATGATATATCAAGAACCTCAAAAGTATTCTGGCGCGAAAAATATACCAGGAATCTTGGTCTCAGCCAGAGGCTACGGGGTAAAGAACAAAACACCAGAAATTATCAGACTATTTTGAAAGGTCCCCCAATGATCCCTGATCCAAACCCAACAGAACATCTGTGACAAGAAGCAAAAACCTGCAGTCTGGAGAAGGCACCCCTTCAAAGTTGACCTAAATATCTGCAGTTACAAGTCTTCCAGATAAGACTGAAGCGTATTCGTTCTTGAGCAGAAGGAACCAAACTGGACTGTCGGACTGTTGATGGAATTGTGACTTAGCAACCACCCTCACCACCACCGCCACCAGATAAGAAAGCAGCTGAACGTCAACTTCTATTTTTCACGATCAGCAATCATCGAGAGGTTATAGACGCAGAGGTCCTGACTGCACTCGATATTTCGTTAAACGCACCACAGCATGACACATGTTCGTTTTATTCCTGGAGATCAGTCGGTTTAAATGCTTGTTAAAATCAACCCAAAAATAAAGAGAGGGAAAAAAAAGGAATAGAATGAAAATTCCTTTGTAACGCCACATCAAGCCAATCAACTGTGCTGCTCCACATGGGTAGATCAAACTAATATTGACTGAAAGACGGAAAGGGAGTGGAGAGGGGGGGCACCTGAAAGATGAGATACACCGAGCCACTCATCCTTCTGCTCTTCAGAAGTACATCCTCCATTTCCAGACTGTGTATCAGTTTCCAAACTTTAATTGCATTTGCATTCACACAAAGACACTTGGGATGCTTGGAATATGTTTACCTTAAGCGGGGTGTACGCCAAACGATAATCTTTTATTTCTCCCCTTATGACCAAGGTCAGCAAAGATCGACGTCTGCGCAAGCTAATCCTGAGTGATTATCCTGTGGTGTAGCGTGTGAGTCCGCGGCTCAGCCCAGTTCCGATGTTGAACACAGACAAGCGAATTTGCAATTGTCAAAGTTGAACACGTTGAACATTTACGCTTGTCGACCCTGACTGTATTCTTTACCAGCGGATCTGGGAAAGAAAGAAAAAAAAAATCAATCTTAATTAACACCCCCATTTCCACTGGATAATTGCTCCGGGTAATCTTTTGAGAAAGGCACTAATCATCTTTTTCTCACAAAAGGGAGATAAATAAATGCTCATATTCGGCCCAGTTATCTGTATGTGTGTAAGACGTTTTGGAGTCTCTGCAGGTAACCATGATTCACTGCCATACAGAGCGGCTAAACACTGTCTTGAGCGGGTAATGGTCTCTCATGCACACACACTGGCAGAGAGGAGAGAGAATTAAACACTTCCAGTGGTTCCCCTGGTGGAGAAAGAATGCGAGAGCCACGGGCTTATAGCTCCACACCGAGTGATTCGTGAATCTCTTCTCCTTAAACTGCTCTGCGCCACTGTGCACACGTTTGGGTAAGGGGGAATGCGAAGGAGGGGAGGTGGGGGTGGGGGGGCTTCCACCCATTTGCACATTAATAAACCTCCCGACACATTTATTAAACGCTAGGGGGGGAATAGATGGTATTTACACTTGAAGATCTTCCAGGATTCATGAGAGCGTGTTTTTTTTTTGGTGACTTGTGAACACGAGGCCGCATTCAAGGGGAGGGTTTGTTGAGTAATGACGTCTTCTCTCCAATTACCACGAATGCCAATAAGAGTGGCGATGATGGAAGGGAAGACACCATGAAACCCGTTAGTTCATCGACATGAGCAGAGGCACTCACACTCACGCCTGACTTCTGTTGGGTTGATTTGATCATCCAATATTCCATTTTGGGGTTTTGTGAAACACGCAAATTGGAGTTGATATGTACATTATGTTATGAGGCTGTAGACTTTTAAAGACGCAAAATACACTGGCGTTTTAATATTCAGCGAGCAAGAATCTGGCATTGCGTCCTCGATCTAAGTTTGTGTGTCGAGTAATAAATTGTACAACCTTGTTTAGCTTTTAAAATCCGATAACCTAAATACAGAATAACTGACCTTAATCTTTGGATCATGGATGGGCTAACATTTGCACATTGTTATATGATTTTTTGATATTTGATCACATGGGGCAAAACTAAAAGGTAACACTGTATATGTACGGAATACTGTAGTTCATTTTAGTCGTGAGTTTGACATCACAATGTTGGACACCTCTCATGACGTCGTTTGCAATGCCTTTGAAGTTTTGTACGACATCAGACACAATCGAATTTTTATAAATATAAAGATATCAGATAACATTGGGAATTCTACAACCCCCACTTCTGGGTTATTGACGCAAATGATACTTTTCTGCCTCTGCCATTTTGCTGTGAGCATTAATTAAATGTGTGTGCATGTGTGTGTGTGTGTGTGTGTGTGTGTGTGTGTGTGTGTGTGTGTGTGTTTGTATTCATGACATATCAGGACAATTTTATGATAACACACCTTCAAAATGAGGACCTGTGGAAAAATGAGGACATTTTTCGCGTCCTCATTTTTCCACGCAGTCTACACTACTCTAGAGCTCACGAGGATACTCCCACACCAAAAATAAGTGATGTCCTGAAAGAGCACATTTGTCAGAAATTGTGTGTTTAATTGTGTTTAACTTTCGACTCACTTTTCATTTGGAAAACTAGTGGCCAACTTCTGTACTTTTACACACTTTTAACACACTTTCAGTGACGTCATTGTGCAGGACCTCAAATGTCAGCTTTTTCGGACTTACTCACACACTTTCCCCGCCCTCTTCCTGGTAAGTCACATCAATTAGCAGTCACACAGAATCCAACATGTGAAGCAGCCAGACAATCCTACAGCCAGATATCTATTAAACTCTCTTAAACAAACACGACCACGCGTGATTGACCACCTGGTAAGCAATTCCTTTTCGTTTTTCTTACCGTAACATAACATGTTTAACAGTGCCCACCAAAGGTAATGTCATTCAATTAGACAGCTAGCTAGCTAGCTAGATCGATCGTTAGCATGCTAATAAGCTTCCAATAAAAGTAATGTGGACATGTCCTGCAGGCAAGGTTCTGGAAAACTTTTCTAAATCTTTAACAACACAGTCTATGGAAGTTGATTTTGGTGCCAAATGTTTATTTCAGTGCAGTATTTGTTTTATTCCATTGCAGTTAATTGAGATTAGTTAGTACAGGTAGCCTAATGAAAGTGGGCCATGCACTATTAGCATTTATGCTAAGTCCGGTGTATTTACACTGTTTATTCTTGTGTTGATTAATGTTCACCGTTTCAAAGAAAAAACAAACGTTTGCAATGAAATTATAGCAGTATTCATCTTTGTCGGTCAAACCTCTGGTATTTTTCTTTGCTATTCCATACATTCTGTTCAATTAATGGCAAGGAATGTAAACAACTCTGATGTAAGGAGCCACATTATTATTTTGTGCTGATACAAATTGCTAAAGAAAATTATCAGCGATTCTGATAATTGTTTTTAGTTTTACATCGAATGATTTTGTTGTTGCACCACTAAACATGTTTTTTCCCCCTCTCTTTAAATTTTTATTTTTTGGTCTGCATGTATTTTTTAATATCTGATTAACTGCATTGTGTAAGCCTGATTTGGATTGTATTCATCGACATTTAAGTGTCAACTTTTCGTGTCTTAGGACGTGGTGTATTTACAAGTGAACCAATCGAAAGGGGTCCTTTGTGGTTGAGTACCGTGGAGAGTTAATCTCAAGCTATGAACGAGACAAGAGACAGAAAAAGTACACAGAGAAGCAAAATTGTTTCCTGTTTGATTTTGAATGGAAAGGAAGCACATGGTGGTAAGTCAAGATCTAGAAAAACATCATGTGGTTCTGTACAACATTGTAGTTTTGCTGGAAAAACAATTCATGTTTCATTGTTCAATTTCAGCATTGATTCCTCCCAATGAAGATGGTTCATTGGGTCGACTGGTCAATGATGCTCACAAAGGCCCAAACTGTAGAATGAAAAAGCTGACAATCCAGGATAAACCTCATCTTTGCTTGTTTGCAATTGAAAATATCCAAGCAGGGAATGAAATAACCTATGACTATGGAGATTCTCAGTGGGCATGGAGAGCACTGGTAAGTAATGCCTGAATATAGACAAGCAGATCTAATAAGTAAATCATTATATTTCATAGGTGAGTGAAAGATCATTTTCATCAACAGTTTATTACCTTTTAAAAGTTAACACGAGTGTCTGTTTTAGAGTATTATTTGACAACAACAGAAATTCAAAGTCAGGAACATGGACTCCACATTTTTCAGTCATTACATTCTATTAGTCTGAAAGAGTATGTTTCGGGTGTTGTCTTTATTATTTGAACTCAGTCGTGTGTGTTGCCCTGAAATTGTTAGCTATCAGAGCTGTACAGTGGTAAGTACCATGAAGAGCCAGCTTGTGCTGTGAATGTGGTCACTGAAAAAAGTACTTTAATTTATTCAAAAGTCATATAACTACGAAATATTTCTGACACTCTATGGTTGGTATAATGTTGCTTTTAATGTTTTCAGTCATGCCCTCATACTTCTTCAGTTACTGTAGAATACTTTAGAATATTTCTGATAGTGTAATGTTGCTATGTTGCAGACACCAGGTGTTGGGATCCTGACGAAACCTTCTGGAGACCAAGAAAGGATTGGGAGATCCACTTCATCCTTACAACAGGTTACTACGTCTTATCATTATATACTAGGTTTGAGTTTACAGCTTTCTTTGACAAACACAGGAGAAGTTATAAATCAGAAACATGGACTCTCCATGATTTCAGTCGTCATGTCCTCATATTTCTTTAGACCTGAAAAACCTGAGTGTGTTTCAGGTGACATGATTTTTGTCTGAACCTAACTCTGTAGAGCTTGTGTTCGAATGTCCCCGTATTGCTCTTCCACAGAGCTGAACAGTGTTAACTTTCTATAGTGTGGTACATTAATCCCAAACCCTCCTGTGAGCGATGTTCAATGAGAAATAATGTTTATTCATTTATTAACTGGTCAGAATGAAGAATGCAGAATATTTTGACACCGTAATGTTGTTATGTTGTAGACACCAAGTGACGGGATCCTGACTGAACCTTCTGAAGATCAAGAAGGGAGTGCGAGATCCGCTTCATCCTTACAACAGGTTACTATGTCTTATCAGTATATACTAGGTTTGAGTTTACAGCTTTCGTTGACAAACACAGGAGAAGTTATAAATCAGAAACATGGACTCTCCATGGTTTCAGTCGTCATGTCCTCATATTTCTTTAGACCTGAAAAACCTGAGTGTGTTTCAGGTGACATGATTTTTGTCTGGACCTAACTCTGGAGAGCTTGTGTTCGAATGTCCCCGTATTGCTGTTCCACAGAGCTGAACAGTGTTAACTTTCTATAGTGTGGTATATTAATCCCAAACCCTCTTGTGAGCGATGTTCAATGAGAAAAAATGTTTATTCATTTATTAACTGGTCAGAATAAAGAATGCAGAATATTTTGACACCGTAATGTTGTTATGTTGTAGACACCAAGTGACGGGATCCCGACTGAACCTTCTGGAGACCAAGAAGGGAGTGAGAGATCCGCTTCATCCTTACAACAGGTTACTACGTGTTATCAGTATATACTAGGTTTGAGTTTACAGCTTTCGTTGACAAACACAGGAGAAGTTATAAATCAGAAACATGGACTCTCCATGATTTCAGTCGTCATGTCCTCATATTTCTTTAGACCTGAAAAACCTGAGTGTGTTTCAGGTGACATGATTTTTGTCTGAACCTAACTCTGGAGAGCTTGTGTTCGAATGTCCCCGTATTGCTCTTCCACAGAGCTGAACAGTGTTAACTTTCTATAGTGTGGTACATTAATCCCAAACCCTCCTGTGAGCGATGTTCAATGAGAAATAATGTTTATTCATTTATTAACTGGTCAGAATGAAGAATGCAGAATATTTTGACACCGTAATGTTGTTATGTTGTAGACACCAAGTGACGGGATCCCGACTGAACCTTCTGAAGATCAAGAAGGGAGTGAGAGATCCGCTTCATCCTTACAACAGGTTACTATGTCTTATCAGTATATACTAGGTTTGAGTTTACAGCTTTCTTTGACAAACACAGGAGAAGTTATAAATCAGAAACATGGACTCTCCATGATTTCAGTCGTCATGTCCTCATATTTCTTTAGACCTGAAAAACCTGAGTGTGTTTCAGGTGACATGATTTTTGTCTGAACCTAACTCTGGAGAGCTTGTGTTCGAATGTCCCCGTATTGCTCTTCCACAGAGCTGAACAGTGTTAACTTTCTATAGTGTGGTACATTAATCCCAAACCCTCCTGTGAGCGATGTTCAATGAGAAATAATGTTTATTCATTTATTAACTGGTCAGAATAAAGAATGCAGAATATTTTGACACCGTAATGTTGTTATGTTGTAGACACCAAGTGACGGGATCCCGACTGAACCTTCTGGAGACCAAGAAGGGAGTGAGAGATCCGCTTCATCCTTACAACAGGTTACTACGTCTTTTCAGTATATACTAGGTTTGAGTTTACAGCTTTCGTTGACAAACACAGGAGAAGTTATAAATCAGAAACATGGACTCTCCATGATTTCAGTCGCCATGTCCTCATATTTCTTTAGACCTGAAAAACCTGAGTGTGTTTCAGGTGACATGATTTTTGTCTGAACCTAACTCTGGAGAGCTTGTGTTCGAATGTCCCCGTATTGCTCTTCCACAGAGCTGAACAGTGTTAACTTTCTATAGTGTGGTACATTAATCCCAAACCCTCCTGTGAGCGATGTTCAAAGAGAAATAATGTTTATTCATTTATTAACTGGTCAGAATGAAGAATGCAGAATATTTTGACACCGTAATGTTGTTATGTTGTAGACACCAAGTGACGGGATCCTGACTGAACCTTCTGAAGATCAAGAAGGGAGTGAGAGATCCGCTTCATCCTTACAACAGGTTACTATGTCTTATCAGTATATACTAGGTTTGAGTTTACAGCTTTCTTTGACAAACACAGGAGAAGTTATAAATCAGAAACATGGACTCTCCATGGTTTCAGTCGTCATGTCCTCATATTTCTTTAGACCTGAAAAACCTGAGTGTGTTTCAGGTGACATGATTTTTGTCTGAACCTAACTCTGGAGAGCTTGTGTTCGAATGTCCCCGTATTGCTCTTCCACAGAGCTGAACAGTGTTAACTTTCTATAGTGTGGTACATTAATCCCAAACCCTCCTGTGAGCGATGTTCAATGAGAAATAATGTTTATTCATTTATTAACTGGTCAGAATGAAGAATGCAGAATATTTTGACACCGTAATGTTGTTATGTTGTAGACACCAAGTGACGGGATCCTGACTGAACCTTCTGAAGATCAAGAAGGGAGTGAGAGATCCGCTTCATCCTTACAACAGGTTACTATGTCTTATCAGTATATACTAGGTTTGAGTTTACAGCTTTCTTTGACAAACACAGGAGAAGTTATAAATCAGAAACATGGACTCTCCATGATTTCAGTCGTCATGTCCTCATATTTCTTTAGACCTGAAAAACCTGAGTGTGTTTCAGGTGACATGATTTTTGTCTGAACCTAACTCTGGAGAGCTTGTGTTCGAATGTCCCCGTATTGCTCTTCCACAGAGCTGAACAGTGTTAACTTTCTATAGTGTGGTACATTAATCCCAAACCCTCCTGTGAGCGATGTTCAATGAGAAATAATGTTTATTCATTTATTAACTGGTCAGAATAAAGAATGCAGAATATTTTGACACCGTAATGTTGTTATGTTGTAGACACCAAGTGACGGGATCCCGACTGAACCTTCTGGAGACCAAGAAGGGAGTGAGAGATCCGCTTCATCCTTACAACAGGTTACTACGTCTTTTCAGTATATACTAGGTTTGAGTTTACAGCTTTCGTTGACAAACACAGGAGAAGTTATAAATCAGAAACATGGACTCTCCATGATTTCAGTCGCCATGTCCTCATATTTCTTTAGACCTGAAAAACCTGAGTGTGTTTCAGGTGACATGATTTTTGTCTGAACCTAACTCTGGAGAGCTTGTGTTCGAATGTCCCCGTATTGCTCTTCCACAGAGCTGAACAGTGTTAACTTTCTATAGTGTGGTACATTAATCCCAAACCCTCCTGTGAGCGATGTTCAATGAGAAATAATGTTTATTCATTTATTAACTGGTCAGAATGAAGAATGCAGAATATTTTGACACCGTAATGTTGTTATGTTGTAGACACCAAGTGACGGGATCCTGACTGAACCTTCTGAAGATCAAGAAGGGAGTGAGAGATCCGCTTCATCCTTACAACAGGTTACTATGTCTTATCAGTATATACTAGGTTTGAGTTTACAGCTTTCTTTGACAAACACAGGAGAAGTTATAAATCAGAAACATGGACTCTCCATGGTTTCAGTCGTCATGTCCTCATATTTCTTTAGACCTGAAAAACCTGAGTGTGTTTCAGGTGACATGATTTTTGTCTGAACCTAACTCTGGAGAGCTTGTGTTCGAATGTCCCCGTATTGCTCTTCCACAGAGCTGAACAGTGTTAACTTTCTATAGTGTGGTACATTAATCCCAAACCCTCCTGTGAGCGATGTTCAATGAGAAATAATGTTTATTCATTTATTAACTGGTCAGAATAAAGAATGCAGAATATTTTGACACCGTAATGTTGTTATGTTGTAGACACCAAGTGACGGGATCCCGACTGAACCTTCTGGAGACCAAGAAGGGAGTGAGAGATCCGCTTCATCCTTACAACAGGTTACTACGTCTTATCAGTATATACTAGGTTTGAGTTTACAGCTTTCGTTGACAAACACAGGAGAAGTTATAAATCAGAAACATGGACTCTCCATGATTTCAGTCGCCATGTCCTCATATTTCTTTAGACCTGAAAAACCTGAGTGTGTTTCAGGTGACATGATTTTTGTCTGAACCTAACTCTGGAGAGCTTGTGTTCGAATGTCCCCGTATTGCTCTTCCACAGAGCTGAACAGTGTTAACTTTCTATAGTGTGGTACATTAATCCCAAACCCTCCTGTGAGCGATGTTCAATGAGAAATAATGTTTATTCATTTATTAACTGGTCAGAATGAAGAATGCAGAATATTTTGACACCGTAATGTTGTTATGTTGTAGACACCAAGTGACGGGATCCTGACTGAACCTTCTGAAGATCAAGAAGGGAGTGAGAGATCCGCTTCATCCTTACAACAGGTTACTATGTCTTATCAGTATATACTAGGTTTGAGTTTACAGCTTTCTTTGACAAACACAGGAGAAGTTATAAATCAGAAACATGGACTCTCCATGATTTCAGTCGTCATGTCCTCATATTTCTTTAGACCTGAAAAACCTGAGTGTGTTTCAGGTGACATGATTTTTGTCTGAACCTAACTCTGGAGAGCTTGTGTTCGAATGTCCCCGTATTGCTCTTCCACAGAGCTGAACAGTGTTAACTTTCTATAGTGTGGTACATTTTTCCCAAACCCTCCTGTGAGCGATGTTCAATGAGAAATAATGTTTATTCATTTATTAACTGGTCAGAATGAAGAATGCAGAATATTTTGACACCGTAATGTTGTTATGTTGTAGACACCAAGTGACGGGATCCTGACTGAACCTTCTGAAGATCAAGAAGGGAGTGAGAGATCCGCTTCATCCTTACAACAGGTTACTATGTCTTATCAGTATATACTAGGTTTGAGTTTACAGCTTTCTTTGACAAACACAGGAGAAGTTATAAATCAGAAACATGGACTCTCCATGGTTTCAGTCGTCATGTCCTCATATTTCTTTAGACCTGAAAAACCTGAGTGTGTTTCAGGTGACATGATTTTTGTCTGAACCTAACTCTGGAGAGCTTGTGTTCGAATGTCCCCGTATTGCTCTTCCACAGAGCTGAACAGTGTTAACTTTCTATAGTGTGGTACATTAATCCCAAACCCTCCTGTGAGCGATGTTCAATGAGAAATAATGTTTATTCATTTATTAACTGGTCAGAATGAAGAATGCAGAATATTTTGACACCGTAATGTTGTTATGTTGTAGACACCAAGTGACGGGATCCCGACTGAACCTTCTGAAGATCAAGAAGGGAGTGAGAGATCCGCTTCATCCTTACAACAGGTTACTATGTCTTATCAGTATATACTAGGTTTGAGTTTACAGCTTTCTTTGACAAACACAGGAGAAGTTATAAATCAGAAACATGGACTCTCCATGATTTCAGTCGTCATGTCCTCATATTTCTTTAGACCTGAAAAACCTGAGTGTGTTTCAGGTGACATGATTTTTGTCTGAACCTAACTCTGGAGAGCTTGTGTTCGAATGTCCCCGTATTGCTCTTCCACAGAGCTGAACAGTGTTAACTTTCTATAGTGTGGTACATTAATCCCAAACCCTCCTGTGAGCGATGTTCAATGAGAAATAATGTTTATTCATTTATTAACTGGTCAGAATGAAGAATGCAGAATATTTTGACACCGTAATGTTGTTATGTTGTAGACACCAAGTGACGGGATCCTGACTGAACCTTCTGAAGATCAAGAAGGGAGTGAGAGATCCGCTTCATCCTTACAACAGGTTACTATGTCTTATCAGTATATACTAGGTTTGAGTTTACAGCTTTCTTTGACAAACACAGGAGAAGTTATAAATCAGAAACATGGACTCTCCATGGTTTCAGTCGTCATGTCCTCATATTTCTTTAGACCTGAAAAACCTGAGTGTGTTTCAGGTGACATGATTTTTGTCTGAACCTAACTCTGGAGAGCTTGTGTTCGAATGTCCCCGTATTGCTCTTCCACAGAGCTGAACAGTGTTAACTTTCTATAGTGTGGTACATTAATCCCAAACCCTCCTGTGAGCGATGTTCAATGAGAAATAATGTTTATTCATTTATTAACTGGTCAGAATGAAGAATGCAGAATATTTTGACACCGTAATGTTGTTATGTTGTAGACACCAAGTGACGGGATCCCGACTGAACCTTCTGGAGACCAAGAAGGGAGTGAGAGATCCGCTTCATCCTTACAGCAGGTTACTACGTCTTATCAGTATATACTAAGTTTGCGTTTACAGCTTTCGTTGACAAACACAGGAGAAGTTATAAATCAGAAACATGGACTCTCCATGATTTCAGTCGTCATGTCCTCATATTTCTTTAGACCTGAAAAACCTGAGTGTGTTTCAGGTGACATGATTTTTGTCTGGACCTAACTCTGGAGAGCCTGTGTTCGAATGTCCCCATATTGCTGTTCCACATAGCTGAACAGTGTTAACTTTGTATAGTGTGGTATATTAATCCCAAACCCTCCTGGGAGCGATGTTCAATGAGAAATAATGTTTATTCATTTATTAACTAATCAGGATTAATAAATGAGAATATTTCTGACGCTACATTGTTGCTATGTTGCAGACACCAGGTGTTCGGATCCTGACGAAACCTTCTGAAGATCAAGAAGGGAGTGAGAGATCCGCTTCATCCTTACAGCAGGTTACTACGTCTTATCAGTATATACTAAGTTTGCGTTTACAGCTTTCGTTGACAAACACAGGAGAAGTTATAAATCAGAAACATGGACTCTCCATGATTTCAGTCGTCATGTCCTCATATTTCTTTAGACCTGAAAAACCTGAGTGTGTTTCAGGTGACATGATTTTTGTCTGGACCTAACTCTGGAGAGCCTGTGTTCGAATGTCCCCATATTGCTGTTCCACATAGCTGAACAGTGTTAACTTTGTATAGTGTGGTATATTAATCCCAAACCCTCCTGGGAGCGATGTTCAATGAGAAATAATGTTTATTCATTTATTAACTAATCAGGATTAATAAATGAGAATATTTCTGACGCTACATTGTTGCTATGTTGCAGACACCAGGTGTTCGGATCCTGACGAAACCTTCTGAAGATCAAGAAGGGAGTGAGAGATCCGCTTCATCCTTACAACAGGTTACTATGTCTTATCAGTATATACTAGGTTTGAGTTTACAGCTTTCTTTGACAAACACAGGAGAAGTTATAAATCAGAAACATGGACTCTCCATGATTTCAGTCGTCATGTCCTCATATTTCTTTAGACCTGAAAAACCTGAGTGTGTTTCAGGTGACATGATTTTTGTCTGGACCTAACTCTGGAGAGCTTGTGTTCGAATGTCCCCGTATTGCTGTTCCACAGAGCTGAACAGTGTTAACTTTCTATAGTGTGGTATATTAATCCCAAACCCTCTTAAGATAGTTTAGAAGTCAGGAAAATGGACTTTTCAGAATTTCAGTCGTCATGTCCTCATATTTCTTTAGTCTGAAACACTTCAGTGTGTTACAGTTAAATTCTTTTATATATTGTCTCCATATTGCTGCTTCACAGAGCTGAACAGCGTTCAGATTTTTTTGTGTGGTACATTGGGCCCAGATCATCCTGTGTCAGGATTAATAATGCTGAACAAATATAAAATATGTATTTTTATTTTTTTTAATTATTGTTATTTTTTAAGGCCAGCAAAATCATTGGATTAGTCCCCTTTCACCAGACAGCTACTGCTGAGCAGGTAGGATAGCTGCTTTCTCCTGCTTCATTTGAATTGCATGTTCTTTGACTTGACATATTTACTGTCTGAGGAAATATTGTTGAATCTCAAGTAACACGAAGACTGTTTACATTTCATACATGATATGGACAGTTAAGAGCCAGCCGTCGACTGCAAAACCAGGCCAGGAAAGAGATTATCGAAAGAGAAAGGCAAATCACGCTGAGACCGATGGAAAGAATGACTGATTCGGTGAGCATTGTGGTATTGTGGTGAAGTGATATTCTATCCATATATAAATATAAAATACATTTTTTCTCTTCTTTTAATTCAGATGTCTCCTGATGAATATTCGGATTATGACGACATGGACTATGTTCCAGACACAAGTGGCAATTCATCAGAAGAAAGTATTTGCAGTACAGAGCACAGAATCACAGATTCTCTTGTTTCGCCAAAAGAGGACATGCCAGTAAAAGATGCAGTACAGATTGAGGAAATCACCACCTCAGCGATAGCTTCAAGTCATTCGATTTCAGTGACAAGTTGCAGTGCCACTTCATCGGGGAATGCATTCGAGAGTAACAGCGCTATCAAGGTCACACCATTGCCAAAGGGGGCAAAACAAAGCAAATACAACAAGAAGCAGTATTGTTCAAAATTCTCATTATTTCCTGGAATATCTTATTTTGCATTTTTAACATTAGCAATGCCATTTTTAATAAATAATGCCTTCTTTTACAGGTGGGAATAAGAGACGCAAGTGGACAGGTGATGAAGTGAAGGCTGTTGAGCGACATATGTTTGACTTCATAACAAGCCATAAAGTTCCAGGTAAAACGAGCTGTGACGCCTGTCTCCACGCAGAGCCAGTAGCTCTGAAAGACAGAGACTGGCTGTCCATCAAAAACTACATCCACAACAGGATAACTACATTAAAAAGGAAAATGAATATATAGTACATTGAAATCATCACAGTATTCACATTTTGACATAATCTTCTTCAGTTCAAACAACCTTCATCTATTGCACTGCCTTGTGTCATGGAGAGGAGGTGGCATGTTTTCTATGTTCATAAGTTCATATTCGTCAGCAATTAAAAAAGAAAAAAGTAACCTGACCACATATTTAACTGTCTCTTTTTCTTCACAGCTTAGTTTTACTGTCTTGTATTATCAACGTGAATATCTGAGGGATGACTGGTGTAACGACTGTTTGGCACATTCGCCTCACAGTTCAGCAATTGGTAGTTCGAATGTGGGCTTCCTTCTGTAGAGTTCTCCCCGTGCCCGAGCATGACAATTGGACACATGTTTCTAACATATACTGTTGGTATGTTACAGGAGTCAATCTAAAAAGACACACTTTATACTTAGCTGGTCTTCATAAGTCATATATACTTGAAAATGATGTGTATCTAGGGGGCTCAAAATTCACAAAAACATGAAAAGGCAGTGTGTTTGAGGTGATTGTCTCCATAATACACAAAAACCTGTCAATGTCCTCATATGTCGTAGTTTTGTCATAAATCCAAAAAAAATTACATCTTAGCCAAAATCTGAATAGATGGGTGTCTTCCTGATTTTTTTTCATGGTTACCATATTTTTTTGGAGCCAGTAGGACCACGGGAAAGGCATGTACCCATATGTTGGATGAACAAACGGACGTCCTGAAAATGCACCAAAACACGTATGTGTGTGTGTGTGTGTGTATTTTAAGTGTCCTCTCTACCCCATTAGAAAAAAACGCCTACAGACTCAGATACTCTTCATGTTTGTCACTTACACACACACACACACACACACGCTCAAACCCTAACCACCCCACCCCGAGCCCATCACTCCATCCGTCGTGCGGGAGGTGTGAGGGGGTGCTGTCCATACGGAGGCTGTGGTCCTCTCAGTGTGCCACATCAAACTCTATAAAGGGAATCATTTATGTGCCACTCCCCATTACTGAACAGCATGGAGACAGCTAATGAGGGCCGAGGCAAAAGGAATATATCCACCGCTTTGCTGGCAGGGGAAGAAAACTGGCGGCCTTTGGGGAGTCATTGTTTTCAGAGGGGGGTGGATGGGGGGGCTGGGGGGGGGGGGGGGGGGGGGCAAAAGGAACTTCTTGTGTGTGAGCGCACGTGTGTGTGTGTGTGTACCCGCTTCATCGAGCCTTTTATTTATTTATTTGCCGCCTCAACAGCTTGAGGTGAAGACTCTGCAAAACACACAGCGTTTTGTGAATGGGTGTTTGCTCCTGTGTGTGTGTGCGTGTGTGTGTGTGTGTGTGTGTGTGTGTGTATGTTTCTCACTGGTAATGTGTAAATAAAATACCCCAGTGGTGAGTGGTGAGTGTGTGTGAGCTAATGGACACCTCCGTGCGTTTGCGGTGCATGCTGGGACACACACACACACACACACACACACACACACACACACACACACACACACACACACACATGCAGACACACACACACGCACGCGCGAAGAGGTCTAGCAGTGCTGATATATATAAAAAAAAGTAGGTAGCTGTGACATTTCCAATTTGCCATGCACCAGCCCACTCCATTTTCTTCCCTGCTGCCTCTTACATGCTAGAGTAAGCCTCCAGGATTGACAATAATTACAGCCCGCATAAAATGAAGAGGGTAATATGAACACAGCTTTGCCATAATTGCCTTTTCATTATTTGCTAACAGTGAGCTATTCAGTCATAAGAAAGAGATTGCATAGTAATTGGCTGACAAAGGGAGGCTGCGGCTCTTTTCAGAAGTCTTTTTGGGGGGGGGGTCGGTTGCGGGAGGGGAGAGTGTGTGTTGCTGTGAAGGATTTCTTCTCTTTTTTATATGATTATTAAAAATCTCACGCATTAAAGTGTCATTTAAAACTACAATTTTTATCCGTGAATGGGAATCTGGGTATTAACATGAGCGTCCTATTTAGAGTGGAACATCCTATTAGCAGTATTAGCACTATTTTTGGTAACTTTCCATATCGGGGCCGCCTCTCAGCCCAAATGGGATTTGGAGACAGCTTTGTTTCTGATCAACAACCACACAGTCTTGTTTATATGCCGCTACTGCTAATTTATTGGCTAACATGTGCTTATTCAGTGTTAAGTGAGCATTTGGCAGTGGAAATGCAGCCTCGGTGCACAAAGGAACACACCGCTTTCAGCGCAGTGATCACAAACGGTAATGGTGGCAATTTAATGAGGAGAGAGTCTTACTTTCATCCCCCCAGATAATATGACAAGGGCTTTATAGGGTATACCGAAACCAATCATTTTGTGAAACGTTATTTTATGTTATTAATGATGACTCGAACAAAGGTATACCTTTTTTTTTTGGGGTGGATTCTGTTATATTTCTTTCTATCCCTATTTAATTTTTGTGGACAATATTCAACCCAGTTCAGGACAAGCGGTGTTGGGAGATTGCATGTTCTCCCTGTGCCTGCGTTGGCTTTCTCCGGGTACGCTACATATTCCAAAAAAACATGCACGGTAGGTTAATGGAACACGCTAAATTGGTGAGATTGGGAGTGTGAATGGTGTGTATATATATATATATATATATATATATATATATATATATATATATATGTATGTAGATATATATATATGTATGTAGATATACACATGTACTGTATATATATATATGTATACATATGTATATCTATATATGTATGTAGATATACACATGTACTGTATATATATATATATTGTATTTTATTGTTTTTTATTATATTTATTATATTTAATTTTAATTAATTTTGACATTTCATCTTATGAGAGCAGTACAACCCATTGTTTTATTCGTTGTTTGTTTTATTTTGATTTATTTTTGTAATGTTCTGTCTGTTTTGATTTAGTTTTCAGCCCCAGCTGGAGTGAAGGGCGGTTCCCTCCAGCCGGCGCACCTGTTCCTTGTTTCTCATCAAGCCTTGCCATGTATTTTTGGAGTCCAAAACCATTATTCAGTTCGGTCTGAACATTTTTTTTTATCATATATTATGTATTTTATTGGTGCTTTGTATGAATTGATCAATATATTTGCTGACAATAGTGTAAACTTTGTCAGAATCAATACATAATTATTTTCATTGAATTTTATTGACTTTTTTGTTTTGTTAGGCATCAACCGGCTGCCCGGAACCAAATTCCGCTAATGCTCTATATTTATAATGTTGAATTTTCAAACATTTGTTTGTACAAAAAACGATTTATGTCAACTCCTTTCCTCCTAATGGTTAACCTTTCTGAAAAACATTCATCTGAAGTAGCCCCGCCCTCATCATTGAATAAAAACCTCCAAGCCAATCAATATGTATCTCAGACAGAGCGCTCTTGACTCGCTGGCCATAATCGTTTAGCTCGAGTGCTCGCCTGAGTGGTGAATAAATTACATTTGCAAATGTATAATGCCATCATTGGTTGCCTGGGCATTAGCGCATATTTAGCTGCGGCCGCACATTAAAGAAGAGGTCGATAGAGGCGAGCAAATAACGTGCCAAGCACATGTAAGAGAGTAAGTGGAGGTTAATGTGATTGCGCCACTAGTGAGTTATCCACTCTTTAAATTCATATCGACTCTCATGTTTTTATTGTACTTATAAATAGATTTACACAGAGTAGCAAGCATGTGTTGAAGCAAAAGCATTTTTTGATGGGTGAATCTTGGCCAAAGCAATGAGGATAACTTTACAATCTCTGAATGTAAATTTAAAGACATGCTGTTCTGTACTTCAAAGAAAATGTCAAGCAAAGTTTTTGTTGGATAGTCTCCCGCAACATTGTAATGTGCATAAGCACCACCTACAGGACTGGAGGGAAACAAGGACCAAGTGTATTTTTTGTATGGCCAGCTAAAAGTTGGCAAATAAATTGTCATATGTCCATCCATCCATTTTCTAATCCGCCTCTCCTGACAAGGGTCGCAGGTGTGCCTATCTCAGCTGTCTTTGGACAGTAGGTGGGGGACACCCTGAACCGCTTGCCAGCCAATAACAGGGCACACAGAGACGAACAACCATCGGCGCTCACAATCACACCCCGGGACAATTTTGAGTGTTCAATCAGCCTGCCATGCATGTTTTTGGAAGGTGGGAAGAAACCGGAATACCCGCAGAAAACCCACACAGGCACGGGGAGAACATGTAAACTCCACACAGGAAAGCTGAACCGGGTTGACCATGGAGTTGACCATATATACCAAAAAGGAGGGATGATATGTTTTTTTGTTTTGTTTTTGTTGGGGTTTTTTCCACTCAGGCGTCGTCCAATTTTTTTGCAAAATAATGTTGAATGTTTAATTGTAATAGGTTGATGTCTCAATGAATGTCCAATTACTGTGCCTGTGCTGTCCATCCCCCTCTCACCTTCACCTTCCACCCACCGTAGCAGAGTAGCCATGTGTTGTTTGAGGTGAGAGTTGGTGTCATAATTATCTAACACAACGGGGTTGCTGCTCTTATTAGTAATTAGCTCCCACCAAAACTGATTGCTACGCCAACTCGCCTTCCCCCAGCCCCTTCCCTGCTCATCCCTTTTAATGTTTAAACATTTACTTTGTGCTTGAAGGATTTGTTTGTATATATCTCGTGTGTGATGAGCGCTTTTCAAGTAATTGGCTCCTGGGGGACGCCACTTTCCCAACAGTTAAGGAATAATTACAGCCCCTATGAAATGTTAAACTGCCCCGACTGTCTTTTTCGCCGGCACTTAATTGCGCGCAACAAGTTCGAAGGCAGCCTTTTCATTTTGTTCCAATGCTGCGATGCACGGGACAGAACTCTAGTGGAAAAAAAAAAATGAATGCTTTTTTTTTTTTTTTTTTGCAGGCTTGTAAATAGCCTCTCATATGCTAATTTAACAGGACACCAAAGCTCTTTGAAAGGCGAAGCACTCATTGAAAGTGATGCCGTTAACTTTTTGTTTTTGGCTTTTTTTTTTAATCATGTTGTGGAAAAAGAAAGCTTGATGCATTTCTGTGCTCTAACAGACTTTTGCATTTATGTTGTTATTCTTGAAGGGGAACGACAAAATAAAATGCCCAAAATAGGAGAGTATGAGGTTTTATGTTAATGTTTGATATGGTTTGTGTAATACACAGCCTATTAACTTGGAGTTTTGCACGTGAAATTCAAATGTAATTTAATAAAGAGTTATTTTATTTTCCATTAAAAAAAAGCCATCATTTCAAATCTGAAATGATGGATTTTTTTTTGGGGGGGGGGGGGGGATAGGAAATAATGAACATAGACATAGTCATTTATTAGACATTACACTTTCACGGGCCACATAAAATGAGGTGGCGGGCCGGATCTGACCCCTGGGCCTTGACTTTGACCCCTGTGCTCTATGCTATCCATCTATCACTACGATGCTAAATCTGTTCTCTTCCTAGCTCTTTGATTTGAAGCATTCAGGTGCCTGTCCCCATTTTGGCAGTGCTGGCAAGTGTGCCCAAGGTTGGGGGGGGGGTTGGTACACAAAGCACTATTAAATGTTTGAATGTTCCATGCCATTGCTGGTGCCACAATGCCACGAGATTGCGCAGATATTTGAATGAGAGATGATCACACGCCGGCGGTGAGACTCAATCAGCCTCCTGAATGCCACGCTTCCTTTAAAAGTGATTAAGAGGAGAACACACCATGCAGAACTCTCCTGCAGCTTTCTGCTCACGGATCTTAGGTGTTGATAATCTGTTATTTGGTTTAATTAGCGGATAGGCGTGCCATGCACTCAGTCAGGTATGTGTTGTACCGACAGAGATGTAACGTTCTGGAAAATGTGTTTGCCTTTAATTGTTTGTTTTTTTTCCCCTTACCTGTTACGCAACATGAAGGCGAGACGGATTAGTTTTATTGATCATTTTTGACAGCATATTCAGATTAAAATCTGAAAAGAGACATGATGCGCATTTTTACTTTGGTCCATAAACTCAAAGGATCCAGAATTCCAAGACATTTTACAAAAACTGTTTTTAGGCTGTGGCCCTGCGCACGTCCCCCTCTACTGCAGGGTCAATTCACAAGAGGTTTCGTTACCATGACGACCGAGGGTTGAACTAAGAATTTGCTCCAACTGTTGCTTTTGAGATCACCAACAAAGTGGCTCAGCCTATGTCTAATGATGTTATGACATTTTAAGTGTGTTTTTTTTTTTTTAGAGCTGGATGTGGAGGCATGATCTCAAAGTCAGGCCAAGAAAAAAACAAAAAGTTACAGCATTTTTTTTTTTTTTTTGAAGAATGGTTGCTAGATGGGTCAGGCAAGTATCTAAGAAGGTATTGCTGAGTCACCTTTGCTTAGTTAAACCACCCTAGCTCTGAAGGAGGTAACCTGCAGTTGAACCATTGGTTCTTGTTAAGAAGTTTCAAAATAAAAGGAAATGGAGGAGGTGTGGTCAGAAGACCCGTTTTGTGTTTTCGGCCTTACCTTGTTTTCACTTGTTTAGCCATTTTTTTTTGAGCTGTAGGGGCAAAAAGGAACATAACCCTTAATTGTCTTACCGTTGAAATTTATGCTGATTACATCAATTTTCAATAAAATAATCAATGGTCATTGAGGTCAGTTTCCCATATGCACTAATTCGTTTTTAGTGCCCTGTTTTACGACTGACTCAATCTGACCCAAAACCCCAAAGCAAATACGACTTTTCCTTGTTTTCCTTTCACTTGCTGATGTATTTAGAGGTTCGGTGTGCACATTCAAAACATGGATCCAGCCATCACCGTTTGGTTTTGTAATCCAATTTGATCGAGGGCATTCCTGTTGAACCGGGGCTGCTCGTGCTAACTCGATGGAGCCCTGTGATCCAGATGGGAAGCAACACAGCCCCTGGCTAAACAAATCCTCCTTTGTTTTGTGTGTCTCTGTGTGTGTGTGTGTGTGTGTGTGTGTGTGTGTGTGTGTGTGTGTGTATGTGTGCGCTGAGTGATCTCCATTCAGAGGAGGGGACGGGTAAACACTGCGAGCTCTATGGAGCTGCACATTGTAAACACACAGCGCTCATTAACTATAATGAGATGTTATGAGCAGCCCTTGAGCTCATTGTGCGCCTTCTACTGAAGAACCTGCCTTGCTATTGTTGTTGTTGTTTATGCAAAGTGAGTCGTGGGTTTTTAAGCAAAGGGGGGAAGGGGGAAAAAAAACAACAACAAAAGAAACAGTGCATTCCTCTTGTAGTTTTCATGCACTAATCAGCAACATCAGGGGAGCTGGTTTAGAAACACCTCGCTTGCTCTCCACAGCTACCTTTCATGCCCTCTCTTTGCCCCTTTCAAGTCGTATTCCCTGCTACTCATGTTATCCTAATTCCCGACTAGGTCTTGAAAGAACGAGTTCTGCGGTTGAGAACATCTCCTCCTCATAGCTAGCGGTTAATTAGACCAAGTTTTTTTTGGTGTTTTTTTTAATGAGGACGACACCGACCCATGCTGGGTCACCGTGACCTTTCTTTGGATCTCCAACCCCGATGGCATTCCAGCCGATCACGCTCCGCTTATCATATTTCCTCAAATAGCGGTCAGGGGCGTGTTTGGATACTCAACAGCAGAGAGGTGTTCATTTGAAGCCTTTATTGCGTTACAATGCCGGTGGAATGTTGAACTGCCTTTCATTCAGCAGTCACGATATTTTTAGTTTCTATCAATAACAAAGGGCAGTAAATCGGAAGACCATCTTGACATGCATTGGTTTATTGATTTTTCTCTTCAAAACAGTCTTTATGGGCTGTTTTGTATCAAGAATAAAAGCCAGGGTAGCACGGTGGTCTGCTGGTTCCCAAGTTTGCTCACTGTTCGGAGGTTTGGGGTTCAAATCATTGCTCCGACTAGTGTTGCAGTTCAATAAGTTGTTTATGTTTAAACACAGTGTATTTATGCCTTGTGAACATTTCTGCAAATAAGCTCATTCTGTAGGACAAGGATAAAACCTGGTTAAACACAGAGTAAACAAACCTCAAATGGGCAGAAAATGTCATTATTTGGCAACTCTGGACACCAACAGTCTCACGGCGCATGCGTCATCAAAATGCGATATGGGCATGGAGTACGGACTTAGCTTCATAGGCGGTACATGCTCGTTGGTTGGAGGGAATTTGTTTTGATCAGTTGATATCATATACGGAAGTATACCCCGAAATAAGCTTTTTTGAGGCGAGGCGTTTGGATATTCAAGTCGAGACGCGGCTGCTCTTTAAGAATACAGTCAAACGTCGGTTTTCGAATGTCTCGGTTCTCGTCCAATTCGGTTTTCGACCAAAAATTTTGAGTTTTTTATGCCTCAGATGACGAACACATTTTGGTTCTCGAACAAACTGAGCGCACTTGAATGCACCATTTGACTCCTCTCACCTTCCTTACACAAGGAAGTGACGCTTCCTCGTGTTGCTTTCCATTGTGAGCAAACGTGTTCAGAAAACATTTTTATTTTTTAAAAATCGTGGTTTCGGTTTTCGAATAATTTCGGGTTTCGAACAGCCTTCTGGAACGGATTATGGACGAAAACCGCGGTTTGACTGTATACCAAACCCCTCTTGGTAATGACACCTTTGCCAGCATGATCTCCTGCATGCGTCAGTTGAAGTGACTCCTCTGTTGCATTCAAGGGCCTAATTACCACAATAGTGCCACAGGACACTCCCCACGTAACAGGGAGGGGTCTGAATATCACCATGGCTGGCTGGCCAACGAGTGGCTGCACCTTAGGCCATTAATTGCCCCCCCCCCCCCTCCCCCATGCCTATGTGATCCCCCCACCTCCCTCCCCACACAATTCATTGGATCTTCCACTGCCTGGACCCCCTCCCCTCCTAGACTGATTGGGAGCAATCTGAATTGGCTGACAGTTGGCTGCGATTTCTCAGCCACATGCAGCCTGACGCCTCCTAATTAGATGCTCCTATAGGGTGGTTTACATTAGACAAACATTTGCGCAAGACCACGGGACCTGCCAGCTTTTGTTTGGAGAGCTCGCACACACAAACACACGAAAAAATGAGAACATTTCCAGACTTTGTGTGTGTGTGTGTTCGGTGTGGATTTATATATCTGTGCACATAATGAATTTTAAATCCTGTCCCAGAGATGGCTGATTGGAAAGAAAAACCGCATTAAAGTTAATTTGCTTGCTGAACATCATTAATACATTCAGACTTATTGGCCTTGTGTACCGCCACCAAGCATGAAAGCAAGTGACAGTATTGTTTGTCACTCACTGTATGTGTGTGTGTGTGTTTGTATTCATGACATATCAGGACAATTTTATGATAACACACCTTCACTATGAGGACCTGTGGAAAAATGAGGACATTTTTCACATCCTCATATTTCTACGCAGTCTACACTACTCTGTTTGTGTGTGTGTGTGTGTGTGTGTGTGTGTGTGTGTGTGTGTGTGTGTGTGTGTGTGTGTGTGTGTGTGTGTGTGTGGGTGTGCGTTAGTGTGCAGGTTTGCGCTGAAACAGCACTGCTGGTTTTCACAAGACTTTTTGGATCGGCAGCACATTGAATTGAATTGAATTGAATTGAATACAACTTTATTGTCAAATGTGCTGTACGTATATGTAACATACAGCACAGATAAAATTTCTTCCCCCTCAACATAAAACAACAACATGCATATGAACCAGTTATCCTTTAGGTGCTCTCAATGGAAGCAACATCCCAGTTATCTTTTCACTGATTTTCAACTATTTTTTTTTTCTCAAGCAATGTTCTTCCACTTTTTAGTGTATCAATTTATTACAAGAACCCCATCTTCCCCTGTCGTGTTTGGTAGCTGATGCCTACGTAAATAGAATTGAAAACCAAGGAGATGCTTGGACAAAGATTTCATTATTGTTACTTTTTTCGTCCCTCGCCCCAAAATTGGTGTGGATCTGTGTTGAATCAACACAAAGCTGACCTTGGTGCCGCAATTTTTGGTGCGCGTAGCGTATTTCCTGCACCCCCTTTGAGACTTGGCAGAGGATGTTCGGTGTGTCAGTGTGAATTGTTTATCTTGATGTATGTGCCCTGCAATTGGCTGCGGTATAGAAAATGAAGGTATGGATTTTTCGGACCACAATCTTTCTATCTTGGTGTGTGCGCTATTCAGGGCCTTACTTTAGTTTTGTTGGTTTTTTTGTTGTTGATGCTTCATGCCCAAAAAAAACCCGATGGTATAGATCCAACGCCATTGTCTACCACATCTCCGATGCTCACATGATAAGTGCCCTGTAACAATACGCTTCACACCAGTGGGCCATATTTCCATCAGGCTAGCCTTTTATTTCCTATTTAATTTTCTGAATGAAAGCACAACGCCCCCCCCCACCCACCCCATCGCATTTTTTCTTACTTATCAGCCGGGCCATCGTCAGCCCTTTCAAAGCCAACAATCCTGGTTTCAAATAGGCTTGTTCGGCAGGTGACAAGATGTAGCTCATTTCACTCACAGACCGGCAGCAAGGTCACCACTCTCTCAGGTTCATTTTGTGGGAGGTGGGAGGGAGACCGAGGGGGAGGAGGAGGAGGAGGAGGCAGCCGCCGCCGAATAAGGCCTCGTCCTCTTGCCTGGAGGTCATTCCCAAAGCCAGTCATCATATTCAGTCGGGATAAGGGAATTGCTGAGATAAGTGTGTCTGTGTATGTGTTTCAAACTATATATAGAAGACACTGTGGCTATACATGCATAAAGTACGCACGTCTTAAGTTTGGCTGCTTTAGTCTGCTAGCATTTCTGTAATTACGATGCCCGCATGGAGATCCTGATAGAGAGCCGGTGAATTATTAGCATATCCCCACCGTTGGCTATTCTGGGGGATTTTCTGTAATAAGAGGCCCCTTTGTACTTTTGCCTGTCCTCTTGTGCGGCTGCCGGGCTTGTCAGCCTGATAGTTTAATCAGCCGACATGTCACAACCGGTGCTGGAGTGGGACTGCGGCCCTGTAAATGCAGATTCATATCTAAGTTACATCATTGAATTACATTTTCTGTCTAAATAGCGGGAGGGGGCTGGCGGAGGGGCTGTAATAAAACTAATCTACATACAGCTCTGGGTGGATAATCACATCTAATAAGTGGGGACTCACGCCCCTATTAGCAGGCAAACGGTGGAGGGGGGGGGATGACGGAGGACAATTTGAGGAGTCAGCTGTGCTCGCTAATTATCTCTTTCGCCCGACGCCCGAGTGTGTTTGTGTGAGGGCTGAGCGACCTGAAGAGGTTCTGCCGCATGTGTGCAGCAGGCCCATCTTGAGCGCACGCATCACTCATTTGTCAGGGTGGCTCGGATCAATGAGCCTGATTTATCACCAGTGAAGATGCACCCTCTCCCAGTTTTCATGTTTTCGGTCGACAGTGGTACCTCAAAGTTCTCAGATATCCTCCCACTGAGATCTATTGTATGTGGACTAATTCATTCCAGAGTTCGAGGTGCCTCCATAACAAAGTCATGTTTTTGAAAAAGTCATAAGTATACCGAGATGTTATCGCAAGACTGAAAAATCACAAATGGATGAACTCAAAAGTTGGACAATATTGTTTCATTTCGCATACAAAATGAAGTTAGCCAACAAAGTTAGCAAAAAAGTTAGCAATTGCTGGCAATCCAGTACGATTAAGTCAGGGGTTGGGAACCCAAAATGTTGAAAGAGCCATATTGGGACAAAAAACAAAAAACAAATATGTCTGGAGCCGCAAGAAAATAAAAGCCTCCTATAAAACTTGCAGTGAAGGAAACACATGCTGTATGTATGTAGGAGACTGGACTGTCTCAGAATTGTTTGTTATTCATTCCTTTGTTGTGTGTTCACAAACGCCCCCATAGAATTTATTTTGTGATTTCCTCGCTTGATTTTTTTGTTTTGGTGCATTATTTTCGCTTTTCTTATCGTGTCAGTGAAGTGATCATGAATTTCCGTTTTTCTGAGGCTGTCTTTGAACGCCTCTCGACTCGAACGAGAAGAGAGAAGGCACGGAGTCGGACGCAGACGTGTCCGTGTTTGTCGAGACTGTTAAAAGCATAAATAAAGTGTATGTTTTTAAAAAACAACACCACAGCTCTCCTTCTTCGGAGCTGCAACATGTATCTATATCTATTTGAGCTATATTAGCCTACTATCAAAATCTTTTTCCATTTTCAAACATTTTTTATAAAGCTCCAGGGTGCCACTAGATGTCGCTCAAGAGTTGCATGTGGCTCTGGAGCCGCGTGTTGCCGACCCCCGGATTAAGTGAATGGGAGCCAGAAGAAGGAGCATAGCAACCTATACACGAGGATAATATTATTTGAACATTGGCATAGTATCAGGACTAAATGGTATTAGTTTTCAGCAGAAGCAGTGAAAGTGTATCCAATTTCTAATCATTTGTTGACAAAATGTTATTCTGTACGTGCATGGGATGTAACAAGGCACCAAAATAAAGATCTTCTCAAACTCCAATTGCTTGACTTAGGGTAGTTTTTTCTTCTAGTGACAGAAAATAGCAACGGCACATGCGTGTCTTCACCTTAAGCCATCCTTGCTATCTCAATTTCCGCTTTTTCTTCGCTTCTGACAGTAAAGTGGCGAAATGTGGGAGAAAACTTCGAAATCCGACCATGTGAGGCCTTTAGAGGGTGTCCAGAAGTCTTCTGAGCTTCTCAACATGCACGCCTAATAACCAGCAAATCCGGGGGGGGCCCCCTCAAAAATGAGTTTATGAAAACTGGGATTTGCTTTGAATGGTGGCCTCACGTCTTGTGTGTCTTTTGTGAACCCCCTCAAGGTGACAAGCGTAACACTTCACCTACTTAATCTGCCCTGACCTCCCGGCGTTACGTGCCGCCGCCCTCCGGGCACCATTATCCCAACCCGAGGCCTGTGGCAACGTGTACCTCTCAGTTTTCATGTTCTTCTAGGCAACTCGAGTTTCGAGTGTCACAGTGGCATCAGCATGTTGCCACAGAGAGAGATAGAGACTGGAAGACTCACAGAATGGGGGCGGCGTGGACTCGTTGGAAATGTGTTGGTCGCTTGAAGGGTCAAACACCTGTTGTGAATTTTGCTGTGTTAGCTTCTTGTTGGAGAACAGAAGAGGGTTCAAAGATCACCCAAACATTGGACAGCTGTATGTAATGCCTGCATTCAAAAGTTTGAGGAAGGTCAAACCAAGTTTGCCTGTAAAGGTGCAGTTTAGATTCATGCCAAATTTTCAACCCCCCCCCCCAAAAAAAAATGTCCTAATTGTCTTTGGTCAAAAACTATCCATCCATCCATTCATTTTCCCATCCGCTGTATCCTCACAACGGGGTTGCGAGAGGTGCTGGAGCCTATCCCAGCTGTCCTCAGGCAGTAAGCGGGTGACACCCTGAAGTGGTTGCCAGCCAATCGCAGGGCAAACACAGACGAACAACCATCAAACCATCAGCGCTCACACTCACACTGAGAGACAAATTAGAGTGTTTCATTAACCTGCCATGCATGTTTTGGGAATGTGGGTTAGGGTTAGGGTTAGGGTTAGGGTTAGGAAACCTGAGTACCCGGAGAAAACCCACGCAGGTACGAACATGCAAACTCCAAACAGGGAGGCCGTAGCCAGAATCAAACCCTGCACCTCTGCACTGTGAGGTTGACGCGCTAACCACTAGGCCACCCTTCTTCAAACTCCTAAAGATCAGTATTGGGAAAATACCATCTTTCACAGGTAGCGCGAAAGGTTTGTCACATATTACTTCAGAAGCCAGAAAAGTGCAGTGTTGATATTGTCCCACACCCCTTACATTTCATGCCAGAAAATATTTTTTGTGAATTGAGTTTGCAATCATATGCAAGCTATCAGAAAAGCTTTTGGTGACCAATACTTCTCAAATACTGGCTCGTCGCGAAGAGGCCCTTGATGATGCGATGGAAAAAAAAAAAAGATCCCATCCTGTGATCGAGATTCACATACAACATCGCACACGGAACACTGAATTATTCAGAGGCCGACTCGTGTCGTTTTTACATTAATGACACTATGATAGGAAATTAATGAGGCATTATCCATTTATGATTTTTTTTTTCCACCTGACTTATTAATACCACACCCACCAGGTAAAAGTTAGCTTTTTAATTGGCGGACAAGCATTAGGAACATGATCTTCATGGCCACTTAATCACTGCTGGCCATCAATTATTGACTGTAAATGTTTCCACTGAGGGCTGCCGCCCCACTCGCAACCGACTCATGCTCGCTCACACTTGCACATGCACTCATAGTCTCCTCGTAGTCTCACACACAGACATGCACGCTCATTTCCACTTACTCTCTTACACACACACACACATGCACACCCACACACAACACATGAACAACGCAGGCCTACCGTACTTCAAAATGACACGTTTGGGTGAAATTCACAGCGACATTATCATCATCTCAGCTAAGTGGGCAATCTCCAGGCTCCGGCGTACTGTTAGCACGCTGTTTTTTTTTTTGGGTTTTTTTTACCCCGATTGAACTGTCGAGATGCGATGCGAGGCGTGGCGAGGCGATGCGAAGCCCCCAGGCGCGCTGTCGCCACATTACCTAGCTAACTCGAGACTCCTGTTTCACCAGAGAGCTATCACATTTCATAACATGGAAAAATAACACTTTAGCAAGCAACAGCGTTTGAGGGGCGGGGGGGGGGGGGGGGGGGTCAGGTGGGAAAATGGCACCTCTAAATGAGGGTTAAGGCCATATCATTGTCTTGCTCGCCACCGCTCACCGCCGCCTCCAATAATTCCGCTGACCTTCGGCGCCATGCGGCTGGTTCGACATGGAGGGGTGAGCTTGCCGGGGAGACGATCCTTTTCACGCCACCCCGCTCCTCCTCAAAATGGCTTTTTTCTTCTCGCAGACAATCATCTGATACGCGAGCTGAATGAAATCACAGATTACATAAGAAAAGGTCCTCGCCGCCGCACACCGCTGCCGATAAGGCCGCACCTGAAGATGACTGCTCTCACTGCGCCGCAGTCATCTGCCTTATCTGCTCTCCTTCTCCCTTTTCTTCCGCCTATTAACCTCTGCTCTTGATTTAAAACATCGTGATGGTGCCCGGCCAAGCAGATTAATATGTAAATGTCTGTAAAGCTTTATAATTACAGAAGATTAACTGTATTGTAGTATAATACTGGAGAGAGATGCTAAATTCCATCCATTCTCAGGTGCATAATAATCTTTTTTTTTTTTAACGAAAGGAAATATTTCCTTTTTCTCCAGAACAAAGCGTTAAATAAGAAATGATATCCATTATGCATTTGTGGATGAAAAATAATTCATCACAAGTGTGTATGTATGTGTGTGTGTGTGTGTGTGTGTGTGTGTGTGTGTGTGTGTGTGTGTGTGTGCATGTGAGAGACGGAGAGAAAGAAATAAGAGAATTTTTGATCTTGGTTTTCAGAAGGTGAGAACGGCCACCTCCGACGTATGAATTTTCAAGTCTGTCGCTAAACCTTTACAGGCGGACACTTTGAAGAAAATGTATTTAATATTATTCCCTCCTCCCCTTTCCACATGAGGTATTCTTCAAACATATTCCAAGACGATCTGAATGAAGTGGTTTCCGTGGTGCAGCGTTTGTGATGGAATCAGAAGGATATGCCGCTACCAGGGCGCTTAATTAAACTCACACACATATGCGCTGATATTTGATGGCGTGTGAAGCAGAAGGGAGGGAGGTAGGTGGCTCATAAAAAAATAAAAAAAAAAAAAAAGACATGACAAGAGTCACAGTGCCACACTGTGGGCTGGAGGGATATGAATCATATTAAACTGGAACATCAGGTATATGAGTACATGTAAAATAAAAGTGCATGAATTAAATACAAAAGGAATAACATGACACAGGAAGACGGGAGCCGAGGCACGCGGGGTGAAACTAATAAGGTGAGTACTTCTCCAGGGTATCAAAAGGGATTCCCGCAATATTGTGGAGCGACTGCTTGTCAGAGTTGACTGGAAAAAAGAAAAAAAAAAAAAAACGCTACAATATTGCGCGGAAATTAATTGAAACATTGAGAAACATACCAGACACAGCAGAACAGTTTAGTTGCTTCTCAGAACAAACCGATGAAGACCGGCAACACTGTGGAGAGACCACAATGTTGCCTGAGAAAAAAAAAAAAAAAAGACAATTTTAGAGAACTGAAGCACAAACTGCAAGAAGAAGGCAGACTGACGGAACACGGATTTTTGATGGCTTCCCAGAAAATAAACATTCAAGGTTTAGAAGGAAGGAAGAAATTAGGCAAGGCAAAAGAACTTGACTTATATGTCAGATTTCATACACAAAGCAACTGCTTCGCACAAGCAAGGAAACAACACGGATTTTTCTTGAAATGTCGTTATCTACAATTGTGACCTGTTTTATTCATCCATCCATTCATGCATCGATTTTCTCCACTGCTGGTCATCATTTTTGGTCTTGAGTGAACTGCGGCTGGCTTTGAATGATTGCTTTGGTACCGCTTCAACTGGTGGGCAGTACGGCACAATTCAACAAAGAAACACACGTCACACGGGGTGAACATGCAAAGACCACACAGATTTGATCCAGACGGAAATCCCAACTCGGATCTCTTGACTGTGTGGCAGACAATCCAAATTTGAATCTTAAATGAAGCATAGCACACCAAGAATATTTACGACTTGTTCATATTGGATTCATTCCTGAAGACCTCTTGTCCAACACCGTGCAGTCTATCGTCAAATTCTTTTGTGTGCAATTACGAGCCTGCGAAAACGCATTTAACAACAAAATCACTTTTACATGCAATAAGTATATTAATATGTAACACCAGAATACGTTCTTTGTACTTGAATATCAAACTCACTTTTTTTTTCAGTGATATGTATTCCAATGTGATCATCCTTCCATCTTATCCGCAAACTTTACACATTCTCCTCTCCTTTTATGCGGCAGAGATTATCCTTGCGGGGGTTTAACGATATTAAAATCAGAAATCAGTAATTAAACGAGAACATGGCCTACGTATCCTCAGGGTATAACATGTACAGCAGATATTTTCATGCTGTAGGTGGTGGGGAGGAGGGGGGGGGGGGCATCACCAAATCCATCAACAGTGGAAATGGGCTGAGAGCTCCTGCATGGATTACTCAAGTGTAGTTTTGACTGTTGATATTAAGGTTTTTGTTCGTAATAATCCCCCTCCCCCTCCCCGATCCCCACCCCCCCCAAATGAAATGATGACAATAGCTTAGCATACATTAGAACACAACAGCTGACTGATCACAAAGTAGCACAAGAACATTGTTTCCAAAAGGCGGCGGAACTTTTGCCGTGTTGCACGGAATCGGATGCTTTTTTGCAATCTCCGAAAGACTTCCCGTCGGCATAGCGACTTCCTGGTATCAAGTGTGTTCGCCAGATAAGACGAGGAAGTCAGGTCTTGTCGGATGCTTCACTTATCTCAGCGAGACGCGAGAGGCAGATTGCATTTCAATCCACATGTATTATCTCAGACGCTTTGAGGTATTTTGTCGAAGAGCAACTCAGCTACTTAGAACGCTTTCAATGTTCATCCGGGGATGCGCTTGAGAAAGTTTGTTTTTTTTCTCCTCCCCCCCCCAAAAAAAACAAACATCTGCACGAATTAAAAAATTAAAAGATTTCAGAGGCGAGAGAGTGACCTGAATATATAATCTACAAACAAAGCTCGCTGACAATTTTATTTACTAGCCATCTTTTTGGCTCCTATAAATACAAATAGTATAGTCAACTATCCCAAAAAAGCTATGGCATCTTTGACAAAAAAAAAAAAAGAATCCTGTCCCGCAATGGCTTAGAGGTTCACTTCTCCGCATTCTTTGTGTAAGAAAATGTCTAAATCAAACGCGGTTATCTTCAGCAGCTCCCCCCCTGATTACAGAATGAGTTCGCAAAACTCTTTCCAACTTATTTAGCCTGATTTGTTTATCTCTGAGTATTTTAACCCCTCCCTTGTTGAAATCCTCTTTAATTTATTGGTTAAAAAAGCACAAAAGGGGAATACAGAGGGGGGCTTTAACGCCGGGACAAACCGGAGTGCACATCCAAGACAATCCCGGCGCTACCTGTGCCATGAAGATTAGACCATTGTGCAGGGCGCAATGTTATCATGCCAAGTGAAGACGGTGCACTCGGAAAGTCGCCAGTAAGGTGCTTAAGATATGCAGTTTTGTCACGGGATTTATTGATACGGTTACAGGGAGAAAAGGTGACCTGGTATCTTGGATAAAGTCCTCGCCGGAGACACTTTGGGGATTTTTATGATGGTATATATATATTTTTACACCTCCTCGGCAGTGTTTCGGGGGGTGTTTGCGCCTTGCTAACATTTCGGCGACAGAAGTCAAAATCTTCAGTGAACTAAACCTCCATAGATGAAGCCCTACCGTTTTTGGCCTTACCCTTACCATATTCCTTACCTTACAAAGACTCCAAGCATCAGCACCCTAACCTCGAAACACCCTATCCCGGGGGTCGGCAACACGCGACTCCAGAGCCGCATGCGGCTCTTTAGCGACATCTAGTGGCTTCCTAGAGCTTTATGAAAAATGTTTGAAAGTGGCAAAAGATTTTGATAGTAGGCTAATATAGCTCAAATAGATATAGTTACCGACTCCGTGCCTTCTCTCTTCTCGTTCGACTCGAGAGGCCTCAGAAAAACGGAAATTAATGATCACTTCACTGACACTAACCAAAGCAAAAATAATACACCAAAACAAAAAAATCAAGCGAGAAAATTACAAAATAAATTCTATGGGGGCGTTTGTGAACACACAACAAAAGAATGAATAAAATAAACAATTCTGAGACAGCCCATTCTCCTACATACATACAGCATGTGTTTCCTTCATTGTAAATTTTATAGAAGGCTTTTATTTTTTTGTGGCTCCAGACATTTGTTCTTTTTTTGTCCTATATGGCTCTTTCAACATTTTGGGTTGCCGACCCCTGCCCTATCCTGACTCTCACTGTGGCCATCTGAGAGCTCAGACCACATCAGTCTTCGGCTAGCCCACAGTACACAACCCCAAACCCGAACTTTCCAGAGATCGGAAGCCTCACCAACTTTAACCTCGTCACATTAACATGACCGGTACGTTCTCACCCGAGTTCCAACACTCATTATTAGATCGATTGGAAGACTAAGCACCTAATCTTGGCGCTAACCCCAGCCACTCACCTTACAGTGTTCAGAAACCTCACGAACCAACATGGGCGACCATTTGAAAACCACTTGTGTCCACGACCGATTGTAAATCCTAATCAACTAAAAATAAAATCAAGTCGTTGATGTATTAAAACATCACATCGCAGATGTAATGACTTGAGAGACCATTAAAAAGCACCGGGATCATATAACAAAATCGTAATATATCTCAAGGAGACCGTATTAAAAGGACGATCCAATCCTGGAGCGAGGCTCCGCTCGAGGACGCCGAGGTGGACTTTGGGTTGGAGCAATAAACAAATGAACAGAATGGCGTCGAAAGTGGCACAGTGTTCCGTATCAGAGCTCTGCTGCGTCGGCACTCTGATTCCGTTTGTGCTCTTACATAATTAAATTTGGACTTGGACGGCGCTTTTTAAAGAGATTATGCGAGCATATGTCGCTTGAACACGTGCCAGCCTGTGAAGCGCGCCTCCTTTTCATGAGCGCGTATTAGCTTTGGAGAGTTTATTGGAAATTAGAAGGAAGTTTGCTGCCAACCGTTAATGAATTAGCCTTATGATGTGAGTCCAAAAGGAGGCGAGCGTGCTGGAACTCACTTGTCATCAGGATGAAGGAGAAAGGTCTATTAAACAGACTGCATTTTGTTTTTAATTTCACTTTAACTCAACGGTAAAGACGTTTCATATGCCTCACTTTCAAATCGCCTTTTATCCTGTTGTGTCGAGTATCGGAGGCAATACTATTGTATCTTTTGCACTTGAGCACGTTGCGCAGATGTATGCAATATTAGAACAGAAAATGTTGAGAATTAATATTATTGCATCAGCCGTACCTTTTTTAATGTATTCTATTCTCAATGAGGATCACATCCCACATTTGAATGCTTCAAACAATTTCAATATTGCCGTTGGATAAATAATATGCATTAAGTGCAAATACATTGGACTCAATGGAAACATTTAGTAGAAAGAAAGAAAATGACTCAGTGACATATTTTGGGGTAATTTGATGCCTCTAAATCATACATTATATTTGTACCTCATTTGAAAATATGCATTCATATTTGTTATACACTCATTGAATTATTTTGTATTTAATTTTTCACCCTAGTTATATGTAAGGATGGCAAAGCATGTATGTTTTCCTACTAAATTCGTATTGGGCTGCGCTGCATCTGATTGACTCCAAACCGAATGCACGGATTCGCTCTTAGACGGAATTCAGTAGCTCAACCCAAATTAATGGGATACTTTTAGTGTTATTTTGTTTACTCTGCACCATCATTTCTGTCCTCACGCCGAGTCCACGTTTTCCTGCCACGCATTCATCAGGAATGGGAGCGGACAAGCCAGTTGGCTCCACTTAAACGCGTGCACATATCAGACTGTGCTCCCCTCCCCGCATCTGTCATTTTCTCTTTGCTTGAAACATGGCCGCTGTCAGCGCACCGGCTGAATATATCACTCAGCCGCTAGCTTGCCTTTTATTCCTGTCTTGCTCCGCCGTCACCACTCCGGAGCGGCTGTGAGGGTCCGTAAAGGTTTAAGCGGTTATTCCAGTCATTATTGGCTGTTAAATCTGTTGATGGTCGTAAAGGCCCAGCCTGTTCTCCCCCCTCTGTGCCTCAGAGGTCAGCCGATGGTCTAGTTTATGGGCTCGCAGCACCGTGCATCATGACTGGGGCCGCCGTTTCATTCCAGACCCCTCCTCTCCAGCCACTTTCCATCCCGTGGGCAGGACGGATGGGTAGGCAGGCTATCTATTTTTCTAGTGTCGGCCGGGTTAAACCAAAGCGGCGAAAGGCCGCCGGAGTGCCATATTACTGCTCGTGGGCTGATGGGGGGGGGGGGGGGGGTGCCCCCGCCGTGATTTGTGACACGGCACGATATGAATTGACTGGACTTGCAAGAGTGGAGGCAACCGTTACGGGTGGCGCCGACGTCAAGAGCAATCCAGCAAATTTATGGCGCATTTCAAGAAATTGTCATTTTATTACAATCCCATAAGTGTGAGAGTGAGTTACGTGTCCTCATAAGTTTGCGGCGTTTCCCCCCATTCCGTTTATCGGGAAGCCCGAATTCCTGAGATCACCGCTGGGTTTCAAAATAAAAACGAACAGCATCAATTTTATTTGACGTATTCAATAAGGGCTTTGCCTCACGTTCACTCTTATGTGAGAACACATCAGTTACGACTCAAGGAGACTGGAGGACGACTTCCGTCATACCGAGAGCTTGTTCATCACATTGACACATTATTAACAACGGTAAAAAACTTTTCAGGCTTGTGATTGAAAGCAGCCATTTTATTTTTTCTTATTCAAGAATCCCTTTCAGCTGCATGAAACCTTTGTTCCTGTGAAGAAAAGTTACATTTAATGGTGTTTCTGCCAGAAAGGGACAGTGTTCTCACTGTTGCTCCCGTGTGCAAATAATTCATTGTCCTGCCAATTATTATCTCGCAAAATAGGAGGCATGAATCAGAAGAAGGTCCCACTAAAGGACCGCTGCATCCGAGTCAAAGATACTTGGATGTTTTCCTCTTCCTTTTTATGGCTCACTCATTTTTGAAGGCTTTCTTTTTGAGCTGCACACCAAGTGTGCTGTCGTTACTGCGAAATGCCGGCGCCTTTATTGCCAGTGCCTCTGGTGACCTCACCTCACTGAATGAAGTCATTGACTGGGCTGCGGGACGACAAACCGGCATTCCGCCAAATTAATCAGGTCCATCGGAAGCAAAGCGGCAGAACGTTGTATGGCTATGCCACCGCCGGCCCCAGGGAGTTGACAGCCAGCTGATAGACCCACGGCCGTCATATTGAAGTACATGAAAGGCCGGCATCTCAGATAAACTGTGATGGTGAACGGGGGCCTCTCAGCATGAGCCGGTTGAGTGGAGAATGACCTCATACCTATAGCCACCAAGCACTGTAATGGGGTTTAAAACAATCCAGAACCTTCAACAGGGTTACAAGCCACAGTAGGAGGTGATTTTTGGTTTCTTGCTCAAGGACATCTTGGAAGTACTCAGTTGTTGATTCCATACATATCCAATACTTATTTTTCTATGTCTGCATTTCCTTATGTCTCTTACAAGTCCATCCAAGACATGTTTTTAGTTGTGCAAACTTCTGTTTTGTAAAGCATGGACTTTGCAGACTGATCTGGTCTGAAATTTTTATAATCTAACCAGCATTATTAATTCAACCTGTCAAGAAGTCTGCAAAAAACAGATACAGTCACTGATATTATCTGGAATTTGTTATTTTATTGTTTTTAATTCAACGAGTTATATTTGTGAGTGAATTTTGCATTCCATCACAGATAATGGTTCAGGAGTTTGAGTTGCATGCTGGTAGCATGGTTGGTTGATTTATGGATTTTAATGAACGGATGGATGGAAATTATTCCGTGAGTTGGTTTGTAAATCAATTTACTCGTATATCGGAACAGCTTTCACCATTGAAATAGATTGAAATGAAATTAATCCTTAAACATTAGGGTAAGAAGCTCAATCATCTGGGAGGGCCACGAAAGCCGCTACCGCTGCTCCTCCAGGAGCCAGATGAGGTACCTCTGGCACCTGGGTATGATGCCTCTCCTCTGCCTCGTTGGTGAGGTGTAACGGGCATGTCCCACCTCGAGGAGGACCAGGGACTGACCTGGGACATGCTAGAGAGACCGCGTCTCCCAGTCTCGGGACCCGTCCGGAAGTGTTGGACCAAGTGACTGGGGAGAAGGAAGTCTGGGCTTCCCTGCTGAAGTTGTTAATGACCCGGAAAGAACTTCTGAAAAAGGGTCTTTGTGTTGCATGATCACATTATCTTGTTCTTATTCTAGTTCATTACATGCGGTTTGTCACCTTGTAACGATGCATGTCAGGACCCCTGTACTGTGCTTGAGCTCTGCTCTTGCCATTGTCCTTGGACGATAGCCGGCAATGTCCAACCTGAAGGAATAGACACCCGAATAAACATCACCTAATCCGGAGCAGAGCCGTCAAGTAACTCGTGAGTTCTCCCAGGGGCAACTGCGTAGTCCTGGTTCAGGTCTCCCAAATTGACTTTGGACATCTACTAATACTGTACTTGTTGCCGCATGAGTGTATTTTCATCTCACTTTGAATGTCTGAGCGTGTCAACTCTGAGCTCGACATTGGACTTTTTGTTGCTTGAAAGAGTAAGTGAGAGTTTCACACAGATTTATGAGTGCCGCAGTCGTTGAAAAGCCAGAAAGGCCCCTGTTGAAGATGAGGAGCCAATAGCCCACAGACTCGAAGCTTTGTTATGTTAACTGTTCCGCACTCTATGGGGAAAGATACACCCTATTTGATCCTTTTTCAGCCAAATAGACTTTATTATACCATTTTATAGCTGTCTTTCTTGTGCCAGAAAGGCACTCTTCTGCGATGTTTGACAGCGCAAGCGTGTTTGTGTATGTGCCTCCAAGAGAGGGGGCTGATGGGCGGCGGGGGGGGGGGGGGGGGGTGCGTCTGGATTCCTGAGCTGTGTGAAAAGGATCGCCTTCTCTTGGGGGTGGAATTTAATGAGATGATCAATGACCCTAAAGCTTCGCATTCACAACGCGGAGAGGCAAGAATGAGCGGCCACGGACTAAATGGGTTAACTGTGATTGTGTTTGTGGGGCCCTCTTGGAAATGTGAATTGTTTCTGAAATCTGTCTTTTGATTGCACAGCCTTTCTTTTGATGTAGCCGCGAGATGGACGCAAACAGCTCGAAAATTCTTTTTCAAGTTCCCGTAATCGATGAGTGTCTTATTTGTCAATAGCTATTTTCGGTATTTTGACCAAATTGGGTCATACCTCTGGCAACAAACGAACCGACATCTCACGGCCCATACATACATTTGTTCTGACTGATTTTCTGTTAATTGCTCTCACCTTCGCCTCTCCTTTGCTTTGAACTGCAAAGGGAAGGACGGCAGAAGGGATGGTAGGTTGGAAACTGTACTGACAGAAAGCAGTAAATTCTCACTTTGAATTAAAGGCCACACGAGCCTTTGTCGGATCATGTTGGCTATCATGCAACTCTGATATTCATGTGTAGTTTGCATACGAAGTAGCCTGCATTCTCTATGAAGTACAATAAAGCCTGCTACACCCATACCAATTTTTTAAATCATTCATGACCAAACCAAACTAGGTGTCTGTCATATATGCGTATTCAAGACTAACCTGTGAGTAGAAGCATGGTGCCACAGGACAGTTAGATAATCACTGCCAAAACTGGACTGAGAAAAAAAAAAAGTACAACAGTATAGAACACACTTAAGACATGCTTGCAAACTTAAGGCGATCGGGTTACGCAGTTGAACATGGAAATAGAGCAGCGGCAAGAGAGTGCAACGTTAACGAGTCAATGTTATAACTTGCTGTTGGTTAAGTGAACTATGTAGCTGCTTAATTAAATACGTTTTACTGGCATCTGATCGTTCTGTCGGCATTTCCTTGAGCTCAGCTCCATCTAGTGGATGCATTGCAGATCTAGTGTCTTATAATGCTGTGCGTCCAATATATGAAAAATGACAAATAGGCCATTCATTGAAGGTGTGCCTCATAATCCAGTGTGCCTTTTAGTGTGGAAGATACAGTAGTCTTTTTATACTACCTGTACCTATGCAATTATTTTCTTACTTCAAGCTTACACAACAACCATTAATAAAATCTCAACAACAAGTTAAGTCAGATTTTTAAGCGATAAGCAAGTGAAATGCCATTACACAAAAAAACTGTGAAAAATAATAAGAATCTGTTATGGAGAAAATAACCAATCATGTCATTTGATTTGAGCTATTCAGTCTGAGTCAGAGTTTGAGTTTTTGCAATGTGGTCATAGATGGAAAACATGGAAGAAGCTGGCTTAACAAACTAACGAACAAATACACATCACAAGACACAACCAGTTTCGCTTCTGTTTTTTAATAGCACAAGCTTTGGGACACTTCTTAATTCGCTGCCGTTCAATTTCACAATCACAGAGTCCGTGGTTCCGCCCAACTCTGTTGACCACACACAGAACTATTTGCAATCGTAAATTTTCAACAGGTTTAACATTTATGATTGTCAGCCCTGCCCCAGAGAGTTTTCAAAGCAGTTTATGGAAGGAAAAATATTCCCAAAATACCCCAACCCACAGGATAATCCATAAATATAAACCTTATAATCAATTTTTTTTCCAACTTTGGAAAAATGCTCAAAGTCAGGCCTGTCTTTGGTTCGTGTGGACCCTGCTCCGGTCAGCAACCACAAAATACACTTTCTACTACTGTTGTAGGTCACGTGTCATGACAATGGAAGGTCACTGTCTGATGTGCCCCCGTCCCCTCACACTTTGCCGATTGTGAGAGTGAAGTGGGGGCGGTTGGGAGCGATGACATCATGCAGCAGCCAATGTTTGAAGTGCCAGTCCTGAAGGAACCACTTACAGCAATTAGGATATCCTTTAACAAGCGTTTGCGCAACATTGGCTGGTTTTTGGCATTTGCCTCGCCGTCCCTGCCTACTAACTAGCAAGGTTTGATCTCCCGTAATTATCCGCCCAACCGGCTCCTCACTCCTGACAGCTCCCTCCCCAGAGAGGGCTGAATGCCGCGGCTACTCACTGATTGCATCAAAGTGTCAGAAATTGCAACATCAAAAATAATAACTGATATTTCAGCAAGCAGGCGGCGCTTTGAATATTTCCTTTAAAACGTCCTCTAATTTGTGTCTCGTTCGGTGCCAGCCAGCCAGCCAGCACGTGTGTGTGACTGCGCCGGGCTTAAAGCAAATAAAAGCAGAGGAAGCACATTCATTATTTAACTGCTATTTACATATGGCAGACTATTCTGTCTGAACTGGCATGAAATAGATAAATGCTCATTCTGGTGTTGCTTCAGCACCATCCTGCATTTCTTTCAGGACTTGTTCTGCATCTGCACTCTTGGCCGCCTTCCCTCACGGCGTGCCTCATCATTCTTAAGTCTTTGTTATCCTCGCTCAGCAAAGCTAATAGTGAGACAGGTGGTACGCAATCGAAGAGAGCAATCTGCTAAAATTGTGAAAACAACACCAAAGAGACCCCGATTTCCCTTGTGGGATTAATCATGTCTACCATCAAGCTATTTATCCATTGTCATTTTCTCTCAAGTCACACGCTGTTTACCTTTCATACTCGCAAGAGCTCGCATTTCACAGCAATCTTGAGAGTTAGTTTCGGGGTCTAAGTAGCATGCTTCCTTCAAAAATTAGATTTTTTTTTTTTTGTCACTACTCGCTGGAATCACTATCGGGACAGTTGTGCGGTCACGAGCAGTCGTCAGTGCATGTGGACTGCGACGCTCACTGTCAAATGGAAGCCCCGAGCGGTGCTGCCGGTAGCATTAGCATTGACTCCACTGTCCACAGCTGAACAAAAAAAAAAAAACATATCAATATTCTATCACCCAACGTGTGTCCAGAGGGTCCACTTGCAGCGATGTTAGCCTGCTCTTTGAGGGTGACATCCATATTTCAACACACATCTTGACTTTGCCGACCTTGCCGAGTTGTGCATTAATAACACATTCATAATACATCATCTTCCCCCCTTGTTCCTGGCGTGTACCCCGTTCGGTTCGACATGGGTGTAATCCGTTTTTAATTGTGGACATCAGAGGAATCATTTGCAAGCGCTTCACATGCTTAAGCGTTGCACAAAAAGGGCCATTTGCATCACATGCCCGCCGTCTGCGGATGGGGTTGGTAGGCACGCTCGTGGTGAGTATCACTTCCGCCAATTGAAAGGGACAATTGTGTGTTCAAGCAATGAATCGAGGGAGACAGTTGGCCAAGCTTTTTTGCAAGAGTGAAATTAAAATCAGCGCGGCGGCGAATGGGGCTGCTCCGGCGGCATAAATTAATGCCAGACGAGGGAGAAGAGGCAGGTTTGCTTTGCGATGACAAATGTTGATTTCCCCTGAGGTATTGAAAGTGATTTGACCCAGTCATTCTTTTAAATCACAGACAGGAGATGATAAATGTGTTACTAATGAGGCCTCTACATTTTATCTTGTGCTTTTCCTCCTGCAGAAGAATCGGCCAGCATTCATTGGGGGTACTTGCTATGTTTGCGTACGGATAGAAAAGCAGACTTTGCCATTTATTTTGTTGGCACTTGTCCACAGCTATTCTAAAAGAACACCACGCTCCGTTAAACTCATCATTCAGAATGAGACATGCTGACAAAAAAAAAAGCAATAAATGATATTTACAGTGTCCAATAATTACTTTTTGACAAATAGCTACGAGACACATTTTATCCGCAGGAGAATGAGGGCAGTGAGAAAACAGACTTCAGCAGCAAAGTGGAGACCGTGGCGTACAATACGACAATGTCCAAGTGCTAAGGCACAATGACAGCTAATAAAGATGAGCTTTGGGTCCATTTCTGAGTATTTTTGGTATACTGTATGGCTTCCGCTTTGCATGGTACATTTTTGCCTTGCATTTGTAGATGTAGCGACGGGCTGCGTGAACAGACAATGGTTTTCTATAGAGTTCCTTGAGCCCACATAGCAATGTCCTTCACACAATGATGCCGATTTTCAATGCAGTGCTCCCCGAAGGATTGAAGGTCATGGGCATTCGATGTTGGTCTTCAGCCTTGCTCAGCATGTTTTTGGAATATGGGAGGAAACCAGAGTAGCCGGAGAAAACCCACTCAGGCACGGGCAGAATATGCAAACTCCACACAGGAAGGTCGGAGCCGGAATCGAACTCAGTATCTTTGCACTTTAGATCTTTGCACTTTGAGGCCGATGTGCTAAGCGGGGATTCGGCAACACGCGGCTCCAGAGCCGCATGTGGCTCTTTAGCGACATCTAGTGGCTCCCTGTAGCTTTATAAAAAAATGTGAAAATGGAAAAAGATTTTGATAGTAGGCTAATATAGCTCAAATAGATATAGATACATGTTGCAGCTCCGAAAAAGGGGAACTGTGGTGTTGTTTTTTTAAAAAAACTACACTTTATTTATGCTTTTAACAGTCTCGACAAACACAGACACGTATGCGTCCGACTCCGTGCCTTCTCTCTTCTCGTTCAACTCGAGAGGCGTTCAAAGACAGCCTCCGAAAAACGGAAATTAATGATCACTTCACTGACACTAAGAAAAGCGAAAATAATGTACCAAAACAAAAATCAAGCAAGTAAATCACAAAATAAATTCTATAGGGGCCGTTTGTGAACACACAACAAAGGAATGAATAACAAACAATTCTGAGACAGTCCAGCATGTGTTTCCTTCATTGTAAATTTTATAGAAGGCTTTTATTTTTTTGCGGCTCCAGACATATTTGTTTTTTGTTTCTTTTGTCCTATATGGCTCTTTCAACATTTGTGCCACCTGTTATTAAGATGGATATAATTTGTTCATTGAATTGAATTTTACAACGATTCCGAGGGATTGCAGTGCGTTGTCTTATTTATAAATGAAATCCACCGCACACATCAGCCAAGCACAGAATCTGTATGCCTCTGCCTCGATCAAATCCACCCAAATCCCTGTTACACCACCTGCGCTGCAAAATAGACCCTGCTTTGTGCCAGTCTAAAATGTCACCAAATTGCGAGTCTTAAATTTGGTTTCATTAAGCCTGCACATACCCTGAGTGACTGTTACTTTCCTTGGTTGCAATGTCCATGCAATTGGTTACAGAAATGATGTACGGATAACTCGCACAACTAGGTGTGGAGTGCAGTGTAAAACAGGGGGGCTTGAGTCCCAACAATGCACACGTCGGCAAATACATCCAGTAGATGCTGCGAAAAATTGTCTGAAAATTAAAAATCAAACATATAAATCGCATTGTTCTGCAAATACACTGCCCCCCCCCCCCAAAAAAAAAGCCCCGCTAATCTCAAAACGAGTGAGTGGAATTCAACCCTGTCAGCGTTTGTAGACATTATGCTAATCTTCCTAGCATAGGCCTCTCTGTGTTTTTTTTTTTTTTCCTCTCCCACCTCACATCTCAAAGCTAAGCACTTTGCCTTATATACACATGACAAAAAGCAGAGCTCCAGGAGCTGTTAACAGCACGGCTCTCATTATCTGTGTCGCCGAAGGAGACGAGGGGCTCCTTTCAGGTGCAGATGTAGAGCATATCATTGATAGGCTCCTCCTTTATAGCCGCGGCACCCCTCTGATCAATCAGTGCTGACAGGGCGCTAGCTTTTGTGTGTGGCACACGGTAGGGACAAATGTCTGCCATGGAGCGGGGGGCACACCTGAAAAGGGGAAGAAGATTAGACCCCCCCCCCCATCCTGCTTTGATGGATTAGCATGTGGAGAAATTACTCGATTATTGATATGAAAATGTTTTTTTTTTTTGGTCCCAGCCTGGTATGTTTTCGCTCCCTGGTGATTATCTACCTCATTTCCCCTTCCTCTCACCTAACCCCCTGATACGTCTTTAGAGAAAAGTGATGATACAAAGGAAGGACATGGGGAGGAGACACGGCGCCCACCTGCCCCCCCCTCAAGGCACGACACGTCGAACTGTCCTTCACGAAATATTGTTCATCATCATATTAACAGGGCTGAACGTGCAGCGATAAGGCACAAAATAAAAAAGTAAGCAGAATGTCCCGGTGAGATATTTCAATCCTTATCCCATCACCCTTCCTCCCATCTCTATCCATCCTTCATTCATTCACAGTGAATATGAAATATCGCAAGACCTTTTCCCGGGCCTAGAAAATGATGACATAATCACCTCCCCCTTTAATTGCTTGATTTGTCAATGCCTCTCTATCCTCTCGCTCTTAAATATCTCTCCCGCTGACAGGCCCAACACAGGCTTTGGCCCGTACAGACTCATGTTGATGTTGCCTCAGGATAGTTACACTTGAATCAACATAATTTTGTAGTTACATGCAGTTAGCGCTTTCCAGACCTTCTCCAATGCTATCAAGAAGCACTGACCTACATTTACTTAGACGAAATGTATTATTCTATTTGCATCAGTTTATTATCATTATTTCATTGCATGGGATTTGACTGCCCAGGTTCTAGAAGCTTATCGTATTTTTATTTATTTTTTTAATTACTACTTTTCAAAAATGAGTATCATCAAAAGTTGAGAGAATGCCATTGAGGAGAGTTCAGATGTCCCAGAAGAATTCGGGAACAGGTAAAGGACCAGAAGTGTAATTTCTTGTAGTCTGGCCACATGACTTCTTGGTAATTAAGTCCAAGATGGCGCCCGAGTAGGCAGCCGTCAGCAAGTGCTCTCATGAGCCTTGCTTTTTTGTTGTTGTTTTTGTGTTTGTTTTGTCACTTTGTGTTTGTTGTTGCGTCGTTATTTTGACTTCAAGATGGCGCTGCGAGAGTGGCTACCTTTCCAGCAGCTCCGATAGAGATTTTGTTCTTCTACTTCTGTGAATTGGGAATTTCTCCATTGCGAGACTAAAAAAGGATTTCTTATCTTATCTTTATCAAGCGCGGCACAGCTCAGACTCTGGATCCATTCCATCCTTGACTGTACTGAATGTGAAACAAAAGGTGATTTGAAAACCAACCTACGGACCCAACAGTGATTTATCATTACACGCCATCTTTGGTCTATGAACAAAACAAACATACAATCAATGCTCTGATTTCTGACACTATGCATCATTCAAATAAACCAAAGTAATTATAGTCATACAAACCAAAGTTAAAAGAATTGAAAACACAGCTTTCTGAGCATTGCAGTGAGTAATCCGCAAGTACTGTACATCCACCCAAACAGGTTTCTAAACCGGCATCACTGTTGTCAATTCCAAAGTTAAAAAAACGGTCTGAGACATATTCAGCATGCACGGGTTTGATTGATATGATCACTGTGTTCGCCAGTTATTATTAATAACCATCACTTTGCATGACCAACAGAAGCCAATCAACACAGCCTAGCGTGAGAACTGGTGTGCCTTTTGATTTCTCACTATTCTGCCTGAGCAGGAAAAATATTTGCCGAGCTTTATTCAGACAAACCACCACTGTCAACCTCTGTTCATCTCTCACCTATCACATCGGTGATTTTTTTTTTTTTTTTTCGCCTGTGTGGTTAGCTAGCGCCGCAGCAATCTCAGGAAATCGGTGCTCCTGCCTGTCGAACATCAGTGAAAATTGACGGACGGGACGAGGACTCTCCCACAATCCAGACGATGACCCCCACGAGGGAGCAGTGCCTAACTAATGGAAACAGTGTGTGCTCAGACTGAACCCCCTCCGCCCCCCCCCCCACACCCCCTCCATCAGAACACCGGTGACAAACATGGGCAAGGAAAGAAAAAGAAAAAAAGTTTGTGCTTTACAACCCTCCTCGTAAAGGCCCAGTCATAAAAGGGGAAATTTAGCCCTTCATTAGTGGTAATACAATGCACATAAGTTCCACGTATAACAATTGGGAATAGCTGTAAAGTTAGCATTTTATACCTTCTCAATCTGTGACTTGTTGGTGACCTCGGCAGAGGCAAGCCAAGGGCGAATGGATTTACTGCCACTTTGCATGTCCTCCGATTGGCCGGCCTGTTTGGGGAATTAAAAAGGTGCTAAAAGACAAAATAACTGAAGCGACTGCACAGTGTCAGGATTATGAATCTCCAAAGAATCATTTACAACTTGTAACTGGAGTTTTCGTTCAAGGAGATTTCACAATAACTCATGTCCAACTCTGCTTTTTTATGGCCAGCCAGGGACGAATGGAAACCCTATTGCTCTTTTCCTGCTTGTTTTACCCTCTCGGCCCACTGAGATGAGGTTATTACCGCTCGCATCGCGAGTAGTGGTTTTACGGCTTATATAGTATGATGGAAAAAAAAAAAAAAGTCATAAGCCGTCAAGGTGGGAACATTTGTACTTGGCAAACTTGGAGCTCTACTGTAAATGTGCAACTATGGGCTAGTGTGACCGGTGATGGAAGAGCCCCAGGTTCAAGTCTCTGGATTTGCGATTTGCCCTGTGGGTTTCTTGAGCATGGAACCAAAATCCCACAGATGAATTCAGTAAGAACAAAAACTATTTTATTTTTGAATGTAACCCTATTTAATAATAGTTCCTCTGTTGTTTTGTTTTTTGATTGATTACAACTTTATTGTCAAATCAATTTCTGTGCTGTCTTCCTCACATTATTGAAAATAATAATAATAATAATAATACGTTTTATTTATAAGCGCCGTTTCAAGACACCCAAGGACACTTTACAATCAGGAACAAGAACAATAAAACACAATGAAGGCATGACTTCAGTGATCTCTTGAGATTTCAATAAGCTCAACTGTGACCCTAATAAGTACAGAAAATGAACGGACAGAACTGAATACTGAGGCGTATTTACATTTGCTTTGGGTTCTCTCAACTGGAGCCATGAGCTGGAGAGTGTCCTGTGCACTAGTCAATCATTCGGCCGCCATCAGTGTCAGAGGCTGGCACACACTGAGCAGGTCGGGGGGGGGGGACATCAAGAGTGGAAGCGCGGCGGCCATTGATGAGATGAAACAGGTTGACTTCTCCCTCGTCGGAGTGGAATGAAAAACAAATGTCACACAGGGTGACGGAGTGCGTCTGCGTCTTATCAGCGCGGCCGATGTGAGTGATGGCTCTTATCTGACCCCCTCTCCGCCTTCTCCCTGGACCCCTTCCTCCGAGGCTGTTTATTATCCTAAGGTGGCAGGGTGGTGCTGGGCCCTTTGCGATCCATCTCTCTGGAGGACTCCCCGCCCCCCACTCTCTTATCTGACCGCTACATGATAGCCGTAGCTCTTGTTTACAGATGCCAGGCCATTTGAATGAGGAGCAGGCTGAAGGATATGACTCCTTTGCTCTACCACTTCCTGCTATGGAGGAGCCAGGTGAGTTATAGGGAGGAGGGCGAGCACATGCATCATCCTTTAGCACGCCACTGCATCATCACGTCCTATTTTGCTCCCGTGTGGGAAATAAATGGTGACTGAAGAGGGGAAAAACAGTACACGTGCGCACACACACACACATACACACACACACACGCGTGCGCGCATGAGAGATTAAGCTTAGTTTATCGCTTCTCGTGAATTACATTCATTTCTGTTATCATGTCCTTTTTTATTCTCTGGGTTATCTCAGCCAGCATGTGTCGTCGGTGTATACATGAGTGAGTTGATATGAGGAGAAAGAAGCCATCTACGCCAGTGGTGGTGAGCGGGTACTCTATTGAGGTTACTGAATGGGAAGGGTCGCTCCTATATTTGCACGTGTTTTTGAAAGGAAAACCTCAATAAAGACGGCTGTTTTTCTTTTTTTTTCTTTTTTTGCCCCGCCACCCACCCCCCCTCGCTTGTTCCATTTCCTTTCGCCGTCCGTCCCTACCGGGATATTCCTGGTGCCTCCCTGGCAGGGCAGAATGCGCCGGTTTCCATTTCAAACGCGGCGCTCGTGTCCATCACATCACCGGGGGTCTCTCCAAAAATACATACCTTCTGTTAAAGCCCAGGGAAGGGAGGGCAATGAAAGGAGAGGTGTTTTGAGGCTACCACTCGCCCGTTTCTTCCCCCTCACACCCTTGGGACTCGCTGGACTGGCAGGCTTTCCTTTCACATCCCAGTCAGCTTTCAACTAAAGCGGAGATTGAAGGCCTGTGAACGTGCAGTCCCCCCACCCTTTTGCCAACATCCCCGGCAACTGGCCGTGACATTGAAAACACTGCTTTCAAACCACCCAAAAACAAGCAGATGGCATGAGTCAAAGTGACAAAAATTCCATTGTGGGTAAATGATGGTGAGGGTATGAAGGATATAGGACGAGCCATGAGATCAGTGAACACCACAACGTCACCACAGACTTCCTGTAGACTAAAACAAAAAAACAAAAAAAATGCATCTGTCATTCCAACAAGATATATATTTTTAAATAGGCATATCCCATCTATTGTTGGCCATGTTTAAAAAGCAATATTTTTTTAATTCCTTTTGGGGAAAGTGTTGCTCCAAAAAAATAAAAGGGATTTACTTTTTATGCCAGATAAAATAGGTATCCTCTCACAATTATCCTTGGACCTTTGAGAAATGCAGAACTCATAAGCTTAAGTTACCCAAGAGATACAGTAGAAACTGTCTCAATCTGATAGGGGAAATTGTTGTGACATTACTTATATTCCCCACCATAAAACATGTATTAAGTGAACCAACAATGTTTTAAGCAACACTGTATTGTCATGCGAGTGAAAAAATAACTTAATCAAGGCTCGGTAACTCATGTGCAACTTCGCTTTTTATGGCCATCCAGGGATGGACAAAATATTGCTCTTTTTCTGCTTATTTTTCCTACGCTTGCTCTACTAAGATTTATATCTCGATTTGCGAGCAGTGTTTTTCCATCTCTTTTTAGTATGACCAGGAACACAACTACAGAAACAGAGGCAACGGTTCTTAACTTGGATAAGTTACAGCTGTATATTTGTAACAGTAACTGTGTTGGAACAGCTATGGACCAGTGGTTTAGGGTGTGACACGTAACTGATAGGCCCCATGACTGGCATTGGGATTTGCTTCCTATTTTCACAGCTGTCCATGACTCAGATATTAAATTTAAGGAAAATGTACGTCAAGAGTTTACAGAAATCCAGCGCTTAAATGATATCGGGTGAGATAAAAGGTCGAAGGAAGTTAACTGTTGTTAATAACAAAGCATTATTCAGTTAAAACGCCCCTTGTTGGGGCGGCTCTTTTTGTATATAAAACAAAAGAAGAAGCAAAACATGAATTAGTATTGTGTGGAACAGGTCAAGAGTGAATGAATCACAAATAAAAAGTTAGAAAAAATGGTTCAATCCAGAGCACATGCAAAAAAGGGTGGGATGAGACTAAGCCATCATACACATGTGAAATGAAAATGTAATCGCTAAAACATCAATTTTTCCATCAATTCTTTATTGTCGTAATTGTGGTTGTGGTTGCAGCTGAGCTTGAGCTTTTTCTATTTGATTAAGGGTACAGGGGACACCCTGGAGTGGCTGTTCATTGGTCCAGGGCATGTAGTAACAAACAACCATTCACACTCATATTCACACCTAAGGAAAATGTTGGGTCAAATGGTGCATTCAAGTGCGCTCAGTTTGTTCGAGAACTGAAATTTGTTCGTCATCCGAGGCATAAAAAACTCAATATTTTTGGTCCAAAACCGAATTGGTCGAGAACCGAGACCTTCGAAAACCGAGGTTTGACTATAAATAAAAAAACTAAACTTCTAACAATCTCTCATCTTTCCTTGCTTTGAAGTCAACCTCAGGTTCGATGGTGTGTGACTTTTGTTTCTTGCCCAAAAATAGTGTACAACTTCAGGACAGTTGGACTATATAAATCAAAGCTAAACCATTGGAGTATTGCAGCTACGTTTGGGCCATGTGCAGGCTTGAGGTCATATGCTAGAGTTGAAACATGACTCAAGGTTCATTCTTCTCAGTCCAGGACTTTAAAAAAAGCAAAAATGTCTCAGTTTGATCCTCACCAGAACATTCTCTGCGGTTTCGCTCATTGGACATCAAGCTGACGCATCCAACAAATCCTATTTATTGCTTTGTCATTGACCAAAGTGGATCTAATGCGCGAACAATTAGTTGATTCTTGCCTCTGGCTCTTTCCAATACTTTGTCAATTAATTTCTACTTTTAAAGCCCCGACTCTAAACGGGCGTGATCCACCTCCGACTCAACACTGCTAATTAATCACAGGGAACAGCGGCTTGATGTCAAAAATAATGGTACTTTAATAACACGACGCATATAGCAGAGTGCATTACTCGGCATTTCGAAATGTCATAGGCTTGCCTGTAATACACAACGACAGGCAAACTGCTGCGTGTGCACCCCAATGTAACGTAACAACTGCATCATCCTCATAGCAAAGAGGCTATGAATAACAGCGATAATCACACCACAATGGATTCATTTGTCAGCAAGTGCGGCGCGACGACATTAGCGCGATTAGCAGGCGTCTTTATTTTCTCTTGACAGTGATGTCACAGGTGTCTCTATACTGTCTTGTGACCTTTGTTTGCTTGTGTGTGGCAGGTAATGATGGTTGGCTCTTGAGGAATGACTGTTTAATGCATTGTTTAAACATTAGCTTATATGGTGGGACAAGCAGGCCTTATGCCGCAGCACAAACTAGTTCATTGTGCTTCGTTTGTAACTTTGTAATGTCGTAAGGTGGTACCTTCACAAACCCAAGACCTTATGTACTATGAAATGATCCAATAATGAAATGTAAAACATCAAATACACACACAGATATGGTTAGCCTGAGATGCTAACGTAGCCGTCATCTTCACTAAATGCACCTTATTAAAACATAAATCAAAGCCTCTCCTAAAGCAACAATGAATGGTCTCTCATTGTATTCTTCCTATTAGCAAAATGGTTCTATGTTATTTGTGTCACTTATCTGCCGTGTAAACTCCACTGGAAAAAAGGTGCACATAAACTGTAACAGCTGGAGCTGAAGGGCGTGTCGGCAGCATGTCAGCTTGTGTGACAAACAACTTCCCGTCATTGTCGACATGGTATAAAGTCACCGCATGTGCTTTAATATGAAAGTCACATTCTGTGGATGCAAACAATCCAGGCGTGTGCAAAGAATAACAGAGTACCACACTGAGATGGGAAAATTGGCTAGAATTAATAATATGATCAATGATGAAGACGAATGATGAGGACCTATGATGTTGCCACTTGCTGCACTTTAATTGGATGAAATTATCCATCCTCCATCCATCCATTTTCCAATCTCCTTATCCTCACAAGGGTCGCCGAGGGCATGCTGGAGCCTATCCCAGCTGTCTTTGGGCAGCAGGTGGGGGTACACCCTGAACTGGTTGCCAGCCAATTGCAGGACACACAGAAACAAACATCCACGCTCACCTAGGGACAGTTTAGAGTGTTCCATTGACCTGCCACGCATGTTTTTGGAACGTGGTAGGAAACCGGAGTACCCGAAGAAAACCCACGCAGGCATGGGGAGAACATTCAAAGTCCACACAGGAAGGCTAGAGCCAGATTCGAACCTTGCACCTCTGCACTCTGAGGCCGACGTGCTCACCAGTCGACCACCGTGCCACCCTGGATGAAATTAACATTTGCAAAATTTGCAGGTCAGAGAAAATATTTACTTTTAACTTGTTGAATAAGCAAATTGAATTTGTAATAGGGAGGAGGGTCTATCTGTTAAAGCCAAATGTCCTTTCAATTGAAGTACCGGTATGTTTTTTCATGGCCTCAAAAGATCCGGTAGAGTACAAAGCACCACCTCACCCGATTGTTTTCAAACCGGATGCAGGACCACTCAATGTGTACTTGCCCGATACTTTTCTTCACTTTTCACTTCTCCATATTCGTCGCTAGCCAGCTTTACACGAACAGTGTCATCTGCATATGGAGTTGTTCAGAAGTCATTTTCATAGCGTTCATCAGCTGCATTATTCGCCTGCACTCGAGTGCAATGTTAACACAGCAAGTCACTGTGTGGACAGCTGATGGGAAGATAGATGAGCTATGGGAATGCGATCTCTTTGTCGAGGGGGGTAGGAGCTCTCTGTCGTAGCTCAGTAAAAGAGTGAGATGGATAGGTTGACAAATGAACAGAGAGCGAGGGGGAGAGAGACTGCAACGGGGGCGGAGGCCGCTCAGTGGGGATCTGAGAGGAAGGAGGTAGCGGTGGAGCTGACCACCGTTGGGACCAGAGAAAGGTCATGGTGAAATGGAAACTGATTCTCCACCCCGACTCCCTGGGTAATATCCAGTGACTGTGCCAATCCCTCTCCACTATGACGCCGTAGCGCTACCTCTGCAAACCATAATGTTCAGGTCTGACAGAGCAGGTCGCAGAGTCTGTTGGGGTACATCCTTTATCATGCCCGAAGGGGTTGTGCCAAGTTGGTGGGGGTCTGCGTTCACTGAGCAAAGTTTCTGACAGCCTTTGAGCTTCCAATGGAGACTCCACCGGAGGTTTTGACCCAAGTTCCGTTCCTGCACAACCCTTTGAAATGCACAGCTCCTTCGCATCAATTACCATAACGGAAACCCACCAGGAGTCTGACAGTGTGGGTTGAAGAGAGAGAGACCTATTAGGAATGGACTTTTGACTGAAATTCCTCAAATTAATCAATACCATTTATTGAAGCATTTTCTCTGATTCATTTGTCATCTATATTGGAATTGAACTATTTTTAAGAAATTTGGCGGAAACTGGGAACATTTGCAAACAGCTACATTTAGTGTCCCTCCAGTATAGTGTCATCTTGAAAGCAATGTTTTCAGAGCAGTTTTGACATAGCAGGGGTCATGATCAGTCCAATTTGACTCCATTGCACCAAAAACACCAATCAACAATCAATTCCACCAAAATCTCCCTTCAATTCGTGTGTGGTTACATTTGAAGTATCCAAGATTGCACAATCCGAGAATTCTGTATCCCATTTCATGAACGTCACCATCTATCTGACGGTTTGGACTCAAATCAACACAAACAAACAAGTCAACAGTCCTTTTTCGTAGTCACATTATACCCTGGCCCTTTGAATAAAACGCACAACCACAAGCAAGATCAGCCTTGTGCTCATTTTTTATCAGCCCGCTAACATCTCACGCTCGGGATAGCGCAAGACAGATTGAAGGGCCAGCTGTAGGAAATTCAATGAACTGTACCCGGTGGCGAGATTACTTTCGTGAGACATTTAAAGGGCTAGCCTTTTAGCGCGACAATGGTGTGGTAAATAGCCATTATAATATGAAGTGTTCAACCAAATTGCTTCCCACTTTCACTTTCACGGATGGTTTGAGGATCTCCTGCAGTTAAGAGTGGGCAGCGCTGCTTTTGTCAGATGTTAATCAGCGATGGGGATTGTTGTGGAGAAGTAAAACATTATGAAACAAATGTAAAGGGCAGCACAAGCAAGATCATTCCTGCAGTAGTAGGCCAACAATTCCCATGGTGGACTGTCTATTTCTGTCTCAGACGTTGAACTTTTTGTTTATATCACCTAACAATCAATGTTTACTTTATCTTGTAGCATCTACATTATAGTGTAAAGCAGCATGCATTTCTCGGCTATTTCTCGCCATCTCCAACCCAATCATATACTGTAAATAACATTCCTAGTTAGCCAGCCCAGACCATCACGGGACATTTGCTGCCAACTAACCAGAAAATGTGTTTCTGGTTCCTGAGACTATTATATGGTTTTCAAGCAGCAAGAGTCCGCGAGCTTGGCTGACTTCCTGATAGAGATTTATACAAGAATCATGTGAAAGCTGGATGTGGACATGCACATGGAAGCGTAAAAGACATTTATTTTTCCTCCGGGGCAAATATATGATGAAGTCGTTCTTTGGACCTCTTCCTTCTGGTCTTGGTGACCAATAAAAGCATTTTATTTTAGAACTTGTTTCAGTTGTCATAGCTTCAGTCAATTGTGGTTTATTGCAGCATAAAAGAACAACTCTGACCATCATATTTAAAAAACAGCTTTTCAGTGTTTAGTCTGCTGTGAGTCAACTTTGGCATTACATGCCTTTTTACGGAAACGGACAATGACGAGCAGGAAAAAGCCTAACTTGATCTATGTTTCGAAGTTGATCAAAATACCATCCATCCATCCAGCCATTTTCCGATCCGCTTTATCCTTACCAGGGTCGCGGGGGGTGCTGGAGTCTATCCCAGCTGTCTTCGGGCAGTAGGCAGGGGACACCCTGAACCAGTTGCCAGCCAATCGCAGGGCACACAGAAACTAACAACCATTTGTGCTCAGACAAGTGTTCAATCAGCCTGTCATGCATGTTTTTGGAATGTGGGAGAGAACCGGAGTACCCGTAGAAAACCCACGCAGGCACGGGGAGAACATGCAAATTCCACACGGGAGGCCGAAGCTGGAATCGAACCCGGTACCTCTGCACTGTGATGAGGCCTGATCAAAATACAATTTTTAAATGTACCGGTAATTATTTTTTTATTTAAGTTTTAGAACAATAGTTTGGGTGCCAAAAATAGGTAAAAGTGACCCATAGAACCCCCTGCTTGGGAAAAAGTATCACGGATTGTTGCCGTACTTGCTTGACATATCGACTAGTAGAGTAGAACGAGGGGACCTTGGGCAGTTTCTATTTGGTGAGGAAAAAAATTGAACACGAGACTGAGGACAGCAAGACAACGAGGCACAACAACAGGGTCAGCTAATGTTTTGCCATTGGGGTTAATTTGCGTTATCTTTGTAGACTCAAGGCCAAATTTTGCTTGACTAAGGAGCCACCAACAGTGGCTTACATCACAGATACAGTATTGCCTCGGGGCACTTGAAACCCCAAATGTTCAGGTGCTATAAACAAAGTACAGTAGTGGTGGATTCATGGATGAAAAAGCCTTGCGAGTGTCTTCCATACGTAAATTCACTCAAGACTCGCGGAAAAGGTCCACGGGGCAGTGGTATGCATTGAGGGGTGTCAAACGTTGGCTCTTTAGTGAAGACACAGCCAAAGCGGCCTTCACTTCAGTGTATTTCATCATCCCCAAACCCGTCATCTCGATTATCCCCCCCCCCCCCCTTTCTGATCTCTTGCCCTTGTTTTCGGCCGATCCCCACTTTGCGGCCGTCATTCACGACCGCCTGGCTTTTTGACACGCGTGCAAATTGGCAAATTACAGGATGGCGAGCTGTCACTAGTCAGATTCATGTGGTCACGAGGGGGGGGAGATCGGGGCAGAGGGAAGGTGGGGTGCCAGATTTACAGGGGGGGGGACATTAGCCCGGTTCACTCTGGCCTAACATTGTTAACGCTGACCGCTTGATTGACATTCACTGCTGTCATGATTTCAAAAGCTCCTCTGTGCTGTGCTGCTTTTAGGAGGCTTCCTCAAGTGCTCCACCACCCTTTCTGTCCATGTCCCCCTCTATGTTCTTTCCCTATTCTGCATTACACCACTTCATTTGCATCAGCCGCTGAGTTTCCTCTCACACGAAGCCTCCAGCAAGGCCCTCTTTGTCTCAGCGTGAACGCAGAGGGCCTCCCGCTCTGCCTCTTCTGCCCCGGGATGGGGCTGGCGTTTTTCAGGGTGGGCTTGCTGGGAGGAACAGCATGATGGTGTTATTGTAACTGGGCATGGGCCCCTCTCAAGCAACGTCCACACGGCTGCGTCTGGTTCATCCAGTTGATCCCCCGGGGAAGGATGTCTCTCTTCAAGAGAACAGGAAGCCGCTGCTGAGGATGGGATTTCTGGGTAAATAAAAGAACCGCTGTTTGCAATCCCGGAGAGGCTTCAGGGACAGTCTCTCGTCTCACTCCGGTGATTTGTAGTGCAGTGAAAGTGGACTTGTTGAGAGAGTTGATGCTACATGGTGCCGACTGAACAGTCCTGGGACAACAATAAAAAGGTTGATATGATCCTGATTATCAAAATAAAAGTAAATTCAATTCCAAGAAATAAATCATCGTCAGCGACATCAAACCGATCAACTTAGAACTTTTTGGCCATCAGTCGGTTCAAGTTATACACGTTAGTTTGTACACTGAGGCACTCACATCCCACATCAAAACTGTTTTTTTCAATTCAAATCATTTTTCGTTCCCACCTCAATGCATATATAGAGTTACTTTATGAATGGGGAAATTAAGGGAATTCATTTTCTCCCACATGCTAACACATCAGCTCTGCCATCAAAGGCGAGATCATTGGTGTCATCGCAATTGGTAAGTCAAAAGTAGACTTACTGATATTTCCAAAATACAGTCAAATCTCGGTTTTTGTCCATAATTCGTTCCAGAAAACTGTTCGAAAACCGAAATTGTTCAAAAACCGAAACCACACTCTTTTTAAAATAAAAATGTTTACTGAACACGTCTGCTCACAATGGAAAGCAACACGAGGAAGCGTCACTTCCTCGTGTAAGGAAGGCGAGAGGAGTCAAATGGTGCATTCAAGTGCGCTCCGTTTGTTCGAGAACTGAAATTTGTTCGTCATCCGAGGCATTAAAAAACTCGAAATGTTTGATCCAAAACCGAATTGGTCGAGAACCGACACGTTCGAAAACCGACCTTTGACTGTACTATGGAATGCTGTAATGTATTAACCAAATCGCTTATTTCTTTTCCATTTATTTCAGCCATGGGAAAACCAAAACAGACTCCGTCCCCCCTGCTGAATCCCCACCCACCACCCCCCTCTTGCTTTTAAGTGGTTAGAGCGTGTTCCTAGTCTGATTAAATTAATGGCGCCCCTCGCTGCGTGCGAGGGCCCTCATGCCCAGCTGATGGCTACTGTTTGCGTTGCAAGTGCAGTCTTCAATTTCAAGGGGTTAGGGCATTCCAGGACCGGTTTTAATTAACACGGAGACAACACCTCTCTCCCTGCTCATCTTTGACTCGGGAGCTGCTTCCAGGGTGGCAAGTCTGACACCATCCCCGCATGCTTCTGATTAAAGCGGAGCTTCATTTACCACTGCCTGCAATCAACAAAACACCACTCGTGGCATCGTGCCCAGACATCGGCGGTCGAGTAGGCCTAGCCCCGCCCTAGTCCACATGAACAGATTTAGCCTGATCTCTGATACAGGAGCTTAATCTCTCTGTGATGTGATCAAGGATGCTTCTCATGTCACAGGACTGAAAAGGCTTAAACAGGTAGAAGCAAGTTGGCGACCCTGTGAAAAGTCACATTTGTGCTTCTTTCGTCAGCTGATGGATGGCGGCGTGGATGTGCCTCGCATTCTGCCGGTGACCTCATACACATCCCAATCCCTCCGCCCGTCACTACCTCTAAATATAGTCAAAAGCCATTGTTCAAATAGCTCGGGTTGCCTCCCTTTTTTGATGTTCTGGGCGGAACAAAGCTGCCAGTGGCCCTCATGCACTTAAAGAGAACACTCCAGTTTGGAATCCTGAACATGACGCTTGTGTCAACCAGTCCATTAACACCTCGGCGCTCTTGACGTTAAACGGATCTGTTACATACAAGTTAAATCACATTGTGTGCGAACCAAAATAGCAAGAACACGGTTCTCCAAAACAAACAGACAAGATAAAGGATGGTGTCGCTCAAATAAAAAGCTCGTAAACCTGAGGATGACTATGTCTTGAAAGCCCAAATCTGTTTTCTCCTGCATCTGCTGTTAAGTATGTCGCGAGACAAGCAATGTCTTTAATGATGAGATGTTTCAAACAACTTTTTTACATGTTACATATACACAACAGAACAATAACTTTATATTTCGGAGACCAAATTTGTTTTGTTTTTCAATTAACTTGCTGAACTTCCCTTTTCTCATCTCCATCCAGTCCCACGGCGATACCTGATGATACTCCCAAGGTGCATTTTGACAAGGCCTCCATTTTACCACGAGCCCAACGCTATTATAAAGGAATACATTTCAACTGCAATGTCACTTCTCGTTAGTGTACGTGGTACTTTCTTGTCTTTGATTAGTTCACGAAAATGTTTCCATTTAATAATGCCAACAGCGATTCTTTGGGCTTTTTCTCTACTTATTACCTTTAACAAAGGGGAATGCATTACGTTTGACGGAGTGTGCTGATGAATTAGAAATGTTTGTTTCTTGTAAAAAAGGCAGCGCCTCTCTTGAAGCAGCCCTTTAAATGTTTATAGCGTACAACTGACCTCAAATTGGAAATTAGTGTTGGCTCACTAATGCAACTCCCGGCTGTTGTTAATTTGATATTTGTCCAATAAATGGCAGCAAGGTTACGGCACTGTTCATGTGGTTGATGAGGGGCTCCCCAATGTTTCATGCAACCGTGTCATATTATGGGCTCACGCAGTTTTTAGCTACACACATTGTGAATGTATTCGTTGAAATACTCACCTATCTGTGGTTTTGGTGCTCTTTCTGAAGAGCCCCAAAGATGCAGCAAAAAGCCTTTCTTGATCTCTCTTTTGTCAAGGAAGTGATAACATCTCCATTTTGTGTCAAGCTTTGTATATCGGTGACGACTTTAGCCTGTGTTGTTAGCGGAAAAGTCTATGTATGTACCTTGCACAGTTCTGGCGAATTGAAAAAAAAAAAAAATGTTCATTTCATGCTTTAAAAATGTAAAATGAGTATGGAATGACAAACTGTTTTGAGAATACAGTCAAACCTCAGTTTTTGTCCATAATCCGCTCCAGAAGGCTGTTCGAAATCTGAAACCACGCTCTTTTTAAAATAAAATGTTTACTGAACACGTCTGCTCACAATGGAAAGCAACACGAGGAAGTGATGCTTCCTCGTCTACCCGAGGAAGCATCACTTCCTCGTGTAAGGAAGGCGAGAGGAGTCAAATGGTGCATTCAAGTGCGCTCAGTTTGTTCGAGAACTGAAATTTGTTCGTCACCCGAGGCATAAAAAACTCAAAATTTTTGGTCGAAAACCGAATTGGTCGAGAACCGAGACGGTCGAAAACCAAGGTTTGACTGTATTGGAATGAATATGTAGTATAAAGATATGTAGATGCACATAGAGTACATACAACTAACATACTGTAAGAATTATGTCTGGGTTTTTTTTGTTTTTTTTTATGCATTTGGTTGCCTCAGTTGGAACAAATAGCGTAAGTAATGCACCTTCCCCAGCCGTTTGTGCAAAAGTCAACAGAAAGACACAAGGCAGAATAGGAAATGTGCTGCAATGATTGCTGCCTGGGGCACACTGAACTGTGGAGCCACTTAAAAAGAAGGAAAAAGAAAAGAACTCCAATGATGTGTTGTCAAACTGCGGCCGCCTATTTTGTCAGTGGAAACAATATCAGTGATGTAAAGGAAATGGGACATGAATGGCCCTGTTTACAGTGGTTGGATGTTCACACATAAGCAGCAAGTTCCAACATAAACATCCACTTAGTGCATGTAAATCTTTGGGCTATTAATAAGCTCTTTTATCTGCTCTTTTTTGGAGAGCTGCCCTGGAGGCTTCTGGGTAAATTGGGTCCTCACTAACTCACCCACCTCTCGTGTGTGTGTGTCTTTCTCTTTTCTTTTTGTCTCTTTGGCCAAAGGCAAAGGAACCGCTTTCCAAATGTTAACGTCTCCGCTTCAGAGGTTTCTTATTGACAGATTTTAGTCCGTCTTAATGTCGCACCAGCGATGTGGGTGATTTATGAGCATCCGATACTTGATGACAGAACTTTGTCGGTTTGGTTGGAATCGATCGTGTCACATTCAAATCAATGCGGTGTTTCTAACGTCGGCCTAAATGATTTCATTTCCTGCAATTCATTTTTGCTCAGCATGCATGCCGTCTGAACGGTCCTCGGATGTTTGATGTGGGATCCTTTCAAGCCAGCAAATAACTGCATTCATGATGACATTTTAGCACTATTTATACAATTGAATTGCAAAGACAACCACAATAACAAGGCGATCCATAACTGGATGCTGGTTGACCAGGTTGTTCTGATTTCGCAGACACTGAAAAAAAAAATGGCGTGTAGAATGTACTCAATGTTATTTTGTCAAGCGGCTGCACACAATAGAATCATCTGGATTTTTTAAAAGTAGCTGTATAGTTTGCTTGAAAAAAAATGGATCTGGATCCAGATGGCTTTATTTCGCGCAACCACTTGACAAAATACAATGTGACGTACTTGCCTGTTATACACCTGGAAAAAAAAACAACTGCCAATATTCATATGAACGAAGACATAAAACTCAACTCTGAAGGCTTAATGTGAAGGTGTGCTGCACCGCATGCCTTGTTAATGCTGGTTTTTAGTTGGTAAAATTAGAAAAAGCAAAAGCCGTCACCTTTCGAGGTTACATGGTACCTAAAGTGTGTGCAGTACCATTGGAGTAAATGTTTTCCCTCGCTTGACGATCATTAAATTGTTTTCACACATTGACATTCTTGCATTACATTAACCCCTCGTTTATCGGAGTTAATGGGGACCAAAACCACCCGCGATAAAGGAAAATCCACGAAGTAGCGACCCACACCCCTCCATACAGGTACATGTACATATTTATAAGGCCAAATTTAATGGTATGCATGCATGTAGAAGTACATTTTGAAGTAATTAACATGACTTAATGCTGTATACTAATAGATTTAAACATGTATAAGTTAGTTTAGTTTATGAATAACAAAATACAGTTAACATAATTTTTTTTTTTTTTAAGTCCGCAAAAAGTCCGCAAACGGTCCGCGAGAAGCTGCGAAAGTCCGCAAAACAACAGAGAGTCACATAGAGCAACATATACAGTAATGTACTACATATACAGTCAAACCTTGGTTTTCGTCCATAATCCATTCCAGAAGGCTGTTCGAAAACCGAAATTGTTCGAAAACCAAAACCGCGCTCTTTTTAAAATAAAAATGTTTACTGAACACGTCTGCTCACAATGGAAAGCATCACGAGGAAGCGTCACTTCCTCGTCTACCCGAGGAAGCGTCACTTCCTCGTGTAAGGAGGGCGAGAGGAGTCAAATGGTGCATTCAAGTGGGCTCAGTTTGTTCGAGAACCGAAATTTGTTCGTCATCCGAGGCATAAAAAATTCGACATTTTTGGTCGAAAACCGAATTGGTCGAGAACCGAGACGTTCGAAAACCGAGGTTTGACTGTATATGAAAAGAACATTTTTTTTTTAAGTCCGCAAAAAGTCAGCGAGAAGCTGTGAAAGTCAGCAAAACAACAGAGAGTCACATAGAGCAACATTACAGTATTGTACTACATGTTTATGAAAAAAAAAAAAAAAAAATTATGAATATGTTTGAAAAAATCCTCGATGCACTCAAGTCACGATAAACGAACCGCGAAATAGTGAGGGATCACTGTACTCAAAAAAGGCAAAAAAAAAAGTAGGGTGAACGAACAATGTTTTCTTGGGTCGAGTTGCATATATGCGATTTTGCTCAGAGCCTCAGTTTTACAAGCAAACTTTAGTTGGGACCCTAATCTGGTGAAAATCAAAGTTCTTTGTGCCCGGAGTAACTTTCGTCCTGACTTTCCAGTCTCTCTCTGGATGTGTTATGTTCAGCAAGACGGTGACAGCACTCCCTTCCACATTTTCCTCTGCAGACTGATGAGTTCTGACAGAGCGTATGAATTCATCTCCCATTTTTCTCTCTCCCTCTCTCATGCAGACCGGCTTTCAACTCTTGTATTTCTTATTTCTGTTGACAGGAAAAAGTTGTTTTAGCTTCCTCCCTTCCCTTCGTGTCCACGACAAGCCTACTTTTCCTGGCTCGGCTGCGTCCACACCACTGTGTGTGTGTGTGTGTGTGGAGTATGCTCGCATATAGAGTCCGTGCATGTCTATGTATGTGCCATTACTTCAGTGGAGTCGAAGCCGCTTTCATGTGCGCGCCAAGTGTGCAGAACCGTTCCACCAGTGAAGGACGGCCTCTCCTGCCGCATTGGGTTACGCTCTCTTTTCGGGAAGAGCCAAATACATTTTTTTTTCTTTCTTTTTAATCTGATGTGGGATCTTTTTGTTATTTGTCCATGAAATTACAACTGAGAACATGTTATACTTGAGGGACGCAATGAGTGATCTTTTCCACACTGGCGCGTGGACGCACATAAATGGAGCAGTTTAGCATCGTATATTATGACCGAGTCAGAGCCAGATTCCCGCGGTAGCCATCTTTTTGAAATAGCAAACAGTATTACTGGAAGCTCTTCCCGTAAGCGCCGCGAGGGATAAGCCACTTGGCCCGAGCCCGCCGCTGCCGCCGCCGCCGCCGCCGCCGCTGCCGCCGTTGACATCCCAAAGGCTGCGATGTTCATGTCTCAGTGTCGTGCCTGAAGTAAACTGACAGCCATCTTGAAGCGCATGTTGCAGACGACTGTCTTGCGGTTTGTGTTGGTCTCGAAAGCAGATGGTGGCACAGTTTCCCCCCAATTTCCCAATCATCCACCAAAGCGCTTTAGTTGTTTCCTCCCTGGGTCCATCGATATCAAATTTTGGATCGCTATATTACTGTCGGTCTCAAGTGGCCGGTGCTTTTTCACCACTGTCAGAATTTTCAAAACAAACTCCGCCACCCGCGCGTGAACTCTCTCGCCAACACGCACACACACACTCTTCAGTCGATTTTAATCTAATTATACAAAAATATGTTCATTTCTATGTTGTGTCACAACAGCACCAACAAGCAAAAGCACTTTATTTTTACTTATTATATTTATTTATTTATATATTTATTTATGTATTGATTTATTTATTTGTATTTATATGTTCGTTCATTTATTTATGTATTTATTTATTTACTTATCCGTTCGTTTATTTATTTATTTATTTATTTTGTTAATTGAAATTTCGAACCAAATTTTACAGCCTGCAAATCTCCGCCCCCAAATTCTATGCACGACTCTTTCTGGTATTAACAATAACATGGATACAAGTCGACATATGTAGGGAACATTATTGTATAGCTTCCCCCCCCACCCCCCCTTTCTTTCCTTGGCTTACACTGATATGTCAGCCTTTTATCACCCCAGTAAAAAAATGGCAAAAATTCAACCAGGCCTGGAAAATCAGACCCAGCATGTCCATCGCTGCTTGGGAATAGTTGCCACTCGGATCCAAGAAATGAAAAAAAAAAAAGTTTTGCCGTCTTATTTCAACATTGTAAGTGTGCTTCACACTTGAGATGGAAAATACAGCCTGGCTGCCAAAGGCTCGACGATCCAGCAGGACGCTTTGATATCTGCTCACATTTCTTTGATGCTCCCAACACGAGATATGCAGAGATATTTACTAAATCAAAGACGCCTTTCTTTCGACAGCTGCGGAGAATTTAAGATGAATGGAAACAGTTGTCTCACACTGAAAACACAGCAACGGCACCTTGAGGAGAAAGCCATGTTTTCATGTCTGGTGAAATGCCATACCCCTAAAAATGGATTCTTATTTAATGTCTGTGGGAGTGGAGGACGGATGGGGTTTTTGTTTTTTTCAATAGAAACGCGATTGAATATGTCTACCATTTTATGTTTAAGCAACAATATGAACAGCAACAGTCTGTGATGAAATGCCAACAAATTATTTGCCAACAAAATATTATCCACGTTCGTGTCGGATCTTTATTTGGAGCATGATTTGCAAATTACAATGCACTCAAACTACTTTTATGCTATGTGTACAGTATCATAATCAATCGCCTAATGCCCAATGGGTTACATTCTGGTTGACTACGATCTTACATCTATAATTTCATAAAATTGCTTTTTTGGGGCAGGGGGGGGGATCAATATTTGAGTCTTATCTTCTGCAACAACTTTTTTTTTCTCTGAGGAACCACCTTCTTTTTGCCCAATGTCTTTTAAAATGATACATTGGACTTGTCATGATTCGGTTTGGGACCAACAGGTGGCACTGTAGGGCTCCCCCTGCAGCTGCACACCTGTTGGTCGTTAGGTAATTAGTTCTATTAAAGGACTCCCGCCCGAAAACTCATTGTCGGGTCATTGTGGCTGTTGCTCTTCGCTGCTGTCATGTTTGTTTGTTTGTTTGTTTGTTTGTTTGTTTGTTTCGGTTATTTATATTTTTTGTTTCAGTCATGGTTTTTGTTTGATACTTTGGACTTTGTTTAAGATTTAGTTTTCTGTGTTTTAATACAATCTGTCTAGTTCACCCTGCTCCTCCCTCCTGCCTGCTTTTTGGGGTCCACCACCACCTCGCAAACGTGACAGGACTCAGTTATTAATTTACTGTATTATTCATCATATTTTCATATTTCAATCACATTTTTTTTTACTTAATTATGTCCACTTTCCTGGATGATGCTTCTCATTTTTATTTGGGTGTTGAAAATACCTTTTTTTTTCCCCACGTTTTTGTATGCCACGTGCACTTTTAACTCACGTTTCAAATATTTTTCAGAATAGCATTTCAGAGCCTTACAATGGACATTTTTCAGTTTGCGATTTTTAAAAATTTTTTTTTTTTATACTTCTGTATTTATTATATCAAATCACGTTTGTCAGGCTCACAAATTGTCTTAGTTTCAATTTTTTCTTCATTTATGTTCCACTATCCCTCCTTATTTCTTAGTTTTGGAAGCACAATCCTCATACGTGCTGAACATCGTCATTGTCCCCAAATGATTCTTTCATAGGAAGAATGAAAATGAAACGACTGGTGCTACGCTTCCACCAGACTCGACTCGACGCTTCAAGAGCGCTTTGATTGACGCGAGTGGCATTGAGTTTGAGCCGCCTTAAGAGCGCCCATATCCCTTTACACTCTGCTGGAAGCGGAGGCAGGCTGAAAATGGCCTCTCCCAGGGAAAGCCGACAACTGGCTTTCAGCCCGACCGTTTGTCTTCATCAATCAACCTGCGCTTGTTGACCGAGCAACATGATGTCAATATTCTTGTCATGCATACCCTCGACAGGGAGTGGGGAGCCCCTGTCGGTCCTCTCGATGGGCGTTTCCTGTCCCGCAGCATTCTGGGAGATGTCAGCTTCCGTTTTTTTTTATTTTCTCTCTCTCTCTCTATCCTGCATGCCGCCCCCTTTGTGTTGCCGTTGTTTGCTTTGTGGCAGCTCCTCTTGTGTTTTCCCTTTCTTGTGACGCTTCCCACCTTACTACGCCGAACTGGATGCAGCGATGCGCCGTTTGATCGGCGCCTCAGATAAGCGGCGCGGCGCGCTCAGATCAGCGCATTAGTATCTCATTTGAAAGAATGGTGTCAGTGTGTTGACAAGCCGGCGATAAGTCGGCGGCTTCTGACGGGGTAGAGCGAGGGAAAAGGAAAAACACGTTTAAAGCAGATAAATGCCTTAGGACTCCATCTGTCTGTCTCATTGTCCCTATTGTAGTTTATTTCGGGGTGATGCTGAAAAACCTCTCGTTTAAAACGGCCTTTTGGGATGTTAGTTTATTAGAAGTGCGACGAGTTAATGTTATCTGCCGCTTGCTTTTGTATTTACTGTCGACGGTGGGAAGCCTTTTATCATTCCTTTTTGTTGCAACACGGGAAGTGGGAATGGACGATGAGCTCGCCTCTTCGTTCGCTTTCAACGAGCAGCCACGTCAAGCTGCCTCTTGCGCGTTGCTTGTTTTTTTCCTCTTCGACTTCTCTTTCTTCTTGGTCATTTGCAGCGTCGCGTTGGCCCGTGGCAACGGGGTGCTTCTCACGGGTCAATTTGGGGGAGGAGACTCCCGCTTGTCAGTCATTTGAAGCACACCACACAATATAAGAGCAGTGAGCACTCGTCAAGATTTGATTTACGGTCAAACCTCGGTTTTCGACCATAATCCATTCCAGAAGGCTGTTTGAGAACCGAATTGTTCGAAAACCGAAACCACGCTCTTTTTTAATAAAAAGATCTTCATTGAACACGTCTGTTCACAATGGAACACTCACGAGGAAGCGTCACTTCCTCGTGTAAGGATGGTGAGAGGAGTCAAATGGTGCATTCAGTGCGCTCAATTTGTTCGAGATCCGAAATTTGTTCGAAAACTGAAACCACGCTGTTTTTAAAATAAAAATGTTAACTGAACACGTCTGCTCACAATGGAAAGCAACACGAGGAAGCGTCACTTCCTCGCCTACCCGAGAAAGCGTCACTTCCTCGTGTAAGGAAGGCGAGAGAAGTCAAGTGACGCATTCAAGTGCGCTCAGTTTCTTCGAGAACCGAAATTCAATCGTCATCCGAGGCATAAAAAACTCGAAATTTTTGGTCGAAAAACGATTTGGTCGAGAACCGAGACGTTCGAAAACCGAGGTTTGACTGTACATTTTTCACATCAGGTGAGATGTTCGAAAACTCTTTCTTTCCTCTCCAGGACTTTCCAAATGGTTTGCGCAATGACTCGGATTCAAATTTTCAGCTTCTCTCACGTAGTTCATTGTCTTTTTTTTCACCTCGAGGCGTATCTCAAATTTTCACGTTGGTTACACCCAACAAAAATATATTCAAAGAATGATGCACCACAGAGCATTGAATTGCCCATTTCCCTCACGTATAAATGCCTCACGAATCTTTTGGACTGATTCATTGTCTCCCACTAGGTTTTTGAAGGTGAGGGAAAAAAAACATTTTATTGAAAAAAAAACTTTTTGGGAGGCTACTTCATTAGATTAAGTGCAACAATTTACTGTTGTCTCCCGCTGGCTTCTGTATTTACTGTCTACACCGGGAGTTTATTATCATTTATTTTGATTACGGCACAGGAAGTTTGTGTTGGTGATATTCTCCCCCCCCCACCCACTCCCTCCGGCTTTAAAAGAAGGCTTAGCCGCAGCTTAGCGCCCAGGTCAAGCTGCCCTTTGCCCTTCCCGCGGCAGCCTTTTGATGTGGTGCCAGCGCTCTGCCTTTTTTTTTTTTTTTTAACGGGACATCCGAGGGTCACGGGAAGGCCCCCGCATGACGCCTCCCGTCGCAGATGTTTCTCGCGATGCCCCCTGCGCACGTCGCCCTGCCCGCCCTAGTGCCCATTATTATTTTATAGTTTGGTTCTGCATTCCTTTCAGTGCAAGGCGGACCTTTTGGGCTTTATTGCTTACACATGTCCTTGGCTCTCTCCCTTGGCGGGGAGAGGGGATGGCCAACAGAAGACCTGCCATCCAAACTCTCCCCACCTTGAACTAATCGTCGGGAGAGGGCTTGCGTGGCTCTCTGCCCCCCAACTCCCACCCCCGCCCTCCTGCGCAAGTCAATTTGTAGAGACATAAACAGATACTAAAGCCAACGTAACAAACGCTGTGATTTATCAGGCCGCTTCACATCAAATTATCACAGCGCCCTCCTGCCGTCAGAAACCATAATGACGACACCCCCCCCCCCCCCACCCCCCAACCCTTTTACCCGCGAGCCCCTTCAGAGGTGAACCGTGGTCACACTTCATTTGGGAATGCACAAACATGTGTCCCTCTGTCTGCTTTCTCTCTGAGCGTGACGCTTTTAAACAGCCAGCGATCACGCAGGAAGGAGCGTGAACAGATTAAAGAGGACACGCATTGATAAAAGGGAGAATGTGCGACTGCGCTTCTCTTCGCTACTTACACGCAGTGTTGAAATTGTTTGGTGGTGAGCACGATTGCACACATTTTCAACCAGTTATTGTCAAAAAGTGTGAGTCACCAAATCTTGCGATTTTCTTTTCACTCAAAATAGGAGGACAAATAAAGTAATCTCCCCATGTCACAGGTCAAGTCAAGTCAAGTACAACTTTATTGTCAAATGTGCGTAACATACAGCACAGATGAAATGTCCTCCCTCTTAAACAGACAACAAGAGGAGCCGCTGCGGGTGCTCATCACCGGTCACCCAACGCAATCCTGCTATATTGCCGTTAAACTTTTTTTATGCATCGGAAAATGTATTCAGGCGGTACGGCGGTCGACTGGTTAGCATGTCGGCCTCACAATGCAGAGGTGCAGGGTTCGATTCCGGCTCCGCGTGACCATGAGTGCGAATGGTTGTTCGTCTATGTGTCCCCCACCTACTGCCCAAAGACAGCTGGGATAGACTCCAGCATAACTCAAGTCCTGACCTTCATGTTTTCAAGCACCTGCTAAGTTACTGTGGCAAGAAAAATCAAGCAAGTCAACCCAGATCTCCGCTACAGGTCCAGTTGAGTTAAGTCATTACTTATGTTAAGAAAGTACGAAATCGAGTCTTTTTTTTTTTTAAATGATCCCAGACCAGTCTCCGTTTTATCTCTGACTTTGTCTGCTCAAATAAACACAGAACTGACATGAACTTCATGTGGTGTACCTTTCTTTGTGGGTCTTGGTGTGAAGGATGAAATGAGAAGTCTTATTTTTGTATGATAAAACTTGCGTGTTGCCACCATTATCGATTTAATCAGATAACTAATACAGTCAAACCTCGGTTTTCGAACGTCTCGGTTCTAGACCAATTCGGTTTCCGACCAAAAATTTTGAGTTTTTTATGCCTCGGATGACGAACAAATTTCAGTTCTCGAACAAACTGAGCGCACCTGAATGCACCATTTGACTCCTCTCGCCTTCCTTACATGAGGAAGTGAGGCTTCCTCGGGTAGACGAGGAAGTGACGTTTCCTCGTGTTGCTTTCCATTGTGAGCAGACGTGTTCAGTAAACATTTTTATTTTAAAAAGAGCGTGGTTTCGGTTTTCGAACAATTTCGGTTTTCGAACAGCCTTCTGGAACGGATTATGGACGAAAACGGAGGTTTGACTGTACTAGAATCCAAATTTATGACTATTTGTTGTCTTTACGAGGTGGCCTCCGAACGTCATAGCATTTTGACCGAATCAAGTGACTCGAGTCACGGCCATCTACTAAAAAATTGTGTTTATTACATCTCTTGTCGAATTGAGTCATTGATTACCGACTACGTGTCCATCAAAGCGTATCAAAAAGGCTGTTTGATTCGGGATTGTGTGACATTGTTTCTTGGCTTTTCAAACTAGCCATGTCAGTTTTATTCATGTCGTGCCAATTCAAAAGTTATCTCATGGGCGCAGTGAGCATGTCAAGAACCACTGGCCGGGCATGCATCTTCCAACTTTCTCTGTACTTTCTTGCTCTAACTTTAGAAAGCTTTCTTGTTTTTATTAGATCGCTGTCATGTAAACACACCCTAACTATTGCCATGTTAGTTCTTCTAAATGTCTCAATTTCAACACCTGCAGTGGGCTGCAGAAGTCATTGGCTATAAAAACACCCGCGTCGTCTTCAATTGCGTTCTCGTTCCGTTAGTAGGAATTTTTCTGGAAACGAACAGATGAAAAAAAAAAAATGTTTTTTTTCTTCTGCGGCAAAGTCAGGTTTCAGCGCGACGTGGTGCTCGAACAGCCTTTGATCTGCGGCAGCTAGAGGCCAGCACATGGATAGTATATCTTTCAAAGATAAAAGTAAAAATGTGCAAAGGCCCATGATGTCATGCAGTCGTGGCCGCACGCCCGGGAGTAAAAAGCGAAACTTTCACAGGCCCTGGGAAAAAAAAAAAAAGAAGGCTTCACCGGGGAGAAAAGGAAGGAGGGTGCACTCGTGCGCCTTTTGGGAAATCAATTACACATTGTCCGAGCTGTGATTCGTGCTGTAGGAACTTAATCGTGGGGGCCCTCTGCGTAGGATCATCCTGATGAGTTTGGACACTGTTGTTGCTCCCTGATGTCTGCTCACCTCTCTCCTTGTCCCCGTAGCCTTTAAAAGCTTTTTGGGTGTAATTTGCAACATTGGTGCACAACTTACAATCCTGCAGAGAGTCATTCGTCATCATTTGCTGCCGTATCTGTTGCTGGACGCTTCGCCTTTGATCACTTTGTATTTTATATTTTACATCTGTTCTACGTTTAATCTTTTTTTTTTTTTTGAAAGACGGAAGGAAGAGTTTGTACCTGGTGGCTCTGAAAGCATACGTAAATCTGCCATTTGAAAGCTTTGCGATAAGCGCGTATATGTCGACTTCCTGCCTTATGGGACTTGACTCACAACAATCTCTTTTTCTTTTTGAGGATGTGCTGCTCTTTCAAGATCTTATCTGCTCCTAAATCAGCACTCCCCCCCCCCCCACGAGGAAGTCCTTTTTAAACTATTTCCAGGTCTATCATTTCCAGTCACGCTGAGTGCATGTACGGCGGAGCCCCAGGAGCATAAGGCCCTGACCCAGCCTCCCCTTCTCGGCATCCCTCTCCCTTTCCACCAACACACTAATCATCCCTAATCACAAGTGAAATGCATTTTTCTGAGGAAGTAGCTGGAAAATTTCACAATCTGCATTGGTCCCGACCGGGCTGATTAGGGAAACATTACCCTGCTTTCACAGTCACTTTCAATCTGCCTTTAATCTGTCACTTCAATCGCCTAATTATTTAGTCGATGACCCGAGGACGCAATCTTAGAAAAGAATGAAATGCATGCCATATCATTTTCTCTTTCATTTGCGCCTGATATCGCCGCTTACATGTGTCCTCTTCCCTTTTCGGTGGAATACAGTACGCAAGCCTTGTCGGCGTGACAGTTAGGCATTTATGTGGTTGTTTCTAGGGGAGTGTATGCAAGTAAACGTGTCGAATCCTGGAGTGGATGAGGCATCATTTAGTTGTATTTACAATAATATCAAACAATAGCAACAACATATTGCAATGTGTGTCATTTAAAAATGAAGTTTAAAAAAATTAATAAAGGACTAAACTGGAACGTAACTGGTTATTACTAAAAAAACAACAACAAAATGGCGTCTTTCTTTTAGATCAGGTCCGTTTCAGTGCTTCGGTAGGTTTTGTTGTCTTGGTTATCAACATTCAATTCAATTAATTATGATACCAATGTCTATGAACTGAAATAATTACTGTTGATACCTGTTTTTGTTTTTCTTGATGTGGTGGGGAAGGGGGTTCGGTCGACAGTATACGATGGAGGAACTTATGTTTATGGAGTTTACGTGTATTGTGTTGGACGACAGCAGATTTTACAGTACAGTTAGACCTCGGTTTTCGTCCGTAATCCGTTCCAGAAGATTGTTCGAAAACTGAAATTGTTCGAAAACCGAAACCACGCTCTTTTTAAAATAAAAATGTTCACTGAACACGTCTGCTCACAATGGAGTCACTTCCTCGTCTACTTCCTCGTGTAAGGAAGGCGAGAGGAGTCAAATGGTGCATTTAAGTGCGCTCAGTTTGTTCGAGAACCGAAATTTGTTCGTCATCCGAGCCATAAAAAAAACTCAAAATCTTTGGTAGAAAACCGAATTGGACAAGAACCAAGATGTTCGAAAACCGAGGTTTGAGTGTATATGTTAAATTCTGAACGACACGGCAGTAATATGGTTCGCACGTCTGCCTTACAGTGCAGAAGTCCGGGTTTGATACCTTCCATATCCACATCTCTGGTCATGTGCGCTAAAGTCTCAAATGCTAGTCTTATTACCAAAAAACTGTGGATATACACCCACTGGCCTCAATGTAAGCACTTGCAAATGTGTAGTTTGCAGTCATTTGCATCACTAAAACATGATCTAACACTACTTGCTTACCTCAAGTAGTGACATGAGAAATTCCAAAATACATGCAACCACAACAATAATCATACTGTATTGCTTAATTGGTACCACTTTGACAATGTCAAATAAAAGTGAGCAATAATATCTTTGTGACGGCATCATATTTGATCGATCTCTTTTTCATAGAATGTAATCATGGTGTGACTGGTTTGTGTGTGCACACGCATGCCCTGCTTTCATACACGCGTGTGTGTGTGTGTGTGTGTGTGTGTGTGTGTGTGTGTGTGTGTGTGTGTGTCAACAGTAGCTGCTGAGCTGTGAATGCGGGCTGGGAATAAAGCAGTTTAGTCTGAGGAGCCTTCGGGGGGAGAACGGGGCTCAACGGGGGAAGCGGAGTTATTGGAAAGGTCATGATTACAGTAGGAGGTCAGAATAACTCGCTGACACTCTTTATACACAAGCGACTGTCGGCGTGCCCGGGGGGCTGTGGAGAACTATATTGAGTATTGACTATATGTCACAGCAATAAAGAGGCAGCCTGGCGAGCCTCCAAAGAGAGCGGGCTTAGGACAAAAAGAAAGAACGAGCGTCGCTGTCAGTGTTAACATGCTAATTTGACTCTGGAGGGGGAAAACGATGACGTCAAACTGTGAGCCGGCTATTTGTCTTTATCATGCTGTAAATACTGTACCGTGTGTGTATGTCCAGGTAGCATCCTGTTATACAGTGCTGAGCACGAGCGGGGTGGGTCAAACCTAAGGTCGGGTATCAAAAAGAGTCCTGGGTCATTTTTAAGTGGTTTTGTGGATTAAAGTTGGATTTAGTTTTTAATTGTCAAACAGTCTTATTTACCATGCTAATTTGCTCACAGGAAATCTTAACTTATTATGTTGTGCTATACTGCCCTGGTTAGGATTCACTGCTATAGACAATCATCATAACTCTAAGTTCACAGAGAAAATGACATTACATTGATTTCAAGCTGAAAATATGACAAAACTCCAAGCTTATGCTGGTCTTGATAGACAACAGCATCAGACACATGCAGTAGAATTTGTTTAACTGGGCCAGTGTGCCACAGTCAGACCGATAAGGACCCAGACCGGGTCCAAAGCATTTCTTTCATCTCTGCCCCTGGCCCTTCCTCTAATTGTGGACGCCTTGTTCCTCTTATCAAGCACACATTCTGGAGGGCCCATCGTGCTTATTTGTTCCTGACACACAATCTGCCAATAAAGCCTTGTTTAAAAGCGTGTAAGAAAACATTCCAAAGTCTGTCTGGCAGGCGGCGCGGTCTATAGCCTGACTTTTTCTCTTTTTTTTTTCCTCCACCCCTAAAGCCAATGCTTAGCGCCCTGAGTGGCAAAACACACCCGTGGAAGAGGTCATGAACTCCGGCACTGGCAGAACACTTTGACTTTAAGGAAAAGCAGTGTTCAAGCCAAAATAAACACAAAAAAGATGGACATCAAACAGAGTCACTCTTGGGATGAAATTGCATATTTGGGCTTCACTTAAATGGCAAGCGCATTCACACATATGATGACAATATGATACGCTTTTTTTTCTTTTTTTGATTATAGTAAACCAGAAATCCAGGCACAAAAATTATGTTTTTTTTGTTAAGATTTGATTTTAAAAAATCATTTGACATCATGTAATAAAAGGTTCTCATAGAAAATAATAGAAGCCCCCTTATTCATAAAAAGTCAAAACAGGCCAAAAGTCATATTGAGTCAGCAGTCATTATTAAAAAATTATATATATATATATATATATATATAAAATAAAATCACCCAGTCATAAAAAAAAACATAACACGCACACATGGCAATTAGCCGGTCAATGGCGAGCACGATAAGCTAACATATGGCTTCACTCAGGGCTTCTTGTCAAACAGCTCAATGCCAGTCACAGAAAATCCGAATCAAAGTACTTGGTCACAAAAAGCTGCTCAATAGTTTGATTGAGCCAACTGAAATGGAAAAAAAACAAAAAAACAAAATGAAAGCAATGGTACGACTGTATTGCAGTCCATTATTGACTGAAGCGTATTGGGCAAATGTAATTTTGTGTCACCTTTATTTGTTACATAATGCCGTGCAGCTGTTACTATTGATGCATTTAGCTGTTGAACGGCTGTGAATGTGACTTTAATATCAGATGACTTATTGCATTTGTCTGGCTGGTAGATGCAACGCGCGTGATGGGGCTTTAATAACAAATGGAGGGAACAAGTCAATCTAAAAAAAAGAAAAACTGCTGCAGAGGAAAAGTATTGATCAAGACACTCAGCTTGAAAAAGAATGCTCCGTTCAAGATCACAAATATGTATGCTCTCCTCTTCCTCCTCTCCTTTTATTTTCATCACCAGAGGTGAGTGGGGGAAATCTCATCTCCATTGGACTCGATTGTGCCGGAGCATTATCAGTTCACAAGAGCTGGGGATTTGACAGCTCTCTGCTCCATGGTGATTAATTACAGCTTGACTGTGGTGGGCCCTCGCCTTGCCCTCTCCCCTCCCCTTTTCCTCCCAGCATGCCGCTATCTGTAGGTGCTTGTGCGTGTGCAAGTGTGTTTGTGTGTGGTGGCTGGAGGCAACACCTGATAAGTGCTGCCCTTATTACTTGGTCTCATTGGGAGAAGGCCCAGGTGGCTAACGCAACCCAATCACACCTCGGTGAGGCCATTCGCGGCATGCGCTTTTTCTTTACTCTTTACAACGCAATAGAAAGCTACATTGTAGGCGAATGGGAGTTTTTGTGTGTGTGCCATGTTGGGTCGAATTACTCATACTCACCAGTTGTAGGATCTGACATCATCCAAATACGTCATTACTCTACTGAAGTATATGAGTGTACTTCTATATTTACCAGAGTCATATTTTGAAGATATTTCAGTTTTACTTCTACCTCTGCATCTCAGTCTTGGTCGATCACTCATCATTGCGGGCTCAAGACTCTCGAGCATCAGACAGAAAGAACAGTCTAATGGTAAGTTGCGGACATCATACCCACTATAATCGCACAGGAGAAGTGGCAAAGCGAGACCCGGATGTTAAACACTTAGTTGTGTTCATATGTGTGCTCCCTATTTGCATTCAGCAATCCAATCGGTTCTTGGGCATCTTCTCGGTACAAGGCCCCGGTGTGCGTCTGAGTGGCATTTTCCCCGAGGCTCTCACCCGCTCACGTTTTTGCATGTGATGGGGGGTGGGTGGGGGTGGGCTTCATTATAGTTGCTGTCAGCACTGTGGTTCTACGCCCCGAAGGCAACATGGTGGGGATGAGAGACGGGAAGACACATGGTAAGGCCACGGTGTGTGCATGCCTGTCACATGCCTGTCCCCACTGGTGGGCACGCAGGCCATGATGATGTCTTCCAGATGGACACGTTTGTGTGTGTGTGTGTGTGTGTGTGTGTGTGTGTCTGTGTGTGTGTGTGTGATTCACCCCTGAGTCAGTTAAAAAGCAAAGCAACAGACTCACGAACATGTGACTATTCTTACAACGACGAATGTAAACATCTCTTACATGCGCTCTTGAAACTCTAAAACTTTAGTACTTTGAGGCGTGACCACAACTTGTTCGATATGATCAACTTGAAGGCAAGTGACAGCACAATTCTCTGTTGAGAAAAATTATGTAAAGTATAACCTGTCACAGAAAAACATGACTGACTGGACAGACAATGCAAAGGAAAAATGTAAACAGTATTAAGATGAAAATGAAGTGAGCCAACAGATGTACAGTTAAACCTCGGTTTTCGAACGTCTCGGTTCTCGTCCAATTAGTTTTTCGACCAAAAATTTGGAGTTTTTTATGCCTCGGATGACAAACAAATTTCGGTTCTGGAACAAACTGAGCGCACTTGAATGCACCATTTGACTCCTCTCGCCTTCCTTACACGAGGAAGTGACGCTTCTTCGTGTTGCTTTCCATTGTGAGCAGACGTGTTCAGTAAACATTTTTATTTTTAAAAAAGAGTGGTTTCGGTTTTCGAACAATTTCGGTTTTCGAACATCTTTCTGGAACGGATTATGGACGAAAACCGAGGTTTGACTGAATATGGAAACGTTTTGCGCTTCCTGTCCAGTAGATGGCGGTATCCATCAAAGAGCTATAAATCCGCCTATGAGAAGAAGAATAAGCATACGATGACAATTAGCATTTATAAACAGGAGTAGGAATATAAGAGACTTGACTTGGGTTTTACCCTTGGACACAATGGAGAGCTGGATTGTGGTTCAGGTAAGGCAAAAAAGGGGGTTACAATGGCACTTGAGCGCCACTAGCATGCGCCTGCTGTACTTATCAGTTTATTGTTTGGCAAATAAGTGTGTGTGTGTGTGTGTGTGTGTGTGTGTGTGTGTGTGTGTGTGTGTGTGTATGTAAAGCTATTTTGTCATCCACCGTATGATCTAGATTCAACTATATATATTGCACACCATTTACCATTTATGATGGTTTTTTTTTTTTAATTAACTGACAGAAGAAATGACGTAAGTGCAGTTAAAATAACATGATGAATTGACTGACTGATCATTATCGTTTGGTTGAGCTTGAAAAAATGATGGAAAGATGATGACGGACTGGTAACCCTAACCCTAACCCTAGCTGAGGAACATCCTTAAATCATCGTGTCAGCCTTTAAATAATTTACCAAAGGCTCTCCTGGAACACTGAAAAGACGGACAATATACTGTCGAGTCTACTTCGTACTTCAATGATGAAACAAAGAGGTGGTCAATCAATAACCTCTTTTACTGTATTTGAAACAAAAAAAATTGGCATTTCTCTCTTAGCCTGCACACATGCTCGTAACCCTCGTCCTACTCCCTGACTCACGAATCCGGTCACAAATCACAGTCTCCTTTATGGTCTCAGAGACAGATGGACCATATAAAAGTTTTTACAGCAATCCACATGACACAACTGCAGGTTTGCTTCAATACATTCGAGCAAAGCATTCCCACTGTAGACCGAGTACAAACCCAGCAGTGGTTCTTCCGTGAACTGGTTTTATCGTTTGACAATTTCCGACTGTCTGCAAGGCAATGGCGGTGTCGTCATCAGAATGGATGAGCAGGTGTCTGAATATAATTGGATGAACAAGTTGGCAGTGTGGTTTGTGCAAGTGAGGTGAGAGTGAGTGAGCGGCCTCGTTTGAGTTGACAACTGAAAAACACATCAATGACATTACCGCTTAATTGAAATCGATGTCAACTGTTAGTGTTGACTACAAAAAAAAGTTATTCAACCTCTAATATGTGTATGTTGTTGAATGGGACTTGCTTTCCCATAAAAAAAAAAAAAGATGTGATTTACTTGAATCCACCTCTGACATAGCCTATACCGGGGGTCGGCAACACGCGGCTCCAGAGCCGCATGCGGCTCTTTAGCGACATCTAGTGGCTCACTGGAGCTTTATAAAAAATGTTAGAAAATGGAAAAAGATTTTGATATTAGGCTAATATAGCTCAAATAGATATAGATACATGTTGCAGCTCGTAAAAAGGAGAACTGTGGTGTTGGGTTTTTAAAACACACACTTTATTTCTGCTTTTAACAGTCTCGACAAACACAGACACGTCTGCGCCGGACTCCGTGCCTTCTCCCTTCTCGTTCGACTCGAGAGACGTTCAAAGACAGCCTCCGAAAAACGGAAATTCATGATCACTTCACTGACACTAAGAAAAGCGAAAATAATGCACCAAAACAAAAAATCAAGCAAGGAAATTACAAAATAAATTCTATGGGGGCATTTGTGAACACACAACAAAGGAATGAATAACATAAACAATTTTGAGACAGTCCATTCTCCGACATACATACAACATGTGTTTCCTTCATTGTAAGTTTTATAGAAGGCTTTTTTTTTTTTGCGGCTCCAAACATATTGATTGCAGCACTGATGCAGCAATACGGTGTTAAAGAACTCGTCCACATGTGCAATCCAACTAGCGCGCATCAAGTGACATGTCTATTTCATTCCCAAGTGCTATCAGTCAGCCTGTCCATCACTGCCACATAAACAGCTTTTAGCGTCATCAACAGTTGAGGTGTATTCCCTCACCCCCTCTTTTGGATTTACCTTGTCATCCTTCATTTGGCAAAAGGGATTCCAAAAAAATGAATGACAGGCGAAGAAGAGGAGAAAAGACAACACCGAGGGAGGATTTAAGGGAGAAAAGACACTCTGGAGCTGTTTGCTCTGCGATGGACGGACAACAATGAGCGAGCGCAGGCGGCCATTGCGAAGAGATGACAAGAGAAGAAGATGAATGAGGGGCCACTCGAGAAGATAAGAGTGTTTCTTCACTTTTTTTTTTTTTTTTATTCCCCCATGCTGCCTTTCTTTCGCCTCTCTAGCTATGATGAGGTGAAAAGGCAATCTGGAAGTGAACATTTCCGAAATATTTTTTTTCTTTCTTTTTTTAACGGTGATTCAAAGATGGCCACCTTTCCTTTAAGGGGGGATGTTTGGCTTTTGTAATTTCAGCCACGAAACTAGTGATTACAAGCGAGACAACTTTTTTTCTTAATTCCCCTCCCCACCGTTTTTTTTTTTTGCTTCAGATCCCGGCAGCTGACGATCTGCCCCGGCAGCCGGGCCTTTTAATCAATCACAGAGATAATCAAATGTCACTGGCTATCTGCTCCATGTAATTACTTTTGCAATTAAAAATCAATCTCCAGTCACCTCGTCTAATTAGAGGGATGGGCAGATCTTCATTTGGATTGATTTGATAATGCATATTGACTCCCAAAAAACATGCAGTAACGTGGCCGCATTTGCTCATTATCTTCGCCCGTGGAGCAACGCCCGACAAAATGCCAGGGATTATGGACGCGTGCGGCTAAGGCGTGTTGTGATTCCTGCTGTAGAAGGAGGAGGTCTCCTGTTGAGGAAAGGTCTCAACCTCGCGTGCTTGTCTGTCATGACAACACTTCATTGGAGGAGGAGGACTAACTGAAGCTTGGAGGAATGCGTTTTAGGTTTGTGACGGTTGGGGGGGGACGGCTGAAAAATGGATTCGGTCGACTCTTGGTTCTTCAGTGTTTTCAGTCAGTTGTTAGTCCTCAGCAAAACGGGAGTCCGTCAGTGATGGACAGCCGGTCCAGTAAATATTCCCCGGAATTCTATGAAAAGGAATTTCCTTCACCCGGAATAAAAACCTATGCATTAAGATTTTGACTCCGATATTACATTTTAAATACTTAAAGCTTAAATACACGCAGCGCCCACCCGACACAACGGGAGACATGACGGAAGAAACATGTTCGCTTTGCCATTTTATACCATCGGATCCGAAACGACGCCGTGTAAGTGGCTTTTTACTGCCTAGCGTTTTACTGTAATTGCGAAAGATTTTAACTTTATTCACTTACGTCCTGTAGATCATGGCATCAAAACGAAGAAAAACAACCCAACAAAACAACCCAAAATAGACTCGTTTTTTTTCCCAAGACGGAAAAAAAATCAACATTAAAATCCTGTACTGTGTTGTGATTTTTTTAATACTCTACACCTGTACTGTATACTGTACTGCAGTTTTTGTTATATAAACAGTTTTTGGACAGTATATTTTTGCATTTTATTGCTTGTGTTGTTACACGTGCATTTTGTCAACATACTTGCCGGTTCATAAAGGACATGTACCATGCTCATTTCCCAAATTAGGTAATTCCGTTATAAGGACAGATTGGACAGTGCAAACATGTGTCCGTACTAGAGAATATTTACTGTGTTGACGGACTGGCCACCACTCCTAAATTCCAGAACCAAGTGCCATGGGTCCACTCAGTGATGATGCAATGCATTACGCACAATCGTAGTTAGCAGCACAAACAGTTCATTGAGTCATGAAGTGTCGTGTTCTAGTCAGGATTCATGAGCAGCCATCCTGCTAAACCCGCGTTAGAACAGGCTCCATGCCACTTATAGAAGTTACACGAACATGTTCTGTGCGTTATTCGTCATAAACGTGAGATCCTTTTTTTGTCACAGGGGGCCATGTCTATAAATCACACATGCTTAAAGTATCATTTAGCCTGTGCGCTTAAAGCCACCGCTGTCATTTGAGCGGAAGGTTCACTTGTGCAGCCAACAACGTCGATGCCTTTAATTTACAGCTTTTGCCTGGAGGATACTTCTTTAGCTTATGAAGTGGTATTAGGGGGGGGGGGGGCTATTTAGTTGTCATTGCACAGCTCCGCTCAGTGTGCCGCATCCAGAGTGAGCCAGGCTGACGAGGGGGAGCAAAGGGAGCCATTTCAAATGGGAATGGCTGTGCTTTTAACTCAAAGAGCTGTGTAGTGTGGCAGCTGAGCAGCAGTGCCTTTGAAGGGAAGGAAGAGAGAGGAGTTAAAGGGGAGGGGGAAATATAACAGACGTGGGTCAGCCCCGCATATTATTCCCCCTCAGGACGTACACGTTCTATATTGGCTCAAGCAGCACGATGCCCCTTGGGGTCAGGAAAGCCTTTCTTGGCCCGGTGCTTAGAGGGGCCCTTTACAAACGGGCCGAGCAGCGGTGAGCACTTATTAAATTTCCATCAAGTTCATATCAAATTTGCAGGATTGGCGGGGAGACACCACCAGGGGAGCTGATGCCACCGGCTGCAGCCTCTCTGTGTCACTGAAGCCCGATGTGGTTTATCCTCACTTTCATCCCTTTGATGCCTCCTCCCTTCTACTATCCACGCTTTCCTATTCTATTTGCAGAAACAAAAATGGTGTTTCAATCTTGAGAACAATGTCACTTTTAAAATGGCTCTAAAACTGAAGGAAATGTGCATATACATCCCGATTGTATACATTTCTTTTCTGAAGCAGTTGCACTAATGACAGCTCGAGGTATCTCCTGGATTCAAATGAATTGAAGTCAATGACAATCACTGTCACCCACTACTGAAAGCATTTATAATGTAATCAAGACCGTATATAAGTTAATTATGACTACAGGTAGCCATATATAAAGCACAGTTTATTCATTTTATGGTACAGTCAAAACTAAATATGCTTACATTTGAGAAGTCAAACACTTTGGAATTGAGCACACTTAGATACAATACAGTATAATGCATTCCCGGATCCAAGCAGCTCAAATAAGGTGTTTGCTGTGATTTGTCACTTAGAAATGTGACAATACAACAATGTAGATGGAACAAATAAGAACCGTCATGAAATGCCACTGGCCAGTGGGTTTATAGGTCAAGAGCATGACCCGAAAGTGCACACGGGCCCGCCTGTGAGATCAAGATGGTGATGGGTTATACACGACTGTCCCATTAGTTCATCTAAGCCCCCCCAGCCACCCAGCCACCCCCCACACCTCTTCTGCTTAGCCCCACTTTCAAAGATGATGGCGGCCAAATGGACCGATCCTGTCGCCTGATAATGTCTGGGCTGTTGATGGGTCTGATGACATCTGCACTGTCCGTCTGCGCCAGCAGACAAATGCAAGCCCAGCAAGGTTATGGCTGGCTTTTTTTTTAGCCTTATCAATCAATTACATTTTGGCTTTGTCAAATTAATTGTATTGAATTGTTTGCTGCAGATAGGGAGTAGGTAGTTTATGGACAGGGTATGGGAAGGTGGCGTGCTGTGCTGGGTTCTGTTCAACCTGGTTCACTTTTACTTCCCCTTGATCTATCCTTTATGGCTTTGAATGTTGTTTTTCAGGGGGGGGGGCAAAAAAGAATGGAAACTGTGTTGTTTCATCAGGTTGTTTACAGTAAGACAGAATTTTGGATTCTATATTTTTTTAAAACTGCGATTGGCTGTCAGGGTGTCCCCCGCCTACTGCCCAAAGATGGCTGGGATAGGCTCCAGCACCCACAGCAAACCCTTGTGAGGATTAGCGGATCGGAGAATGGATGGATGGATGCATGTTTAAAAAAAAAAAAAAAAAAAAAAAAAAAAAAAGGACAATGTTGGGCTTCAAAGGTTTGCATCACCGCCTGAATAACAAGTGTTAAAACCCAGGACTACAATAGCAATCTGCTTGTGATGCATTTACTTTTTCGGATAATGGAGACACATTGCTTACAATTTCATTGCCAACTAGTTGCCTGGTCTGCATATAACAACAATTTCAGCTCTTTGCACTTTTTATAGCAATGTTGGTCCATTTGGTCAATTTGACCAAGACATGTTTAAAGATAATGCCAGGGTGTACAAAGCAACGTGAAAGCTCGGGTCCGACTCTGGTCCCGATTTCCATCAGAAACTCATCATCAGTGAGAGTCGAAACGATGTGGGCGGATATTAAATGTCCTTCTGAAACCAGTCAGGAGATTTGTGAACTGTGTTTCTTATCGCTTTGAATGCCTATCGACCCTTGTTTGGAAATCAACCTTAAGTTGTATGCCCTTGACCTAACTTCATCGCACCCCTGCTTCACACGACACTGGGTTGTACCTATCCGGTAACCCGAAGTTAGTCGAGTAGGATGCATTCCAAGGGTTTTTTAATTTTCCCCATATTCAATCATTGACAGTTGGTCAAAAAAATCCTATCCCTTACACTAAATTCATCCAAATGTGGTTCAATTAAAAGCAGAAGTATGGTTATAGGTTGGCCACAAAAGTCCAGCCCCACGTCCTTTCCTTATGAAAAGCCGGATTGATTATGTAACCCTCAGCTCACCATGCCTAATAGCTGATAATGATGTGTGATGGGTGAGTAGAACTCTGGCGTAGCAGACTGCCAAGCCTTGCCGGAGCCAGGGTCAGGCTGTGTTCATCTTCCTAATGAGATGTCGCACGGAGAAGATGAAGCGACCGAGTGGTCATTTCCAAACTAATTCCCCCTCTGGCTTTGTCCAGACAGGCCCGCCAAGTGACCACATCACTCCAAAGATTCATTTGTCAGAAGGGTATTTGGCCTGGTCTGCTTACCCCCACCAGGGTAATGGTGGGCCTGGGGTCCTAATTAATCCACTGCGGGGATCATCAAACTGTGATGCATGCAACCCTGAGGGGGTCTGAGAAACCTCCAATATATTGATCCGATGTTACAGGGCTGATCCCATTCAGTAAGGTGATCAACTTCCTGCAACACAGATTGGAAGCAGTTGTTACCGCAGAAAGTATGGAGAATCATAGGAAAACAAAATTAGCAATCATTTATGGGTTTTTTTCCATAAATATGTGTTTGTGAAGAAAATGTAACGCCAATGTCAAGTAGTTCTCAGAAACAGCAGTTTGACCACCAAATAGTAAGTTTGCAGTTTCAAAGAAAATCTGCAAACATAATTTAGATTTATTTTGCTCAGGAAAATGTTTTGGTTTTTGTTTTACTTGTAAAGAGAACTTCTCTTACCTTGGTCATAATTTTTTATTTCATCTGTGCTGTATGTTGCACATGCAGCACATTTGACAATAAAGTTGTACCTGACTTGAATTCTGGATGGCACTCCAGCCTTTGCCAGACCTTAGAGTTGTCGTTTCTTTATTGTGTCACATGACTAAAAACAGCTGACTGGGTCGGGAAACATTCAAAATGACGTTCCCAGACCCACCTGAGTCCATTCTTCTCTCCTCCGCCACCACTGAAAAATGTGATCCCAGCTTTGCGGGAACATGAATTCCACATCGTCCCTAAAACAAATACATGGTAGTAAATGTAATCTAGACCAGGGAGAGGCAACTAAATGCACTTTAACGAACTGTTGATGGTTCGCTGGTGTTTGTTTACTTTACATACACTGCATTACTAAACTTTTTCTGTCTTGAGGAATCATTATTGCTTAGGTGTACAGTATTTACATTTTTTTGATACTGCAATTGTGTCTATATGATTGAACACAATGGCGTTAATGGGCGATATATTGGCTTTTTTTGATGTGGTGCACCAACTGCCAGGATGCCGAAGTAGAGTGCGCAGCTTACAAAGACCGGGAATGGCTGATGTACCGGACGCATCGCGAGTGATCCGGCCTCCCATCCAGTGTTTACCTCCACTCCCGAGGAGATGAGCCGAGGTTAAATCAGTGCTTGTCTTTTCCCTCTGAACATCTAAATCTTCAATGGAGAGAAGTGAGATGTACTCATTCTTTCATCCAACCACCTCCACCCCCCTTGGGCGAGTTTCTCTTTAAGTTCTTCGCTGCATTTTCAGTGGGTCAGGTTGATCCCCTCCATCATTGAAACTCATTCGGGGGGCATTAAAGTGTAAACGAGATGAAAAAACAAAAGGGCTTAGGCAAATCAGATGGCTCAAACAACAACAACAAACCCACACTCTGTAATCTTCTTAGGGAAATTAATGAGGGGGGAGCCCCCCTCGGCCAAGGTGGATAATGATCCCGGACCGCGGGGATGAGAGGCTGCAGTGGATCAGGCAGAAGGTGAGAACGGGAAAGGGGGATTAGAGACGGACTCCCACCAGAATCAAACAGGACTCTGCCAAAGGGATCCCTCCCCTCCGATTGCCCAAACTTCAAAAAGTCCTGCCTAAGCTGGAAGTAGGTGTCTGTAATCCCCTCTGTGGCTGCAGATCTATGCGGCCGACCCGGGCCCGGGCTTTCATGCTGCAGCTTGTTCGCCGTGCTCTTCCTCCATGTCCTGGGAACGTAAACTTTTGCACCGCGGCGGCTCGCCGTTTGCAGATTGCCGGGATGGGCCCGCTCATTACCTCTTCATTAGCGAACCGCATCGTCGGCTGCCAAGAGATCAGTCCCGTGCATTGAAGACCGCCTTGTTGCACCGCGCTGATCATAAGGGGCCGGAGACCAGAAGCCTGCAATTTACTTGGCATTGATACAACTAAATATTGAGAATGACCCCCCAGGAAAGCAAAATCTTCAAGGATCTATTAACTTCTCTTGAAAGTTTTTAGACTGCAGCAATGAAGTGGTAATTTAATGCTGTGCTGGGACTGACTCTGCAAATGTCATTTTCCATAAAACTGTTACAGGCCGTGAAGCATGTTTGAGGGTTTTCACGGTTCAGGAACGTACTTCAAAGTATACTAAAAAAAATGTTGGATGTGCCTGAGTTTACAACCAGTCATTTAAAAGCTTGAATGTAGCCAGTCATTTTAGAGGTAGTCTTGTATTGTCAGATCAAAATGTAGATTGAGCACTTATTCCAATACATTTGAATAATTGTGTGTGCATCTCGTGCTTATATGAAACATACATATTTTTGTCGTATAAATTCACATTTGTCTGTTGAATTCATAGGTCTACATGACATTAAAAGTATTTCATTAATAACATTCTCTCTGCGGGTTAATAGAGATAAATTTTGCCACTAGATCTCCACAAAATTCCTTCTTTTATTGCCTAATACCTGTCCATTCCTGCTGCATGGTTGTCTAATCAAATCACGAAGGAATGGAAAGGGATAGCAGAGGGGGCAATCTTATAAAAAAGAGAAAAAAAATACATATCCCTGCGTCTTAGATTCTTAGAATTAGTGTCACAACTGTCACTTACATCCTGCTGGTGTCTTTTGAGCTACCTTTTGAAATGTGATGCCAGATGCCACTCGCAGCTGGATTTATTTGCCGCTCGCTTTACTTTTGTACCGTTCGTAGGGTACCGGATTATTTAAACTGTGGTGTGGAATTGAAAAAGGAAAAAAAAAGAGTTGCTTGGTGGCGCTTAAGGCGTTCTTTCCAATTGCCCCCCCCAGTTCCAATTTATCCCTTCTGATTCCGTTCCCTCCCATTGAATCCACCAGCCAGAATCAGGAGCTAAGTCTCATCAACCGCTCTGCCATCCTCTGGTGCGTTTGTGGCAATACACATGTATGCCAGCTGTATTGCAATGGTGGGTTTTATGTACGTCTGACCATGCTATATTAAATTAAAAATGATTTTTTGGGGGGTAAATAGAACATTTGAACTGGATTTGTCGTGTTTCGGGAAAGAGCTCCTCAAATGTCACTTTACATTTAACTGTCTGCCGAATGGATCAGCAAAAAATGACTGTCAGTTCTGTAGTTTGCTAGGCCCGAGAAAATCATGTAGCTACGTTTGTGCATTGATGCTAAAAATATGTTTTTCTCTGACAAGGTATAGGCCCTTATATGAAATTGTAGATGAAGACATTATTAACTAATGCTAAACTGGTCTTTTTCTAGTGACGTGGACCACATCTTGTTAGCTTAGCTTTTCCAGTATTCTGGTATGAGTACCAGCGAAACGTCCTCATGTTAGGAGCACAGCGGTAGGATTTTAGTTAACAAGCTTTACATAACTTTTTTTTTTTAAACCGCCTACCCTGTTAAGTGTCAAGGGGAGCTGGAGCCTATCCCAGCTGACTTCCACCAAAAGGTGGACCATATGCCTTGGACTGATTCCCAGTCAGTCGTAGCGAACATGCTACCCTGAAAAAATGGGTGTGTTAAATGTATTCAATTTTCTTTTCTCAAGTAGTTGCACAAAAAAAAACATTTGGATCTAGCTACATTTTTAAGTACATGTATAGTAGATTTAAAAAGAAAATTTGGATCCAGATTGTATTATTTTGTGGAAACTCGACGAATTAAAACTGAGAAAATTCAAGACATTTTTTTTTCCAGTGCAGCCTCAATATAATGGTAATTAATTTCGGATATTCTTGTCTTGGAGCTGTAAAAAAATGTGTGCCTGTTGATTCTTCATATTCAAAATATTATGCATATGGAGGCATAGTTTTTCCCAGGGAGTTTCATTCAATTCAACAGCCTGCAGCAGGAAAAGTGTCAGACTTGCAACGCTCTGATTGGCCACTCTGTATTTTGAGGCTGTGGCTCACCAAAAGGTAAAATGTCCTCCATTTTTGCTGATGACTGTTTTTGGCTTTTAGACAAAACATTAAACACTATCAGCAGAACAGTGTACAGTCAAACCTCGGTTTCCATTCCAGAAGACCGAATTGTTCGAAAACCTAAACTATGTTTCCCATTGGAATCAATGTAAAAGATTTTAATCCGTTCTAGGTCAAGACAACAACTTTTTTTAAACCACTTTTTTTTTTAACAATTTCACACCATAAACTGTACACATGTAATAAGAGAGCAGGTAGTATGTAAAATACTGTACACACAAGTTGTAATATGTTTTATTTTCACCAATTTTAACATTAACATAGTGACATAGAGAGACACTATTGTTTTCCGAAATGCACTTTTCCCCCTCATCGCAAACAGCATTTAACAGTCTTGTATAATGCGACACCTAAACTATTCCGTAATGGTGTTGTGTCCCCTAAATTAAATTACTGCATCTCCTCTCCGGACAGAAATTTCCAAGGCCACGCACACACGCAGCGTTGCCGGCCCCACACAGTTTTCGGCCAGGTGTCGAAGCTCGACTTCTCTGCTGGACAGCCGAGTGACTTTCATTAGAGTGCTCACTGCTGACTTTGCTCATAGATTAAACACCGTGGCTGCGTTTGAGATGAGCGGGGTCCTCTTTAGATAATCCAATAAGCGTCACCAAACAGAGATTTGAACAGCGGCATTCATGTTTGCATATACCTTCAACAATAATCCACACTTCTCACAAAAGATGGGCAATTAACTAAACCGCCATAACAGACTCATTGGGCAAATAAAATCCATTTTCACTCTTATTTAATAATGCTTCATCTTTTGTCATGTCCTCAGACCCTGAAGGACCAAGGTCTTCTGTTATTCGCCAAACATTCACGTTTTGGTGTATGAGCTAGCAACAGCATTCCATTATTTTAGAGATCCAGCCACATTTATGTTAATTTTGGGTTTTGGTAATTTTGAGTGTTTGCAAGTCAAGAATGAATTAACAGTGGCGCTGATGTTTTTCCTTAATTGCAGCAATCTGCAGTCAATGCCACACATCCGATCGATTCCTAATGATGTTCATGATTGTTCATCCCTTCTAAAACATTGACATTTTTCCACTAAATAGATGCATTCACTCGCAACACACAAACATGAAATGCCTCTGGATTCCCCCAGCATGTCTGCTCTGCTTCCCGCCCTGCTGGTGTTGTCATGAATACCTGCTCGACCTTGTTTTTTGATATTTACATCCACTCGCCAGAGGATATTTATCTGCGGGAGCATATTAGCTTCAATTTCACCCCCTCAAAATGCTAACAGTTGCAAGGACACGGCACTAGTAGCATGCTAATTAATGCCTTCAACATGGTCCCTGGAACAATTAATGTGTGTCATTATATTGTAATTGCGTGATAATTCTAAATCTAAAGCACAAGCGGAAACAACGAGCAACACTTTTTTTTTTTTTCATTCAGCCCTGAAGGCAGGATTCCACGCTGCTCCTGGGAGCAGATTATGCCTTGTGATTATTCGCCTGTACAGGATTAATAGTAAACTGAACTGTAAGATTTGCCAATGCTTTGTTCTTTTACTATTTTGGGATGCAATTTGACATGTATTGGAGAAGGAGGAGTTCAAGTACACTTTGTAGAAATTGAAAATGTTCCGAAAAAAAGGCACCGTCACACAAAATTAGCAAATTACTATTCATGTGAATGGGGCATATGTTTCCATGTTGGCAAAATTTGGTGTGTTTTTTTTTTAAGCATGCTAGGGAGTTGGTTAAATGCCCAAATTAAATATGATTATGATGGTATGTATGGATGCATTAACTACCATATATGCAATGTTATGAAAACTGCCATGTTGCACAAATCAGTTGCAGTAATTCAGCATTGTGTAATGACTCGATGGCACACTCAAACAATACCGCCTTAAAGTCATAAGGTGTCAAGTATGGATTAGTGTGACCGACTGTTTCAGCAAAAACATGCTGTGCGGTGGGCTTATCGGCGCCCCCCTGCACGGACACTTGGTGAAGACATATGGTCCTCTGCCTGAGGAGCACCTTGCTTGTCATCCACCGCAAGTCCGTTCACCCTCCTCCATACTTTTAATTCACTAAACTGACTTGCACTTTCCTCGGGGGTCCTTTTGCTTATGCCACCGGTGACAAGAAATATGCAAAGGGGACAATCCCTCATCAGGAAGGCTGACAGGGTGCCGTCTCATTTATTGCCACTCACCACAGCGCTGAGGAGCTTCCCCTTCAGAGAGCCCTTTATTAACCCCGTGATCCAAAAGATCTTGAAGGTGTTTGGCTATTGATCCAGCATCTGGGGATCTTGTCGCAAAGTTTGTGAGAGTGCAGAGAAACTGCAACGAGTTGACTTCCGATGAGAAACGGGTTACACCCGCGCCCAGAGGTGTCAAGTTCAAGGCCTGGCAGCCAGATCTCGCCTGCCACATTATTTTAATGTGGCCCGCGAAAGCAGCGCAAACATTTCAACTTCAATGATCCTTCCGAAAATGTCGACCAAAATTTTAAAGTCTCATATGTAATTAATAAGAGATGTATTCGAAGCATTTTTTGTGACCAAAACCCTCATTGTAGTAACTTAAACAAATGTTGAATCAACATTTATTCTTCATTTCTTTATATAGTTTCAGTCATAACGGCCCTCCTAGTGAAACGGTTGCTAAAATGTGCCCTGCGCCCAAAACCTATTTTGACACCTCTACCCTAGACTTATCGTCACTCACAAGGTACAAAGGGATCAATCCGATGGACAATTTGCACTCATCAATTAATCCAAAGCCCGTATCCCACTGAGTTCTGCAAATGTTGATATACATACATATGTATATACAGTCAAACCTCGGTTTTCGAACGTCTAGGTTCTCGTCCAATTCGGTTTTCGACCCAAAATGTTTTTTTTAATGCAGCCCGACAAGTCTCAACATGGCATTCTGATTAATATTGACCTTAGCAGCTATGAGTAGTGCTGCTGGCACGACAGAAAGTCTAGTGGTGAGCATGTTTGCATGAACAGTTCTGAGGTTTATGCCTCAACTTTCGGCTCGGGGCAGTTTCCATGCTCTCCCGATACTAATATGGGTTTACTCCATGTAATCGGGTGAGCCCTAACATTCCTATGACAAGAAATGGGTTATTTGTCGAGTGCCTTGCAAATGACTACTGACCACTTCAGGATGTCCTGACCAGTGTCAGATGGAATAGGCTCCAGTTCACCAGTGACCTGAATCTGGATAAGCGCTAAAAGAAAATATGGATGGATGGATTCTCCCACTACCTTCATTCTTAAACGAGAGCTTTACCAACCCCATAAAGCAAAAGGATCTTTCGACTTGGCTAGTGTTTCAATGGAAGATTGACTTTGTTGAAAAGTCCAGTTCTTCGAAACTACAAACCGCTACTTCTTCTTCAGAATCAATCCCAACCTTATTTCCGCCCATGTGTCTTAATCTTCGCCCCACTTGAGTGTAGTGGAGTCATTGATGGGCACGAATAATTGCCATCAGTCTTTCACTCTATTTCATTTACTTTTTTTTATGCCTCCGTCGGCCTTGCTTACAAATAAGACACTCGGCAAGCTAGTGGAATTTCCTGCCCGTAACGCTGGTGATGTATTGGATTTTTTACGGTCGCAGCAGCTTCACCAACAGCCCTTTCATTGTCTCGTCCTGAGAACAATCTTCTGTGAGTGTTTGCAATAGTCACTCACACCCTCACTCACTCCTCTCTGTGCATTTCAGGGTATCATTTGCAATTTAATGCTCACCTGGGGTGAGCCTTGACAATAGCTTTCCTCCATGAAATGGCCCGGGCCCTGCCTGCATGCCTAATGAGGTTGATGTTGAGCTATTTAGGACATTGTCCCTTTACAATATCTACTTAATGCAACTCCACGGGAGTGGATTGTCGGAGCGGTTAAAGATTCTATTAAGTCTATACAAAAAAAACCCAAAAAAAAAGCCATTCCATTCCACGCCGTGCACCCTCCACAGTGTAGTGGGAAGGTGCAACCCAGCTGACACTTCTTGTGTGTGCCTGTTTGCTCCAAACCGGCGGTTGGAAATCATGTTGGTTTTGCAACATATGAAATTAGGCTTGTGCTGCCTGGCTCACGTTAATTGTCTCACCAGAAAAAAAAACTTATGCCACTGCAGACGCGTCCTATCTGCACTGTTATTCTGAACGTGCAACCTTTTCAAATGACAAAGCAAGGGAAAGAGTCACGGGGTGCTGCTTTTTTTTTTTTTTTTGGTACTTGATATTATGAAAACGGTCTTGTTGTGCTTTGTACCAGCCTGTGGGAGTTTTTAAACAAGCCCATATGGTGATAGCCACCAGCTTTTGAGAAGACGGCTGGAGTAGGAGGGGGGTGGGTGCTATTGGCCGAGGCCAGGATTTCACACAGTCAGTATTGAGTGGGATTGAGGAGGCGAGCTCTTAAGCTGTCTTTTCAGGCACAGCAAAAGCCTTCCATCTGGCCTCTCCTAAAACTCAGGGCCGAGTTTACTCAGCTCCCCGCCGGCTGATTGGGCCTCCTGAAGCAGAAGTAACAGCATCAATAGTGTAAACCCTTGCCACTTGAGAGTATTACATTTCTTTTCATGCTTGACTTAATCAAAAGTGGGGAAGTGAAATTAACACCTTTTTGATGTCCTTTTCTCCCCGCTCGCCGAGAGGGCCGACGTGAACCCGTTTGATCTCCACAAGAGCCCCTGCTAAATGGCTAAATATGCCAAGCAGACGGTGTGCGGTTGCCAGTTTACGCAGGGTCACCCTGTCAGAGCACTCCATGCGGTG